>JAXCHB010000064.1:3862500-5150000 GCA_036926305.1 Uropetala carovei | reverse complement strand
CCTCCATTCGGTGTTAACCTAGATATCCCGCGTGTTGAAGGAATGATGGATGAGGTCCTTTCTCACTCTCTGTCGCTCTGTGTCTATCTCTCTCACGATGCGTTGAGTGTCCTCATAAAAACGGAATGGAACTCGGATGCGGCAACTCTGCTTGTCGAATGTTCGTGTCCGTGTGCCTCTAGGAACGAAAATTCTTTACGATTTGAAAGATTCTCATTTATTAGATATTTTTCGTTCCATATACACACGTCCTTGAGGAAAAATGTTCACCTATACTACAACTACATAACACCCTGAAAGTCACCTTATTGTCTGATGGCAGGGGGTGCGGTTCACCAAGGTTCCCTAGTTTACCTACTTTACCTATTCTTATAATATTTCCTTATCGTCCTAGGAAAATAGGATCCTCTGCATCGCTCCGTCCTACAATCGGTCTTGCGGATTTTATCTTCGCTGTCCTGTCTTCCTATATATATCGGACTTCTGATAAAATCGGCTATCTCATCCGCTAATCCCTCAGACATATATTTTTCTAGCAGATGAAATCCTGCCTGCCGTCTACGTTCCTCTAACGGGGCCCATTTAGGATTTTTATTAATTACGTTACACTTTCTATCTTATTAGTGAGTCCGTTTTCTTAAGGATTCCAAACACCTGACGCATATTCGACCTGCGGTCGAACAAAGGATAAATAACATAATTCCTTCACTTTTCCGAGCTGTTTCGGACTGATCTCCCTATAAAGGACAGCCTATCACTCTGCGAATGTGTGTCCCACGAGAGATCCCGATTGATCATAAGTTATGATCCATGGTTCCCTCTAAGCTGCGCGACTGCGCAGCAGTTTGAAGTGCCGCGCACTAAATTTTTAAAGCGCGCACGATTGTGTTTATCTTAGGATATATCTGAACAGGGCCGCGCCAACCCGGGCGCACAACCGCATCATGTAGGCGCGCATAGCGATTGTCATTCCGTCCATGGATGAAAAAATTAGAGGGAACTATGATCGTAACTACTAAATATTTAACCGAATCTGAAATAGGAATCCTCACTCGGTCGAACGAATAATTAACATTTAGCGAGTTATTTTTGGCTCTCCAAAAATTGGTAACGCAGCTTTTCTTTTGGTTGATTTCTATTCCTTACACCAGTGTTTCTCAAACTGTGGGCCGCGGCCTCCCAGTAGGCCGCAAAATTATTTTAGATGTTAGGTGAAATGCCAAAATATAAAATATTCACGAATAATAACATTTCATCAGGAAATTTAGGAAATACGATGTGATACAAATTATTGACAGTTATATAAAATAAAGGAATTTGTATTAAAGCTTTTTATTTTTACTATTTTCAATTCAAAAGGGGTCGCATAACATTCAGGGGGCCGCGACAGTTGAAAGTTTGAGAACCACTGCCTTACGCCACGCTGAAATACTGATGGTCTTCCGGATTGCTTATTTCTCTATAAATGGCGGTGTCTTCTGTGAAAAGTCTAATTTTACTTCTAATTACTGAGATGATATCGTTTATTTACTCTTAAATTGAAAATAGCAACAGATCAAGCACGCCACCCTGTGGAACGCCAGAGACCACCACTAAACTCGACGACTTCCCAACAATTGCATCCTATAATTTAAAAACTCACGGATCCAGCTAATGATTTTGGAATTGACGCCTTATGCTTCTGATTTAGTTATTAACTTTTGGTGTGGTGTGGCTTAGATTTAAGGAATTTTACTGTAACAGCTTCATCTCTTTGAATCATTTTTATCTCTTAAGCGTGTGAGGAAATGCAGAAGCAAGCTGTTATGTTTTTAATGAAATCCTTCTTTTATCCCTATGATAAATTTTATGCGTTACCTATAATTTAAGTAAGGTCAGAATTTTATAGGAATTAACTGCAGCCTAAAGGTAAAGTGAAATAAAGTAGAATACTTACGTCACCCATGACATTGGTGTAGTGTAGTGTAATATTTAATGTGAAATGCTCTACCATACTTTCATTATTTGAAATTAATCGTATGTTGAAAAAAGTATAACTGATTGATGGTGATTAATTTTAAAAAATTACCTTTAAAAATTATGTTGAATGCCTACTGAAATACCCTATATCTACTTTGTTTATAAGTTTTTATGAATTCTATCCTATCTCTTTGATTAGGCGTATTTTTCTATCTTTGGGTTTCGTGCTTTAGTTGCATATAAACTTGTTATTTAATTCATGACTTTAACTGAAAACAACAAAGAAATAGTACCTGAAAATAATTTTGAATTAGGCGTTTGGAAGTCATTGCGTAAGGAGTGATTTAAAAAATAATCTTTTTTTTGCAGGTATGTGGACATTTTCGTTGGAAGGTGGAGGAGTTTTTACAATTAGACGGCATTATGAATGTCCGATAAGTAGATAAATTTATTAAAATATCAAATCGCGTGTCTAGTATGGCGAATAAGATAGCCCATTGTTATAACAAACTATGACATGCAGTTGCTGTGATTCGTGGAGGATGGCGCCTGCTAGCTTCAATTTTACCCAAATAGAGAGAATTATTCACATAGTATAGTTGCTTTCATCTAAAAAAATGCTGTCAGGTTGATCGCTAGAGATAAAACACCTCAAAACGCTATAGAGAAGTTTAAATTGAGGTGACGTACTTTTATATTATCTTTTGAAACAGCACGTTAAATAAGAGAGTAAGGTACTAAAATATGCATAACTGATAAAACCTGGTAATGGAACAGGTAGTTGGAAATATTTTATGTATATACGGTGAAATATTTTTGTCCATTAAAAATCCAAAGCTTGATTTTCACTCTGATTACCTTAAGTCCACCCTAGACGATTTGTTATCTTCTTGCCGTTGGCTTAACCGTGTACTTTTCATTCTTCTCGTTCCTGCATAAAGTTGTGTGTTTGGTCCCTGGCGTGGAGCGTGTAGATGTTTATTCCTATTTTTTCGCTGATTTTGTTTGATCCATTTTGCATAAATGTAAATTATAATTCACATATGTAAATGTAGAAAGTTATAAAACCTAAAAATGATTACGTAACGACACTTTTTTTTATAGATGTTGAACATCTTAAAGTGTGGCCGATGTCTGATTTTAATCAATGAACTTGCGAGGAATACAGCGCATGAATCCATACTAGAATCAAGTATTATAATATTCAATAAAAAAATTGACTCGATTATAAATACGCGGATGGGGCGGTAAAAGAGCAAGAATGTAAGATTCGGCGGAAATGTCAAAACGATCTAGATGACCTTTGAAAAGGAAAAGGGACAGTCCCATTTCGTAAAGATGTGTGACGAAGAAAAAGAGCTCGTATCTTTGAGAATCTGGATCGATATATACTCGTGAAATTCTGTGGAACTTTCAACTCGAACGGCGGAGGTGGACGCGGGGGCGTAAGGGGCGATGGGAAAGGCGCTGGGCATATAATGGACCTATTTAATGCACCCGCTGATCGGTCCCCACTTGAAAAAGCCCCTACAATACCCTCCATCGCTGGAGGTGACGTCACCGGCGCCATTTCGCGGCAACGGAATGTTTGCCGTAGGGATGTGTCGATTTCCCCGTTCCTCGAGCGATAAGAAGAAGCCCAGGGGGAGAAAGGGGGCGAAGTAGCGAGTCGGGAGTAAATGTGCCGCATGTCGATAGACTAAAGGGACGAATAAAGGGAAAACATTCGATCGGGTACGTCAGTTTTTATGCCCGTGTTTGAAGTTTGAGCGAGATTAAGTTTTAGAATTTTCTCTACCTGCCGTTAAATTATACTGCGCAAGCGTGTGGTTGACTCTATGGAACACAAAGAGGGTTAAATTTAAGGTTCTCTTGCAGCGGTTTGAAGTACAAATACATATATGATATTTTTTAAATTCTGTATCTATAATCGTGCAGCAAGTGGTTGAATTTCTTTTAGTATAGAAGTGCATTTTAAGTGGTTTTCAACTCATAAGATAGGACTTCATAATTTGAATAGCTTCTTTAGTGATTTGAATATCTTAGGTGTAAAACGTGAAGTTACGAATAAAATAAAAATCAGTTATTTTTCTCGATAACGGTAATGACCTAATCGAGTTGATTCCTTCGGTTGAGACTATTTTACTGCTCTGACATAAACACGGATATTTAAACAAAGTTATGAGTGAACGATTGGTATTCGCTTTTCATATGCCTTTCCATTCCAACCATCCGATTCGATGACTTATTTAATAAATCTTACGAGTAATTTCTAACAACGTTAACACACTGCATTCGCAACGCAAATTCTAATGATGGCATTGTAGGGGGCTCGAAATGCTATGCATAGCAAGATATTAAATTATTCGACATCGATCGGGAATACTTAGTAAAGTATGGAGGAAGCTTCGGAGAAGTTTGAAGCTTCCAGTCGTACTACTATTTTCCTCGTTTGCCCACTGGGTCATTTTCGAAAAACGTCGTCCGTATTTTTCAGCCGAATGGCAGGCGAACTCGACGCCGCTTGTCAGATCGAAGGTTTTAAAATAATTCATCCTCTTCCATTCCTACGCCCTCTTCCCTCCTCAACCTCCTCTCAATCCCATTTCCCGCTAAGCATTCGCTCTCCCCCTTCTCAGGCAGTCCATTTTCCTCGTAGTTTCCACCCGGGGGACACGCGGTAGCCCCTCCACCGACCACTCCTTTCCCATTATATAGATCTCGTTCCTGCCCACTCCCCACCTCTGTCCGTCCTTTGCCACTACCCCATTTCTGTCTTTCTCACCCCGCTTCTCACAATCAGTCCGACCTGTCATCTCTCCCTCCTGTGTACAGTTTGGCGAACCGCTTTATTTATTCCGCCCACCGCCAGGATCGCCACTGTCCTGCCTCTCCTCCCCTATATCCCTCGCTCCGTCCTCCGTTCGAGAGCAAATGGGATCCGCGTCACTTGGTGACCTTAAACCCTTCGCACCCCTAAAAACCTTCATCCAATATGCAAATCCCTTCTTGGAATCACTTGGGCAGTTTCCCGGCATACAGGACATTGCGTTGCGCAGAGAGGGTGGCACGCATTGATTAAGTGCGCTTTGGGCGAGAGAAGAGCGAACTATACTATCTATAAATAGTTCGATAGAGACAGGGAGTTAGTGAGCGAACTAGGGTTGGGAAAGAGTGAGAGGTACGAACACACGCACACTCGCCGCCGCGGCGATGTTTCTCGCGTCGCCTGTTTTATGTCCCCGTCAACCTATGTATACCGGGAATCTCTCTTCGTGACGTCAAAACTATTCCGCAGTTACTGCTCGCTTAATCACTTGCGAAATGAACGAATGTCGCGTATGTTCCGAGAACGATATTTCTCTTTCGACCTTTTTCTGTTCCTTCATGATTCACCATTCTCTGTCTCGTTCCGCGCATCATGTTAAGATGCAAACGGTGGCTGCTTCCGCTAAGCTCTCGGGAAATTCACCCCGTTGATCACGAATAAAAGTGTATCCAATCCTTGTGAGTTTCTGGTAACATTTCGTGCATTTGTTTATTCGCTCGTATGAAACTCCGAATTTAGCATAGTGTATATTTTGAACATTTACATTATTATCTTCTCAGTAGAAAACAAAACAATTTAGAGAATTTATCCTGTCTAAGCTTCTCGTACAGTATTAACCCTATTAACCCTATTTTCATTAATGCGCTTCTAAACAATGATTACCGTGAAAGAGAATATTAATTTACAGATAAACTCATCCCTCGAAATGCAAAGCTTCGTTTTACACGTATTCGGTTTAGCACCTTTGTCTTTTTAGAGAACTACCTCGAATTACATGGCCGTCAATTTGTCTCCAGTTTTATTCATATATCCAATATTTTTTTCAGGTTGATATAATTTAATAATGCGCTCGATTTGTTTTTGATTGTATAAAATATTTTTGCAGTTTTTTCGATTTTTTTCGTTTTGGTAGGTAGATAGGGAACGTATACCTCTCGACCCCAATAGTATTCAAAAGGAAAAGATGTTTTTGCTAGATGAATATGTGATTTATTGTTGCAACACAAATTTTAGAAGCGAGAAACCACTTTCAAAACAAGTTAGTGAAGATCCCACGATTCCTTTTCTAGAACGTCGTTAGTCTGTCAAGTTTTGTAACGTTATGGAAAGAGGAATTGGAGACTACTGCGAAATTTGTAGAATTTGGGAAAATAACTCCTAAGCCGGCTTAGGAGTTATATTCCCAAATTCAAGTTTTGTAACGCTCAAGGAAATGGATGACAGCAGAAGTTCTGCATATTGACCTCATCCAGGAGAAACAGTTCCAGGTCGTGCCTAAGAACAAATCTATTTGCGCATTTTGCCCATCTCTTAAGAAGGTAATTAAGAGATATTAACTGGATCCAATGTTCAAAGGAATGTGTGGAGAACATCATGTTAACTTGTGTGGATTGTGCTGACGAAATAAAATTGAATGAAGTTTACCTTAATAATTAATGTTTTTATATTTGGTACATTGTATTATTATAAAGTTGCTATTTGTAAATTAATTCTTAATAGTTTAAATTAGTTATATCAGCTACAATGATATGATTATATAAGTATAACGAATTGCTGGTTGAGTGATGTGTATTTATTTTACAAATTATGCAAATAGTGAAGGTGGAATTATTTTACTGGTTAACAAAATTTTATCTAGTGAAAAACCCAAAAGCAAAATTATCTTTTAGAACCATCCATTCTTTCTCCCTATCCTTTTTTACAGCTTCCACTTCATTTCATGTTATTATATTCTTCTCTTCCACCGCTCTCCGAAATATTTCTCTCCCATTCCCCTTTCACCTGTTGCTGATAATAGACTCTCAAACACACGCCGCGCGTGTTTTCCCTTCTTTTTTCTCTTTTTCACTCTCCACTCCACTACCTTCTACTCCCCTACTCTTACCTCTGCTGTTATTCCACTACTTATTCTCTGCTTTCTCCCCCTTTCAATCCCATTTCGATACAAGAGTTTACACTAAAACGCTGGTTTTTGAACAACGGAATAATTGTTTTTTTGGTAACGGCGAATTAACCCTTTTTATCAATGAATTTTATTGTTTTTTTGCATACATTGCTAATTTCCTTATTAACTTCTTAGTGAAAGGCCGCACAGCTTTTTCTACCTATTATTGCGTGTATAATATGCACAAGAAGTTATTTAAAAATGTAATTGATGTCCAGAAAAATGGGCTAGGTGAATGAAACGGTTGAAATAATTTAAGGTTAAACGAAAGGTCACGTTTTCTCGATTGTAAATATGATTCATCCTTTTGGTTTAAAGACGGAATAAATAACGACGTCTGCAAGCACGAAGATCATTCCATATAAGACTTGACGTGTTTGTTAGAAAAATAACGTTTTTATCCACACTGGCGGTGAGCGATCCCTCTGTAAAACACGATTTAAGTGGTGCTGTGGAAACACGAAAAATTTATTTTCGTCTTTAACCGTGTGGAGAAACTTTCATCTTTTTTCATGGAAATTTTTCTGAAATATGGTGATGAATAAGAGGATGATATTTTTACTTTCCCTTTAATCTGTGCATTTCCATGAAATATTTGTAACTTGTGCTTATTCAAAAATTTGAAGCGTTTGCTAAGATTTTTACGGAAAGCGATTTAACATAATGGTCTGTTTCCTTTGCATTTTTCTCGAGAAATCTTGAGCACATTTTCCAAGTTTTGATTATCGATAACTCTCCTATTTTCTCATTCAGTCGCAAAGGGACCTGCTATATGTGTACCGTTTCCGTATTATCGCTTGCTGTTTATTTTCACTTGCACGGTGGCCGCTCTCAATAAATAAAAAACGGGCTTGCGCTTGATTGCACCTCGAGTTGTTTGTTAATAGCACAGAAGCTCCGCTTTTTTTTTTTTAGTATTTTCCCCTGTCATTGCTCTTGAAGCGCAGAAAAGGATAAAAATGTACCTCCGCCGCTTGTCCAAACCCTTGCACGTCACCATATGACTATGTAGCGGGAACTTAAAACGTAGTCGATGTCTCATGACGGTAATTGCTTTAGCCATTAACATCATTCGTCAATTTGGCGCGTTTGGGCATTTTATCGCTTCCCTTCCTTTCCACTTCGCCAAAACGTCGATCTTGTGACGGGCACTCAAAACGGAAGTTGATGAACGTATTTTGAAATTTGATCACTTCGGCTAATAACCAGCTTCCCAGTACTCAAAGAACCCATCCAATGAGGAATTATATTCACACGGAATGTCTTAATATTTTAAGCGACGGAAGCGGTCGCGGTGGTGAAACATATGGCGTGTAACACACGTCGACATTCCCTTCGATTCCATCGTAATTGGTCGTACGTTTTAACAACGGAAAAAAGTAAGAGATCTAAATAATCAACAATCGCGCAAGTCTGGGTCGGACGTCCACTGTTTAATGGGGACAAATGAACCTACTACTATTCTGCTCACGCGAGTTGAAAACCGCTCCCAGTTACCACACTCTTTCTCTCTGTCGAAGCGAGCTCACATCTGTGGCAGATGGTGGAGAGGGACTGGGAGGAAAAAAAAGTAGAGCGGGAGAGGAGACTTCTACAATGGCCGTTTGAAGATTTTTCGATATATCTCGTCTGCTGGGGTGTGCTGAACACCCGAAACTCCAAGCGCCACCGGACGCAAATCGAATTTCTCTCTCATTGTCCTCGGTAACCTGCGAAAGGAGTGATATTAGGAAAAACTAACGCAGGGAACCCCCTCCTCTCTCTCCCTTTCGGTCCCGTTGATTCGATTGGGAGGTCGGACGAGCGGTAAGGGAGAGAGGAAGGGAGAGAGAGGGGAGGGGAGAAAGAGAGAGGAGGGGAGGGGGGGGGAAGGTTCCCTTTCATTTCTCCACGTGTCACGCGGTGTACGAGTCTCGTGCACGTATGTTTTTTTGGGGGAGGGGGACGAGAAAGAGGTGGGGAGGAGATGCGACAAACGAAAAGAGCGATGGTCTTTTGTTTCGTGATCGCGCGCGGATGGGCACGCGCTGGAACCTGTGTCGCGAAATTAAAAAAAAAAGGATCGAGAGAGAGGCGGGGTCCGTCGAGCGCTCAGGGTTTTACCGGGTGCGGCATTCCGCCAATTTCTTTTGTTTCGCTCGCATGCAAGCGATACGATTTGCTGGAAACGTTCGCCACGTACACTTCAATTCCAAAAGTCCGTCGGAATGGCGCTTATTCTCTTGTTCAACATGTTCGCATGGATTTTATTAAAGCTACAATTCCTGTTATTTTGCGGGAACAATCCCATTACGCGATGGTATTTTTTTACCGACTTACTAATGTTCTGATTATGTGATGCACGTGGAAAATGGTGATACTGTTGCGAATGAGAAATTTTAAAAATTTATCACGAATTTTTTCGATCATGTAAGACAGGGAATGGTAAATGTGTTGGCTTTGACCTATGCTGTGTGTAATAATTAGGGCAACTTAGCATTTTTATTGACAGTGGCTAAGAAACACGGAACTTGCAGAGCAAACATACATGTATTTTGCGAATTTAATATATCGGAACTACTAATATAACGCGTTGGAACGTTTTGGTTATCTGATGTTTTGAAATTTATCACCATATGTTTAGAATTGAGTATGATAACATTTTTAAGGAATTTCCGAGAAAAAAAATGTTTTTAAGAGGGTTAACCTGACTTCAGTACCCTTACCATTAAGCCCTATTTGAGAGTCGGTGCTCTTCAGAAAATATTAACATTTTTATCCTGCTGGTTACTGCTTTGCTTTGCATATATACGCGCAGGAACAGAAAAATAGTTTTTAATTCGTCGCAAAGGTAAAAAAACCATGAAAGTGCTAAAAAAAGCAATTGGAAATTGTTTTGAAGTTTCGTTAACAATTGTAACGCAGTATTCAGTTCATTTCTGCAATAGATCTCCAGTTTCATTAATAAATTAAATTGTTGAGAAGATCTAATACGAACTTAAGAAAACTACACAGCTACTAAAAACGAGTGAATGATTCCGGGAGTATTTTAATTCTCAATAATTTAAATGAGTATTTGTGTATCGAGGTAATATTTAGTCGTAATTATTAAATTAATGAATTATTGTAAAAATATTTTTACCGCAAAGGTTAAATTGATTTGCAGCGTGAAATTAATTCATGCTGTAATTTAACAATAGCATACACTTTAGACCACAAATTTAATTTAAATTTAATAGTATTTTCATGGTTATAAGACTGAAAGCGTGTGCGCACACTGATTGTGAGACACGCTCGCATGCATGCACACGCACATACAATGTATATGTATGTGATTTTTTTCCTACCATTTTATTCTAGCCTTCATTTAGATTCCTTAAAAACCTTCTCGATGGATTGACAGATAAAATGGCGATTGCTGTATTGAGGTCGCTGGAGCCAACATAGTCCGATTAGAATATTGGGAAATTTTGAATTGTCGTCATGGAAATCCTTTTTGCCATCCATTCGGATAAAAATTTGGTTGTTCGTCTCTTTTTATCGATCATGTTTCCTTATCATGCACGGAATACTGAAACAATCGTGTAAAAAGAATTATTTGTCTTGGATTTCTAGTTTACTTCCCCAGTTCTTCCAACGACAGAGATGAATTATGTATGACGTATGCCATCGATTTATAAAAGAAGGCGTCGCAAATTATTTTCAGATTGCTTCAAGCCGCCATTCCGAGGGAATTGTTAAAAATAAGATTTCTAGCGTGATGGTACTTCTCCTACTCTTCCGATAATTTATTCATTCGTCGCGCCGAACTCCGCGCCTTTTTAAAACCTGAGTGCACTCTCCTTGAGCGAACTTCCCTACAATTTCCGTTCAGCCAACTTGCCAGTGTGTGCACGCAAATGGTCCGAAATTATTCTCTTTTTTATCATATTATTCCAAGAGCACACCGTTCGTTCGATTCATCTTACTATATACATCCCGAAAACAAAAAGAAATTGAAGGGCCCGTAAATTCGTGCCAACCCACGAAAAAAAATCCCGAGTATAGATTGCCCTGACCTCACCATCGTCTTTCCGAGGGGAAGTGGGCTCTTGGTTTACTTGCCGACGGCGACGACGAAATTTTCGAGGGAAAAACGAGAGAGAGAGAGAGAGAGGAAGAGCGGCGGAAGTTCGAAGGAGAGGGGTAAAAAGCGGTAGTCGAAAGGAATAAGGGCAGTGAGTGGAGAAGTAATGACCGCTGGACTTTATGGGGGGAGCAGATCGATGCAGCGGTGGGCTAATCGATTTCTCACGGGTGATGTAAGATGTTCAATCGATAGCCGGAGAATAAGAGACACGGAGTGGGTGATAAAACCTTTGTGAGATTTGGGACATGTGCAGCACTCTCTGGCACTCTCCCCCTTTCTTCTGCTGACAGTGCATCCGTCCGTGTTTCCCGTTGGATTTCCAGAGGTTTATTTTTATCCGCATCGCAACCCCCGGGAGAAGCTAGGACGCCGGGATATAGAGCGGTTGGGATGGGTTGACTTATGGCAGGTGTGCGTGCGTGTGTGTGTGTGTGGGGTGGGAGAGTACGTTGGGGGAGAAGGAGAGCACCCACGCGTATACGGTCGATTTTCACGCCGTAACGAACAGCTTCTGAAAGCTAATTCCCGGGATTAACGAAATTGGGATTTAACTTTTACATTTATTCGACGGGCGTAGTTTTTCGATGAGTTTATGCGTGTTGTTGGTGTTAGGCGAGATAGAACAACTATTAGCGTAGAATAATTAAAAATGTACCTTAGGCAATGAAATTTGTCCACTAATGATAAAACGAGATCGCTAGCAGACGTACTTAGATATATGATAATATCTACGTATAAGTTCTGGAAAATTATTAAATAATGGCTATAGATATTGAATAAATAATCTAACTTAAGAGGAGAAAAATTTATGTAATCCATGATTTAACTGCTGGTGAGCATTTGAAAATCGTTAATTACAAAAATAAATCCTTCTGGAAGGTAAAACTATAAAATATACCTTAGTAAATTTATAACTACTACCGCGTTCTCTTTTTTGATGAAGCCATGCGATTTTCTTGATCAGAGTTCTTTAGAATAATATTAAAATGAGTGTCATCTTTTTTTCCTGATTTTTTTCTATTGATTTAATGGAACAAAATATGTAATATGAATTCCAATATGGCCCCGGTATAAATATTTTATGTCACGCGGCATATTGAAATGAAAAGCAAATATCCGTTTTCCACTAGCGGATTTAGATCAGAGGCGCGAGATGCCGAAGGCGAGATTTAATTTTCGTAATAAGGCGGAAGATGAAATCGGATTTGAAACTAACACCTACGGACGACACAATCTATTTTTAAAGAACCGGTATTAATTTAGGGAGGGATTCGTACAATTCATGGTTATATATTTAAATGAAAATAAAGTCCTCATATTTGCGTTGATGAAAGTGTGGCGTCAGTGGTTTTAAAAATCTTGGAAATAATATGATGGTCTGTCGAAATTATTTGGCTTTTCATTTATGTTGGACGGCTCCTGCTTCATGGTATAGGAATAAAAGTTCATACACTACTCATACACTAGCTCATACACTAACGTTGTTCAGTAGTCTTCCTGCTAGCTCAATAAAAAACTTTTTATAAGTTTTTAAATTAGCGTACTTGACTACATTACAACTTTTGAACATAATTTAAATGTCATTGGTCAGATTTTCAAACGATTCTGCAAAAGATTGGATCGTTAATACTTTTCATTCAGCTGTTTTTCAGCTTCCTACGTTACAATTTCTTTTGTAGCTGCTGTAACTTCTGGAAATATATTAACATGTCATTCTTCATTTTACCATGTTGGGTTTTACGAGTGAAATGAACCATGATAGCCTTAATAGCTCTCGCAAGCCTAGCTTCTTATTGTGTTAGGATGCATTCAGCTCGAATGAAAAGCATAGTTTTATATCGAGTCACACACTTCTCTTACAGCATATTCTTGAGTTACCTTTATGTAGAATGATATATTTTTTGACTTGGAGTGTTGGTTTCCTGAGAATTCATTTCATTCAGAATTTGTTTCTTGACGGTATTAGTAAAGCTTTTGGTGCATTCTTATCGAATCGGGAGTTAACTTGCTGCGTATTTAGAAGTTAAAAGAGGATTAGTGTACACGGAGGGTTGTCAGGAGTGGCCAAACCCACTCATCGTCCCAGCCGCATACGACAATTTTCTGAAGTTCGAGAGCCAAAAGGCAAACATTCTGCACACATAAGTTTTCGAAAAATAAACACAACCTGTATTAGAAGCAACTCGGAGAGAATGCGTGCCCCTTAGGCATCCCCAACACGTCTTAAGTCACACTGCGTTGACTTTTTGTTGTGAAAATCGTCGACACGCCGCTGGACGGAAATGTGAGAGCTGCTCATTAAGTTAAAAGAGCCGAATGCGGCTCGCGGTCCGCGGTTTGGACACCACGAGTTAAGTTTTACCCGAGAAATTCAAGCCATTCCTTTCAGGCGGTCACTTCAGAAAGGTATAATTGCATCGTTTTCCACGCTTCTATCTAATGCCGTCGGTGTTGCATACTTTTAAGGATACGAATTTAGATTTCGCCCCGAAAATCTGTATATTTTTTAAACACTAATTTGTCAGTGACTGAACTTTTATGTCTCTCGTTTTAAACTTCAAAAATAAATTCTAACATAAGTGAATAATCGGAACGACATTGCGTGAGACTGCTGTTGCACCATTTTTGTTTTTATTTAATGAGAACTTGTATGTTAATGAAAGCGTTTCGAAAGAGATTGCTCTAAACATTCCTGATCGTTGCGCATGAACAGATGGGTTCACTGTGCGCATGAGTTTTTTTTTATCGGATCCACGGTCTTATTGTTAAGGTATATGCGCCAAGAAAACAAATACCTGTTCTGATTTATCGAGAGCAAAAATAATAAGCCAAAATCTCGTATGAAATAGTTTTTATTGAATTCTCGTAACTTAGCGACTTTAAACGGAGACCCTTTCCTTCAATGGCTTACCCGAAGGGATAACAGCGGAGGAGAGGGAACGCCGTCGCGCGGATACTCTCCCAATCGATTTCTCCCGAATACGTACAGGACGGATCGCACGCACTTGTCGCAAAGAAGGGCTTTCGATATAAAATGCTGACAACCCTCGTGCTGTGTTAAATTGTGAGAGAGATGTTGAATATGTCTGAACAACCTGGATGAAAGAGGAGATAAGGAGTGCGAGGAGAGAGGACCGTTCAGAGGTCATGCGAGTGGGAGAGAGATTTGGAGATGGAGTGTGACGCGAGCTTGGTCCTCTTAATTGGAACATCGGAAACTGTCTCCGGTTAAATCAGAGCCAATTGCGCGTACGGCTTCAGTCCTTCATTTCGTTCGGAGTCACTCAAACCCGTTTTCTCTCTCGCTCCCTTTTCATTCTCTCTCTCTCTCTTTCGCTCCATTCAGAGATGGAAAGAGAGAAGCGGTGGAATGGGAAGTGACGGGTGAATGTGTGAGAGAAAGAGGCGCGGCGAAATGGAAGGATAAGCCAGGGGAGAAAGGAGAGATGGGGAAAGTGATGAGTTGGAAGGAAAGAGAGAGAGAGAGAGAAGGGAATGAGAGAGTGGCGAAGAGTTAAAGTGAGTTGAAGTTGGTGATTTGGATTGAGAGTGAGGAATAAATGAGTGTGAAGGGTGGAGGAAAGCGTAGAGGGAAGCAGACGAAGCGTTCTCTAGGCAAAGGAAACAGCGCGCGAGAGATTTAATACTGTTAGGGCTTCATCGTTTCATTGGTTGATTAATGTCGAGGGGAATGGGAAGCCAAATATGTGAACCTTTTTGGATTTTCTGTCTACTTCCCTTTCTGTCATCCTCGATTTTCTCTCTTCTCTTCCTTCTGCGTGTTTATCGCCACATTCATCCTCTTTTTGCTCGTCCCCGTTTTTCTTTTTTTCCTCCCAATTTATTTCTCTCCCCTCTTCCCAGGCTGTTCATTTTTCTCCCCTTTTAAGCCATTCTCCCGCTATTTCAGACTGACGTGTATTAACGGAGATATGAAAGTATGCTTGATTTTAAAACTTTATATACAGTTAACGGAAATATTTTTTCGCCATGCATTTGAAATGTATAAGAAAATCTGTTTTTAATGTAATGTGAGATAGATGTTATGTAGTATGTGGTTATGTTAAAATATTTGCGAATGCACTATAATGTCTTCAATAACTTAAAAGGTTGTTACGACAACTTTAATCCTCCACGCCTTAACTTTATATTTTTAAAAACTTCCTCTTCTCGTTTTTCCTTCTTGCTCTTTCTGGATTTTCTTATTTTCTCTTCCACCCGAGAGATTCTTGCCAACATCCCTCTGCCACGATCTTGCGTTAATCTATTTTACTTCTCCCGACTACTGACCACCAGACTCTTCAGCCAACATGAAGTGTAGGTTATTACTAGGGTCGGGTATTGGAATCCCATCGACTCAGTCATTTCAAGTCAGATGTACAAGAAATAATATAAATACATATTGTTTTTTATTTTTGCCTCATAATCCTTTCCTTTCTTTGCTCTTGCTACATTTATGCCTTCCTGATCTCCTTCCCCTTTACAGAATATAAGCAAATGAATCTTACTTATCCTTACCGTTTGTTCCTTTTCACTTATCTTTTTCCCTTTCAACCATTTTATTCTTCCTTTTCGTAATTGAAATCCAGCGATTACATTAATCACAGGCCTCCTTTTTATTTCATAAAAAGTGTATTTGTTTTTACTAGCTCTATCGATTTTTCATAATTAAATTCCAATTGAATATCCTAGCATGTAGCCGGGATTTTGCATCATAAAATTCTTCCAATACAGACCCATCAATCTTTTGATCTATCCTTCTTTCTATCTCTCGCTCTGTAGTTTCCATTTTCCTCTCTCTTGGTCTTTATCCCTTTCCCTTCCTTTCTGGATATCTTCACCCGTTCAAAGTATAAAAAGATAGATCACGTTGCTCGCATAACTGCCGAACAAGAATTTGTGGTCAGATTGTGGATGATATGAAACATGACATAAGTCCTTTCCATCTTTTTTCCCCGATATCTGGTCTTCTCCCAATACACAAGCAATTTGATGGCTGGCCGCCCGCAGAGTGGTGACGTATCGCATCATCGTATCAGCTTCTTGCCAGTTATTCGAGAAGAAGGGGGAAATCTTCCATAAATAGGGGGAGCGTATGCTTGGGTTTCAGTTTTTCGCACGTAAATACTCTTTAAAATAATGCGGGTTTCGCTAAATAAACATGTCAAAATTATCTAATACGAAGGATTTTTACAATTATTGTAATTTAACTAACTCATTTTCTAAAAGTTGCATTTAGAATTTGAGACACTTTTAACGTAAAAATGGAAAAGTCGAAGAAAAAGTGACTCACATTATTTTAGTTTCTCATCCCGCTCGGGATTTATTTCCCGAATAATTGATGTCTTTGATACCTAGAAGAAACTGCAAATTTTATTATTACTATCATGGAATCATTCCACAAAGTCGAGCCCTCCCAAGTAGATCATGTAGTTAAACACTCGTTCGTAATTTATTTTGTTTGCTGAAAAGGAAGAGGTATGGATCGAATATTTTTTTCAGATTTACAACTCGTTCATCATGCTCTGTAATAAATTAAATTATAGAAGGTAGGATTGGTGACAGGTTGAAGAGAGAGGTGTGTGTCACTCTCGAAAAGGAACCCAAATCAATCGCTTAACTACAGGCTTCCGCCCAGTGTACACTTGCTCCATGTGTGCGGACGATATAGGATTGGTATCTGATGGTGTGCTGCTTCTTCCTCAGATGCCCAAACAGCCATATCGACGTATTTCGTCTAGTTAATTTATCCGGAAACAAATAAATACATCAAGGTTGGAATATAAAAACATTCCTTTCAAGTTTTCTCTCGTCAGCGTGGAGTGTAATTACCGTCACCACAACGTAAAATACGACTAAAATCCATGAAAAATATAAGATAACACGACATTGAGTTATTTTATTGCGTCTGTGGAAGAAAAATTCGTTGAATTGATCGACGCGCTTAGTTTAAAATATAGATATTTGCAATTTTTACGTCAGTTATTATTCCCACTTCGTTAACGCGTCACTGTAGTTCTCTATCGTGGCTCTTAAGTAAAATTATCTTCGAGATACCTGAAAGGATCGGTTAATACTGTTCGCTATATTTTAATCCCATAAATCTTTGACTAGTTTCTCAATTTCCTTTGTAAGTTACGGATATATGTATAGTTGTGAGGACTGATGGGAATTCTTAGTGAGACTCGGGTTTGCAGACGTGCAGATGTATGTATTTTTTATAAATTTGTTTATTTTGCTATAAAATATCACGAATTTGAGGTCATCAAACTCCAGTTTATGTTAAAAGTTTCGAGTCAGACTCGGGTTTGCGGACGTGCAGATGTAAATATGTATTTTTTATAAATTTTCTTATTTTGCTATAAAATATCACGAATTTGAGGTCATCAAACTCCAGTTTATGTTAAAAGTTTCGAGTGACACAACCCTAACGCCGGATTAATTGCGTAATGCGGTCATTTTTCACAATAGTTATTTCTACTCAATCACGTGTAAATTAATTCCTTCCTCGTTTTATGGGAAAATTTTCTAGCCTGACATTTGTTTCGTAGTGGTTTTTTTCATCGTAAAAGTTTACGGTATGGTATTAAATGTTTCCGGATTCGATGTTACGTTGTTTGTTAATGCCCTACAAGTTCCGGCTCGCTCACTCCATCGCAGCATACACAGATTAATGACATTCTCCGCTTTGCAGAGAACTTACGAACAGGACTCTATGGCTTTGTCGCGAGGTTCTCATTTTGCACCACGGGTGAACTGTTGCGCGCTGGGAACGTTTTACATGCAAACAGACCGTAATCGCATTTCCGTGTGACTGGCCCTGATTCTCATGCTCTTCGAAATCGTGGGACACTTGCATCCTTTTAACCTGATTCTTTTGCGGACGCAGTGTTTTTGCCAAGCGGAAACCGAAATAAAGATTTTTTTAGAAAAAATGGCCGTTGAACATGTCACCTCTTTTTACCGTTCACAAATTCGGATTTATTGTAGCGAATTTGCATGGATGCGAAACTTACGCGGATTTACGTCAGGATTAAATTGATAAATGTCTTTCAAGAAAATGGAAGGTTTATTTACGTAGGAGGCATCTAAATCATTCATTTTGTTAAAAAACAAATGTTTATAGTGAAACAATAAATACATTCTGAAAATTCCTACCGTGTACGTAGTTCATAAATAAATCTCTAATAAGTAGAATTATTTTGTTGCGTTACTAAGGCTGAGAATAAAATGGTCTCACGTTTTAAATTGTTGTTTCATTTGGATTGATGTCAGAAAGTTAAGCTTTCGACCGATTTTTTGTGTTATACGGTATGAGAGACTGTTCTGAATGAAATTATCCTATTCCTCCATTTCTTTCCATCCTCCAAGTAAACACTTGTGGAGGCGTCAAAAATGTCTTTCAGTAAAGTAACAAATCGAGTGCGTGTGACGTAATCGAATAAGTTTAAAAAACTAGGAAAAGCGATAGCTGAGAATTTCACGTTAAAATATGTTTTAGTGACAACGAATAAGTATAACATTGTAGGTTCTGCGTCAATATATCACCGAGTGTGGTACATAGAAGTCGTGACGAACTCAAATCAAAATATGTAGTATCCTTTAATTTATTGAAACAAAAACACGCACACACAAACGGCATCTAGGTGTTGAGAGAAGGAGTTGGATGAGGAGGAGCTGTCTGTCTCTCTCTCTCTCTCTCTCTCTCTCTCTCTCTCTCTCTCTTCTCTCTCTCTCTCTCTCTCTCCTCTCTTCTCTCTATTGGTAATTTTCCACTGGGCTTCCTTACCTCAACACCTAGTTGCCGTCGATGTTCCTGTTTACCTTTCCTCTTCCACAAGCATATGTTTATAAGATAATAATAATAATAATAATCATGTAAGATAATAGTAATAATATTAGATAATAATAATAAATAATATAATAATAATAAAATAAGATGATATAGCTAATTTTTAAAATGAAAAAAGGTAGGTAAAAGCTAAGAGGTCATTAAATTCTCCCGTTTTCGGTCCGGTGGAAGAGGGTAGAGGGAAAGGAATCTTCCGAAAAGTGCAGCGATGGCCCTTGAACAAAATTGTTGCAATGGAGAAGAAAATGGAAATAGGGAGACAGGGTGGGTGAGTGACGGGGGGAGGGAGGTAAAGGGACGACGCAAATACGCACACGTGCACGCAAGGGGGAGGGGTATGGATCCCGCGCATCACTCAATCCCGCGCCTCTTATCGATCGTACCGAGTTACCTGGGAGCGCATGGAACTTTTATTTTATAAAAAGCTTTCCTATTGATAAATCTTCCTTCCGCCCACTCCTGCACGCGTTCTTCGTTCGAGTGACCCTCTTCCTATCAGACCTCTTTCCAAAAATCTTTCCCATTTTCCCCTTGCACGTTCTTTAACCCATCTCCATCTTAAACCAATAAAAAAACTTATATCATTCCCCGCTGATGCATCGCTACTTTCATATTCGCCTCTTATTCTTTCTCCATTCCCCATTCTCGTGCGAAAGCAACCTCTCGTTGCCCAACCCGACCGATCCCTTACTTCATTCCCCTCACTTTATCCGCTTTCCTCCTAGGCGGTCGGATTAAAGGAGGCGTGGGCGAGGGGCGGCAGGCGTGGATGATGATGTTACATCGATAGAGAATGAAGAGGGGTCGCGGAGGAGGATGGTTCGCGGCTGGGAGTATAAGTGCGTGCCCGGACCGCTGCGTTCGCAGAATTGGGGGTGATTCCCATGGTGATAAAGCAGCTTCCCGCCTACGGGTCTTGACTTCTCAAAGAGGGAGGGAAGGAATAGCGCTGACTAATGCAGGTCAAATGGTAGATAAGGGGATTCTAGCGAAGGCGAAGTATCGTCTAGATGTCGGGCGTATTCATGTCGCGTGTGGAAAGAGGATTTGCGTATTATTTGTTGTGCGAGCCCTGCGTTTTAACGAGGTGGAAAGGAAAGGGTAGCTTCCAGCTAGGAGGACTTAAGGCTTTTAAACTTGTGCCCATCTTTCGCGGTACCTAGTCTCAGAATTCATGAGTATTCAACCATATAACAGCTGTTTCAGAAGTTTTCGTACTCATAACGCTGAGCTGCGGCCCACGAGACGGCTTGTGTAACAAGAGTCGTAATAATTTTACCGCTCCAATTTTTATCGTTCGCATATATGAGAAATAGAATCTAATGGAGTCTTAAAATAAATTTTCTAATGGTTAAAATGCATGTGTGATTCTAAAATAGTGTTCTGACTTACATATTAAAATGTCCGAATTGGATATATTTTTTTGGATATTTTTTATCGGTAGTATTTTTTTAACTACAATAATAACAACAGGGATAGGAGAGATAAACATTTAAATATGAGTCCTTTATATCTTAAGCTCTATTCATTCAAAAGAAACTTCTAACTCTGTTCGTTATTTTTAAGACGAGTGTAAACTTTACAGTTGTGAGCAGATAAAGTTGAACGCGTTAAGTGGCCACTAGCAATCACAAGTGAATTGTAGAGCTGAAATCTTTGCTAAACCATGGGCTGGAAAGATTAATATTCATTGTAGATTTATAAAATTCTTTGTCATGCTTTTTTTTAATTTAAAGTAACTTCTTATCATGGCAGAAAAATCTCCTTTTTATTTGAGCTTACTCTTCGCGGAAACTTCTTTCTAGAACAGCGGTTACTCAATTGTGTCGCGATGCTGTAGTGCAGTGTTTTTCAACCGGTCTTCCGATAGCATTGCCTAAGTGTTCCGCGAAATATTCCACCGAAAATATTTTTTCTATAGATTTAGATTTTGTAATGAATTTAAAATTAAAAAGTATTTCTATTTTACTCTCACACCATAACTCCATCTATATCAGAAGCAGAAAGTGCTTCCATTAAGTGAATAAAACAAAGGTTATACGTGTGTGTGTGTGTGTGTGTGTGTGTGTGTGTATATATATATATGCATATTTATATAGGTGTTCCGCCAATTCTTTCCCATTCTAAAGTGTTCCGCCACTCAGAAAAGTTTGAAAAACACTGCTGTAGTGTATCACTGAAAGTTGTCGCAAGATAAACATTTAAATGTCACACGCATCTGCCAGCAGGAGAGCCGAGCAAAACAAGGCGTAGTCCGTTAAAAAAAGTTTGGAAAACACAGTCCCATGTATGCTTGTCAACATGCGGTGTCCCTAGCTTCTAGCTTTATTCAGCAGTTTTACTGCTCACTGTACCATGCCGCTCTCTAGAATGCTTATTTTAGACAAGTTTGAAGTTTCAGCGTGGAATTTTAGTTTGAAAGCGAAGGATTTCTTCGTGAATCCCTACTATTGTGTTTCATTATGCTATTTGTAATTTTCCGTACTTTTTATTGACTTTTATTAGTTTTTTTAGTTTTATTTTGTGTGTTCAGGCTTACCTTTTGTGTGATGGTTACATGCTTCTTATGTATTCAGTAATTCGATTTAAAGATTTGGGACTTGCGTATTATCCCCATGCCATACTTACGTACAACATTAACAGATACTGACTGGCCTGTCTGGACATTTACAATCCCGATCACCGGGCAACGGGGAGGGATACTTTGGTTCCGGGCGAGGCGAAGGACGCGGAGACGACTACCGACCCATTAAAACAAAGCGAGCCGAAGGCTCGCCAATATCCTCTCCATTTTCTGCACAACAGTCAAACGAGATATAATTCGCGGCACAACAGTCAAAGGAGATAAAAATATTAAAATATTATTATTACTCAGTACGTTGTTATTCTGTTAATATTTTTATGGCATGGGGATAGTACGTAAGTACCAAAGATTTTTATTAGTGCTTCACAACAATTCTAAATTCATATTTCTCTCTAATGCTTCGAAATATTTACCCGGAAAAGGAGATTATAATCAGTCTTGCGGTAGGCGAAGGCGGCGTAATCTCTTAAGTTAAGCTGCATTTTTTAAGGGACTTAAATAGCTCGAGTGTTAGTTGAAGTAAATTAGGCTAAGCAACTGCTTCACTAGAAGGCTTCCTTCATCCTATTTGAGTGATTAGACGCAACTGAGCTTATAAATACCAAGTATTTGCTCGGGAGGAGTTATCATTTAGCTAAACTGCCGTTCATCCACGAAAAATGAAAAATCAGATAAGTATTATAAGTAAAGAGCAAAAAATGTTGAACCATCCGATAAATACGGTTTTTTTTACAGCTTTGGTAGTTCTTGAGTCTGATATGTATGCATGCGGACGAATGCTGAAAAGTTGGTGATACGTGAGAGACCAATAATAGGGCACTCCCTTAGATTCGAATGAGAGTTACGTGGGCTGCATGCGTTAAGAGAAATTTGGAATAGTTATTAAATTGCTGCCTACAAAGATAACTTCCAGATCTAAATAAATAATTTAGCTTCGCCGATTCAGAGTTTTAGAGGCCCTTTTAATTAATTATGATTCTGTAAATGTGTTTTGAAATTTATACAAACATGATAAATAATCATATTTTATCACCACATAATTACAAGTTGTATTTAAAGGAAATTAATAGAATGAATTTAATTATTTGCGGTCAATGGTTGAACAGGAAATGCTCTGGGATTCGTATGGATCGCGAATTCATTGACATCTGACCCGAGTCCGTGACCTATCCCTTCGCCGCATTGTCGGTTCTCAGGGACAGCTGAATCAAATTATCAGCTCCCTCTTCAATTGTCCAGTCTCATTTTCGTAGGGTAAATATGGTGCCTGTCCTTCCGCAACTTTTGTTAATATATATATACTCAGGGAGCGATTTTGAATTGCTTAGACTTAGAAAGATATCAGAATGGATCTCTTGCCATCTTGGAATGTTGACTTCCAAGATGATGATTCGTAGAGCTAGATCATACTTTATATGCATTATCAGCGAATTAAATTATTTTAATAAACCGAAAGTCAAGCTGTGGAAATACTCTTAATACGAGTATGAGATCTTTGATATTCACTTGAATTCTGATTATATTTATAATTTGTGAGGTGAAAGAAACTGCATTTTTCCATAAATGAATTGAAAATTTTCCCTTTTCGTGACCCTCGTGTTGAAGGGTATTTTAAATGTTTAATCATTAAATATCAAACGAAAATGCTCAGTAAAACTATGTGGCATATATTTTCAGTTATGCTTATTTTAAAGCAGTTCATATTGTAGGCTTAAATATAAAATGTCATAGGGATGCGGACATTAGGTTTGGTGTATGTGTTCGATAATTAATACTCAAACGAATCGATAGCTTATTCGGTATTATCTGATAAAAATCGAAAAAGATCAATTTTTTCCAAATAAATAAGTTTGAATGGGGATTTATGCAATGGATTATATGAATTAATTAAGCTGATTTCAAATTAGGATGTATGTATTTATTGCCGAAAATAAATTCCGTCCATTCCGTCTGCCTATGTAACCCATAAGGGAACGGCCATTAGACTATTTTACCACCCATTTGGTAACTCCAGATGTTTTGCCGTTGAACTATGGGCTGCATCCAAATTCGGCCAGCGGTTGGGTCAACCCCACTCGGTCAACGGTTATAAGGATATCTGAAAACGCCATCCAAATTTGGCCACGCCAATAAGCACCTGCGTCCCTCCATATCCTGCAACTTCCCTTCACACTTTCATTCAGACTTAGGACTGACAGCGCAAAGCGCGCTGGTGTGTTTAAAAGTTGCGGAATATTCTTCTCCTTGTGAATCACTAACCCTAAACTAGCAGAAAATATTATTTCTTTGTCAGTAATATACTAAATCATAATATTGTCCGTATACCACATCATATTAATTCACCCCAGCATATTATTTTTTATGGAAGTGAGACACTTTTAACGAAATCGAATCGTGATATAACGTTACTTTTATATTACTGTAATATATTTTCGACTAAACTATTGTTTTTCCCACTTTTAGTCTAATTTTTCTGAATGCTAATGAACTTGGAATAGGTATCTATTTGAAAATAATTTAAAACATTTATAAATTGGTACACTGAAGGATGTGCACTATAAAAACTTCCATTAAATTTAGAATGAAAGGATTCGCAAGAATTAGTTGTTCGTTTAGACATGTCACTTGAAGCTCATATAATTGCAGTAAAATTTGCGTCCTCGGCAATGTAATTGTCAGTGAGATAATCACAAAATGCATCAATTTTTTCACTTTCTGGTTTTATTGACATAAAATCCTCCACAAAGCAGTCTCCAACTTCTTGCGGGTCCAGCAATAAAAGCCCAAACACGTGTCTTAGCCATTGTGATTCTTCTTTTTGGACTTGTAGGCTTCTATCAAACTCGACTGCTGTATTTTACGGAACCAAGGCTGTCCTAAGTGGAATCGACGCCCACTTATACTAACTGACGGCCATATTGACCGCTCTGCCAAATGTAGAGATATTTCAAAATCCGCAACAATCTTTTCTGGAGAGAAATGCATGTCTTTTTCTTCACATTTCTTTCTAATTAAACGGAATAAGTTTACGTAGGTATCAGTGGATTTATTCCCTAATACACTATAAACCAATGGAATGTGAAATCCATTCTTCATTATATGAATTGTGAAGAGCTGGCAGAAAAATTTTGTACAATAGCTAAATGTTCCGTCAACGAAAATCTCTTTAGATTCACGTAAATATTTCAGGTTTGTTTCGCACGAAAAAATTATGATGTTCAACTTATCTTCATTACACAAAACGAAGTCTTCTTGTTTATTGGTTTTTATATGAATCGAATTAATAAGATCATGAACGTCACTCTGGGATTTTGGCAGTTCGAGCAGCACTGCACTACGACTTCTATGAATTGATTTTCTTATTAAACTGAAATCGATATGACTTATCTCCATGTCTGGCTGTAATTTCGTTCCTAAGTAACTTGATTGGCCGCTCCGATATATCACTCACTGCTTTTCTCTTCACTCACAATGAGGTCCTCACAACGCTCCTAGATAAGTTCTTTGGAACATCATGATTATGTACACCTGCTTCTATTAATACCGCCGTCTTTTCTTCATTGATGTAGATCGTAGCTGAACAGATATTCTTACTGATACATCGCCATTTTTCAACTTTGTCTTGTCGTCTGTTCGCGAAGCAAAACGGATAACTCTTATAAATGATTAGTTCACGGCCTCGTTCGCTAAGAACTAACTCCATTTTAACTATATTGCACTCGAACAAACTGCTGCACTAGTCGAAGTGCAGATGACTAGAAGAATGAAAAAAAGGACAGCAGCGAGTGTGTAAAACAATGGGGGGAGGGGGGGGGGGGCGTAGCGAGTCATTCCTCCTTTATCTACTAACTCGCCTGGCCGAGATTGGATAATCCCGAACTCTCTCTCTAGAACAGTGTTTCCCAACTTAAGTGACTTTTCATAGTTTGGCGGCACCCCTTCATATCCACCATCAGTAATAATCGTAGTGAAGTTGAACTCCTAACCCCCTTCTCCATATCTCCTTTCATTTCGAAGTGCCTTTGCGACGAAATGAAGTTTGTCTTAACTCTGGTTTTGATTTTTGAAAGCCGACCATGCAAAATGAGACTAAAAATGGGAAAAGAGAATAATTTTTGCGGCACCCCTCAGAACACTTCACGGCACTCCAGGGCGCCGCGGCACCCAGGTTGGGAAACACTACATCGGTCAACGCGACGAAGACTCCTTTAGATAAGATCGACTTAATAGAAGCCACACACACACACACACACGTGTGTGTGTGTCTTAAACTTTATTTTCTTGTTACACGTTTGTGTGTCATAAAACCACTTTCCTCTTGGTTGGTTGTTTTTTCCAACGGTATTTTTTAGGGCTCGGCGAAAATGGTATTTCAAAAGAAACATATTCACTCGAATATTTTTCATACCGCCCCATTTTCACGGGAGCTGCGCTTGAAGAGAGGCTTCTTTTGGCCCAAATCCCTTACTTTCTCTCTCGCTTACAGTCCGTCACCCTCGTAAGAGGGGGACGCAGAATTTACAGGACGTGGCTCGCCGTTAGTTTCCATTCACGGAAGAAATGGATAGGCCAGTCCATTTTAAGTCACTTTGATCGTCGTTTCGGAACTTCTGATCAGTTGCTTGCTGTCTTTGATAAAAACAACTAAACTTCGGTGAATTTACTGCTCATTCTGTCGGTAAGACCGTGAAACTCAAAACTGGAGTCATATCAGATTTTGCGTGTATCTCATAATACACCTTAATTATTTTAATGGGTCAACTAATATGAATAGTTTCAAAACTTATTCCAAATTCTTCCAATAGTTTTGACGTCGTACGTGATGTGATTTTTATATACCGTACATAGCTACTTGAATAGACAGAAGAGAAAACAATATAAAATCGAGGAGGGAAAAAAACGCGAATGTTACGTCGAATCCTATATCAAAATTAATTTTGAAACGGGAAAGATTAAATGATGACTTAGCAAAATAGGAAGTTTAATTTTTCAGAAAAAAATGGTACATTTCGGTGCAAGATACCAATCACTCTTCTGCACCGCTCGAGCTTTGTGATTAGAATTTATATAGTAGGCATGCAGAAGCAATCGGTAACAGTATGTTTAAAACGAGAATAAGAAGAGAAGGCGAAATAAATTGTTTTCGTTGCATCATGTTGATTCTCCTATCACATGGCTATGGTGATCGACTAATGAAATTTTGATGTTTACGGAATCTTTCCTCTGATGATTCTTGCGTAGCTTTTGGACGAGACCCAATTCTCAGGGAAATAAATTTTTGAGGAGAAAAGTGCACTTTTAATCGTTTGTTTGTAGTAAAACGCAGCCTGTGCATGTAAAGAAAATGGCTGAGTTCTTAATGAGGCTCGTAAAGCCTCGATAAACCCTTGGTTGGTCGATTTATAACTGCTATGAGATAAGCGAACATATGGGCGATTTTCAGATCACTGCAAAGTAAATTGTTCCTTATGTCTAATGATAGAACAGTTAATCGATAACATTCCACATAGAAAAGTCAATATGATGATCTCTCATCATTAATATATGTTAAAATAATATTAGATACTTTTGTAACTTTGTTTTTCGATGTTCATTGTCTAAATCTCGCTGGTCTCGTAAAGATTCATAAAGTACAAGTAATCTTCCTCATTTTCCTCCCCATTTCATATTTATGCATAAATTTGACTCAATATAAAGAGTATATAAGACAGTAGAAATAATTAATTTGATGACTTTTTTGGACTGCTTGACTTATTTTTGTATTTTATCAATTAAAATAACATAGTATAGTTAGAAAATCCGGTCGTCCTTGGTAGCTTTCCTAGCTCCCCGTGTTAGGCTCTTAATATTAGGGTCGTGGGTTCGAATCCTGCTGAGGAGGGCATGGTTGTATGTGTTAGTCTTTTTATTGTTATTACACTCATTATAAAAGGCAGTAAAGTGCTGTTTCTGAGCTTGTGAAAAATTAATTTAAAAAATAAATAAATAAAACATTCAAATTCGTTTAATAAGTTTCATAATTATAATTTTCGGGGAAACTAATTATCTTCTAGGGAGCATAAGCTCACCTCATATTTGGTAGAAGATTGTAGTGTGAGTAAACGAACTATTTCAACGCAGAAAATAAAAAATATCCAGGTATAATTCAGCTGCGCACGTATGCACTGGTCACACACGTTTAAATCCGGAGTAGACGGCTACAGAGAGAAAAGCAATCCTTCCCACCGTCTAGAAAAAGATCCATTCCGGATTGACCTATCCGACGGAACAACCAACCATTATCCCATAAAACCGATATTTTCCGTGGCGGAACGCGCGCAATATTAGGTATATATCCCGATACGCGATGCAAAAATAGCATTTTGACGTCGTCCACAAACGTCAGAAAGTATCGCGCCGAGGTAAAAGGATTGATTGGAACGGAAAGGCGTTTACGACGGCGCCGTGAGAAACATGGAATTACTCGCTCCGACCGTATTTCATAATTGATCTACGCCGCAGAAGGGAATAGGCGTTCTCATATATTTTTCCCGGTTCCGCTTCGCCGTTTTTCTTTTCTTTTCTATCCCAGCGTGTTCCGGAGGCTCTTGGGCTGTCGTACGGGGGTAGAATCGGGAATTGCTTCGCGGTCACAGGAGTAAGAGAGAGAAGGAAGATTAACGGCTTACACTCTCCCGGGAGCGGACCGCTTGCGTGAGGATATTAATTAAGGGTCGAAGCGGGGGTGTGAAAGAGTCCCTAGCCTCCCCCCTAGGCGTTCGAGCGCTCTCTTTCTCTCTCTCCATTAACAGGGTTTGCGAATGTAATTGCGTGTGAGTCGGCGTTATCGTGTGTACGTATGCGAGTGCATATATTTTCTTACGTCGCGCCTCCCTCTCGATCTCCGGAGTCTCTTTTATTTTTCTTCCGCCCCTCGCTTGTTTTCTCCCACCATTTCTCCTCCGTGAAAGGCGTTCCGTCGTAAACTTTCGCAAAGGTCTCTCTCCTACGCTACTCGGCGGGTTTGACCTATATGGGGGTTGATTTCTCACTTATCCTAACGGACGTCGTAAATGTTTGTCAGCGGACCAATAGCCGTCTTTTTTCTTATCATGGCGAGCACTCAGGTTGGTCTCGACTCAAGGAATGAGTGGTCTCTTAAAAAGGAGCGGGTCGAGAGAAAGGAGGGTGGTGGCGGGAGGTCGCCGGATGTACTGCACTCTGTTGAAATTCTCAGTAATAGTATAGGGAATGAGTGATATTTTTCTGGCCTTACTTTTCGTCGAGGTCGCTCCGATATCGGTATAACTTCCTTTAAAATTAATTATAAGTCTGCATATCTAGGTAGCTCTCCATAATGATTTTCTTCGTAGGTTCGTTGAAATAGCAAGCGTGTGATAAATATACCGAAAGATAGAAACATTAGTTTCAAAGATTGCATTCACTCGATAATTATTAACGAGTTAACTAAGAAAATCGCGAGTTATTTTGATGCTTATCACCGTCACCCATTATATATGTACTTCCTTGCCATCTGATCTATAGTATCGACCCCTCCTTTCATGGAATTATAATAAATATTTATCTAGGATTTTTCGGTATCATATGGCTCGCGACGAGTTCTTTTGAAATGGAAAAAATTACAAACGGGGAATGCAGTATGTTATCATGTCGTAAAATGCACTATTTTCACCCTCAAGGTCTGTGCCCTTGCTTGGGCCACTATTCGTTTGGGAAGGGTCATTCTTTTCCTGGCTCCCTGAACCCGAGGTTTTACGAGACCGCAGGTTTGACTGCCCCTTCTTTTTGTTGAATTACTGTCATAAAACGACCACGATGCCATATTGCTTGTCGGTACGGACCAGACTAACGTCGCATTCATATTGAAAGAAACAAAACAAAAATCCTCCCACATCCTTGCTTGCATGTAAGGTTTTTCACGCCGATACTTTGCTCTATGAGAAAGCAAATGAACTACTATAAGGAGGGTGTGGAAAAGAATGAAATGCAACATAATTTGACTATAAATAGCAATCATGGGAGGCGGGAGTTGCAAGAATAAAATTGATCAATCCGAAGGCACACTATAATTTAGACCACCCGCTTGTCAAGGCATGCAGCCAATGACGAAATAATTTGCAGAAAATTGAAATATGTATATATTAATGGGAAACTTCAAATAATTGTTACCTATAAGTCTCTGCATAACGTAATTAAATATAAAGACATCACCTTTATTTTTAATAGAGATACAGACGAAAACAAAATTTGTGGGCCTCGGAGCCCCCCCCCCCTCCCCCCCTTGGTAGTTCTAGGGTTAATACGTTACCTCAATTCTCTTATCAAATTTCTTGATTTTTACTCTTTCTTCTACACTGCACAAATCGGGTTTTCACATTTTTGAGCGAGAATTAAATGTAAATATGAATTTGTCTTAATTTTTATCTATCATTCCCGCAAGTTTTATTTTTCTTAAAAAACATATACTTATTATCATATCACAAACAATATATCGCCAATATAATTTTAAGTGGAAGAATGGGTTCATGACGTAAAAATGTTACGAAACATAACCATCGTACGAGTCTTATCTCAACCCAGGCGCTTCTATAAATAAGTTACATATAAGAAAATCATTGAATAAATAAATATTGCCCTTGCGATTCTCCTTAGTTACAACACCATTTTTTCCGGTACAGTCCCCCCAGTTTCTTTCTCTCTCCGCCTCAATGGCTGAGGAGCGACATCTCCTTGCTCACTCATATATCTTACGCTACGACTCCACTCGCCCGTTACCGAAACCTTTGCGTGTCTTATCTGACACTCCGTGGTGGGAAAGAAGCATTAATACGAGAAGGAGACGGTAGAGTGGGAAGGGATTTGGAGAGTGGGAAGGGAGTTGAAGAGTGGAGAGGGAGTTGGAGAGTGGAGAGGGGGTGTGGGAGGGGAGAGGGAGTGGGGGAGGGGAGGTGAGAAGAGTGATAGGGGAAAGGGGCCAGACGCACGAGAGAATGAGATGAGGAAGGAGAGAGTGAATCATTGTGGCCATAGAGGAAGAGAAGCATCCTTCCAAGGCAATATATCTATAAATATTTAAATAAATATACACATACATAAACATACAAATGGGTTTTCCATTCAAGATCCCACGCCTTTGAGCTATTGTTACATTAATTGCGTTCCAAATTTGCACTAGATCTGTATACAGTTGCACCAGATTTATTGTTGATCAGGGATAAAGCTAGCATACATAAACAATGCATGCAGTATTCATCTGTCCTTAAAGCATTTACTTTTAGCGATAGAGTGACTTTTAGAAATGCTGTTGATTTCCTTGTCTGAATCGCTATTTTTCTTCATGCACTAATGAAATACTCCAATAATTGTTTAGCAAAAATAACCCACGACGAGAAAATATTCATTGTATTTATTTCTCCATATCGTGAATCGCGTTATAAAATCTCCCCAAAGTTATTCTGATTGCCAGGGATTTCCTTGCTTGACAACGCAGAAATATAGCAGCAACTCTTGATAAATGCTTCCCAGTACATATTAGGGTTTTTTATGTTATCGAACGCGCACCATATTTTTCACCAAATGCTTTGACGAATTTTATGAGTGCCGTTATCGTAGAGAGTTGATACTGAAGTCGTTCTCTAAAAAGTAACTCCAGGAACACAGTTTCGGTTCGTTAAAGCAACGACGAAAATCTGGGTCACTGCTGCCGACGGCATAATAAGCTGTTGCAGCGAATTATCGTTGCGGCCGACGCATCGTCCTTTAGATCCCGGGGCGGTGGGTGAGGTTGTGGAAGACGATGAATTTGTCTTCAAGAGCTCAGTACGTCACACGGGTAGCCTAGGGATTGAACCTAGGGAACGCCAAGGAATTAAATGTCGAGGGAAAGGAGGAGTACTTCAAAATGAAGAAACATCTTTACTCTTCATATCGTGGTTTAGAGCTCGTTTGTTATAGAGATAAGTACATAAAATTATGTCTCCGTTTATTACGTATTTGAATAAAAAATTGTCAAGTCGAGGTATTATGAAGTAGTATAATATATCTTTAAAAATTTCTTTCACATATGAATTTATAAACATGTACCATCGTCACCTCTTATAAGTTCTTCTCCGTTCGATAGTTTTCAGGTTCGACCAACCAATTCTGTTCCATCCTAGCGTCATTCTTAAAGTCATTCCATTCTGATAAATCCAATATTACTTTTCGTTTCGTACCTCTTTCAACAGTCCGTTTCCTCTAAAAATTGGACTAACCGATTTCTTCTCTATCTCCATTATTATTCCGATTAAGCTCCTCTCTTCACCCGATCTATCAAAGTTTTCCTCGTTCGTTTCCGTCTCACTCAGACAAATTTTATTCGTTATATGGTATACGCACATTTTGAAGGGAATGGGACTTTTAGCCGCAGCCATCTCGCCGCGGCCACCTCGCCGCAGCCATCTCGCCGCGAAGGTACATTTCGCCGCGGCCATCTCGCCGCGGCCATCTCGCCGCGAGGACTTCTCTCGCCGTGATTTATTAAAAATTAACAGAAAATCACGTTGAATATTCCATATTAGTTTTATTTTACATTATACGTTTATTTTTAAGTAGGTATATATGAAAATCTCACGGCCTATGTGAGCAATGCTGAGTTTACTTTCTGTAAAACATGACGTTCACGTGTTTGTCTGATTTTCGTCTTTTTAGTAATAATAAGTGTTTAACATAATATTAATATTAAACGTGCTGATTATCCTATGCAATTAACATATTGCTCTACCGAAGCAACAAAACTCTGACGATCGCGAAGAAATTTAATCGATTATCCATCGCTAATTTGATAAAAATGCTTTGGGTGCGATTCGTCTAACATGTAACTATACACTATTAAATTGAGTGAATTGAGATAAAGCAAGAAGATTTCGACAAACCAAAAAGAAGCGTTGAGTTTTCAAATACGAGTACCCAAATATGGAGTTTTGAAGTGATAAAAACTATGAATTGTTTTCATGCATGCTTCGTACTTTCTCATATACGAAGTATATTGAGAAAGTATTGTTATCGCGAAAAAATTCGACCTCGATATTTTTACGGAAATATACGTTTTAGGTGTTGCTGAATCCGAAAAAGTGGTTTTCGCTATGCCGTCTGTCTGTCTATCTGTCTGTTACTGGCCCTGGATCCTACACGGTAACGCGAAAATGAATGGAATCTCGTACTTAGGCATTTCATCATACTGAGCATTGACTATGATGAAATGGTTGACATTGATCAGTAATTAAGGGAAGTTTATTCTACGCATTTTTAACAACAATTTGATTTTCTTAAAATCGGCTCTAACGATTTTGATCAAATTTCGTACAGTTATTTGAGTTTACGTCTTCAATAATACTACATAGTTCATGTTTATTCTAGAAAACTTTAACAATAATTTGATTTTCTTAAAATACGAAGTTGCCGCTTCGTTAATATGTGATTCACTTTGGAATACAAGTGGGTATTCTAGCTTTGCACATTCCACGTTCTTCACAACGCCAAAATTTCTCACGCTCATCGCTACTTAACCGCTCAAACAGATACACAAAACCGTCCACTAATAGTTTCTCCTTTCCACGGATAGACAGAATAATTTCCATTTTAAGGGATTAGTAAAAGTTAGAAAAACTTTCGGAATGTTATTGTAAAGTGAATAAAAATGTTCACTGAGCAAGTTAGCAAGGATCCACAGACGATATCACACCGTGAATGGGAACTCGGAGGACGGATGTTTACCATACGGTAGCAAAGATAAGACTGCCATAATCATGGTCGATCTTAGGTTATAGCTCGATTGTTTAGCGAAAGGCCGAATTGTCCTACCTTCCATGGTCATCGACACCCTCACGCTCCCATACCCTGTCGCCATGGGGTCCAAACCCCAACCAAATTCACTAATCCTCAAGTCCCTTGGTTCGTTCCACAAATTTGACATTAAGATAATATCTAACGACTTCCAGAAATTCCATGGGGAAATTTACTCATTTGAGAATTCCTTGAATCTTATGAATGCCTAGTGGGAGTAGTTTTATTTTCTAGTTCAGTTCCTCGTGCAGGTGGTCAATAGAGGAGGAAGCTTCTTTGATACTAAGTATAACAACTACTGAAATATATTTTTAAGGAAACCTTTATTTATCATTTTATACATGCAAAATATAATAGTTACAATAATAGTTAATAATTATTTTGATATTTATTAGTCACTTGCTTCAGTGCTATCACTTTCATTCTCCAAATTTATATTAACAAGTATTTCTTCAATTCCGTTCATTACACATTCTCTTTGAATGTACTCATTTTCTGTATTTTTTCTGGCATACTGTTCTCCACTCATTTTCACCTATTAAATTACGTTTCTCCTCCACTAACTCCTGCGTCGTCGCCTGCCATTGTAAAACGATCGAGCTATAACCACGGCAAATTATGCATGAATCTCATCGAGAGAATTTTTTGAAGCCATTAGTGCATCTCAATAAGTCGATTTTTAAAAATAGGGTATCCTCTCAGAAAGAAAAATTTATTCAAATGGTAATTATACAAAAACCTTGTTTTTGTGCTTTTTGATAGGCAAAATCATGCAATAATTTTCAAAAGTTTAAGACAACTTCTCTACATTAATGGCCGCCAGTCAACCATTCCTATGACTGCTGATATCAAGCACGTACACAATATAGGAAGTCTAATTTGGATTAACCCCTAGTTCCATTATAAACTCAAATGATACAGAAAATAATTTCTTCAGAATACGAATAAAATGTACTGAATAGACGCTTTAATAAAGTTTTCTAGATCAAAAGAGGAGATAATAATTTGCGTAAAAGCACATTTTATAATTATATGCATTTCAAAAATGAATGTAACTCATGATGATCATTCATGCGGGTTGACTTAAAGAATTTAATTTTACAGTCAAGATAACCTAATAAAAAAGAATTTCGGAATATTTAATTGGTTATTCTGAATTTTAGAGTTTCGTTTCTAGTTTAACTCACATTCGTTTACCATAAAAATTCCCTTAAACACTCGACTTACTAAAATTCAAAGACTTTCTCTCAGTTTATCAATACATACTGATGTTTTTCAACTTGGACTCGCTTCTAGAAAAGTAAAAACATTAAACTACTACACACTATACATTTTATATGCTTTGTATATCGTTTGTATTGCAGATAATACCATAGGTAAAAATTACAATTCGGAAGTAAACTTTTATCTATCTTCTCTAAAAATTCAACTCTGGAATGCACTTAAAAACATCCGCCGCAAAAAGTCTCCGCGGCGAAAGTCCTCGCGGCGAGACGGCTGCGGCGAGATGGCCGCGGCGAGATGGCTGCGTCGAGATGTCCTAGACCCCATTTTGAAAGCCTATAATCGCAGAAAAATATTTTAAGAGTTATTTTCTAAAATGGAAATGCAGAAAATCCGTCCGATTTGAGTTTGTATTTTATTATTTACTTCTTAGGAAATTTATTTGTTCTGCTTTTTGATTCGATTCTTGTGCGCGAATTGTATTTGTAACCTTTTCATCGAACACTGCGTTGCATGTGGGGAATAACTGCCTCGGCCGTCATGCGGAATAACGACGCGACACCCTCAACTCGAGGTTCAGCGCTCTAGCAAGCAGTAGTAACGAAAGAATCTCCACGCAAATAATAGGCGATCGTAGCTGATGTTATATCCTTATGTCGATTGAAACCACCTTTTACGCCTCAGATGTCCACCAAGATTCGCTCGCATGATTTCTAAGGCTTCTACGTGAAAAGGTTAGTTTGAATTCTTGACTAAAATAGGAATAACTGGAAGGATAAAAAGCTAATATGAAGGGGGACATGAATGACGACTGAGTAACAACACATTTTCAATTCAATTGCTGTCCACCGTTTCTGAACAAATTAAATAATCATTTCCCTTAACCGTCCTATTAAGGATCTCGGCAGTAGGTCAGATATTTTGTGTCCTGGAGTGGTGGAATGGAACCCTCACAGATAAAGTACACCTTCGATGGAAAAAAAAAGCGATGTAGAGGATGCTTATTGTTGTTCTCGAAGAATAAATTAATAAATCAAGCTAAAACCTCATTGATTTTCGCTTTTTCGTTTAAAAACTTCCCACTAGATCAATTCTAAATGTGCCCTCCTTTAGAAATATATTCAGCCCTCGTTCTAAAGAGGTCTTCTTCGACAGAAGATCATCTCTTTCGATGAATACCGATTTCTCCATGTTCAGGTGGGAAGCGAGCGCGATAAATACAAGCTTGATATTGATGCGATGTTCCGAGAAGGTGTTCACCGCCTCCGAGGGAACTGAGATCGCCTCCCCCCCACCCCCAGCCGCGCCCCGTCACCGCCTCCCGCCGCCTCCTCCTCGCTTCTTCTTCGGATCCGCCTCAAGAGGACTTTGGAGGGTGGAGAGCATTCTCACCGCCGTTATATAGTCGCGCGGATATTTTTCTCAGGGTCGCGCATCGTCACAGCGATTAATTTGTAAACATATGCTTTAGGTACCTGCGGTAAATATTTGATATAATGCAATGATACTATCGTGCGTTTGTCGCGTTATTTCATTTTCGAGTCGCATATTTTCATGTAGTCTCTCTAAACGGAACGATTTTAATATTAAGAAATAATTTTCATGCTTTAAGAAATTAGAAGTATTAAGCGATTGTGTAATTTCATGTCGAGGCCTCGTTCTATTTATTAGACAATCTTTTTTTAACTATATGGGTCCAATTATTGTTGAATTACTACTAAGGACGCCCAATTAGTAATGTAAATACGCATATTGTTCTCGCAGCTTTTTTGTTATGGTAATTAATCTTTCCGCATATCTCCGGGTCGGAATATTTATGAAAATGCTGTTTGGGGATTCTTATGCAGCTTATTTTTGTACATTTGAGGATAATCTTCATTTATTTTTAGGTAACATGAATTATTAAAACGATAATATATTTGAAATTTCTACAAAGTAAGGGGTTGAGCTTACAATGTAATAATGAAAGATGCATAAAAGCATCTGCGAGATATCGACTGCATTGATTATGAGAATTTTTTGAACGCATACTATCATTAAGCATTTCTGAGATATATGCTCGCTAAATGATAATGCTTTTAATTATCGTATGCAAGGCATAGCTGCTATTGCAGTGTACTACCTCCTGCTAAATATTAAAAATTTCACTATGAATCAGAACAAAGCATAAGTATAGTTTTAATTTCAACTAGTATAAAAACGAACATAGTTTTATTTCAAATCCCCTTCATGTTAACAAAAGAATATGCTTTGATAAAGGCGAAGTCCGTATCGTTTTTTAAAACTATTTTTACAAAGTCGAAATTAACAGATTATACTTTTCATTAATTACTAAAGTAATTGCACTAACATTAACAGAATTTTATTTTACAAATGAAAAACTGCAAAGCAACAACGATTTCCCATTAATAATAAAATTTTCATATTATTATCTCACTGCTGGACTACTACTATACCTATAAATAGATTTACACAGTATCTTCATTAAAATGATAGATTTAAGTGTGAGAACACATTAATTATTCATGAATATGAGAGAAAAACGAAAACGGGGATACAAAATTAGCGGGGTGTGTCGAGATACAAGAATAATAACGTCGTAATGGAGTTGGGTCCCTTTTTCGTGCGAGGTGAGGACTGCCATCTCCCCGTGTTTGACCCGGATTCTCCGGAATTGCCCTCAAGACGCCGCCTACCCTCTCCGCCTCACCTCCGCCTCCCTTCCCGACCCTCGCCTCACGCGCGCGCCCTCTATTTAATTAAATATATACACATACATTCCTACCTTTTTAATCTCTCCCAAGCGACGCTTTCGCCGGAACGCGCCAGATGCTCGTCGAGAGTCCGTCTCGTCCCGTTTTCTCCTTCTCCCGCACCCCTCTCGCCCTCCACCATTTTTTTAAAAGGGTGATTCAGTCGTTCTTTTGTCCGATTCACCCCGTAACGCTAGGAGAGGGGCTGGGTTTTTTTCCACCCCCGTCGTGTGTGCCGAAGAGGCGTTGGCCCCCTTGTTTCACGTGGAGACGGGGGGAATGGTAGGTGGAGAATGGGGGTTGGATAGGGCATAGGGTGCAGCGAGGGCACCGCCCCTTAGTCTGAATCAATTAGGAAGACGAGGGACGCCATCTATCCGACCCTTTCTGAAAGGAGTTTGCTGACCGAATGGGTCCCTAAACTGTTTTCATCCTTTCAACGCGCTAAATTCTCTCGGATGAGGACCTGCACAGACGAGATACGCCGTAAGATTGAGAAAAGCTGCTTTCGATGTATCCTCACAGTGAGAAAATCAATCGGGGTCGAAATACAAATCTGTAAATAAGTCGAAACTGAGGACCCTTGGCGAGCTCGAAAAAAAAATTCTTGATTTTCCTAGTAACATACCATACCTGGTTATTTCTGGAGAAAGGCTGCTGAAAATGTTTTAGGTCGATTACAAAAGTTTGTGGACAATTCTAGAGACTAAATTCAATTTTGGGTTTGAAATAAACCTTTTAAATTAAAGAGGCTAAGATAAAGATAGTGCAATTTAGTTAATTTTTTCTTATAATCTTTATTTGAGAAGCACTAACCATTAAAAAGTAGGGAGTGACTTTTTAGATTGAAATAAGAAATAGGTGATATGGCAGAAAATGTTTTAAAAATAGCTGTCACTATAGTCGATCCAACATCGGAAGACTCCTGGCCTACTTAGAGCAAGTAGCCAATCACGAACGTTTCCCCTTCCATCGCCCCTCTCAACTTTCGTGCTGGAGAGCAGATATCGGTGAGCGCTGCCAGCTCTTGCTCAGCTGATATACTACGCAGTTTCTAAATAAAATACTTCCCATCCTTCTTTTTGATCCGGGCTTTGGACCGGCACTGGCGAAGTTAAAACTGTTTTTTTTTCCTTTTTTGATTTTAATGGTCCCTATTACTATGAAAGCCTACACTACATAATTAAAAAACTAGACTAAATAACTAAAAAATACGCTCAATAACTAAAGAACTACATTCGATAACTGAAAAACTAGACTAAATAACAAAAACCTAAATGAAATAAATGAAAAGGCTAACTATAATAGATAAATCGTGCGATATCAATCGCTTATGTCTGTGTCACTATCACTCTCACCTAAATTGATTATAAGGGGCTCTATTACATTGTCTTCTTAGAAATTAAGCAGGCCTCTGCTACTCTCACCTGCACTTTGGCCACATCGGTGATCGGCCCCTTATTCTCTGCCTCGCGCTTAAAATATTCATATACATTATGAATAATTTTTCGCGATTGGCGGTGCACAACTTCCCTCCTGTTAGCCATTGCAGATCACGAACTCAGCAGGGTAACAAAAACAACGAAACTGATAACAAAAATAATAACAAATAATAACAGTAACAATAACTTAGAATTCCACAGCAAGGAAACGGCGGTAGATACGGCAACGCAGTCCGATGCCATCTCTTCGAGAGCAGGAGTGAGACTGGTTTCCTCCCCACTACCTTCCCAAACAAACAGTCTCCTATTGGCTGCTGCTAACTGGTGTACTCGAGACCAGGAGTCTTCCGATGTTGGATCGACTATAATAATAATTAATCTCTTCAGGAAAGTGTGATTCGTGGTACTTAAGCGGTGAAGTTGGAGTGTTTTCTTGAAGAAACATTTACAGCAGTGGTTTATTCGTTAGCCTTTCGTAAATAGCTAAGACAGAATGAAATTGTAAAATATACAAAATATTATATATATTATGAATGTAGTGCCACAGCTTTTCGGATTGCCTTATTAGAAGGCTGAAGCGATGGAATATTCTAATTCGAGTATGATAAATTGACTTCCCTGTAGGTTGCCTAATACTGAACAATATTTAATTTCTTACGATTATTCTATTAGAAACTGATGAAACATTTCTTATAAAAAGTCTCTGTCATTAAAATTTCGTCGAAGTAGACTCGTTTACATGTTAAAATTATTTAATAATTCATCAATTATATAATCAACGGCCACGGCGGATATTTTTATAAAAATTTTGTATAAGCTTTCTTGACCTCTAAGATCATCTTTTGGTCTTAATGCTTTAGATCATTGTCATTTTTGATACTTCTCTATTAACCCCTCAGACATTGGCAATCAAAGATTGAAGGACAACTGCTTCCCTAAGATCTGACCTAATGGAGAAATGAATTATTTACACTCACCCTCGCTTGTATTTCTTTTTCTTCCTCTCTCCACTTTCCTCTTGCTCTGCATCTCCTTACCGTCTTCCCATTGTTCTGTCGGAGGTTACCCCAAGGGAACCAGATTGGTCGCCCTGTATCCCCCTCCGGGCCAGCTGACCCCTCGCATCTCCAGATAACCTCCCGCTGTCTAATTACGTGCCGGAGTTTGCTTTTCCGGATAATACCGGAGGCCGTTTCCGCCGAGGAAGGGTTCAGATTGCGTCTCCCCGAAGGAAAGTTAATGCTGTGCGGAAGGGGAGAAAATCGATCGGTATTGTGATCCTTCGCGGACACTTCGCTTCTCCGAACAGGAAGTGAGTGGGTGAGAGAGAGAGTGAGAGGAGTAGTGAGGAATTTTTGAGACAGGCGCGCAACATAATTTCCTCGTTTGACGCAAGCCGGGTAAATAATTTTTACTCTAGTAGTTAAATCGGACGAACAGGAAAACTTGGGTCTTGAGTTGGGTCCCAGAAGGAGTTTCCTCTTTCTTTTCTTCATCCCCCACCGATGTTCCTCTCGAGTTGAAATTTGTTTTCCTTCTGCGAAGAAGGATGTGATACAATTAATTTCTTTTAATCTTTTAAGAAAAAAGTCGATTATGGGCTGAGAGGGTATAAGGTATTTTCCTGAAGACGTTGAAAGAGTTTTTTTTTAGATTTTTCTTACGGTATCCCATTTTGCCCTTATCTTTCTTCTCTTATGATGGCCGTTTTCTACAGGGTGTGCGGTATGAGCGAACGCTGCTCCCTCCCATATTTCCCAATCCCCTCTCTGCACCCTCGGCCCCTACGCACTGCCTCCCCTCTTTTCCTCCCTTTCTCCCCTCCCCTTTTACTTCTCTCTGATTCCGATTTTCTGCCCCTTTTTTCATTCCCCCTCCCACTCTCTCTCCCTCGACTCTCCTCGGAGGTCTTTTGCCTCCGAGGCCCGCATAGTCGTCATTTTTTTTCGAGGTCCTTCCCTTCGGCGCTCTCCGTACACGACGAGGCCATCTTAATCTTCTACTTCCCTAACTCTTCACATATCCTCTTCCAATCCCTTTATCTGCGCCTTCCCCATAGTCCCTTCCCTAATCCAGTCCTCCTTTCCCTCCTTTCGTCCGCTCTATTCACTGTACTCGCTTCTTTGGATCTTTTGTTTTCTCAACCATCATTCGCTCTTCTCTTGGATGTTTTCAGCCGGGGTTTAAAAAAATAATGTAATAGTATCATAAAAGTTTAGAATTTATATATCTATTAAAGCGGATGCTTTCGTGCTTAAGATGCAAAAACGCGAAATTTTTACCGTTTAACAGAATTTTCTAGTATACCCGTCGATTGTACAAGTTAAAAGTATCACTTAAGGAAAATTAATGTTATTATTATATTTAAAACGGCTTACAGAAAATTTAAGAGTAATGGATGATATGAGGTATAAGCACGTAAGAGTACAATATGTACTGACTGTACGGGGAAATTAGGTGCTGAAGATACAATAAGATTGTCTAGTTGACACTAAACTTTGGCAAATTTTTAGTGTAACTAGGGAGAGATAATATGGGATGGATAACTGAAGAGCTTTAAGTGTTATTTTCTCTCTTTTGAGTAGGTATAACAATATCTAGATACAGGGAAAATCCGTCCCAATTGAAGGAGAGGATATGAATTGATTATCTGGCGAAGGAAAGTAAATGAAGTGGAGGGAAAGGCAAGGAAAAAATTTGTTTGCTTATATGCACACTTGAGTTATTTAAGTTTGCTATCTTTGAGTCTTCATAGCGCTGAAATATCTAAACGAATCCTTAATTTCTTTACTTATAGGTCATTCAGTGAATAAGAAATTAGAATTAATGATGTTAAAGTGTTTTATGTTGGATAAAATTTATTCATATTATGTATATGCCCATTTTGACGGGAAAGTCGCTTATTTTCTAAAAGAAAAGATCGATGAAATCAATTCTGAAAGCCTAATTTTTGAAAACATTTTCACTCTTTGATTAATAAAATGCATGGGCTGCAAGACAGAATTGAAAAAACATTTGTATATCATCGATGTGTATGCATATATAAAACCTCCAAAAACTGTAATAACTCCCTCCCTCCCTCTTTATTTATAATAGGATTCTGTAAAAATCGTTTACTATTACTCGCGTTCATATCGACGTTATTAATTACTAAATAAGCGGCTAATATTCTATTCGACACTTATTTCGAGATAGCTAATTAAACCATACCATCCCAAACTCCGCTTTAGGAGTATGATTAATGGGTTTTCCCCTGCCCTTCCCTCCATACCTGTGGAGTCACTTGTTGCTCCGACTTAGTCTCGGGACAGGTGCCAAAACCGTTAAGGTCACGTGCGACCATATTCTTCCTTTGTGGCAATTCGTTAAAATGATTTCGCTGTATGATATGAATTTCTCGAACTCGCTGTTATGTCATTCTCATAGAGTTAAAATCGATCATTGATAGTGAGAATGTCGTGAACAAGTAAGGGAACAGTCTAAATAAAAGCTTCGCTACGCGTACTTTTACTTCACGAATCCTAATTATTTTAAACTCTTCTGTGCAAGAAATGTAATACCGAAAAGTTTTTTTAAAAGTCCGAGGCCGATTTTAAAATGTCGCATCTAGAATTTAGGTTTATTAGGCTGAAGAATTATTTTATCAACCAAGACCAATATGTTCTAGATCAGGGGTTCCCAACGCGGTGCCCGCGGGTGCCATGGCGCCCGTCGAGGTTCGTCGTGGCTCACTCTGAGGTTTGTTCTGCTGTCCTTAACACTTTGAGCTCATGTGACTAATAGCGTTGAGCATCTACAGAATGCTGGAAAGTGCCAATGTAATAAGACTTCATGGCTCTGTCTAATAGAATTTACATGCGATGTATTTTAAGTTTTAACTCGCAGTTTTATTCGCCAGGGCAAGAATACTGGCGCCCGCCACTTTTTCTTTAAAATCGAATGCGCCCTTGCCCACATAAAGGTTGGGAACCCCTGTTCTAGGTGTTATTAATGCCAAGCAGAAAAAATAGGGGAATAAAAGTAAAGTTTATTATGTTTATAAAGTATAATATTATAACCATGTTAATCTCGAAAAGGAACCGAGAACGAATTCTGGGTTCGGTCTTATTTTCTAAACGGCCCGAATTCCTGCGTGCTTTCATCGCTAGGCGGGAGTAGCGGAGGAAGAGAAACATTTCTCCCCTCCTTTTTACAAACATCCTATTTCAGTTGAAGTTTCCGAGTGATGCTCACAGCCAATCCGTTGGACTTCCTCGCTGTATCGCGCGTGCGTTTTTTTTTTACCGTATAAAAAAGTTGAGCTAGAAAAAATATTCCGGGAAGCCTGGCGCCGTTGGCGTAGAGAGCGAGGTGCAAAAGCGATTCCGGACGAAAATCCGTGGAAGAGAGGGTGCGACGTTGGGGTCGCGACAGGGCGAGAGGCCGGGGAGATAATTCGATTTCCGCCTCCCGTCGCTTTCTCTCTCTCCCCCTCCCTCCTTCCCTCCCTCCTTCCCTCCCTCCCGTACCCTGGCCCCCCCTTCCTCTCGCTTTTCCTCTTCGATTTCCACCCTCGTCCCAAATGGCCTCCTGCTTCGGGGTTTGCAACGGGAGGGAGGAGAACGAGTTCCAAACGTCTCTTATAGGATATTACTCACCGAAGAGGACTAACAACGTACCATCCGTTGCGGCCCCTTACCTACTCACCCCACCCTTCCCCCTTGCTCCCTCTTCCCAATGTCGGTTTCCCTGCCAAGTCATTTTTAGATCGCGATCGATCGATCGCAAGAGAGAGAGAGAGGGTCCCCAACCACTATGTTATTGGAGAATGATTGGAGTTGTCGCTGTTTCCATGGCTACTATGAGGGAGTCGATTCCGGTTTCATTTTGCGAACGTAGAATAAATGGAAATTACTTCGTCGCGAGTGCTCGAGCGCACCAGCTTTCGGAATTATAACAGCTTCGTTTCGTTCGGATATTTGCGTTCGGGGATGTGTCAGTTTGGCCGAGGCTCTCGTGTCAAGCCGATAGAATGCGCGTGGAAGGTAATAACTCTTTCGCTCAGCGCCGACTTAATCGGGGAAAGGTGGGATTGTCTCGCTGAAAAACGTCACTTCATACGGACGGGTTGCGATAGGCGATGAAATTAGGACGGGGAATTTCACGCTGAAAATTGTTTTATTGAACTCGGGGAAAATTTTTATTTTTTTGTTTTTCATTACTGAGGTCATATTTATATGGGTGGATTCCTAGATCATGTTTTTCATTACGTTATTTGAGTTGCATATAAAAGAAAAGGTAACTTATATTTTACTCGATTCATTTAGTTATCTGCAGATGTACAGGCAGGTTTAAAAATGGAATAATTAAAGTGTGGTTTCCAGTTATTGTATGTGGTATACATGACATGGGCTCCATTGATCCATGTATCTACACCTACATAATACCCTGCAAATCACCAGACTGGTGGGTGGCAGGGAGTGCACCACACACCAAAACCTACATGATAACGTTCCTCGTGGGGATCACTCACCTATTATGATCTCGTATGGTCCTTGGGAAAAACGAGTCCTGATATCGCTCGATCCTACAGTCGATCTCGTATTTTATCATCGTGATCGTGCCTGCCCATGTACGTAGGTGCCTCTAATATTCCTGAGACGTCCTCTGAGAGAACTTCCGACCTAAATTTCTCCAGAAGCCTTAACCTAACGCTAATTCTGCGGTCCTCTAGCGATATCCAATTCAACTGCTTCAAGACTGATGTGACGCTTAATTTTTGCTCATATTTTTGCTTAACGAATGTGGCTGCTCTGCGTTGGATTCTTTCTAACTCAAGTATCTGTCCCTTTTCGTACGGATCTCATATGCTGGAAGCGTATTCGACCTGAGATCTGACCAATGATAAATAACATGTTTCTTGTACCTGTTCTGTGCTACCTCTTACTATTCTGCCTACGAAGCCCAGTTTCTTATTGGCTGCGCCTACGATCCTTCGAATATGCATATTCCACGATAGATCACGACATATGGTGACTCGTAAATATTTAACGTATTCCGCAGATTGGATATTCAATCTATCAATTCTGTACTCCGAGTCTAATTCATTGTTCTTACCCTTCCAGAAATTCAATAGGGAACATTTGCTGTGTTTAATTTCGATTTTCCAATCTTGACACCTTGCTGAAAGGGCGTTTAAATCTTCCTGGAGCGATTTTTGGTCATCCTGGTTCATTATCTCCTTATATAAACGGTGTCATCCGCGAAAAGTCTTATTTTGCATCGAACTACCGAGCAGATGTTGTTTATATATATATATATATATATATATATATATCAGGAATAGTAGTGGGCCTATGACACTTCCCTGTGGGACACCTGATGCGACTTTTACCGTGTATGAATATTTCCCATCAATAACTACTATCTGTTTTCTGTTGGAGAGGAAGTCTTTTACCCAACTCACGATATTAGGGTTTATGCCGTACTTTCCTAGTTTTCCTATTAATTTATTATTGGGTACTTTATCAAGCGCTTTTTTTAAATCAATGAAAATGGCATCGACCTGAGTGTTTTTCTCTCCGCATTGCAACAAATCGTTTACGAACAGGGCGAGCTGCTTTTCGCATGACCTACCTTTCCGAAACACGTGCTTAGTGAAGAACGACCATCTAAATAACGCAGAACAGAGCTAACGATTATATGTTCTAGAATCTTACAAGATAATGACGTCAAGGAAATCGGTCTATAATTTTCGGGGTTCTCTTTATCACCGCCTTTGTGGATGGGCGTTACGTATGCCAGTTTCCAGGCTTTCGGAACGGTACCATGTGCAACGGATTTTTCGAATATTATTTTCAAGTAAGGTGCGATTACTCTTTTAACACACGCGCAGGTATGCCCTCCGGTCCGGGAGACTTACTTTCCTTAATCGACTCTAGTTGGTACGCGATACCTGTTTCAGAGAATATCAAATCTTCCATCGAATGTCCCTCATCATTCAAAGCTGGTTCCTCAAATTCGTTGCTCTCCGAAGTAAACGCTTTCTGAAAGTGTTCATTTAATAATTTCGCTTTTTCCGCGCTATCATGAACTACATCAGCTGCCTCCGTTCTCAGTGACGCTATGGTGGGGTCTCTACCATGAACCTCCCTAACGTACTACCAAAATGCTTTCGGATTTTCATTCAAATTATTATGCAAAACTTTCTTTTTGTAATCATTAAATGCTTCTCGCATTGTTACTCTAGCTCTTGACCGCGTCTCTCTATATTGATGCCGTAATATTGACCTCTGTTCCTTTGTGATTTTTGAAGAATTACTATTTAATTAGTTAAAAACTTTTCCAACTAAAAAAATGCACAACACAGAAGCTACTGGAAGAGGATTACTTAAACGGAAAGTTTTGTAACAGTTTTTTTCCTTAAATACCATTGATTTGTCGAAAAATGTGAGATGCACTAAATTTAATGCATAATCTATTATGAGTCTGTCAATAAAAATATAAACCTTTTGTTAATGTTACAATTCCCAATAAAATTTCGTCTCGCGGCTTCAAAGTCTCATTTTTTCGGCTATCTCGAACCAACAATAGTATACTGCGGGCTTGTGTGCAATTATCATACTGCAAATTATTTTCCCAATGTTGCTTCTGACGAGAACCTATCCAAAATGGAAAATAAACTTGGGGGAAGGAATAACTTGGAGGTATAGATACATTCTACTCGTTATGGTCTTTGCTAGATAAAAACGGTGTAAGGAACATCTTTGTTTCAATGAGCAGATTTTAAGGTAAGGCTGTGCTTGGAGTGACCAACATTGATAGATTAGAATAATTTAAAAAATATTTGTTGAGGGATGTATATACGAGTAAAATTAAATTTATATTTTCAAGGATTCAACATCGAAATCACTTTGTGAAAACTGGTTTCGATGGTATAGATATGCTTATCACGTGAAAAATCGAATTATTTTACATAAATTCGCGGATATTTTGATTTTTTCTTGTTTTCAAAACAATCATGTGGAAAGTGAATGGAGAAAGGTTTGTGTGGGGATCAGAGACTTGAAGCTAATATCGGTTCGGTTCAGGTTTTGTTGGGAGAATATTATGATGCTCCGGTTTGGTTCCGATTCAGTTACTTTACAAAATATATGCGATCAGTTACCGGTTCGAAACAGTTCACTAGGACTTGTTTATTTAAATGAACAATACATACAGCCTGGAACTATCCGTTTGTAATGGATTCCACATATCTATTTAAAATAATCACATGGAAGATTGAACAGCATTCAATAATTACTACAAATATTAGAAAATTATTTAAGATCCACATTATGTTTATTTCATTCATAAAACTTTCAAGTTAATAGATGCAATACAGACCATTTGTGTATTATAAAAACTATTACAAAATTAGAATCTTTTGAAGTAGAAATACAGTGAACGATTTCTTTAACAGAAGGAAATTTATCTCGCTTTCACTAAAAACAACTATTAACTGGGATTTTTCAATGGACATCCAAACATCCTTTCATACGAAACACAATGCAATTATTGATTTTTGCCTAACATTTTGGAACATGCCGCTATAAGAATATCTTGCAACACATCTTTTTCATATTTGTTCTCAATGGAGACAGAATAAATCGTATATAAAAAAGTCTTTTGACAGAGGAACTCTGTGCGTGAAATGAATATTGCCAGCGTTTTATCTGTATATAACTTTCGCTGTTTATTCATCCGGCCAAATATTAAGCGATAAGCTATCTTTGTTTAAAACTATGAGTTTAATATTGAACACCACATTAATGGAAAATAGTCAGCAGTAGCATTTTCTTACCTGGAAATGAAAAGAGGATTTTTTTAATTCATTAATATTCAATTTGAATGTCTTATATTGCATCTATTCGCCTTCGAATGTTCCTTCTGTTTGGCGTCCCTTTCCATTGGTCTCAGAAGGGGGTTTCTCTCGCCCCTCACGGATAAAGAGGAATTCGAATAGGATAGTGCCTGACCAATCTCAAAAGGAGGAGTGTTGGCAGACGTAGGGAAGGAAATCACAGGGAGATGTTAAGAAAGTAAAATAAAGGGAGCTAGGGAAAGATAGAAAAGAGGAAGGTCAAGTCTTATCATCCTCTTCTCTGGATTGGGGAAGCGTTCCTCTTTCGTTCCTTTTTCTCATTCTGTTTGACCAACCGGAATCATTCCCCAGAGTGAATTTCCCCTTCTCTTCCTTCCCTCTCTCCGTTTTCATCCCCCTTCCCTCTTCCCGCACCTCTTTCCCCCCTCTACACTGTCTTCTCATCCAGTCCAATTACCGAAAATCCAATTCCCTGAGAATAATCCTAGCTTCCTTCATAACTCGCGTTCGGCACCCTGTGGTACGCCGGTCTCATTACTTAAGGCATCCTGCGGTTGAAATGTATCCAAGAATTCCAGATTCCTTGTATGGATGCCATCTACAGCTGGAAGGGAATTTGGGATTTCAATCATCCGTCCTCAAGAGTTACGTCTCCGGTTTGATGAGGGAACGCCCCGAAATGTATGCGGAGGGGAAAAGAATATGGTCCAATTTTAAAATTTGAGGTGCTTGCTCTTGGTTTTATGAAAATTTACGCAAGGAAATTTGGAGCAACATATTTCGCAAAATTGTCATTGCTCATGTATTCGACGTGGATGCTATAGAATCGTTATTCATTTATGAGGACATCAAAATTTTGGTTTTTTTAAACATTCTCCGTTTAACAATTGAAAATGAGACAGTGATAGACATTGTTTAAAAAAAGGTCGATTTTCGGTATTATATAAGGTGAAATTTATTTTTGTGGAAATAACGTACGACTTTAAGGTATAGGTAAATATTTTTCTTCTAAAATTCATAGGTCTAATGTCAATTGAAGAAAGCTATCCCTATGATAGGAAGGAAGGCTGATTGCTCCGTATAAATTTTCCTGGCCTTTGCTCCGCGGTTTTGGAATCCTTTCTCAAGGATAATCTACCTAATCTCTACGTATTGGTGAAACTCGTTGGCGAGCGATACCCTTCCTCGCCTCTCTGTATCCTTTTTTATTCTTTAATTCGTCATTCATTTATTATTTCTACATGTATTCAGCCGCTATCCTGTCTCTCTCTCTTTCTTCTCCTCTCTTCATCTTCCTTGTCCCTCACTCCTTCCTCTTTTTTCCTCTTCTTCCATCTCTTTTCTTTATTTCTTACCCTTCAATCCACAAGTCCCCATTTTGTTCGCGGTATAGAGAAAAATCCACCTGGGCTAATCTGAATAAATTCTGCTTAGAAAGCTTAAATCATTTCGCGGCGTTTATCATCTTCTGTGGTTGACTTTGGATTTCAAAGAAGTTGGCTTTATTTCTTCTTAAATCTTCAGTTTTTAGACATTAAGCTGTATAGTCGTGTTGAGCAAGACTTTCACATATCGATAAATGCATCGATTCGTTTTAATTTTAGACGGAAATGCTCCAGCTGTTTATTCTAAGAAAATGATCGAACTTCACAAAATATTACGTTTAGTAAAATGACGCCCTTCGAAAGATATTTTTCGCATACTTCAAAGTGTCACTGCTACAACTTTTGCTATTTATTTTCTTTCCGATGAATCTCGGAAAAAAATTAGCCGTTATTATAACCTCTTTACGTTTAAAAACATATTTTCGCGTCACTTGTTTTTTCTTTTTCATTCTTTCGGCTCGTGCGTAAACCCGTCCTGGTTTCCCTCCTCTATCCCTTATCCTTCTATACTTTCGAAGCCTCTGGTTTTCATGGCTTCCTTGCGCACTACTTGCTATTTAACCATCTGCTCTCCAGCTCCCAAATCCTCGCGCCTGCTCCCTCCCTCTCCCTCCCACTCCCGTAAACAAACATGTCGCCATCCATCTTATCCGCAAAGTGCGTAAATACGGTCGTTTATCTGAACCGAAAAACTTTCCTCTTCGTCCGAAGGGGTCATTTCGTAAACCTCTCAGTCCCTTGCAATCGATCGCGTAACATTCGCGTTTGGAAACACGTCCGAAGACCACAAGTTTGCCTTTAGGATTGGATATTAATTTGATAACGTAAACGCATTTACCTTTTTTGAGATTATCGTTGATTATTTGCAATGCATCAAACATTTCACGCGAGTGTACAGGATATGATCTCTAAAAAATATTAATCTTCATTTTACATGTTAAATAAAGAAACGTTCTCATTTTAAATATTTAATCGTTTAGAAAAATAATATTTAATTATATAATGGTATCTTTAGAGCTCACTGTATCAGTTCCACCTCTTTTAAAATTAATTTAGTTTGTATAAAATATATCGAGATGAATTCCTTTATCCATTACCGAGTGATTTGCCATTTATTGTGAAAAGTTTAGTTTTTTCAGAAGATAAGAATAACTGTGTTAACTTCCACAAGAAAGTAGCATATTTATTATTTTCTTCTGAAATATGAATATCACTTACCTCAAGGTTGAGCCAAATTCCTTGGATTATATTGTTTAATGTTGTTAGCTTTAAGTCAAACTATTTCAAGCATTTAACCATATCTGCGAATAACAAAAATTTTTATAGACATTCCGTGTACCGTAGTACTCAAATCAAGGTGTCCAAAAAGTAGTCAAACGTCATTTAAGGAATGAAACAGGCTCAATGTGTCTGAAGTAGGCCTTATTGCCATGCGCACGTTATTAATGCTTCTCATTTGTAAAATATTTTCATCCTAGGTTTGTATGATCATTGATGTTAAGAAATACGGTTACAATCAATAACATCTTTTTTGCATTTGTGATTCTTATCATCAAGGATCGCACTTAAGTCTTAGCTTTTGAGTGTGTTATGAAGTTTAAAGATTCGACGTGGGTCAATGAGATACAATCTGCAATCGTCTATCTAATGATTCAAAGCGACCATACAAACTGTCTTACTGAATAGACAATAGAGTCTGTACTAAGGAGTTGAAATTCCATTTTATGGAAGAAAATTACCGCAAACCGGTGGAAGGAGTGATTGGCTTACCCGGGTGGCGGAGGTAAACGGGATGAGGCAAGTTTTGAGTTAGGGTTCCGAAGAGAGTTGAATCATGGTTCGGTGTCGGGGTGGATTTAATAGATTTGGATGGGAAGTGGACGTTAAAGCAGGATTTTGGTTGCGCTGGATTAAATACTCGTTGAATGTTCATGTTAACTGAATGTTTCCTTATGCGACCAATAATTACATGTCGGCTGCATTAGGAAAAATTATTTATGTTTTCAGGAATCAATGAAATTTTGCGTAACTGAAAGTGTTTTGAGGAAGAAGTAATACCTATTACGCTAAAATACCCAAATCGTAGTAATTCCGAGAAGATCTTAATATTTTTGTTTATGATAATGTCATGCGAGCAACTTTTATATCATTCCAGTGTGTTTCTACGATATATATTTACTGCTGTTAAAGTATAATCCATTATTAAACCATTATGGGTACTTCGTTTTGATATATTTAACGAACAATAATAAAATTATTCGGTTTTTACCGAGATAAATTAAACCAAATTATTGAGCAAATTTCAGGTTTTCTCTAATAAACGAAATTAAAAGGTCAGTTCTTTTCTGTTAGTGATTTCCAATTAAAAATTTAATTATCCGGCTCACATAACAACTTGGACCCATAAAAGGTTCGAGTGTACCAGGTGCGCATCACAGCCGTAAAGTAGATTTATATTAAACAATCAGCAACTTATGAGCTTATGGTTGAAATTCACATCTGTTTACTCAATCATTTTATGGCTACGAGAATCGCCTAACTGGTCTATAAGATTATTTAAATTGCAACAGTTCGCTATAGAAATATATTTTTATTTTCGACTGAGGTAGCTTACGGAACAAAAAACAATACCTATTTCTTATGTCTAAAGCTTTATTTTATTGTGATTAAGAAAATTTTGTGGTTATTTGGAAACCGATTTCTGAAGTTACACTATAAATTTTAAATCTAGCCTCCTGAAAATTTCTAGTTTAATCAATGCAAAATTCATGCGACAGTGTAAAAAAAATTCAATAGACCTTTTAAAGATGCATTTCTCAGGCTCTTCGATGCCATAGCGCAGTGTTTCTCAACCTCTTTTGCTCCACGGCACACCTTCATTCTTGCTTAAGAGCATCGCGGCACACCAAACCACCCCTAATTAATTTCACTGCATAAATAGTCATTTTTAAAGATAAAAACAAGCGTAACAAGTAAAAGTTGAAGTTATATTATAGTGTTACGATTGGCGAAGCAATCATTTTTTAATTTTATTGTACATGAAATACATAATTTAAAACTTAAATATCTTCAGAGTGTGCGGCACACTAGTCCCTTCCTCGCGGCACACTGGTTGAGAACCACTGCCGTAGCGTATCCGTTATACAAGCGAAAGTCTATCTGCTGAATATGTTTAACTTGACTTCAACTATTGGCATAGCGTGGAGAATGGTCCCTACATTCGCCATCCTGTTACTTGAGAAAAACGGCTGAAGTCAACGGATGTTTACTATTTAAAATTTCCCGATGCTGTTATTTCGCTGCTACTTATAGCAAAACGGCGTAAAGAACTTTCATCTGAGCGAAAAATAAACAGAGTCGCAGCAAATGTTTATCTTATAGATGGGACTCTGAAGCGTAAGCGAGTCAAACGGGCCTTTTGCTTCGAATAGTGATGAATTTAAATTTAGGATATTTTCAAGATAAACTGCATCTATTTGTGCCAATATTTCACTTTTAGTCAATGTGATATTTTGATTTCATGGCCTTTAGATTTATGAATGCGACCATAATATGGCTAAATGAAAGAATCGCAACTCTGGGATTATTAATTAAATTGAATTGGTGTGACGTGAAGTTCTGATAATCCCTCAATTATTGCTAAACGTGTATTTACGAGGGAAAGTTGTTGTGATAGAAATTAATCCGCATAAATCACACTTAAAATTATAGGAGTTTGTTTAAACTACAAATACGAGGTTAACAAGGTTTTTAAAAAAATGTAAGATTCAATATTTCAGTACCAAAGATCTACAAAATGTTAGAAACTATGCTGTTTGAAATATTTTTCACATGTAATAGTTTGAGTGTTCAGAACTTTAATGTAACCTATTACGATCGTTGTGATGAGTGTGCCGAGAAGCGCGATGAATGAGGTGCCCATGATGGAAAATGAGGAAGAGGAAAACGAGAGAGGGGGATAAAAGATCCCAGAAAGTGAGGGAGGTTTCATTCGGAAGCGAATAAATTAAATGAGGAACGAGTCGTGTTTCTGATTGGATTAAGATTTCCGCCTGCTCATCAATTTGGACGGAGCCATTACATGGTGATGAACATTCCGTTTTATATATTTTTTTCGGCGAGGCGAGGAGAAAATTTGTCACATCTCATATTTTAAGTTTATAAGACTGTAAATCAGATGTGATGGGATTTATTTTTAACGGCGGCGTTTGCGCTACGATTATAGACCCTGCAGCATTAAATAGGCGAATTTCTATAAGTAACTAACCAATACTTGAGCTTTAAGTGTTATACAATCATAATTTATTATTATTATTATTCAGTAGTAGGCCAGATTAATTATTTAAAAGTTTAATATGCCATTCATTGCCATGTAGGATCTTATTTGTTATTTATTATTGCTTTTACATACGGAAAATACTTTTAAACTTTAGCTTTCACGTGCGGTGTATCTTTATAAGTTGTTACTTTCTACGATCAAGTAAATGTTAATTTAGCTAAATTAAATAGGTATTTGCTGGGAATCTCCGTGATTTATTTTCTTTTATTCTCCTACCTAATGGTCTCTAACGGAATAGACCTGGTCGCAATTTTGAAGCTAAATTTGAATAAAATGAGGCATATATTTCAGGTGCGAAAGATATTGATTCGAAATTGTTTTATGTCAAATTATTAATGTAATGTAATATTACGGATAATCTCTGCAAAAGTTTCTAAGTTAAAGAATAGCCGAAAATTTAAATAATCTTAAACCATTATATGATATAACGTGCAGCTGTCTAGGAAATATTTTTAGGAATACTGACAATATTCGTAGATGTTTCTCAATTTCGTGAACTTGGGTCAAATTATTCATCGTTTGCCTAAACTTTCCTTTTCAATGGGCGTCTCTTCCTATTCGCTTCTTCATCTCTTATTTTTTGCTTCAAAAGTTCAGTTTTCACGGCAGGTAATTGCAAGAACCCAGATTGGATTATTCGGCGCTAATCTCCGACGTCAAAATCGATCCAGTTGTCAATTACGTCTCCGTCCCTCTTAACCGCCATTTTCGCCTCGCCGATATTTTTATTCACATCGCATTTTTCATCGAAAGTATATACATGCAAAATCGTTAGGTCTCGAGTAAACCATCCTTAGAGAGTATATTTTAATTATATGAGTGAAATGTTAGGATTTTTAGAAATTTTATCGAGATGGATAAATGAATTGTTTTATTTTATTGTTTAAAAAAGAACGAACGCTGGAAAGAGAACTTACCAGTTCATTTCTCTCTACTCAGGTAAATATTGATAATTGTGTGAATAGAGATTTCCTCAAGATGAGATTGTTTAGCAGACATGAATTTTTGGTCTGACGTCAAATTTATCAATATTCATTTTGACGAATAAATCCTTATATCCACATTAAGCGACCGAATGAAAGCAATGCCATCCGAAAGATTTATAATTGTATAAATTTATTCGATGTGACCTTACGAATAGACAATTTAAGCGGAATACTATATTTTTTGCTAGCGACTAATGTTGTAGTTTTGTTGGAATTAGGAAATTATTTTCAGTAGTTAGGAATATAACGAGAAAGGCTAGAAAAGGAATGTTTGTCTGTGCGTAAAAAGTTCACCACTGTTATTCTCTACCGTTTTTCTTCGTACTCCACTTTTCTTTCTCTTAAATTTTGTTACATTTACATGTTAATCTGCAATTCACCAAATTTGTGAGTGGCCGGATCACAGGTGTCATTCGACATACCGTTTTCTGCGTGATTACCTCGTAGCTAGAAGAAATTTTAAGAGCGCAGGATTTTGAGCATCACATTGAAATCCCAGAGAGAGAGGGAGAAAGAGAGGGAGGGGCAAGCCAAGGATGAGAAGGGCTTCCGCCAGGATACGAACCCAGACCCTCTATATGGAAGGCACTCACGTAAGCCTTCTATTAAACAACTACGAGGGATGGCTGAAAAGTTCTCCGCCTAAGTAGAAAACGAATAGTTGAGGGAAGTTTCGTTAAAACACCCCAACGTAAATAAGATTTAATTACGTATTTTAATTTTCCATTGCTCAGTTCCTCGAAAAGATTTTTATTGTTTCTACCTTCCGTTTATCTCTTATATTATTATTTTATCATCTCTTATCGTTCAGTACTTTGAACTATTTAAGACGAAGACGAACCTTTCTTCAATGCTCCACGAGACGCATTGGAAATTGGCCCTCGGTAGAGCCAAACGCCTGCTTCACTCAACCATTGCTACTTTTATTAATTGTAAGAATAATGTCGAAAAATCGAAAGCCGTTTTCATTGGTAAATTAGGAGATAAATGAAATGGTGTTTTCCTCCGTGAACAAGCAGCCATTTTTCCGCGGACTACTTTTTGTTGAGGAAAGCAGCGCTCATCCGATGTCTGTTTTATTTATCATAGTGTGTTGAAACGCTATCCGCCGATAACACGAGCGCAGTACTGATCAATTTTTCATAGCTAAATTTTAGCAAGAGTTGAAGGCTTTAATTGGAATAGCGCCGATTTCTCATTTAATACATTATAAGGAGGTAATCTTAATCCTCAGGTTGGAACGAGAGGAGCTGAACGAAATTCAAGCCAATTCGAGAATAAATATTTTTTTCAGACTTCCACCAAAAGCATTATAAGCCCATCCTTAAGATTTTGGACCAATAGCGATGATTTCATATAGGATAAGTTTCGATGCTCTCAGAACTCGGGAAGTACGAATTTCATCATAATTGGATAACTTTCGAGAAAGTTATCGACTGCCTCTTTCTTCACGATCGTCACTCAGTCCTACTCCTTCTCCATTTCCTCTATCCTTCCCTGTATCTTCTACCTCGAATTTCGTAACACTTTATTTTTCTTCTCTCCTCAAATCATATATCCCTCCATCTCCTATCTCTGGATCTCTCCTTAATGCCTCCTATAATCCTAGAATAACATATTTCCTTTTCGCCGCGCCACCTCCGTCTTTTCGCCATTATTCTTTCAATCCTAACAGCATTTTTACTTTCCTCTCCGCTCTCTCGTCTTCCCCCTCACATCAACAACTTCTTCCTATTCGCCCACGCAGCACATTTTCTTCCTTTCTGTTTTCCACATTTCTTTCATTCCTCTTCTACTTATAACTTCTCTCTTTCCTATTCTTTCTTCCGTATTTCTTAGTTTTGCTTTTCTGTTAACATTCTCTTTGAGCATGAATGCTTGTTGAAATTTATGACTAGTTCATATTTTGTCATTACTTGCCCTCTTTTGTGTTTTCTTTAATTGTAGATCATTGTCTCCAGGTGTTTTTCAGCTTTGGCATTCATATATTCATTAGTTATATGATAGATTCGATTTCTTATGTTGGCACAGAAAGCGTTATTGCTGACTAAATATAATCAGTTTTTGCTTTTTTTTATAAATGATATATTGATTCAAAATGGCGCTGATTTTATTCTAGAATTTGTTTTTCGTGGCAAAGAATTAATAAATTCGTAATAATTTCTTCATAAACCTAGTCTTCTTTATTATCAGGGGCGGATTGGGCCGCCGGGACACCGGGCAAAGTCCCGGTGGGCCGATGCTGCACCTGGGCCGGGGCTGCCTGAGTGGTTGCTGCCTCGGTCAGGAACTGTTGCTTTTCCGTATTCTAAAGTAGCGTTTCTCAAACTATGGGCCTCGGCCTCCAAGGGGGCCGCTACATTATTTTAGTTGTTAGGTGGGCCGACATCCGAGTATTTGCCCGGGCCGATTTTTGCTCCGAATCCGGCCCCTCTTTATTATAGACTATTTTTGTGTACTTTCTCAATATCACTTTGCTGAATAATTTCAACGAGGTCCCTTACCTATGAATTCGCACTTAAATATTACACATTATGTATGATGTTTAACTGTTTTTTTTTTTTACATATTCGATCCCAAGTATTTTCATGATATTAATAACTCATGGATTTCTTCCTCAAAAACCGGAACTGTTCCTTTTCTTTAGGGAGTTTTCCGATTCTCTTGAACATTCTTTCCCTTAATTTCCTTTTACTGTAATCTCCTCTCTGATATTAAGTTTTTATCCCTCATTCAACATAATAAATAAAAATGGATGCAAATTCCAATATGCTCCTCTATCATCATCTTCGTTTCTGCCAACCTTTCCGGGTCCTCCCCGTTATTCCTATTTCCTTATTACCTATTCCTGCCACATTCTATTCTCCTTGTCATATTTTTTATCCCTTATCTTACCCTTATTTTCTTTTCTTCTTTGATAATCCTCCTTTCAACTTCTCTTGCTCCCTCATTTTCTGTCGTTCTTTTCTGCCTATTTTCGCACTCATTTCTCCTCTTCCCGTTCTCTGTCTTTCCCCTTCTCTTTTGATTCGCCTTCTCTTTGTCCCCTTCTAATGAAATCGATTCTGCTGTTTTCATTAGCCCCGGTTCTGGTGTCCACTTTCGGGCAATAAGAGTTGAGTTCACGGTTCGATTCCCGTTGAACACGTGAGGTCATGCAACACATTGGTTGACCTTTAGTCCAAACATCCCATACCCTCCTCATTGCCATGCAGCCGCATTCATTCGCGTTTAACTGCTTTAAAGACGTGCCAACCGACCAATTCGATGACAGGCTCTTTGCTGAAATTTTACCGTAAGCTGATGCCATTACATCAGGGATGCACAAACAGCGCTCCAAGCGCGCCCGCGGGCGCACGGCAGAGCATATATTGTGGTGGTAGCGGGAGAGGGGAAGCTTCTCTCTCGCACATAGGTCTCATTCGACCAGAGCGCGCCCTTTTCCTCGGGCGGGCGCTCGGGATCTCCGCGCGCTCTCGAGTTGTGCATCCCTGCATTACATCGATCGGTCGCTTCAGAATCGAAAATGAAATCGTTTTGTCGATCAAACGTCCTTCATGGTAAAAAAAATAGGTCGTGTTTCACCTACTGCGGAAATAAATACGCTCGTCGAACGCCGTGTCGTATAAAAATTCTAGGATTTCGTCCGTTAATAAGTTTCGATAATTTGCATTGACGTCGAAAAGGGGTTATTTAGATGGCTCCCGGGGAAAAGGGCTCATCCCTTTTAAATCGTTAAAACATTTTAATCTTTTCGGCTCCCGGGAAATGTTTTTGCAAGTTGACCGATGCGCTCCTTCTTCCGACTCCGCCTCTGTTTGCACACGGCGACCTGCCGGATGGTCGAGGGGGAGGATGTAATGTGTTTAGGGGAGGGGTTAATGGGGGAGGAGGAGGGAAGAGAGAGAGAGTAGAAAGGAAAGGGGGTTAAAAGGTTAGGTTAGTGGGAGAAAAGGTGGTGGGAAGAGGAAAATGCGAGAGGTTGACGGAGAAAGCAAAAAGATGAAAGGAAAAGAGACGAGAGGAAATAAGAGAGATATATTGAAGTTCGGCGAAAAGAGCGGCATTTTTTTAATCTGAAAAAATTGAGACCAATGTCAAATATTTTGGTATATACCCTGCTGTTTTATAATCCCTCCCAAATGTACTTTTTCTACGAAAATATGACTTTCTTCGAATCGCTTATATAAACCCGAATCCAATTGTACGAACGTAATGTCTACATTTAACCTGAGTTTGATATATTTTTCATCCGAAGATTGATGTATCAATGTATGTAGTGATATCCAAGGAATTTGGCTGAACTTTGTGGTAATTGCTCATATTAACGAAGGAAATAATAACTTCGTTAAAATTGTGGAATTTAACAAAGTTATTATTTTCTTCGTTTATATTTATGCAATGAAATTTTTAATCAATAATACTTATTTTATGGTGAATTTTTTTCTTCGACCTAAAATTAAACACCTTAAAAATACTTCGAGGTTCGCGGAAAATATTTTAGGGCGTGAAGTTCCTTCCATTTAAACGAGAAGCGTTAGTATCTCGAAAACCAGGTATAAATTCAGAGTCCTGCGGATCCTAAGAGGCAAAGGAGAATGGAAAAAATGCATACTTTCAGAAGCAAGAGCTTCTCATTCGGCTTTTCAGCCAAACTACTAGGTCTCTATTAAGAACAATAAACCCACAGGATCCGTTGCTAGGTAATGGAGGCTGGAGAGGGCGATCGGGCGGGAGAGTGAAGAGGGGGACGCTAAAGAGTAAAGGAGCACAATTATGAGGGAGGGAGAGAGGTGGAGGAAGAAGAGGCAGCCCATTAGGTTGCCATGCATTGTGCTCCGACATGAAAGAGCGTCTCCAAGGCTCTTGCCGGTGCACCTTAGAAGAGGAGGGGGTAGGGCGGAAGAGTAAGTGCAGGCAGGACGAGGGATGGATGAGAGGAGGGAAGCGGAAGTTGGTCGTCTGCGACCTTGTATCTGGCTGAGTTACGTGTTGCACGACTGTCCTTCTTGATAAAAGCGCCCTGGATTGTTCAGTTTTACGGATAACGTTTGATTCTGGCAAGAGGAATACTTTTTCAGGCGTTTATCAGACTAAAGCAGAAGTGAACAAGTTGTATGAGAAAAATCTTCGCATAAACCTTTACAATGTGCATGAAAGCAAAGGTTATAATAATTCAATCAAGAAATTCGTTTATCCTTAACTTCCTAAGTGCAGGAAGAATACAGAACACTGACCAACTGTGAGAAACCTACCCACAAGGTAAGCCGAGTCCAAAGCTTTTTCCAAGTTGCGCCCATGAAGTTGTCATTTAATAACTTTTATATTAACCTCACCCACATATATATACGATAAATTTATATGTCGGTTTGTAGAAGGCCTCATCAGATCATTAATAACTCGGAAACAGTAAAATATCATAATAGATCAAAGGAAACCCAGGGAGCACTTACCAGAAGGAGAGCTGCTGGGGTGTCGGAGAGACACATTTGTAGACGTGGACGGTCGTTTTATGTCATGAAAGGGATTAGCTAGTAGAAGGATAAAGAATTTATGAAAGGAAATATAAATACGAATGAACGTAAATGTAATTGATTAAACTAAAAGCTCCGAGGGCAGTTAGGCATTACGGAAATCTTAACATCGAAGTGTGATGAAAGAGAGGGGAAAGGTTAACGGGGGAGACAGGTGAATAAAATCAATTTCTGCGAAAAGATTACGAGCCATAAACAGTCTTTCATTATTAATCGACCAATAGTGAAATGGCAATGGCGACTGAAACGACTCGAAGCCGCACCACATCTTCCACTTCGACAATGAAAAGGAGAAAGAAAAGAGGATAACATTATCCCGCGTTAAAGTCGTACCTTTTCTTAACTGCTGTTACCATTTTCACTCCAAAAATTGCCTTGGAATGAATATTTATATGTATATATACAGTAGTACTCGGTTATAACGGCCTCGGTTAATACGAAAACTCGGATATAACGACATTCCTCAGGTCCCATCCCCGTTTCTACAATATTTCAATATATTCACCTCGGTTATAACGTATTAACGCACTCGGTTATAGCGACAAAGGAAGTTGGTAACAAATATTTGTATGTGTAAAGCACAGGGTCGGCGCAACACGTGTGAGTGAGGAGAAGAGAACTAATATCATATAAACGTCATTGCATGATTCAGGTTTTATTATTCATTTTTGCTGATCGCCAATACATTGAATTACCAAAGGCAGCCTCTTGACCGCCTGGGTGAGGAGGGACCCAACAGCGGAAACTCTTTACTCAGTTTGATTCGCAGGAGCCGTTTTCTAAAACCAAGTCAGTAGACGTCAATTTTAATGAAACAACGCTAACAGAATGGTTAGCCGAGATGAACGTAGAAAGTTTTAAAAGTTCTGAAGATATCAATTCATATACAGAAATTGACCACGATGTTATAACAATAGAAGCTCTAACGGACCTAGGCATCGTGAGAGAGGTCATGGAAGGGTAGCATGGAAAGTGTCGCGGAGAAGAAGTTGAAGAAATGGTAGAGGATCAAGACGAACCACTCCCCATGATTAACGAAGCTATGCAAGCAATAAAAGTGATATCATGGTTTTATGAATCGAAGGGGATATATAAAAAGACATCTAGTATTAAGGAGGATCTCGAAAAACATTTCAAGGTGGCACATACGACACAACAAAATATCATTATTTTACTAATCATTAAAAATATTTTTATTATGTTTAATGGACTTATTATATCAATATAATGTACTTTGTATTATGTCATAATATAATATAATGTTTTAAGGTATCTACTTATTAGATCTTAATAAAAAATTTAGAATTTGATAACTATTCTATGTTCCCATGCAGCTCGGTTATAACGACACTCGGTTATAACGACAATAAATTTCCAGCGCCTTGAATGTCGTTATAACCTAGTTCTACTGTATTGGATAAAAGGAATAAAGTGTTTTAGCAGGACTTCTAAAAGTTAACTAAAGCGGGAGAATTTTCACGTTTAACATCGTGATTTATTGCACCTAAATGGTTTCTTTTGTTCCGTAAATAATTGGAAGCTAATTAATTAGTTAGAAATTTTCCTTGTAAAAGAGAAGAGATCAGTTTAGCACGGGCGAATGCGCTGATATAAAATACGGATAGCTGACGATCAAGACAATGGCTTTGGCCGACATAGGTAAAAAGTCGTTTTTCCTGCCTTTGCGTTGATATAATTTATTTTGATTCGTCTGTAAAACGCGTAATTATTTCTACGGTATCGAACGTCTCCTTCTAATTGAATTATAAGAGTTAAACTGTAACAGCGCATCTTCTCTGTTCAGAATTAGACAAATCGGTCCATTAAAAATATAAATGAAACTTATCCTTAAAAAAGTAAGTTCTTCAGAATGAAAACTCCGACACCAGTTTCTCTTAAGGCAAATGCCCGTATAAAAGTAATCATGACAAAAGAAAGAGCTTAGAAAATCCACCAACGATCCCGTAATGGCAGAATTGTCTCTAGAAAAACGCTGTACGACCTCCTAGAACTCGTTGTGGCGCTTTAAATTTTAAAAAAGGGGTTCCACCGGCAGGATTAACGAGTTTTTCTCTCTGGAAACGGAAAAATCATCTTTGATGTAGTCCTTTTGAGCATTGGTAACGATTCAATTTTGAATTCAAGCCATCGCCGCATGAACTCTCACTAACCCATGGAGGTAATCAATCATTCAAACCGAACATTGGATGGTGGTGGCCAAGTTCGCCATCAAGATACTCGTTCTGCCCTTTAACCTCTCCCCTCCCTCTTTCCCCCCTCCTTCCCCTGGCTATCCTAAAGGCACCCTCATCAGGACGTGCCAATATCACGTGAACCTAATTTCGACGCTCCAGGAAATCCCCTCCATCATTTTATAAATGACTGCATTAACGCTTTTAATAAACTACTAACAGATTGACTAACTTTTCGAAGTTGCTTTATTATCGGATATATCCCCGTTTTATAGCTTGAGAGGCGCAATTAAAATAAAATAAATGGAAAAAACTTCTTCGTATGCAGAACGGAAGAGTTTTTGGGAGATAAAAGTTTGTGAATGCGTAAATTTTTTTCTTTCTCTTCTCGCTACCTTAAAACTTAGATTAGAAGATTTTATCGCCCGTCTCCGAAACTGCCAAAACTCCGGCAACAGATTTGGTTATGAGGGGTTCATGGATTTCATTTTGCGTCCACGGTATTAAATTTTGATACGATGCCGTCGCGGGTGGGATTGCTAACGAGGCATTTCGAGCCTTTTACGAATGGTAGTTGTAATTAATTTATTTCCCCGATATTTTTCATCCGAAAACGCAAAAAAGTTGGTGTTAATCGCGATGTGAAAATTGAGCATGTTGACGCAGGGACCAAAAGCGGAGATCGAATTCGCAGGCGTGATGTATTTCAACACGTCCAGAATCAAAAGAAATAAATCCACGATAACAATAAAATTATATAAGCAACGATATTGGATGCGTACGATAAATGCTTGATTTACTGCGACTATCTGAAGCAATTATTAAAGCAAAGTAAAAATATGTGCAGTAAAATATTTTATCTATAAAAAATACGAAAATCAGGAACGTTCGTGAAAGATCGACAAACGGAGTTAATTATAAAAAAATAAAACAGGATTAGTTTCCACGAAATTCAACATAAGTAAACAGCAATGTAAATGGTATTACATTAATCGAGTTATCCAAAAATAATCACAATGTTGTTCTATGTGCAAGAAAACCACCTTTACTTTTACCGGAGTTTTTTCGGCATACCAAGTAGTATTATGTGTCTTTGCCATTTTGACACAAACTGGAAGCAGGAGAAAATGATAATTGGAGCATTAGAGTCAACGATCGGAGAATTCCCACATTACCGAACCTTTTTTTTTTGTTGTTTTTATAAAATTGTTTCATAATTCTGAAGGAGTATTAGAAAACATGTAAAATACGAAACTATACTTAGGAGATGGTCAATACAGAAGTTCTATCGAAAAAACCGGTGATTATAAACAAAAAGAGAGTGGCATTTAAAATGAATGGGAGAAACACAAATAAGGATATTTTAAGATAATACTGGAGAAAAAGGTGGTATAAGAAGTTGAAAGGAGGATATGAAAATTATTCGCGAGGATGGAAGAAACGGCGCAGGCATAGTTGCCAAAATAAATTTGAAATAACGCTTAATCCGCCCTAAAAAGTAGCTAAATTAAAAAAAATGTTGCTAAAAAGTCGTTAAAAATAAAATAGCGCATATATACTTTAAATAATTCTTACCAATCTAATTAGTAAACTTATTATCTATTTCATAAATTAGCATCAATTAAGATAATATTTAATTATTAGTATTAACTGTATTAAGTAAGGGAGAATTTTTGAAAGTCTTTTATTAAAAAAAATGGAATAGATAGTTACATTTATATGGCAAGCTTATTTTATAATTAGAAAAATAAAATACCGTAAATACCCGCGTATAAGACGCAGGGAGGTTTTCCTCCTCATATTCAATGATTTTTTTTATATACCCGCGCATAGCAAGTATTCGTTCCTAGAATTTGTTATTAGTCACTTGTTTATCATTTAACGGTGAAAATGCTGCGTTACATTGTCAATATCATTGTGATATGATAAATCTTATATTTTAGTGTATGTGTATATGTATGTTCTTTATACGTTTTTACACCGTTGAAACTATTGAATTCAGAAGTTTCATGGGCCAACCTGTGGACCAAAGGAAGAACTTGGTCTAGGTTTGCAGACCGTGGGGTCTCTTATACCCCATAGGGTCAACAAAATACTATTTCCATAAGAATGCATGGGAAATGGTGTGAAGAAACCCCAAAATGCCATGCAGCCCTTCACTGATGTAGATATAAATATACCTAAATATTAACTTACGGTCACGGGAAATGGCTTATTTTACGCATGAAAAACTGAATATTTTAATTCATGTTTTGTCGTATTACATGCTAAATCGCTCGAAAATTTCCTTTAAGTGCAAAATTTATCGGTTTAGATGACCATTTTCCAGGCGGCAACAAAGCTAAATTTCTTAATTGTTGTCCTCTTCAGAAGGAGATATACACGTAAAGATTAATGCAAGGAAAATCCACGCCGTGGCACTCCGTAGAGGAAGAATAGCTAACGCCAAGCTAAAGGGTAGAAATGGATTCATGCCTAAATATAGTCTATGAATACTTTTAAAGTATAAAGCAATAAAAATCGTTTGGTACTTAAAAGAAAACTTTCCCGAGCGAAGCAGGGCGTTTCAGCTAGTCAATCTATAAAAAAAAATTTAATAGAGGGAATTAAACTTTTGGATTTTTGGAATAACTTAAAAACGTAAAGGTAGCTAACGGTTCAACAAAGTAAGCTTCATTTATGAGGCGGACATTCAATAATCGTCAAAATTCACATCTACTTAGTATTTAAGGTTCTAATAAAATTCGATGTCTAATTTCTACATCGAGAAGAATATCTTCTTTCATTTTTTCTGTAATTTAACTGCGTTTTATAATGCATTCTTTAACGTAAATTATCAGATTTTTCAAAATTAGTATAAAATATCTTTAAAATATCAACTGAGGAAGTAACTGTAGAAATATTTTAAGGTTTATTAAAACTTGTATAGATTTTAGTAAAGCTATCATGAAATTAATTTTTTTGGTCTATGTTATATATTGCATTTATTTCTGCATACATAAAGCAATATTTAAATTTGTCGCTAGATTAGTAGAAAATCGCCAAGTTAGTGACGTGTCGCTAAACACTAAAACAAGTTAGGAAAGTGTACAGCGTATCCGTGCAATGGAGTATTAGAAAGAAATGATATACCTGTACGTAAGGGAAATAGCATTTTAAAGTTCTTTTCTTCATCATAAATAATCCATTTTCTTCCTATTTAAAAATATTGCATGCACACGTAAGGAAATTAAACGTTTGTTAGCAAAAATGAAGTGGTAACCATGCAAGAAATTTTCTAAGTTCAACTCGATTTAAGACTTTCTTTTCGATTTTCTTGATAACGGCTACTCCTACAATAAAAACTTTACTACTTCTACAAGTTCTGTTTGAAAAATATTTTGATATGAGCAATGCTTTACGAGATATTACGGAAAGTTCATTTTTTGTCACCGGTAAAGTGGTACCCCTGAATGGATTACGTGATTCATTTTTGCGATTTTATTATTATCTTTGATTGTAAGTCCTTAATATCAAATTTCATGAAAATCCGTTCGGTAGAAGCCGAGAACGAATATGCGGACGGACGGACAGACGGACGGTCAGACCGATGACAATAGGCGCTCACGCTGGAGGCGAAACGCGCCTAAAAAGTCACTAAAGGAAGTAAAAAGTCACTAAATGTAGCGACAAAGTCGATAAATTGACAAATGTTGACGCAGGAGGTGAGGCGCTACCGGCAAAACACAACCTCTGGCTTTGAAGTTATTCCAATCTCTTCCGCTCTTTGCGACGAATTTATTATAACAAAATTCCTCGGGAGATCCATTCATTGATGTTGATCGTAGACAATATTTGTATTTTAACCGCTTTAAGTTCCTGGCCGGCGAGAAATAAAGGTAGATAATAATAATTTGTGTTGGAAAAGTAGTTTATTCTGTCAAAAAATTACTACGTGTTCATCAATGGAAGAAAGTACTCGATCGTGGAGTGAGGCATTTATTTTATTTGGAGGTGAAGAGTGACGATGTCTCTACTGTCGGCAGTATAATGAAACACCTTTCTATTGAAAGGTTACTCTTTTTTCACCGCCAGAGGTGACATCTGCCGATTCAAAAGATCGTTCTACTCTCTCCATCTTCTTCGCCAGCTCCCAGTATTTCACATAGAAGTGAAGCATAATACGCGAATGAACGGATTCATTTTAGAGATGTGGATTCATAAAGGAGAGATTGTCTTCGTAGAATAAAATGGAGCGGGGAAAAAATATAAAATGATTTAAAAGACTTCAAACGATCGACACAGGCGAATATTTTAAACTCACTTTATTCTACAACGAAGAACAATAATTGCTTTGTGGTCATTTTCAAATAACAACTTTAATTTTTTAATAGGATATTTCTTTATTGTTATGATTGCGTTAAGAACCTTTTCATGTTTCCTTCTTTGCATTGAAAACGTTTTTTTTCATTCCGACTTTTCATACATACCGGCATTAAATCAATCCTTGAATCGTGCAAAAAATAAACTTTTTTCTTTAATCTTCACTCGATCGATGGAGAAAAAATAAAAAAATTGCTCCTTAGCATGCGAAAGTCAGATAACTTTGACATTTTGGCAATTCATTTTCACTAAGTCTAGAAAGCTGTATGGGTGCAGCCTGTTGGTGACAGAGAGAGAGGGGGAGGGAGAGAGTGAGAGGGGGGGGGTAAGAGAGAGAAAATATTATATTATTTTTTGAATAGCAAATGTCAATGCAACAAAACTTGCTACTTTTTGAGTCGGTACAACGAGTCACCTAACGATGTATCGTTTTGTATTAGCGGTGATAAGAATAATATTAAAACTAGGTGTACCCCGCGTAACATACGCTGATCTAGCAGACCTTCAAGGTTATTAATTAAACATTCAGGCATTTCTTTTTTTTACCTTATATTTTTTAATCAAATATTTCTCTAAAGACACAATTGTCAACTTCTGGGTTCTTTCCTGACACTACAGTAAGTGAACCAAACGATCTGACTCTTGATAGAGCAACATATAATTGTCCATGACTAAAAACACCCTTAGGTAGGTAAGGGCATTTTATCAAATGTTTGGCCTTGTGACTTATTGATTGTCATTGAAAAAGCCAATCGTATGGGGAATTGTTTTCGTTTAAATCTGAATGGTAAATTTGTGTCTGATGGAATGAGTGTGACTTATTGATTGCCATTGAAAAAGCCAATCGTATGGGGAATTGTTTTCGTTTAAATCTGAATGGTAAATTTGTGTCTGATGGAATGAGTGAGATTCTTGGAATAAGTACCGTGTCTGAGTTTGCTGCACCGATCACTTTTGCTTTGATTATATATGTTTGTGTTCGAGTAACAGTGTCTTGTACCATTACATAGTCCTTTTAATGGCATTGTGTTTCTAAGGAACATGATAACGGCTCCTACTTTAAGCTTCAGTTCATCCCCATAGAAAACTATTCTATTAATGACGTATTTTACTATATGCTTGCATTATTGATACATCTCCCTCTCTCCCTATCCCCACTTCTCTCTCCCGCTCCCACTCTTTGTCTCTCCTCTTTTCGCTCTCTCCCCTTTTCGCTCTCTCCCTTCCACCTCTTTCTCCCTCTCTCCTTTCCCCCCTCTCTCACCCTGTCTCCTTTTCCCATTACCCTCCCTATTACTACACTAGTGTAATGCCTGTCAAAAATGACGGGAGGAAAGATACGATCGTTCAAACTATTTAGGGAGATCATATTAACATCAGAAACAACTGTCTTGAAAATCGTTTCCTCCACCCTCCCTCTCCTCATCTCTCCCCCTCCCTCTCCACCCACTCTCTCTCCCTCTTTCTCGTATTAAAAGCATTCAAAGCACGTTTATACCCATAAGGATTGAAATAACAATATGATATCGAGGTCTAACTATGGAATAGGTAGGCAAGGTAACATCCCGTTAAAAATGGCTAGATTTCCTCCAACTGTGTGAATTAAACGTTTAAATTGAGCGATTTCGAACTGTAGGCGGAAAAAAGATAAAAAGAATAAGAAGCTTTATAATGTTTTCTTCAAATTGGTTTATATCCGAAGATTGTAGGTCAGTTCTTTCTAATTTTAATCTAAAAAAGAAAGTCAGCACGTCGAAATGTCCATTTTTACGTGTTACCTTATGGGAAATGGAAATTATCCTCTGGAGTCGAACCGGAGTCTTTAATCTCGAGTTCGATACATTAAAACGTTTTGTTATTATATCATAATACTATCCTGGAAATGTCATCAAATTCGATTCAGTCGTTTGCGAGATATTAAGCTTCAAAAAGTATTATACACAACGTTTCCTACGGGCTAACAATAAGTAAGACTTTTATTCATATGATTCCTGCATAACCTTTCTTCTCCCCTATTTCTCTCCTCCCTCATTCTCCCCTCATTCTCCCCTCCCTCTCTCCTTATCCCCCTCCCTCCCCTATCTCCCTTTCACCTCTTTTCCTTTCCCTCCCTCCCCCTCTCCTTATCTCCTTACCCTCTCTTCATTTAAACGACTTATAAAACACGTTAATTTTACGCTTATAAACTATTATATATACGATTTTAAAACAGTAGGACTTCTTTCTTTAAAACGATCCAGGTCCGAAGCTCAGATGCCAATATTTCAAATTTATATGTGCAAATGCATAAAAAATCGAAAAGTCGAGTTGTTGCAGACATCCTAAGCCTTTTATAGATATAGATGTTCATACTATTAAAAGGCAAGAATCCCATATAAAAGCATTGTAGTGTTTCCATGGTAGATAAAATTTCCCATTGTTATAAATTTTAAAATTTCTCGTTTTTATGCAGTTAAAATCAAATATTTATGCTAATTCGGCACGAATTCTTATCTTTTCAAAAATGATAATTTTAACTCTTTTTGCCGTTTAATACTTCAACCGGAGTTTGTGTCATAATTTTGAGTAATTTTAAAATGCAATTAAAAATGGCTTGCTCCGATTTCAATGCTTTCCTTATGGGATAATGAAATGGAAGCTTGGGGTCAAAAAGGCCCCCTCAAAATGGAAAATGTTCGGATTTTCGATTTTTCCTGTTGGTTGTGACCTATGACTGATAATCTCCTCAAATTTCTAGCATATCTAGAAGTACCTAAACTTTCGTGTCTTAAACCGAAACACGTACCTAATATCTCTTTCTCGGAAATATACCTTAAGCCTTTTATCTATATATAGATGTCCATATTTTTTGTAGCGTGTCCTTTTCTATGCTACGTTGGATAGAAAATTAGAGAACGGTCTTCTAAAATTGGTATTTAGCTATCTCTGTATATACTTATCATTTTCTTTTAACTTTAACGTAAAATGGACCAAATAATAACATGATTCTTATCTGCAACAGTTCGACGTGCTAAAATTTATTTTCACATGATCTATTCCATAGAACATTTTACGTTATTTAGGTTTTTGCGTGTATACGTATTTGGGGAAAATTGCTGTTTAAATCGAGAGATTAGCCTTACCCGGCTCACGGGTATTCACGAACCTCACGCTTCCCCTTCTCGCTGGAATGTTTCAAGAGAAAGGGGAAAGAAAAAAATGAATTACTTTGCGGGAAAAGGGAAATTCTGGTATTTTTTACTCTCGCGAAATAAGATGTCACTAAAGTCGACACGATTTCTCAGTTGTCAAGGCGTTTCCGCTGTCAGTCGACGTGAATCTCCCTCCCCGTCGATGGCGCGCCCCGCTTTCCTCTTTCTCTACCTCACCTTCCCCGAACGCACGCGTTCTGCTCTTCCCCACGTCACCCGTCGCTCCCTCCACTCCCCTCCATCTCAGCACACCCCATGCATTATTGATCTCCTGGGCGCTCCCCTGCCAATCACTTAAAAGCCCCAGATTTGCACTTGTTTTAATTGAAGAGCGCGGCTCCACCGGGCAGGGCCGCGGACGTTGGCGGCTACGACGGCCGTGGTCTCCCTCGGGTATACCTTCGACAGATCCGCAAGGAATTTAACGTCAATTTTTTTTTCGCAAACCACCGTGGTCTGCGGTACTTACCTCAGATAGTCTTGTGAAATCCATCCAAAAATGTTTCCCAAAGCGAGGATTTCGTGGTGCGAAGTTTGTCGTATTTTTACAAAAGTCACGGAGTCGCTCGTTTTTTTTTAATTTTCACCGACTTTCGGGAGTTATTTTGGGAGACACTCGAGGGAGATAAAATTTGAATTTTTTTTCTTCACGATATCACTTTTTAAAGGCAGGAAAAGTGGCTCATAAGTTTCAAGTTTTTGAATTCTTTTCATTATAAATTTTGAGTAAAATGATACTAATAATTAATATATGCTCTCTGTGGCGTATTTTCTATACCACATTTTATTTTCACACTGCTTTCATCTTTGTATCATCTCAAAAATACCCATATTATTGGTTTAGAAAGCGCTTTCCACCCATCAACAGGAATTTACTTGTCACTATTACACGAAAAACAGCGTATGTATAGCCCAATTATTAACAGGTATCTTCAAGATTTAATGAAGTTGAAAGAGCAAAAATTCAGTGGGAAAATGATATAATTTTCAGAGCAAGGTGTATTTGTTAAAAGAATAGATATTTCTACAATGTATAGGAGCATATCCGCCGAAATCCCTATCTGGAATTTTTGTAATTTAAAATATATTTATTTAACTTCAGACGAATTATTCCACCCTTTGAAATTAAAATCTTGTAATTAAAAACTATTGCTTCGTGATGATACGTACCTTTAACGATTTTAATAATATGAAAATAAAGATATTCATTAACAGTATTAAAATTTACTTCCATTGTAGCCCCTCACACCGTTACGGATGATTTAGCGACTGCTTGATTGTGCGTATTACTCATCCTGATTTTAAGTCTAAACCGACCTTTTTGGTTGCAGAAGATGTCTTAGAGCTAATTGACTTTAGAGAGAAGAGAGGAAGACAAGGGCCAAATGGACTTAGGAGTCTTTTTTCTGCCTCAAATTGGGTTGGGTTTTTGCTCCGTCAACATTCGCGCTCCCAATCGACTTCATTGGCTATTCGAATCATGTGCCTTCGAAACGAGTGAAAAATGTGTAGACGCACAGGCAAACATGTTCGTGGTGCCATGAATTGACGGACAAGAACGAAGCTTCTTTTTCAATTTGCTACCGGAAACACTTAAAAATTAAGGCGGAAGCTTACTTACCGAATACTTAGCTTTTTTTAACCATTTAATGATTGGTCCCTGGGTCAATTCATGAAGGGAAATATCCCGATTTGCATGAAAAGGAAGCTAATAGATATGTGTATACTGCTCATGTTAACATACGGCTCCCAAGTATGGTCACTTACCCAAAAAGAAGAAAATAAACTTAGAATATGTGAAAGATCAACGGAGAGAATTCTTTTGGGTTTGACCAGAAAAGACCGTGTGAAAAGGGAGATCATTAGAGAAAGAACTAAAATCAAAGACGTAGTTCAGGAGGTAAAAAAGTTGAAATGGTATTGGGCAGGACACGTGTTTCGATCTGATAATAGATGGACCAGGATTGTAAGTTGCTGGATCCCATACGAAAATGCGAGAAGTAGAGGATGCCAAAGAATATGATGGAGGGATGAATTAAAAGCAGATGCACGAAGAACATGGACAGAAACTATGTTTTACTAACAGAAAAAGATGGAAGGAATTAGGGGAGGTCTTTACCCAGCAGTGGGACATAACAGGCTCATAAAAAAATATGATTGTGGCAATGTTTTGGTATTATAATATTCAGCCCATATAAAAGTTTGCATCACTCATGAGATGGAACGTTAAAAATTGAAGAAAAACTCAATTTAATAAAATTTTTAATAGTGTTACCAAGATTTTTTTCTCACAAATAATAAAAAAGTTTTAAATGATTAATAAATGATATAGGTTGACAATACATTGGATATATGCTCTTTAAAACATTTTTGATAATTTTTCCATGTTACTCCAAATGAGCATTTTCGCTAGTATTTCTAACATAATAATATGCCATGGAGCGTCACATAAAAGAATCCGTATGAAATACGTTCACAATTACAAATAATTGCATTATTATACGTATTGGATTTATTTTTGCCTGTTAAAGGTTGTTTTAGGAAATAAAAGACAATGTATTTAAAAGGGGTTCTCATATAGCCATAACAAGGTTGTGGGAACTATTTGCGCATTTCGGCTGCAGTGGTGATTCGGTGATAGTGGCTTACTTTCGGCTAGTCGCCGCTGAAGGCGCCAACATTGTGGCCAGGGTGTGCATATGGTTTTTGTAACCTTGTTATAACTATTGGATATGCCTAAGAAAGCTGCTTGTTTTTTTTCAAGAGCTTATTCCTGAATAAAATGATGTTTAAATGATCCACTTGCCATCATTAAATACATATAACACATAACTAGAAAAGTAGCTTTGTCAATTCAATTTTTCCTTTACACTCTGAAATGGAAATCTTTGTGTTGTAAAAGCCAATTTCTTTATGGAGCTGAAATCAATGTGGTTGGGAAGATAACTAAGTTGAATCGTGCATGAATTCGTGTTATATTTGTTTACTTATATACTATAACTTAAAAATGATATTTCTCAGTTTGTAGTTAATTTAAATTCCTATAATTCTATATGCTAAAGCTCAAGATAAAAACATTTACATCATAACATGGCCGATAAGGATGAAATATGTCAAAATATCACAATAAATACATATAGGGCTACAATTGGATGAAATGAAAGTAGTATTTCACAGAGAGAAACCCTCGAATATAACATTAAAATTCAATTTCGATTGGTTTTGGGTTCCCGGGGATATTATTTTCCCCGGGAAACGGGAATTAGATTTACAAAGTTCTCGGGAACCCGGGAATTGTAATGAGTTACTATTTTTACTTCTCCATACGTAGTATAGGGAAAGTATTGTGATCACGAAAAAAATTGACTTCGAGATTTCAACGGAAATACGCGTTTTGAGGTCCCTAGAACACGTTTAAACTATTTTCGGAATGATGTATGCGTCTGTGTGGATGGATGTCTGTATGTGATTGTGGGCTCTCTAACTCAAAAGGTACTTAAATTGATAGAAAGGATGATCCGAAGATCCTTATGCGACAGGCATAAGCTGTTATGATGGGAAATGAGGAAACAGGTGAAAAAATCTGCCATGACCGGGAATCGAACCCGGGCCTTCCACTTGCCGGCAAGTGGAAGGCCCGGGTTCGATTCCCGGTCATGGCAGATTTTTTCACCTGTTTCCTCATTTCCCATCAAAAGGTACTTGTCATATTAATACCACATTTCATATATAACACTTTAGCATGAGCACAAAGAACTGCGTAGTTTTTGGATAATACCGGTTAACCGGAAGTCGAGGTATATTCGAAACCCGATTCGATTTTTGCGATATTTCTCCGATAATACGTCATTATTGTATACATTGACCATTACAAAAAATGTAGAAAATATAATTTCCTGCATATTTTATTTGAAACAATTTTCCATAGCAGTTAGTGTTTAGGAATTATTTATAAATAATCGGTTTTTCGGTTTCCGTCAAATATCTCCTTTAAAAAACATCGTTAATGGTAATCTTCGTGAGGACCAAAGTTGTAGAGAATAATATTTCTTCCAGGTTTTGTTTGAAACAAATTTTCGTAGAACCATCCATTTCGGAGATATTCAACTTTTTCGTAATTTCCAGTATACAGCGCCACTACCATGTAGCGATGAATTCTGTAAACATATTCAAAATATAATTTACGGCAATAAGGACGACTGTATTCTTTTACGATACGAAATAATAATTTTGCCTTATAATGCTATTCATAATAATTTAAATATCTATACCACAAATATAGAGAAAGTCATGTGTTGGCCACATCATTTAATAATAAAAATCTGATGTGGCCAACACATGACTTTCTCCGTATTTGGGGTATAGATATTTAAATTCTTATGAATAGCATTATAAGGCAAAATTATTATTTCGTATCGTAAAAGAATACAGTCGTCCTTATTGCCGTAAATTACGTCTATTTTGAATATGTTTACAGAATTCACCGCTACATGGTGCTGGTGCTGTGTACTGGTATTAAGATAAAGCGAAATATCTCCGAAATGGATGGTTCTACGAAAATTTGTTTCAAACAAAACTTGGAAGAAATATTATTCTCTACAACTTGGGGCCTTACGAAGATTACCAATAACGATGTTTTTAAGGAGAGGAGGAAACCGAAAAACCGGTTATTTATAAATAACTCCTAAACAATAACTACCTTAGAAAATTGTTTCAAATGAAAACTGTAGGAAATTACATTCTCTATAACCTTTTAATAGAATTGTATATACAATAATGATGTTTTAATGGAGAAATATCGCAAAAACCGAATCGGGTTTCGAATAAACCTCGACTTCCGGTTAACCATTATTGTCCAAAAACTAATCAGTTCTTTGTCCTCATGATAAAGTTTTATATAATTATGATGTTTGGTAACGATATGACAAGTACTTTTTGAGTTAGAGCGCCCACAATCACATACACGTACGCACACACACACAGACATCATTCCGAAAATAGTCTAAACGTGTTCTAGGGACCTCAAAACGTGTATTTCCGTTGAAATCTCGAAGTCGAATTTTTTCATGATCACAATACTTTCCCATTACTTCGTATGGAGAAAGTAATAAGCTGTTTTTCACTGAAACAGGATATGTATTATCGATACATCGTAAATATTAATCCCATTACAAAATGTAATGTCAATACCTATAAATTAAATACACGAAGTAAGTTAGAACAGATGTTGGCCACCTTTTTAGAAATTTAAAATGACGACTAAAACGAAAAAATATTAAAATAAATAAAATTAAAAACAAAATCCCAAGCAGTTGATACTTATATACGGATTAGCTTATTTGCGTAACATACCTCTTATGAAAAGGATTATTCCATATTCTAATCGTGAATATTGTTTATTTAAAAAAATATTTAACAAATCTTAAGGCATCGACTAATTTGTTACACAAATTAGCTCTTCTTCGTGTCACAAAGTTGCTTGCTGTGGAAAACTCTCATTTACTTTCATTAGAAGTTGGTTTTTTAACGCATGAATAACAACAATAAATTTGGTTTTATTTTTCTAGTTTTTTTCATATAAATTAAATTATTTGATTAATGTACGTACTGTATGATTCGTTCATGGGTGGAGCGCTTTTCAAACTCCGTAATTTCATATTCCAATTCGTCAGCTAGTGAAATTTGACTTCTTCTGAAGAAAGGGGAATAATTTCGTCTCCATAAGTATCTTCAAATTGTTTTTATTGAATCTTTGGCGTATTTTACAATTTTATTTTTTGAATTTATTTTTTCAAATATATCGCCTAGATTTGTTTCAATGCATTTGATTACATTAGGATTCCCTAGATATTTCATTAAAGACATCAACTAGCTCTGTTGCATTTCTCCTAAATGAAATTTTAATTATTCATTAATTCACTGCCAAATCTCGTATTATTCGTATTTAAATCATAAAATGGCGCAAAATTCAAACAAAATAATTCCCGAGAATTATTAAAAATTCTCCCTGGAATCGGGAATTAGAAATATTGAATAAACTCCCGGGAAGCGGGAATTCTCCGTTTCAAAACTCTAATTTCGACGAACTAGGTCGATTTAGCATTCGGTAGCGCCAACCACGGAGTGATATTTCACAGACTGAAATACATTGACGCGTCACGACACGTAGGTACCCTTTCCGAGTGACTGACATTCAACACGGTAAGGAACTTTACCGAGCATTTTCGATTCCGGTGCGATATCCGGCTGAAGAAAACGCATCATTTTTTTACGGCGATAGAATTCGATCAGACATTTCGCCAATGCAAATTTGAATGCGCTGGCGGAGGGATTAGTTTTTCGACATTTGTATTTTTTCACGCGTCATTTTTTCATAGAAACGTTCTCATTTGCTATTCCATTTCTCCATGCAATTCGGGAATAGACTCAGGCGAGGATACAAGATCTGAGTTTATAACCATAGCTAGCTGTTCTCTAATTCAGTTAATAGAACTTTTGAGCAGTAAGAATGTACTGGATATGATTTTCTTAGCCAGCGAATTAGTACTGTGAGAATTTTCTATGGGATAATGGAGCTGCTACGTAATTAAAATATTTGAAAGCGCGATTAAGAGTTTTTCATATGCGTGAAACGATCGAAATCTCACTATTTTAAAATATCTTAGAGGTAAAACGTTTCTTTAAGAAGTCATATTTGCATTTACTTTTACTAAATCGCTAATTTGTTTCAAGGAATAATTTTCTTTTTTCTGAAATCTCTGTGGTTTGATATAAGCTGAACCTCTTTTTGTTTTGATATAACAGTCGTAGCTAGGGCTTTATTTACGGATAGGCACTTGTCTAGGGCGGCACATTTCTAGGGGCGGCATTAAAAAAATATAACGTAATAATAATGCTTAATTATTATACTATACCAATTTCAATTGCAAAAAATGAATTATAGAAGGTAAATGGACTAAAAAATTTTTAATTTAAAAAGACTGAAAGAATTCCGTATCGGTACAGGGAAGGCAAAGTTTAGTGCCTAATGGCGGTAAATTCGTTAATCCACTCCTGGTCGTACCTGTAGACACGAACTGTAATAACAACATCATCGGCAAAAAATTCCTTCTTTGTTCTGATAGTTATAACTCTTAAATGGTAAGGCGGTCACAAAACATTCACTGCTTCCAATCGATATTCCCCTCCGCTTCTTTTCCCCTCCTCACCTGCCAAGCGATTCCACGGAAAATCGGTCGCGCGCCGTTAACGTCCCCGCACCTTTCCGTCCGCGATTCGATTCGGACCCGAGGGAGTCCCCTCGAGGATGGAACAAGTGAGGCGTGTCGTGGATTTAGAGTGGCGAAGGAGATGAATTTACAGAGTGGGGTTGTAGTGAATATGTAGGTCACAGCAACAGGTTACGATTCCATAGCAACAGGTGGAGTTTGTGGCATTCATTGTTGAGGGAGACACTTTGGAGTGTGTTTGTGTCTCGCCGAGAGAGGTGTTAAGAGTGGCCTTTGCTCCAGGAAGCCACGTAGCATCCCACGATGAAGGATGGGATGCGGGGCGTATTGGGAATGCTAAACGATCGGGTCTATTGGCTGCCATTCATTTCTCGATGGATGCTCACGCATATCAAAAATGTGGCGAGCTGCACGACCTCTGAAGTTTTGTTGAACCATTATTCATATTCGGTATATCCGGGGAATTATGAAGTTTTTACGATCTTTCGGTGTCTAGTTCTCATGTCATTCTGACGAAGACATAATTTCTTCCGTGGGTTATGGACATGGTTAAATATAATCAGCATGCGAAAATGTTTTATAGGTTATGAGTGAAATAGTCCAATAAGAACATTATCCATGGTTAAATGTTAAATAATCGAATATTTTGTTCCAAAAACGTTTACTGGCAGTTGATGTTTATCTGACAAAGGCGACGTGTTTAGGGAGATAGGTGATAACCTGAGGAAACTAAAAACGCTTTTGTTGCTTCAGTTGGTTCTCTTTACACGAATTCATATTTATTTAACCAAAAAGGAAGTGAATTCATCAATGCTATCATATTTTCTGCTAATCTCGCCTAGATCAGTATCAAACCTATCTCTTTTTTATGGAGATTTTTGTAAAGTGGTTTTTATGTTCTTATTTAAATTGGCGGTTGCTAAAATTCCATTTGTGATCTCATGTAATAACGGATATTCACTGCTTTTATGAGTTCTTTATTATAATAGGGGTTCGAACCATCCATCCCATCTGCATTGGGTGATCTAATAAAAACTACCGTGAAATCGGTTGATGGCAAACATTTTAAAAAGATTTATCGGATTCGTCTCGTGTTCTGAGAGATTCTCGATACGTATAATGGTATTTGGCCTTGCCCGTGGCGTCTCTGCCCGATTCTTACCTTTCTCGTTCGATTTGGTTCGAATGGCGAAATTCCAGGACTCTACGACGGTCTGAAGAGGGTTGACAAAGAGAGACGCTAATAGGGACGGAAAGGTTCCTTGGGATTGAAAGGGTTTCGCTCGGATCGGTTATCCTATTAATTAGTTTAAAGGTCCAGCCGCATTTTCCCAGTGGAAGAGATCTGAGAGAAAATCTCACAGACGCAAAGAAAGAGAGGGGATTTGAGATTTTTCCCTTTACGACAACAGTGCCTGCGTGCGGGTCCGTGTGTTTGCATATTTGTGCGAGTTTTGTGGGTCGGTTTAGGATCTACCCCAGCAGGTGGGTCGACCCATGGGCATTCGGATTATGAGATCCAAATCCTGCCGGAGAGGTCTAGCGTTGACAGCTTTCGTCTTTCCAGAAATATCAGTTATACTTTGCATACATGGTTCCTTTGCATTAAATCTGATTTTTAAAAAATAACCTAGTGTTCTATTTAATTATCTCCTTTCTATAGCAAAGAAAGGTCAATCGATAGTTGTAAAAGCAGCTTTCCGTACTTATAAATATAAGTTTTTTTCCTGTACATAAGATTAGTTTGTGATTTTTTTAAGGATATCAAAATAACATTGCGTTCATTGGGTGGGAATAAGGACAATTTGCTTCATTCTCTTAATTTTCATGTGTTATTCATTAAATGAAAATTATTAGAAGGTTCTTAGATGTTTTAGTAGATATTATTTATTTTGTTCAATAAAACTTTAAAATTATGGATATCATTGTGAAATATTATTTTTCATAAACAAAACCACAAAAGAATATAATCAGTGATGATTCTTAAGTTTAATTAAAGGAATTTCGTCCTTCGACAAGAATATATCACGCAACACAATTTTTCGGAAAGGCTGTAATCGATATTAAGCAGAAAAAATTTGCTTACTCATAATTTTTTATCCTCTCGAATACACACAAAGACTATTGAATGCACATAAGGACGAAGGATATAAATATCATGAATAGATAAAAAGCATGTTTCAAATAGATGTTCCTAAGCTGGAAAATCACTCCCTTCCGGCTGGATAAAATTCTTTCGTTATTCCATATTTTATTTCCGTTTTCCATTCATCACAATTTTCTTCGATTCCGTTTGATTTTAATTTTTATATATCTCGTCTCTCTCCGCGTCATCTTATTTGTCATCGGTCCTCTTTAAAAGCCCTCACAACGTTAACATCTCATACAATCTTTTCCGCGTTTTCGCTTCTGCCTCCAGTCCTTATTCAAACTACATTTTTCGCTTACGAACTAGCAGGCCACCATTTCATTTTCACGTGGCAGTTCACTTCATTCGCAAAAAATATAAATATTCATTATCGTGTTGTATCTGTTGGCGACCGTTTGTTCTATTCTCTAAATTCGGAATGAATTTCCTCAGATTACGACTCGCTGTCTTCCATTACGTCAGAGGAGGGAAGGAGGATTACGCCTAACATCTCATCAAATGGGATTATAGGAATCAATATCAGTACTTTACGTGTGCGTATGGCTTATATCCTCCCCTCCTCTCTCTCTCCTTCATACACACACACACACACACACAAAGATCTTCAGATTAAACGGAAGCGTTTCCGTTGGCAACTGCTCCCATCTCCGCTGGCCAAACGGAGTTTAAATGAACGCCCAAGAAGAATATGTATTTCGCGAGGTTCAGGCAGCAGTAGGGCAATTTAGTTGAAGGGAAAATGGGATCATTTGATAACTTAAAAGCGTAGGGGAATATATTTCGGCGGGGAGAAAATAATATATACTATAAATAATAAATATTGTTATAAATATAAAATCAAATAACGACATTTAAATGTATTTCTTTGTTCAAAATAGGTTTTCTTTAATTGTGAGGCTCCACGGAAGTTTTATTAAAGGAAACAATAATATCCGTATTGTAGAAATGTTGGAATCATTAGGGAAAATGACAAATGTTCTATAAATAAATAAAATATAATGAAAATTAAGCATATATACTTTATAAATGTATTATTTGGCTGGATATATTTAATAATCCTTTATCAAAAGGAAGATTAATATGGTAACAAAAAGTCTGAACAGATCATACAATTCTTCTATTACTATCAATACCATTTCTTTATTATACGTTATAATTATTTCCAAGATAACTGAATGTACAGTAGACCGATGGCACAAACTTAAATTTGTCGAAATGTTTCCTAAATATTTTTATTGAAAACGTAATTGACTATGGCGGTCCTATAAGGCAGTTGTTCTTTACCTTTTTTTTTGCTTCGATCCAAATTCCGGTCGCGGCGACCTATGTCCTCCAATAGTTCACCTTATAAATGATAAAAAGAAATAGAAATTAAATAAGTAAATGAATTTTTTAAGCTTTGAAGCCTTTATCATCGAACGGGTTGGTAGAATGAATGGTACATTTTGATATAGACAGCCACGGAAGACCTTACACGATCCACTCAAAATGGCTTGGCGATCCTCTGCTGTAATGGAAAAATTACAAGTTTGAAGACTGTTACTGAAGAACATGCTTTTCATATGCCAAATAACAATGATAAAATATGTCTCGGTAAAGGGTTCAAGATTAGTGTTTCAGAAGGATCTTTCCAATATTTATCGAAAGAATACCCCTTAGTAGGCAGCTGTATCGTCTTGTAACTACTCAGAAACTCGTAATTTGAGTACCTTCGTAAGAGAATCTCAAGGTCTAACAAGTCAGGGTCATTTTCCTGGAATTTGTTTCCTCGTAAACGAGAAACCCTGACATTGATTATCGGTTTGAGAGGAATTTATGAAATTTCACAGTCATTATAATGATACTAATGTAAATGCCCGTAAAATATTATGGGTACATAAAAACTGAGGAAGTTTTTGAAATTCAAATTCTGCTTTGATAATTTTTTATACATCTCAATTTTCAATCACATCTCATATCAGTTATACATATTTCATTTCACATTTATAAAATTTCCTTATAAACTACATTGGTAATGAATATTTCATCATTGTTTCGTAAATTACCTTGCATAATTGAATTTATTATTTTAATTTTGATGTCCTTTAAAGTGCATCTCGAAAAACTGAATACAGGTTCCGGAAAAATAATCCTACACAATCAAAAGTTTGGCATTGGCTCTTATTAATTGTAATCGCAAGTGGAGTGATTGGAAATTGACGTTGTTTCAAGCGAATCGGTAACTGACTGTCACTTGGCGAAAGATCGATTCTAGGTGTAAAGACCCTTTCTCCTTTGTTCGATCCAGTTAAAATTTCTGTATCGTGTAATTGCTTAACAATCATACGATTGCCCTTACATAAACTTTTCTTTACATTTAAATTTCTCAATAGCATAATGATGCATCCAACTTTAAAAGTTAACTTGTGAGCAAGCATTCCAGAAGGATATAGAGAATTTAAAAACTCTGTTGGATAATCTAGTATGTAGTGTAAACTTAAATGTAAACTAAACTTGCATGTAACATAAATATCACATGGGGACTTTATAACCTATAAAAATCACAAATTTCACTACTTAGCACTTTTTTTATTATTTAAACTTAATACACTGCAAGATTACTAATCTCAACTGACACTTGTTCCGCTAACAACCAGACGCTACACTATATTATAGTTCATCACTTTTCACGTTAACTTTGCATTTTAAATTTAAATTTTCCTATTTTCACATCAATTTCAAAAAGGAACTGAACACATCCACGCAAAATTCGTCTATTTATATGCTTTGCGAAATTTCCAGAAACGTAAGTCCAATAGTGTAGGAAATATCTGGATTTCTCCCGCCCTCTATCTCTAAAACCTAGATAGACGTTTAGATAAGCAAAAGAATCCCTACTAATTCCAGTGCCATTAGGATTACATAATTTCGCGAAAAGTCCAACAATATGGGTTGCCATGAGGGTGAAAGAATTGTGGATCAATTAGCTAAGCCGATGTTATTCAGATGGGTAGAAGATACACTCCTTGAATTATAAGCGTTTTTCTTTTTTTTCCCATTTAACTCAGTATAACGTGACAGAATGAGTTAGCTTTATGTATAGTATGATGATTAAATTCATCGATTTATTCATTTACGTTTTTAGCCTTATGTGTGAAAAACCAAAAAAATTCTGAATATCTTCAAGTAATTCATTTAAAAGAACCAAATATAAAAGACTTTTCTTGCATGATATTTACAGAAGATGCATCAAAATAAAATTAATCCTAGAAAATAAATGTAAGTAATTGGGATTGAAGGTACACTTGCGAATGAGAATATAAATATAACTGTCGGCGTATTACCTTTTGCTCACAATTTTCGCACACTTGTGTTAAGCTCCTCCCTCTATTCCGCCATTTTACCGGCGGTTGTCATGGTAATGAGAGCTCCTGCTCGCCGAGAGGAATAATCCCTCCGTACGGAGGCACTGTCATGGGTTCCTGATCCCGGGAATATCGAACCTCCGCCACGCTAGGCGTCCAACGCCATAGCAGCGAAATCTATAAACCGATTTTATTTCTTTTACCGGTTGATATCACTCCGTCGCGAATATACTGCGATGGCTGTTGGTGTTCATTTCGGATAAAGTGTGGAGATATGATCGAAGCCGAAGTATATTATGTCAGTGAGGGTAAATTGAGTGGGACTCATCTCATTTCGTATAATCTTCGTCCTGGTTATTTTGGCGACGCCTGAGGAACCTTTATCTCGCACGTTGCGAAGTACAAAATAAAACCCAAGCGAAATGTTGAACCGTGAGGGAAAGTCAATCAAATTTCTCAGCAAATTCAGTGAGATGGAAGACAGAATCGCTATACTACTCCCGCGGTCGACAATGGCAGGTGAACGCGCTTGAGAGTACCACTGCTATTTAACTTCTTTGGTCGTCCTCTCGTTAGGCGAATAAGCGCAAAATAGAGCTGGGAAGTACACCACTATATATGTGTGCGAGAGGACGTAAATGAAGTATTCTGCATATTTCAGCTCTTCTTGCAGAAAGAATGAATGTTAGGAAAGAAAAAACAACAGAAGTACAGACGTTGTTACGAAAACGATTCGAGAAAGAGAAAAGTATTCTTTTGTTTACATCGTTTGCTGGGAGGAATTTTCGTTTAAACAACAAAGTAACATATTGTTCACCCTCCTAGTTCTTATATGATATGTGTCTTTTCGATTCAATTTATTCGGATAAAGGACTACGTATGTCCCAAAAAAGTAAGAGAGATCACGTAATTACGTCTGATTGTTTCAGGGATAAAAAATTGAGTTAACTCCGTGACTGATTTAAATGCAAATCCCATAAGCAAAGAAAACATTTTAGCTGGACTGGAAACCCGATAACGAGAGCTCGTTGCCCTTCAGCTTTGATATACGAATAAATCGGTACCAGAACTTCCGACCATATGATGGAGATCGTGAGCGCGTGATAAACACATACAGGCAAGCACACTTCACGTTAATACGTATATAGGATAATTAAAAAACGAGCAAATCTATGTCCATTCGATTTTATCGTGCGAAGCGCCCCTCGGCGAAACTCGAGAATAAAAGCCTATTCATCTGTTTTAATCATCTCACGTACTCCTTCATAATCATGCCTTCCGTACGTTCTTAAAGTCTTTCCCCTCAGTGCCGGTCCGAGGTACGGGGCGCGAAAGTCTTGGGGACGCTGTCCCTAAAATCTGTGTATGCACTACTTGCAAGTGAATAAATATTGGATACCAATTTATATCGCGGAACAGGCTATAATCCCTTTTTTCATCCTCGATAATTACTTTCTCCATATACTACACTAGTAGAGAGAGAATTGTTTTCATGAAAAAATTCGAATTCGAGATTTCATCGGAAATACACGTTTTGAGGTCCCCTGAACACGTTTTGACCATTTTCTAGATGATGTCTCTGTGTGTGTGTGCGTGCGTGCGTGTCCGTATGTGTGACAGAAATTTTGCGTGCGCTCTAACTCAAAAACTATTCATCAGCTCAGCATGAAATTCTATATCTGTGATTTTATATATATTCTTAAGATTTTAAAAGATTTTTATAACAATCGGTCAACCGGAAGTAGCGGTTTACTGGTAAAAATTTTAGTTTTTCTTAAATATTTCGCTTAAAACTGAATTTTTATTAACATATATATATCGTATATATAAGTTGTAGTTATTATTTTTTTCTACAACTTTTGTTTGAAATACATTTTCATATCAGGAACATTTCAATAGATATTCAATTTTCTTCGAAATTGACGGATAGTGGGCAGCTCGCGCGCGTGGTAGTGACAACAATTGAATCGCTAGCGCTGAACCATGTAAGTTGAACTGTTCCTATCGCTGTATTTATTTGATTTTAGTTGACAGCTTACGTATGGGGAAAGTCATATGTTGGACACATCAATTTATTTTTACATAGCTATGAATAAATTAACTTGTACTTCGAAAATATCTCAACAAACATTTACGGCGGGGGTGCCAGAATTCTTCGGGTCACCCCTGCTTCCACTCACCCTTACGTCTTTCAAACCTTTTCTCTTTCCATGTTTTCATGGAATTTTCAATTACTCGGGAGGGCGACTTTTTATTCTCTTAAAAATATCATTTCGGATCTTATTGATTCGTTTAAATGGAGAGGCAAGAAAAATTGCTGATTACTAACAAGAGAAGGAAATTGCATCAGTTGAAGGTGGTAAGACGTCAAGAGGCGGCGGCGTAGCTAGTGTGAGCAATGGAAGGATGATAGGAGTTGAGTTATCTTAAGGTGTCGAAGGCAGATGTTTCGAGGTACATATGCGCGGAGAACAATTCTCTACTTTAAAGGGTTGAGTTCTTAGTTTTCAGTTTCTAGGTAAAAGCTTTACCACTTCATCTTAAAAATTTAACTCTGGGAATTTTTATGGCTGCTTTGATTTATCAAATGCAGACTTATATAAAGTATTGTAATCTTAAAAGAAGTAATATTTATGTGTATGGTAACACCCGGAATAGTAACTTTGTTTATTGTCCTATCATTGAAGTGTATTTCCACAAAATGTCGAACCTGGCTCTAAATATTTTGATCATAAAATTCATCCAGTTATAGAGCTTGATTTACTGAATAATACTACATAAGCCATGTCTTTAAAATATATAACTATATAGCCTCCAGTGACATTGTATTATATCGAGTGTTGCGCTCTCCTCACTCCTTTGACGTCATGCGGCAACCCTCTTGCTTAAGCCCTATTCTCTCTCACTGCTAAATCCACCCCTACCTGTTATCAACTGACCGACTTGTATCAGAACTGTCTACTTAACAAACTGCGGAAAATATATTTTTTAAGTTTTAATGTAACCAGTTAAAGTTCTGTATAATATAGATGAGAATTTGTATGAGTTATTTTGTGAAATATTATATGCTGTATCTATTTTTTGTATTTCATTCTGTATCGGTAAATTATGTAAGGATTGTAAAGAACGTTTTTATTTCAGAGGTCGTGTAAGTGTAGAAACATCATCCTGCGTATTTTGTGTCCTTAACTTTATCATATGTGAGAGAGGGTATTTATTTACTGTCTTTTTGGGAAGATTTACTACTTCCACATCGACCCTAAATACCCAAGCATTGACAAAGCAGAATTTGACTTTTAATTCGAATGGTAGACCGAAAATGAGGCGACACCGGTTCGATTCCCGGTCAGAAAGTTTTTCTCCTCTCCAGAATTATAAATGAATATACCGGGTTTGGGAGACGTGCTACCGAACGGAACGAGAGATTACATCGCGGGAGTAAGGCGATGAGAGAGGTTGTATGGACGTTATAATTAGCTGAGTGGAAGTTGGGAGTAACTGTGAAGAGAATGGGGGGAGGGGGGGGGGGGGGGGAGGGAGGATATATGATAAATGCCGCATGTGACCGGAAGTTATTATGAGGGGGATAGCAAGCGAGAGGGAGGAAGGAGAAAGAGAGGGTGAAGGAGAGAGAGAGGAAGGGAAAGTAGCAGCGGTTTAGTGATATAATAACGAGTGGAGTGTGGTGAAATGAGGTAGTCACGGAGGAAAAAAAGAGGGAGGTGCGAGAGAGGAAGAGAGTGGATGGGAGTTTGAGAGAGGAGGGTGGGGGGGGAAGTGGAGCTCGCAATTGGGCGAAATGGTGGCGGTTGAAATGGAAGTTGGATAACGATGTAAAAGGGAGTAAAATTGGATGGAAAGGTAAACGAATGAGACGGTTTTGCCAAAAAAAAAACCGGATGGTAGGAGAGTGCTTAGATATAAAGAGTGGAGAAAGGGAAGGTGATGAAGGGAGAGGGTGAAGTATTACAGGAGAGAGGCCGGAGGAGAGAACGAGGTAAGGTGAGAGATGGTGTGATGGGGATGATAGGAAATGTGAAAATGGATAAAAATATAGGGGGTGAAAAGGGAGGGGAGGGAAAGAGGTAGAGATTGAGGTCTAAGAAGGAAATAAGAAGATAGGTGATATGGAGGAAAGGAGAAGGAAAGAAAACGAGGTAGGATATGGGGAGCAGAGGAGATAGAAGGGGATTTGGGGGGGGGGGGACTTCTTTGAGAGGACGAGGAGTGGAAGTGACAGAGGGAGAGGGATAAAATTATTAATAAAATAACCTGAGATGTTAAAAAGTGAAGAAAATGTGGCTGTCAATTTTGAGAGAGGCGAAGAGCAAGGAAAATTGGTTCATGGATTAGGGTGGACATGGCTATAATTGACTCAGAGTTGCCGATGCGACTTTCCTTATAAGGAAAAATAGGAGTAAAATATAAAATTATAAAATATAAGACTTTACAATTTATAATTGAAACTCATGTGACTGACACAAAATCTAAAGAGAGAGCATGAAGTGTTTGTCAACTTAAGTTTTGTTTCGATATACTAAACTTATGAGAGGGTTAAATTATCGGTTTTATCCCAGAAAAATCCGACCGAAATTTACTCTTGCATGAATACACCTTTTGTGTTTAATATTTCATGGAAATTATTTCCTGCGTAAAACAATATTCTTAGCTTTATATGCTGATTGTAGTTGGTGGTTTTAAGACATACTAAATGTGTCTAGTGTTATGTGTGTTTTCTATATTGTGTGTTTATCTGAAATGAGCATTTGGTGCATTAAACAGTTTTGTTTTCCTTAGGAATAACTTAGATCATTGGTATTCATCCATTTTTACCGACGCACCCCTTTGAAGATTTTTTAATATCACTATAATATATTTTCAATTTTCATTGATTAAACATGATAAAATTAATTATTCTTCAAAGAAAAAATATTAATTATGAGCCCTAAGGTTAATCAATGAAGATTAATGGAGAGACCTCCTATAGTGCGTTTCCCGAAGTCGTACGGGTCAGATTCGCAGTATTCCGTCCGCATTCGGGTTATTTCGCTTAGGCTACGACCCAATGTTGCCACATTTCGAATTTCGCTTATTTCAACAGCAGCTGTGGACGAGTGAAGTTCTGATAGCAATCGTGTCAAGAATTTTTGAAAGGCGTGGGAAATTTAAGACCTCTTATTGGCTGACACTTTCTCCCCCTCACCCTACAAGTCTAACCGTAGACACGCCTCACCCGTACGATCTCTGGAAACGCAGTATAACAACGATACAAATATTTTTTATAAAGGAAAATACCCATTTAGGGAATTTACTCCACGCCAGTGAGTATTTTCCTCTTTCAAGAAATATTTTATATGGTTATTAGGAGGTTCCTCCATTAATCTTCATGAATTATTTTTGTATTGAATAATTCATATTCATTTTAATTTATATAATAGAAAAATACCCGTTTCAAATCGTCATATCTATGAAATGTAAAACACGCATATGTGATGTCTTGCATGAAAAAGGACCACGCAACCTCTCAATGGTTATTCTGTAGGCATACAGTCTTGAAGAGATGCGCGTTAAAGATGTTTTTCGTTCAGCATTCCTTTGTGATTTAAAACGTTTCATACTTCACAAACTTTTATTCCGAAGTCATATATCAGTGTTATCCGGACAGCACCTATATTTCACAAGTTTGCGGAATTTACGTTAAAGGGGGAGCATCTATCAGAATAACCGTGCACGATTTTCATATAAGAATAACACCAAATTTTAGGAAACTGAATCATTAACGTATTTTTATTCTCAGCGTTGAATTTGTCCATTTTAACAATGAATTTCTGTGCATAACATTTAATGATACAAGTTATATCATTAAAGAATATAGGTTTGATATTTTGTTTGCTTCTTACATTTCGTATAAAATAAAATGCGATATTTACGATACATGTCTCTATATGTAGTTTCCAATTTCCTAGCTTACGATATACGGAAAATATTAATTTACTACAGTTGTATATAAGCTATGTTTAAGTGCTTTCCAGAAGTCTTTAACTTCATTCCTAAGAAGATCCAAACATTTGAAATTTATAAAAAAAATTATATTTTTTGGTAAAATTACAAAAATTATTGGTATAAAGTAAAATATATTAATATATATTAAAACTAGAAAACAATGCATTTAATTTTAATTAAAACAAGATAACATTCTCAATTTTTCTTTAAATTAAGTCGTCTTTATGTTATTCGAATCATCTAATATTTATTTTGCTTTTTTTCCAATATTTTACAGGTAAAATTTCCCTGTGATCGGCAGCACTTAAGTTTCAGTGACGGAGCGATAAAGCGGCGTATGTGTGAGTATTGAATCGGATAATAAAACCTCCACTTCTTCCCAGATGCACACATACACAAACACCCTTCAAATGATCTCATACACCATTTTGCGCGCTGTCCCATGCTGGATTTCTCGAACTGAGCTCCTGCTCGAGTAGCCTCGGAATGCCGTATCATTCGCTGGTCACGTCCGATGTTTGAACGCCTCTGCTCAGACGCCCCGTAAAATTGAGCTACGGAAGATCCAGAATAGCGTAGGAAGCGAGGATTTTTTTTATTGAGCACAGGTTCCCGGATATAGGTATTGAAGGAAAATCACGAGTGGAACTTACGTAGAATCCCGACCTCTCACACTTCCATATTGACGGTAGAAATTTTATTCGCTCTGTTGGCGGTGGGAAAAAACTTTCATTTTCTTTTGAAAGAACTTAAATTCTGGCTTTTTAAAAGTAAAAGCGGCATTACCCGAAGGTGACTTCCCTAATCGATTACTTTTTCAGGCTCGCTATTTTCACTGAGTAATTTTTTGACTTGTCAAATCGAAGGTGATGCCTGTTTTAAATAATTTTATCTGTAGTCAACTTTGAATAGTACGATTGAGTGAATTAAATCTCGGGGTTATGGATGTGATTCTACAAAATACATTTATTGTAAAAAATCGTATAGGTTTCAAATACAGTGGGCTGTCATCCAACGCGGGGGTTACGTTCCTCGAGAACGCCGTGTTAGGCGAATCCGCGTTGGAGGAACTTAATACCTTATGGACTTAATTGAGACACGTGAAGTTCTAGAGCGCGCATACTGTTTGCGAGCCACGCATATTCGAATTTTCCGCTTTTGATAGGTAATTAGCCGCATTTATTTTTGAGCGTATAAGCGAATCCGCGCTGGAAAAACACGCGTTGAAGGAGGGTTTGCAGTAGTTGTTTTAGCAGAATTTCACATGTGGCGCCACCTAAAATTCCTTCAGCCGTATCTGTGAATGAAGCATAATGCTTGATGGCAGACTTTTACCTCCTCTTCGTTAATTGGATTGCTTTTGTCTACAAAAGACGTTTGATCCATTTTGAGTTTCATTTTCACGGACCTTTTTTTATTATTCCTCAGTCGCCGACAAAAGACGAGCGCAATTATTAAGACAGAGGTCGAACACCACTCACGTCTGACATTTGGGAAATATTTTTTCCCACCGCTCAGAATTTCTAGAAAAGATGTGTACTCGGGGGAGAAGGAACGGCTAGGCAGTGAAGGGTAAACGTCGAGACACAAAAAGAGAAAAAACTAATAGAAAACTCAGAAGAGGAATAAAACTAAAGAAATTCGTTTGCAGTTGTATCCATTGTTGTCAAGTGCTGTGGTTTGCTGTCTCTCTCTCTCTCTCTCTCTCCCTCCCTCCCTCTCCCCCCCTCCCACTCGCATGTTTCTGTGAACCACGGTGAAAAGTATGTTAACTGTAAATGCGGTGGCGCTCTGAGGGATGGTGGTCTTGTTTTTGAAACGTGACGAAAAATGGGAGAGAGATTGGAACAGGGAGAAAGGGTGGCGAAGAAAGGGGGGTAGGATCGGAAAAGGAGTGGTTGGAGGGTAGTGTATGAGGGAGGGTGGAGGGGGGGAGGGGTCGGTGCCGGTTGTGGGGTGAGGCAGGGTACGCCCTTTGAAAGGAGAAGGGGCGGAACGAGTCCATGGCAACCGGAGCCGAGCGTGGTTGGCATGCCAACGGGCTGGATGCGGGAGTGGTGTGGGTCAGAGAGGGGGAGGGGTTTGGACGGGGGCGTGTGGCGGAGACAGAATAAGGGAGGAAAATTCGGTGGGGAAATAGAAACCTGGTCTATGGTAGGCGGCTGCGAAGTTTCACCGATATCTCTGACGTTTAATTGGGGGGGATCGAATCCTAGATCTAGCAAGCCGAGCGCGCTCGGCATTCCTCTGCTAATTATGTACGTGCATCAATCGATACGAATTTTTTCAAATGGCTCCCTCCCACTCTGACGGTTGACAATGGATCTTGTTCGCATGCGGAGGATTCATTCGCATTTCGACGTATTCTCTGTGAGACATATCCGTGCCTCTCTTTCCGTCTCCTTGCTTCGAGAACGGGTAGAGATGGACGAACGAGCGAGCGAGGCAAGGATTGCATAACCAACTCTCCTCATGAGTATTACGATCCGAGGTTTGGTGTAGTTTTTTTTTTAAGGGCGGAAAGGATAATCCTCGGTTAATGATGATAGTATTTCCAGATGTGTTGTGTGCCATTGGTTTATTTTCGTGAAATGTCGGAAAAGTTTATTTTGAGGATCCCTGAGACACTAACTTTAACAGGAAATACTTCAGCGAACTTTCATTTTCACTCATGTCGTTATGTAAGAGTATGTGAATGTACATTCGGCTCATAGACGTGTATTACTGTCGGTTACTCACTATCGTAGAGAAATAATGTCAATTTTTGGAATCTAAACTAATGTTTGATCCAATTTCGAATGGATTCGAGCTTGTTTGACAGAAAAAATAAATATGCTTCAAGTGCCTAGTTCGTATCACGATTATAACATTATTCAATGCACATAAGTTTATTCCATTTGAAAATCAGTGTGGTGTAAACGCTCAAAGACTGATTGAGATCAGTTCAGGACATGGCCGTTTTTTCTTTTGGCGCTTCAGTGTTTGGCCTGCTCCGCGCTTTTAGAGTCGACTTTTATTTCCTCTCGCGTAAGTCCGTCCCAGGATGGAAGGTTTGCAAATGGGATAGCGCAGACGGTCGTAAACACGTGAGTGGGTTACTCGATATTACGTTTCGGCCCAAACTCTATTTATCAAAAATTTCCTTCTTTCCTCTTTGATATTAGTCTAAGAAATTTAAGAAATGCATGAAACCAATACCTCCAAATTATCCTCAGTTCACTCGCATTTCCTATTTAAAGCATCATACATTGTTGAAGTACTGGAGAATATATTTCTCTATGTCAGCACAGTTTTACCTTTCTCAGTCTGAAAGACCAAAACTGGGACACCAAATTAAGTATTTTCGCGCAAAATGGCTTTAAAAGAAAAGCAATAAGTGCAGATGATCTCCGCCGCCAGCGGAAGGAGGGAGAGAATGTCCGGAGAACGTAAAATGTAGGAAAGCCGGTAATATGGAATGAAGTCCGCGGATTCGATGCAATCGGTTCATGCGGCCACGCACCCCCAATCCACGCGCCGATTGATCACGAGACTCACGGGATAAATAAAATGCATCGCGCTGAGAATAGAATGACAAAAAGATATTTATAAAGAAGAAAGAAGCTGAAATTTTCTGTTTTAATGGGAGAGGTGTGATATGAACACGCGCATGTGTCTTTGTTTGAAAGAATACGGGGGAATTTCAGTAAATAGGAAATGAATGTCTCGAATACGAATGAGAATAGGAGAGAGGGAAATTGGAAGCGAGAGAGAGAGTAATGGAAAAAGGGGCACCGTTATAGGTGGCAAGGGAAAAGGTGCGTCGGAGATAAGAATGTGTGGGAGATAGAGAGAGATGGGTGGAGCGGAGGGCGTGGTGTGCGAGGGAGGGGTTGCGGAGGGAAAGGAAGTTTCTTTTTTATATTTAATAAGACAGAAGAAGGCATATTGGAATGGGGTTTTGAGTGGGGGGGAGGAGGAGGGAGGGAGAGGTGTGGGGATGGGAAAGGGAAGATTCGGAGAGATTGAAGGGAAGTTTATAAATGGCCGAAGGGATTATTTGCTTTCTTTCCGGGGTCGGTTCCTCTCTCTCTCTCCCTCTCACCATTCCTTCAGCTCGCTTTATTAAGGTGTAGGTCATTTCGGATCTATGCTCTTCGATATTGATTAAGAGGGAAATGTTTTCTTTTATTCTTTTGAGTGCCACTCAGGTTCATTGTTGATGGAAAGGAATTTGATTTATCTTCTGATTTCCTGAATATTCTCGATGATTCGATGGTGGAAGTCACGTCGAGTAGATTAACTTTCAGTCAACTTTTCGGATGCGTGTAAACTAGTGCGCCTCTGGATAAAAAAACGCTTCTGATAATATTTTTTATAGATTCTCTCTGTTTGTTGACTTTCTGATTTCACGGAAGTTGGATAGGGCTGGAATTATAAGGATTATTTTTTTTTAGATATCCTGACCGTGAAGTCATTCTGTATCCATCTCAAATGAACTTGATTCTTCATTATTTCTTAACGTAAAACCTGAAAGAAGACCCTTTTTAAATACGTAAAAAAAGTGGGAATAACACAGGCCTGCGAAAATGAATTTTTTTCTGCTGTTTCAAGTTGAATATGTGATTGTTATTAATTTGAGCATGCTGAATTCAAATCAAATGCCCGTTTTTCCGTATCACGTAAGGATTTTTCAAAAATTACAAAACAAATTTACGCTAAAATCATGAGTTTATGAATGTAAATGTACGGAGACATGGAGAAGTCATACGATACATAGACTGACAGCCCCATATAAACATCATCTAAGGTAAGAAGTTATTTAAATATCTTTAAATAGGATAATTAGGGTCAGGATGTTTCCGTTTTCGCTTTGTTCCAAATGAGCGTTCTATAGATTTCCGGTTATGTTCTTGACGAGTAACTTCTCTTTTTAAGGTCCAACAATAGTCGGCCATCATGGACTTTCCATCTCTTTGATGTCCTGATGAAATCTCTCACCCTGTTCTTCACTGAGGGCTCCTAAATTTTCGGGAAAGTAATCGAGATGAGAGTGTAAAAAATGTAATTTAAAACTCATGTTACATCCCAGTTTCTGCAGCTTGTCTAACATATTTCCCACGATTTTTTCATACTGGGGATCTTTTACATTTCCGAGGAACTTCTTAAGGACGTTCTTGAATGCATCCCATGCCTGAAGTTCTATTTCACTCATGGTATCAGTAAATTCGGTGTCCTTCATGAATTGTCGAATTTGTGGTCCATGCCCTCTTTCACTTTAGCTTCGGATACAGATGGAAACTTACGGTAGAGATATCGGAAGGACGAGCCGCTCTTGTCCAGCGCTTTTACGAATTGCTTCATGATACCAAGTTTTTTATGCAAAGGTGGCAATAAAACTTTGTGTATCAACTAAACGCGTGTTTCATATTTTTCGTTCCTGGCATGAATCTTTCCCTTTTAGGCCAATTTTTATTTGTCCAATGTTTGTCCCTCGCTCTGCTATCCCATTCACATAAGAAACAAGGGAATTTAATATAGCCTCCTTGTTGACCCAATAAAATCCCGGAAACATTTAGATCACCGCACAGAGACCACTCATGTTCGTTATATTTAATTTTTTGTAATACTCTGTAAATTTTCATATGAGTCTTTTAGGTATATTGAATGTGCGATTGGTATGGAAGCAAATTTGTTTCCATTATGCAATAATACAACCTTTAAGCTCCTTTTTGAAGAGTCAATAAACAAACGCCAGTCCTTCGGGTCGTAGGTTTCTTCTCCCAAATGCTGAATCAAAGCAGGAATATCACAGCAGAAAACCAGTTCACCTTCCATTATAAAATAATTCCGAAACTCGTTCTCGCGATTGCTAAAGCAGTAAAAGGTTGTTCCAGGGGCTAATAGATTCTTTTCTTTTAATCTTGATCCCAATAATTCACTCTTTTCCTAGTAAGACCTAAGTCCCGGACTAAATCGTTCAACTCACTTTGAGTAAATAGCTGCGGAGTTATGTCTTCGTTGTCAGATGAGAAATACACATACATATTCCTCTGCTGTAAACTCCGAGCTGGATGAGGATTCGACATCCTCCAACTCAGCCGGCGGTGTAGGAATCGGGACGTCTGGTCCATGCGGCATAGGTCTTATAGCTGATGACAGGTTGGGATATTTAATTCCCGCCTTATTGCTCACGTGCTTATGCCATTGTTGCCACTTCTATAGAAGACGTATTCTATTTCATATCGTCACTAGCGCGATCGCTATACGACCGCGGCAAGAGTACTTTGTGCCAGGGTGCGAGATATCTTCGTGGCGCGCCCCTGGCTCACTTGCTCGCTTACCATAAATTGTTGCAACCTAATTCGTAGGCAGCAGAAGCATTAAGTCTATCCCACTTTAGGACGACAGTAGCGTTGAATTTTTTATCACATCCTATTCAATGTTCAGTGCATTAACGAAATTGTATAACACTGTACATATATAGGATTCGATAATAGCCATATAATATCGAATTGTGTAAAATCTGTACGTGATAAGCCAAAACGAATCCCATTTTCGAATTCAGCGCATCAATATTTATATAAATCACATATGCTTACCAAAACAGCAAATTCTTCGCAGGCCTGTGTAATTTTAAATAAGGAGAAAAATTCTGCCATCGCCGGGATACGGGCCCCGGTATTCCACTTGCAGGGAAAATATTCTACCATTGAACATTCGTAGCAGACTATTCTCCTGCAGATATCTCTTAGAAACAGTGGTAAAATATCCACCCGGCAAGTGGAAGACCCAGGTTCGATTCCAGGTCGTGGCAGCATTTTTCACCTGATTTCAAATTATTTCCAAACTCCAGCTTATGGCTGTCACCTAGGAATCCTATGATCCATTCATTTCATCAATGTATAATACTCAGATACTACAAACAACTAGGAAACAACAATGAAATTAGCTAGTCCTTGTTGACCACTTGTAAACAAATGACGTTCAACGTGCAGTAGAGCAAATAAATGACGTACAGTGAGCAGTGGAGCCAACGTTATCCATTAATGCCTCAAACAGCCATAAGTTCTTAACCGTTCCGAATCGGACCATTGTTCATATGACTTTTTTTTTACTCAAAATCACTTGCTTAACACGCTCCCGAAGTTTGGCAGATTCCTCGTGAATCACCCTGTGCGTGTTTATGGAGAAATTTACGAAATTATGCGCACTAGTTGAAAAGGTATCGTTTTTAATTCAATAAATGTGATAGTCAACATTTAACGTTTAATTTTAATAAACATTTCATCGCCCCGTTGTAAGTGGTAATGTAACCGCATTACTCATTACACAAATTGTGAGAATTTAATTACAGTATTTCACTAAGATCATTTACTCAAATAAATATTCCAATTCAAAACCCATTGAAAATTGTCATTAGGATGCTTTATTTTTAAATATATACGCCCAGACGCAAAACATTGGTTGAATGAGGTGGAGACCCTTCACGAAACGCCTTGGAGTTGTGTGGCTCACTCCCACGTGTCCAGCGATACCCCCGGATGTTCTGGTTCTTTCTGAAAGGGACGTATCTTCCCACGAACGGAGACCAGCTGCGTGCGTTTGCTTCTTCCGAGTCCGTCTTTTATCACTCCATGAATCTTTCTCGCCCAACTTTGATGCTTTGATAAATATCGCGGCGTGAAATGGCGCAGTGCCTCGAACTGAATCCGCTGCTCTCCGAAGCATCCGTCTTGCTGCACCCGCCGCAGAAGTGGCAATTCTCTCTTAATTTCCGACTCAAATTTTTTCGCGTGCATTTCTTGAAAATTGCTAGTTTCCTAAGTGGGAATTTGTACGTTCAAAAGATAGACCCAGTGCATGTAATCTACTATAATATATTTTAAAGCGTGTGTTTGTGTGTTTGTTCATGGAACTCCTAATAAACGATAAAAGCTAGAATAACCAAATTTGGTACGATTCTTCCTTACATCCTAACTTAGTGAATTGCCAAGGTTTGGTCAACCGGGATTAATCAGTGCTGCCAATATAGAGGATTAACATTTTTCCATAAGATAACACGTATGAATCCATTTCTTGACTTGCAAGGTATTCTTCCTTCAAGCATAAAAATACGTAAATATGGACCGATTTTTTTCGTTTTTGCTTTATTCGACGAATACAACTCTATACTATATTATTCCTGCGAAGTTTACATGTTACACGGTCGAAGTTTTCAGAAATACGCTATTTGTTTCGAAATTTTGTGGATTTTTCGTACTCTTTCCGGGCGTTGCCAAGGCGGCCGTCATTGTAACCTCCGATTCAATTAGCTTCAATGAAGCTTACAAATAGACGAAGTTTAGCGTTATTCGCATAGCACTTTTGTTTAAGCAACCATACGATCGATGTTTATGGATAGCAAGGTAAATAGATACTGATTATTATTCAGGAAGCGTTTATTGATGAAAGTAATTGAACCTTCTTTCGTCTAATGAATACTGGAATCTTACATTTTTTGGAAAATCATTATATTTTACATTATAATGTTTATTAACGTAAATAAGCTCACGTACCTATCTGGTGTACATTTACCGGAGTCAGTGTTCAATCATGAACAACTGTACGTTGCTTTTTCACGGGTTTCTTGCTTACAAGACATAAAAGTAAATATTTCAGCGAGGCATAATTTACGAGAAATGAAGCTAGATTTGGCGTAGGTAATATGATAGGAAATACAATTATCATTATATTTGAGTGCAATAGGCTCGGAAAAGGATTGTTACAGGCAAATATGATTAATTGTTAAGAAAAGCTAACTGTAATTTAAAAAGTATCTACTATATATTTTAAAGAGTTTGTATGTTGTGCTGTTCGCTAAAACCGTTGAAATTCAACGGGAAATTCTGCTAGTGAAAAATAATTATTTCTGGAAATTTGACTGGTTCAGTGGCACACGGAGTAATCTATGAACAAGAGAATTTTAAGTTGCTATTTTTTCCTCCAATAATCATCTCCGTCGCTTGCTAGGTAACCGACAGGATCCTATTCCTATTCTTGAAAAATCCGGAAGTTACAAAATTATGTACGATAATTGTGAAAAAATTTATATTGGTCAAAGAAAAATCATTACTAGGTTCAAAGAACACTTATCATATTTTTAAAATGGAAACTTTGAGAAATCCTGCGTAGCAACTCATATTCTTCAGACCCAACACTCTTTTTCTTAAAAAAAAAACTTCAATTATTGAAACCTTTTTCCAGTCACTACCTTCTAGACGCGGCCGAAAGATTAGCCATTCTTAAAAACAAAGACATTATCCTTAATCAAAACACAGGTCCAATAGGGAACACTGCCTTACTTTCTCTTTCGAATAACGGTCATTGCGACGGACTTCCCAACTTCCCCATCACTACATTGTAACCATTTCTCCCTCCCCCCCACATTTTTTACCTTTCTCCACCTTTCATTTCCCTCTTCGCATATATATACTCTCCCTAATTCGTGATTCTTCGTCTTTTTTGATCGGCCTACTGGCGATGGAATCGTTGATTCTGAAATGCGTATTTAGGCATTTTTTAGAAAGGAAGTACTCGTGTGTGGTTTTTGGCTTATGTGTATTTGTGCGTGTGTGAGCAAAAAAAGGGTCCCTGGCGTTGGAGTAATTCCACCTAAGCCCGGATTGCGTAAGATTGCGCGTGTTTGGTTCCTGGCGTGGAGTAAATTCCCGTAAACCAGTGTGTGAGTCAGGGGCGGATCAGAAACTTCCCGGGAGAGGAAGAGGGGGGGACTATTATTGACTATTTTTCCATGGGAGCGGGGATATTTTTAATTTGTACACTAAATTCTTGTCAAATTAATTTTTTATTAATAAACCATGGAACATGATAGAATAGTATGATAATTATCACAGTGAAGCCTATTGGGGAAAACCTCCTGCAGCATGAAAACCCTCTCGGTTTCCCTTTTTGCTACCCCTAAAGTATATCCAAGGGAGGGGGGGGCGCGATCGCCCCCCCCCCCCCACCCCCCTCCCTTGGATCCGCCACGGATGTGAGTGCTTTCCTTTTAAAATAATTTTATGGTTATTAGGATGGTTTTTCACTGATTATAGTTAATTAACCATAGGACTCTTATTTATATTTTTCCTTAGAAATATCAGCTTGTTCAGCACAAACAGCATCTGAATTAGGTACGTCAGATTTCAATGTGTGGGTTGGACCTATCGGAGGGAATGGAGTGGTTTGGATCTATCGGAGAGAATGGAATTTAGCTGCTATAACTTTTACCATTATGAATAAGCGTAATTGTCTGTCAAACATATTACGGGTTGGAACGAATGCATTATTAAATTAAAATATTAAAATATTTGAAGATGTAAACCTTAGCTTAAAGTTAATTACAGATAGTAACTTAATAAAAAACATTGGATGAAACACAATTAATTTTAATGCATTCCATCTACCTTCCTCAATTACTAGAAATTATTATCATCATCACTGCTATAAAAATGAGTTTGATCACCGTCACAACCGGCACAGAAACATTAAATCAGGGTAGTTAATCACTCCTACGATAATAAAGGCAGCCACTAATATAGACGCAAAATTTCACTCACTATTAAAAGCGAAATGGAATTAAAATACCGAGATGAATTGAAAATAATAATGTTTTGCCGAAAGAAAGTTTAATTACTTTAGGGTTGGCAAATCCGCTCCGTAGGTACCTGCGCCGGTTAGTCTCTCTCTCTCTCTCTCTATCAATCACTGTAATTCGTAGGGAGGGAGGGCATTGTTGCGGGAGAGTTTCTGTTAAGGAACGGGTATTGTTTAGAGAGAAATATTATTTAGGAATGTGTGTTGTTGAGTAACGAGTGATGTCAAAGGAAGAGAATTATGAGAGGAGGGAGGGAGGTGGAGGGAAACCGGCCAAGGAAAGGGAGTCGGTCCGTAGGGACCCCCCTTCCTGTCCGATTCAAACTTGAGTCATCGTCCACTCTGCAAGACCTAAATGGAGTGGATGAGGAGGGGAGGGGGAATCCCGGAATTTTGGAGGAAAGTGGGGGAGGGGAGGGGAAAGATAGTGTTTGAATGGAGGGATAATTTCTGGAAAGGGTAGAAAAGAGGATTTTTTTCCGGAAAGTGAATGTATAAGCAGGGAGGAGCGCCCACGAAGACCGAACGCATCGCACGAAAAATTCTCTCGTCGAAGAGAATAAAAATGAAACGGTGGCAGTTTAAGAAGAAGAAAAAGATGCCGCAATACCGTACTCTCTGATTAATTGGCAAGTCTCGTATCTGAAGCGTGGGATCTTGAAGGTAAATCGACTAAGTACGACTTTTTTAAATTTATCACTCGGAGAGTCACTTCTCTCAATTCTTTTTCGCGTTCCCGCTATATTCCCTGGCGATAGCGTTTAGGAACATGAAAAAAGGTTCTATTCGGGGATCTTGGGCGATGTCTTCGCCCAAGATTCTGCCCTAAAAAAATCGCAATCTCCTCCAAAACCGCTTTTACTTAAAAGGAAACTTTCATCGCATTATTTTTACACCATACGCTTCTGCGAGTGATTTACTTTTTTGGAGATGAAAATGTCTTAAAGTGAGAAATAATAAAAAAGTAGGAAATGTACCCTTCTCCGGATATTTTCTTTTACTCTCCCAAAGTGCTTTTACGATGTCTTATTTTCTAAATCCCTTGCTCAGCGTTTCGTCGACCACATTGTGTCCGTTTCTAACAACGATCTCTCCGTCCCAAGGAAAGTTGAAATTGTGGTCACTGAACCGTCCGGCAGCAGCTCAAGGAAAAGATTAAAAATGCGAACGAGAAGTAAGAGGGAGGTCGGAGAGATGGGGAGAGAGGACAGAAAAAGAGAATAGAGAGAGAGAGAGAGAGAGAGAGAGAGAGAGAGAGAGAGAGAGAGAGAGAGAGAGAGAGAGAGAGAGAGAAAAGGATAAGCGCGGAAAGGATCGGAGAATTCTGGTGAAATATACAGTAATATTTTTTCCAAAAATGTCTACTCTACGGTAAATGACAATGCGACATAATTCTGATAAAAACCCCGTCGCAGGAGATATTTAACTTTTTTCATACCCTTGTGAATTTGTCAAAATTGACTGTTGAATTAGGAAACTTCTTTTTAGTGATATTACTTCTTTAAAGTACATACATAGTATATCATGTTTATTTTTCTATCACTTTATTTAAATACGTAATGCATACTTCGTCAAACTAACTCTTTAAACAACCATTTTGATAATACAGTAGTTGCCGCTTAGTGCAATCGCATCCGGGTCTATTACGTTGGTATCATTAAACCTCTGATAACAATAAATTGGAAAATTGCCGTGGCACGCCGTAGAAAAAGAATAGCTAACGCCAAGATATGCCTAAATATAGTCTATGAGTACTTTTAAAGTGAGTCAAATGATTTTAAGGAATATTAGAACATTGTTACCTTTTACCATTAACATTGAAAGATTTATCGCAACATAAATCGATACATCTACTTCCATTTATTCGGTAACCAAGATGTTGTTTATTGTTTACATTTTGGCTATTAGTATTGACATAATCCACATAATTTTATTGCCGCTTTAAAGACTTAGCTGCATCTATCCATGTGATTATTAAGTAAGACGTTAATGCGTACAATGCAATACATAAAATAGTAAATGTTAATGTTAGCATCGCTTGCGTAATTAAGGAATGGGGAACGTTTGCCACTTTCCCGAACGAAGCCGGGCGTTTCAGGTAGTTTTTTAATATTTTCCAATTACATACTTTAGAACTTCATTTATTCAAATTTTTGTCACTATTACAGTTATAGACTATATAATTTACTATAAGTTTTGTATGGAACATTTTTTCATAATACCGATTGTTTAAGAGATATTTTGATTTTTCGTTTGAATTTATGTTAATTACTTCGCTAAGTGATTATTTATAATTTATATAAACGATATCGCTTCAGTAGTTAGAAGTAAAATTAGGCTTTTTGCTGACGACACCATCATTTCTAGAGAAACAATCTGGAAGACCATCAAATTTGGAAGCTATTTCAGCATGGCGTAAGGAATGTCAGCTGGAAATCCACCAAAAGAAAAGCTGCGTCAATTTTTGACATAATTGTTCCGGTTCAGGTTTCGGTTTCGATACAATTTTTCCGTTCCGGTTCCGTATCAAGGAACCGAAACCATTTTGGAACCGTTCGGAATTTTTCCAGCTCTGCTTTACTAATATATTTTAAATATTCTCTTCTTGGCATTAAGACGCGTGCTTCTATGTGTATAAATTTATTATAATATTGAACACGTTCCGACTTGCATATATTCATTATGCAGGCCTGAGTTCTTACCTAAAAAAAGAAATATAATCTGCGTAAAACAATTATACGAAAATTCTCCTCCGTCTCTTTCGGAATATTCATTGTTGATATTTCTTTTTATCTCCGCTTGCTTCGTCTTGCAGTCTTCCTTAGCTTATCGTGCGTGATTACTTATCTCTCTTCCGATTATTCAGTTTTCTCTCCCCTATTTTTACTTTTTCTTCATTTCCCATAATATCATGCCGAAACTATTTTGACCCTTTTATAATTTAAACTCTCTCACATTTTTCTCCATTTTACTCTATTCTCATTTTCCCTTTCTCACAGTTTGTCCCCAGCCCTTCTTTCTTGAGCCATTCTCATTCCCATTTTCTTTCTTGGCCCAGCCTATTTCTCGCCGTATTTACCTCTATAAATTCGTCCTCTCCTAACCCCTCTGTCGTCTCTCCCTTCTCTCCTACTTTCTCTCCCTCTCATATCTTCTTTTTATGCGTTTTTTCTCTTTCCGCCGCTTCCTTCCCCGAGTGTTCCCAACCCACGAAAAACTTCACAATCCCCCAGCTCACACTTCCTACCTCTCCAGCATCCCCACATCACTCAAACCATGCTTATCTTCCACCTTTATATCAGTCCTCGCATTTTGCAGATCCCCCCCCCCTCCCCCCCCTCTCTCCCTCCCTTTCCACATCTACTAACACTTCTCCCTCTCTTCCTCCCCTCTCCTCCTCCATTTCCTCCCTCTCTTCGTTCCTCTCCCCTCCCCTCTCGTCCATTCGTATCTCCCTCCTCCTTTCGCGCTTCGACCACTGAGAGAATCGCTTCCCACCGCGGCCTCTCTACCTCTCTCTCTCTCCCTCTTACATCTCCTCTGCCATATTCTTCCTGCCATCCGCCTGCCTCTTCAAATAATTCATCCCCTTGTATTCCTGGGCATGTCTCTCCACAACGCCCCTTTCCTCCCTCCGCTCCTGGGACTTCACCTGAGGACCGTGATGCAATAGACCCCTCTTTCTCTCTCTCCCTCTGCTATCACACTTTTCTCCTTTCTCTTCCCTTCCCATGAGGCCCTTCCACATGGGAAAAGAGATGTCCAACCCCTTTATTTCCGGAGCCTCTTGTCTTTTAGCCTTACGCGTTCGTGTCAGGAGTTATAGAAGCCTTAGTACCCCATATTATTGTAGGTCTATATTTAAATGTAGAATACTAGTGATGTTTAAGAGCCCGTATGTAGTATCACGTATTTGCACCAATACAAAAGCGTATTTTTAATTGAAGCATATTATGAGGCAATCGTTGTATGAGAAAATTGTATAACGTAAATTTTATTAGTTTTTGAGCATACTATTTGTAATTATAAACATATAGTATATTATTTACTGAGTGATATAATTTTGATATATTTTGGATTATTTTAAGGCGTCATTGATGTGGAAACGTGAACAAAAAGGTAAATTACAATTTGAAAACTACTTGCTCTAAATAAAGTCGAATCAAAATAACTTCAACTTCAAGATAAACGATAGAAGATCGATTTTATTCAGATTTTGAGTAATTGAAATCCATTTAAAAGTATATGAATACGAACGAGGTAAACATCTTCATCGATTTATCAAATTTCTCGTTATAGATGTTCGACTGCATATTAGAGGGAGCGGATATGGCGTATGCACATCTCAATAGATTTAAAGCCACAGTTTAATGAGTCATATTTATTGCATTTAATGCATAATGATCTCGCTCATAAATTTACACTCTTGGTCTTATTCTTCCTTCAGCACATGCTTCTTTCTTCATACTTTTTATAGAATCCACTCAACAAATCTATCAAGTCTCTAAATCAACATACGTTCATGTAGAAAGTCGAAAAATATCTACACTGCAGAATAAGCAAAATTAAATTACAAATGGATATTTTATACCATACTAAAATTTTGGATGTTATTTCGATTCAAATCATACACAAAAACTTATTTCCAAGTTACGTCCACATATGATTCTTATTTTTTTCTTTTTTGTGTTGTTTTTATTCCTTTCATCTCGCTTCGACGCGTGTTGTATTATTCTCGCGTCAGTGACCGCATCCCACTCTCTTTCACTCCTCCCTTTCACTTTCCAAGCGATATTCCCTCTCTTGTTTGTCGTTTTGGACTACGAGCCTGCTTGCTCTTGCCGTCGTTATAATTTTTTGCCGGCGGGTGGATGAGGCCGGAGTCAGTGCGGTGGTGGGAGGGAGAAATCGGTCCTTTTGTTGTTGTCGGGTCAGCGGGTCGTGCTCCACCGCGAGTTTGGTCTTTGGAGGGGCGTGCCTTTCGCGCGGAGGGCGCTACACAGTAATTATCACTCTGTACTCTCTCTTGCACTTTCTCTCTCTCTCGGTACGGCGTGCGCACGTGTGCCCACGCGCTAAAGCGAGTGCTCGTCGGCTCTCTCTCTCTTTCTCTGGGTCACGGCGTAATCGCACGTGGCGTGCCAGTGCGCTAGACTGTTGATTGTGGCGGTGATGATAAACAGTTCGTGATGCGAGACGAAGACGGTCGTCCTACTTTCATTTGCAAGTGTTCCAACTTTAGCAGTTACGGAAAAATACAGTAAAGAAATAAATCCCGTTTCCAGGACTTATGCGATTAAAGACTTCCGTACACTACTTCTGAGATAGTTAAGTTGGGCTAATTGGGTTATCTTTTTTCAATCATTCTTTTAGTTTGAAAATGAGAAAATTTGTCGAAATAATTGCTTGTTTTCTCATAGATCGTCCGTGGTTATTATATCCGATGAGGCATTTATAACTCAGCTGCTGCTATTTGGATCCATCCATCACCATCATAGCAATCCCTCACATAAATCTGTTCACATTTTCATTCTAACAATGTGAGGAAGTTTTACTCCATACCCCATAATTTTTGCACATTCAAGCGAAAAGAGCTCATTTCTTTTAAGTGCTAAATTAAAACCAGGTCGATAATGTAGCTTAAAAGAGAAGAAAATCCTTCGTGCTATAATATTTTAGCAACGTGTCAGGACAAACATTTAATTTCATAGTAGGAAAATTTTTAAAGAAATCACCTCAAAGCTCTTCTTGAGTGAAAATGAATTACAAGCAATAGGCTATGTCTATGGCGCCGATTAAGCCTATACAGGGTGTTTCACGACCGGTCTGCCATACTTCGGGAGGTAAGTTCGAGTAAAAAAAGTGTATACAACATTGGTCTTATTTCCAACCGTTAAAGAGTCACGGACGTTTTAAGATGTGCAACGCTGTCAACGCAGGTGGCGGTTTGAGTTGCGTTGTAATCAACACTGATACTCAGTTGTTTCTTGCGTCAATTGCTTCTGATCTGTGCTCAGAGTTACACGTGGCACTGTGTTGCGTTTCGTTCAAAATCGTAGTTTCGTCTTGCCTTTTATCACAAAATGAATCAACAGTTCACTCCCAGTGAATACGCTGATATCCATTACATTTATGGATTCTGTGATGGTAACAGCAGGGCAGCAGTTGAATAACATCGCAGACGTTTTCCGAACCGCCGAATCCTCAACAGGCAAGTTTTTAGTGATACACAACAGAGATTAGGGGAAACAGGGTCAGTTGTTCCACGCAAACTTGAACGTGTAGCACGACGGCCCGTTGCTGTGGAAGAGCGCATACTGGACCTTATACAACGTAACCCAGCAACTAGTGTTCGAAGGATTTTTAATCGAATTGGTGTATCCACATCGCGGGTATGGCGAATCATGCATGATGAAGGTTTGCAACCTTATCATTTGCAACGTGTGCAGACTCTTCAACCTGGTGATTACGATCAACGTGTTCGCTTCTGCCACTGGTTGCTGTTGCATCGCCATAGTCTTAACCGCATACTGTTCAGTGATGTAGCACAATTTAATCGGGAAGGAATTAACAATACATGAAATGCCCACTTGTTGTCCACCGATAATTCTGACGGGACCGTTGAAAGCAACTTATAAAAGTTGACTCTCAGTTAATGTTTGTTGTGCTCTGATTGGAGATTTGTTGATTGGACCATTCTTTTTGGAACAACGTTTAAATGCTGCTAATTACCTGAACTTCCTTAAGAACGAATTGCCGCTTTTAATGGAGGACGTGCTCTGGAGACAAGGGGCAGAATGCTCTTTCAGCAGGATGGGGCGCCTCCATGATTTTTTTTTGTGGGGTCTAATGAAAGAGATGGTCTACAAGACCAAAGTACAGACGAGAGAGGAACTATGGCGTCGCATTATGGATGCTGCTGCGTCCGTACGAGACCACTCTGAAATGATCCAACAGGCAGTAAACTCTTGTTTGGAACGAGCAAAACTGTGCATTGAAAACCGTGGCGGACATTTTGAACAGCTAACATAAGGTGTACCTCGAAACGTACCGATAAATTCATCTGATTAATACTCTCGTGTATTTTTTTCCTGCGTGTACCTACAATCATGCGTAGCTCCTCAACGGTTGGAAATAGGACCAATGGTGTATTAACTTTTTTTAATCGAACTTACCTCCTGAATCACCTCCCGAAGTATGGCGGACCGGTCGTGAAACACCCCGTATAGTAAACGTATCAAACACTATCTGAATTGTAAATTTTAAGATATCGGAGAAATGAATTTTGAAAATTTCCAGTGGTTTCTTTAAAAAAAATATCAAGCGTCGGAATACCGAACTTTGAAGTGTCATTTAACTAACGATTATAGGGGTATCTCTCTCTCCCGAACCTAAGGTTCGCCCCTTTGGAAAGAAAGTTCAATAATCAAACATAAAGGGAAAAGGGAAAGATTTTCATCGCGAAGCAATCTAAATCAGCGAGGCACGAGTCGATGCGACGCGCCTACTGAGGGACAAGATCATCCGCCCATTAATCGATACGCGTCAATCGCGTAATCGATGACAGAGACCATAAAAACCCGAGAGTGGTGCCTTTCCATTCCACTCAGCGTCCATCTCTTTATCGCCTCCTTCACTTTCCCTCCTTTCTTCCCTCTCTCCCACACTGCCTCCAGGCCGCTCATCCTCCCGCGCAATCACTCAGCTGAAAACTACATCTCCCCCTCCCCTCCCAGCCCCTCTTTTCGTCCTCTCCCCTCTCCTTCCTCGACCTCAACTCCTCACCCTCCTCCTCCTCCTACCTCCTTCGACTCCAGCCTTTAAAACCTGTTCTGTGCCTTTCCCAGCACACTGGCTCTCAGAACCCCTTTTCCAAATCCCTTTTTCAAACCCCTCTTCTTTCAAGTCGACACAGCCATTGTGTCTTCCTGCCTCGCTCTTCTCCTACTCCATCTTTTTCTCTTCTCTCTTCATCTTCCTCCCCCTTCTCCCACCCCAACATGCCCCCTTGTCGACCGCCGCCACCTAGGTCTCGTGACTCCTGATCCTTCTGTTACTCCTTTAACTCTTCCCGTTACTCTCTCCAATTCCCTCGGGCCTCTCTTCTTCCCTCCCTTACTTTTCCTTCCGCCTTTTCCTCCCTTTCCTCCCGTCTTTCTCCAGCTTCTTCGTCTCCTCCCACTCACACCCCCTCTATCCTAAAACCGTCCTCCCGTCACCAGTCTCCACTTAGGCCATCTTCTCTCTCATTTTTCTCTCCCCCCTTTCTCCCTCCTCTGCCCCAGTCCTCCGATCCCCTTCCTCCCTCCCCTCGGCGCTCACCTTCCCCCCTCTCTCACCTCTTCGTCGTTTACATTTATTATGTATTTTTTTCCTTCTCTACGTGTAGTGGAGTAGTTGGGAGGACATCACGGATGGCCGATCTTCCTCATCGAGGTCGCGGAAGTTCGAATCCCTTCTAAGAGTTAAAAAGCGCGGGAATTGGGTCGCTCATTTTCTCTCCGATTCACCGTTCTTCTTCGCACCGGTCCTTTCATTCCGTCGTTGAGTCAAAGGTTGTCGAGTTCGATTGTTTGTTCCTCCGTTTATCTCTCTTGAGGATTTATAAGATTGCCTTTCGGCATCCCATGCCCCACTAAACTTTTTGTGTGATGAAACATCATGCGTGAAATAAACATTTTTCATTTTACATGTAAAAACTTTGAGTAGTTCACTTGGAGAAAGAAATTCGGCAATAGAGGAGTTTGTACGGATCGGGAGATTGGGCAATCATTATAATGGATGACGATATCTTAGCTCAATGTGATCCGCAGAAAATGGAATTTCAACCTTTTTGTGCGCCTGTCCTATTTAAGCGAGGAAAATTAATTTTGCATTCGCAATTTTCAATGGTGTGGACAAATAGGAGAATGGCAGAAAATGATTAATCAGATAATATTTTTATCGATGTATTTTTTTGCTTATACTATCGCGATTTTTTTGCTGCATTGAAAAATATAATTTTTACGACGAAATAAAATTTGAATTGGCCATTATTTTTGTATTGTTTTTAATTGGTAAGTCATACAAGCAAATTCTGTTTTTAAAAAATTTGTTCCCAAAACTATACCTACTTATTATTTTCCTGAATTCTAGGTGCTGTATGATTTCATTTTATGGTATAACAATTATTTACAGACAGCCTTTTAGTTCATATTTCTATAACATATTAACTTTAGCCTATGAATTATAATTTTATTTATTGTACTAGATATAAACATTAAAATCGTTTTCCTTCTTATGCAGCAATTGTAGAAAATGAAGATTTTGAAGAAATTGCTCTCAAAGAAATATAACTTGGGGAAACAGGTAGGATTTGAAGATGAGATGAACTCATTAAGGAGTTAAATAGTGCATACTGTGTTATCAAAAATGAGGTCAACAACAAATAGAGACTTGTACGTTTTTTACGTTAAGTCGTTAATTATCATTGATTACGTTGGCTTGATGTGAACTTTTTAAGACTGCTGTTTGATAATACTTCGAAAGATTACACCGCGATAAGTCTTCCAGCTGTCATAATTAAACACGTTCGGCGCCGCCGTCTTCTTTCTCTGATGGCGACGTATTTGTCGAAACCGAAATAGAGCGAACACATTTTTTGTCAACGAAGACGGGAAAAATTCTCGCGAACCCGTTTATCGCTGTGAGCTAGAGTGTGGATCATTTTCCGCCCGCATTGATCCCTACCCCACTCTCCGATCGGCAGCAATTACCCTCGTTTCGACCCGTATCGATCGCCAATCAAACGATATCCCAGCGGATGATTTTTTCCCTTTGGTAAACTTTTCCATTTTTCCTTATTTTTTGAGCTCACGCATCCAATGGAGTGTGTCTAAAACGAAATAGCGTTCGTGCTTCAGTTAACAATCATAAGCTGCAGTTCAAAGTTTACTGGTGCGAGCCCACTGAGGATCGATGCGCTTCATTGGAATATCGATGAAACGTGTTTTAATTGCCTCAAACGAAGTATTATACGATTAATCGATCTGGTTGATCAGTTAAGACTCTTCACCACCGACGAATTTTTTTGCTTCAGTAGCTCACGCATTCAAATGTCATTTTTATCGGTTAGAAAAAGAGTTATTATAGAACGAAATTACTGTAGGATTATATTTTTTGGATAATGGGAATGTTATAGCAAGGATCGAAGGTGAAGTCTCTCTTGATTTAAACGAGAAAGTCGTCGGAGTGAACATATCACAACAATGAAAAGTAATCCAATAAGTTTTTTTTTACGGCTTTCGACATTGTTCTATTCCTTACTCAAGTAGTAAGAAACTTCCGACCTAGATTCTAGTGTTGCTGAAACGGAATTTGCGAACGGCATAATAAATAAGTATAGGTGACGTGCAACATTATTGTAATTCTGAATATTGTTTAGGTGAAGTAATTGATGGTTTAAGAAAATAATATAAAATCTTTGAAAAAGGTTTTTACTCGAAAAGAGATTTGTTTCTAATTCGCTTCATTTTTTTAATTGCTTTTACTGTCTCATCAAGTCAATCATTAAAAAGTTCGAAAGATAGAAGAAGGTAGGATAGGCGCGATAATGGGAACAATAAAGAGCTGAGATCACCGGAGGGAGAAAGAAAGAGGATGGGGATGAGGGAGAGCGTGGGTAAGAGAGAGGGTGAAGAAAGAATATGAAAGGAGGAAATGGAGAATTGCGGGACGGGGAAGGAAGAGAACGAGGGAAAGACGAAAAGTTGAGCCAAGAGCTTGGAAAGAGGTGGAGAATGAAGAGGTACGAGAAATGAGATATAAACATATCTAGGGAAGGATTTTGGAATATGATTAAGGTTAAAATGGAGAGAATCAGGAACGAGAACAGGCGAAGAAAGGGTAAGCAGGGGTGGGAAGAGAAACGACAAGGGGCAATGAAAGATACGGAGGGGTATATAGAGGGAAGTTAGTTTGGCCGAGGTAAGTGAATAAGAGGGAAAGAAAAGAAGAGAGAGGGGATGAAAGAGGAGAGGGGAAGGAAGTGGAGAAGGTAAGGAATGAGAGGGAGATAGCGAGTGGAAGAGGAGAAGAGAGGAGGAGGAGACGGAGAAGTGGGGAGTGGAAGAGGAGAGGAAGAAGTTGAGGAGAGAGGAAGAGGGAGGAGGGAGGGAGGAGGGAGGGAGGAAAGAGAGAGAGATGGGATTTCGTTGTCCAAGTGGTGTAGGGAAGGGGAGACTGGACTGGAAAAATGGAGCACGTAGCAGAATAAGGTCTCTGGTCTGTCGGAAAGGAGGAGATACAGAGGCTGTTGAGCTTCCCTGCTTTCTTCATTCTCTTCCCCGTATACTCCTTTTTCGCGTATCCTTAATCTCCCTTTTGTCCTTGCGGAACCTCCCTCTTCACTCCTCACCCCTCTCCTCCTCACCAGTTTACCCACATCTCCCTCCCATCTTCCCGATACTGTCTCCTCCCACTCCATTATGCTTATCTCTCGTGATGAGGAATGGTGTAAGAAAAGGACAGACTGACGAATAACAACGAGCGGAAGGATACGAAGTTTATTTGCCTCGTGAAGGGGGAGGGAGAAGGGCTCCGGGCATGCGGGGTCTCTCTCTTTTTGGAGCGTTACCTGGAAGCTCGCCTGGGAGTTCGTACGAGAGGATGATAAGGGAGCGAGGAGGGTGAGGCGGTGGAAAGGGAGAGAGGACAGGTGGAGAAGGATACAGACGCTCGGAATATAAGCGTCCATCGGCCGAGGCAGGATTTTTGACGGGGAATCTCTTTTTTATTAACCTGCAAACGGATAGCAGTCCGGGAAGGTGCTTTCCTTGGACGGCCTTTGAATGTAAAATTCTTTGCTATGGGAATCCAGTAATATTTCGTCCGGTGAGGTTTTTTTTTGATGAAGAAAACGAATATTGGAACACTGCTTTTTGCCTATACCTATTTATTACTACGCCTACGTCTCTATCGATCTTTAGCCATGTCCAGTTTATACGTATTTGTGTGTAGCGCGGGGTGTAATGGAGAGGTGGATGTTTTACGATCGCCAACTTTAAGATTACTCTTACCGTTGTACTGGTATTTTGTGATTTAAAATGTCGTTCTTCTATTATAATCGTTCTGCTTTTATTACAAATTCCTCTTCGTCCCCTCTCTTATGACTTTCACTTATAAGATGCTGATAGAGTTATCCGTCTTTTATATACCCTCTTTGTTTTTGCAAATGATGGCCCATTCGTATTTTTGTAAGCTTTATGGATTTTAGGAAATCTCCTTTGGAATGTTCCATGGACATTTCCAGTTAAATTTTGCCCTTATCTTCTACTACCTTTAACGTACGTTTGATTTACAAATGTGTTATATTCGCTTGGAAAACTTAGAGCTGAAATTAAAATAGAACTTCTTCGTTAGCAGAAGAATAATTCCTGTCTTAATTGTACTTGGGTTACCTTCGTGCACGCGGACCACACCTCCAGAAACCTCGACATTTGAATATTACAAGGACATTACGTCTACCCTGGAGATACAAATTTATATCTCTTTGCAATGTTAGATGTAGTTGTGCGGATGCAAACAAATTGTGGTTATTCGATTTCTGTCGTCCTTTTACAACTTTACTACTATAGATTTTTAATGCGGAATAACATCGCTGTACTTATATATAAAGAGGAAAGTTGCACGTACCTTACGCGCAGAAATGTAAAGCAGTGGCATTCTTGACGCTTTATGTAATCATGCCAAACAAGATGAATAATAATGGCTTAGTATAACGTTTAAGCACTGCGAAACCATATATCAGAAGTGATGACAAGGAAATATTGTATGTTAGGTTTACCATTCATTTTCTAATAATTTGTAATCAATAAAACAATCGAAAATTATTTTAAATATTCCTACGTTGAATTTGGTAGTAATAATGTTATCTTATACGTTCACGTTCATTGCTTCGTCATATGTTATTCATTTTTTTCATTTATAAACGCTGTGTGCGTGTACGTAAAGAAGATAAACGTATTTGCGTATTTATAGCATATCTCTTTTACTTCAATTGCTACGAAATATTCTTCAAAGTAAATAAGGATATTCGTGTTATATTACCTTGGAAACGGCTACTTTCGATAAAAATGTATTTAGCCAGAAATATTCTTTGTCGAGTTCTACAAATTTTATTTAAAGGTTTTGGTCTGACTAGTATTTTGTGAGATATAATGGAAAGCTAATTTTTGTAACCGGTAAAGTGGCACTCCTGATTATGTTATGTGAACCATTTCAATTATTTTCTTACTGCCTTCATCTAGAAGGCCTTAATTCCAAATTTCATGAAAATCCGCTCATTAGTTTCTGAGATGACATGCGGACGGACGGAGAGATGGAAGGACGGACATGACTATAAGGGTTAATTTAGTACTTTTTGTAAATAACATCTAAAAATCTAATTAACTGAAAGGTGAACATACTTATCACGTTATCGCTGGAGTGGACTTGAGTTCAAAGGTATCGTTTGTTTTATTAGTCGTCAATTTCATACGTTCACATACCTTCATACATAGTGTTTTGGTTGGAATTTGAGAGATCTTATTTATTATTCTTATTTCATTTACTCACTTTGTTTTTATGCGGTTTCAGTTTTTTTTCCTTTGGACCCGTATCGCTTTCGTCATTAAAGCCAAGAACCTATCACTTGTTCTCTTACAAGTCGGCATCTGTTGCTATTCACTATTTCGTTCCAATGGCCCCATTTTTGCTGTATGCGTCAGAGCTCAAATGCACATGGGGTGTCTAGCCATTTGTGCCTTCTTTTCTTATTTTATTGCTCAATCCTAGAATGAAAAATAAAATAAAGCTTGTTAAAAATGAGAATGTAGTTCGGCGTATTAAAAGTGTGCGTAGCTCATGTTACTATATTTGATTTTTTTGTTTGCTTAACATTAATATTCTATAAAACTTGAAGTAATCGAGGAAACTATTTAATAGTTTTGTTTACACAATTGGCTAACTTTCTTCTATTTCCTGTCGGATACAGGACTTTAAGTTTGCATAATAAGTTACTATAAATATTTATCTGTGCTAATCTACCATTCCTCTAACAGTTGAACACTTCAAAATTACTTTTTCCTTAAAGATTCTGCAAAAAGCAAAACTTTGACGTTTTATGCTAATTACAGAGAAATTACATTAGAAATTTTAAAAATACAACTAACTTTTGCTTTATTCGAAGCATCTTCATGCCTGAAGATGGGATATAAATTCAGCTTTTACACCTTATTTGAAACTGTAAAACTCGCAGTCAAATCGCAAGAGAGCATATTAGTAAATCGATGGCCTCATCTCGCTCACGGTTGACTGCTGTACGGTTCAGCAAAGGGTGCCCTCCGACCCTCATTGTGGCAGATGTGTTACGTCAACAGCAGCCATGCTCCAAGGCCGCTTCACAAAATGCCCTTGGCAATCAGGAAACAATACCTCCAGATGACCGCACGAAGAAATCCAGCTACCCAATTCCTACCAGAAGGTTCTTGATGGCACAGATGGCCTCGCTCGATGGAAGATAGAGTCACTCATAAGCAGTATCCTTACCCGAAATGCCACGGATCCCTTCGGGCTCAGAACAATCCTGGAAGCAAATTGGACAGATGAGGATCGAAGCCATTTGCGTCGTGCGCCCTCGGCGTCCGTAACCTGCCACCGACAGGGAGTGGGTGAGCCGTAGTCGTCCCTTTCAAATCCGGGACGCCGCACCCTTCCCCGAAGTCACTCCACAGAAGCCAACTCCAGCTGGTAAGGGTTCACGGAGGATTCCATCTGAGGGTTGACCCCGCTATTACCACATCGACCGCCGGATTTCTTTGGAAGTGTCCCGCCTCTCTTGCCCGGAAACTTTACCTCTTTGAGTTCCTCAACAAACTTCAAATTTTGCGGTCGCCAAGAAGTTGTGAGAGAAAGTTCGCTTGAAGGCAGAGGCGTCAGACTTTCTTAGAAAGAATTCCTTAAGAACTCCATCTAGTCCCACAAATGTTGAAAATATGATGAGGAGACTACGGTGGATGGAATAATATATCTAAAGAGAACACCGGAACTGTAGTATCTACCAGAGAAGCACTCAGTAAATAGTAAGGAAAAAGAGAAAAAATTAACAATAAGATATTTACAAGTTTGCGGGACGATTGCCTTACAGGGAGCTGTTGTCGACATTACGGTTCTCTTTATATTAATCCCACAAAGGTAAAAATGGAGAACGAGGATTAATGTGGAGGTAAAATTTTCGAAAGTATTTAAATAGCTGCTACCTTTTTTACTTTCCTCTAGAAGCTAAACAAAATTGTTTAGAATCAGTTGCATTATATTTAAAAGTTTTATGCATATTTTTTTCATGGAGTCCTAGCAAAAGAAAGATTCGGGAACGGCATAAATAATGCTAAGACATTACCAGAAGCAGACATTGATGCAGATCACATCCTTCTAATGGTCGATATAACTACAAATCTTAAACAAATAAGGAAAACGAGAAGAGAAATACAGACGTGGGACCAAGAAAACCGACAGAATGGCGGGATGCATTTAGCAAGAAGTTGGAAGATTGCCTTAGAAATTTGGAAAACAAACCGAAGACCGTGGATACAGAATGGGAGGAAGTTAAAGCCAGTATCAAAGTTACCTTGAATACAGACATTGGAAAACAAGAGAAGAAAATCAGAAAACCATGGATCAATGGAGGAAATGGATGAGAAAAGTAAATGGAAAAACGTTAACAGTGAAGAAGGTAGACCATAAAAAATGGGTTGAGAAGGGTAACAGATAAAGCTAGAGAAAATTGAATAATAGAAAAATATGAGGAAATACAACATATGAAGAAGTTCGGACGGCACGATATGATGTTTACGTTAGGGCACTGGAATTAGAAGGTAAGAAGTCAAATGGATTTTGTTGTAAAGGAAATACGAATACGGATGGGAAAATAGTCGCAGGACCAAATGATGTAGCACAGTTATGGGAATAATACGTTAAGGCAGTGTTTCCCAACCTGGGTACCGTGAAATGTTCTGGAGGGTGCAGCAAAAATAATGTTTTCCCATTTTTAGCCTTATTTTGCATCGTAGGCTTTCAAAAATGCAAACCAGAGTTAAGTCGACCTTCATTTCATCGCAAAGGCACTTCGAAATGAAAGGAGATATTGAGATTGGAGTTAGGGGTTCAACTTCACGACGATTATTGCTGATGGTGGATAAGGAGGGGTACCGCCAAATTCTGAAAAGTCACTTAAGGGTGCCGCGACTCTTAAAAGGTTGGGAAATACTGCATTAAGTAACAATACAGCAAGCAGGGAGGATCGTCACAAATAGAACTGAAAGAATAGGACAACATTGAAGAAGACAACTTGGGACAAAGTATTATGAAAAGCGAAGTAGAAAAGCCATACTGGAACTGAAGAAAGGAAAACCTACAGGCAGAGATGGAATACCGGCAGAGGTACTTAAGGACTAAAACTGATTACGAAATTACTTAACAAGATTTACAACTCGGGTGAGTGGCCACAGAATTTCATAAAAGTAACAGTGATCTCTCTAAAGAAGAAGTCAAAGGCAATGCAGTGTAAAGACTACAGAACGATAAGCTTACTGTCACACACTTCGAAGTTCATCACGAGAATTCTTAATAAAAGGTTAGAGAAAAAGGCCGAAGAAATGCTAAGGGAAGATCAATTCATAAAAGGACGAGGAACCAGAGATGCTATCGGTGTAGTGAGAATCGTATCAGAAAGGGCAATAGAGTACAGCCAAGATTGCTGCGTGTTTCGTCGACTGTCCTTTGATAGAGTAAATTGGGTAATATTGATGAGGATATTGAAGGATATAAGGATAGACTAGAAAGACAGGAGACTGATCAGGAATCCATATGTGAATGAAGTTGAAAAGGTTAGGTTGGAGAATGCAGACACCAGCGGACGGACCTGTCTACGGACAGACTACCTATGATGATGATACTTAAATAAAGTAATAATGACGTATTGCAGTTATTATGTTGATGATGTTGTTCACAAGGATTGGAATTTCGTCTGGTTGGCTTATTTTTTTCAAGTTTAGTTCTAAAAATCAAGAAGAAATTCAATCCGACGATATAAATGCAGTTGTGATTAGACAAAAATAAAACTGTTGAATTCATGAATTTGCCGGATACTTTTCTTTCTCAACTCTTACATGGGGAAGGCTTCGTTTAACTGAAAGAATAAGCAGAAGCCGATGTAAATCTTACGTAACGGCGTTCGATTTCTCAAAGCGCCCGCGGGGGATGATCTGCAGTTTTATACACAATACACGAGAGCGCTTTTGTTTTATTTGAGTCGAGATCCGTGGAGCAGTATTTGTAGAGGAAGGTGGAGGATGAGGGAAAGGGGAAAATGCCACGCCCCCGACTCGTTGATTGCTTCACGCCGAATTCACACCTTCCAAAAAGAGATTCGAATCTGCTGGGGGAGTATCCTTAATTTAAAAGAAGACCTTGAGAGAGAAAGAAATGAAGAGGGAAACAATGAAAAGGGACAGTCTGGGGATTATCGAAGCGGGAGGGGGGGGGGTGGGGGGCAGAAAGAGGGGATTATGAGGATGGGGTGGAAACAATAAAGGAAAGGAATTAAAGAAGTTCGAGGGAGATAGAGGCAGTGAGGAGTAAATTAGGGACAATTATGCATCTCTAGATAATCGAAAATGTGAGGAATTGGAACAGGTGCTCGAATGACAGCGTGAAATGGGTTGTCGTCGCCCTTAACTACTATCTTCCGAAGTTCAACAGAAAATGTAGTTAAAGATGTATGAAAGGCTCAAATTAAAATAAAATCCTTTATGTGGTTTACAATAAGGAGACATCAAATTATTTTCTGGAATTTTTAAGGAAAGTGAAGATATTTCTGCAAAAAATAGGATTAATCACAAATGATAACACATCAACGTTCAAATTTTTACTGATAAATTATTGAATATTTTAAGAGCATTCTACAGTTAACATCCGCTACCGCGCACATATCTTTTGTGAAAAATATATAGATTGCATTTTTACAAACTATCAGTAAGGAAGACTTTGATATCTTTAACGGGTATATAATTTGATCTCGCTTTGAAATCTTATGAACGCACGTCATTCTGCAAGGTGAAATTCCTTCCAAATAACCTGTGAACTCTTTGTATAAACCGGCGATAAACGTTAAATGTAAACAGCGGCGAAAACTGACATAAAAACACACAAACTTGAAACTCGGAGATTTATCTACGTAAAATTGGGAAAAAATTCATAAGAAAAAATCTGATGTGGCCAACACGACTTTCTCCATATTTGGGGTATAGATATTTAAATTATTATGAACAGCATTATGAGGCAAAATTATCATTTCGTATCGTAAAGGAACACAGTCGTCCTTATTGCCGTAAATTATATTTTAAATATGTTTACAGAATTCACCGCTACATGGTAGTGGCGCTGTATACTGGAAATTACGAAAAAGTTGAATATCTCCGAAATGGATGGTTCTATGAAAATTTGTTTCAAACAAAACCTGGAAGAAATATTATTCTCTACAACTTTGGTCCTCACGAAGATTACCATTAACGATGTTTTTTAAAGGAGATATTTGACGGAAACCGAAAAACCGATTATTTATAAATAATTCCTAAACACTAACTGCTATGGAAAATTGTTTCAAATAAAATATGTAGGAAATTATATTTTCTACATTTTTTGTAATGGTCAGTGTATACAATAATGACGTATTATCGGAGAAATATCGCAAAAATCGAATCGGGTTTCGAATATACCTCGACTTCCGGTTAACCGGTATTGTCCGAAGACTAATCAGTTCTTTGTGCTCATGCTAAAGTGTTATATATGAAATTTGGTATCGATATGGCAAGTACTTTTTGAGTTAGAGCGCCCACAATCACACACACATACAGACATCATTCCGAAAATAGTCTAAACGTGTTCTAGGGACCACAAAACGTGTATTTCCGTTGAAATCTCGAAGTCGATTTTTTTCGTGATCACAATACTTTCCCATTACTATGTATGGAGAAAATAAAAAGGGAAAATTGAAAAATGATAAGGTGATAAATGATGGGGCAACGTACTTGTGAGAGAAGTGTAAGGAATTGTAATGGAGAAAATGAGTGATAATGTGGCTTGATAAAAAGGCAAATTGGAGAGATATATTACAACAAGAGAGAGGGAGATAATTTAAAATTCAAAGAGGTTTTGGAAAACAAGGATACAGCTAATGGAAAATTTTGTCATTATGCAAATTATTTTCGGAACATTATTATCCTCTCCTTTCCATTAAAGAATTATTACGCATAATTCGATGTCAGTGTCCTCTCGTACAAAAAACCTATGGGAGTAAATTAATAATATACCTAGGTGAAGATATGGCCAAATAATCTGGAACGTCGGGAAGTGAGATATTTGTGAAATTTTACTCCCAAGCGTACACATATATATATGATGCATTTGTATTGTCTTTGTCGTAAAGTAGGTTTATATTATATTATAGAATTACCTAGTTATCGATTCAATCAAAGTTTTATTTAAAGTAAAATATTTTTCATTTAATTTAAAAAATTTAAAAGCCGAGAAAATAAAAAAAATATTTTTTGGTTGTTTTATCAGAGGCATGTCAATTCGCTCCATCATTTATCTCCGTTGTCATTAACCGTCTCTATGACGTTTTATTTTCTGCTTTCTTTGTAGCTTTTTCCTCGTGCACGCTTAGGTAGAAACGTCCCGTTTCCGGTACAGTGGAATTTGTTTGTTTCTGGAGAAAAATAAAAATCGAAGTTAAGAAGGTAGATTAAAGAGGAGAGAGAAATGGTGAGTTCACGAGAAAGGCGAAGAAAATATCTAACGGGATTAAATGAAGAATTTGCGAGGAAGAGAAGGGGAGGTTGTTTTGGGATGCGAATATGGAGGGAGTCGTCAGTTTGCTCCTAGTCTTCAATTTACCTCCGCACACCTTCAGGATTCCGTTGTTTGCTTTCCCCCCTATATTTTTAGATCCCATTCCTCCTGGCCTTCGATTTCAGGCTGCGAATCCAGGTGGTGCCTTTAATTCTATGTTCCAAAGCGTTAAAAGTCGTTTCGTTCCCATCAGCGTGATTCCTACGCCTCTTTGTCCACCTTCGATTGTTTATGGAAGGAAAGGGAGAGTTATTCTCTCAGAGATCTTTGCACGTGTCGGTTTAGCCAAATTCCTATCTCGTCGTTTTTCCCTAGCCTAATGTGATGTCGTATAACTTGTTAAGTAATTTTTTATTTTCTTAAGTAATATAAGCACATAACCGTTACGGCTCTGATGAAAATAATTAAGTTCATGTCAAGATCAAAGTTTAACAACGCATTCCTTTCCCCTAAGGATAAGAATTATCTTACTTGAAATCAGAAAGCTGGGAGTAAGCTTCGTTGAACAAAGTTCCTTGTAACTGTAACTTCGCTCGAAGTCTACGCGAGGTAATCAAGAAAATTCTTCGCAGTTAAGTCAACAACATTAGTCGTGTTCAGTCTACCGTTTCTGTACAGCTCTTCTTCAGTGCTCAAATCAGAATGTTACGTTACGGTGATTATAGGTTTTTATATTTGACTTAAGCTTAACGCACAAAACATTTCTTACCACATATGAGCGGCCTTTTTTTCCTGAGTGCCGTTATTTGCCTTTCCAGCGGGCTGTGAATAGTTTAGTATATACTGAGTAAAAGTATGAATAAATATAAATAGAGCTATTTTATGCCTTGCGTGAGGTGGGAATCATGATTCTTGGGAATCTACTTAGTAAATAGATAAGAAAAAATTTTGTTGAAAAAATCATCCTGGGTTCACATCGGGCTTGTTCGAGCTACAATTTTCCCTTAGCATTTTCACAATGTTTTCATATTAATAATATTTCGAGGATTTATATCTCCACGATTTATTTATTTGAACTTAATATTGTAAAGTGTAGATGAGCAACGTTATTTATTGGTGGCCACGAATGGATATTTTAAGTGCTTATCGAACCGCGAATTAATGAATACCACTAAATGTGAGTGTTATAAACTAAAATTTATCTTTCTTGTTGTATTAATTTCTTTCCGTACTGATGGAAAATGGGCGTTTGAATGTAGGTGCACTAAAGTATAGGTGGAGAGAAAAACTCCTATTTGAGAAGCCCAGAAGATTGAGCGTTAAGTCCTGGTCAGCAGCAACAATTATACGGGCTTACTTGGACTTCTCATATATTAAATCCTTTTCATTCATTAACTTTGGTGTGGTTATTTTTGTACATTACATTTTTATCTTGTAGACTTTACATGAAATTTTAGTTGCCAATTGACTTTATTTCGGCGCAATCAATTCACAATCTGAAGGTTCTGACGTCACTTAAACGACCCTACATTGTTTCTTTCGTTCCCCAGTCCCTCTGGACAGTCTTTTGACATCAAAAAATTCACAATGAAGGTAGGCACGTAGTGCGTGGGGGTCCCAAGATATTTGGGGCCCCACAAAAACACAATTAGAATTTTTCCCATAATCTGCCGTAAGGTATTCGAGGTAGTAATATCCTTATTGGAATGAAAGATTTCATCGCTCGAAATGAAGACGAAAATACCCATCTCAAGTGTTCGGAGTTGTTTTGTCCTGTCCTTATAATGTTAGAATTACAGAAGTCTCAATCTATTTTTGTTGTTAAAACGTAAAAAAATCGATAAAAATCAAAACGGTATAATAATTTTATATATTTTTATATAAATGGCGGTCCCAAAAAACTTGACTTGCGTGGGGGTCCCAAAACCGTACTTACGCCCCTGAATGAAGGCTTGTTTGATTTTTATGGCAACAAGTTTTCCCAGATAGTTGCTCCCAAATTTGAACGCCGCCGCTATCGGAGCTGAATTTCAATTTACCTAACGATTAATGCGTACCCAATAATCATTTCTCATTTTTATTGCTCAAAAAGATATCTCGTATAAAAGAATAATAAGGGATAGGAAGGAAAATCAAATTATCGAAGTTGACTCGGTCCCCTTAAAATATAATTGAAGGGAAAGAGGGTTTCCGCCTCTGCCATATACACATTTTCAATTTCCATTTGAAAAGATTTCCACCAATTAAACTCTCATAAAGAATTTTTTTGGGAGAAAAATCGAGCAGAGGGGGCTAAACTAACTGCACAATAAACCAATTTATCCGCGCACCGCCGACTCCCTCCCTTTTTTCCCACTCATATTCCACCCATCTTCCCCGGACCCATTCTTTCTCGGATTACGTACTTCTACGGGAGCCAACCCAGATTGATAAGGAAGGTTCCCGCGACGACATAATGAGAGGGAAGATGGCGTTGTCCCGGTTTTCCATTCGATTCGCCGGGATGGAATCCGCGGCGCGCCTCCCGCTCTCAGCTCGACGGGAGGAGTCGGTAAAGAGAGGGATAGAGGGTGGGTTGAGGAGGAGGGCCCAGTGATAGAGAGAATCATTCGCCTCTTCCGACACCACATCGCGTGTGCCTATTCATGTCGCCGCGTCGCATGGCAACCGCTGACTCAATTTTCCCGGAGTGATTACCTAACGACAGGCGAGTATATCAGCTCTCCGTATCACACATAAGATAGGTCGATTTCTTCTCCTCCATGGTAGATAAGGTGGCGCCCACGAAAAGAGGGGAAAATGGACGTGAGGTAGGATATTGGTGCTCTCGCGTCCTTCTCTACCTCCTGCACCCACCTCCCCCCTCTCCGCCGTATCCCTCCTAGACATCCGACCGGCTGGGGAGACCGCCCAACTCATTAGATCAATGAGCGCTAAGGAGTAAACACGCCGTAAATGCGTTTTCATTTTGGGTCAGGTAACGGATTTAATAGGTGGATTATAAATCGATGTCGAGGGAGATGACGGATCGTAGTCCTGCGAAGCGTTTTCGGTGCGAGGGTTCGCTGACGCGGATATTTCACATATACCTGTGAGTTCGAGCGCAGAATTTGTTGACCTTGTTAAAACCTTGATTTGCAAAAAATATTTTCTCATATTTCAGGGGATCAGTCATTTGCGCATGCGATTGTTCGACTAGAATAATCACAAATATCTAATTGTGGGAAAATTCGTTTGTTATAATAATTTGATCAAAATAACTTGCGAATTAGACAAACACAAACAATTGATTCAATAAACGGAATTAAACTAATTTATTCACACAAGATTTCCGTGAGCAAACCTTAGCCCCGATTCAAAAGTTAATTAGACGAGCGTTTTTTTTTCTTTACTGTGAATGGCGTGATGTTATTTCTGGTTTTGTACGCAACAGTTACGCGGGAATAAAAGAGCTCAATTTAGGAGTAAAATGCCTCGATCGAATTCCATTACGATGGCTGCAGGGCTGGGTCCAGTAAAAAAATCTGATGTGGCCAACACGTGACTTGCTCCATATTTGGGGTATAAATATTTAAATTATTATGAATAGTATTATAAGGCAAAATTATTATTTCCTATCGTAAAGGAACACAGTCGTCCTTATTGCCGTAACCTATATTTTGAATATGTTTACATAATTCACCGCTACATGGTGGTGGCGCTGTATACTGGAAATTACGAATAAGTTAAATATCTCCGAAATGGATGGTTCTACGAAAATTTGTTTCAAACAAAACCTGGAAGAAATATTATTCTCTACAACTTTGGTTCTCACGAAGATTACCATTAACGATGTTTTTTAAAGGAGATATTTGACGGAAACCGAAAAACCGATTATTTATAAATAATTCTTAAACAATAACTGCTTGGAAAATTGTTTCAAATAGAAGTTGCAGGAAATTACATCCTCTATAACCTTTGTATAGAATTGTATATACAATAATGCTGTTTTAACGGAGAAATATCACAAAAACCGAATCGAGTTTCGAATACACCACAACTTCCGGTTAACCGGTATTGTCCAAAAACTAATCAGTTCTTTTTGCTCATGCTAAAGTGTTATATATAAAATTTGGTGTTAATATGACGTACTTCTTCTTGAGTTAGAGCGCCCACAATCACATCCATCCATCCATCCATCCACACACACACACACACACACACACACATCATTCCGAAAATAGTCTGAACGTGTTCTAGGGACTTCAAAACGTGTATTTCCGTTGAAATCTCGAAGTCAATTTTTTACTTTCTCCATAAATAGTATGGGGAAAGTAATGTGATCACGAAGAAAAATCGACTTCGGGATTTCAACGGAAATACACGTTTTGAGGTCCCTAGAACACGTTCAGACTATTTTCGGAATGATGTGTGTGTGTGTGTGTGGATGGATGGATGGATGTGATTGTGGGCGCTCTAACTCAAGAAGAAGTACTTGTCATATTTACACCAAATTTCATATATAACACTTTAGCATGAGGAAAAAGAATTGATTAGTTTTTGGACAATACTGGTTAACCGGAAGTTCAGGTGTATTCGAAACTCGATTCTGTAAACATATTCAACATATAATTTACGGCAATAAGGACGACTATTTTTCTACTATACGAAATAATAATTTTGCTTTATGATGTGGAAAGCAAGAGGGAGACTACCACATTGCAATTCCCTAGTAATGATTATATGGTTGGACAACATGAGTTCTCTCGAGGTAAAACATTCCAGAGGTAAAATAGTCCCCCAATCGGATCTCCGGGCGGGAACTGCCTTGAGAAAAACATTTGTTGAAGGTAACTTACGTATAGGTACTTGGAATGTAAAAACCATGAGAAATGCAGGAAAGCTTGAGAATCTAATAGAAGGAATGAGAAGAAATAGGATTGACATCATAGGACCGAGCGAAGCTAGATAGGTAGGAGAAAGGTAGTTCGACTCGGAAGAATTCACGGTAGTTTACTCTGGAGGAAATAGTGGTGCACGGGGAGTCGCTCTGGTACTTAAGAAAGATATGATGAAGAGCGTGATAAAAATAATAGTAACGAACGATAGGTTGAAGGCACTAAAGCTAAAAGCAGTCCCAGTGGACATGTTGATAATCCAGGTATATATGCCAACGTCCGCTCATGAAGAAGGAGAAATCGAGATGTATGAACAAATTAACGAGATTTATGAAGAAGACGGAAGAGGAAAGGTAAACTGCATAATAAAGGGAGATTGGAACAGCATATTTAGACAAGGTCGAGAAGAAAATGTTGTCAGTCAATTAGAATAATAGAAACCGAGGAGGAGAAAAACTGGTAGAATTCTGCGTTAATGACGACCTAGTAGTGACTAATACATGGTTCAAAAATCATAAACGAAGGCTGTACACATGGAAAAGCCTAGGAGATAGAATGAGATGCCAAATACATCACATCTCAGTAAAACAGGTATCCAGGAACAGCATAAAAAATGCTAAGACATTACCAGGAGCAGACATTGATTCAGATCACATCCTTCTAATAGTCGATGTAACTACAAAGCTTAAACAAATAAGGAAAACGAGAAGAGAGAGACAGACTTGGGACCTGGAAAAACTGAAAGAAAAGAAAGATGCATTCAGCACGAAGTTGGAAGATCGCCTTAGAAATTTGGAAAACCAACCGAAGACCGTGGACACAGAATGGGAGGAAATTAAAGCGAGTATCAAAGATAGCTTGAATACAGACATTGGAAAACAAGAGAAGAAAATCAGAAAACCATGGATAAATAAGGGAATGCTGGAGGAAATGGATGAGAAAAGAAAATGGAAAAACGTTAACAGTGAAGAAGGTAGAGCCAACTATAGACGCATAAACAATGAGATGAGAAGGGTAACAGATAAAGCTAGGGAAAATTGGATAAAAGAAAAATGTGAGGAAATACAACAGATGGAGAAGTAAGGACGATACGATGTACGCTAGGGCACTGGAGTTAGAAGATAAGAAGTCTAATGGGAGTCGTGGTAAAGGAATTATTAATACAGATGGGAAAATAGTCGCAGGTATGGGAAGAATACATTAAGGAACTATACAACAAGAAGGCAGGATCGGCACAAATAGAACTGGAAGAAGAGGATAACATCGAAGGTGACAACTTGGGACCAAGTATTATGAAAAGCGGAGTAGAAAAGGCGATACTGGAACTGAAGAAAGGAAAAGCTACAGGTAGAGATGGAATACCGGCAGAGGTACTTAAAGTAATGTGATCGGAAGGACTAAAAGTGATTACGAAATTAATTAACAAGATTTACGACTCGGGAGAGTGGCCTCAGGATTTCTTAGATGTAACAATGATCCCTCTAAAGAAGAAACCAAAGCCTACTGTCACACACGTCGAAGTTCATCACGAGAATTCTTAATAAATTAATACAATTCCAATAAATTAATACAATAAGGCCTAAGAAATGCTAGCGGAAGGTCAATTCATAAAAGGACGAGGAACCAGAGATGCTATCGGTGTAGTGAGAATCATATCAGAAAGGGCAATAGAGTACAGTCAAGATTGCTGCGTGTTTCGTCGACTGCCCTTTGATAGAGTAAATTGGGTAATATTGATGTGGATATTAAAGGATATAAGGGCAGACTGGAAAGAAAGGAGACTGATCAGGAATCCATATGTGAATGAAGTTGAAAAGGTTAGGTTGGAGAATGCAGACACCAGCGGACGGACATGTCTACGGACAGACTACCTATGATGATGATACTTAAATAAAGAGACAGTGACGTATTGCAGTAATTATGTTGATGATGTTGTTCACAAGGATTGGAATTTCGTCTGGTTGGCTTATTTTTTTCAAGTTTAGTCCTGAAAATCAAGAAGAAATTCAATCCGACGATATAAGTGCAGTTGTGATAAGACAAAAATGAACCTCTTGAATTCATAAATTTTCTGGATACTTTTCTTTCCCAGAAGGCCTTTGATAGAGTAAATTGGGTACTACTGATTAGGATATTAAAGGATGTAGGTGTAGACTGGAAAGACGAGACTGACCAGGAATCTATATGTGAGTCAAGTTGTAAAGGTCAGGTTTGAGAATGTGGACACCAGCGGAGTAAACATCGGTAGAGGAGTAAGACAGGTCTGTTGTCTATCGCCCATCCTGTTCAATATATATGGAGAGAGGCTAACAGAAGAAGCGTTAGAAGGCACGGGAAATTTCAAAATTGGAGGAAGGATTATAAGAAGAGTGAAATATGCGGATGATCAAGTACTTCTAGCAAGAAAGGAAAAGGAACTCCAGAAAATGATAAATAGACTAGTGATAACAGGTAGAAAATACGGTATGGAAATAAATACAGAAAAATCCAAGATCATACGAATATCAAGTAAAGAAGAAGAAAATTTGAACATAGGTATTGCAGGAAAGCCATTAGAACAAGTTTCATACTATAAATACCTTGGAAGCGTCATACCGACAGAAGAAAAATGTACCGATGAAATCAGGACTAGAATAACTAAAGCAACAGCCACTTTCAGGAGAAAGAAACTCCTACTAACGAGGAATATAAAGGAGGATATCCGCAAGAAATTGATAAAATGCTATGTTTAGAGTATAGCTTTGTGTGTGGCAGAAACATGGACGCTAAGGAAGAATGATATTAAATACTTGGAAAGCTTTGAATTGTGAACATGGAGAAGAATGCTGGAGATAAAATGGACAGATAGGGTAAAATACGAGCAACTACTACGAAGAGTTGGAGAGAAGCGAATGATTATGCAGACTATCAAAAAGAGGAAGTCGAACTGGATTGGACATTACCTGCGAAGAGAGAGCATGATTAAAGAAGTGCTAGAAGGAAAACTGGATGGAAAAAGAGAAAGAGGTAGGAAAAGGTTTCAGCTGATAGACGACTTGAAGGAGAAAGAGAGCTATGAAGACATTATGAAAACTGCGGAAAATAGGAGTATATGAATAAACAGGTTTAACCATGAATAATCACGGACCTGTCTACGGACAGATTACCTATGATGATGATGTGCTTATGATGTCAAAAAGAACATTTTGTATTTGATTTTTTTCTTTCGTTTTTGGTAGCCATAACTGATGTATTATTTTCATTTTCTGTTACAATTTCATCAAACGGCACAACTCAAAAATGCTCTCTCGTACCTTCATCATACTTTTTCAAAAATATTAATAACATTTTGAGATGTTTACTAATGTGCTAAAGTCAGTGGCGGATCTAAGGGGGGGGGGGGGGGATCACCCCCTCCTTGGATAATCCCATTGCACTCCACTGGGCGCTTTCTTAAATTCTTTCCTCGCAAAAATCCTCAATTATACGCTGCAGGTTAGGTCTGTATAGCAAGGGAAAGAAGGCTTCTGATAGGGGTAGGGATTTTCAAAATATAGGGCAGTTGGCAGGAGCGGATTCGATAGGTGGAGGGGCTTTCGTCCCCCCCCCCCCTCCCCCTCCCCCTTGAGAAGTTTCTGGATCCGCCCCTGGCTAAAGTTACAATGCTCTAAATTCAGATGTAATTACATTTGGGTAAAACGATATGATATTCTCAGTTCCTTACCATTACAGGCGAACTCTTATGTGTCATTCTTTAAATACTCGTGCATAACTTATTAGCGATTGTTAAGGCGCAAGTTTTGCTTTTCCCTATTCCCACGGGCATCCGGCAGAAAGAATTTTCGAGGATACCTCGAGAACAAATGTGCTTAATTTGTCCAAATTCTCTCTCGGGTAGTCTGATCTAAATTTGTATTCCGCTGCATCTCTTCGTGGTCCTCACATCTGTATATTTCGAAATAGGGCATTGCGTTGAGGCATGCATTTACAACGTTAATGAATGGCAGCGAATCCACCACACCCAAGTTTGCCGTAATTTTCATTCTTTATCCGTATGTGTTTTCCTCCCTTGGCTTTAATTTTACACTCGAATCGCCCCGTCTACTAGAAATTTTTAACGCCAATCGAGTGGCTCCCCTTCAAGAAGGCTACACGATATACGTGAATCGAAGCGTTAATTTGGTCGCTTCGGTTTTACAGCTAAGAGTCTTCATTGGACCAAATTCGGAGCAAAGAGGCATCGCGCGAAAGCTTCGGAACCAAAAAATACGACTTCTAAGAGCATCACGGATCGATCTTTTCTCCGTTACCTCGATAAAAATAACAGAACGTTAGCATAATTTTCAACGAGGCACGTCCTTCGTCAAAGTCCTCGCGAAAACAAACGGACTAAAAAATACATGATGCGCGCTTTTTAATCGCGGTTCTCGAAATCTCCGCTACCCTACAGGAGGCGCCGCTTATTCGCGGGGAGCAATTAAGCTCTTAATTGGAGGAAAAGCGAGTCAGCACAAAGAAGCAATTAGCGGAAGGCGCGGAAGGGGAGACGGAGAGGAATGAGGAGAGAAAGATAAAGAGATTGAGGGAGGAAGAGAGGGAGGGGGGGGGGGGTGAGCAAAAGGGGCGGATCCCCGCCGTGTTGCTCTCTCTCTTCTCTTCCTACCGTCTGATATTCCGAGTGTGTCTTCGAGAATCAAACGAACTCTTGTCGGACGAAAAGGCGTTGTTTGCATTCTCGGCGCCGAAGTTTTCGGTTGTCACTCGTTAGAAAGTAATCCCTGTCTAGTCGCGTTTAATTCCACGATAATCGCCTGTTTCCTCGTTGCCACCAAATTCGGAGGAGCTCCGTCGTCCGCTTCCGTTGCGGCCAAGATATTCCCATTAATAAATAATTACTGCCGAAAAAGAGTTCTCTCCGTATTCGTGAAGTCGAAAAAAAAAACGGGAAATGAGGTTTCTGAAGACAAGTGTTTTTGGGAATCTGGAATTTCCTTGGCATTCCGTTGGTTTATCTTCTCCTCTCTCTTGTGCTTTGTAAATAACAATAGATTCTGGAATAAAAGTAGATGGAGAGAGCGAAAGAGAGGCAGAAGATGAGGTAGAGTGGGACACATCCACCTTATGGAATGTTGTAGGCACCTCATTTTCCGCATCCGTTAATTAGGCGTCCTAATTTTCGAGTTGAAATTCCTGCAGGTCAAATGACAATCGTCTTATTGATAAAGTTATCATTCACGACATATCGCGAATGTTTAAAACACCACTAGGAAGGCTCAGTTTTCCGGTAGGAGAACGTAAAATGAGGTTGGAGGTTGAAGCAGGGTCCTGGCTCTTACATAGCAGAGTGGGGACCGTCTGAGGAGCCAATGAAAAGTACCCCAAAAGATACTGAGCCAATAGGGGTACTTTGACGTCACGTCACGTGGTTCGTTGACGTTGCGGCTTTGTTGATTCAAATCAGTTGAAGCCGGTTGAAGTATAGCCCGCCAACTAATGTGTTACTTTTACAATTTCATTTCATTATTTAATTCCGGATGCTACGAGGAATATGTTTACTTAAATGCAGTGAAATAATATTTCTACGAAATTTACGACCAAAATTTTTCCCTCGTAAAAGTTTAACTTTACACTTCTTCTGGAGATTTAAATCACTTAACTTCAAAATTACTATTTTCCAAGCCTGAAATTCGATTTATCTAAATCCTAAAGTACACAAATTTTATATTTTTGTAAGCATTGAGTAAGAAATTTACGTACGAGAAATATTGAAAGGATTTCTTCGGTAAAATGGTCGTTACTGTCGATTTTTCAACTTTATATCAAGCTAAGATAAAAGGTAGAAAAATCACGAGCTTAGCATTATGTAAATTAAAAGATTAAAATTATATCTCTATCTTGCGTCTTCTTTAAAAAAATTCTATGGGTTTACGGCAGTTCATAACTTACAGGGTACGAATGGTAAACATTGGAGCTTTTATTTATTATCTGTTGACGTTCGTTTCCTTCAAATGCTTTCAATTTTTCACTTAAAGAAATATATAGGCTCTCAAAATCGCACACCGAAAGAACCCGGGATATTCACGCCTGGATTTTTTCCCCGATGTGAAATTTTCCCGTTATATGCTCCTTTCGAATGCGGAAACCCGTAACCCTTAGCATTTTTTCAACGATTATTCAGAGATCTGACTAATTTTTTAAAGCGTTTTCCACGCCGGCCTTAGTCAATATACCAACGTCTTAGCTCTTGAATCGCTGTTTTTCTTCCCCGGATGAACGGAAAGAGTCCACGTCGGTAGGAGTCAAGGGGTGTGTTTGCGGGGACTTTCTATTTCTTGTCGCGGGAGAGAACTCGGCTCTATACACCCCCCCCTATGTCTACCTGTAGAGACTTTATGTCTAGAGGTTGAAGAGGAGGTAGGAAGATAGATAGAGAAAGGTAGAGTGTGCGTTCATTCGAGTAAGGAGATAGATGGCCCCGAGGGATGAGAAAGGAAGTGACGAGGAGATGATGTCTGCGGGAGGAGGAAGGTCTACGGGAAAGGAAGGGGAACTAGAATGTGACGTGAAATATAGATGGAGACATTTCATATTAAGAGGGAGGCTGTGAGGGGCGATGCTGAAGCGAAGGGTTAGGAAGACAAGAGGATGTAGGACAAGGAAAAAGGGGAGAAAGATGTAGAACGAGGAGAAAAGGGGCGGAAGAGGAGGAGGATAGAGAGGGAGTGAAAAAGTAAATTTGTCGGACGGAAGGAGGTATTAAGGTGGGTTGGATGGGAGATTATGGAAGGACAAAGTGGGTGAAGATATTGAGACGAAGTGATAAAGAACTGCGATACGGAGAGAGAGAGGGGGGGGATTAGGAGGGGTGAGAGAGAGAGAGAGAACTTGCGTGTTCGAGAAACAGAAAGACCGTAAAAGAAAGAGGAGGAAAAAGGAAGTTGGGTCATAGAGGAGAAGATGGGAAGGAAGAGGAATACGAGAGAGAGAGAGGGAGAGGCGGTGATCGAGAAAAAGAGTATACGAGAGAGGCAAAATGAAGAAAGGACGGAGTGAGAGAGAAGGTATATATAGATTGGAAGAAGCGAGTGGGAAAGAGAGGATGAAAGTGGGATATGAATGGGTAGGAAGAAGAGTCAAAAGGGTAGTGGATAATGGATAAGGCAAAGTGATGTAGTAGGATATGTTGGTTTAGTGGAAAGAGATTGTCTCGGAAGAGATTGAGATAGATGATAGGCGATAAAACCTACCATGGAGATCATCGAAACACCTACTTAAAAATTTTGACCGTAGTCTCCGATAAGACAATGCTAAGACTTCAGACATTTTATTCTTCTAATCGCCCATACTTCAGGATTAGAAAAAGATAAAGGGGATCTTTGAAGCTACGGAGATAGAGAGAGATATTATAGATAATTGTCTTTGTTTTCAGGGCGAAATTTAGACCCTAAGGTCCCCTCTTCCATTTAACCCTTCGTTATCGATCACAAGATAATAACATGAATAAGTATATAAGTATAACCCTAAGGTTGGTTTCAAATGACTAAGGAATAAACACGTATGATGTGGTGGTCAGACACACATGATTGATGAAATATGAAATTATGAAAACGACACAAACATCCATGCCCTTGGCGGGATTCGAACCCGCGACCTTAGTGATGGTAGGCCAATACGCTAGTCCTTCCACCACTGGGGCCGGCAAGTATATATGTATGTGTGTGTGTGTATATATATATATATATATATATATATAAAGAGAACTAGAACAAATGAAAAAGTTGCTTCAAATAAATACAACGAGAACAGAACAATAAATATCAAATAACATTAGAAAAGTTTCTAAGAAAGATATAACATTTGTGGTAAAAACCCAGGTAGAGCCAGGCATGACCAAACCAGTAAAAAACCACGCAGGAAAACACCCACGAAGAGAAGGGGGGTGGAAAAAAACCTGCGAAAACCCTAGATAGTATAAATACAATAATGAATACTATTAGAAAGACATAAGGTATATAATATATATATCTAGAGTGAATAGCTACACATATGTCTACATAATACTCTGCAAGTCATCAGTCAGGTGAGTGGCAGGGGGTGTAGCGCACCAAACTTTCTAAAGAACGAACTCAGCCTTAAATATTCTGTGATGATCTTTAATCGTTCTAGGAAATTGCTGTAATAATCTTATAAAAAAGTTGACAAGAAATAGGTAGAAAACACTTTCAAAATCGCGTCATAGAATAAAAGTGCGGGAAAATTAAAGCACGAAGAAACAACTTTAAAGTAAACTTAGAGGTAGTTAGTATGAGCCATCCAACTTAAAGAAAGCAAACGGTACTAATCCGTTATGAATAGAAATATATGCACTTTTTCAAAATTATAATTGTAAATTTTGTAAAAAGACAAATATAGCCGTAAAAAATAACGTTCATTCATTGAATTACCCAAATGTACGCACCATAATCAAACCTTTATATCAGAAACCTGATAAAAAACGCGACGAATAGATGTATACGGTATTATTAGTTTTTGTGTATACGTATTGATGGGAAGAGAGGGAAGTACATTTAATTATGTTAAGGGGGGAAGAAGAGAAATAAATGTGACATATTTGAGCGTAACTGACAGAAACCTCCCGTCTGGAAGCTGGAATAAAGAGTCGGAAGATATTAGGAAAAAACGAAAAGGAAAGCAGAGAGATGAAGGGGTGAGGATATCGTTAAATTCGTAGAACAGAGAGGAACACGAAACGAAGATAATGAAGGGTAATAAGCCTACATAATAAGAATATGGATACAATTAAATGAGGACAAAGAGAGAGAGAGAGAGAAAGATTTGATTGGATAGAGATTAAGAAAATTAAGAAGAGGGATGGAGAGCGATATTGAATTGTTTTTCTTAATTTCTTTGGCATGGAAAGATTAAAAGAGGGATTATTAACCCAAAAGTTTAAAAAAATGGAGTAATAAGGAGATGAAGGGATACTAAATTATATGTCGAATCAGCTGCTAGAGACAGACGGAGATGGCTAGAGGCACAAAAGCAAGCAGAAACCTAAAAAAAGATATATAATAAATTACGTACATAAACTTGGTCCAAGGGTGGATTAGAGGTGAGCTAGCTATTCTGTTGCATATTTCCTTTCACAGTATTTTTCTCCACTCCACTCCCCTTCCCCTCTCCTCCCCTCCCCCAGAGGTTTGGATCACGAGGAATGAAACTGCGAGGAGGCGCAGGAGATGCTGGTTCGAGTAGGATATATAAGGATTGGGGATGAGAGGGCGTGGTAGGGAGAGATTGGCAGAGAGGGAGGGAGGGGATTGGACGGGGGAGGAAGCAGGAGGTAGGTTTTAGTGGGCGGGGAGAGGTTTGGAGATAGAGAAGAGTGTGGGAGAGACAGAGAGAGAGGATGGTTCGCGGATCAGAAGGGCTGGGATGTGTTTCTGTGTGTGTGAGAGAGAGTGGGGAGGTTTGATGTGGGTGGGCAGGAAAGAGAAAGAGTGGGTAGGTCGGAAGGGGGAGGGAGATATGAGGAGGCGTGGTCTGTTGCCTAGGTGACGTGGTGTTAAATTTAGACAACCTCTTCCTCCTCCATTGAAACTACTTGCTTGCCCCTCCAAATAAATCCCTCTTTTTTGCTTTTCCTTTTATATTCCGTATTCTGTCTCTCTCATCTGATCCGCCATGTTATTATATCTTCTTTTCCTCTTTCTCCACAACCCTTAGCTCCAGCATCCTCTCTTTCAAATTTTCCTCTCCCTTATCTTTCGTACCCCTTCTTTATATCCCTCCCGCTTTAAAAAATTTCTCTCTTCCCCCCTCTCTTTTTCTGTCGCCTTTTTTCTACATACTATGCACCTTCATTCCCATTTTCAGCCACATTTCTGCCAGGAGTCCATGCTGCTACTTCTCTACTCGCCATCTCTCGTCTTTTTTCTATCTCTGTACTTTTATTCAATCCTTCCCAAGGCCTTCTCCCTCTTTTTGTCTCTCTCCTAGTTCTATCTCCGCGTCCTTTTTTTTTATCCCTCTCCTATACGTCTTCCTTTCGATTTAATAACCCCGTGTTGCCTCCTTACCAATCCTCCTTTTCCTTTTATACGCTCCACCCCCCCCCTCCCCCCTATCTTTCCTCGGACACAATAAACTCGACTTCCGCTGCGCCTCCATCACTCCTCCGCTCCTCCTACCTTCCTTCTCCAAAAACACAAGCCGCCAGTCCATAAAACTCTTCCATTCCCGTTCCCCTCTTCAATCTCTCTCCCTAGCTACCCACCTGTTCCCGTATCTATTTTTAAACAAATTTTATATCAGCTTCGCATTTTATTGCCTACCTTATAATAGATCTGTAAATAGATGTTTATCATTGCAAAATAGTAGTTGCTTTTATATTTTACTAGCAGAAATACCCGGCGTTGCCCGGAGAAATTTGGTTCAAATCCGATCGGAATTCTAGGTGATACATTCTATTTAAGAATTCACTCGGCCACCGTTTTGAATAAAACGGGCAGAGAGAAACAAAAACCACGTATGAATTATTTCTGGGAGCCCTCCACAATCGTACCAAATTTGATTCAAATCAATAGTAGGACTTGGGAAAATACGTGTAGTTTAATGTTTAAATCGACCGCCATTTTGAATGAAGCGGACAAACAAACACTAAAACCCCGCATCGACCTTCCCCTTAGTGCCCCCAACTATCCTACCAAATTTATTTGGAATCGGTTTATTGTGGGCGTGCATAAAGGAGCCGACAGAAAATGGGCTGCCATAAGCATTAGCATACAAAGTTATTTTGCTTTTTGTAGAATTAATATAAAGCATTTGGGATTAAAATGTAGCCTACGGCCTTTCTATTTGTGAAGAAAGTATCTGTTGAAAGTTTGTTTACTCTAACTTTAACGGTGTGGAAATGTATAGATGCGCAGATAAACAACCAAACAAACAAACAAACTTTTATAAATATATAGGAAGTAGGTATTAAATCCAGAAATGCTAAATGCAAATGTAAATAATGCCTTGAAGCAATATTGCATAATTTTCAGGATAGCTCAGCAATTACGATAATTGAGGGGTGTGAGGCAAAAACACGGTAACCCACAAACTTATCTATTTGTAGTTAAGTTGCGTACAGAAAATAAAAAACTTCAATTATGATTTTGGAAATTTGTTTATCATTTGTTGTAGTTCATATTTTGTAACTTGCGTTTATTTATGATTTCCCTTACGGGTGTCCCCCCACAACCCCCCTCTCCCCTTGGTCTAATTTTGCTCATCTACAAACTCTTATACTTGTATTGAAAGTGACACATATCAAATTTGAACTTCCTAAGTTAATTTACTCTAGAGTTATCGTCGAAAAACCAAACCGATGCCCCCCCAAACCCCAACGTAAAATTTTTTTTGAGATACACCACATAGCCTATATTTTAAGCTGGACCAGTCTAAAGATACGCTTGAAGTTTCATAAAAATTCGACCAACCGTTTTTGCGTGATGCGGTAACAAACAAATAAACAGAATGGCAGACACACAACAATTCTGCAAATCTGTTCAAACTTCTTCGTGTGATGCAAAACACAAAAAAAGTAAAACCCCGACAAAAAAATGTACAGACAGAGGTTACAATTTTATTTACAAAGAAGACAGAAGATTATATAGGTCGATATCTGTAGGAATTTCATCATGAGAGAATTGATGTAATTTTCGTTAAAACAAATTGCACACGACTTAATAAACTTCCTACTATTTCCACAATTTTATGTTAGCACTACCTGTTTCGACTAACTGTCTTCATATTCAGGCGATGACGACCATTCCTGAAAACCAGTAATATATTCAATAGAGTTATTGGGTATTAATGGAAGTTTATATAATCGTGTGTAATAGTTTTTATTTAAATTATATCATTACCCTTGTACAGGGGTTCGCAACTTTTTCGAAGCGGTGAGCCTTACTATCTTCAACGTGCACTGAGCGTACTTTTGTAGAAATAGGAAAGTTAATAAATAAAATCAAACCAACGTCAAAGCTACATAAAATACCATTTCTTACGTTTAGAAAGAAAACACGAACAAATTAAATTATAGTATTGCCAATCGAACATTTACTTGTGAATATTTTTCGCTTTTAGTTCGTATACTGCCCTCATTTTTGTGTATAACTCTTGCATCTTTTTCATTTCTCCTCTTCTTCCCTTTCCATCAACTCTTTGCTACTGTTTTACCCTCCCTCGTGTATAATCTTTCGACTTCAGTATTATCCTCATTCTCCTCCAATCTCTTTTCTCATTGTTTCCTCTCCCTTTCTACCCACGCCCTCGTTCAGTATTCCTATAAATTTTGATCTCCTATGCATGCGCCATAGGCTCCTCTTTATTGCTTTCCTCCCTCTCCTTCATTCGCAGTTTTTTCTGATCTTTTCTCTGTCGCTATTTGCTTCTTTCCTCAAACTCTTTTGACCCTCCCTTCTCCCTATATATTTCTCTTTCCCCGAGGGCAGCTCATCCACCTTTTTTGATCTCCGAGGATATTTCCTGTTTCCGCTTGTTTATATCGCGGGTGATTGAAGGCGGGGGTGAAGGGCGGAGGTAGCGAAGTATGCGAGGAAAAGGGGCGGGAAAAGAGGGAGAGAGAGGCGGCAGGTCTTAGAATTCCTCGTAAAATCACGCTGATATACAGGTAGAGCGTTACCCTTCGTGTTGGCGGAAAGGATGGCGTGTATCCTCGCGAGAAGTTCTCGACCGCTTCGTTATTTTTTTTATTTTAACGCGCGGACGAGGTTCGAGTTCCTCTCTGCGGACGACGAGAGGTCCGCGCGGGCGTCTGAACCAGGCGAAGCGTTATCGCTTCGAATTTCCGCGGGTACCTTTAAAACGGACACTTTTTTGAAACTCCACGGATCGATAGAACCTGGGCGAACTCTGGTCTGTAGGGCATTTGAATGGGATTTTTCCGAGAATCGTAAATGTCGATCCTATTTGTTTTTTTTTTAATTCTGATAACTCCGTTTCGTCCGATTACTGCGTGAAACGTATGATACGGTCTGAGGGATTCGGGAAAACGAATCGGCGGTCCATTTTCCCGTTCCGTCCCTGGGGCGAAGAAGTGGTCCCGGAAGTTAGGAATGATCCCTTCCTCTCTCCCTTCTTTGCACCTGAGGATGTAAATATGTAATTTTCTACCTAAATGTTTAGCTTCGAGCTGTGTTTGAGTCGTACAATCAGGGATGTGTTTTTCCTCTCGGTTTATGAGCTCCCTGGCTGAAGTGTTGTTTTGTTCCAAAAACGGATCATTTTGATTGTAACTAACAGAACTAAGCTTTAATTACTGCCGTTATTCATCCCTAAGTTTTTAAATTGTATTCCTCCATTAAGAATCTTTTTCTATCATACATTCATATTTTTTGCGTTTGCATAAGGGAACAGTAGGTCATTGTAGAGAATTTTCCGTGTTTTTCTTCATTTTTGGCCAATACAGAGCTGATTTAGCCGTTTCTTATTGATTTATCCATATAAGTTTATAGCGTATTTCCATTCAGCAGGTTTTATAAATAGAACTTATCTCGTTTATCCTTTTTTAAGGAATCAAAGTCAATTACTTCTTGTAATGTATTGAATTTTTATGTTTTCCTAGCAGTGCGCAGTAGGACGGTATAAGTAGTTAGTAAAATAATTTAATGAGTCAGCTTAATCGACATTATAGACATTTTTATGTTTATCGTTACACAACTTCCAATTAATGCCCAAAATTGAACATAAATAATTTTCCCTCAGGATTATCATGTTAATATATTTAAAACACATACAAAAATAATTATTATCAACTTGATTACTTCACATGATACTAAATTTAGAGAGAAATTATTGCACCTTAGAATTACGGTTACGTAATTGAATTAGGAAAGAGTAATCATCGCCTGCTTTGCATGGCTTATTACTACCGTTCCCTCTTCTCCTTGGGTATTTTCTGGAATATATTAGCACAGAAAATGTTTCGGCACTACTTAGTTTACATTACATCATTAAAACTGCGTAATACTTTGCATTATGTTGAATTCTTTATTCGAAATACCGAGTGAATGTAAGAAGTCATTACATCTGTGGCATATAATCTTAATCAGAGTTGTTTACTTATAAGTGTGTGCCTATTTGATTGACTCGGCTATTGAAGGTATAAGAGGAGAATTTCGAGGGTTATTTCATTGTGTTCATGTTCTCTCGAAGTTTGTTTGAAACAGGTTTACATGTTGCAACGATTTATCCTTCGGAAGAAGCGGTTTAAGCTGTGTGACCCCAACGATTTCGTAGAAAAGTAGGCCAATGCAGGCGCTGTGTTGAGTTGGTGCTGGACACGCTACCTCTTGAAAACGCTGTAATGCTTAAGCACCTTTCGCGTACTTATTTCACGTGCAGGAAAGTGTTCGGTTATAAAATTAAACGAAATTTCCTGTCAAGTAAATTATCTCGGAAGTTTTAAAATTATGCTAGACTGCGCATTACTATAAAAATAAAAATAATTTATGCATTGTTATTTCATGTTTGTTAACCAAATCTTACACACAAAACGACACAACTGGAATCTATAGGGCTAATTGTAAGTATAATATCCACAATTGTAAGCACAATCCTTCAAATAAAGCGATGGTGACAGTAAAAGGGCATAAACAATGACGTTCGTCAGTTGAGTGAGGTAGAAGGGGTGACTCAAAAATACAGAGGTTGATATTTATTTGTCACAGACAATAGGTTAATATAAAGCAATGTTTTAATAGTAGAGTGAAAAGGACCAAGAAAATTGTTATGTCTACGTAAAAACATAAAAGAAATACCACGATATTTTATAATGGCGGTAGATTTGGAAGCTCTACCGGTGTTTTCCGACCAGGGTGCCGCGAGATTTTCTGAGGGGTGCCGCGAAAATTCATGTTTGCCCAGGTTTAACTATCCAGTGATTTATGTATCGTGTAAATCGTGTAAACTATTAGAACTAGTATATTTGTAACCGGTGGCGGATTTGGAAACTTGCCACTCCTAGGCCAAATTATTTTTCCGCCCCATAAAAAAAATCAATAAAATTGATTTAATGTATATATTATACCATAGGAACAATCCGTTCTTTTCCCAGGTATTAATGGTTTTTACCCTCCTTAGGTGGGTACCAATGGTCTTTCATGATTTCGAAGTATTCTTCTTCGACCTCCATAATTTTAAAAATCACACTGAAAGCCCTCTTTATAGTGCTTCTTCGTATACTATATTGACGGTTTTGCAACTTGGCCAATGAATATACAAATTACGCCGCCCCGAAATCCTGCCGCCCCCAGAACCCCACCGCCCCTAGGCCATTTCCAACTTTGGCCTTATTACGAACCCGCTACTGTGTGTAATACATACACTAGTACAATAAATAACTATAAATACTCGATTTCTTACCAAACGTAATGATAAAAAACCACGACTACTGCTGATGGAGAGGGGTGCCGCGAAATTTTGAATAGTTCCTCAAGGATGCTATGACTCTAAAAATGTTGAGAAACACTTCTCTACACTACCTATTTGAAAGCGAATTCATTGTCTAAATAAGAAGGCAAGAAAAAGTAGTGTATATAACCGTTTACTGATTTGTCTGTAATGTGAGTTAAAATTTACATTAGCATAAAACTTAAGAAATTAAATATATAATGAAATTAATTGTAATGCATTACTCATCAAAATTGAACCTAATGTGTAAAATGCTGTTAAATGCGGAAACTAGCACTTACAAAGTCTAAAAACGATCACATTTAAATTATACAATTCGTATAAGTTGAATAAAGATATATTTCCAACAATATATAACCAAACTGGACCTCGGTGCCTATTTTGGCGTACCATTCTCCAAAATTTCATAATTTCCATATCAATTAATTATGCAGAAAACGTTACAGAATTGAATGTATAAGATAATTATGTTAAAATAAAAAAAAAAATGTTTTTCGCAGCTCACTGGAAAGGTTTCTAAGGAATTATATCGGCTAATTCTTTGAGTCTTGTATGTTAAAATTTTCATAATTTTTATTAAGGTAATAGGTAATTGTTTCATCTCATGTGATCAATTTTGTTTAACAATAACAAATCAGTTGTATTTTGAGTTTACCCCTTCTAGATATTTGTGCCCGTCGTAGACCAGCCAGATTATATCTACGGCTCAACTCTCCTCCCATAAAATGAATCCGAGTTCACTACATTCCTTTCTACGTCGCTACCTATTTTATAGTTCGAATAATTACATTTTTAGCGAAAGAAAGCGAGATTCAGTCCAAAGTATTTCAGCCTGTTTTTTTATTATCATAGATATGAATTAGATTATTCTGTTGATTTAGCACAAGTGTTTTTTTTTGTGCGCACAAACATTGTGATTGATCATTTTACTCAGCAGCAACCAACCAATAATCCGATAATAGTTTCGCATCGCAAACCGGAAGGTGACGTAGACAAATGGAGAGAGCGGTTTAAGTACGCGGATTTTCTCGCTGCATTCGTTAAGGAACTCAAAGAGGGGAATTGAGAGGGAGAGAGTGTGGAAGCGGAAGTCAAGAAATGTCTCTTTTTTGTTATTTTTTCCCTTTTAACCCTAAGGGGGACCGGCTTAGACAAAGGAACTCGTGACTGTGGTGGATTCGATAAATAAATGAGAGGGTTTTAAAAAAACGCGAGGGGCAACCCCAATTTCTCTCAAGAGGGATTTAGGAGAACAATGTTAAGGGCGAGATAGCGGTGGGGGGGGGGGGGGGGGGGGGGAGAAACTGTGAAAAGAGCTGGAACAAAGGAAATCGCGAGTCTTGGTGAAACAGACGCACAGTCGGAGATGTGTGGGTTGGCGTTGATAAAAAGAAGAAGACCTCCGGCTTATCTCAAAAGACCCACAAAGGGAGGAGGAGAAGAGAGGGTTGTAGGGAGGAACAAGAGTGATAGAAAGGGAAAGAGCAAGGAAGAAAGTCGGTTCTAAAAATATTGAGATAACATCTTTATTTCGGGACGAGTCTTGAGGCCAATAAACACGCTCGCACGCGTCAACCCAACAGGCACGCCGAATTGCACGCGTTTGGGAGAAAAGCAAAAAAGGATGAATTATTTGTTAAAGAAAATGCCGTATAAGCTTTGTTGCCAAGCGGAAATGTATGTATAAAGGTACTGCCTTTGTTTAATGATTCAGATTTTATCAAAAGAATGATAGTAAAAAAAAAGCTGTTTGGAAATTATTGAAATTCTTTTGCTTATTGTTAGACCTAAGGATAAGGAACTCGAAGATATTTCAAATAAAAATATTTAGCGAGGAAAAATGACAGGATTCCTTCAAAATGCAGAATGAAAATTCGGAGTGGTAATTTTGTATTCCGTAGTTATGTTGCGGTTTAAATTACGACAATTGCTAATTTTTCGTTCATTTAACAGAGTGTCGGGCATGTTAAACGTGAAGGAATACCGAAAATTCTCTCTTTAATTTATATAATTTTTAGTAGTAGTCATTAAACTAAACAACGGCCCAATTAATGATAGATTTTTCATGCTGTAGACATTTACGAAAATATTTTTTGTAAATATAGTTGTGATTTCACCGGTTGTTTGTTTGTCAAATGCATCGATGCACAATAAATCAATGTTAAATACATAGGACGTTTTGGATAACTTTCAGAATGTAAGGTAAACTTTGGCATTAAATCTGATCTGGAAACGTAATAATAATATTGGGTTTAAATTATCACTTTGCGTGGTTTTATGATTAGATGAAGTAACTTTCCATTGCATAAGTAATTATGTGAAGCAAACGTTCCTTCTATCCGGTCTCGTTCTAGGTTCATTACAAATAGAGAGCATAGCAGTTAATCATGTTCTGCATCCAGGGTTTTACATAACGCGTCCGACATTGAGATCGTTCCAAGAAAAGACAAAAGAACATCGCCCTCTTTGTCAGTTCATCGAGTTATAACTTCGGCGTCCGTCGTTGCACGGTGGAGATGACCATTCGGCTCGTGAGCATGCACGCAAGCATTCATAACGCGTACGAAACGTGCCCTGGCCGTGATTTTGCGCAGCAAAACATTACCGCATTATTGGCGAATGACGGCTTGAGAATCCTCACCACGTTCAAAGCCTCTAACGTAGGTGTTTATGTCTTGCGAAACGAGTTACATTTGACTTCTTCCATGGAGCTGACATGTTTTTAATTTATGTCGGGAGCTGCAAAGTTGTACGTGGGGGACTTAAGGTTTACACTAGATTTTATTTCGCACCTTGAATATTTCGTTTCTGTGCATGGAATGTATGAATTATTATTATTATCGTGTGGAAATATTTTTTGATGCCAAAATTTTAAACTATAAGTGTTAAAGACAATAATATTGTGCGTTTAATCGGTTACATGTGTAATTCTAGAGAGTCAGCTGCAGCAGGTGCCTAAAATTAATCCTTGAAATTTAAAAAATGAGGCAAAAAAATTCGTAAAATAATCTTGAAAACCTATGTTTACTCCTTGTTGAAAGAAGTCTTGCATATTAATGCCATTTTAATTACTGCATTAATAAATATAGTATTTAAAATGTGACATCTTGATAACTAATATTTTTATTGCTGGACGTCTTAATATTAGTATGAAATTTAGTATTTGTCAAGAGACCAAAGGGATTCACGGTAAAACAGATGCGGCAGAACTATCAAAAGAGGTTTGAGCAGCCTGAAAGAAATATATATAAAATTATAGGTTTGCGAATGAAGGAAAAGGCTCCCTATTTTTAATTTGTGAGAATATAACTATGCGTTTACATCCATGAAATGGTATTGTCCGAGCGAGTATTTATTGTGAAGCCATAAGCTTAACAAATATAGACGTAAATTGAAAATTTGCATATTTTCATTAGACATTAGTTGTTTCCTGCGATTTCCTTGGTAACGCTTCGCCTTATCATAAATCAACGGAAGTCCATTTATTCCTCGTCATATCCGCAATTTTCGGAAATTCGACTCACGCGGTTAGTTTCTTTTTAGTAGAAAATCTCACCAATAACCGTGAAGTCTTCAAAACCTCCGAGATTGCCTCTTCGCACTTTATAAACATCCTTATAAACGTCCGCCTTTCCGCCCTCGCCTTCGCTCTCCATCCCTCTTCGCACGCAGATGGCGCTCTCGTCTCCCGTTTGTTGAGGTTACGGGGGAACTCACTCTCGGCGCTATTTTTAAAATATGCGTGGCTGGCGCGCGCCTTTTACGGCGCAATAAGCGGATTCCTCCAAAATCTCCATCCCACGACAGGTCGAAGTTTACTGGATCGAAAAAATTGAAAAAAAGCGGGAAATCTATATCCATATACCAGTATTTCCCAATCTTTTTAGAGTCGCAGCACCCTTAAGAGACTTTTCAGAAATTGGCGGCACCCCTCCCTATCCACCGTCAGTAATAATCGCGGTGAAGTTGGACCCCTAACCCTAATCTCCATATCTCCTTTCATTTTGAAGTGCCTTTGCAACGAAATGAAGGTCGACTTAACTCTGGTTTGCATTTTTGAAAGCCGACGATGCAAAATGAGGCTAAAAATGGGAAAACAGAATTTTTTTCCCGCACCCTTCAGAACACTTCACGGCACCCAAGTTGGGAAACACTGCAGTATATACAAAAGAAGTGATTTGCGACCCCCAATCCACCTCCCATTATTCTCTCGAAACATCGGATCGGATTTACATTTTCGCGTGGAATTTTAGTTTTGGAAAGAGAGAAGAAAATCTCCTCTCGAAAATCGCGGAGTAGACTCAACATCTTAATTCGACGGTCGAAACTGCTGGAGAAAATAAACCGGTTTCGCAACCGCATCCGCATTGCTAGCGCTGTTGAGTCCCATGACATCACCTATTGCCTTAACTACAATTGCGAGCTCTTCGTCGTTTATTGCTTCCCATTCTCATGCTGATCCTATTGCGGAATTTAAAACGCCTCCGTCTAATCTAAGGGACTACTCAAGTGGGTCAAGGAGAGGTTTAATTTGGTACCCATATTAAAATTGATGGTATGTACCAGTGCGTGCCTGTGTACACGTGGGTGTGAATGTAAATATATCTTTAAAACTTACTGGGAAACATATTTTACTACGTTAAACATTTATTTTGTTGAAGCTCCGCAAATGGCCGTAGGCGAACAGTAATATATATTACTATTTCATGAACTTCATCATCATCGTAGATAGTCTGTCCGTAGACAGGTCTGTAATTATTTATGGTTAAACCTGGTTCCCCACATACTCCTATTTTCCGCATTCTTCTTCATGTCTTGATATCCCTCTTTCCCTTTCAAGTCTTCTACAACTGAAACATTTTCCTACCTCTTTATATTTATTCATTCAGTTTTCTTTGTAACACGTCTTTAATCATGCCGTAAGTAATGTAAATTCTTATCCACATGTAATTCTCATAGTGAATTATTATGCCTTGTATTTCTCTGAGGCTTCATTGCCCCTTCAATCTACTATTTTAAGAGCTGGTGTAGCCAAAAAATGTGCCCCTATAAATCGCTTCATATTTATTGAACATATTATGTACTTTGTTTTGTTTACCGTTGTTTAACCATTTAAGATACAGTCCAGTCTCGAGGTTCTTGGAAAGTTGAGAGGAACGCACCTTGCCCTCCTTTCACTTCATAAATTTTCCTCCCAGAATAAATATTTTGTTCTAGTGGAGAAGCTGGGATTACTTAAAATAAAACCATCTTTTCCTTTGTTTGTATAAGAAAAAACGCCTCTATAACAAACCCTTATGTTTAAAATCCTCCAAAATCCTTATAAAGTTCTTTTTTAAGCGTCTTTTACTGAGCCTTGGCCTAAAGACGGGAAACTTCAAAATGAAAATATTCTCCATTTATATCGAATATTAAGACCGAGTGTAGCTTTGAATAAGCAAACAGGAGAGCGGGAATTTTTATTTCCACGGTCGGGATGCGCAGCTGCGGTTTTCGAGGATTGGGTGAAGTTATTGACGGCACCCTAAGAAGAAACGGCGTTTTTTTTCTCTCCCACGTCTGGTCGTGCTACGCTACGGAAAAAAAATCTTTTTTGCGAGTTTTTTTTTCGAATGCCCGTGTCAAGATTAGAGCTTTGAGCATGTTCTGAGGCATGCGTCCACCAAAATTTTCAAAGCACTTAAAGTTTCCGGAACGCTAGTTTATTGTGCTTGTGGTGGGATTCGGGAAACAGGGATGAGCTGGGTATCATCAGCCATCTCGTATCATAACCTGCGGATGAGGGTGCGTGTCGATAATATTTCGGCAGCTAACAGCCTATTACCGTCTTAAAAATTTTACTGACATTAACGTGGGTGAACGTGACGTGTTTCCCAAAGTTACGTAGCGGGATTTCAGATTAGTTGGTAAAACGATTGTGAGCCAGAGAATAACTGATATACACACAAGGTGTTTATAGTGTCCTAAATATTTCCAGGAGAGGAATTATCGAACTATCCAGGGCATTTTAAGCAAGATGAGAATGGATATAACGATTGACATGGAAACAGTTCTTAGTTCCCATGACTAACGCCCATCTTCTGTTTCTTCCGGAACTTTTTTCTAATATTGTAGTTCTCAGAATTCCATCTCCCCCGTCTTTAGTGCCTACGTAATATATTTTCCTCTCGATTTTTTATTTTTCGCTAGCTCTCTCCGCTAATCTGTTTTTTTTCGTTCGTTATTTAAAAAAAGATATTACTCTTGCCAAGATCATTAACTCAAGGTTTTTAAAACATTTTAAAAGTCTTCTTCTTTAAGACAGTAATTTCGGCCGTGTTTATAAAAATTGAAACGGGCGTTCTCTCCGCTTATATCTTTTCTCTGTCTCTCATCCGCTTGTTATGAGTAGGACAGCGTTGTCGTCATAATTACACCGTTAATTAAGTTCCAAAACCCCTTCGCTCTCTCTCTCTCTTTCTTATTTTTCTCACTTCCGAGCTCGATCTCTCTCCCTCTCCTCTCATTTTTACCATCTGTCCTTTTCTATTTCTATTTCTCTTTTCCCCTCTTCCTATTATCACATTCCTTTCCAGTTTGTTTCGCGTCTCCTCTCACGAATAAATTAAATCTCGCAGCTTCCTGAAATTTGCGAAACAAGTGAAAAAACGACTTCGTTCTTTTTTCGCACCGCGAAAACTCTTTCACTCTCAGAAATACATCGCATTAATTCCAGCGGTAACGTCGTTTTTTTTTATTTATGTAAAAAAAATTCATCCGAGTAATTGAGAAATACTCGCTCCACGAGATTAAAAAAAAAATATTCTATTTCTGTCGAGTGCCGGTAACCTTCCATATAGACTCTCTCGAGTCGGTTTTGAGGTTTAAAATCGTAGAAAAAAGTAACGGACGTCATTTTAAAATTAATATGGAACGGTTAAAACTTGAAGCGTTTCGCGAAGTCCATGGCTGACGCAGTTGTATTTGCTCTAACATTTCTTCGTCGTTTGTGATTTCCCGAATTTTCAGCTTTTCCATTCGAGATAGATAGCTCTTCATAGTGGCTCCTCTTCATTCTCTTGTTATCTTTCCTGCTTCGTTTAATATTTCGGACGTTAAATACTTGAATCACACAGCATTGCCGATCCAATGCCATTTTCGCATTGCCATACTCCCTTTTCGCTTATACTTCATTTTAAGGAAATACCGAATAATTTATGCCTTAAGTAAACTTTCACTAGTGTACACATTCACCATGGCTCCACCCTCCGGTGGATCAAACCATAAGTCCGCGTCGGGCGAAGCGACCCGCCGGTGGGTCGCCGTCAGGGCCGGTCTCAGGCGTAAGTGGTCGCTTACAGGCGCCACTTCAGAGGGGCTGCAAAATCTGTATTTCGGATTTTTACGTTTTCATTTTTTTTAAGGTTTATTGCACAGAACTTGAAAACATCCCGACAAAATTATATTTTACGCCATGATATGTCACTCACAGGTGTCACCTAAGAAGGGCGGCAAGATGAACGTTTTAAGGTTTTACATTGTCTGCACTGTGCACTTTCCTCAACCTCTTTAGCGGAATATATACACGCAGAAGCAATAACTATACTGCTAAGTTTCATGTTCTTTTAGAGATTACGCATTGTAATTTCAAATTACCTTCCCGCCCCAGTGAACCTTCAATTTTGATTATTCGGGGTTTGTCTCTTTGTGCAACTATTTAACATTCGGGATCTCTACTTTTTGCAAGTAGCTTCTCTCTCTGATCCCTGGTAAATGACTTTGCAAAGAAAAAACCCCCAAAAAACTTAATCTCGTCCTTTTCGAAAAGTTGGTTCTTAAAGTTGCAATATAAAAATATTCGGTAATATAATCATTACATAGTAATTTTTTTATAAGGTCAGTGAATGTTTTATTTCTATTTTCTGAAAATATTTAGCTGAATATTTTTTTGAAAAAATAAAACAGTAAAATAAGTTTTCTTTTTTTAGTATATCATTAATATTATTTCATGCCTTTGATATCCAGATGGGCGGAAAATTCAGATACTGAGAATATGCAGTTAAAATAGTACTTGAAGGGATGTAATTTAATCCGAGTATAACTGTATGATACCCATATTGAAATTTAATTCCTAAAATCAATCATCACCTTTACCTTACCAATGATTGTTTTAAATTCTCATCAGGCTAATTCGGATTAATGAGTATTTTTGTTAACGTGGAATGGAAAATTCACTACCGAATCTTACAATGTTAAAATATTTTGAAAGAATTAAGCGCTTGTATTGTTCACGTCGTTGCGTTGGAAAAACGAAAGGGAGGGAAGAGAGCGAGCAGCTTATTAAGTACACTCGGTCGAAAGAAGATGTTGCGAGAGACCAAGTGATGAAATGAAGAAAGCATGAGTGAAAGAGAAGCGATATGGAATAAAAATGGAGAGGGTGTGGTATGAAAAAGCGCGGATGAGATGAAACTGTCGAGGGAGAGGCGTGAGTTGCGAAGGAGGTTGCGCAGAGGGAAGGCGTCGACAGACGCTTCCAACAATAGCATATCAAGTGGGATGCGGAAAGAAAAGCAGCGGAAAGACGCTCATGAAGATGAAAGGCAGCGGAATAGAACTACCAAGGGCTTACATTACGCTCGCGCGTCACAATCATCGATGCAGCAGAGACAAGGGAACTACGGGATTTGTTTTGCGGACGACTTAAAATAGGAGAAAGGAGAATGTTAATCTTTTTAATAGGTGAGCTTTATTGATAAAATGGAAAACTAACTCTTTTTTTGACAAGGAGGTAATAAGTGTAACCTGTGGTAACGGAATAATTGACTCGGGTTTCCATTCGACGCATACATTCCTGAAGATTCTGATGAATTTGTCGGACAGCACGATCAGGTTGTTCGAACCACGTCCGAAGGACTAACATAAGACTTGGTGGGTATATCGATCGGGTCAGTTTTACCCATCTCTTTATTTCATTCAAGATTTATTCAAATTTTAGTTTCGACGTGTATTGAATCGATAAACTTAGCAATAGCAACCAACTACTACAAGGCAATTAATTGTAACATCAAGAAAAATTACAAACTCTATATGAAAAAACTCTGAAAATTTCAGTTATGCGCACTCGATAATTCTAGATCTAGGTCTAGCCGAGAAGATTCCAGGAGCTCCCTTTTAGGAAGGAAAAGAATGGAGCGAGAAAACTCCACCGAGGGTAATGGAAGGGGGAGGGGGGGGGGACGGTTTATCATCACTCAATTTGAATATCATCATTCATCTGTTTTTGCACAATTTTCTCGAGCGGAAGCACCGCGAGAGTGGCACCAAAATGCTCCTTAACTCAAAAATAATATTCTTTCGAAAGACGCCCATGAACTCACTTTTCGAGTGAAGGATCATGTGATCGGAGGGTTAATTTGCAATTCAAAAATGCGAGCAATTTCTGCGGAATTTTCTTACCTCGGGAATCTTTTGCGCGACATCGTCCGCTCCAAGGATGGGGTTGAGAGAGGAAGGGGAGTGAAGGAGGGGGGGAAATACAATTATTACTGCCGTTTTTTTCATTTATTTCTTCAGTAACACTCTCCAGATCTTGTCCCTGCCGTTTAGATATTTTTATTGCTTACAGGCAACGCGAAGTCCTCATTTCCTTTTGGTTTTATCGATATTTTTTTCTTTGGCTGTGTCCTTACTACCACTACAAGGAAGCTCTGGGTGCAAATAATTATGCATTTCTGAATACTGCGTGTATTTATGGGAGTGTTAAAGTTCGTAAGTTATTTATATTTTTATAGCATGGATACGTTTATGCGTGTATCAGTGGATGTGAATGTGTTTGAGCGTAGGCATACGTATGTAACAGATAATGTACGCATTATTCAGGTGGAACAAATATTATCTTTTTGAAACTTTGAAAAAAAGCTTTCCAAGAAACACGCCTAATGGTTCTTCAAACGTTTTTTTTTATTTAGCAATAATGTGAAACAAACGGAAAAGGCTACAGTAGCATCCATTGATTTAATTAAAGGAGTATTTAAAAATGATTGCTGCTTTCGTAACGAATCATAACTTTCTTGAATATCCCGGATTTATTAGGAAATCCCTTTAATTTTTTTATGAACAGTTAAGAAATGTCTTTTTACTTTATCATTCTTCGGTTTCGAAATACTTGCATGAAAAAGTAAGCACTTTTACTTATCCTTAATCATTATAAATAAGTATTCATCTTTCCTCTCATTTTTGTAGTGAATGTTTCTTTTCCGTCATTCGAGGGTCATCACTCATGTTATTCATAATTATTCTGGGGCAAACTAAATACTATATATTTCACATTAGTAAATGTTTTCAAAAAATCTTAATTGGCTTAATCAATTCACTTTTAACACAAGTAAATGGCTTTCCTCTATATTTGCACATTTCTGTGTTTTTCATTCTAGCTTCTAAGGTAAAATCGCTAGCATAGATATTTCGTAGGTGTCCTAGCTGCTATTCGTCACCTTAAAAGGACCGGAAGGTGTCCCTGTGTTCTGTTCTCCCACACCCACCCACACGCACACCTCTTTGTAGAGATCTTCCGCACAAGCCGCCTTATGGCGACTTCGTGATCTCCTGTGTCCCCTCGAGGATGTACTCTGTACTTGATATTTACCACCAAAGCAAATGTCTGAATAATACTATACAGAAAACGTAAGTTATATTCACTCGCTATACTTGTTTCTGATTCCATCTGAATAAAAAATTGAAGGTGAGTAGTTTTTCTTACCCCTTTTCAGGGTGCTTTACTTTGTTGAATAGATAACTCGCTGAATCTACGTATATATATATATATATATATATATATATATATATATATATATATATATGTATATATATATGTATATAACGCCTTAAGCATGTTTCCAACACTTGAAAAATTCTTCCAATGAGAGTAACATTCAACTCGTCCTCCCGTGCTCAAATGTCCTCCCCCATCCTCCTCTGCCCCTTCTTTCCAATATCTTTCCCTCTCCGCGACTGTGATCCTTCCCTTCTTCTCGTCTTGCCCCCCCCCGCTCCCCTCCATATTGACTCCCTCCTTGAAAAAACGTTCCCATTTAAACACTGCCGCTAAATCTAATTCCAATACGAATAGCGCCTAACACTCCCCAAGTTCTACCCGAAGCCATGTCAACGTATTTCCGTCCTTCCAAACTCTCACGGCTGAAAGTAAAATTTATTGGAAAAGAAACCTTGGGAAGATTTATCTACCTGTCTTTCCTACTATCCATTGCGGTTTTCGGTTCAGCTGCGTGGTTGAGTTACGTTTGGCCCTTTCCCTGACCATCAACAAGTCACAGGGACAGGCTTTTGACAGAATTTGCTTATACCTTCCGAAACCTGTATTCAGACACGGGCAACTGTATGTAGCTCTCTCAAGAGTTCGATAATTGGACTCATTAAATGTTTTATCTGAGAAGAACGAGATTTTTAATTGCTTTTACATTGATATATATTAAACGTCCAAAAACACTAGGTCGCGTATGGTACGCGGGCGTATAGCAAGTAAGATTATATACCAAGATTTCTTACGTCCACGACGCTGTCGTGTGGGCTCTTACGAGTACAATGACTGATATCTTAGGAATGTCAATTTTCAACTATTTTCACATTGCCACCGTTGGTCATTTCTCTAAACGCTATCACGGGCAGCACCAGTTAAAGACTGAAACCTCTACACGTTTCCATTCGAATTTCCTTAAAAAAAAATTTAATATCAAGATAAAGTAAAAACGTAAAATTCAAATGTGTATCCTCCTTCGGACTACGTCTTAGGCACCTCTGAATTACTCGAAGGGGTGGTAGTGGATACATTATCAACCTTCGACACAGCGATTCCTGGTTCGTTTATTGGAAGAGATAGCTCCGTTCTTCGCTTTTGTACTGTGAGGGTATGCATATAAGTACTCATTCCACTAAGTTTATATCGTCATTCTGTTTGTGTGTTCATCTTTAAGGCGAGTAATTCATCGTAAATGTGGTTGTGAGCCTGATAGTCGACCCGTTTACGGAAAATATAATTAAATAACAAACAGTTGTATCCTAGCTCAAAACAGATGATTTAGCATGCCAGTAACGTGAAGATTTACATGTCTACACTTTAATTAATGTACATTCTAAGCACATGTATGAATGGATCATTCCTAATCAAATCCTTCATCCATCCTCCGGAGACTATCTCACCCTTTGGGGAGCAGAGTTTACATCATCTCGACGGAGCGCAAAGAATTCACAAGAAATACATTGACTCTTCGCATATCTCTCTCACTCTTGGTGCAAAGCACTGATTTAGTCGTTTGCAGGTGTACTCACTTTGAAGTGAGTTTGTCTCTTTGGCATCGCTTTGCGACACCACATAAGATTTGAATGACACAGTTCTCTCCTCGATTGAGTCAATAATTTCAAGTACACAGAGATACCCACTTTGTAGCACTCTTCGACAAAGTTTCATTGGAGTTGAAACGATTCTTTTATTATATTAGAATGATTGATTTTTATTAAAAATAATAAATCGCTTGTTTGCGTATGATATTATGGAAATTTTAACTTAAAAGAAACATTTACTAAGAAATTAATTACCTATTTATTGCCTCTTAATTGGACAATTTTAAATACTTATCGAATTAAAATGCAAAGTAATACCGATGCGTGTGAGAGCGTTGTGCTTTAGTTTTGAGCTCGATATCCAAGTAGCGTCACAGTTACGTTTTTGAATGTCGATAAACCTGAATATATGGCATATTTAAGCAGTCTGATCTTATTGTTAGAGAAATTACTAGTTAAAGGGTATATTCAAGTGTGTTATTATCATATAGGGATACTTTTAAAGAAATAAGAAGTGTGGATTTGTTTAGAGAATTCATCATAAAATTGTCAAAGTAACTTGCACCTTTTTGGTTTTATGCTATGTCTTAAAAAGTGAAGAAAAGCCTCTCTCCACAAACTACTTCTAGTACATTCGATTTAGAAATAATGTAAGCCTTGAACTCAATCGGAATCGGATACGACTTTATCGCCATCTGCCAAAACTTAGGAATGAATTTTGATTATGGATTTCCTATCATTTGTTTACGTTGCTTCATGCGCCCCCTTTCCTTCCCTCGAAACTCTCGATGTTGGATCAGGAGTGAAGCGCCTTTCGCTCTTCCTTTCTCATTCCCGAGGAAGAAGAGTTAGCGTAGGAGGATAAAGACTTGGAAGGATCTCAATTCACGCCGGATTCTTCTAAATTTTCCACTCCTCCGTGGAAATTAATGAAGCAAACGAGCACTTATTCCCTCTCACCCCCCTTCTCTCTCTTTCTATAAAACCCTGGGGTTTTATTTTCTTTTTCCTCTACTTGGCTTCTTAATTTTTTTGCGTACTTTCTGAATTTTTTACGTTGTTGAAGATGAGACGCAAAGCCTTCGCTTTTAATGAAGAATGGAGGATTTACGGCCATTTTGTTTATTCTTAGACAAAATTCCGAAATGGATCCATCCATCCATGGATCCATCATGCGTCAACTGAATTCTTCGAGAGATTTCTGTTGTCCATTGTTCATTGTTGGTTGATGGGACTCGTGGATCGACTGAGGAAGCTTTTATGTGTTTGCGGTTTAAGGGCTTATTGATTGATTGGTAGATCTGTGAAAGGTTGTGGTTCTCAAGTAACTCCCCCTAATCCCGCCATTTCAATTCAACGTTCGGTGTTGTTTACGCAAATTCGGCCATTATTTCGCGAACGACAATCACCCGTGACAACAGCGAAAGCTTGCAAAGAATTCCCTGACAACGTGAGCTTAACAAGAATAAATTAATTATGTTTTATATTTTAGTCAAGGATGTTTTTCTGAGGAATTTCCTAATTAAGCTGAGTTATCCTATCGATATAGGCAAATAATCTCATAGTACAGTATATAAAAATGGAGACAACGCTCAAGATGGCCAATAAACGGAATAATAAAACTTTCAGATTATTAAATAAGCTCATAGTCTTTTTGGCTTATAAACTGGTTATTTGTTCATTGAAGTAACGAAAAATCACTTATGTTCTTAAATCAACAATTCTCGTTATTTTTAGCTCATAATTACGTTCTTTCCTCATCGATCGTTACTTGTGAATATCAGGCAGGATATTTCTAACATAATTTCGATTATTTTCTTGACGGTATAATTTAAATAAATAATATTTTCGTGATATTTTTATAAAACAAAGTTTTAATTATTTTTACATGTTAAATAAAAGCGGAGAAACAGAAATATTAGTTAGATTTACTTGAAGTCTTGTTGTTACTCAGTGTATGATCATTTTCATTCAAAACAAAACTTTCATTTCCATACGTTTACGATTATCTGTTCAAAGTGCTAAAAAAGAGGCAATCGTTTAAAAAATGCGATATGGATGAAAAAATTAGACATTATTTCACACACATCTATAGATTTTGTGTCTTTGCCTGCTATTTTAAGAGCTAAGTGAACAGAGAATCCAAAGAAAAACATTCCTTTTTATTCTTTTGGGCGTTTATCCTGTCGTGTTTCGAACCTTGGCCACCTGCTCGGAGATTTCGCAAATAACTTCCACTATTTCTCTCCTCGCTCTGCAATAATTTGGAAGACACCGAAAAGCTTTTTAGGTCCGTCAAGTTAGAAAGAGCGAGCGAGCGAGAGCAGTCGAAAAAAATATTAAGATTTAAAGCGAAGCCGCGCTGTGCTGAGTTGGCGCCATCATCAATCATTCATGCGACCATTGGACCAGCTCAATATCCGAAAATTCTCCACTCTCCTCCTTAAACGGAGGTCCCTTTATTCCTCTTCCCGTATTAAACACAAAGTTTTCCCTTGTATAGGTACCATATATTGTGACAGTTAAGGAATTTTCTCTGCGTGTATTTACAAGGAAATCGGAATTTGTCCCCACCCACTCGGTTATTATGAAAGAATGAGTCGAACAATCGGGCATTTCTTCTGTATTTTGAGAATTGAAGAAACTGCGTCGTTGGTTGCAAGAGTCTATAAACGAGCGCTGTTTAAGACCACACCTAAAAATCCGGTTCCATTTATCGCGGCAATTCAGGTATACAAAAGTCGACCCTGACTGACTAACTGACATTAATTGCATTTCGATGGAAATAGTGCAGGATTCTCTTATTCATAAAATTAGGACTGTGACCTAAGGATGCCTATCGCTCGACAGCGTTTTAATAGGGTAGAAAGAGAAGTAAGGTTGTGAAAGGGAAGCAGTGCGTGAAAAAGGAGAGAACGCGACGGAAATCGGATGAGGAGCCATTTATTCATGCCTTATATCTACCCTTCTTCCCTTCAATACATATTAAAAAATGGGGTGTTTTCCGATTAAGCGTGCAATCCGGTAATGGCGAAATGAGGCCGAACTTCTCGATTCAATTCGCCGTGATTGGCGAAGGGATTAGGCGCGGAATGACGCCATCGAATCGGTCCGGGAAAGCGCCCGGTTCCGTTCCCTCCATGACCGAAATCCGGACGCATAGCTAAGGGTCCTTGCTCACCCCCTCACTTCTCCCTTGTCATTTCGTGTTGTGGCGCGGTGAAGGGGAGCGAGGGGAGGGAGAAGGATGGGATGAAGGAGGGTGGTGAAGGATAGAGCGGGGGCGTGAGAGGCAGGGAGTGCTAGGTCTAATTTGTATGTTTACGACTCCGTCGTGCTTAGAAGATTTGAGAGGTTGTTTTCTCCTCTTCCCTATCACCATCATCCAATCTCTCTTTCTCTCTCTCCCTCCCTCCCTTTCTCCCTCTCTCCCTCCCTCTCTCCCTCCCTCTCTCCCTCCATCCCTCTTTCTCCCTTCCCCCCTCTCTCTTGCTCCCATATCCCCCAACTGGGTGTATATCCGATCGCTAAGTCACGTCGTAATGGGCATTACCGGATGCGGGATTTAACGGAGATGAGAGTACCTTTCCATAAGGACTTTGGTTTAACTAGTTACAAAAAATTACCTTCCAACGCTTTTAAAAGAGGAAATAATTGATTCCTTGGAGTTGTTTTAGATTCCATTAAATTAATTTTCTAAAGTTTTACTGTCGTTGACTCAACAGGCAAGATAAATTTTTCAACGTAAATTTTATATTAGTCATTTAAGCTTTAATGGAATGTTTGAATCTTTACCTTCCCAAGAGGCTCTGAGAGATGTAATGGAAATCGGGTTTTTTTTTAAACCCGAGACGTAGTATTTATCAGGCGAACCAGATCTTTTGAATAGTTTGGAAACTTTTAATTAAAATCGCAAACGTAAATAATCGATATTATTTCGCCGAAAAAGGTCCTTGCGAACAACATCATTGTGAAAAAATTAAATGGGATAAATCGAAATTCGGTCATGTGAGGGACAAAAGCGCGGATATTCAGAAGACAAAACTAAAATGGAAATGAAAGCACCTTCGGAGGAACAATGCGCCTTCCCCCTCTCCCTCCCCCTTAACTCTCTCTTCCTCTCCCTATCTCTCTACGTAATCCCGAACACGCCGCCGCCACACTCCCTCGGGAGTTTAACCCCCAAACTCATAATCACTTCACTACGGCTTCCAAAAGCGCACTCAGTCAACCACTTCATATCCTATTACCTAATCACTTCTCTCCCGAATCGCAAGTAGCTCACTGTATAATCCCATAGCCATGTCGTACCCATTATCCTTCGCGCTTTCCCGCCCCGCAGCTATCACCTAACCCGACCCTTCTGTCAACAATGCCTTTGGAATGCCTACGGAGAATGCGTGTTGTAACTAGGATCCCGGGCGAGGACTGATATCCTAACCCACCCCTCTCATAGGACCCGATATCCTCAGTTAAGGGGGGGAAGGGGTTCGCGTTAAAGCTGATCCTACTTTAAGGTGTCGCACGTGCGGAGGAATATGGAGAGCTACTGATTTAATTTTGACGGAGAGGTTTAAATGCGAATTAAGACGGAAGAAGTTTTCAAGAAAGAGCTGCAGCAGTTAATTACTCGGACAGTTGATTTTAAAATTAACTTGAGTTTACGCAAATCTAAATACGCAATAAAATCCCCCTTTTGTATATATCTGGATCGATAAAAATTATATCTCAATTAAAAGAATTTGTTAAACACCTCCCAAAAAAAGTCAAAACGTGAGTAAAGGGACATGACTATTACGAGTCCATCAAATAATTTTATTAGCTCTCAAAAGCAACATATCATTTACAATTTTACAATATGAGCTAATTTAATTTCACAATAGGCAAAACTGAAAGGCTGCATATGAGGAGAAACTGAATGGATTGTTTGACCTCTATAGTAGGGAAAATATTCCTTCCAATGAAATTTGGGTTTGAGGCATCGTATTAACTAATTATTTATAAATAAAGCCCCGATAGAATTTTTCATGCAGTCCATCAGCAATGTAAGACCATATCCATGTGATATAATACAGTATTCTGACTTGTAGGCTGGTATGTACGGCAGCCTATTCGGATACATTCCGGTTAAAATCCTTGAGATTTCTTTCCGAGTTCATTCTTTCCTTTGGTGTCCAAGATTATCTATGTTAATTTTTATCAACCGAACTTATGCAGATCATTTCCAAAGTGTAAAATAAAAAATCTGATGTGGCCAACACATGACTTTCTCCATATTTGGGGTATAGATATTTAAATTATTATAAATAGCATTATAAGGCAAAATTATTATTTCGTATCTTAAAAGAATACAGTCGTCCTTATTGCCGTAAATTAGGTATATTTTGAATAGCTACGTTTAGAGAATTCACCGCTACATGGTGGTGGCGCTGTATACTGGAAATTAAGAAAAAGCAAAATATCTCCGAAATGGATGGTTCTACGAAACTTTGTTTCAAACAAAACTTGGAAGCAATATTATTCTCTACAACTTTGGCCCTCACGAAGATTACCAATAACGACGTTTTTAAGGAGATATTTGACGGAAACCGAAAACACCGATTATTTATAAATAATTCCTAAAAAATAACTACTATGGAAAATTCTTTCAAATGAAAGTTGTAGGAAATTACATTCTCTATAACATTTGTATAGAATTGCATATACAATATTGATGTTTTAACGGAGAAATACTGCAAAAACCGAATCGGGTTTTTTATAAACCTCGACTTCCGGTTAACCGTTATTGTCCAAAAACTAATCAGCTCTTTGTGCTCGTGCTAAAGTGTTATATGTGAAGTTTGGTAACTATATGGCAAGTACTTATTGAGTTAGAGCGCCCACAATCACACACACATACAGACATCATTCCGAAAATAGTCTGAACGTGTTCTAGGGACCTCAAAACGTGTATTTCTGTTGAAATCTCGAAGTCGATTTTTTTCGTGATCACAATACTTTCCCCATACAATGTATGGAGAAAGTAAAAAAGGCTTTCGAGAGACGTAAGGCATCCACGTAACTATTCATTGGGTCAGTTTATAACTTTTCGCGTCCGAGTATTAATCGCGCACTGGTAGCATCTGCGCGTCGTCAAGGCTTCCTTCAAAATCCCATTCCCAGTATAATCGCATTTTTACTTAATCCATACATAGTATGAAGAAAGTATTGTGATCACGAAAAAAATCGCCTTCGAGATTTCAACGGAAATACACGTTTTGATGTCCCTAGAAAACGTTTAGACTTTTCGGAATGATGTCTGTGTGTGTCTGTCTGTGTGGATGTATTTGATTGTGGGCGCTCTAACTCAAAAAGTACTTGCCATATCGATACCAAATTTCATATATATCAGGTTAGGGTGGGTACAAAGAACTAATTAGTTTTTGGACAATACCGGTTTACCAGAAACCCGATTCGGTTTTTGCAGTATTTCTCCGTTAAAACATTATTATTTTGTATACAATTCTATAAAAATGTTATAGCGAATGTAATTCCTACAACTTTTATTTGAAACTATTTTCCATGGCAGTTATTGTTTAGGAATTATTTATAAATAATGGGTGTTTTCGATTTCCGTCAAATATCTCCTTAAGAACGTCGTTATTGGTAATCTTCGTGAGAACCAAAGTTGTAGAGAATAATATTTCTTCCAAGTTTTGTTTGAAACAAATTTTCGTAGAACCATCCATATTCAAAATATACGTAATTTACGGCAACAAGGACGACTGTATTCTTTTACGATACGATATAATAATTTTGTCTTTTAATGCTATTCATAGTAATTTAAATATATATACCCCAAATATGGAGAAAGTCATGTGTTGGCCACATCAGATTTTTTAATCAGTTTTTCATATCGTCGGTTATCCGGTGGGCGACCAGTCTATTGGAGAATAGGAGAAAGGGAGGCGGGGATGGTGAGATGTGGAAAATCGAACAGATGGATTATTTATTTAGAGTAGTTACTTCGATCAATTGAGTTCATGACGTAGGATGTGTTTTCTCGAGGTTTCCTTTCTTCGCCTGAGGCAAGGGGATTACAAAATCCAGATCTCGTAATTTTCTTCAGGACGAAGTAACCTTCTCTTCGCAAGTAATTTTTTGTTTATATCTGTCGATTGAGCGCGATCCACAAAAAAATTGACGAGAAGAAAAACAACGAACCCGTATTCCGAGTACTGTTCGTTGAATACTTGCATTGAGAAATAGAATAAAATTTGAAAAATAGACATTATTATTTTAGCGCTGATTGCTATTTATCATGTTGACAGTACAAAACTAGGTACTAGCAAAATCGCTGTTTAAGTGTAATTCATCTGAGTGAAATTTATGCGATAAAATATTATCTTAAAATTTATTTGGAGCACATTTATATCAAGTTTTGCCACATTAAATGCGTTGTTTTGGTATTTAATTGCTATGTCACTTCAATATCAGAAGTTGTAACTAATAAATCTTATTTCTCCCGCATGTCCGTTTTGGACCGAATGCTACTTTTACCGCTCGAATAGTTTGAGAATAACTTCAGGCTAGAGGTTTAAAAAACGCACACGAAAGGGAAAAGAAATATAAACTAACCTTTCTTGAGAGGATAAGCTATCCTTACGTACATGTACCGTCTGGAAATAGAAGTCGTCTTAAAATATGTGTTTCCCTGTGGACGGCGCTCACGTGTATATTATCTCACAACCTCGTATTTCTCTGTTGACATGTCAAATTTTCATTTGACATGGAAGTAATTCGAAGAACTTTGGTATTTATAGTGTTTTAACGTTACGGTATGTTTCAAAGCCAAGACTTCAAATCGTCCTATTAAATAATAAACTAGCTTGTCGCGTATCGCTTATACCTTTTGTTTTCGTCCATCGAATTTGAAGAGATGATGGAAGTGTGACGACAAAGTATCAACGAAAATACACGAAAGTAACTCGAACCATGGTGACAGGAATAGAAAGATAATCGAGACAAACGATGGCCCGATATTTTAAAATTCCCCCAAACATGAAAATCTTCGCGCCATTTCGCAGTACGTGCAACTCGTTAAAAAATTTAGGAAATTAAAAATTTAATAATAGGTAGTAATGTATGGCATAATCTAACATAAGGGCAGCCATATAAGTAACTATGCTGGATGCAGTGGCGTACGTGAGAATCTGGGAGGGCCCCCGCAGCAAATAATATGGGCCCCCCCTATGGATATCTTACAATAGTCAGTACGGTTTGAACGATTGCCCCCCCCCGCATTGCGGGTGTTGCGGGGGCTATCAGTACGCCACTGGCTGGATGCCATTTATCTCCTGTGGATTGCACAGTAGCGGCACGAGGGTAGCAGATTCGACTCGTACTTAAAGAGTTTCCGCACCCATACGTTGTGAAGTTTACAATGTAAAAAAAAAACAGAACTAATTTATCGGGGATTTTTCAAAAAGCTCAAACGCAGAAAATTGGCGAAATAAGTTCGAAGACGCACTTAGCACAACTTCGGCGAACCTGCCAAACACGAAGTAATGGTCGTAGCGTGTGCCAAATTGTGAACCGCTTGTGAAAAAGAATTATGAAACTTCGCGTAGAGTGCGGTTTTAAATGGACGGAAGTTTTGTAACCGGCTATCGTTAAGACGAGCGCAAAGGCACAATGGCGACTTTCATTGCATCACGTAGAAAATAAAAGGATTAGGGTGATGGAGGGGAAGGAGGGAGAAGAACGGAAACAGTCTATCCTCGAATGGCGATCGAGTGTGACCGATGTAAATTATGACTATCTCTGAAACAAAGATTTGAAGGGTATTAAATGTTTTTAACAATAGGCGTAAATAAAATCAAAGATTTTAATTCATGTCGCACGGAATATTCGCTATTATGTATATGCAGTGTTAGATATTTTTCAAAGCTGTGCAAATAAAATAGCAAACACATACCTGCTTTCTAATTTTAATATATGGAGTATCAAGAAACTTCTCTGTAATATTGCAGATAAAATCATTCGAAGCGTTTCATTAATCAGGCGCGTCTCTCGTTGGGGAATTAGAAATTGGAAATTTTCCGCTAGCTCAGATAAAGGGAAGTGGTTCGAATGTTCTATAACAGTGGTGACCAACCTTTTCTACATGGCGGGCCGCATCGGTGGTTGCGAATCTTTCGGCATTGGAAGTTACAATTCTTCTGCGGACCGGGTCATATTTTAAATCGGAAGTTATCTATACATTCTGACGTGTCATTTAGGTGAAAATCAATTCTGAGGTTTTTATGGCGAACATTCCAATATTTAAAGCTTTATAAAAACTTTCATAAAAATCCGTGAATTTGTGTGTTAAATTATTCGGATTACTTTTTCATTATGGTTTCGCGGGCCCCACAAAAACCCTTCGGGGGCCGTAGGTTGGGCACCACTGGTTTTAAAGATAGGTAGCATTTTAAATTTCTGCATCACGTATCGAACGTAAATTATGAGAAGCCTAAAATTGATTTGATTTTTTTTTCAGCTATGATTAGGGAAATTCATGCAAAAACGCGTATTTTCCCAACTACAATTTATTCGATATTAATTTCTATTCCTGAGATGATGTACCGCAATCGGGACTGCATTTTCTAAACTAAAATTCAAGTTTAGAAAAAGTAAAACTTAAAGTAATGGGTAAAAATTTTATTAACGCGGTATCCAAATTATGGAGTTGTCTAAATGTTTATGGATATTTCACCCTAATACTACGGGGGCTGTTTTCTTACACGTATTGGATGTGATAGGGCAGTCACACTCTTCAGCCATTACTTGATCATAATTCATTTTTTGTCATTTTCTACGCGAATGCTCTAATAGCAGAATGGTATTTCTTTCGATTTCCAATAGTTTAACCGCTGCTAGTAATGGCCGTTTCCCTTCACTCAGGGCATGAATGCAGGCATTTTTTGGCAAAAACTTTACTAGATGGAGGAGTCGTGCATCGGCTGTTTTTTCTTCCATCGTCTGTTTTGGAATGCGTCCTTCTCTTTCCTTCCCTGCGCTTTATCCCTCCAAATGATTTATTTAGATATTTAAAATATTCGGGAGTTGAGATATCGTTTTCCGATATCCCTGCATCTAAACCGGTGAAGGCTATGCGTCTGCCTTCCATCTATACAGTTATCGGTTTTTGATATTTTCCCTCATTCTATTTTCATGATCGTTTTAATCTCTCCTTTTTGGTGGTGCATGAGGGATCGCAAATGGGTCGTGGCACCTTCAAAACTCAATAGTCTTGAGTTATTTCCTCGTAATCAATATACATCGACAGCTGTTGCCTTGACTATTTTTCAAAACTTCTCTAATTATTTTTCGCGTCCAAAGAAATGCTATTCGTTTCAGCCTGTCGATATAAAGATAATAACCTAAGATTGTCATTAAAAACCTGCATTTTCTGTCCTTTAGGAAGATTTATTTGAGTTCCTCAAAAAACCGTATTTTAATAATCACCGCGTGACAATTAAAATTTTTTGTTATCATTATGATACTCGTTGTAAAAGGTAGTTGACTCTATATGAACTAGTTAAGTTAATAAATAATCGAAAGATTTGATTCGATCCCCAAACTCAAGGATTGGGCCTTTCGAATAACGGGTTTAGTATTTTTTTGGCCGAGATATGAATGCGATATTTTACCTTATATTCACTAATAATGACTCTCAAGAGACTTTTGAATTGATTATAATAAAATCTAAAGACACACTGTATCATTTTTTATCAGATAACTAGCAGAAATTCCCGGCGTTGCCCTTGGAAATTTGTTTCAAATCCGATAGGAATTCTAGATGATACACGCTCGCTTAAATAGTAATTCTTCAAAAGTCACAGAGGAACAGAGGTCAATGATACGGCAACAATACAGAGAGGCGCGGTCAAGAGCTAGAGTAACAATGCGAGAAGCATTTAATGATTACAAAAAGAAAGTTCTGCATAGTAATTTGAAAGAAAATCCGAAAGCATTTTGGTCGTACGTTAGAGAGGTTCATGGTAGAGGCCCCACCATAGCGTCATTGAGAACGGAGGCAGGTGATGTAGTACATGACAGCGCGGAAAAAGCGAACTTGTTAAATGAACACTTTCAGAAAGCGTTTACTTCAGTGAGCAACGAATTTGAGGAACCAGCTTTGAATGATGAGGGAAATTCGATGGAAGATATGATATTCTCGGAAACAGGTATCGCGCACCAGCTAGAGTCGATTAAGCAAAATAAGTCTCCCGGGCCGGAGGGCATACCCGCGCGTGTGTTGAAAGAGCTAGCCTCGGTAATCGCACCTTACTTGAAAATAATATTCGAAAAATCCGTTGCACATGGTACCGTTCCAAAAGACTGGAAGCTAGCATACGTAACGCCCATCCACAAAGGCGGTGATAAAGAGAACCCCGAAAATTATAGACCGATTTCCTTGACGTCATTATCGTGTAAGATTCTAGAACATATAATTGTTAGCTCTGTTCTGCGTTATTTAGACGGTCGTTCTTCACTAAGCAAAAACCAACACGGGTTTCGGAAAGGTAGGTCATGCGAAACGCAGCTCGCCCTCTTCGTAAACGATTTGTTACAATGCGGAGAGAAAAACACTCAGGTTGATGCGATTTTCATTGATTTTAAAAAAGCGTTTGACAAAGTACCCCATAATAAATTAATAGGAAAACTAGGAAAGTACGGCATAAACCCTAATATCGTGAGTTGGGTAAAAGACTTCCTCTCAGACAGAAAACAGAGAGTAGTTATTGATGGGAAATCTTCATACCCGGTAAAAGTCGCATCAGGTGTTCCACAGGGAAGTGTCATAGGCCCACTACTATTCCTGATATATATATATATATATATATATATATATATAACGATATCTGCTCGGTAGTTCGCTGCAAAATAAGACTTTTCGCAGATGACACCGTTTTATATAAGGAGATAACGAGTCAGGATGACCAAAAATCGCTCCAGGAAGATTTAAACGCCCTTTCAGCATGGTGTCAAGATTGGAAAATCGAAGTTAATCACAGCAAATGTTCCCTATTGAGTTTCTGGAAGAGTAAGAACAATGAATTAGACTCGGAGTACAGAATTGATAGATTGAATATCCAATCTGCAGAGTACGTTAAATATTTAGGAGTCACCATTTGTCGTGATCTATCGTGGAATATGCATATTCGAAGGATCGTAGGCGCAGCTAATAAGAAATTAGGCTTCGTAGGCAGAATAGTAAGAAGTAGCACAGAACAGGTACGAGAAACGTGTTATTTATCATTGGTCAGATCTCAGGTCGAATACGCTTCCAGCATATGGGATCCGTACGAAAAGGGACAAATACTTGAGTTAGAAAGAATCCAACGCAGAGCAGCCAGATTCGTAAAGCAAAAATATGAGCAAAAATTAAGCGTCACATCACTCTTGAAGGAGTTGAATTGGATATCGCTAGAGGATCGCAGAATTAGCGCTAGGTTAAGGCTTCTGGAGAAATTTAGGTCGGAAGTTCTCTTAGAGGAGGTCTCAGGAATATTAGAGGCACCTACGTACATGGGCAGGCACGATCACGAGAATAAAATACGAGAGATCGACTGTAGGACCGAGCGATACCAGAGCTCGTTTTTTCCAAGGACCATACGGGATCATAACAGGAGAGTGATTCCCACGAGGGACGTTATTGGGTAGGTTTTGGTGTGCTGCACCCCCTGCCACCCACCAGTCTGGTGATTTGCAGGGTATCATGTAGATGTAGATGTAGATGTATTTAAGAATTCACTCGGCCGCCGTGTTGAATACAACCGGCAGAGTGAAACAAAAAACACGTATGAATTATTTCCGGGAGCCCTCCACAATCGTACCAAATTTGCTTCAAATCTACTTGGGAAAATACGCGTAGTTTAATCAGTACCCGTCGTCCAATTACGGATAAGAAAGTAAGCCTTCCCACCTTTCCCACTGTGTATAATAATGTAGAAAATAAGGAAAATCAGAAAATTGAGGAAAATCAGGAAATTCAGGAAAATCATGAAATTCAGGAAAATCAGGTAAATCAGGAAATTCAGGAAAATCAGCAATTTCAGGAAAATCGGGAAATTCAGGAAAATCAGAAAATTCAGGAAAATCAGGAAATTCTGGAAAATCAGGAATGTCAGGAAATTCAGGAATATCAGGAAATTCAGGAATACCAGGAAATTCGGGTAAATCAGGAAATTCAGGTAAATCAGTAAAATCAGAAAATTCAGGAAAATCAGGAAAATCGGGAAAATCAGGAAAATCGGAAAATTCAGGAAAATCAGAAAATTCAGGAAAATCAGAAAATTCAGGAATATCAGGAAATTCATGTAAATCAGGAAAATCAACAAATTCAGGAAAATCGGGAAAATAGGGATAATCAGGAAAATCAGAAAATTCAGGAAATTCAGGATAATCAGAAAATTCAGGAAATTCAGGTAAATCAGTAAAATCAGGAAAATCGGGAAAATCAGAAAATTCAGGAAAATCAGGAAAGTCAGGAAAATCAGATAAATCAGGAATATCAGGAAATTAGGAAAATCACGAAATTCAGGTAAAATTCAGGTAAATCAGGAAAATCAGCAATTTCAGGAAAATCGGGAAATTCAGGAAAATTCAGGAAATCAGGAAATTCTGGAAAATCAGGAATATCAGGAAATTCAGGAAAATCAGGAAAATGAGGAAAATCAGGAAATTCATGGAAATGCTGATTTTTCTGAATTTGCCGAATTTCCTGATTTTCCTTATTTACCTGATTTACCTGATTTTCCTGAATTTCCTGATTTACCTGATTTTCCTGAATTTCCTGATATTCGTGATTTTTCTGAATTTTCTGATTTTCCTGAACTTCCTGAATTCCTGATTTACCTGATTTTCCTGAATTTCCTGATTTTCCTTATTAAATTGTTTGATAAAAAGGTGTAGGAAATTATCAGAAAAATCAGGAAATTCAGGAAAATCTGGAAAATCAGGAAATTTAGGAAAATCGGGTAAATATGGAAAACCAGGAAAATTAGGAAATTCAGGGAAATCAGAAAATTCAGGAAATTCTGGAAAATCAGAAAATTCAGGAAAATCTGGAAATTCATGGAAATGCAGATTTTCTGAATTTCCTGATTTTCCTGAATTTTCTGATTTTACTGATTTACCTGAATTTCCTGATTTTCCTGATTTACCTGAATTTCCTGATTTACCTGATTTTCCTGATATTCCTGATTTTCCTGAATTTTCTGAATTTCCTGATTTTTCTGATAATTTGCTACATCTTTTTATCAAACACTTTAATAAGGAAAACAGGAAATTCAGGAAATTCAGGAAAATCAGAGTTCAAGAAAATCAGGAAATTCAGGAAAATCAGAAAATTCAGGGAAATCAGGAAATCCAGGGAATTCAGGAAATTCAGCAAAATCAGATATATCATGAAAATCAGGAAAAACGGAACGTAATTAACCGTTACCTTGAGATCAGCGATTTCTATTGCGGGTGCCCCCCTCCCCCCCAGAACTCCCTTTCCTTGGTCTGATGTTGCTCATCTATAGACTTGATCTTATACTTATTGAAAGTGACAAATATCAAATTTGAACTTCCTAAGTTAATTCACAGGAGAGTTATCGTCGAAAAACCAAATCGGTGCCACCCCCAAACCCCCACTTAAAATTTTTTTTGAGATACAACATATAGCCTATATGTTAAGCTGGACCAGTCTAAAGATACGCTGCAAGTTTCATAAAAATTCGACCAGCCGTTTTTGCGTGATGCGGTAACAAACAAACAGACAGGCAGACAATTATGCAAACCGGTTCAAACGCCTTCTTGTGATGTAAAACACAAAAAAAGTAAAACCCCGACAAAAAAAACAAATGTACAGACAGAGGTTACAATTTTATTTATATAGATAAATGCCTGTACAGCATATATATTCACTATAATTTAGTATTTGTGTCAGTTTTTAGATTACGCGATTGTTATTATTTCGGTTTGTGTCATATTTTCATTGGGAAATTGGGAAATTTTAAATATAGGATATATAATGCCGGAGTACAGCAACAGTTTTTACATTATCTGTATCTACACCAAAAAGTTGCACCGAAATTCACCAAATTGGTGTGTGGCTGGGAGTGTAATGCAATAAAGTCTGCCTAAACGTTTTGTCTCGCAGTTTGCAGTCATCTGTTATGATCTCGTATTGTCCTCGGAAATAACGGGCGTCGATAACACTCTGTCTTAAAATCGATCTCACGTATTCTATCGTAACGATCATGTCTACCTACGTATGTTGGGTTTCAATTATTCCTAAAATATCCTCTGCATGCATTCCAACCTATATTTCCCCGGGAGCTTTAACATAGTGTTCAGTCTCGATTATATGGTCCTTCTTGTACATATCTCATTTTCGTGATACGTACTTGACCTTTGGTGTAATTAGTGACGAATAGCACGTTTCTCGTACTTTATACTATTACATCCTATTCTGTCTATAAAAAGATATTTCTTGTTGGCTGCGCCTATAACCTGATGAATATGCATGCCCCAAGATAGATCACGACCTCTGTTGACGCCTAAATATTTTATATACCCAGCTGCTTGGATATTCACTCCAACGATTTTATGCTCGAAATCTCGTTTTTCTTATTTTGCAAAAAGTCATGACGGAAAACTTACGGTAATTAATTTCAATTTACCATTCTTTGCACCACACGGAAATGTCTTTTAGTATTCCTGCAGCGTACCAAGGGAAGTTTGTAGTTTTTCCTTCCTCGATAGATTTTATAATTGCTTTTAGTTTTATCTGTAATTCTCAGTTCGATACATGCGACGAAAAGGGTTTGCAGCGCCGAGAAATAAGCATAAAAGAAAAGAGGAGCAGAGAATATGAAGTAAAAGAGAGAAGAGTTTAGGGGAAGTGGATCTTTCTTGTGATTTATTTTAGCATTTCGAAATACAGTGAGGAAGTGGAATGTTTTTCATTTTTTGAATACATACTTAAATGCCTTGCGAACACCAAAGCCGTCATTCTCCGCTCCTCTCTCTCTCTCTTTTCATCTCTCTCGCGCACTTTCAAAACTGTCACGTTTCGCTTCATTCGCCCTTCATTTGTTTGATTTTTATTTCCTCACTCAAATCCTCCCTCTCTCTTCTTCCTCCATCCTCCTCTTCTGCGTTACTGCAAAAGTACACGGAGGTCACGTATGTCTTTCCACGCAATGTCTCCTTTATTAGTGATACATAATTTATTTTAACGATCCATTGACTGTGTTTGTATGAGTGTGGACATTCGTTTTTTTAGGGAAGTGTCAAGCCTGTGACAACGGATGGCGACGCAAAATAAATTGGTGCTCCCGAGGGGTGGTGTGATACCTCGGTAACACCAAAATAATCGTCCTCGTTCTGGATATATAGTTTCCACTAAATATTTATGCTCGTGTCCGAGGTTTTTGATTGGATGAATTTTGGTTTTTTTTGTTTTATTTACAATTTTAATTTTGTGATCGATTTTCTCTTTTAAATCTGTATAAAATATTTTGGTAATTTAATTACAAATCATTTGTCCGTGTAATTTGGTGGTCTTGATGTTGATGAATGTTTTTCGCGGCAGCCGTAGGATATATGTTCGTAAAAGGTAAAAAATGAATCGATTGTGAAGCTCATTCAGCTGATACGATGTTTATATTTTGGTCTATAATATAGACAAGGTTTCCCGAAGGGGGGGATGCATACCCCTGGGGGTACTTTGAAAGGCGTTGTTAGGTGGTACTTGAGAATATTTACTTCATGGCTGACATTATGACACTGGACTCTCCAAATCGGATTTTTTCATTATGATGTAATTATAGAATATATTTTACAATAAATTTCTACATTATGTGTGCACATAAACAATACGGTTCAAAGGGGTATGTTGCAAAAAAAAGTTTGAGAAACCTTGGTGTATATCATATTAGCTGATCATTCTTTGGTGCTTTTTAGACGAGAATCTCTGTGTCGAACAAGACGTACGTCATTGTTAAAGGGAAAAGTAAATAATATCTCTAGATGTATTGCTATTATGCAAATTTATTGGTATTTCTCTCCAGAAATGCAAGTAAATTGCTGTAATCATTTACTTGCTGATGAATTCTTCTCATTTTGTTTCATATTCAAAGCAATATATTGATTAAATAATCGGCTTTCCGTTATATAAATGGTCTTGTACGGAATTTACATGAAAATAGTTATTTTTTGGTAATCTCTATATATTTCATTCGCATCATGTCTATCCCAAACTATACATTTATATTTAGGAGCTTATTTCCAGAGAATTTAAACTTATTATCGCCTGTTTAAGATACATAGCATAATTTCAGAAAAATATATTCTTCAGTATAGAGTAGGGTTGCCAGACAGACAGTAACCTCTTTAATCACCGAAAAAATCATAATGAACATCCGATAATTCGATAGATCCAGCTAAATAAATATTAGCCGATATGATACTTATTGTTTATTCCGAATTATTGGAATTTTTATTTTAGAATTTCAAATGAATTAGTAGATTATCGTCAAGAATTATTTACACACATCATAAAAACTGTTACTAATAACAAAATTTGAAATGGTACTTTTTCTGCAAAAAGAATGTGGTATTCGTAGATAAGAATATCCGCCATTTTCTACAAACTGGAAATTTTTTTGGAAGTCGAATTTGATTACTTCGTGAAATATACTTGCGGTGATGAATTTAACTTTTCGCCGTTAAAACATGTTTCTGCCAAACTCGATTAAAACTAGTCAAGAGTTTTTCGTGCGAAAGGCAACAGCGCTCGTAAAATTGAAGGAGAAATCCTGTCAGTCCATGAGCGCTACAAATTTGGCAACGTCTCCCGGTAAAGCAACCGAATAAAGTTGCTTTCCCTCCGATGGGTACGAATCCGAGATTCACGCGCCTCAAAACTCAGCAGTCTCATTTTTTTCCCCCACATACCTATATTTCGCCCACCTATCTCGCCCTTCTGCTTGCTTTTCTCATCTGTCGTCCGAATCTTCCACTCCCTGCACTTTCCCTTCTCGTTATTAGGCGTCCGAGAAAGTATATAGTATTTGCAAACAGTTTTGCCAGTCCGTTTGGTCGCGATGTGCGGAACGAAAATTCCTCATCCTCTCTCTGGCGTTTCCTCCCCCCCCCCCTCTCTTTCTATTTCTCTCTCTTCCATTCCAATCCTCTTTTGGCCGAATTTAATTAAAGTTTTGGATTCATTTTGGTCACAGTGCTCATCCTTTGCGCAGCCTTGCGATTTGAAGCGATGCTTGATGAGTGAATACAAAAACTGTATTCGAAATCATCAGATTAGTGCACGGTTTAGGTGAGTACCAACTGTTATTCTTTTGAGGGATATTACGAAAAATATATTTTGGCAAACTCGTGTATCATTTTTGCCTATTTCTTTCCTATCTGTTCTTAGCCGGAATGTTTGGAGTAAACTTTAACTATTTCTATCACTTAATGTTTAAAAGAAGCGACTTTTCTGCTATTAAATTAGAGTCACAAAAATTACTGTTAGTGCTGTCGTTCGTAATTACGTGAGATACCACCGTATGCTAAGGTATATTAAATAACGCTTTATGATTGTTCATTTAATTCACTTAAAAAGAATAGAGATATTTTCAAGAGCGATTTATTTGTGTAATTTAATCACACTTAGCCAGGGATTTTTTTTATTTCCTCGTACCAGAATTAAGTTTTCCGTTTATTTGTTCGCGGGATTTCTTATTTGTTTACATCGAAAAGTTTAATCCTCGAATAAGCAAATAAAGCACGGCTGCTGACGTATGAATACCCATAGGGGGTTTCGGGAGTGATGAGTCTGGTCCCTTGCCGGAAGATCGCGTTTTAGGTCGGTCAGAAATAGGAATGCTGTTGTTTCCAGTCCGCCGTGTGCATTATATAACCACAAATTCCTCTTCGTTTCATATCCCACTTCCAACTTTTATTCACATTTAAAGTTTTAAGTTTCCCATCCGTAATTTGAAACCATTTTTGTGTATTTTCCAACTTTGATGTAATTTCGGATATATACCACAATATTCCAGAGCGGCATTAAGCTATCTAAAAAAGGGTTAGTGAGAGAGGATTATTTTGTGCATAATTATTCCGCCACCCGAAACATAAGGGTCACAGATGAGAAACTACGCAACAATTGGGCGCCTGCGAACTAACATTTAACCAAACATTTTTCTCTGGAACTAAAAAAAACTGCTTGCGTTTCTAACTGCTTTTATGGTATTTTTTGTTGTATACTTTAGCATATTTTGGAAGCGACTGAGAGATCGTCAATATCGATTCTGGTGTTGTCTTTCGATTTTAAGTCCAATGTTATTGGTACGAAAATGAAATCCCATCCTTGACATTTACCTTAACCATTACCGATGAAACCCTCTTCATTATTGAGTTACCGTCTGTTTAACTGCGGTCAAAGGAGAAATATCACGAGTTACTTCCATTCATATTTTATTAGACATCCACATATCATGAATACGTTAACAATATACGACATTTAAAAAAAATTAATTGTGGCAAAAAATTTTTCTATTATTGTAGCGAATGTTTAATGCAGAACGAAGTATTTTAAAAATAATTATCAATAACCGAAATACAGTATTCAATATATCCGGAAATATTTTCTCTTGGAAAGGTTTGTAACCCCGCCCAATCACTTTCCTCTTTGACGCTCCCCTATCGACGACCGACGTCCTTATATTGTGAATATCTCTCTCACTGTCAGGGTTTTCCTTTTTATTATCAGAATGACCCATTCTGTGGAGGAATTTCTAAGGGAATGAGTTTAAGAGTTTATCCAAGAGGCGGCGATTGAGGCATCTACTCGTAATGATTGTCCACCGTGGTCTGCGTTGTGACTAAATATAATTGAGATATTCCGAAAGAGGAAAATCTTTTATTTATTTGATTATTTGATACACATAGATATCAAAGACACTTGTAAAATTCGGATCTAATTGTGACTGTTTGGTAATGCTTAAAATCAGTTTCATTTTTCCATGTTTTAACGAAAAAAGTTTTCCTATTGATAAACAGAAGACTGTATATGTTATCTATTTTCAAGAATATGGCATCGATTCTTTCTTCTTCTCTTCTAAATCAGTTTATGCGAAACGCGTTCTATAAACGCCATGCATCGTGATAATGAATACTTAAAACCACAGATGATAAAGTTTTCAGACCAATTATTATCATGTTTAAAACCAGTCTCAAGGATTTGAAAGTTTCCTTTCTCACGATTAGATGAGCGATTTCTGTCCTTACTTAGAATACGAAGGGAGATATTAAACGAGATGGCGCTGTTTGCGGGTCAGCTCGTATAACCCAATGTCCTTTAAAGCGATCCCAGCCTTTCCTCCTTTTATGTCTTTGGACTTTAAAAACCTCGCTCTCCATACTGTTCCCTTGAAAGCAGGGAAAGCGACAACCGCTTACGCAAGGTGTGACACGTATTACATGGAGATCTCCGCCTCTCATTAACGGATCCGTGTGGTTCTTATAGAGGGAGAGATATAGAAAGGGTGGAAAAAAGAAAGGATATAGGTAGGAATATAGAGTAAGGGGAGGAGGGAGACATGAAAGGGTCTATTCAGGATGAATGGGTGTGAGAAGCGATAGCGGTATGAGGGAAAATGGAAGAAGATACTAGAATAAGAAAAGAGAGAACATCGAGAGAGAGAGAGAGAGAGGAAGAGATAAAGAAATGGAGAGAGATACGTGGTTAAAGAGAAGAAATGGTGATGCAGAGTTAAATTTGAGGGAGAAAGGAGAGAAAAGGAGAGGCGGAGAAGAGAAGGGAGGGAAGAGAGAGAGAATGGAAAAAAGGATTTCGGAACAAACCGCGCGCGAAAGTTTCTCATTTTCCTCCTGCTTCTTTCATTTTTAATTCTTTTTTCTACGAAACCTCTCCCCCGAACTCATGACCCGTATAAACTCGGTGCCTAAGGCCCTTAACGACACCTCTCGAAATGTTATGAAAAAAACGAAGAAACTTAAGTTTTCCCTCTCCTGCGATAATATAACAGCTGGATCTCGGAGTTCGCTTCTCTGCCTCCCTCGCTCTCTTTCACCCTCTCCTCTCACCCTCTCCCATTTTATCTTATTATTTCTTTCTCTCTCGTTTACTATTGGTCGATGCCGGTGAGAATGTGCCTCCGGAAACTGTATCGAACGACTAAAAGCACAGTCGATGATAATATTCGAGAAAATTATACGGATTTATTCTTGTTCGTACCATCTTCCGCCCTCGTTTTTATTTCCTTTTTCACTTTCTTCTTTATTTCAGACTCATTTGACTGTTCTATTTTATCGTTCAATTTTCTATTCGTCAATTGTTTATCATCTTTTGCTCTCAATTCACTACGCGGGTTTTATGTATTGTTTCCATTCCCAATATATCTAGCGTTATATTATCTATCAATGTACCACTTTCTATATTTTGTGTCTGTTTATACGTATTTGGAATTTATTTATTCTTTCTATATTCTCATTTTCTACTTTCGTATTACCATATCGTATGTTTTTTGCTTATCTTATTTTCGTCGTCTTCCATTTTATTTCTCTTTCTTTGGTTTTCTTTGTCTCCCTCTTTCGGTTATCCTGAGACTTTCCTCTTATGTTAGACGTTTTCACTTCGTCGCTTCTTATTCTCTCCCCACTCTTTGTCTTCCTGCGTCTCTCAACTCTCCCTTTGTTTTTCACATTCTCTCTCTTCAACTTTCTCTCGTCAACTTTTTTCTCTCTTCTCTTGATCATTTCTCTTTCTACCTTCCACTTCCATTTCATTTCGTACTCGCCTCTAGCTTTGAGTCTGACTAAGACGACGTGGTCTTGATCCGTTAAACTGAGGCCAACCCCCGATTTTCACGTGTCTATTCAGTGTAAAATTTTGAGTAAATCAAATTCTACCTCCACAGACGCATCGATACCATCTCTCGTCCTTCCTTTCGCTTTCATTTCTCTCAGTCCTCTCTATATAATCTCATCGTTTGCGTCTGATCGTAATCTTTTTCTATCTCTGGATTGTATTCTACTCCAAAGCTATCCGCTTCGCCGTCTTTCCCTTTCCTTATTCTGAAAACTGTTAATTCGAACGTTATATATATATATATATATATATATATATATATATATATAGTATATAAAACCATCATAATTCCGTACAATTCTCTCTTGCTTTGTTTCGCCATCTCACTTCGACTCAATAGCGTACTCTCTGTCTCTCAAACTAGCTTTCGAAGCAATGCAACCGTTCCCAAATAAATCGTTCAACTAAGAAAAATCAGATTACTCGATTAAAGCGACTCTTTACTTAAGGAATTTCAGCGACTCGCAAAAAGGGAAAGGTTTTCGAGCATTCTATCGATGAATAATTCATTATTCTAGTCGAGCAAATCGCTGAAGTCAATACCATTTATCTCATTATCCTTTCTCTTGCTGCTCTGACGGAATTCCTCGGATTTATCGGGTTCCAGATTCCTGACGGCCTTTAACGCAACCTGAATGATCCGAAGTGTTTGCGAACGAACAGGAAAACTCATACGGACGAGTGTATGTCTTCCGTACTCACTCCATTCATTCTTTCCGAGAGCATCGCTGCCGAGCTTCATAAATCCATGCTCCGGGAGGTATTCTGTTTGATTCCTGGCGAGGTAGGACTGACCCGCGGGATGGTTCGGATTTTCTCAATTACAAACTCCTCCGTAGGGTTATAGATGGGTTACAGATAGCTTCGAAGGGAATCTACATAATCCTGAAAAATTGTAACATGCATGCATGTATATATATGTGTGTATGTGCGTGCGTGTGTTCAGTTTTATATATATATATCCTATTAAAATTATTTCTCAACGCAGATGATTCACATGTGATTATGGATAATTTTTAAATTTTAAATTAGTGTTATTAATACCCGAAGGTATTGGTAATATTACAAATCAAGAGGCGATGGGACTAGTTTAGCTACTTACTTTTATTTTGGAATGTGTTAAGTCTTTGATTTATAACATAGGTCAAAGTATGAAATATTTACGCTAAAATTGTTGCATGCTTTTTAGAAAACGACTAGAGATGCACGAGTTAATGTATTACATACATATTAAACATGTGCTCTGATGAAAGCAATTCTATAACTATATGCGTATATCTTACACGCTGTGTGCATACCAACATAAACGTACATACATGTGTGTGTGTACACACATACACACGAAATAAAAATGTTGTCCCTCAACTTAACGATAACAGATGATCAAGTTATCGAGGTTCGAGCAGATCAAAACTACACTCTGATTAATGGAGAGGGGGTAAATTATTGCATCTCTTAAAATAAACGTTTTTCGTTCGTTTTCTCTTTAGTGACCTTTTCCGCGCTCGAATCGATTCCGAGAGAGGGGATGGAAAAGTGAAAGCGGAGGCGAGGCTAATTGAGAGACTTCCTTAAAACGCCTTCGACCCGGGATATATTTTGCGAAGTAAACGTGTCAAAAAGAGTCGGTGTATATTTCCGAAAAGGATATCCTCCACTGGAATGAAAGTTTCATTTCAATCCGCGTAGTCTCCACTTATTATTCTTTTTCATTTTATGTAAATAACTGCTCAATGAGACTTTCACAAATTTCTCTACGAAAATTGAATAGGTACATGTTCGCCCTATCCAATCCACAATTCATTATCTGCTTGAAATAATATAACGGTTTTTCCGGTTTTATTTTCTAATGCTGTTTTCATTTTCGCTGTTCAGCTATTTTTAGATTTTTTAATCCTATGTTTTCGTTGAAATATCAGTCCTTGTATAACTTTTTCAGTGGAAATTCAATTTACAAAATAGCAGCTAAATATATAATTAGCACCACATAAGAATAGTTAAAGCTAAATCGAAATATTCTAATGGAAACAATTCAATAATATTTAAGTTCTTTTTATCTGTAAACACGATTTCTATATACGTATACTTACGTATAAAGGTAAATCCGCCAATCTGAATAGAGCCTTGCCCGGAATTGATAGCAACAAGAGTATTTTCCTTTTAAAATCCTTCCACATCCGTAAAATATCAGTTTTCCGTAGAACTTTCCTTAAAATATAAAACACCCATCAATCAAACACGTTTTTACACATATCGTAAAAGAACTTGCCCGCACCTCCATTTTGTATTTTAATAAGTTCAACCACGGTGTCATTTTATTCGTAGAATCTTCTCTATTTTTATTTTATGTCACCTTTGTTCGTGAATTGATATTAAGAACTATGTTGTCACCAAGGTTCAAGTACATATAGATATTGTAAATTGCGTCATGATTTTGGTTTAACACTCTTTACTGAAACTGAAATAGCTCATTAATTACATTTTTGTTTTAATATTATTTGAAGAATTATATCATAATAGACGTATTTACGTTTATTTTTTAGTCTTAGTTAATCAATTTCCTTTCACTTACTAAATGCTGTATGGCCACGAAATGAAATTAAACATATTTATAGCAAATCTTGTTTAGTACATTTGCTACGAAGATTGTTTTCGTGAACGGCAATTATAAAATCACGTAAGACACTAACAATAAGTATAAATTGAATTAGGATATTCTCTTTAGAACGTTTTGAAAACGACTACCACTCCGATAAAAATATATTTGGCAGAAAATATTCTATTTAACTAGTTCTACCAATTTTATTTGAAGAATTTTTTGGTATGACTAATATTTTACGAGGAACGATAGAAAATGCATTTTTTGTTTCCAGTAAAGTGGCACTCCTGATTAGGTGGTGTGAACCATTTATAGCATTTTCTTCTTACCTTTGCTCAGTGGTCCTTAATTCCAAATTTCATGAAAATCCGCCGAGTAGTTTTTTATATGAAATGTGCGGACGGAAGGACATAAGGCGTTTATTTTTTCCTTTCTGTAAAGAACTTCTAAAAATTAATTCGTAGAATTAGAACTATCTAATTTTGAACAGGCTTTTTTTTTAAATGGCTATATTTCTGAGTAAAAATTCTATTCTTCTAAATTTTAGAAAGGCTCGACAGTGAAAACTCCTTAGCAACTGGGGCTACTTAAAATTTTATGTATTTACAAACGAGCAAAATAATCGTAATTCTACTATTAATACTACTAATAATACTCGTATTTATCCGGTAATGATGAACTTGGAGTCAAGTTTAACCGTTTGCCTTCGATTCTATCATAATAGAAGGTTTAATCTCATTCATGCAATGTCGATCTTTCGACGTCGGGTTTCAATACCTCTTCGTTATATCTCGCCTCTCAACCTTTTCATTTCTCCCCTCTTTCTCCGTGGTTATATCTCCTCAGCAGCAGCAGCAACACGCCGTCCCTCTTACCACCCTCCCCTCTATTCCTCCTCTTCGAAATGAAACGTTTCGAACAAACTTCCTTCAAATCGACGTAGCGTTATGATCTCTCGCAGAGGTCGTCCGTTGTTTTCCCGTTCGAATACGTTTTGAAGCGGGTTTCTCGGAAAATTCCCCCACCCTAGCGTGGGGGGCCCCATCCATTTTCCAACTCCCGTCACGAGCTCGCCTAACTCTTCCTGTCCCCTCCCTGTCTTTTCCTTCTCCTCTCTCTCACCCTCCCACTTCCTCCTCATTTCTCTTCCCCACCTCATCTTCCGCCCCCCCCCCTGCCCCTCCCACAAACCTACCTCTGCCCCGAACCGACTGGGGAGCGTGGGAGGGAATGAGAGATGGATGCTCCGTAGCACCTGTTAACGTTGCCCCCCCGCTTATTCTCCCTCTACCTCTTAAGCTCGTTCTTCTTTCTTCTCTTCCTTTCCCCCCCCTCCCCCCCTTCCGATCCCCCAATCGTCTTATTTCCTTCTTCCGCGTCCGACAGATCTTCCCTTCCGTCCTCCCGTTTCCCTTCTCTTTGCTCGTTCCCATCAATCCCATGACGAGGGGGTCTTTCCAGAAAAATCGTCTGATACCTCTAGAATAGGAAGGCTTCCGAGAAATCCTACTTTTCCTCATTACTCTGATCCCGGCGAGGAAATTCACGGTTCATGGGAAGTGATTTAATATAACGGAGTGCAAAATCGCTTTTCCTGGTAGGGATGATGGAGTAATGATCAATGTTTTTTTTTATGTCTCTTTCGAGCGGGAGGTAGCGTTAAAAGCCGTAATTGCTGACCACATAGTGATATTTTTCCTCGTTTATTTGCCTAAAAAGAACCACCTTGTTGCGTAGCTCACAAGAAGATAAAATATAATAATCTGCGATGCGTAGCTGACAAGGAGATAAAATAAAATAATCGGCGCTGAAAGGAATAAAATACAATTTATATAGTAAGATGAATTTTAATTTAAATTATAAACGTGAAATAGAAGTTTTTTATGCATAAGTCTGCTAATGCCATAAAAATTAAACAACTATTTTGTAGGAATAGCGATTTTATATTTTCTTTTAATTCAAAATATAAAAATTAATCAGGGGCACAGTTTTGACCAATCCTCGCGAGAAATACTGGAAACATTGCTTTAAAATCATATTTGGATTCAATTTGAACGTTATTTTTTTCATTGTGTGTTCCTAATTTTGAAAAAGAAATAATAGAAATTCTAAGTTGTAAATTGTTCATTCCCACATTTGAGATCAACAGTCTTCAGAGATATAAATAATGGCTGGATTGATGCGTTTTACAAACGTTATTCAAGACTCGTACTACTCGTGATGCAGTCGATTTCAAAAGAAAATTCGATACAGTTTGGATCAGGTGATTGTTGGCTGGCACTCTCTTGGTATGACGATAAAATCCTCCGTCGTCCGGTCGGAAGGTGCACATGCATTTCCGCTTAATAGAGGCGATAATTTGATTGCAAGAGACGTCTTGACGGAGCGCATGCCATGCAGCCCCATAAAAGGTCGGCAGCGGGACTTGAGTGGCTCACATGTGTCAACACATACTGAAAAGGAGCAAAGGTTTCGAATTTATGAAAAATTCTAAAAGGCAGAAGTCTAGCTTACACGTTCGCCATTCGTTTTCGAAGGAACTACTACTCAATATAAACGAGCAGAATATATACGTACTTACACAATGGATCGACGTTTATTTTGAGCGGTAGTTGAGAAATACTTCGTCTTGAATTTTTATAAATTAATGTTTTGTATACACAAATGCATGAGTTTTATAACTCTCTCTAGTGAAAACGTCACCTTTTGATACGCCGATTGAATTTCTTCTCCGTATTAAAAGCATCATTCTCTCAGCAAAACGCATTCATCGATTAACATTATTACCCATATTGTCATGTTATATTCCTACAGTTAAAATTGTTTATTTAAAGTACGTTAGTTCAGTATTTATACACGTTTACAGATTCTAAAATGATGTTTGATATTCGTAAATCTTCCTTCAAATATTTAGTAATTCCGTAATAATTGTGGTTCGTCTTGAGTTGTTTGATTAGAACTAACCGACATAATTTTGTCTTAAAATGAAATTAGAATTTCCGTAGCCTCCAGTAAGAAAATGTGCACAGCTAGCTGGATGCATGTTATGGAAGATATTTTATTTTGCGTGAATCACGAGATGAGCGCAAGTATGTTTATCGGCCGGGTTAGCCTGGTAGGCAGTGCGACTGCCTTCTAACCTAAAGGTCGCGGGTTCGAATCCCGCTTCGGGCATGGATGTTGTGATGTATGTTGATTTTCTCTAAGAGAATTTGTCGGTGAAAAATAACCTTAGCTGTTGACGCACCTGAAAACCTAATTACTACTACCTAATTTTATGATACTCGAAAATGTAAAATTAATTTTCGCGAACTGCTTTTATGCAGACACACCGGGAAAATATGCTGTTTATACCTCGATTAAGATAAATTTACTGCCTTGCGCGCACAAACATACGTATAGAAAAAACATCTTGCATTAAGAATTGATTATCTCAATTCCATCTCTTTATCAATCATTGTTTTTGTACGTGACTGTTGTTACTATTATTCTCTTTTTGTTAAGTTTGTTCTTTTTGTTGGACCGAATTTCTTTGTTTATTTTTTTTTCTAGCCACTCCCTCCTACATAAGCCATTTTCTCACAATAAAGACATTTAATTAAACTCATGCAAGTTGGTAGCGTTGCTGACCGTCGCCAGAAACAACAGGAATAGCAGTTATTAGTAATGTAATAAAGAGATCGTGAAGAAAATTAAATTAACTTTCTTTTTAAAGCAGGGCCTCGTAAAAACAAGTTCATTCGGTCTACTTTATTGTTAGTCTTGTATCACAAATTTTCCTGAAACTATTTTTGGGATGGATTGGTCTTGGAATATTCTGTGTAAAAGCACTTTTCAGAAAATTCAAGAATTGTTCTCTCGAGGAGTTGGTTGAGAGAAATCTGTATATGTATGTACTTCGAAATAATATTTTTCCCAATTTTCAGTAGGGAAGGATTAAATTATTCAAACGTGATAAGGCCTCTTAGATAGGCTGACCATATACAAACAAGACGAAAACGGGGCAAAACGGGACAGTTTTTCGCACGATTTTTTTAATAGGATGGTTTTTATCACATCAATAAATACATCATTTGAAAGAACTTGAATTATTTTATAGATAAGAAATTTATCTACACCTATTTATGTATATTAAATAGAGAGAAAGGGCCCGTACTTCATGCGTCCATATGAGTTCGGAAATATACGTTAAAACAGTTGAGTGCATTTTCAATGCCAAAATGTACTTTTTTGAGAGGAAAAATTATTCGCCGCTATGTTAACATAGGGTTTTCACGAAAAGAGTAATCCTAATGTGAATGAAATTAGGAAATATTTAAATGTATAACAAATAGTCGTAATGTTGAATTTTTGTCTTTTATTTAGAAGTCGAGCGATAAGTTTCAATTAAAGAGACAGAAACGCTATTTATTCTTTACAAATCTATTTAAAGAATGTCGATTTTTAAATAATTATTTGATTTACAATGCAGATAGGGATTTGTAATTAAATATTACCATTAGATCTTATGACTTCATTTCGGAAGCAATATAGTATCAAATAGTAAGGAAAACAATTATTTAAAAGTAGATAAACAACATTCTAATTCTCCGCATGAAAGTTAACTAATATTTGCTCAATATCAAGCAAAACAAAATGGCAATTAAGCCTATAATGTAAGCAAATTAAGTAATTCTGTTTAAAAAGTTGTTTTTAGTGGTTAAAGTTTTTAGAAATATTCTCATTTATTAAGTATGTATATTTTCACAAAAAAGTAAGATGAGTTAATAATGCCGATGACGTTTCATAAGAATTAATTACCATTAAAATAAGCGAATTAGTAGTCTTACTTTTAACAGGAATTTCGCTTTATTTTCACTAACTATCACAATGTATATCACTTCCTTTGCTTGCTTCACTTTTTTTACATTTACATCAATACCCTGCAATCCGCCAGAAGCGTTTGGCAGGGGTTGTTACGGCCAGTGCCGGCCCAAGGCCTGGGCAAAAGTCACAGGCGGCCGGTCGGAGGGGCGGCCATCCGGTGACTTATTGCGAATATGGAAAGGGAACGGCGCGGAAATTCCGTTGCTGAAATTTTTCTATCTGTCCAACTACCGATATGATTTTTCCCATGTCGTTGGACTCTTGTTTTGGAAAGGGCGTCGAAGAAAAGTTGAGGGTGCAATTAAGTGCGAGAACAAGAAAGTGGCATTATTCTTTGGCGTCTGTGCCGCGTGCCGTCCGCTGAATTCTGAGCCGTTGAGCCCTTTCCGCGAGGGCTGATATCCTATGGTGCTTCTCTCCCGCTCAGATGGGTTTTTCCGAATTGTTCTATCCTTCTCGGGGGTTGGACGTCATGGCTCTTGTAAACGAAAGACTTATCTTTCGGTTCCCTCATAAAAGTAAATGACATCAAAAGGAAGAAGTACCGCCCCCCGGTTGAGATTACCCCTACCACATGTCGACTCTTTTTCGGCCTCTCTAACGACCTTTCCAACAGTAGGACAATGGCGAACGCGCATCGCTACCCTTTACAACCCGGGTTGCAGATTTCTGCAGTGATTAGCGGAAGAGGCTGTTTCTCTTTCGGAGGAGGTATTTCTCCATCATATCGGTTCTAGTGCAGGTACCTCGTGGAGTTGCACATTCTTTGAAAGGTAAAGTCCACCATCTTCGCGATTTCGAAAAGGGTTTTCCCTAAAATAATTGAAAGTTCCTCCTCACTCTCACTCCTTCTATAGGACATTTTAGATACAGTAGTTTTAAAAGCGTACGTGACATGGAGGGGAATGGTCAGGGAGGGAGAAGCTTAAGGGGAAAGTGAGCTACATGATTTCCCGCTTGCCAGTGTCGCCAACCTAAGGAAGTAATACTCGGTCGTTTATCTACAACAGGTCGTGGTAAAACCATTTTGAAACGGAATTAATATGATAACCGCAATTTAATGATAAGACAACTAAGACAGAGGAAAGTATTTCCAAAAGTGAATATTTTACAGAAAATGTTTATTACATTCACATTGAGATACATTTTCATGAATATTTTTTTATTCAGATTCATCTTCCTTCACCATGAACTTTATCACATTATGAATTATCTCCTGTGCCTGGCTGTGAATGACCTTCTTATTCCCCAGCTTGGAGGATGATGGAGGGGTATCCATGTTGGCCATAAACGAGTTAAACAAAACGAAAACAAAGTAATAAAAACGAGGTAATAGAAACTCAAAATCAGAATATTCAAAACAACGATGAAAAATAACAATAACAGTATAAAGCGCAGATGTTAGAAAATATGGCTTTTAGAGGTTCAAATGACACCATTTTTACAAAAAACAATGGTAAATTTTTACAAAATAGTCGAACTATTAGCCGAATTTGATGAAGTTATGTAGAGGCACCTCATTAGGATTAAAACCAAAGAAATTCACTCTTCTTACCTAGACAAAACCTAGTTCAAAACGAAATCATAAAGCCGGCCGGGTTAGACTAGTAGGCAGTGCGCCTGCCTTCTAACCCAAAGGTCGCGGGTTCGAATCCCGCTTCGGGCATGGATGTTGTGATGTATGTTGATTTTCTCTAAGAGAATTCGACGGTGCAAAATAACCTTAGCTGTTGACGCACCTCAAAACCTAATTACTACTACGAAATCATAAACCTATTAGGAAATAAAAGTAAGGAGAATATTTTGAATGAGATAGAAAAAGCAAAATATTTTTCTATTATAGTAGATAGTACCTCAGATGTCTCCCATGTAGAGTAAATTACTTTAATAATAAGATATGTAAATATACAAGAAAAAATACAGACTTACATTAAATGGTAAAAATAGAAGAAAGATTTATAAATTCTGTAAATATTCAAAATTCCACGGGTGAAGGAATGACAGCTGTTTTAAAAAAGATCGAAGAGCTGAATTTAAATTTGAATGACATGCGCGGACAGGAGTATGATAATGGGTCCAAATTGGGAGGGAAAAAGTGTGGAGTTCAAATTCCCATTAGGAAGAAATACCCACGAGCATTCTTTGTTCCATGTAGCACCCATTCATTAAATTTAATCCTTAATGATGCTTCCAACTACAATATGGAAGCTGTAGATTTTTTTATACAATTCAACGTATTTACAATTTTTTTGCATCGACGTACCGCTGGGACGTTCTTTTAAAGCATGTTTAAGATTTTACTGTCAAACCGTTTAGTGGAACACGCTGGGAAAATCGTGTGGATGCAGTTAAAGCTGTTAGATTTGAAATTGTTAGCATTCACGATGCCCTAACATCTATTGCTGATGACAATACACTATTGGGACAGCATGGAACCAAAACCAGGGTTGAGGCAAAAGGTATCGCTAGGAAAATACGTAGTTTTAAATTTATTTGCAGCATTGTAATTTGATACAAGATTTTGTACGAAATTAATATTTCCAGTAAGCTTCTGCAAGGGATATCAATTAATGTCGTTGTAGTATTAAAGTCATTAAGTCAAACAAAATCTTTTTTAGTCTTATCGGTCAGAGGACAATTTTCTAAAGATGAAAGAAACTGCTGGGAAATTGGCAGAAAATCTTAATTTAACAGCAGATTTTCTCCAAGAAGAAAATGTAAGAAATCGCCACAAAAAACAGTTCGTGTATGAGACATCAGAAGATCCAGTTAATTATTCTGAAAAGCAATTTAGGGTCGACTTCTTCAATGCCATTCTCGACACAGCAATCTCATCAGTCACTGAAAGATTTAAGCAATTACAAGAATATAATTCGGTATTTGGTTTCCTTTTTGACGTACAATTAGAGGGAATCAGTAAGAGCTAACCGCGAGTTTCCTTCCTGGGAAACAGCGCTATCGGGAAGAGTTGGTAAAATACTAACATAATATATTGTGTTTGCGCGTGCTTGTAATGACTAAGAAAATAAAAGTAATTATCACAACATTTATGGTGATTATAGATATTTTTCGTCAAAAATATGTCAAAATTAGCCGTATTAAATAAATGTTTCATTGGAAAATAATGAATGTTTCCCTGAAATAGCGCATTCTCCAAATTCTGTAGGTTGCTGGTAAGACGATATAGATGCATACATATGTATATTTCGCTAACCGTGGATACTATAAACCGCGGTTGGTAAAGAATTTCTTTATTAGGGACGGCCAAATAAATTCTTGCCCACACTCGTAAAAAGGCACTGTTACGGCACCAAATTAACTCTTAACTAATGCCTCTGTTGGCCTGTCTTATCCTGTCTGGGAAAAAAGATCTGTAGTATTTCTCTGTTCTAGCGACTATTTCGACGTATTTGCTCGTACGCTCTGATCTAAGATTACGTTCACTAATACCGTTGCCGCGTACGTCTTCAACGAATTCGGAGTTTTTAAACTTTTCATATGGTTTCCTTTTGTACTCAGTTCTTCTATTCTTCAGCGTCTGCCATTTCAGGTCACTCAAGATCTCTGATACGTTCGCATCATACCGATATTCTCCCTTTACAAATTTAGCCGCTCTACGCTGGACCATTTCGAGCTCTCTAGTTAAGCTCTCTTCGAAAGGGTCCTATACTGCGCAACAGTATTCCACGACTACTGAACTTAGAAGGTAATACGATCCGGTAAAAGCCAAGAAAAATATTACAGCCGAATCAAAGTCTTGCACGGACATTCTCTTTAGGCGAATTAGAACGCAACTTTAATTTTGTAACAAAGTTGAAGTTTCGGCCTTGGTTTTGAAGTGTCAGCCTGGCCTTATTATCACTTTCCTAAAATGAGAAAATTCTCAGTTAAGGTCTAATATGATCCATATTTTAAGAAAATTGGAAAATCTGAATTGTAATCGCGAAAGACTTTAAAACGGGACAAAATGGATTTTTTGGCGAAAACGACGGGACGGTGTGGAGAAGGCCTAAAAACGGGACTGTCCCGGCGAAAACGGGACGTATGGTCAGCCTACTCTTAGATCCCTACAATTTGATATGAGGCTTTAAAACCTTCTCTCAAGAGGCAGAGAAAACTCCAACTCTTGTTTTAAAATTTCTTCCTTGTGCATATGACTCGGTAAGTCATTAATTTTCAAGCATCAGACTTTCCTTAACAGTTCATAACAACACGCTATAAACTCTTGCTCCATCGATGTTAACTCTCAGACTACCAAGGTATTTGACACCTGAATCCTACCAAGGGGGATGAGTTACCTTATGAAATCTGTGTTACATCAATCTGTTTATGAAAGTTGGTTAGTGTTTTATGTTTTCGGTCTTTTTACGTCATTATCATGTTATTAAGGCTATATTCCTTTACAGAACCAATAAGTATCTAAGAATCGCAACTTTTTATTTATAATTCAATCAGCCTAATAAAATTTTCTGTTCTGAACGTACGGCATAACAAATTGTAGGCTAAATTCTCAGAGAAATATTTTATGCCTTTTAAGATTGCCACTTTCTACCCGAATAATGAGTATATTTATGGATCTTATTGTCAGAAAATTCAAAAAAGGCGAAACGGACTATAGTCAGCATTCCTCGCATAAGAATATTCTGCAGTAATTTTATCTTCGACATCGACTCGCCTATTAATTTCCTTGTATTGTCCTATAAATTGTGGTTTTTGTTCTCAATCTGAGATTTCTTCATCTAGGTGCTGACTAGAAAGGAGGCTGTCTTATTCTTCTTCGCACATGCGATACTAGATTCATATTCTTTTTAAAAGATTGTATGATATATTAAGTAAATACAAAAATTACAAATCAAAGCTGTACAAGACATTGCTAATTACAAAAATTACATTTGGTCTGGCTGAAAAAATTGTTCCTGTAACCCAAATACCCCAGAACCATTTTTCAAGTTTTTCTACATTTGTGGAAAATATTTTGAATTTCATTAACTTAATTGCATTATAAGGATTCTTTAATACAAGCACATGGAGTTCAAATTTGTAAAAATATAATGTATGGGGTTATTTTTAAAAATACGTAATAAGATAACTTCGTTACCTCTCTTGGTAATGTGATATCTTTCTGCTGAGAAGAAGTTCCTTAGGTTAAAGTCCATCAAATAGATTATTTAATAATTATTTACTATATTTATCCAAGTCGACGTAACTTTCGAAGATAGATTCTATCCCTGTTACATTGCCAATTAGTCAATTCAGTATCATAGTATATGGTATGCTTCGTTTTTTTCTTTCTCATCCCATATGTCACAGCAAAAGACATATTTACGCCAATCTTTATGTACTTTATCGATGGATTACAATTATTTATCCAGTATTACGGTGTATTAGCAAATATTTTCTATTTAAGTCATAAACGGCCAAAGTTCGGAAGCTTTCATTATTCCATTAAAATAACATGGGAATAGGTGTATTTTTTTATTTGTATTTTAAGACCACTTATAATCATCGTAAAAATTCGGGACTCGAAACAAAGTATATTTAAAAAATTAAAATTCATGATTTTTTACCGATAAGAAGAGGAATATATGACGAAAAGAGTTAACATCAACGCCAATCTTCAAAAGGCAGGACAGGAAAAAAACGTTCCATATAATCAGTGAGTGTATTGTATTCCTTATTTCGTTTAAATTTGTTGTGCTATACCAAGCAAAAAATGTGTATATCTTAGGTCGCTTGTTAAGAATTACATGATTCTTTTATGTTGTAAATAGGTACCGAACCCAGTGAATGAAAACTACAGGAAAGTTAGACGGGAGAATCGTATAGACGTTGATGCTTCTGTTCAGCATATAATTTGACGCATTGTTCCATCATACTTCGAGATGTTTTAATGTCCATCTAGTGGATTTCCCCTGACGAAATGCCGACTTTGAATAAATAAACTGGATCGAGACATTGGCTGATCGATTTTCGTTGGAATTTATGGGAAGGTAAATGCGTGCTTGAAGGCTTTGTAGCGTCTTGTGAGGAAATAACTTACAAAATGTATTTTTATTCTTCATACCAACTTAAATTTACACTCAGCCAAATCTGATATTCATGCAGAAGAAAATTATTGAGAAAAAATAGTTCCACAGGGATATGATTACTGTCATTACTTTCTTCGAAACTAAAATTTATCCATAGATTCTGCGGGAATAAATAAGTGGTATTGTTAAAAAAAGTGCTACATTATGTACTTTTTAACTTGTATAGGAGATTAATAGATACAAGGCCACTATTGACTACAATTATTGTCTTATTATATTAAATTGAATCACTAACAAAATCATAAGTTGTTAGAAAAGAAGACGTATAGTATAATCTTTCTCTGTTTTAAACTTCAATTACTTTTTGATTAGGTTTTAGATCTCGTGAGTATAAACTTGAAACGGAAAAAGGTTTGATTAATCAATGATGTAAAAAAAAGAAAGAGATCTGCATACGTCAGCTCGATGTGGGGCAATATGCAATATTTTTCGGAGACGGAGAAATGCAGTGGCAAGCGACGGACCATTTTAACTTCCCTCTCAGCTTCGGTATTTTCATTTTTTTCAAATCGCTCTCACGCACTACTCGCGCCCTCGCATTCCGCGTTCTCGGGATGGAGTCCCGAAATAACAGCTGCGTGGCGAAAACAAAAATGGGCGAAACGGTGCACATTTCGTGAAAGTCTCTACTCGCGAAGTCGTTCTCTCGGCTAAATCGGCCAAAACGACCTTACTTCAGTTTGTCATCTCCACATTGTCTCTCTTCGCTTCGGGGAGGAGTTCGGGAGGATGGGAGAAAATGGGAGGAGAGAAGGGATGTTTCCTAGAGCAGAATGGCCCAATCTCCTGTCTCGTTACTCATACCCCTCCTCCGGCCACCTTGAGAGCCGAGGGGAGGTCTTCCAATTTCATCCTCACGTCATTTCCCCACTCTATCTATCTCATTACCGCACCCACCGCCCTCCTGCCACTCTCTCTACCATCCATCCCTTACCGCCTCCGCGGACGCCCTCTTGCCTTCCTCGTCGCCTCCCTCTCCCACACCCTTGCCACATCCACCCCAATATCCGCCCCAAACCTTCCCGACTCCCCCCCCCCCCCTTTCCCCCCCCCTTAAAACCATTTCGACTCCCTGCTATCCGGAACGGCCTAGCGGAGCGGAATCTCAAACGCGCGAAATGACAGCTTAACGGGGGGAAATCTCACCCTGATCCCCCGACCCCATTCCCCCTTTTATATTCGCATCCCGATTCACCTTTTCACTCCGCCGAAGAAAGCGCGCTCGACAGATGGCGGTGTGGGGGGAGGGGGGGGGGGGGGAAGAGGGCTATTTCGCGATCGTGATGGCAAGCGATGATCTTGGTGGTAGAGGAAGAGGTAGGCTTTCCGCCCGACTTCCCTTCCATCCCTCTTCCTGAGCGAAGTACATGTCAACCTTCGTTCCTCTTGATGGAGCCGAACTCTCGTTCCCTCTCTCTCTCTCTCCCCCCCCCCCTTCATATCTCTCGTCGCTTCCCTCCTGCTGTGTCATTTCGATCAAGACCGGTGTCTCCATCTCTCACAGTTTCCTCCAACTGCTACCTCAACGGACGGGCAAAAATGGGATGGGAGTATTCCGACAGCGGTGATATTTTCGATGTTGCTTCTCTTTTGTGTATGCACGTACGTATACACACATACATATATAAAACTTTTCATTTCGGTGTTATATAGTATGCAGTTCGGCCACGTTAAACCTCGTTTCGATGCTCTTTAGTTTTGATGGGCGAATGTGAATAATTTAAATGTTTTTAGCATGGAGTTGAAATTGCTGTCACTTGCACTGGTACACAATATCAGTCCTGTTGCACATAAATTTAATAAGAGATGCAGGTGCATCCATTCTAAGCAACTTTGGAACATACGTAATATTCGTTTTATTTTCCCTATCGCATCATAAATTACGCTTTAAATTATTAAAAATAATTTATAAAGAACTACATCTGTAAGGTTTCACATTTATATTTTTTCATCTTCGCCAACCCTCATACAGAAAGTTCTTGATGCCTCTCTCTCCATATATATTTCTTCTTCTCTTTCTTTCAACCCTCACTCTCCTTCAATTCCTCTCCATCCATATCTTTACCTACCTCTCTCTTCCCTTCTTTTTTATACCTCTCATTTCCTCCCTCTGTACTCGCTCATTCTATCCCTCAGGCCGCGATTCACTCGATCATTCACTAGAATGGAGGAGAGCCCGTGTCGTGTCATTAGTCTACTCTTAACAAAGAGTGCCACGCTGCTTAATATAACCCCTATGAAGGATGGCGGCCTGCACTTCCTCTTAACGCTGCGTGAATGAAGGATGTGAGAGGCTCATATCGAAAAACTTCCTTCGAAATCACGCAATGACACCACTACACAGTCTTCTGCGTGAGTGGTTTTTGTATCTTAATCATGTACACGTATTTGTACGTGTTGGAACTTGTATATAAAATCATTAAGCTTAGTACGTGTCAATGTAGGAAAAACAGTCATTTATTTTGATGTTATGGTATCAAAGTATCATATGAATTCATTTTATTTTAGAGTTTATTTGAAGAAAAGTTAGTAAAACTACATTGCATTTAAAGCACTTGACCAATTTTAGTTTATTTCCAAACTTAATGCGTTGCTTTATTAAAGTTTTTTTTGTACGGATCGCTGCAAATAATGCCGCCACTTAATATTTGATAAATATTTTATAAACATAAAATGCCAAAGACATTTTTTCTTGAACAGATTTTCATATTTAATAGCGCTGAATTTTATGCGTAAAAAATTTAATACATTTCCATATTTCATTCTCGTGTATAACTGTAAGCGACAGGAAAAATATTCATAATATGTATATTATTTTTAGATGCATTAAAAGGAATTGGGTATGAGAACTTGGAGAGGGGCTTGGTATGACACATATTGGTTTGGGTGAACCTAATAACCTATTAGGAGGTAGAATTACAATGTATGTAGGGATTAGGATGGGGAAGATGCTTCAAATAAATGGATTTCAATTCAATTCAGAACGCCCAGTTAAAATTCGGAGGTGCTTATTATGTAGACCAAAGTTATTGTATATAGTGATTTAAAGTCACGTAACCCATAAAGTTGACGGCGTTTTTCCCAGCCATGTACAAAAAATTTAAAAACTTAAAGCCTCGCATACTAATTCAGCACAAATGCGCAGTACACAGCACGTATTCATTCCACTCCATACTCTCCCTCCTGGCGTCAGTTGTTTAGGAACAGGCAAAGAGAGCGGTTGCCTTTTTCAAAAGTGCCACGAGTGTTGATCATTGAACGTTACTTAACGTTTCGTTCTTACATAGACTCCGATTGAACACCGCCGTTTTTCACTGACATTGGCGTTGAAAAGGAGGTCGCGGTTGTAGTTGATGTAGTTTAACAGGTACATTGATGCTTGTGTTATTAGTGCTTCTCACGAGTGAGTAATTTTCTGTGGTGGAAAGTTGAAACTTACTCCTGCAACTTATTGGCATACTAGCAGAAATACGCGGCGTTGCCCGGGGAAATTTGGTTCAAATCCGATCGGAATTCTAGAAGATACATGGTATTTATGAATTCACTCGACCGCGGTTTTGAATAAAACGGGCAGATAGAAGCAAAAACCACGTATGAATTATTTCTGGGAGCCCTCCACAATCGTACCAAATTTGATTCACTTGGAAAAATACGCGTAGTTTAATGTTTAAATCGACCGCCATTTTGAATGAAGCGGACATACAAACACTAAAACCCCGAGTCGACCTTCCCCTTAGTGCCCCCTACTATCCTGCCAAATTTGATTGCAATCGGTTGATTGTAGGTGTGCATAAAGGAGCCGACAAAAAATCGGATGCCATTAGCATCAGCATACAAAGTTATATTGCTTTTTGTACAATTAATATAAAACATTTGGGATTACAAAGTAGCCTACGGCCTTTCTATTTGTGAAGAAAGTATCTGTTGAAAGTTTGATTACTCTAACTTTAACGGTGTGGAAATGTATAGATGCACAGATAAACAACCAAACAAACAAACAAACTTTTATAAATATATAGGAAGTAGGTATTAAATCCAGAAATGCTAAATGCAAATGTAAATAATGCCTTGAAGCAATATTGCATAATTTTCAGGATAGCTCAGCAATTACGATAATTGAGGGGTGTGAGGCAAAAACACGGTAACCCACAAACTTATCTATTTGTAGTTAAGTTGCGTACAGAAAATAAAAAACTTCAATTATGATTTTGGAAATTTATCATTTGTCGTAGTTCATATTTTGTAAGGCGTTTATTTATGATTTCTCTTACGGGTGCCCCCCACAACCCCCCCTCCCCTTGGTCTGATCTACAAACTTGATCCTATACTTGTATTGAAAGTGACAAATATCAAATTTGAACTTCCTAAGTTAATTTACTCCAGAGTTATCGTCGAAAACCCAAATCGATACCCCCTAAACCTCCACTTAAATTTTTGTTTGAGATGCACCACATAGCTTATATTTTAAGCTGGACCAGTCTAAAGATACGCTGGAAGTTTCATAAAAATTCGACTAGCCGTTTTTGTGTGATGCGATAACAAACAAACAAACGGACAGGCAGACAGACAACAATTCTGCAAACCGGTTGAAACATCTTCTTGTGATGCAAAAAACACAAAAAAATAAAACCCCGACAAAAAAACAAATGTACAGACAGAGGTTACAATTTTATTTATATAGATAGACAGATGGGGAGGTGATAAAATGGGGTAGAACGTGTATCTATGTGTGTAAACATATGACGGGTGGTCTCACAGTACTGACTCATAAGTATACGCATTAGATTCTGCCGTAAAATGATAGGTCCTCAGTTTTTTTTATAAAAATCGATTATACCCTCTAGAAATGTTACTACCAGTAGAATTTGCGATTGGCATAAAAGTCAAAATGAAATGTCACGAAAAATTCTTACTATTGTTATAAAATCTTTTCGTTTTACCAAATGAGGCAGGACTGTTGCACCACACAATCTGATATATGAGTTGATTTTTAAAATGCGTAACACGTCATAGATTAAATGCAGTGACTAAATGTCATTCTTGCTGCAAATAAGTTTGTATTACAATAATATGAAGCTTCTTGGAGTTGAATTTATTATTCTGTTTATATGTTTCAAAAAAAAGGTATACGTGTCGGCCCACATAGGAGCTCATTTCATCCAACACATTTCCTTTTTTAGAAATTTTCTCGTAGTGGCTCTTTTTCGGCCCTTGGAGTAACCCAAAACTTTCTTTTCTTTACGATTTAGCCACCGGCGACCATGTTAGGAGGCGTGGCTGGTCGCCACATGAGCACCCGCAGGAGGGGGAGCACGCCAGCCGTCAGTCTTTTGAACCGACCGAGCACCGGAGAAGAATGGCGAACCGCCAGTCCAGCGTTGTTGGGGGCGAGGGGGCGACGGAGGTCGAGCATCCTTCCTCCGCCTGTGGGCTCGGCGAGCACCCAGATGCGGCGCCAGACCCTGGAGACCATACCCTCCTCGTCTCAGGTGATTAAACAATCTTTTGATGTTTTGAAACCCAAAATGACACTGAACCACCTCCTAGAGCCTATTACGGTATCGTGTTTAGAGTGACGGAAAAGGTATTTTAAGGGTGGGAAGTAACTGCTGTAGAATCAAACTAACAGATATAATAAAATTCAACCTTTTAAACCTACAAAATTTAAAAATTGTTTCCTATGGTAGAAATAAAAAGAGCTGGAATCCTGAAACTAATTAGTTTCATCTTCGTATCTTTTACTTAAAAAATGGAACATCGTTTCACAACCGAGTTCCCACTTAATTCAAAGATACTTAATTTCTTATAAATGAAAATTCATTTAGAAAAAATATATTATAATTAAAATGCATTACGTAGGGAATTATCTATCTCGTGTAATGGCTAAAATCGAATTTTAAAAAATTATCACTTACAAACCAATAATTCAAAAAAAAATAAGCATGACGGTTGATGATTTATAACTTAAGAATGGCCGCTTTTCATCCAAAATGTACATCTTATTTGTTCAACTATTTTACGGTCATAGCCTTTATCTTTATCATCAAACAGACTCCAATTTAATGTTGCTTGTTAATTACTTGAATTTTTTAGTAATACATATTTACGTATATTTGAGCGTCAAAGAAGTTGACGGACATAATTTTATGCATTTTTCTTATTTAGTATGAAATACTTCCTTCATCCTACCAATTTAATCATATCATCGGGATGGTAGTCAAAGAATCGGACTCGGAAAGCTAGTGAAATTATTTTAGTACTATTTAATCAGCAATGCAGATGCATCCAGTGTAGACCACCACTAATGGGTTTGATGATAAATAGATCATTTAAAAGAGCTGTTTTGGGTTATAATATGAGGGCAGCTGCGACAGGGATTAGTTACCTGTAAAACAGTTATCTCAATAATCTCTCATGTTGAATTTCGACCTTCGCTCATGCATTCTATTAGACTGAATACTGTGAGCCTATCTAAAAGTGGAACCGCTCTGACGTCAAACGGGACGCGTATGAATGGCTCATGTGTGCTTTTTCCGTCAACCGCTTGCGTAACGTGGCAACTGATATGGAGAGAGGTTAAGAGTACTGCGTTGCGCTGTTACGATGAATAAAAAAAGCGAACCGCTTTATACTGACCTACACCGTCGATTGGTAGGATTAGAGGGCGCGCGAATTGCCCGGATAAGGGACGGAGGGAGAAAAAGGTAGCGATAACCGAACACGAAACGTAAGCGATCTGCGTCACTAGCACAGCACGGGAAATTTTCTCAAGTGGTGGTTGAGGTTTGTTTATTTCCTCTCAGCAAAGGAGTTTCAGCAAATAAATGATGCGCTTTATACTTGTATACGAGTGTATCTTGGCTGCGAGCATCATTTATCGTGGGCGTTTTACACGATTATATGGCGAAATATATTTTAAATTAATGAGAGTATTTTAGTGGCAGAAATATTGAATTGTAATTTTTTAAAAGGACACAATATAACAAAAGTAAAATAGAAAATAATAAAAACAATATATTTTGTGTGTTACCTCTCCAATCCCATAATAGATAAATATATTTAAACAAATCAGTTAATTTCGACTTACTATAAATCCTTAATTTCCGAAAGTTATTGTTAAACTCTATCTTCGATTGGTGTGGCCCCGCGAAGCGGGCGGAATTTACAATTTACAATTGTGAATACCGGTAGTAAGATTTAAATGAACAAAGAATGCATATATAAATATGGAATTAAGATACTCCATATTAAAAGTTATTTATTGAATTCAACCTTATATGTCTGTAGATATGTCCCTATAAACAACGACACCAAAGTATGTAAACTAAATTAATTTTTAATGTTTACATACTGAAAATCGACATGTTCGAGTGAAGCAAGTACAGGAGCGTTGGTGCCCGTATTGTAAAAGTTACCTTCAGCCAACAATAAAAGTACGAGTTTTGAGTACATAACTTTTATTATTTTATTTTATAATCTAAGTTAAACGGGCCTATAAGTCTCCAACGAGGAGTAGAGGGTATTTTTATTCCCATTAATACCTCACTGGGTCATATCGTACGCAGTGACAGTAAAATTGATTGTGTAATTTCCGTCAATTCAGTTGTCGGTTTTGTATTGCACCGTCCTTTTTTTTGATTGGGTAAAATCTTTTCATACAGCAGACACAACCCCAAGCCACGAGGCAACGGCAGCAATCCCTCCCGAAATTAGGAACCCCTCGTACGGACACAACGCCTTCCCCGCAAAGAAGCCAACAGCACCAGACGCCGCAGAGTTCGCCGCGCTTAACGCCCCGTCCCACCCCTTCCCCGCACCACTCGCAACAGCAGCTGCACGGCGAAGAGCAGCAGCAGCAACAACAACAACAACAGCAGCAACCAGAAGACGACCTGTCCCTAAGGATACCGCCACCCGGGCAACCCCCGGGTGTGTCCCCCACCGCCCCCCCTGCCGCCTCCACTCCCTCCACACCGTCCGCCGCCGGGCAGAGGCACGTGAGGTTGTCGGTGCCGGAAGTGTCTGTGGTTGCCACGTCAAGCGGTGGCACGAAGACCACTGTGTCGCCAGCGAGGACAGTGGGAGGCGGCAAGTACAGACCGAGGAGGAGGAGAGCGGTGACCGCCTCGGATTATAAATCGTGCGCCCTGGTCCACACGAGGCTCAAACTGGGGGATATCATGTGAGTTACAGCCATATTTCATTTATATCTTTTACCACCTTCCTCTCTTGGTCTGTTGCAGGCAAATTCGTTTTTAGGGGCATTTCGCTTACAGCGTGACCGCCTGTTATCGTCGGTCGGTCCTTCCATCCGTCCGTCCGCATGTTCGTTCTCGGCTTCTACGGAACGAATTTTCATGACATTTGACATTAAGGACTTACAATCAAATATAATACGAAAATCGCAAAAATGAATCACGTACGCCAATCAGGGGTATCACTTTACTGGTGACAAAAAATTAAATTTTCGTCATATCTCCTAAAATATTGCTCATATCAAAATATTTTTCAAATAAAAGTTGTAGAACTATTAAATTAGAGTATTTCATTCCAATATATTTTTATCATAGGAATTTCCGTTATCAAGAAAATCAAACCAGAATGTCTTAATTCGAGTTGAACTTTGAAAATTTATTGCATGGTTACTTCTTCATTGTTACTATCAAAAACAATCTCACAAACGAACGTTTCATTTCCTTACGTGTGCATGCACTATTTTTAAATAGGAATAAAATGGATTATTTATGATGAAGAAAAGAACTTTAAAATGCTATTTCCCTTACTTACAGGTATATGATTTCTTTCTAATACTCCATACGCTGTACACTTTCCTAACTTGTTTTTTTTGAATAACTCAAAACACGAAAGAAATATTTGGGTAAGAGGGGGGGAAGTATTTAAGAATATCAGAAGGGGAACACGAGACGATGATTATTATACATTAATTTTAGCCAGTAGAAGTTCAGAATTTTAAAAAATGTTTTGTATTATAGTATAACACATAAAGATACCTCACATTGTTTGTACCAATAACTTGCTTAATTTCTCTTTATTTATTTCTTTTTTTTGAGATACAAACCACACACCTTTTTCCTGAATGTGACTGATTAGACAAACAATAGGTCGTAATGGTGTTTCTGTAGATGGTTGTCTTGCCCTCTTTGCTTTTGGTTTACTTTCACTGTATTTTTCTCTCCTGTCATTCACCAGCTTAACATTTAGGTGACTCAATTACTCACGTTTTTTGTATATTACATTTGCAATAAAATTATTATATCCAATAAATGGTGAAACAATTTCACGTAATATTTTTAGTGTCTTCCTGGCAGTACAGTAGGTGACGATGCACTGGTCTGAAATTTTGACTCGTCCCATCCCTTTGCTGCAGTCACACTCATTAGAGGTTTAATTTTTTGCCAGCTAAAATGTCAACAATGTCAATATTAACCAAACATTTCCGCTTTTTAGAAGAAAGCCTAATACTCGTAAAAGCGATATCTCTGTGCAAAATCAACACAATCACGGAGAATACCTTATATTTTTGTAGGAAAAAGTTGAAGCATATATCAGATAATAGAACTCTGACATCAATAGATGTTAATATGTAATAGGTAAGTTTAACCTGTGTAACCGGTTAGAGTAACCAGCTGAGAGCAAAAGAAATACACTACGAAGCTTAAAAGCAGTTCAAAATCATCCATTGAAAACACAGGTTGACGAGTATAAGCGGTCGACGCACTTAAGAGGTAAAGTGTCTGTCAACCAGCTTACCCCCAAAAATTACACCTCACGAAACTGATTGTGAGTTGGATTTATTTAATTCGGTGTGGGGATATAGTTGGCGAATCGTCTTTAACTTGCTATAATAAAACCCATTCGTCCATATTTAACGAAAGGCTTACACTCACTCAACCCATTTATAATTACGTCATATCCAAATTGAAAATTCTGGGGGCACTAATTTTCATATCAATCGGATACCTTTGCCTGCGACGACCTAAACGCCAGTCAAGCAGACCTGAAATTAAAGGGAGATATGGAGGACTTTATTCCTTAGATGAGAGGTACGAACTTTCCTACCTTTGCTGTGGTGTGAACGTTCCAGCGGTGGAAGAAGAAATAAATCCCTTTCCTTCAGCGATAAGAAAAATTCCTCACAATCAAATATACACGGCACTTCCTCACAGAATGACTATTACACTACACAGGGACGTGTAAAATGGGGTAAATGAAAAGCACTTTGGGGTTGACTAATGAATTAAAGGGTAAGGTTTGATATTGGAAATTGAAGAAATTGGTGGGAATCACAATTCCATAGCACCTGTAATGGCAAGAGGAAAAAATTCACTGGTACTGCCTAAACACGATAGGAGATGCGTCTTAAATAGACTTAAGGCTAGGAAAACCATTTATGTAGCTTATATTGCAATAATTCTCCGTAGACACCATGAAATTGCTTTGATTCTCGCGAGAATTTAAAAATTATATTATAATTTCTAGCTGGCAGGGGGATTGAGAATGACTGACAAGCCAATCTACGTTAAAATAAGACAATGGAAGTGCATTTGAAGACATTTTGCTGGCAAAATATTCCGTATTGTGAACATTTGTGCATATACCAACAATTTTACCTCTCAAACTTTTAATACCTATTTTATGCAACTTTTTAAAGCGAAATAAGCATAATTATTCGTTGAATACGTGAATAAGTTTTAATCTAAAAATTCCTTTGGATAACTTTAAATGACAGGATATTAAAGAAATCTTAATTTTTTAATATCGTTTTTATAGCATTGAAACTCGTTCATTTTATTTAACTGTCTTCAATAGAATTGCACATAAAATCCAAGTTAATTTAGTTGCAATGAAATATTATATTAACTCTTTTTACTGTAGTAAATCGGCTTCTATGTAGATTTTGTCCTTTTTAGGCGCGTTTCGCTTACAGCGTGAGCGCCTATTATCGTCGGTCGGTCCGTCCGTCCGTCCGTCCGTCCGCATGTTCGTTCTCGGCTTCTACCTAACGGATTTTCATGAAATTTGATATTAAGGACTTTCAATCAAATATAATAAGAAAATCGCAAAAATGAATCACGTAAGCCAATCAGGGGTACCACTTTACTAGAGACAAAAAATTAAATTTTCGTCATATCTCGTAAACTATTGTTCATATCAAAATATGTTTCAAATAAAAGTTGTAGAACTGGTAAAGTAGAGTATTTCCATCCCTATACATTTTTATCGTAGGAGTAGCCGTTATCAAGAAAATCAAACAAGTATGTCTTATATCGAGTTGAACTTAGAAAATTTCTTGCATGGTTACTTCTTCATTGTTGCTAACATAAACAATCTCCCAAACAAACGTTTAATTTCCTTACGTGTGCATGTAATACTATTAAATAGGAAGAAAATGGATTATTTATGATGAAGAAAAGGACTTTAAAACTATTTCCCTTACGTACAGGTATATAATTGCTTTCTAATACTCCATTGCACGAAACGCGCCCCATTTGTGATACGTTGTACGCTTTCCTAACTTGTTTCTAATTTTTCCCACTCCAATAATTCATCTACTATATTTTAATTGTGATGTTACTTAAATTTCAGGGTAAAAACTATGGAAAGAAGAGTTAAATTAACCTTCGAATAAGTGACTGTTATTTATGAGAATGTTATTTTTCTATAATTTCTATTTGCGTAGGCAATCTCGAAATACCTAAGATAGCTATGTGATAATATGTACGATGGAAGTTAAAGAGGATAATACCACCCTTTTCAAACACTCGTGGAGTTTTCATTCGGTTTTCTTGCCAGAAAGCCAAATTTAGAAGTTCATTAAAGCGTTCTTTAGGTGAACTTAACCTGTAGAGTCTTTACTCCTTCAGCAATAAATTTGAATTAGTCGGAGGCGGATATTGATGATGGCAGCCACCTGGCGCCTTCTTCTCGAATCACATCCACTGCGTTTAGTTTGGTTATTTGGCCACTGCATGGCGCCAGCAGACGAGAAATAATATCGACATCTGCGTGCATATGTTCTTTTTACGGAACCTGGTGTATAAACTATCCCAATTAGTGAACTATTAAAGTAATCGCCTTAACTCTAAATTCTTCATTAGCGCACTAAAATGGCTAGTTATGCTAATGCCAGTCACAGTTTTCTTCACAGAACTAAGAAAAAATTTTTTATTGATAATGGCCGCTAATTTATATCAGTTAAAATTACATATACCAATAAATTAATAGGATCTGAAATCTCTGTTATATAGCCACGTTATTATTACAAACCACGGCGGAATGTTTTCGTACGTAACCTCAGTTTTTAGTTAAAAAATATTACTTTTTCTAAATTTGAAACCATCTCCACTCTTTTATAATGGTATTCTCCAAACATTTATCGCTTTTGTTTACTTCGACATTTATTATTAAGTCTGTATCAAATGCAGTGCCGTAACTAGGGTATGGCGAAGGTGAAATTTGCCATAGGCGCCGCTTGCAAAAGGCGCCAAACTTTTCCGCAAAAAGTGCGAACAGTTAATTTTCCCATAAGTGTTATTTTTAATACTCAGACGTTGGTTTATTAATAATAAAAACTATTATTCTTTATTAAAACGAAGAAAAAATTATATCTTTCAAAACCAAGGCGTTTCCTAAAATTTTGCCATAGGCGCCATATCGCCAAGGCACGCCCCTGATCAAAAGTATTTATGAAAATATTATTCTGGTGCCTTCATAATTTTTGACATTGGAGTAGTTTCTAATTACTTTTCTCTAAAACCTTTTCTAACTGCTACAACACGTTGATAATGACTAATTTGAAATTTCTGTTAATTGCTCTATACCAATCACCCCGACATTTTAAGCACTTTTCGAAACATTTTTTCTGACAATTTTTTATCTTGTATTGCGGCTTATTATTTTTCATTGTTTTATTTTAGGGTCCGACTTTTTTCTTCTGTTCAACGAAGCGCTGTCATTTAGATCGCCACCGTCGTGTCAGAACTAGGTATACGGCCAATTGATTAGCAAATGTAAAGATAAGGTCACACTTTCGAATTTTTTACTTCTAAAGTTGCTAAAGCCTGAGGATTTATTTATAACTAGAGTAATTGGCCGTCAAATATGACGGGTATGCGTGAATTAAGTATTACGTTAAATAAAATAAAAATTAATGTCACCAACTTTTATGTGCCCTAAAACGTTAAAAATAAATAAAATCCACATAATCGAATGTTCCAGGAAGTAATAATAGTCATGGACATATAAAAGTTGTTTGGCAAAGATATATGTTAATGAAGATTTATTCGTTAAACATACAAAATAACTCTATAAGAATTATCTTATATAAATATAAATAACCTAATCTACAATAATCGCTATTCAGATTGAAATGAACTTTCATGTGCTCATTTTCTAGCATCTATAAATCTGTTGCTTATCAATCGATTTACCGTTGCTTCGGGTACTCATTAGCTCTATGCCTCGCTTTTCATTTGTTCTGCTCGTTCAATATTTGCTGTCTATCCTGTTCCGTTTCTCTTCTCCTAGCTTCAGAAATATTTCCATTTAGCGAGATTTCCAGCGAGTTTGTGCACATGCTTCTTATCCTTTCATCTCGAGTTTCATTACTTTCCATGATTATGAACTGTATTAATTAAAGAATAAAGGTGAATAATACTTTACTTATGGCTATTGTTGTTCAGAATTGGTTTTATGTATGTGACTATACATGTTTAACGTTTAAAGTTATTAAGCCCATATATTGGCAGCACTGATGGAAGTATGCTTTTGGCATTGTAGATTTCTCGAGAAATTATTAATTTTGATAGGTATCCTTTTGACTCTAGGGCAGTGCTCCCCAACCGGTGTGCCGCGGCACGTTAGTGTGCCGCGAGGAAGGCACTAGTGTGCCACACAGTCTGAGGATATTTAGTTTACATAAAAGCGTTTGAAACAAACAAATTCGCATAAATTTTATCATCTAAGGAATTTACCATAAAACTATGAGAGGAATTGATAGACCTTATGAACAATCTTGCAACTTAAAATTAGTATGCTACCGTTAGATGTATTTTGGCTAAAAGCTAAAGGTATATGACGTCCAAATTCAACAACGTATTTATCCGAATTTAATTGTTCATCAACGGCTCATAAAAAGATCTTGTTTAAAGAACCCAGATGAAGAAGTTCTTGTAACTCTTTCTGTTATTGAGCCAAATATAAGGCGTCTTGGTATAAAAAAGGAATGCCTAAATTTTCCGTCTAAGAGCATAATATTTTTACACGTTTATTTGTGTATGTACTTAATTTATAATAAAAGTATACAATTATTTGAATATTACTTTACAAATCATAACAATTAATATAATTGCGACTTATACTTGGTTTTTGCTAGTTTTTTCTTTTAAAATGCGTATTTAAGCAGTGAAATTAATTAGGAGTGGTTTGGTGTGTCGCGATGTTTTTAAGCATGCATGAAGGTCTGCCGTGGAGCAATAAAGGTTGGAGAGCACTGCTCTTGGGGATAGCTTCTTTATCCCATAAGATAATACGGATAAATCGACTTTTTGACTGCAGACATTGTTTCGTTAACATTTAAAAACTTGCGCAGTCATGCGGAGAAGATTAGAAAGATTAATTTGCATATCGTAGAAATGCAAATATCATCCGAGAATCTCCAAAAATTATGTTTTAATACGATTATTTCACAACTTTATACATTTCTTACGCATTAGGATCGACCCACCAACAGACTTTAAGAATTGCAGTTGTCATTGCGATTAATCGAATAAATTGCGGAAAAATAGTCGTAAAATGTAGTTATTTGCCTTTTTCGAACGGGATTTGAATTTATACGATATAAAAATTAATTTCCATATTTTTCTCGGCATAACTGTGAAAATCCCTCGTCGATATCTCATTTTTAAGATATTTTAAAATGCTAAAGAAAAAAGGGCTTGCTCGTTTCATTTCAGCTCTACCCATGTTATTCAAATGGAGAAAAGATGTGCTCCTGGAGTCAAACCCTGGACTATTGTGTACACGGCTAGCTGTTTTAAATTGAAAAGTTGAAAATCCAAGTGATTCCTGAAAGTTTGATCGAAAAAGATTGAAAATCTCTTTAGTTATTTACGGTATTCCTTATTCTTCCGTCTAACTCCGTATAGCGGTGACACGGTTGCAGAAGAAGGGAAATTTTGATAGGAGATATAATTAATTGATACTTCAAAGCAAATTGTATAATAGGATGGCTTATGCATCAAAACCCTCCCCTCCCTCCCGAGAAAAATTTGTCGACTTGATGTCCTTAGAGCTGCTCCTCAAATTGAATCATATTTTCCGAACACTACATTCTACTTTAAACAAGCACACATTAGTATACTGATAAACTTTTCTTAACCGCACATCTTTGGGGGAAAGGGTCCACTATAGAGAGTTGTCCACTTAAGAGAGATTAGTGAGTATTGTAAGGCAAATAAACTAATTATTTGCATATATGTATGCCTTTAATATTAACAAGATTGTAAAGGTTACACGCATATATTTTATAGTAACTCATTCTTTACAAAAAAATGTAATTAAATTACTATTTTTTAGCATTTAGCTTCTTGAGATTACGTTTTGTTGTGTATTATTTGTTAGTTCACTAGTTTCAGTCCAAATTCGTCGTTTTTGCTCAAGAAAATCTTGGTAGTCCAGAGCGTCCACGTGTTTTTACTTTCTCATACGAAGAATTGAGAAAGTGTTGTTATCGCGAAAAAATTCGACCTCGAGATTTTTACGGAAATATACGTTTTAGGTGCCGCTGAATCCGAAAAAGTGGTTTTTGCAATGCCGTCTGTTACTGGCTCTGGAGCCTAAACGGCAGAGCGAAAATTAATGAACTGTCGTACTTAGGCATTTTATCATACTTAGCAGATTATATGTAGAAATGGTTGACAATTTCATTTTCTCAAAAACGGCTATAACGATTTTGTTCAAATTTCGTACAGTTACTTGAGTTTACGTCTTCAATAGTACTGTATGGTTCATATTTCTCAAAAAATGAATATAAGGCTACTTTATTCTAGGCAACTTTAGCAATAATTTGATTTTCTCAAAAACGTCACAAACGATTTTGATCAAATTTCGTACAGTTACTTGAGTATACGTCTACAATATTACTACGTATTTCATTTTTCTCAGTGAATGAGTATAAGACTAGTTTATTCTTGGGCAACTTTAACAAAAATTGGATTTTCTAAAAACCGGCTGATACGATTTTCATTTTCTAAAGATAACTAAACGACGCATTGTTATATGAGAAAGTTTGTACAATGTACGTTTTACCGATTTTTTGAAAATAATTTTTGATCAAACTTCTTCAGTCATTCCGTCATTATTTCTCCAGTCATCCAGACTTTGTTGTTATATTTCCAATTAACATGGAGTTTTTTTTTATATTCTATATCTTTAAAACACCTTAACTTCACAACTTTTCCAATAAATTTCCTAGAATAAAATTGTGCCGCACACGAATTTTGATGCTTTAAGACAGTACATCGATTTTATAACTATCACGAAAGCTTTTGTTTGAGTCAGTGATTCCTAAACTAAATAAATTGACTATATGAAAATGTTGAGAAATCTTATGGGCAAAAAGTTTTACTTTAGTAAGTTAATGATGATATAGTATCAACAAATGAATGCGTTGAGATATTGTGATTGCTTAAACACGCAGTCTTACTTCAAGGAACCACTAGATTGAAAGAGAGGCTCGGAGAGGAATTCCTTGGCTAAGCACTCGACAAAACCATTCAGTCACCAAATTAATCACCATTACCATCAGAAAACTGACGCTATTACTTCCCATTTTCGTGCTATTGCTTCAAAAAAGTTCTCCATTATTTATATGCTCGCGGTGTAATTTTTCAAATTTCGAAAGTTCAATTGACTTCCACTTTTACTTTTTACATTAAGACCTTCTAAGCCTTCTCAAAAATTAAAATCAGTGCATTACCGAAGAGAGTATCCTAAACTAAACAGTTACTTCTCAAAATGTTTGTAACCTTCGGGCAAGTGGGTAAGGAGAAGGCCAATAAGGTGTAACGACAGAAATTAGGGTAGCATGTTATCACTTTAGGAATTCCATCGATGATTATGGACAAAGAATGTATCTTTAAGTTGGAAAACAGGGTAGTGGGAAGTAAATAGGTACAATTATTGTTGAGCGACGCGGTGGTAGAAGACCGGCGCGAGATGAGGTCCATCTGTTCAGAGGTGTCCTTTTATTTGGAAGCGGGAAACTTCCATCTCAAAGGCAATGCTGTGATCTCATATTAGACGTTTCGCAAAGTGCGAGGAGGTATTCTTGGTCAGGAAGCAATGGTAAATATGTAGGTAAGACGTTCAACCTTCCACGGAAGGAGAGTTTCGAAAGTTTGCAAGACAAGATTCTTTGACATTTTTCGCGCCATTTAAGTGAATTTAATGTAAACGTCCATTAGAGGGAGGTTAAAAATACCAAAAGACTCAGCTTAACTTGCCCGTAGTAAATGATATCCGCTTCTCAACCATTTAGATTTCGCGGCACACTTTCGGGTTCACACGTTACTTCCCGGTACACCAAACCAAATTTTACGAAACTAAAGAACATTTGTATCACGCTGTAACCAACAAAAATGAAAGAAAATAAACAACTTCCACACATATACTACTGATGTCTGCATCAAATCGTCCAGATTAAAATTTTATTGGATGCTAAAATTGCAAATTTTCTGTTTACGAAGGAAATTGGTTTCGTTTTCAAGTTGCTGAAATAGCGTAAAAAATCATTGCTTAAAGGGACATTCTTATGAGATTTCATTTCTGTAGTCTTTTTTAGCTTGAGAATAATATAACTTAGTATACATATTTCCCCCCCCCCCCCCCCCCCCCAAATTTACCGCGACACAATAGGGTGCTTGCTGAACGTAGGGTTCCATGTACTCATGGCCGCGACTCGAACAAAAGTCTCCGCAACGAGAGGTATCCGTTAAGGGAGATTTCGCTGTATGTATTTGTTTTTATACGTACATACACAAACATATCTATAGAGCAGAAATCACTGAGTAGGGCATTAATCTGTTTAAATACACGTACGCTACGGAGGAATTATCCCTTAACGATGCACAGGCACATAGTTGGTTTGTTGCGCATGGGCAGACAATTTTTAATGTTACGGTCAATGATGGTATTATTTTGTTCTGTTTGGAATAATTAAAAATTTAATGGAATTTAAAACAACTACCGGACTTTGTCGCAATAGCATTAGAGCAATTGAACCTCTTATTTAAAAATCACATGCATTCTGAATTACTAATTATCTGAGCGCCAAATCACATTTGAGATCCTCTTCTGTAAGTTATAAATGAATTTTATGCATACTGTGGTTGGCATGTAAATTATTTGAAAAGAGTAAATGTAACTATTCCTTCGCATTTTGATATGAGGAAAATAAAATCTATTATATTATTTTACGAGGTTTTTAGGTTGACTTAAACAAAAACAGAATTTTAATGATACAGTCAACCCAACGAATCGGTTTTATCGTAAAAATAATATAAGTACTAAGTTTCAGTGAGATTTATATCACGAATTTCTCCTTAACATCTAAGATAAAAAATTCTTTCCCACGAAGGGCTACTTTTCTGTGTTCTGTATGATTCGTGACAGTTAAATTCCGTCCTCTAGTTTAGGGCAAGGAGAATAACCCACTTTCATAGCCAAATGGTTGTCATAAGATCTTTAATGTCGGTCCATTAGTAAGTAATGGATTGTACTCTTAGATTTTTTGCAACCTCGCAACTAAGCATTACGGCTTTCGCCATAAAATAGATTGCCAATACTCTCCTGATCGCAGAGATGCTCTCACTAAATATAGACACACATACGCTACTATGTTATATACTAATGCTGATTTAACAAATGGCCCATTTTAAAACCGAAAATGTTTGCCAAATGCATTTTCAACATAAATAGAACTCGTTTCTTATACTTACATCTCGAAGTGACTAATCCGATGGATTTTACCGCTTTCTGTAGATAACTGAACGAGAAGTTATTGTTTTTATGGTAGTAAGTTCATTTCAAATATATGTATGTACTAGAAAATAAACTGAGACATTTTTGATGAAGTTTCATCTTTTAGTTTAACAAATAAGAAGGTGAATGGAAATTGTAATAGTTTAACTCTTTTTTTAGTTGTTACAACAGAGAATCAAATTTTCATTGAAACAATTCTTTGATCTCCTGCAAATAATTCAACTCGCTGCATTTATAATATTCAGTTATCAAAACTGATAGAACTTCTTATGACTTGAGAATGATTATTAAATTAAATATTTAGTTATACTAGTGACATTAACAAAAGCTACATATATTTATTTTCATATAAAAATCGTCGTTACAATTTAGTATTATGGCTAGGTGGTAAGAAGAACTAACTTAACCTAAATACTTAACATATATACGTATTTATGATATATCCACTGAATCTATAATGCATATAAGAATAATATTTTGTACCTGTAGTGAGAATTTTCGCGGGTTCATGTTAGGCCTTCACGGCTACCGTAGCGGTCATGATGCTCACGAAGTCCTCACCGTACATCATCCTACAAAGAAAAACCCCTACTTCTACAACACTAAGGCACAATAGATTTCTAAATATCCTTACCGTTAACACAAATATATACATTATATTAATTCATTTTGCTACACTTGTTTCCTACAATCAATTATACATAATTAATTGAGCAGATTCAATTTAATACTTCGTTTGAAACACTTAGAATCTTTAGATAAGGGCTTAAAGAGTTGTTCAGGTAACTTATTCCAATCGCTGACCCCCCTGTTTAGCAACGAATGCTTTTCAATATTTGTCTTCTGTGGCCTAAGTTTAATTTTAAATTCATGGCTTATTATTTTTGAATCGTGTAAAAAAAATTCGATATTACAATTCCTATTAGTTTTTCTCCTTCTGTGTTCCTATTAATAATTATTTCACTTACTGTTAATTAGCCAGTACGCATTACATTTCGAACATTTATATTAGCGTGAGGACTATTTAAATGCTTATTACGAAGAGCTTTTCTAGAAATAATGAATTACCCAATAAATCAACTTATTCATTTTATTCCTAATAAGAGTTCGTGGAGTAGAATTTATATTATATAAATATCTCGTAAATTATCTGTAAAAATTGAATTATTATTTACCAGATATTTGCTTCTGTGTCAATTCAATAGATCGGTGGTTGCTAGGTCGCGACCCAAATCAGGGTCCAGAGTCGGCTAGGAAAATCGCGGGGGGCCTCTTACGCGTCAAAAACTTTTAATGATAAATTATAACTAATTCAATCTCTCTCACTATGACACATCGATATTTTTTCAAAAATGCGTGTACTTTATAAGTACAACAAATATTTCCTAGGGAGCGTGGGGCCTCTTTAAGTGCGGGACCAGGTGCAGTCGCACCGTTCGCAACTCAACCAAGCCGGCTCTGTCAGGGTCCCGGGGGGTCCTTTTTAGGGCCGCGAAGGGTCATCGGAAGAAGGCATTGTTATTCATGTCACATGCGGTCTATCAGTTGTCTATTAGATTTAATAATGTAAATGGTTTAACAACAATGTAAAAAGGCTAATATTAACAAGTACAATCGCTGCTGATAGACCGCATACGACATCTTAATTTTCCTTGTGGTATGCGGTCTATGAAATGGTATCGCCTTGGCGAGCCTTCGGGTCGCTTTGTCTTTAGTCGGGTGTCGTCCCCTCATCCGAAAAATTTCCATCCGCACAGCCACAACCATGCTTTCACACTCTAATTATCCCCTTTTCTCGAAATTGATCATGATACAGATGGACCAAATTTGCGGTGCAGTAGCGATATTTTAGTAGTGTCGCTGGCAGGTGCTTACAGCTTTCTCTCCGTCCTATCTAATCTTTGCTGTACTAGAAGTACTGGTCGCGAGGTCCTATTGGCGATCAGTTTATGGTCACAGCAAAAAAAAAAGGTTGGGAACCGCTGTTATAGATGTTTCCTAATTCCATGACTCTCCTAAGAAGCTGAAAAGTTTCTTGACCGAGATAAGAGACTGAAATCTGATATAAAAAGAATCTTCGAGTAAAATTCTCTCATTCGTTGGTTCTCTATATTTTGTTTAAAGAAATTTTTTTTAGTATTTTCTTATAACTTATTCTTCCTCAATGAAACTGCATAGATTGTACTATTAATATAATCTTTGAATTCTTTCATCAGTTACTTTCCAATTTTCAGTAATTGCTATTAAAATAGCTGTTATTGACTTCGGCCTAGTCTAAAATAAATAAATAAATATGTATATATAAAATTATTGCTTAATAAATTTAGATCAAAAGCGTAATAATAACCAGAATTTATATATATATATATATATATAATGGTTATTATTAAGCTTTTGATCTAAATATATTAAGCAATAATTTTATACACTGACATAAAAAGTTCGGTAGGCTATACATAAATGTTAAACAGAAGTGATCAAAGTTTATTTGAACTTACACTGGGTGGTGTGTAAAAAAAGCTCCCTTTTTGAAGAGCTGCTGAACCATTAACGTACTAGGTATAGATCTGAAAATCTTGCAATTCAATGAGAACATATAAAATGAAACTGAAGAAAATTTAAAATATAATATCTTTAAAAACAGATTTACAGCTGCTTAAACGTGATATTCAATACAACCGATTCCCGAATGGAGATATAACATTTACAGGGAAGAATCACTATTAAAACTTATCTGTGTTATGAGGACTATCTTCATTAATCGCTTTCTCCATAATTTATTTCCACTGAGGAATGGCACTTAAATTTCACATTATAGTACTATTTCCCAGTATTCTTCTATGTGTTCGAGTAATTCCGTTACTTGCGAAATGGCTACCGGAGAGAAATAGGCCTTTAAAAATGTAGGACTCACGATGCTAAGTTCCATAAATTTCTGGAAATTCAGTAACCAGATACCCTTCCTCCTTAAAAAAAAAACTTGTCGATAACGCCAATTGAAGCACCGTTAAGGCTACTAGCGATAATAATCGACTATTCCTGCAAAGTGGCGAGCGCTACACTTTAAATGGAAAGTTGTTTATAACGATTATTATATAATTTCTCTCGTAAAATGTTACTGTTATATTAAAAACCGTGACTCTGTTGTATAATTTTATTTGATTCCATTAAATTTAAATGAAATTTTACATAATTTAGCTTAATATCTCTTGGTGGAAGCCATTGTTTTGGTTCTTTAGTTTACATAACTAACTTTGTAGCTGCGTTATTTGTATAAAGATTTTCTTTGTTATACATTATTCACTTTAAATGTACGATTTTTATATTTCTTACTATCAGCTTAACGGAGCAGCAGCACTTTAACTAGGACGCATTTTTTCCACGCCACCCGGTATAACATATTTAAATGCTCTCTCAGGTGACATAATATGTTGCTTTAAATAAGTATATTAAGAAAAGGAGGAATATTGTGTTATGTTGTCTATTTGACACAATTGATCCCTTGGTTAGAAAACTTGATCAAGATAATCATCAATTATACTGAGGATTTATTAAAACTTTCATCATTTAATTGAGGAATTCGTTCATTGAATGAATGAAGCTGATGTGTGAACAAATTAAAGCCTATTACAGCTCATAATAGCAATCCATTATCATTATATAATTTTGAAACGCTATTTTTGAACTGACCGTAATAAGTGCGCGAGAGAAAGGAGAAAACTTACCGGGCATTTAGGAGGAAAAATACTGGTATTTTCACAGCGAACTTATTGTTTAAAACTCCCAATAAATTTAGTTTATTGAACTTCTGATAGATTAAACCAATAGTTCAAGCTCCTATATTTGCAATAGTTTAATCCCGATTAAATAACTTGTTATTCAATTGTTTTTTATGGCGAACTTCGTATTGAACATAAGACGTATACCGTTTGCCGTAAGTTTTGCATCATATCTATCCAAACAAATAACGAAAACGTCAATTATACTATTAATATTGATACTAGCAGCCCGTTGCAGCTACGCTTGCAAATAATTTAAATAGGTCGGCTCTAGGTTAGATCTTCTTTGTTCCGTATTCATTTGACGTGTTTCACTATTTCTTTGTCTTTCTTGTACTCTCCGATCCTCATCTTCACGGGAAATCCTGTGTGCCTCCGCATCCCTCTCTCTTCTTGTCTTCTCCGCTCCTCATCTTCACGGGCAATCCTATGAGCGGCCGCATCCCTCTCTCTTTCCTGCGTTCTCCGCTCCTCATCTTCACGGGTAATCCTATGAGCTTCCGCGTCTCTTTCTCTCTCGTTCCTACGATACTCTTCGTTTGATCTCTGTCTCTTCCTTTCTCTGGCAGCTGTAGCTGGGCTAATAGCTCTCCTTTTCGCTGGTCTACCCCTTGGCATTTTTTAATTTTCTGCGATTTTACAGCAATATATTAGAGCAATTGCGTGATCACAATGTCACCGAGTTACTCAATGCTAGTTTAATATCGCGGTATATTCAAAGGGGAAAATTTTAAAATCTACCTTATCTTAGTTTCAATGATTATCGTTGCACCCTTACAGACGAACTCACAAACAGTCGCTTTCCTTCAAGTGTCTATCAGCGACTGCTTTTAACTTCATACAGGACCTACTATAAAGGCGACGTCAATGCAACCGTTTATTTAGATTATCAATGAAGAGAAGATAACCATATAATGTGTTAAAAAAATAACGTGCGTCCCTATTCTCATCTAATTTTTAATTTATGCGTGAGCCTTTTGCGTGAATAAGCGCTACATATGTGTAATATGATGGTTCTTCTTACAAAAACTACAGTTCGAAGCGAATAACGCTTTTCTTTCGTATATTTGAAGGTTTAATTAGAATTAAATGAATCACAGGCAACATTGAGAGTCTCCTTGGCAACGTCCGGAATGAGTATGAAAAATCCGCATAATTTCGAAAAATGCGTATTTCTGAAAACTTCGACCGTGTAATATGTATACATCGCAAGAATAAGATTTTATAGAGTTTGAGCCGTCGAATATAGCAAAAACGAAGGAGATAGGTCCATATTTACGTATTTTGATGAATGAATGAAGAAAACCTTGCACTCTGAAAAATCGACAATCCCGTGTAAACTTATGGGAATATATAATTATTTCCTAGATTCGAACCCGGGACTTTATGCAGATGAAAATATTTTTCTAGGGCCTCCTAGTTTGTGTAAACAAAACGAAGTTTACCGCATATCTCTACGACAAACGGCTTTTTGAGATACAGGGGGAGGGAGCAGACGGACACTTGAGAATTTTTATATATAGTTTATAGTGCGATCATTGTTGTTTATCGACGTTCCGTGCATGTTGCCGCGGGCATCTTCACTCTCGAAGATAACAGACTACTATGTATGCTTCAATTTGAAGATATATCTTTATCCAAGAAGTTAAATTCTTCAGTTTGGTTTTTATGAAGTTATGCATAAACACTATTTATTCATTTTACACAACTAGTATTTTGCGACCCAAGCAGATCTCAAAGCTTTATAGGTAAATAAATAGATTTATGTCTTTATTTGGACGAAATTGAAAGTAACGAGTCTCTTCCATCAAACCCTTTGTCAATTAGAAAAACCACACTAAATGAGCACTACGATAACATTAATTACAATAGGTGGAACTGAAAAGAGAAGAACGTTTGTAGGAGTGAAAAAACTAACAATAGTTTTTTAGTACTTCTCTCCAACACCTCAGCGGTAAGTGTCCACTGAACTTTCTTCCCTTTACAACTAGTTACCGTTCATATACCTATTTACCTTTGCTCTTCCATAAAATTTACACTCAAACATTTCTATACATATGTAAATCGTTAAATATGTACATTTCTTCGAAAAACCTAGAGAAACAATAGTAATTGTTTATCAGATCATGGTTGTTGAAGAACAGGATAGATCAGAGGTCGGCAACGTTTTTATGTCGCGTGCCACTTTTACCAATATTTCTATGTGAGCCCTTCTACGTGTGCCACTTTAAAAAATTGGGTTACAGCATTATTTTTTGTTTAACATGATTATTTATAATATAACTACAATAATAATGTTAAATTGCTTTAAAAACTTTACATTTAATAAATTATAAAACTTTTTTGTCAAAATTAGCAGCAGCTTCCACGATTACTTTTAATAAGATATTTTCACATAAATTACGAACATAATTAAAAAATACCGATAATTTTTCTTTCTTAGAAAAAGAAATTAAATAATAAATACTGATTTTATGACTCCGTTGTCCTTCCATTTTAAAAGCCAGTTTGGTCAGGTCTGGTTGATAGCTGGTAGTCTGAAGACGAAGACAAGCTTTAGAATTATCCATTGTCAGCCGATTGCGAACAGGATTATTATTATTATATTATTAATTATTATATTAATTAATTAGTATATTATATTCATTAATTATTATATTATTAATAATATTCTTCATTCACTTGCTCGCAATAGTAACTAGTACCGAATACAGACAAAAGGAAGAATGCAACTTTCCTCATTTCCGAGAATTTTTATGGATCAAGTACGTGAGCAGATATCTAAGTACAGGTTTTCGTCCCTCATAGCAGAAAACTTATCGACCCACAAGCCTGAACGCTGAAAATCGATCAATTCCATCTCCAAAGATTCAATTCCAAGAAACTGAAAGTACTGCAACTCGAGATCAATTTCTTTTGCTTTCTCAGGGTAAAAAATATATCTGAACATCGGACTATGAGTTTGTAAGTCTTGGAATCGTCGCGCAAACTCTTCCTTCAAAACTATTATATACTTATGCAAATTTGGCCCTAATACTTTGAAATGTATCAATGAATGTTTTTAGTTTTGGGAAGTATCGCAGATTCTCTGTCAGAATATCATCCTGCTGCAATTTCTCGCAAAATGACTTCCACCCTTCGTATAAATTTAACCTTGAAGCTTGACATTCAACGCATGCAAATGTGTTGTTATGTCTGTTAGAAACATACGGTTCACAAGCCATTCATTATTCTTCAACTGAGAATAGTCTTTTTGCTATCAATATGTTATTGTTCTCCATACTACATACATTTCTACAGTCTCTTCGCGTGCCACCCTGTAACACGCGTGCCATAGGTTGCCGATCCCTGGGATATATCATCCTTAGGTATGCCAGTCCTGAGATGTCGCAGATTATCCCGTAACACGGAAGGTGTTTCTTTTAGCCTAAATATTGAGTAGGCAGATTTTATTTTATCGTTCCATATTTGCTGATTTGTTCTCTTTCTAATGCATTGTGCACCTATTAAGTGCCCGAGCATTTATTGGCTTTAAATATGCGGAAAATGGCATCACGTAAAGCCATAATTACCTAAATTACCCGCGTATAGAACACACATTTTCCAAAATTCTGAGATCAGGAATGGGATGCATCCTATACACGGATACTTATCATTATTTCCCTGCTATTTCCTCATTGAGAAAGGAAAATCAAACGATAGCAAAATATAATTTACTGATTATTTAGATATATATTACATTATTATATATTTATTTAAATATTATGAAAGCATCTCAGATTTTTAAAATTACAAATTAAAAAGATTCAGCGACGTCGTGCTGATCGAAACTGTTATACGTTTCGGAAGTATTAAACTTTGTTATCGCGGTTTCGTTGTTTTTTCATCGTCGTCTTTTCATTGTATGTCGTCTTCACCGCCATATAGTCTATCGTTAATGCCAGTGTTTTTCAACCTAGCTGGAGCCGCGGAACACCCAAGAGGTCCCACAATTTCTGCGGACTTCCTCGTAAAAAGTTCATAAATTTTTCATACATTGTCTCGTTTTTACACTTTTAAATATTAAACAGAGCCGTGTGCGCGAACAAACAATTTGTAGATAGAAAACATATCCTACTCAAATCGCAGATCCTCAAGAAATAACGCGCGGATCGCCAATTTAGAATTATGTAGTGCATTTTTAAACAAAGGGCGTAAATTTTATTTCTCGTATTACAAATACATTCAATAATTCACTCATCAGTTTCTCCGATATATGACAAAATATTTGCTAAATTGTTATATAAGTTAGATGGCTACGTTTCAAGTGCCATGTCCGTAGTTATTGCGATATTATTTAGGAACAAACCAACGTACGTTGGGAAACAAATTACGAGCAAGTTTGGTGGCATACGTTTAAGGGGCAAAACCAGCGTGTGTGTTGATGGCATACTATAGGACTGGGTTGGCAAATACGTGGCACGCATAAGCTTGTATTTTCTGTATAATATGAAGTTTCTTAAAGAAGGAGTTAACTAGTGGCACGCGAAAAAAATTCTGATTACTCAAATTACTTTTTTGGCGCGCGACACAAAATTCATTTGCCATCCCTGCAGTAGGGTCACTCGGTGTAAGTTTGGTGGTATACATTTAATGGGAGAACGCCACTGTTCGTTGGGTGGCATATAACAAGGGTTATTTGTTGTTCGTTTGGTGGTATGTATATGTTTGTCAACACTAGTTTTAGCTTGTATGTAACCTGGGGGCACTTGGCGTGCGCTTGGTGGTTTACGTTTAAAGGACAATAATCGTGTTAGTTGGGTGGCATATAACCAGGGGCATTCGTTGTTAGTTGGGTGGCATACATAGCAGGGGCAACACTAGTGCTAGTTGGGTGACCTATAACCAGGGGAAAATCTGTGTTCATTTGGTGGTATACGTTTAGGGGGCAATACTCGTGCTAGTTGGGTGGCATATTATCAGGGGATACTCAGTGTTAGTTGAGGTATTCTTTTTAGTAGCAAACCAGTGTGAGTTGGCAGCATATAACCAAGGGCACTTTATATTCATTTCAGCGCAGTGGTTCTTAATCTTCTTAGAGCGCTGCCTTCTGATCTTCCGAAATACCGACGCCCCCCTCCCGCACAGTGGGATGAAATCGGAAAAAAGCGGAAAAAAATCGTGTGCTATATTCCTTGATTATTGATGAAAGTTTACAAGATACTGATCTTTAGAGAGGTCGAGCTCCACAATCAGCGCAGTCGCCTCTTCGGGAGTGTATGGCACAATATTTTTCGCAGATTTGCTGTGTTCATAGGTGGCTTTCATTTTGCTTGCACGCGTTGGCGATGTGAGAGAAGCCTCCTTAATTATTTTTACGGCCGCATCTTTGCCGTCTGCTCGCAGGCTCATTTTAGCGGCATACGCTAATACTTGGGAAGAAGCCGATCGTCGCAGATCATCAACTTTCATTCGTTTGGTCCTTTCTGAACACTCAACAAAGGATTTAGTGGGGCGACCGCGGGAGCAGGTCGGATTCGTGTCAGAACGCTTGGGCATGGCCGCAACGTGCGCAAGCCATTCGGAGTACTGACTTTCGAATCTCTCGTTCATCCTATAGCAGGACTCCCACTTAGTGTAAAGTTTGTTCAAAAAAATTGTCACCCCGAGCGAGAGGTGCAGTCGTAAACAAAACAGCGCGCGGCTGCGAAAGGTGCAAATATGTGCAGTTAATTCCTTCACGCTCGAGTTTCTAAAAGATTGGGGAACATTTTGAAGCCAGAATCGACCCGGAACATCTCGGAACACTTAACGAAACCCCTCGTTGAATTCAACGAAGGAGTTCGGCTTCCTCACGATAATGACCTTTAGAAAAACAAACCGTACGGGCTTTATTCTTCGTTAAAAATAGTTTTTGATATGTTCGTCGAAAAGAGAACACTTTGCTGCATCTAGTGACATATAATTCAAGTGCATACTCCCTCCCACGGTTACATTATTTCCCGATTAAGATAAGGAAAGTACGCGGCAGAGATGCGCGCTGTGAGAGCGACTGAGCGTACCCATAGTTTGAGGTATCATATGGAAGGGATATAATCAGCACAGGAGGTTTAGGTATGGTGCAAATGATAGCCTAGTCTTTAGTATATTGAAATTTAGTGCGATTATCGTCAAATCATTCACATTGGAAAAATGTTTTTTCCGCTTTTTTCCGATTTCATCCCACTGTGTCCCTTCCTCAGAAGTTTTTCGTTTGTGTTTAAGAGCTTGTGTCAAACAAGTAATAGTAATGTTTTATGACATATTTTTCTAAGAATCTGCTAATCTAAGTGCATTAGCTGAGTTCGATTGACTTTTTTCAGTGCATTGAAAACTTTCCTTTTGGTTTAGACGCACAACTCGCAGCTAAAATGTGTGATTTTGTCGACAGTAAGTTGTCATTGTGTGAAACAATAGGTGTAGTTTTCCATTTATTATTTCCACGCATAACAAATTCATTCGTCTGCACTACATCAATTACGGGGGGTGTTGATGGAGAATTTGATACATCTGTACAAAACAAATCATCTAAATAAGGGGTCTGCAACCTTTTCCAGTAGGCGGGTCACATTCGTCGTTGTGAATGCTACGGAGGGCCGCATTGGAAATCATGAGATCTCGGCGGGTCAGTCGGGCGTTTAAATCAGAAGCTACCTAGAGATTTTATGATCTCATATAAGTGAAAATCAATTCTAATTGTTTTAATGGCGTTAAAAGTCCACCAGAAAAGGTTTTGAGACCATATTGGCACTAAAAAAAATGGAACTTACTCTGTTAAATTTTACAGATAACTTTTCATCATGGCTTCGCGGGCCACATAAAACGCTCTCGGAGGCCGCAGGAGGCCCGCGGGCCGTAGTTTGCCGACTTCTGATCTAAATTATTATATAAGAAATAAAATTGTTACAGCATTTAAAATGGACAGAATTATAAACGTGAAAGATGACGCAAAACTCACTTTGGTATAAAAATGCTTGCCTCCCCCCTGGCCCCCCCTCTTCCTCTCTGGAGTCCTCATACGCTCCCCAGGCTTAGGAGAAAAGTAGCGTAATTGGGTGGCATAAAATTAGGGATTATTTACTGCAGGTTTGGTGGTGTACTTTTTCAGGACAAAACTGGAGGGTGATCGTCTCTAGCGAGATTTTGGTGTTCGTGTGTGGTAAATATTTCTGAGACGAACTATAGTAAGTATTAGTTTCAGGTGTCCTCGCGCGTACACAAGGCAATATTTGCATTGTATTAGGAGGCAAAGGCATTTGCAGAAAATTAAGTGTCTTATAAATTGCCTACCGGTCGCATTTAAAGTAGTTCAAGGTAGTCTTTAGCCTAGATTTAATCCAAAATGCAGCTCGATTTCATTTTTCTCATCGTTCGTGATTTTTTTATTTTCACTTGGCTTTCGTCTTTCTGTTATCTTCCATTAGGCTAAATCATGAACAACATCAGAAACCATCCCGTAATTAATGCTCACTGCAGCGAATACTTTTATCAAGCTGATACGATTTGTTTGACTTTTGATTCAGACCATGATGTGGATGACCGACTGTGGGTTTCATAATCGATTGCTTCACACCCCTTAGAAAAAAATTAAGCCATTCAAAAACAACCGCGAAACAAAGAATCATCGTTGAATTCACTTTAATCATTTCAAAGTTTTCTGTAAGTTTTTGCCTAAACGCACACACAAATTAATCACATGTAGTAATTATGTATATTCGTAAATGCATGCTGGGTATGTGAAACACAACCTCGTTCTATGAACATTATAAAGAAATTGACAAGAATATGTGAGGCTGCTGAACAGATAATACATTGCACATGTAGTGAAATATTACGACTTGCATCTGGAGATAAAAATTCAGTACTATTTATATCTTATCACCCATCGTAATTACTTTTCTGGATTTGCTGTTACTACAAAATCAATCTCTGTTGATCAGTATTAGTAGTGTTGTTAGCATGCCTTAGCGGAAGTATATTAAGGTTATGGGAAGTGAAGGAATTTTAAAGATAATCTGAATCCTTACCGCTAACACTGAGGTTGGCGTTAAAGCCGCCGTTTATGATGATATGCTAATATTCGTATCTTAAATTAGTGTTAGCGTCGTTAATATCTGATAAGTTACCTCTTTTAGGAGGACAGTGTACGACGCCTAGCTACAGTTTTTAATAGTTTACGTTGATTTCGAGTAATAGATATTCAGACCTCCTGAAGTTATTGTTCTTCACTAGTGGCAATTACTTTACAAGAGAGATCGTTACGAACGTATACAGCAAGATATACATGTAGTTCGCAGGTTTCTCCGAGAGATGGCACCGATACTATCTGACGAAAAACAGTATCTACCAAATAATTTGAATGAGTATCTGTGTTTCCTAAAAACATTTATCATTATCCTTCTATCGGATTTCGCTTAGCTCAATGCATCGTCCCTAGTTTGTTGTGTGGCTATAAACGCATTTTGTTGCTTTAAGTCGCGTATAAGTGTTTACCTTTATTTTGATTGCCTCAATTACTAATTTCACGAACATTTTATCGGCAACGAGGTTCCATTTTGATCAGGTAAAGTTTCCATATTATTATTGTTTTGCATGTTTTTGTCCCTAATCGACGACTATATTAAAAATTATAATTTTCAGATTAATTTCTTTTATGGTTAGTATTTTTAATCATTTATATTCATTCAGATTATAAGTAATTTTGGAAATATATTCAGATATTCAAGTTCACTTGAATTCGGTGTAAACTTAATACTCATTTGCTTCATGAAAATAATCATTACTTTCGGAAAAGTGGCCAGGCATCCTGTCGCCTGTGACGAGATATGACCCGTTTCTTTCCATCCAACTACCTCAACTCGAGCTTCTCTCCCACCTCTGGTAGAAAAAGTATTAAAATCACTTTGTTTTCTTTTCACAGAATTTAATTGTTTCAAGCATCAAAAATATTAGTTCTTAAATATATTAAATTATATAACTCATTGCGTAATTTCTCATGATTTCTAACAATTTTTTTATGCTTGTGCCCGCTTCCATATCCCAGGATTTGTTAAGTGCCCAATAGAGGTAAAAGGTTGAGAACCGCTGCCGTATATCCTTTAGTATATGCAGCAGGGAATACACCAATGTTTCCAGGTTGCATACTTTCAAGGCAGATACTTTTCCCGTGTGCGCGCGTGATGATATTTTTGTGAATAATTTCAGTGAAATTAATAACCGCTTTTCTGGATGAAGGAATTATTATTCTGCTTTCCTTGTATCTTCACAAGTTTAGCTGAACTCTCTCTCTCTCCATTCCATTACCTCCGCTTGAGTTATCACGATTTTCTCGACTAGTGAGAGTATTAAATATTCGCATCAAAGTTTACTTCAAGGTGTAGTTAAGTTCGATAGTTTAATAGTTAATAAAGGTCTAATTAATTTGAATAACTAATGCCCGTCTTCAACTTTTCGAATGCGGTGTAGTTTTTTATAACTTCTTTTGAGAGGTAGGGTGAAAACAGTATTATTATATATCTATTTTTATGCACAAATATGTATAAAAACATAACGATTTAATTAAAAAATATAGTGTAATTGTTTATGAAATTTTAAAAATGATATCTTAACAGCTTTATTTAACTGAACGGAGAATTATTTTTAAAATCATTACTCTCTGGATTATATGTAATTATAATGTAGATACTTTATTTTTTTAAATTGTGTCTTCCGTAATTTGTTTATGGTATTCTCTTCTAAATGTGTGGTTTTCATTCATTGAAATTAAAAGCTCTTTTTATTCGTGACAAGTCATAAAATACTAAGAAAACTAATAAAACACATAATTACTACCTTACCACTGTCGGATCATTATACAGGTGCGACGCCTAGGAAGCCCTGGTTCTTAAAAATCCTTTTCGTGGGCTTATTGGTGCTATTCGTTTATCGGAGATCCCGTATCACAAGCAGCTCAAGAAATATACAGAATTTGATTCAAGTGCAATCATAAATCAGTTTCCTTCCTCCGAAAAAGAATCCATATCTCCTCTATCATTTCCCTCCAAAATGCTCTCAGTGCGAAAGGCTTTTGGCACCGCATCCATCCCCTGCGACTCATCTTTCTCTCATTTATCTTTGCAGATCCTTTTAGCATTCACAATTTAATGTCGTCCACTCATTCAATCCCTTACACGCGAAATATTTTGGAAGATTGCCCCGCCCGCCTTGAAAAGCCAAGGAAAAAGATTATTCCCTTCCTTCTTCACTCCTCCCTTTTTTAAATGCTGTAATAGTGCCAGAATTTAATTTCTGCAGAATAATTAATTTCTTTAAAATATGTATTCATTTCCTCTTCAAATAAGAAATACTTTTACTAATGGAAATCAAATATTAAATCACGTTTGTTTACTTTTAAGGTAGATGACATTCCGAATTGTTTTAATGCAATACTTTCGTCTTAGTGTTTATTGTCACAGTTTACAATGTATATTTTTATGAAGTTGATTGGACCGTAAGATGCGTAATTAAAAACTTTAGTAGGATGTTTGAAATTGAGCGATGTTCTTGTCATAAATCGGTTTTGGTAGTACAAAAGGTTAAAATTCAGATGAGATAACCCCTTAAATGAAATTCGCATCTCTTAAACCTATTATTTCTGAGATACATTTATAATGATATATCTTATTATGGTGGAATTAGGATTCCTCATTTGGCTGCAACTTCCAGTTGTCACCATATATTCTCATGTGTTCTACAGATTTTTCAAATGAAAATATAACTACAATCTTGAGGGTTATTTAGCTTTTAAATAAAATATTTATTCTTCGCTATTAAAACTCTACTCGAGTAATCGTCTTTTAAATTATTATCAGCTTCATATGTGTAAGTTTTGTCTTTGTTTAATTTTTTTATTACTTCGTCTTAAGATATTTTTCAGAAGAATATAAACCTGCTACTTATGCCAAATAACTCCTTACATATTAAAAATGTAACAGATCACTGAAAATTAGCGCAAGAACAAACTATTAATTGAAAAACTACTCCACATTCGGGAGCATTAGACCTCCTTTTTATATAGTAACGTCTCAGTAGACGGTGAAAAACAATCCAGCCACGCCTACCTTCCAATTTTCCCGCCGCTTTCACTGCGACGCACACCTTGCTGATAAATGCGCCTCCACGCGTGATATCTACGAACTGGGTGGGCGCCCCTCCTGTCCCCGTGACCTCCCATCCCCTTTCCCCACCTTTTTCTCCCTCCCCTCCACATAGAAACCAACGGCGCCCCAGTCGATGACGTGGGTCCATCACGTGACCCTCCTGAATGACGGAGGCCTCCAGCAGGAGGGGTTGGGGGCGGGAACGGTGGGTTTTTCATCAGGGGCAAGAGAGAGAGAGAGAGGGAGGGTAGGGGTTACAGCGAGAGGGACGACCGGAGTAAAACCGGCAACGCCGCAGCCGAGCCGAAGAACCCCGGCGGTATCGACGAGCTGGGTCGGGAGAGAGAGGGATAAAGAGGAGAGGAGGGAGAGAGAGAGAGGGAGGGAGAAAGGAGAGAAGAGGAGGGGAGAAAGAGAGGAAACAGAGAGTGGAGTGTAGGAAGAAGAAGAGTAGGTTGGAAGAGAAAAATGTATAATGGAGAGAAAAGAGGTCCGCTCATAACCGTACCGAAAAAGGGTTAAGGAAAGGAGAACTCTTAGGGTAGGAGGAAGAGTTGTACAGAATAGAAATAGGGGAGAGAATGAGAGTAGTCGTAAGGAGGCTAGAGGAGAGATAAGAGAAAGAGAGAGGTTGAAAAGAGGGGGAGTCGGGAGGGATCTGTGCGGACACCCAGTTAGAGAGCGCAAGTCGGCAGTGGAATGAGAAGGGGAGGTCAAAACCCGTGCCTCGGTTAAGGAGGAGGAAGGAAGGAGGATAGAAAGGAGAGTAGGAAATTTTCAGAGAAAAGGGGGCGAAAGCCGATACACTAATCAAGATTTTTTTCTCCGATGTCCAAGTTGTAATTAATAAGAGGATGAGATACATATTTTGGTTTCATATTTGAAACATTCCTCCCCTTGTCTCTACGAGGGAAGAGTTTGCTTTGGAAGTCTTTCCGGATATATGGGTGTTAGTGATATCGCTGTGTGAGAATGGATGATACGTAAATCTGTTGAAGTTGCATGGATGATGCGTTACCGGTGAGGTGTTTCCGGGGAAGATCAAGGATAATAGTGGGAAGGAGAACATTAGGAGGTATAATAGGAGGAAAAGTCGCTTTATTAGAGAAGTGATACCACAAGGCACAGCATTTGGTCCTTTCATGTTTTCGGTTCATTTCTACTTTCCAATTTGTTCCCAATGAAAATAATTCAGCGCGCTACAAATTTGAACAAAACACTTCCACAAAACCTCAAATCCCTCTCCCAATGAATCTATGTTTAAACGGAATCAAAATAAAACCAACTCTCTTCGATTGGAACGGACGACTAGGTGGCTTATTTTTTTCATTTATTTGAGTTTCGCTCCGAAGAAACACCATTCCCGCAATGTCTGTGATTGTAGAGAGACTCCTCTTTAAACGTACGTCTATTTTTACTTGGAAGAGGTAGTTTATTCCTTCCTCCCTCCCTCTACCTGTGCTCGAATGATCCGCGTTTTTTCCAAAAAGAAAGGGGCATATCTCGATACATTCTTCCCGCTCCCTTCACGTAAAGCGTGACACATAAATACACCCCTCCGCCAGTCCTTTTGTCTCTCCACTGTGAGCGCGGAGGGCGGCGGAGCGGGCAAAGTCTTCTTGGTGGAATTCAAGCCGCCGGGGGAGAGTTTTCACGCAATGCGGAGCAGTGGCCGATCCAGGGGAGGTGGGCGGAGGAGAGTGGCGTCGACGGAGGAGGGGAGGGACTGAGCGAGGAGTAGGAGTAGCGGCAAAAGGGAACAGCGATATATACGAAATTCGAACGCGTTGGAACATAAGAGAGGGGAAAAAATAGTTAATATTTCCTCCTCCAAACCGTCAACCACCGTCGGCACGAAGTAATTTTACGGATAAGTCCCTCCATTTTTTAAAAAAATTATATCTTTCGCGGGTCAAAAAGAAAACAGTTAATATCCGATAAGAAAGTGAAATATGCGGGTAGGAAGTGGGGATCCTAAAGGGATAATTTTGTGTTCACGAGACTACATATAAAGTATTCGGTCATGATGTTTCTCGAAGTTTCCAATCGAAGGATTTTTTTGTGATCTATTTATGAGCTTGTAAGTCGTGTTGTGAAATCGATAGTGTGGATTTTGTAGTGCATAGCTTTGTAATCGTTTCGTTCGGTAATGATAATCCGAGTAGTACCACGAGACTCGAGTGTTCATTCCCTTAGGAAGTGTGTGACCGAGTGAAATGAGGAGTCCGACGCCGTAAATAATCGGTAGGTTATAATTGAACAAGCTGCTCCTCTTTCGATTGATCGTTTCGGACAACAAAACATTTTCCGTTGGCCTTTTTCTCCCCTCGCACAAATCAGCCATTCACCGTCTTCAGTATTTTTCCTCTCAGTCGTCCCCGCACTCATTCCTTCTGTATTTATTAACGCCTATCTTCGTTTTCCTCTGTACATTTTAACTCGAATGACGAATAAGAAAACCTTTTGAACCATTTCGAACCGATACTCGATGATAGTAATACTCAGTGCCCCGTGAACCGCATGCAACCCACCATACACCAACCCGTTCCGGTGCCGGGTGTAACTGGGGCTACCACTCCGCCGCGTTGGCAATGCCGTATTTTGGAGAAAGCGTGTGCGATTCACGTTGCAGACGGGAGTAGAAAAAAGGTTTGACGATCGTCTACACACCTTTGTCAACTATAAACCTCTCTACAAGAATAACACGTACGTGGAAATAAAAGCGGAGCAGTTTTTACACCTACCTGCATGAGGTTAAAGATTTCCCATGTTGGCATCCCTTATGAAACTAGGATAACGGATCCCTACGAGCTAAGGGGTGGTCCGTGTGACGCAAGAGGATCGAGAGGAGGGGGCGGAGGGGGCGGCGCCTGGTGGGGAGAGGAGAGAGGGGAGGGTGGAGGGGAGAAGAAGGGTAAGAAGGAGGCCCGGAGAGAAGTGGTAGTCGCGAAGGGGGAATGAAACCGGACTGTCAGTGCCAACTGAACGAGGCTTAGGGAATAATCAGGGGAAGAGAGAGAGGGGGGAAGAGAGAGAGAGAGAGAGAAAGGGACGTTAAGTTGCGTTATCATAGGAAAAATGGGAAATTGAGAGGATATAGTTTGGTGCCGCCGTACCCTTTTCGCAAGGCAACATTCACACACAGGGATCAGTTCGCCGGCGCTACCCGTTTCATTTCGACGCCTTGCTGCCTGCTGGCGAGAGAGAGAGAGATAGGAGAGAGAGAGAGAGAGAGAACCACCGTCGTTCGCCATCAGAGGACCCTCCTCTCATCATCCCCTCTGCTGACTAGGCTGGGCACGCATCGTGGTTAGTTATACATTTTAAAAAACATTAGTTCAAAAAAAAAACAGAGACCAGCAGCAGTATTGTTTTTGCTTTTTCCGATCGATTTTTTTAAGAAAAACTTTTTTCTCTGCCGTTTTTTTGCATCGTAGGAATCGTCGCAGATTTTTTACGAGCAATCATGAGCGAATTTTTTCATCTTTCGAATTGAATAACGATTCTTTCTATTTTTTCGGGAAAGGAGTTTTAATTTGACCATCGCAGTAAAGTTCGGGTTCTTCCATCGTGATCAAAACGGGGCTGCGGCCAGTATTAAACATACGCACGTACACGCACGCACGCACGTATACGTACGAAAAAGAGCGTTCGCCTCCGCAACACAGAGGTCTCCCTCCGCGACGACTAACGCCAAGAACCTAGAAATGTCTCCGAAGCGACGCGAGGGAATCCAACACCACGACCACCGCCGCATGGTAGCACGAACCATCCCGCCATTGAGTCAGCTTCGCGAGGCCTCCCCGCACCGCCAGTGAAGGCCCCCTCGAAGAGGAGGAGGAGGAGGAGAGGGGAGAGAGAGAGAGAGGGGGAGGAAGAAAGAAGGAAAAGGCCGAATCCGTGGTGTGATGAGACTCGAAAATCCCTCTCGGGTGACTGGGATGGATTGTGGTGCGGATACAACCGTCGGACTGTCGTTTGACCACTGCTGCTGCGTCTCTCCGTGTGATAACTTTCCTAGTCGTGTTAAATCCTCGAGCTTCTTCTTTCCGGAATCCTTACCTCCATCTTAATCCAGACGGTACGTTTAGATGATAATGAATGTAGGCGAACGCTGTAGTGACTTTGTGCTTTGGAAGAATGGTTTGGACGTGTCCGTGAACTGATCAAGACGTTTGAATATTTAAGAGATATATTAGCGTAAAAAAAGAAGAAGCCGAGGAAAGGAAGCGAGTTTTGTTATGTACTTCTTCTCCCCCCCGATCTCTCCCGCCCATCCGTTCCCATATATCGCGAATTATTAATAATATTGCCCCCCCTCTTTTAACGTCCCGAGGAATCGACCAGTAAATATGAGACGGGTGCGATGCGCTAGAATTGACTGTGAGGAAGGAGGAGCGGCATGGCGTGGACTTTCTGTGTCTCATGCGGGTTACGGTGGATGAAGATGTAACCCCTCCCCCCGAGATATTATAGATTATAGAGCAGCGAAAGAGAGAAAAATACCCCTGATGGAAGCGTGTGTGATCTGTGTGTCTGTGCCGAATTGAATACTCTTTACTCCTCCTAGAGAGCGCGAGACGTTTTTTTTTTAATTTCGGTTTTGTCCCCCCTCCCCATCGCGGCGGCTCGGTTTGTTCCTCGATCGGAGTGAGACATGGAAGTGGATCCGACATAAAAGGGAGAGGGACACGTTATATGAACGCCAGCGAACAACGAAGAGTTTTCCCCGAGACTGTTCGAATTCCGTAGCGATACAAAGAGTGATTTCGAAAAGGGGATCGATATACAAACACGTACGTACAAACTCTGGAGAAGAGAGGTGAAAGGAAGTGGGAGACATTTTTCGAAAGTGACTTCCTTCTCTCTCTCCCTCTCTCTTTCTCTCTGTCTCCCTCCCTTTCTCCTTTCCCTCCCTCCCGCTCCATCCCATGCTGTGTTCAAAGCGTCGTTCCCGCCGCAGTGAAGAATTTTTGTTGTTGTGAAAAAGGGGAACGATTATTATTATTATTATTAATAATATAGCTTAAGGATGTTTTTTTTCACGATTCGATTCGCCGCCGTCGACCCAAGTGAGAAAGTGACCTTCTTAGTTGTTTTTTTCTTGGGGCGGACGTAGAAGACCGCCTAAGTTGAGAGACATAGAGAGAGAAAAAGTACATTTTTTCGAGGGAGAGAGAGAGAGGACGCGTTTGTCAGAGATCGGACCGAAAAAAAAACTCCGGAGGACTGCCCCGAGTGGTGAAAAACCCCATCGTTCGCCGTGGGATTTACTGTCTGTGTTTTCCCGTTCCAAGACAATCCATTGACCTCCCCACCCACGGAAAAGAACCATCTTTCCCCGCACGTTGGGCAACCTTTCCTCGCAAACCGATTGCCCGCCATAATAAAATCACCCTCCCATTCAAGCCACGGACCATTTTAACCTGGTGGCGAAAGGAAATTAGTTTCCCCGCCGACCCCTCCCCTTTTCAAATCTCGCCATTCTTAACTCCTAAGGAAAGGAACCGAAGGATCTAAATCCGCCTGGAAACGGGTTCGATTTATCCTTGGTGAATTCCCCCCTCCCCCCCCATTCCCCTTATTATCCTAAAGGAGGATATTTTTTCGTCCTGTGTCCTATAACATTATCGCACAAGCATTCCTCTCCCGTCAGTTAACATTCCCGCTGCCCTCCCTTCCTCCCTCCCCCCCTCTCTATCTCCCCCCGTCCCCTCCTCCCCATTCCCCGCCCCCCGATCCCACAAATCTTCCCCCCTCGCTATTTCTCGTCACTCCCCCATCACGGATATCATAATTCCTTCCTCTTCATCTTCTCTCTCTCTATCAAACTCCCTGGGACTATATTCGCCGGATTTCCAAGATGGTGGATTTGAAACAGGTGAGAAACGATGCTCGTCCTCTTTCTATGGCTTTCTTTTTTTTTGCTTTCGTTTGCCGCTCCATTTTTTTGTTCCTCGGCTGGATGTCGCTCATAAAAGTTGCTTCTTCGATGCATTTCTCATTGTATTCTTCCACTTTATTGCTTTTTTGCGTTTTTCGCTGTTTTTCTTTTTCTACGTTGATAATTAATGTTAGCAGCATAAATACTGAATAAAACTTTTTAGTGCTCCTGTGACGACGATAATTAGTTTATAATTTGAAAATGATGAATGGTTTTGATATATTTTTTGAAGAATTGATGTTAACTACACATTATTCGTATATTGTTAAAACCCTTAATTTAGAATAATTTCCATAAAATAGTTATATTATTCCATTTGTTAAAAAACACCACTTGATAGTAATAAACATTTTGAGAAACTATAATTTGCGTGACTAGTTTTAGCTATGTTACAATGAAATGATTTGAAATTGGTTGCATATAATAGCGACATTTGTCATAAACTCCACAATAACCAAGAATAAATCTTTAATTTCACAATTGTTTGCTAGTTATTTCCGTCTGATGTAAATATAAATAGTCCAATAAATCATAGATCAGTTCGATATTACCCTTGTAACGCACAATAAACTTTTCTGAAACCACGTGGAATTTACACAACCTACAATTCAAGGTATGAAATATTTCATCCAGCTTTTTTATTATTTACGTTCTCATTTTTACAGTTTTATATCATATTTTGCATTTTATCTTATGTTATAGTCTAATCGTTATTAGTTGTGCTTATTTGACTACCATTTTTGAGTAATTTACAGTTGCAATAAGTATGTTGAGTACGTGTATGTGAATTTTTATGACATTACATTGAAATTTTAGCAACTATGTGCTTTTCGATTTATTGACTGAAGTTTATTTGTACCATGACGAAACGCTAGCTGTGAAGTTGTCCGGCTATCATTCATCACGTACTGTGAGGATTAGTAATCTCGATTTGAATGTTTTTTCCTCTTATGTTCGACAAATAAAAGTTTTAAATAACATTGAATTGGGTAAGGAGTAAAGATAGAAAGAACTGAAGTTTCACTTTTATACTTCGAGTAAATGACTGTAATTAGGAGTTATCGAAAAATTGGTCGGACAGTTTTATCTCAATGTATTGATTTTTTGATCAGATATATATATATATACATATATATACATATGGTGAGCGTTTCATTACTACATAATAGGCACGAATAAAGAGAATGCTTTGTTTTCTAAGTAAGCCTAATACAATATCTTTGTTTAAAAACTGCAAATAGTGTTGGAATTCTAAGTGCATGTTAATGGCATAATTTATCGAATTTAGACTCGTTTACAGATTATATTTCGAATTATTTGGCCGCTAGAACTGCAAGTTATACAAGAATATATGCTTCATAAAGTAAGTCTCTTGAATCAAATGAAAGTCGTGTGTACGTAGCCCACTTTGATCTAAGGTTAATTATTTGAATTTCAAATTTTTATAGCCAGATATATTTCAAAAATGTTGTATTTAATTTAAATAAAGTCTCTAGGATTTTAAATAACATGAATTTCTTATGTGATCCTGTTGAATTCGTGAACTTTGAGGAACTGGTAGGTTTAGGAAAGTGAGGATAAATTGTGAATTGCTTCCATTATTTAATCAGGATACGTTGTTTCTTAAATGAAACAAATAAGAACGTGACTGTGTTTCGAAATTTAGCTTTCCTAACATTTGAATAAAATGAGTTGAGTCGAAAATAATGCAGACATCTGTTCAGGTGCACCATTTTTATTTGGACATTCAGAATTTTACGGAATTGTTTGTACTGCTATACAAAATTGCTATCTGGCAAATTCCAGGAATTCAAAATTAATCTCCCGGGCTATATGGCCTTTGAAGAAGTTAATTTTGTTGCCGATTATTTATTTTACTAGCAAGTTCAACATAGGCAAATTTTAATGTTATTATTATTGAATATTATAAAATTTTCAGCATTTATTTTCTCAAAAGTTTATAAAAACTGAATAATTGTTTTGTTTTATGTAAGTCTGTCTTTAATAATTTTATATGAAACATTTTAATACGAGAAAAATCTTTTTATTTAATATATTACATTTATTACAGCTGGATTATCCATCATTGACATCTCGCATTTACGGAAAAATTAATTGGAACCTCGTTGGCTCTTTTGCTCTCAAATGAGATTCTTTGGCATTCGAATAAATTATCACGGTTATTCTATAAATAACTTGTTTCCGAAAATTTCCGTTTAGTATGGATTTTCTCTCGATTGTTCTAGCATCGACTCTGAACATCTTCGAGCAAGTGGGCGTTTCCTATGCACTAGATAACTTTTCTTTACTCATAATTTCTATAAAGTAATTAATAGTATCGTTCGGTGGTTAATAACTGACTAAAAGCGTTAGAATAAATATGTCTTCAAACATGAAACCTAGAATTTTATAATAAAATGCTATTCTAATCAACGAATTTAACATGTGGCTATTATAAAATTTCATTTGAAATTTTTGAAGAACTCGGTATACATTCTCGTAGAATTTTTTTGTATCATTCATCAGAAAATTTAAACTAATTTTATTCGAAATTCTTAAATGGTTATTTGGTAACTTTATTAATTATGTATGGATTTTTTATTGGTAGACCAGACTATCAGTACCGATTTTATAATAATTATCTATATCATTCTATAAGCTCAAACTTACAGAGGAGGATATAGGAGGAGGAGGGTATAGGAGGATACTAATGTCTGGCCCAAACTACAATAGATGGAGAGCTAAAATTTTCAGAAATTGTAGATGGCATGGAGAAACCGCCAGAAAAATTGAGATCTCCTACCTAAGTGTTATGGGTTCGACTCCAGAAATTCCGAAAGTTGCGTTTTTTCCTATAAGAAAAGCATTGCGGTATTTTTGAAAATTAATTTCGGGCACTTTTCGATAAGAGAGAGAATTGAAATCTGGACGGTTGTTAGATATCCACGATATCTTTTGGGAACCATTACCACTTTTATCGTAAGTGTCCTGGGTTCGACTCCAGACGGCCCGCTATATCTCCCATAAGAAAGCATGGAAAAAATTAATTCCTACATACAGACGAAACTAAGAGGAATAAAGAGCTGATATTTTCAGGGTTTGTAGATGTCATGAGAATATCTCCATATTATTTGATACTCCTGCGTAGGTGTCATCGGTTCGACTCCAGGCAGCCTTAAATTTGAGATTATTTCCCATAAGAAAAGCATTGAAATTGGTGCAGGGCACTTTTGCGTTTAAAATTTATTTGTCGGCTCTTACTCCTTATAATAAGATGAGATAAAATGCTTGCAGAATGCAAGCACACATTACTAGTAAATAATAATTTACTTAATTGTTTTAGCGTTAGAATTCGTCAATTAAAAATAAATCATTTATTTTTATATTGCCATTGTCTTTTCACTTGTTCTTAATGGCTGTTCGGCTGATTACATATTCCATTAACTCGAAACATCGAGCGGGAACTTGTTTTCTGAAAACCTTGTGGCTTTATAGATATATTTCAAAAATCAATATTATTTCCCAATCTTCCAATACAATAATACATAAATATAATAGAAAATTTACCACTAGAATGATTACTAATATTGTCATGGCAAATGATGGTAGGTTGTGCATTCATAAAGTTTTATAACCAAGTATGCTAAAATTTGTTTTCGTGTAGTCTTCGAATCAATTTCGTTAGATTCCATTCATATCGAAGGTGGTGAATTATTTTCATACTCAACCACAATTCATTGTTCGATCCAACAGAATAACTCGCAACTACTCTTCCGGTTGTTATTGAGCAAGGAAGATTTGCAAAGCCTCTTTTGCATTTCCCCGCTTGTTTAGTTATACATGTTTTTGATAAAACATCGAAAATGAAGCATTTTGGCTAATATTAGCAGCTGTAACAATGATCAGCATTTTTTACGACTCCACGTCGATTGAAAAGTAGCAGAATATTCGTTGTTCGAGTAGTTTCGGGAACGTTCACTGGCAGCTGCCGCGAAGCGTCGAAAATATGTTTGGAAATGAGATTTGAGAGATCCGTCGATACGAACGCGATGGAAAAGTGTGTCAGTGACTGATAGGGAATGAATCCACACAAGCACCTCCGCCAGCCTTCACCTTGACCTCAAGGTCTGAGATTCGAACTGAGGCGCCCTCATGTTCGAGGTGCAATCAATCTATCTGGACAAAGGTAGAGAGGTCAGTGTTACAAGATGTACGTAAACGTATGAAACCAAATGTCCTCGCAGTACACACATCGGTGCCTGTCCGATTCGATCTTATTGGTTGCAACTCCTAAACTTCCTTTTCTTTATCGTTATAAGAGTAAGAACGTCCTTTTCAGTACATAAGTCTCTTCGTGGACGATAGTCTTACTTAATCCAGTCTCGGCATTAATACAAAGAGGATCATATGCGACAGCATCTAATAAGGATGATCCAGTCTCGTTTTCGCCTACTGTTCAAATGTTTTCCATCTTAGGGATGCGTTCCTTTTAAAAATATTCGTCATCTGATCGTCATGAGAAATTTTCTCATTGTAGGCATCCATATAAGCTACAGTAGTAAAACTGAAGACATTTGATAACATATAATAAATGTATAGCAGCGTAATCCGAATTATTATTTTTAGTCGGAATGCACCCTTAAAAAAAGTGGCCTTCACACATATTGAACATACTTTGCTGTGGGAAAATACTAGCCAAAAGACAGGCCAATGTAAAGAAAAATTTTGAGGTAAAATGCCAATCGACTAGATGCTATACAACATCACATTTGAGGCACTAGGAAAAAACGGCGTCGGGAAGTCGTTTCAAAATATTTTATTCCTTAATTATTTACTTCAAAGCACCGCTATAATTCAATTTTCAAATAGGATTGCAACCCATAATTGAGATACACCCCTCTCTTTTCGAATTATCACGAATTGTTGTGAGATTTTTTACGATTGCAATACTTCTTAATTATGTTTCTCATTAGGGATTTTCATATTTCATAGTGGCTAGTAAAAACAAATGCTGTCAAAATGCCTTGTTGTTTAAAAAAATCGGGAATGTTATTAGAAAAAGTAATTTAAGCATGTGGCCTGACTTCCTGCCGCATTTTTTAAACTGAAAAAGCTTGCTGTTCTTGAATGGAGTTATACGTAATAGTCATGACTACTTGAGAACTAGATCTCATTGGTTAAATCCGCACGTTATTGTTTCCAATTTCCAATTTAATTTTAAAGCTATAATTTATTAAAAATTCGTAAATTAAAATGACGATTAATATTTAAATTACGATATTTTTCGAGAATATAAGACAGCTCATTGCCACGCTTTGAAACCATAGGAAGTCCAAGTGATATTTGCAACGGAAACAAAAATGGCAGTTTTGATTTCACCGATTTTTCTGAATTCCTCAAACACAGATGAAAACGCATTTAAATAATTCCCAATGCCAGATATTTCAAAAATGACTCACATTGCAACAGTCATTGTAATCGTATGACCAATTCTTGTGATAATATTACAAATTGAGATCAAGAAAATTACGATTATAGTAAATCCAAGTGATCGATAATTTAACCTGGCAGAAACTGATTCAACCAAATTTTCATTGAGATTTGTGTTTTGAAGCACATATTTAATTTGTGGGCACAAAAGCAGTTAAACTAGCTAGTTTTGACATTTTTAAACAAGAGTGAACTAAATTATATTATTCGCGTCTTTTGATTTTACAGAATTTTTTTACTTTTATCTTTCAGCGTCAGTACAACGTTTTTGTTTAGCTACACATGATGATAAATCGCACCTTTTTGCTATAATAGCTGGGTTTTTCTTGCAGAGAGGCCCAACGAATTATCGAATAACTAGTTTTGCTTCCATCACGAGATAGCCAAATATTGTGAAAAAATACTCTTAAAAGTTAAAATAAGGAGAAAAGAGAGTATTAACTGAGAATTACGACTTTCCTTGTGAAATGAAGCAGTTACTCTCACAAAATGGTCATACCTCATGGTTGTAGCAAATATTATTTAGTTATATCTCTTATGTTATAATTTACATGGAATTTATTTATTTCTATTGATTTATAATCACCTCAAACTAGTTCGTTTCGTAATTTTTACAGCATCGTCGAGTATTATTGATATGCACGATAACTTTGGGGCTGAAATTTTACTCGGTCTCATTAATGGATTCACAGACGTTTTTATGTCACTGTTGTGAACAGATGCATGGAAAGAGCCTTATGTGAATCTAACAAAATCGATTTCGTATGATGTAGAAACCGTTCTAGTTAGTAAGTTTGTTATAGAAGTAAATTGTGGATAAAATATTCCTTTGGCTACCTAAATATATGTGCGGATCATATACCTCTATATGACAGGCACATGCTGGAATATGAAAGTAGAAATCAGGATAAAATTCTTCCATGACTGGGAATCGAACCTGGATCTCCCTGGCGGATATTTTGCCACCAAACTATCGTGACAGCCTGATTCTCTTGTTGCAGAATAGAATAATTTCTTAGTAGAAGCCGAGCTATCCATGCCATCATCTACCTTCCCTAACATAAATGTATGTTAAGATTGGCAGCTATACTTCTGAAGATATTTTGATAGTGGTTTTATTTTACTAAACTTTCATTCAAATGTTCTAATTGCGTGACGTTAACTCCTTAAGGTTCTACAAAAGATTATATATAATCATCTTTGCATCCTTAATCATTTCAAACACACAACACATATTGGCCTTTATTATCCTGTAAACACAACTATGTACATACCGTGCTAGCCTAAAAATCGCAATTTCAAGTACGATTAGCATGAGGGTCATTTATCGCAATTCATAATAACCCTCCAAAAGTTATATCTCATCAACACTGCGCCACTTACATTTCCTTAAACCGACGAAATACCTTTATTAGTTTTGGGCTTCTTAGTAAAGGGAGCTTTTTATTCGTATCAAATACCTTCTTCTGTCGTACAACCCAAGAACGGCGTTTATTATGCCGCGTAGCATTGATCCAGAATGTTTGGGCGTCCTTGTGCGACAGAAAGAATCGATGGTTCTCTCCTTCGAAAACAAACTAATTACGAAATTCGCTGCGGATACGACAGGCTGTGGAAACTGACTCTTATGCGGCAAGTACTCCGGTACACTTTTGTTTTTTTAAAAATAAATGCGAGCAAAATTTCGTACAAGTTATGCAGAGATAAATAGAACCGCTATATTTTGGATATTACTAGAAGGTTTCGGAAGTCTTATTGCGATGGAAACTTCAAACGGACAAAATGAAGAGGTGCATGAAATCAATCAGCACGCCTAGGCATTCGTTTTTGTTGCAAAGACGGTCCATCAAATGCAGGGAACTGATTTGCTATCAGAACTCCGAGAGATATACAGACATATGAATACGTGCGACGAGAGATGAAATCGTCTCGCGGAAAACCTCGAACGATCATTCTTCTCGCGATTTTTTTCCCCCTCCATCCGAATGTCTAGGTAACCACTCCGGACACATCCCTTACCCAATATAGGCACGTCTGAAACAGTTAATGCCTTTCTGTGACAAGTTTCGTCGCAATCGAGCAAACCCTCCCGTCTTTTCAAAAACGGTTGGAACAGACGATACGATGGGATAGGATGAAAAGAGAAGCGCGGAGTGATAGAGAGAAAGTAGGGGAGAGAGGGAAGTAAGAGAGGAGAGGGTGGAGCAAGACCTCTGTGACGAAACTTCGAATACTCGATGAAGGATAAAATAAAAGATACGCGTTTTCATGGGAAACAAAAGAAATGCGAGGTAGGGTGACGACGACAGCGACGATAACAAAAAAAATCCAAAAAAATCCTTGGACGGTTTACCTCCCCTACGAATTCTTTTTTATCCACGCGGCCTCTCTCGCACATAAACCACCCCCTCCTTCCCCCCACAATTTCGCCATCCCTCCTCATTCCCCCCCTCCTCACCCCCCCCCCCCTCCTAGTAGGGTGCTCGCTTTCACCGCCAGGTGGCTGCCGCAAAAGAGGAGCCTCACACAACGTGCTCATTCTGCTTACCCAACCGCGCCGCGGTGCATGGTCGAGGAAGCAAATGAGTGGGGAGGAGGCGGAGGAAGAGGGCTGAGGTAGAGAGAAAGGAGAAGAGGAATAGGAGAGAAAGAGAGGACGGATGGGGGAAAGGCGAAAGAGAAAGAATAGGAGTAAGCGACGATAATGAGAGAGTGATGGGGAAGGATGGAAAGCGAGGGCCTGAGAGACAAATAATAATAAAAAAAGGCGAAGCAACTCAAGTCCCAGCCGAGAAAAAGGGTGTAACATGTGTGCGACTGTGCGGGAAAGTGGGCAATCAATATGGTTTTACTTCCCGCTCTTCTCTGTCTCCTCGCTTTCCCTCTCTTTTCCCATTTATCCCTTTTCCCTTCTTCCTCTCGCTCCCTTCCCTCTCTCACGCACGCTCTCCTATTTATTTCTCTCTTGTGTCCCCATTTATCGTCGCCATTTCGGATCATCTTGTCCTAGATATATCCACGCATAATCCTCATTGCAGTCGTCCTTAACTTCTGCGGTAATATCGTTAATATTTAACAAGAAAAATGAAATAAGAATAAAATGAAGAATGAATGAATAGAAATCCGCTCTAATATTGCTTGAAATCTATAAAATCCTTTCCAAGTCTTTTTATTACTTCTTTTACTGTACACCCTCCCCCCCCCTCCCCTCTATACATTATTATACATTGTATCGAGTTAGTCAAACAGTTCAAGCGTACAGACAATATAACAAGTTAGGAAAGTGTACAACGTATCACAAATTCATAGAATGGAGTATTATAAAGAAATTATATACCTGTACGTGAGGGAAATAGCGTTTTAAAGTTCTTATATTCTTAAAAAATAATCCATTTTCTTCCTATTTAATAACATTGCATGCACGCGTAAGGAAATTAAACGTTTGTTTGTGAGATTGTTTATAGCAACAATGAAGAAGTAACCATGCAAAAAATTTTCCTAAGTTCAACTCTAATTGAGACATTCTGGTTTGATTTTCTTGATAACGGCAACTCCTACGATAAAAATATATAGGAAAGAAATACTCTAATTTAATAGTTCTACAACTTTTATTTGAAAAATATTTTGATATGGGCAATATTTTAGGAGATATGACGAAAATTTAATTTTTTGTCACCAGTAAAGTGGTACCCCTGATTGGCGTACGTGATTCATTTTTGCGATTTTCTTCTTATATTTGATTGAAAGTCCTTAATATCAAATGTCATGAAAATTCGTTCCGTAGAAGCCGAGAACGAACATGCGGACGGACGGACGGACAGACCGACGATAATAGGCGCTCACGCTGGAAGCGAAACGCGCCTAAAAACGTATATTAATATAGGATATCTATAAATTGCCTTATCCACATTCCTTACAGAGCCATCAAGAAATCTAAGAGGGATTTCTCTTGCTCCAGAAGAAAACGCCGCAATGGCGTGCGTGTAGATAAAGATTTAGTATTATGGTCTGGAAAAGTGAGAGAAATTTTAATTATCTGTTTGTTATTGTATATAACTTCCGAAACTAGTCCGTTTAGCAACCGTTCATTTCTTCGTATAATACAAGAAGGAATTTTTAAATCTTAATGATAAGGGTTGTCAGTATCTCCATCTGAAGTATTGATTTTATTTAATCATTAACAGATTAATGAGAATCAGGAAAAATTGTACAACAACGTTTCAGCGATTTTTTAATGAAAGCGTAAACAGTTTTCATCTTAAGAAAAATTCTTAAAACGTTACATTCAATTTTTTTCTGTTAATGAGTTGTCCTACATAGATGTGGCAGGCAGTATTTTTTTAATCATATATTTTCGTGATATTGTAAATAAGCTCTTTATTTTTAGAATATAAAGTAAAAATTGATAGAGTACTGTTAAATCTGTTATAGAGCTGTTATGTCGGAATTGCGTAATAATTTTAACTTTAATTGTTTCATTTTAACATTTCTTGCTTTCTGTACAGTAGTTACTACTAAATGTTTCACGAGTGCTCATACTTTGGCGCTTCCAGCCGCATCCACCAATATTTCAAGAGAGTAACACCGTGAAAGTATATTTTTTGAATTGCAAAGAGGAAAATTACTCGTGGGATCTTCTGAACATATTATCCAAGAACTGCTACCGCAGCCTGTATAAGAAGCCAATTCATCGCCGCAGCGAATCCTGAAAATAGGACAGCGTGTCCAGTCATCCTCCGTTGCATCCATCACATATTCTTTCATATTCCTTCCAAGCCGTCGGCTAGTAATGCCTCCGTCTTCGTCAACGACCCATTGATCTAACCTACTTTTATACCTCCTCAGATCTGCGTTTCTACTGGCTCTCGGCCTCTTATTTTCCATTTCATTCGTTGCATCATCAATTTTCTGGTCTCGCATTCGCCATTTTCTCTCGAATCTTCACTAAAAAAATTCTATTTTTTTTGCATAGTTGCGGACTTATTCATAAAAGAAGGTATTGAGACATAAATGTTCAGGATCTAAATTAGCAAACAACGAGGGCTCCAATAAAGGTCGTTGATAGATTTCTGGCCGTCTTCTGGTGATAATTAGTGAAATTTCTCCATATCATCCTCTCGCAATAGCGCTATTGCGTCAAGAAATGTTATTAAGATAAAACACTTTTAGTCTCTTCCTTCCTAGAGTTCTTATAAAATTCGCGCGAATTCTCTCTCTGAAGTATATTCTAAAAGAGTGTTGTAGAATCTTTTAGGTTGTAAAATTGTAGTTATTATACCTTCAGTTATAGATTTTGAAATCCGCTACTAATTAACAAAAAACGTTTTTTAGTTGGTCTGAATTATGTCGTTTTTACCCGGTGAATTTCTTTGATTGTTTAATGAGTTTTGAAACATTAATCTATATAAATAAATAAACGTTTTCCGAAACTAAATTCCAACTACACGCAGGAAGGAAGGGAATCGCTGAACATATGATAATGCTTTAAATTAGAAAATTAGGAATTTTTTGAGACAGCAGTCGCTATTGCACGTGTCTACAATTATAAAATAAACTAAAACATCTTTTAATAATAGAACCTGTTCTTTAAATTTTCTCATTAATAATAAATTACGAATCCTTTTTTATAAGGAGAGTCAACAAATCTAGCGGAAAATTATTCCCCACGGATTTCATATTCTACTAACTTAAGTACCAGACGTTGCTCGGGTAAGTCCAGTATACTTCATGTATGATAAACTTAAATGTTCTGTGAAGCACCAATTAGAAATTTTATTCGGAGAGGGTACAACATTTGTCACGAAAGAGTCAAGAGAGAGAACATGATTACAACTTATTGTTTCGGAGATAAAAATTTAAGAAAGTGCCAAAGATGTCATGTATTCTTCTACACTGGTTGACATGAGTATTGTTTTCATGAGCGCAATAAAAACATTTCTCTCTCCTTGGATCTTATATGAACCGTGATAGCAATTAAAGAATTTATTTGGAGATGAAAATTCGAGATTTTTCCAATGCTGCTTCACACGAAAATTCCGTAAAAGGAGGGAAACTTGCACTTGGACTCGAACTCTGGTAATTCAAAAAAAAGTAATTCTTCGTTACCCTTCAACTCGCAAGGTATAACTAAACTACCAAATTTTAGTGAATTCGGTTGTCGCCGTGAGCGGAAAAGAGCATAAGAGAATTAAGGGAGGTTCAACTCAGTAGCAGATGGCGCATAAACCTCTATTAAATGAATAGAGACGAACAATTCAAATAAACTTTTGTGGGAAATCTGGTGGGGATTTTGACCCATTTACGTTACTTCTGTGAGATAGGTCAAATAGTGTGGGAGGAGTGAGCGGGCATACAAACATATGATTTCGCCTTTATACGGATGTATAGATTAAATCCTACAATAGAGTGGTATCCTTAGGTAAATCTTAGTTGAGCATTCATGTTAAAGTAAAGATGTCACATTGCTAACCAAATGAGTAATTACTCACTCATACATTACCGAGTTGTATAAAATAATTATACCCCTTAAATCATATATATATGTATAATGTATTCCATATTTTAACTATACGATAATCGTTCCTCATTGATTTTTTTGTTTATCTTTGAAAGATGACTTCATACGTCTGATAATGCCAATAGAGCGCTAAAAATATCAAGAAATTAATCGAAGGCCACGCCTTTTTAGGCGCGTTTCGCTTCTAGCGTGAGCGCCTATTATCGTCGGTCTGTCAGTCCGTCCGTCCGCATGTTCGTTCTCGGCTTCTACCTAACGGATTTTCATGAAATTTGATATTAAGGACTTAAAATCAAATATAATAAGAAAATCGCAAAAAGGAATCACGTACGCCAATCATGGGTACCATTGTACTGGTGACAAAAAATTAAATTTTCGTCATATCTCGTAAAGAATTGCTCATATCAAAATATTTTTCAAATAAAAGTTGTAGTACTGGTAAAGTAGAGTATTTCCCTTTCTATACACTTTTATCGTAGTAGTAGCCGTTATCGATAAAGTCAAACAAAAATTTCTTAATTCGAGTTGAACTTTGAAAATTTCTTGCATGGTTACTTCTTCATTGTTGCTAACATAATCTCACAAACGAACGTTTAATTTCCTTACGTGTGCATGCACTATTTTTAAATTAGAATAAAATGGATTATTTATGACGAAGAAAAGAACATTTAAACGATATTTCTCTTACGTACAGGTATATAATTTCTTTCTAATACTCCATTCTATGAAACGCGCCCATTTGTGATACGTTGTACACTTTCCTAACTTGTTATTTCAATCCAGTAGGCGAGGTAGGTATCTGATAACGGTTGTTTATAAACTTTGATCATCTATCACACAGACGAAACACGTATCAAACAGAGCGTTGACAATAATATTTGTGCTATTTTAATTGAAGTAAGACATTTAAAAAGAAAGAAGAAAAACTGTGTTTTGCGCTATGGCTATAAAAATATAATATTCCATAACTCCCAATTATCATTGCTATTAATGGAGCGCGAGGACAGGAGCAAGGGCCGTGCTCGCTCTGATTTTCCACTCGTACTCAGAGTCACTCAGTCTCCCACCTTTAGTATTAAGTATCAATGTGCTGTCGAAGCCAATATTTATAGTTAATAGAAAAAGGGTACTTACGTATTAACGGGGAGCCCAACATAATACGTAAGTACCGATTGGTTTCTACCAAGATATCTGTAGTCTACAGAGGAATTATATCTCGTTTAACTGTTGTGCCGCTTTGTTTTTATATCAGTTGTCGTCTCCGGGCGCTACCGCGCCCTTCGCCTCGCCCGGAACCAAACTATCCCTCCCCGTTGTCCGGTGATTGGGTTTGTAAATGTCGAGACAGGCCAATCAGGTAGAACGAATGTGCGGTTCAGCTAAATGGCGTAACAAGAAACAAAAAGGAATAGCATGCCACCATCTAGAATCATTTAGCAGAGTTTATGTGGTTTAATTCTCTCAACAATCGAGACGCTTTTGATACCATTTTAGAAGAAATTACTAAATATTGGCCACCAGAAATTAAGATGTGATTGTTTTTCTCAATTTTTTCTATAACAAATCATTTAAATGTTAATTAGTTTCTGTTAATGTTGTTATGAAAAATTAAAACAATTTAAATGGTATTTGTTCCGTATTTATATTTTTAAGTTGGGCTCCCCGTTAATACGTATGTACCAGAAAAAATTTATATGTAGTTTGAATTTATAAATTTACGTTTTAATTATTTTATAATTTAGGAAAAGGGTAAAAATTGCTAGTAAAGACAGACAGCTATCCACACCAGATATACTGTAAATCTTTTCGCATTAGATAGGAAGGAAAAAAAACTGAAATTGCTAAGCATTTTGGTACTCGTCAATGAGCTCGAGAAATCAAGATAACATAAAAGCAGTAGCAACAGAAATAGGAGGATATGAGGAAATAAACAACTACTCCTTACACTCTTATGATAAGAAGGTAACATGCTTAAAACTTAGTTTAATATACTATGGGGAAATACTGCGTCAACTGATTTTTTGTCGTGCGAGTCAAGTAATACAAATGAACTGACTTCTCTTGAGAATTTGAGAATTCTGCAGAGTTACAGCCGCATAACATCCATTGAACTACTGTATTCAATTTAAAGAGAAAGTTCTTATATAGAACGTTTTAACAATAATCAAAGGCTCAGGTTGTATTCATAATACGAAAACGATTTTTAAAACGAGTTGGCCATACAAGCTGTGGGAAAATAAAAACCACCATTTTAAGGATCTTCGGTGAATTCTTATCAATTTCATTTTTTACCTGCAAAATAATGTAGTTATCAGCCACTGTTAATGGATTTGCATTGATATGATAAGACTGAAGAATATTTTCTGTTCATAGTTACAACGTTTTAAATTATGAAGATTGATTAAAGATGTATTCATTAAGTATTACTACTAGAGATATACTTGTCCCTAGTGAGAAGAAAGGCAAAAAATCATACGATCAAACTACGTCGCACATGTGTAGGATAGCTCTGTATACGTAACATTCGACTGGAGAAAACGAGATAAGGAAGATAAACATTGGCATGGCAACCGCCGTTTACTTTACAGTATCGACACAGTTACACAGGCATATGTTAGAGCTATATTAATTCCGAGTCTCGTCGGAAGATTTTCAAAAAGCGATCATCGGGATCGAGGGTCATAATATCCTCGAGGACACCGAATGTTTGAAGTCCGTCTTGACATATCTTATCGAACCATTGTCCTGGTAATAATCCTTGATTCAACATTTTCGGAGTCACGTGCAAAGTGAAAGAGATGTTTGGCAAAATGTGGATATGAACGCATGGTTCTGATTTTTGACATTGTCTTAGCGTTCGTTGTTTAGGTTTGGGATCAGTCTATTTTCCTCACAGCAAATGTTACACTTGGTGATAGAAGTAAAATATTTATAAGAATTCTCCATGTAGTTGATGAATGTGGACCATAAAGATGACATATATATCAGTTGGTGAAAATATCGGTTTACATCGAAACATAATACCTAATCAAGGAACATTTGTATAAATAATATATACCTAATTTAATTCCAAATACGATTTCTTCATAAATGAAAATAAAAAAAGCTCATTTACCTTCCTCTACTGTTTATCTGAAGAAAAACGTAGAATTACATTAGCTAATAAAGAGTACGTATTAATATTTATAATACCCAATCTTTTTGAATGTGACAAATTGGCTTCTCTAAACCTAAAATTAAGCCTCAATATTCTTAAAGTAAATATAGTAAATTATGTAAGTCCTTTATTCTGAAATGTTTGTGTGATTTACAGTGCAACTGGTTGCAATAAAAAAGGTTCCCTTATATGCCTGACTTCAATGAGTCGTATCCTAAGATCTTTTCTCTTTAGAGGAAAGTACACTCTTATGCTCGTTTTGTAGAAGTTATCAAGAAAGACTCGATCACTAGTTAAGTATAGAATGACTTTTAAAAATTTTTATTGGGTTTGAAAGCTGCTATGAAATTTAAACAGCATCTCTTCTACGTTTCCAGCAATATACTGTGAACAGTTTGCAAAAATTAGACAACCGAAAGTGTTTAAGATGACGTGCTACACAGAAAAGCAGAATGTTTACAGTGAAAAGATGTTATTCTTCCGAGATTTCTTATTTTTTTATGCAAAAACAATATCATGAAAAGTTTAATTTTCATGAAGCACTAGATAGAGACATTATTTACCGTTTTAATAGAATATTTGAAGCAACGAAAAATGTTTGTCATTCCATCCGCTTTTCTATTCGTTTTCGTGAAGCCATCAGAGTATCAGATAATTTTAGTTGATACATTAAAAAAAAAATCTGATTTGGCCAACACACGACTTTCTCCATATTTGGGGTTATTATTATGAATAGCATTAAAAAGCAAAATTATTATTTCCTATCGTAAAAGAATACAGTCGTCCTTATTGCCGTAAATTATGTTTTGAATATGTTTACAGAATTCAACGCTAGATGGTGGTGGCGCTCCATACTGGAAATTACGAATAAGTTAAATATCTCCGAAATGGATGGTTCTACGAAAAATTGTTTCAAACAAAACTTGGAAGAAATATTATTCTCTTCAGCTTTGGTCCTCACGAAGCTTACTAATAACGACGTTTTTAAGGAGATATTTGACATAAACCGATTATTTATAAATAATTCCTAAACAATAACTGCTATGGAAAATTGTTTCAAATAAAAGATGTAGGAAATTATATTTTCTACATTTTTTGTAATGGTCAATGTATACATTAATGACGTATTATCGGAGAAATACCGCAAAAACCGAATCGGGTTTCGAATAAACCTCTACTTCCGGTTAACCGTTATTGTTAAAAAACTAATCAGTTCTTTGTGCTCATGCTAAAGTGTTATATATGAAATTTTGTAATGATATGGCAAGTACTTTTCGAGTTAGGGCGCCCACAATTACATACACACACACATCATTCCGAAATTAGTCTAAACGTGTTCTAGGGACCTCAAAACATGTATTTCTGTTGAAATCTCGAAGTCGGTTTTTTTCATGAAAACAATACTTTCTCTATACTACGTATATGGTGAAAGTAAAAACGCAACAATTTTGGCTATCCAGTATCCGTAAATCACCGTTGAAAAACTACAGCGCTGTACTACATTCTCCAGAGTTGAAGTGATATGGCTTGATTTCATCCATGGAAGTTTCTATCCTGAAATTTATCTCGAGTAAAAATTTGTCTCATTCTTTCAATCGATATAAACAATATCAGGATTCCATCAAGACGGCGCATGATCTTACCGACGCTGCCGAGATTCAGTTCTTGCACGACACTTTCGAGGAAGGCTTCGCGTCCAACAGATTTTCTGGTGATGGAATATCATGTTCAAGTCCTTGCTTTATCTATTCTGCGACTTATTTCAATAGCATTTTCTTTGAAGCAAGTCCACACAAAACAGAAATCAAAAAGCCATCTAAAAATAATTTAACAGATTCAAAGCTACACTCTTTAAAACTTAGTTCTTTGTTTGCAAAAATTGCTGGTAGAACTGCTAATAGATCAGCTCCTTGACTAGGGAACAAGTTTCCTAGGTGCAGGGAAAATACAGTTAAAATTTTATACTATTTACATTATAAAATGTAAAAGGATCAATTTCAAAGTATCAGATATGTAAAAATCTCCTCTTTATATCGGTAGATTTTATTTCCTCTCGAACTATAGCATGCTTACAGTATGTGAAGATAGTGAAAGTTTCAATATATTCATATGAAATTCCATCCCAATAGAATTGTAAGTTATCAAAGCTAGCTTGCCACTTAATACTGAATCATTAATTACTGACAAGAAATGCGTGCAAGCTCATATCTGAGGTGGTATTTTCTTTCCATTGACAGGATGGTGGCGGACTTTCGCAAAACAGACGATAATGTCGAAACGAGTTCGAAAAGATGTAGCGTGACTCCCTCCCAGGGCCAGATTAAAGTCTTTACAGGCCCGGAGCACATTCATAATCATAGGCCCACGAGATAGATATATTGATAAACATTTGCTTGTGTTTATATAATTCAACATTAGTAGATGCATTATTATAATAAAAATGTTTTATAAAGTAATTCAATTAAATCAAATTATTAAATTTGATTTAGCAGCTTTCTTTTCTCATTTTCGACCCATCTATGATTTTTTGGGGCCTAAAACGTTTTCGTAGGCCCTGGGCACTGTGCCCATCGTGCCCAATGGATAATCCAGGTCAGCTCTCTCCTACGTGAACTCCTGGGAAAGTAAGCTTTTTTCGGATAGACGAATGGAAATATTTTCGCGTTTCCCTATCGCAGATTCGCAATCCCTTTACAATCTGGCCCAATTTAAGGAATCATGAGAAGGGTCGCTCCCTATTCCTTATTCCGATCTCCCTGCCGCCACTATCCTCTCTTTGCTCCCCGTTCTTTCACTCATATAACACAGGAATGTGTCTTTAAAGGATCCGTTATAACCCTATTATTTTAAGGATGTTACCTTTCTCCTCTCCCCTGGTGCCGTGACCAGCGCGCGCACTCTCAATAACCTCCCTTGCGCTCTCTCCCTCTCTCACCCTTCCTCCCTGCCATAGCATATTACTCCTCCGCCAACGTTGCTGCAACCGCTGTTTTCAAGCCATCCCTTGCTGTGCCCTTCAACTCGGCTTGCGAGAGAGAGAGAGAGATAGGGCGCTAATCAACGATCGATTTAAGAATATAATCGAATTCCGTGTCGTTTCGAGAGAATCGAAAGGATTCGGGTCGCATGGATCTCTCTATATCTCTCTTTCACTCACTTATCTTTCTCTATCCCTTATTCAATCCTTTTTTTAGGGTTCGAATCCCTGCTGAAGAAAATCGACGCCGATTTTCGAAGCTTATTCCAATCGCCCCATTCCCCTCTCCCCCATTTTCCTTCTATCCAGACCAAACACCCTCGACCGGATGTGGGATATCGTTTACCGAACGTCTCTGCACTCTCTCTCTCTCTCTCACTCACACACACACACGTACGCACACAAAGAAAATAAGCGTCGGGGACTAATCAGATCTATAAGATCCTTGAAACTCATCGTAAAGATAGGACCTGCGAAATCATTTGTTCATCTCGAAAGATATGGTTAAGGGGGGGGGGGCTAAGATGGAAAAGGGAGGGATGTGGAGAAGAGGTAAAAATGGCGTGGAATTGACGCATTTAATCGAATTATAAATCTCTGTGATAGGATGGAGTGAGAGAGAAAAAAAATAGAGGAAGGGAACGGAGGAAGTGGTTTAAAATAATGAAAGATGGAGGGGTAAGAATGGAGGCGAGGATTGGGATCTGTGTTTGAAGGGTATGTAAAGGATAAGGAGATGAGGGAGGGAGAGAGAGGAGGTAATGAGAGAGAGAGAATGAGAGGTCGACCCGTGCTGTTGGTCACGTACACGTCCCCCCTCTAACGGTCACAATACATCTCTACCTTTGTGTCCGTGAGTGTGTGTCGAAGTCTCCCTTTCGCTGTCGCGTGGGGATTGTGCCTAAGATCGTACACGTTGGACGCCAACACACGCGACTTTTGAAAAGATGTATAATTTTTAAAAAGCTTCCGCAGTCCGCGAGGGAAAGTTTGAGAAAGGAAGTTTTGGATAGAAGGAGGCGTTGATAGAGAGAGAGAGATGAAGGGACCCTTTTCGAAAATTGTTCATAAAAAGGAAGATCGACTGCGCGGATGGTTTCATTTTAAAGGATCTAGTTTCGAATGAAGTCGACTTAGAAGTTATAATTTGTAATTATGAGATTATAATTTCATGTAAATTCGTTTATCTATCAACGCCAGCTAACAGTAAGTTGATTTTTACTTTTCGGTGTCATGGCTGTTACGCTTGAACGATTGTTATTCGTACACACTAATTATAACTACATACATACATCTCTTCCAATCACGCTGTTCCCTTACGGGGTAAGCAAGCTAATTGCCTCTACACTATATTTCTGCACACCTTTCTATCCTTACATACTTCTTTCGCTTCAAACACATCCATGCATCGTTTCATACATCGTCTTCCATTCCTTGAACTTCTGATCTCTCTTTTCTTGAGTCTCCTCCACCACATTCAACCAGTTTTTTCTTGGTCTTCCTCTCCCTTTTGGTCAGTATACTTTACCATCATATATCAATTTAGTCACCCGGTTCTCATCTATTCTCTCCACATGCCCAAACCATCACAGCACACCCCTTTCATACTGACCTCTTAAAGTTTCTTTCATTCCACATTCATTCATCACCCAAGTATTCCTGACTATTCTTAATTATAACTAAACCTCGCTAAAATAAATTACTAATCAACTTTTCGGAGAATAATTTCACTGCATTAAGGGTTATGCACAATAATGTTATAGCGTCATGACTCAAAACCGAGTCATATCATAACAATAATGATAATATGGAATTTCCAGCTAACAACGTATAACCAGGATTATTAGGTTTGATTAAACTCCTATATACCTTACGTTTCAACGTACACCGCATCATTTTATTAATACCTGAGTAACATGATCATAGCAACTAACATACTTCCATTACGAACATATTTTGGTGTATCAAACGTTATAGAAACCTCCATAGAGAGATATTTATACTTGCTAACTTTGTCTTTCGTGATTATTTCTTCTCAATTATACCATTTGTATCATTCTATGGCTACATGTTAATCGTCCTTATACATAGAAAACATTTTGGTAGATTACTCAAAAATTTTATGAGAGTTTTTTCAAAAGCCCTTGCGATTAATGCTTATTAAAATTCGTAGCGTAATCTGTTCGTGATTCAGGCAGTTTAGTTTAAGGTAAAAAGAGGTGATATTAGAGATTTAGTCGTATTTCTGGTCGTGTCCTGCATCGTCGATTCCAGGGTTCTTCGGCTGCAGGGCCAGTCGTGGATGCAGTGAAGAGAGAGTGGGGGAGGAAGAGATAGAGAGAGAGGGATAGAGACGCAGAGAGCGAGCGAGAGTGGGAGGCTGGGAGACTGTGATGAGGGCGGGGCGAGTAAGCGAACGATCGATAAAGGCAGAGAGAGAGGAAAGGAGGAGGGAGAGAGAGAGGGAGGGAAGGAGAGAGGGAGACTATATGAGAAGAGTAGAAAAGGATAGCAGAATGACGAGAGACAGATGAGAATTGAGACAGTGAGAGATAGAGAATTGGATTAAAAAGAGCGAAAGTAGGCAATAAATGGAGAAAATTCCGAGAACTAGGCTAGGAAAATGGGTATAGGAGTGGTTGAGCAAGCATAGTGAAAGAGTTAAAGAGAAGCAGAGATGAAGATTAGCATAGAGAAAGAGAGTGAATGGACAGTAAAAGGATATGAGAAAGAAACAATGTATAGGAAGAGGAATATATAGTAGCTGGAAGAAATGTTGATAAAGAGAGAGGTAGAGAAAGAGGTGACTTAGCATAGGGAGGATGTTTCAGTTTGATAGAGAAAAATAGATGGCGTTAGGGAATTGAGAAATTGAAAGAGGAGAATCGCAAGTGAGGGTAATTGGAGTCATGAAGGATTCAACTGAGGGCCTATATACAGATGGGAAAATAAAGATTTTTGTAAGCTAAAGAAAGATATATAGAGGTGGAAAACGGAGGGGAAGTGAGGTTTGAGGAAAGCTATAGAGATTCTCAACGCATTCTTGCGATAGATTTCCATCCCTCCTAACCTTCCCATCATTCTTCGATATAAGTGTCTAATTTATCCTTATCTATCTCTCAGAGCGTTTATAGTCCTAAGAGGTGGGAAGGTTCAGTTATCTTGGAGGAAAAAATTTTTGTCACGCTTGGTAAAATTTTCGAAAAAACTTTTGAACGTCGTGCTATTCATGTTTCCTCAAAAGATGTGCTTTCCACGAAGCATTGGTGAATGCTGTGTCTCGGAGGTGGTTGACCTCGCACACTGGAAAATAACCCCTTTTGAGAGGCAACCTTATTTCAGCGTGAAGTGGGTATTGTCTGCATCCTCGCATAGGAGTTTTAATGAGGAAGGGTAGTAAATTACTTTTAGTGTTTGTTTTTTTGCACCCTTGTGAGACATACCTGTGCATTATTTTTTATATTTAATTTTGGGTTTAGAATTTAGTTCCTAATAACACTGACACACCCAGACATACATAAACGCATTTTGGCACTACGTATCATGTGCATTCACTATTCCACCTGATACAGTATTAAAGATATAATAGTCACTTTTTTCTCAGCGTTTACCATCGTTTTAAACTCCCTCACATTTATTACTTTATTTGGTGAAAGAGTTAAAGAAAAATAGTTGAAGAGACAAGCCTCAAAATCCGTACAATTACTTTTGTCTACGAATCATACCTAAACTTCGCTTATGGAAGACTGCTTGAATATTAATGTTGGGAACAGTTAAGGAAGTTTTAATAAGTGAGGGAATTTAGGAGCAATTAAGTTATTAATAAGGTCAGTCATAAGCTACGAACTCGACCCTCGTTCGTGCTTTCTCGGTCCAAATCGCCCTTTGAGTGAATGAAATCGATATCTATTATTATCCATAGGGTTTGACTTCTTAGACTCTATTTGAAGATAATCTTCCCCTGAGAATGAAAGACGTCAAAGGAAATATCTACTTCACTGGAGGTTTTAATTCATTATTTCACTCCTTGGCACACAAATTAATTAAAACAGATATGCATAAGTTATGTTTTTACTTTCTCCATTCGTAGTAATGGGAAAGTATTGTAATCACGAAAAAAATCGCCTTCGAGATTTCAACGGAAATACACGTTTTGATGTCCCTAGAAAACATTTAGACTTTTCGGAATGATGTCTGTGTGTGTCTGTCTGTGTGGATGTATTTGATTGTGGGCGCTCTAACTCAAAAAGTACTTGCCATATCGTTACCAAACTTCATATAAAACACTTTAGAATGAGCACAAAGAACTGATTAGTTTTTGGACAATAACGGTTAACCGGAAGTAGAGGTTTATTCGAAACCCGATTCGGTTTTTACGATATTTCTCCGTTAAAATATCGTTATTGTATATACAATTGTATACAAATGTAATAGAGAATGTAATTTCCTACAACTTTCATTTGGAATAATTTTCCATAGCAGTTATTGTTTAGGAATTATTTATAAATAATCGGTTTTTTCGGTTTCCGCAAATATCTCCTTAAAAACGTCGTTATTGGTAATCTTCGTGAGGACTAAAGTTATAGAGAATAATATTTCTTCCAAGTTTTGTTTGAAACAATTTTTCGTAGAACCATCCATTTCGGAGATATTTAACTTATTCGTAATTTCCAGTATGGAGCGCCACCACCATCTAGCGGTGAATTCTGTAAACATATTCAAAACATAATTTACGGCAATAAGGACGACTGTATTCTTTTACGATAGGAAATAATAATTTTGCCTTATAATGCTATTCATAATAATTTAAATATCTATCCCCCAAATATGGAGCAAGTCATGTGTTGGCCACAACAGATTTTTTATATTTTTCTCGAGAAAAATCGATTGAAAAGTATGCAACCTATTACTGTGTTCACTAAATTATTATTAATCGTTATTTTGGCATGCTGTCATTGTACTTATCATCAATCTGGAAACTAACAAAAAATTTCTAACTGTATAAAATATAGTATGGTTCCACTTGAATTTTTTATCGCTTCAGCTTGCCAAATAAGTATTTAACATCTTTTATAATATCGACCTAAGCAAGACTCCAAACCATAAATCATTTAGTATGCCGTTTATTTATTGGTATGTATTATTGTCATAATGATGAATATGGCAATGAATTTTGAATATGGGTATAATATAGAAACTAAAAATTTTTTATACATTAGCCACTAATTACTCGTGGCTTATTTTTTCATTTTGCCTCGAATAGTGTCAAATTTGTCTAACGTTTTTATCAAATGATGGGTAGATTTATGAATCGCCGTACCTCGAAGAAGCATGGAAATAACAATGTCCTCATCTTACTTTTAATTTCTCATAATGCAGCACAGAATCATAAGTTTTTAAGAAATATTTAAACGTCTATTATTTGTCTGGCATAAAATTGTTCGTGTAGAAGTAACGATATTATAAAGAAGAAAAAAATCAATTTTGGTTCAAAACGAAATATAGCTTTCGTTTGACGTACTTGATCGAAATGGTCCATGCAAAAGAGGATAAAATTGTGCAATATTTTGCATATAAAGAAACGGAGACCGAGGTCCAAGATGTATTTAGCATTTTCTTTCCTCGGTTGAAGACGCTTTAAATAATAAGTAATTTACCGAAATCTTGACATTAAATAGTCAAATAAAACTAATATCAAAATGCGCTTTTAGTTTATGAATGAAATCACATCCTTCTATTATTAGTGTGAAGTTCGTCATTGATTAAACACTAAACTTTAAACTGAGGCAGGCAAGTAATTTAATTATTCACATTTACTAAATTATACGCCGAAGCATCTCCCCCACGCACCATAAAATTAGAAAGAAATGTAAGAATATATGGACGCGAGCCTGCGAAACAATACCTATTATTAGGTCCCGGTCGGACGCCTTTGTTATCGACCGCATAAAAACCATCGACGTGAGTTTGACCGCCTCGGAGGCTCGAACCAGGGTCACCAGGTCTAGGCCTTTCGACGATACTAACAACCTCTCCGCATTTTTTACGAGGGACACGTGAATACATAGATATGGCCATATTCAGCGTAGATTAGCATTATCTCTTAAGAAGGGCTTAATCCGTCTCGTCGTCGAGGAGATGGCGTGTGAGGTCAGCACCCTTCGCGACCCCCTCCCGCTACTCTCGACCTCCCTCCATCTCCGATCCCTGTTTCCCTAATTTCACTATATATAGAACCCGTTATATGAGGAGGCATCTCTATGTCCTTAAGGGAATCGTTTTCTCGAGGGCCGTGCATGGGATGGAGAGTGTGGGAGTCGAACGGAAGCAGACCACGTGGGTAAAGTCTTTTTTTTTAATTTTTACAAGAGAAATTGAGAGATGATGAATAGGGATATGGAAAGAGTCTGCGGGGGAAGAGTGTGACATAGAGAGAGAGATGGGTGGGTGGAGAGAATGCATCGGTTGGAGAGAAGAGGGCGGGTGAGTCGAGTGTTTGAGGGCGGCTTTCTCGCTTCATCCCTGAAGCCGGCTAAGCGTTGAAGGAGAGAGGAGGGGGAGAAGGTAGGAGGAGGAATCGGTAGGAGGAGAGAATGAGAGGGAAAGAATGAGAGGAGGATTAACAGAGGCGAGAGTCTGGAAGAGGTTTGCAGTGGAGGAAAGAACTGGGTCAAGGATATATATAGGCAGGGATGGGGGCGTGATGGAGGAATGGTTGAATTAGTCGCGGGGCTTGATGGCGAGGGGATAGGTCGGGAGGTCGCCATGTCGGAGGTGAAGGGTGGCGAAAATGCGAGGGTTGTTGGCCGCCAATTAGCGCCGGAGGGGGGCGGGGTGGGATTTACGAGGGTGGGGAAGCGAGGGTGGAATCGAAAGAGTTCCTTCGCGTCCGGGGCAACGGGAGGGTATAATGGGAAGGGGCGAGGAGGGAATTGCCCCGACGGCGTCTCGTGGCCGCGGAAGAATGCGTCGAGCCGCGCTTTTTCCTCGGGTCAAATAAAAAAGAGGCTCTTACCTTTTGAGAGAATTCCTCCCGGACGGCCGATGCTCTAGCGATCGACACGTTGACGTTTACAAATCGGTCGATTTTCCTTTTCTCGCCGGTTTTCTTGCGTGATTTGATTTTTTGTTCCCACAGATTTGTGTGGTCCTTGTCAAAAACGCCGAAAGGCATTATGCGGATGAACTCCGGTATCTCTAATGTTTTTACCATGTATTAATCAGTCATTCTTCAGAAAGCGTTGATTTCGCTTAATGTGTCTTCTAACGAGTCCTCAAGGTAGCGTAAAATGTAGTAAGGAATTTACGGTTGCATAAGTTTATAATACTAATTAAAATTATCGGTCAGACGTCTTATTTATTGCTGCACGTTGCGACAAAGAACGCACCATGACAATAGCTATCATAAAACCCTTAGCAAATATAGTAATTCTCTCATTTGGTTAGAGAAAGTAACAGTTTCTGTTTAAAGATTGTAAATAGCTTCCTTTATTATAGTTATAAAAATTTTTTAAAGTTGTACGTGATATTCTTTCTATTGATGACTAAAAAACCATATTTGGTCGTCTATAGCCGTTATTTACCAGCAAAACTATAGCACATCATGTCTGTCTGTCGCGTCTTTCATTTCTTGTAGCGTTAGACAAATTTTGATTGAATTTAGTATAAGAGATTTTCTTTAAAATTTATCGCCCGAATATGGATTTGGGTTGCATCAGTCGATTAGTGATTCCACTTTACGTAAAGGCTTAAATACACTTTTATTCATCTGTTTAAATTTCATCAAAATCCGCCAACATTGATCATTGAAGGTCCTTGGCAATAACTGGCAATTAAATCTGCATGCAACCGTTCAGTAAATAATGCTATGGAAACATTTAATAACTTTTAAATAGGTAATTCTTGGTGCATCGATTTGAAAATATCTATTTCACCAATTCAATGCACCTAATACCACGTCGAAAGTATAGTGCTGAGGAGGTAGAATATACTGCGGAGAAAAAGAGAAGACCTGACGCAGAAAACGCAGGAAACGTCGATACACCATTTAGTTTCGGAACGAAGAAGAATACGATATGATAATAGGCAAAATTTTACAACTTTGCAGTATCCTGAGGCGCATAAACATAAAATACCGGTTTTCACAGACCAATTTAAATAAGAACTTAATTGCAAATATACAGGAAGCTTGTTCCTATATAATGTTCGTATTTAATAGTAAATAACACCTTTTAAAAACTCTGTTTATTCCATTTATAGAGCATATTTTTCCTTTTTCTTTGTCATTCCGTCCTCAAATCTAATGATTGTAAAATGAACTTACTATTAAGCGACGCTCTCTTAACCGACTCTCCGGCTTAACATTCCCTGGGAATCTCCTTATTACGGCAAAAAGAACTTCTTCGTCAAAAAATATAGTGAAAATACATAGAGCAATTTTTACGATATCATAGTTAGCATAAAAAATATAACATTCATTGAGTGAAAGGATTTAGGAACCTAAAATGAATTAACCTATAAAGTATAAATTAAAAACATTGTTTCAAGTGAAAATTCTGAAAGCGATTCCTTTTCTCCGTATCCCCTGAAACCTTTAGAAATAGTGGGTTTGCCTTATGCATAATAATTTCGTCACGATACTACACATGGTTCAATGAACACGGCATTACTCTCGCTGGTAAGCACCTCCTATCTGTACGCTTCTTAATATTCAACTTGTTAATTCAAATTTAATTTCATTCCGTTTCTTTTATTACTTCAAATAAGACAATCGAAATGATAGGAGTAAATAATGGAAATCTCTCGACTTACAGTTAAGGGGAAATCGAGGGATTGAGATGATGCGATGTTTTGTCAGACTAGGTTATCGGAGATTGGCAGGAAGTGGATGGGCGAGCAAAAGGGGACGAGTGGGAGGTTTTTCATCACAAGGGACTGGATTATGGCGTAGCGAGGTGTTGATGAAAGGGTTTCCGGAGCGAAGTGTCTTGGGCGTCCGCTTGTCGGACGGGGAAATGTGCGGAGGTGGTTTTTAGGAAAGAAGAGGGTGGAAGGAAGTGGGAAGGTGGCGTATATTTGTGAGCGAGATTAGATAATGAGCTAAGTATCTCCGGTGAACAGCATGTTTCCATGGTAAAGGAGACTATAGTAAGGTGTGAAGCGAGAATAATTGTGTGCGTCACGAAATGTAGCATGAATTTATGTTTGCTACACGAAAACAGATATAAAGAGAACTGATTTTGAATCAGCTTTCTGAAAATTATTCTGCAACATTAGCTGTCGGTTTTTTTCCTAGTGGCAAAATATTCATTATTACACGTTTCCTTCAAACCGAGTGAAAGTATTTTCGTCTATACCTTAGTTCATTAGTATGATTTTCAGAAAGTAAAGTTATTTTCTGCAATGGTAAAATTGTTGGAACATAAAATGTTGAATCCAAAGAAAAAATTTGGTTTATTATTCTATTTGTAAGGTAAATTTTCACGTAGTGAAGCTTCCCGAGACAGCATTTCGTGTAACAGCAAATTATCATCTAAATATGGTTAAGTAAAGTCGGAAAGGCCATATTTTCATCCCAAAAATCATCCGGACCTAAGCAATGAAACGCACACTAAATTCTCATAAGAGTTGTCAATCTAGCTATGAATCATACACTCTTAACACCATCCATCTTTCGATCATCAACTTTTTCTTATTAAATTTAACGCTAGCCTCGTCACCGGACGTCATCGTTGAGTTTAGCTTCCTCGCCAGCAAAAGTCAATTCTCGGAAAGGACTGAACCAATGACCCACCAAGCGACTGCCGCCCACTTTCCCCATCCGAGGGTGGGTGGCCGAAGGCTTTGTCGTGGGAGGATGTCGGGAGGACGAGGAGGAAGGAGGGAGCGAGGAGGAGGATAGGAGGAGACGAGCGGCGGGTTAAATAAGGGGTTTTGTGGGAGGCGGATGGAAAGTGGGAGTCGAGGAGGAGGTGAGAAAGGAAGGAGGCGGCGAAAGGGAGGATAACATTCGCGAGAGGGAGGCCGAAGGGGTTAACCGTCGGATGGAAGGGACAAACGTGGGAAGGGAGCGTGGGAAGAGGGGGGAGGATTTTTAGAAGAGGCGGCGTGGAAGAGGCACGGGAGGGGAGGAGGGGATGTCGGATAGAGAGGGTGTGGGAGTGAACGTCGTCTGCATGGCGCGGTGCAGCGGAAGCGGGGTGGGGAGTGTGGAGGCGGGAGTAGGGGAACGGTTTCCGGGGGAGTGTAGCTGGGTGGGGGTGGAGAAAGCGAGTCTCCGAGATGGTGATGACCCGTCGCCCGCAGAACGTCCGTCCGTTGGGAGGAGGAGGAGGGTCCGCACGTGGAAGATCCACAAGTCCGCTGCCGTCGTCCTCTAGCATGTTTATTAGCGGGCGCCGTTATACTTTTGATGCGAGACGAAAAGGTCGGTATACCACTCGCACGTTTTTTTTTACCTGCGCGTTTTTTGATTAGCCCTTTCAGGGATGAATTGTGGCATTCCCCGAAAAGAATGGGAAAAGTTCATATGATGGAATACTGAAAGATTTCGCAATTTATTATTTAATAAAGTGGCACAATGCCACGTGAAATCGCCCGTCTTGTCGAGGCTAAAAATGATAGTCATTCTAGCAACGAATCCTAGTTAATTGACTTTTATTTTTCGTATCAGTTACCAAACAATGAATTTTTTACGCCTGAACCTGACATAAGCACCGAATTGCCTACATCTCTATCTTGTGAGGCCAGGGGTAGAAGCCATCAAATTTTGGAATTTCGTACGGCTTTGTGGTTTTTGAGTTTTTTGATGTTTGGATCTCGTTAATTCCAGAATTTTTGCCCTGTTTATTTTATCGATGGGCCAAACCAAGAGCTCTTTCGCTCTTGAATACTAAGAGATTCTTCTTTTGTTTCTACTTGTGCTTATGTAAATTGTGACTACGTAGTATCCAACATTGGCAACGGAAATGTCAGGAAAATGGTAAAATAATCTCATATACCACTTATTTCGTCGAGTATCATTTCTATAGAGTTAAATAAGAATGTAGCTAAAATCAACGCCGTCAGTGTAACTGTTCGGAAACGCAAATATGTGTCTCTACCTCAGTATCACTTTTATTCGAGTCTCACCTTTTACCACTGTCATTTGGGTTCGCGGCCGGCCTTAGGCCAATTGTACCTATTGGACCCAATCGGGCCCAGCGGCTAAAGGGGCCCCGCAATGGTGTAGGAGCTCCAAACTATCTATTGGTGACGATTCTTCTTAGATTTATCCATAGTCTCATCCATACCCAAGTGGTCTCATAAGAGGCCATCTGATGCTCTCAGAATGCAGGAAACTACGCCTTTTAGATGTAGGGGCCCCGCCAAAAGTTTTCTAATTGGGCCCCGCAGTTTCTAGGGCCGGCCCTTGTTGGGTTCGGGCCATGATACGGGAATGCAAACACTTCTGTTATCAAACACTTTCTCGACAACTATTTTGATGTTAGCTCCAATAATTATGTAAATAAATGTTAAGACAACTAGAAGATGTTGCATCTATTTTATTTGTATTTAAATGCATACTGAAATCCGGCGTCCACAATATGATTCTGAAGTTAACAGTTCCTAGGATTTGTACTGATTCGTAAATGGTGTGTAATGCCATACGGAGTCACATAATTCATGGGTGTCTATGATGCTCTTTTTTCAAGTTGCTAAAAACTAATCCTGTGTATCATTATTTACTAGAGTAAACAGCAAACGGTACTTAAATTATTGCCACAAAACTTTCAAAGGTATGTGTGTGATCTGAGCTATTGTAACTACTTAAATACAAGGGCACATTCGAAGGATCGCTCCAAGCACTATCTGTTTGCTGCAGAATTATTCAAGTCTCCTTATTAGATGATTCTGGAGAATCTTAAATACAGTGATGCCGCTTGGGAATACTATACTTAGTCGCGCAGAGGATTCGCTATCGACTTAACCTCCTCACTGCAAATACAAATTATACTTATTTATCCTTCCAACCTCTAATGGCCATTTGATTGCGATAACCGTCCATTTTCGGCTCGCATATAAGAGATAAGGAATGACTCCGCGTGGATTTCCCGAGGAAACAGAGAATAGATAAGCATAAGTTGACAATCCTTATCTCGACGTGAGTGTGGACGTTTCTGGTATTCCTTCTATTAATTGAAACAACTTTTACAGTTCGTGTGAGTTAGCAACGAAAGATCTTTTACATATGTAACAACGAAAGATTCTAGTTTTTGGGTGTTTTGTATATGATTGATAAGAAATAGAACTGCAGTATAATACTGTGCCTTTTCCTTTCATTATTTTGATTGCTACTGGATATCTATATCAAGCCACAGTCTATGCGAAGGAAATGATAGCGAAAATAGATATTTGGTCCAATTTGGGGACATGTGACTTCAAACGACTCCAGCGCTAGAAGGCTTCTAATATATATTTACGGCTTCGATCGCTGTTACTTTTCGTTTTCTTCTTCGTTTTGTCCCAATACATCTACCGCTTCTTCTTCTGCCACTGTATACTCCTCTCCACTGTCATCTCTCACTGCCCCTCTTTATTTCTATCTCCTCCCCTCATTTCTCCCCCCTCTCTCATAGCTTTGCTAACCTCAGGAGTCGCCTGGACAGACTCCAACGCCATCTAGCGTCACCGTCTGCAGGATTTATAGGCCTCGACCAAAGAGGCCGTGTATATACGCCTTTGCTCTCGATGACCTGAAAGCTCGAAACGTTTTAACTTAGCGAACATGACACATCTGCCTTCCTCCCCTCTCCTATTCCACATCCAAAGGAATATTGGAAAGGGTTAAAAAAAAAACAAAATTAAAAAGATATATTTCAGTTTCGGTTGAAATTCTCTCTTTGGCTATCCAAACGGCTTCATTTTCTGTTCTGTAGTGGTTTTCTCATTTATTTTTATTTTCTCCGTTTATCGACGATGCAGACGAACTGAAGAAAAAATTAACTTTATGTGCAGGGTATTAAAATACACGCCAACGCATGGTGAACGAGAAATGGAAAGATGGAATTAATAAAAACTAACATAAACGCTATGTATTGAGATACCGAGGAGACAAAGGAGGAGATAGATTGAAAGGTTTAGAAAAGGAGAGATGTAGAGAAAGGGGATATAGGAGATCGGATTGACTTGAGGTCCACAGAGCATTGGTAACACCTTCGTATTTGCTTTGTTTAAGACACTAGATATATAAAGCCTAGGCAAGATATCATCTTAAGTGTACTTTCAAACGACGTCGGGAGAGTTAACATCAAACTAAGAGGTTCGATTCGAATTTCATTCGTGCTAGTGTTGTTAGATCTTTGTAGTTTATGCTTAAGTGCTTATTCTTAAATTTCTTCAGAAATTTAATCTTATATTATAAGTGTACAATGAGCTCAAGTATTAGGGTAAAACCAAACCTTAAATATTTCATTTATGTATCGAGAATCCTGCAAAATCTTATCATTCATATGTTTTCAAATACATGGCAGAAATCACGTTAAACGCGCACATCGCCGTTTTGAATTGCAGTATAATACCGAGACGGCGGCTCAGGTCACGAAAATGTATTATTGACTTAAAATTATTGTTTAAACTCCGATATGCTTTAAGAAAATATCCGTATCGACTGAGAGAGAATAATGAGAAATTGAAGTATAATGTTAAATACCAGATACCAGATATCTCCTTCGCCGGGAAAATCGCGGACACATATCGAGCCGAAATGGCACAGTAGACTTAAAAAACGATTCTTCGGATGGAATTATTTTATTTTCCATCGCTCATCCCGAATAATAAAACGAGAGAGTCGCTTTTGGGACTTGGGCGTCTCTCTCTCTCTCGAGTGTAAGGGGAGTTTTCCATCTTTCGAAACGCTGTGAACAAGTGACACACTTTTCAGAATGCAATTGAAGATCGAGGGACCGAAAAAAGAGAAAGAAAAGAAGCGAGCTGAATACCTTGGATATACAGTTAGAGCGGGAGATGGATGTTGCCTCAAAATATTCGCGCCATTTAGTGGCCCACATTGCCAAAGATTTTAATAAGCAGTTTATAATGCTTCCTAGTCGACACTTGAAAGAGGCTCTTTCCTCCATCTATTGAGAGAGGACTCCACGTCCTAATTTTTCATGCCGTCCTCTCCATCCCTTTAGCCCTAATATTTTGATGTACGCGACTGTTAGCGAAAATGGGGCTCTTGAGGACAGCGACATACCGAGATAGCTAACGGAAATCCGCCAGTTTCGGATTAATTATATTTCTTGCCCATCATCGGCAATCATTTCAACATCCTTTTTTCAAAGAATTATCTCGATACAACAAACAATCTACAACAATCTAATGGAACGCAGCACACGAATCGTATTATATCAGTTAGGCTTAATTCATACAATATTATCTAACGGCATTTAAATTTCGCTGAGCATGCAACGCAATAGTACGTGAATTACGAGTGAAATGTTTTCGCAAAATATTTTTCAGTGTTAAAAGAATTGCAAAAATGATATATCTGAAACGTGCCCATCGGTGGTTTTTATAGGTCGCTAAGATGTCTCGACGATGTATAATGTGTATCGGTGTAGTCCTCGTAAACTATAAATTCATCAAATAGGGCGAAATCTTCGGCCTCTTTCACCAACCGAAAACAACTAAATAGCGCTCATCTCCAGGGCGTGATCTAATGTTTCATCGAACCATCAGGGCACAAGAAAAAAAAAACCTCTATTTGAGCGAAAAAAAAACTTTTAAACGTGACACGCGATCGTTTCCCCTTCGTGGACAAAAAAGCATATTACATACGGTTACTGCGAAAGGATGGGAGAAAAAGAGAGGCGAGAGAGAAGAAAAAACACGGACGAGGCGAACGAAACGCAATTAACTGCGTCGTTTTTTTTTCGCGCCAATTACGCTAGTCATCGGCCTCCTAGCCTCCTCCTCCCACTCCCTCACCGATTCCTCTACATCCCTCTTCCTCCCTTCTCAACCCCACTGCCTCTCCAGACGTCCACAGACAGTCGCACTAACTCACCGCCCACGCCGGCCCCATCTCCACCCCCTTAAACTGACGACCGCCCTCCTTATGACCGCCATTCCGACGAAAAACAACTATAGTGCACTCCCACACACAAGAAACCATCCACACACACACACAGACACACACATGGAATCATTCCCTTCGTCTCTCACTCTTAAATGCGTCGGCTGGTTTCTCGTTCTCTCTCTCTCTCTCTCTGAAGGAGTGTAGGAGTGTGTGATGGAGTGATAGAGATTGGGTGGGTGAGAGGAAAGGAGGCACCAGGTTTTTTTTCGAAGAATATAAAGAGGTCGAGGAGAAGGGCGGGTAGAAGGTTATGCAACCCTCCAGAATCCCGTATCCAACCACGCCTTTGGGATGCGGTGTTGCCGAATCGCACACGTTTCTGCGCATATGACACCGTCTGTTCAGTCCTCTTCCTCGGATGATGATAATCACTTGGTGGGTAGCGGAGGAGAGGTGGTGGCGGATATTGGGGTGTCGGAGAGGGAGGCGGAGTAGGGTGGGATGGCGCATGTGGAGGTGATAGATAGGGAAGGGATATTGTAGGGCAATATTCGTGGGAGTATTAGAGCAGGAACGTCAAACTGACATGGGTGGCCGGGCAGCATGCGGTCCCATCCATGCCTGTATGCTTCCCGCATACTAATTCCTACATGAAAAAGTCATCTTTCATTTAATGGATTGTTTACTTTTCTGGGAACGAGATGATTTTCGCTTTTTATCCAGTATAAATGTGAGAAGTTCTTTTAAAGGCTGGATTTGTTATACAACTGGTAGCTTTATCGTCGAGATAAATTTTTATACAGATTTCCTTTTGAAACCCTTTTTTGGTACTCATTGCACCTAATGCGGCTCTCATGGAAGAGATATCGCGTCAAAGCGGTTCTCGTGCATCATTTGAGTAGAGAATTCGAGTGTTAGGCGAGCCTAAAGACAAAATAGGAATGTTTTATGTCCGATGTGGAAAAAATTCATTTAATTATTGGGAACACTATTAATAGGGGAATAGGGGAGAATTATCACCGTTATATTGTTAATATATAATTTTAAGGCCTACTCTCCCATAACGCATTGAGAACCTCGGAAGAGGAATGAATGAGCGTAAAAGTTGTTCTTTTATCAATATAGTCAAATGGAAATTGTTTTATTTTGAAGATAGCATTTTTGTTAATTTATTTCTAAAAAATATCTCTAATTACGCAGAAATATCGAGTTGCATTGAATTACTTGGGCAAAAATTATTTTGTCGAAAATTGAGGTAGTGCTGTAATAAAAATTCCAATAAGACTTTAAAACGATTTATTTTAACATGTGTCTAGTAGAAAGATGGCACAACACCACGGATCCCATTATAAATTCGTGATTTCCATTTCAGTGAAATTTTCCTGAAAAAAATGTTTTCATACAAACTTTTACGAGTTCTTCTTTCAAAGATAGCATGAATATTACATAAATCGCACTGTAGAAACAGTTCTGCATAGACAGCTTTTGATTTCAACTAAGGAAGTTTCAAATAAAAATTTTTAAAGTGTGTGACCAGATTAATACCAGTGGATAAGTAATACAATAAATTCAACTAACTCGTACCAAGTAGATAGAGTACATTATTGACAAAAGTTATATGGCTGAAAAAACTATAGATTTCCATTTCCTCGGGCACAAGTCAGTGCCGGTGGCGCGCAGTTCATGGTATTATCTCTTAGATTTAGGCATATAATAAACGATGCACCAGTAAGTTAATTAAATATATGCTTTAAAGTTATACTTATGCTACTCGTTGGAATTTCGTTGTCTTTGTAATGTTTTTCATAATGAAATAAATCAGCTATGGTTTTGTTAGATAAACCATTATACAAAATTCTATGTATTTAATATTACGTATTAAATGACGTTCTCAACTTTTACATGTTATCCATCAGCGATTAATTGCTGAAGCAACATATCCTTTCATTTTAAACGACGAATTAATTTAGAGAGCCCAAAATGGCTGAAGACCTCAAAGGAGAAATTTTATTTGCCTTGAATATGTATTAAAAATGAAATCACGCGAATTTTATTTTATAGTCTAGAATATTAAATGTTAAAAACGTTTTGTTTTTGGAAAGATGTGCTAGTCATACATTCTAAAAATGCCACTTTAACCTTTTATTTACAAAAATTGACTTATTTTTCAGCATTGACACGAGTTTACTTTTGGAACTTTAATTTGGTTTATACGTTCCAAATAAACGCATTTGTTCGCTAATTTTATCCTTTATTTTTTAATAAGCAGGCAGAAACTACATACCTATACTAGTTTTTAAAAATGTTTTGAAGAAAAGCTAGGAATTATTTTTCATAGGACTCATGAATAGACCATGATTCTGACTACTTCGCGATTTCACATGACTCGGCAGATTTCTGCCGAAGTTTTATGCCTTTGACTCATCCGCTCCGTCTCTTGCTCCACCCACGCATCTCTCCCTCAGAGGTTCCTGGAAAATTCCAGCTTTAGTCAACTTCCACATCCCCGGTTCTATTGCTAGGTGACGTAACACTTGGGTCTTGAACACGCTATCCGGAAACATGTGACAGATGAGTGATGCTGGACAGTGACGCAAAACTAATCGATCAAGCGAAAACTAAACGAGTAATCGCCTTGACACGAACACGGCAACAGTCTTCGCAAAAGGAAATGCAGATTCTTCAAGGGATAAACATCCCTCGACATTGATGAGAAGAGAATAGAATTTATTTTTCACTCACCTCTTGATTTATTTCGAGTTTATCTTAATTCACGCGGGATAAATGTACACGTTTCCAAACGTTTCGCTATCTCACGAGAAATTCAATACACGTTTATTGTGCATTAAGCACACTCATTATTCTCAAAAGAAACGTTGCGACTTCATATATACTTATATGCGTATGTGACACACACAAAAACAATATGATTGAGTTATATATCTCTCGCGTCGAAAGGGCGAAATCGCAAAGAAGATTCTACTATGTCGCCTAGGTAGATTTACGACTCTCGATAGCAAAGTAACAGAGATAGATATATCTGGAAGCCATTTGAGCATGGGCCTATGAGGCGTCAGATTTTGAGGAACGTCAAACTCGATTATGAAGTATGATGTCGTTTCGAGGTTTCTTTAATTTATATAGCAGGAAATGTGATGTATACGTGTTTTAAACCATTATTCCTGTGTATATTTTCATAAAGATTTTAGTCATTTATTTCAGCATGGTCTTTGGCAGGGTTTCCCAACCTGGTGCTTTCGAGCTCCAGGAATTTATTTTTTTAATGTAACCTCCTTCTGAATGCACTAAAAGATTAGTAGTAACTTGGAAGTTACCTTGTTTTTACTTACGACAATTCTAATTTTTACAAAAGTGTAGTTGTGCTCACTTGATGGTCTATAAAACAACTTGGTGCTCTTCACAGCGAAAAAGTTAAGAACCTGATCTAGGGACTCGATATTGTTAAATCTGTCATTGTAAAGGCTTTTTTTTATTATGAACATTCGATTTAGGTCTGTAATTGTAGAAAAGAGGCATTGGTTCGCCTAAAATGCAGGATTACGTTCGATCATTGAGCATTTGTGCGCGCGCGTGGGTTTGTGTTCTATGTGTTTTCGCGTGCACGACCCAGGAGCGAATAAATGTTTGTGTGCGAGCGTTTCGGGGACGCTGTTCGGAAATCGATTGGTCCATGCCTCCGCAGCCGAGATTCGGAGTTTTCGCGGCTCTGTCTTCGTTCTGTCTTTCACTCTCTTCCATTCAGGAAGAGAACAAAAATCGTTCCCATGTTGTTATCTCCGGATCCTTTTCTCTTGCTATGCACGCGCCAAACTAAATAAACCTGTCTTATACCTCGAGGGACAGGAATCCTTTCGAGCATTCCGCTAACTTATAAAACCATCAAATGAGGCTGGGAATCCTAAATGATTGTGATAATTATTACAGGCTACAGATTCCCTCGTCCGAGGTTTCTTCTTCTTCCGTGTAACTAGACTGCAGTTAAATCAAGGATGATGGAAGTTTCGATGGAGTTTCATTGCAATAGAATTTCACTGACAATTCGTAAAAGACGTTTTACTTGTCGCTTTCCTTTTTATAAGTGAGAAATTCCAGACTCATTACACTTTCGATATAAACAACTTTCGCATGTTGTTATCATTGAAAGACCGAACCAGTGAACGACGGTGACGAAATAGCTCGTTCTAAACGAGCGAAACAATACGCACGCGCAGCATTCGACAAACTTAAAAATAACACGTCCAGTTACGCACGATAACGCTCGCCATGTTTCGGTTTTACTGATTTTCGATACCAGCTCGTCAATACCACAAAAAAACATCATCTGCCATCCAACATGTGACACAGAATACAAGTATTAAGGGGATAGCGAGGGAGTCGGATAAAGAGAGTGAAATAGAATGGATTTAATCCGATCTTTGATGAAATAAACGGAGATTTTCGTGCCGCATTTCGATTGTGGGATGCACAATGTAAGGTCTCCAGGCTAGGAAGGCGGGGTTTCGGGAGAATACGGCAGAGCTGTGTGTTCCTTCCTGAGCAGAGAGAGAGAGAGAGGTAGGGAGGAGGGCGTTAGAGGGAGAGGAGGAGGGAGTGGGAGAGAGAGAGAGAGAGAGAGAGAGAGAGTCGGACGGCTGCTGCCGCTTCTCGGTATATCGACCAGTTCTACGGAACCCCTTCTCCTCCCCTCAATCCCTCCTCTCACCCTTTCCTCCTCTCCTCATCCCCGCCCTTCCTCTTCTTTTCTCCTCCTGCATATCCCTCTCTCCGCTCTTTCTCTCCATTTCTCTGATCCACTCCCTCTTCTCTCTCTCTGCCCCCACCTCTTTCCTGCGTGGGGGATGGGGGGATGTAGCGGTGCTCTCTCGACCTGACCGGAACTACGCTACCCCGCGGTACCCGGCGAAATACCTGCATGCCGTCGGTGGGCGACCCATGTGGCATCCACTACGGGGGCGCTTCTCGAAGCGGATAGCCTAGGGTGTTAGGACCACCCACGCTCCTCCTCCTTGTCTCTCTCTCTCGATTTCCCCCGCGCCTCGCCCTGCCTCGTCCTCTTCCTCGCCACGCGATCCAGAATAACTCTCTCTGGAAAATTCTTTGGATTGCGTGAGTTAGGTAGTCTTCTTAAACGCATTAGGCGCCAATGACTCCGATCTCCTTCTAGTTTTTTTTTTTCGGGTGACGGAAAAGTCTGCTGATCGCCGAAAAACCGCGCTCGGAAAACGCCATCGCTGTGCGCCGTCTGGTCTGATGAGGAGAGGGAAGAAGAGGGGGGAGGGAGAGGTTCCGACTCGAGATTTTGGAAACCGATTCATTCTTCTTAGGCCTACATTACTTTAGGCATTGGATATAACTTATCTGAAGGGGTTGGACAATGACAATCCAATTCGTCTGAAAAGCGTGAAAAATTGAGTGTTCTTTAAAGTACTTTGAGGGTACTTTGAATATTGTCAATCAGGGTTTCCTAATCTGTGTTTCGCGGAACCCAAGGGCTCAACAGAAGCTAAATGGGTTTAATAATAGAGACCCGATACGTTCTTCTTTCTCTTATTTACAGCAGGAAACATGAACCTCACTTGTAAACTGTATACTGTAAGATACATATATCATTTTAATAAGCATTATAATGATTTTAAAGTTAGTTAGGCTTGCTATCTCTTACAATTAGTTGGGGTTCCGCGAGAATAATTATTTTAATATAACGGTTCCGTGGCTTCACAAAGTTTGGGTACCCTTGTTCTAGATTAAAATGCTTCGTATGCTTTTCATTATTGGTAATTCCATCGTATTTTCATATGATTTAGGTTTCTCTCCAGAGTTAATGAACAAAAATATTTTATGGAGTTTCGTGCGGTTGTGAGATACATACTTAATTTTCTTTTCATCTGACAATGAGTGCTGTTATAAATTGTGTATTGGATTTATAACTACGAGCGTGATATTCATGCTAAATAACATTAACGTCTGAATATAATTCTTATTGCTGGTGCTAGAATTTTTTCAACTGGAGAAAATTATTCGTAATGTTAGCTGGTGTATTTCTTTGAGAATGATCATCACAATTAAACGCAATTAATTGGTTATAGTGGATTACTAATGAAACGGAGTAAAATTGTGGCATTGATTATGTTTTTCAACGCCCAATTCATATCTGAAAGTGTTAAAAGATTTTTCATTACCTGTCTATGAAAACTAGGTGAAATTACAGAAGACTTTATTTGTAAAATTTTGGAGCATAGTACCAAAATAATACTTAGAAACAAATAGGCATATTAAACTAGAACACTATGTTATAAATACGTCATTTTGTGCGTTTCGTTTATGGAAAATATTTGCAGATTTTATAGTGTTCACTTTCTTAAGTCTCTTGATCTTCATAGAGCAAGTAGCCAATCACGAACGTTTCCCCTTCCATCGCCCCTCACAACTTTCGCGCGGGAGGACAGATACCCAATCACGAACAGCAACAGCAAGGAAACGGCGGTAGAAATGGCAACGCAGACCGATGTGAACGCTTCGAGAGTAAGAGTATTCCCAAATGAACCGTCTCCTATTGGCTGCTGCTAAGTGGCGTACGTCTTCAAGGTCAAGAGACTTTAGATAGTGAACAGACTATAGTATTCTTTCATTATTGAAATCACGTGTAAATATGAATAACATAGAGATGGTGTTCTCAAAAACTTTAGATCCATATTTTTTACATTAATTACTCAGTTATCTTGGTGGACATTTTCAGAACAAATGATTTTCTATTAGTTTTAAATATTGTCCACTACTATTGTCACTATTAACCTCAAACAACTTTCCAGAAGAATTTTCTGTATTTGAATCCTATGCTTTAATTCCAAAATAAATAGAGAAATATAGGTTATATAATTCCAGAGATGATTTAAGTTTTTTCTATAAAATTCATGTGCTATGTAAAATGATTCTTCCCAAACGAGCAGTATATTGGAAAAGATAAGATCTTACTCAGGTATTCTTTTGGAAAGGTAACTCTCCCTGAGTATGTAATTTAAATGGTAAAAATACTATTAGATTTATTGGCATCAGGGTCCATCACGGCGACTAATTAATTTTTCTCGGTTATAATTAGATAAACGTTCCTTATGCCATCCGCCTCATATTGGATAGAAGTTCAGTACCTCAAGAGAAAATGTTCAAATATTTTCATTTATGAAAGATATTAAAGAATTAAACAGTGAGTTTGAATAAGTTATTCAGTTTCTGCCATAACTCTCTTCCGACTTAAAATATTATTTAACTTAAACTATGAATTTTGTTTCGTCTCCTGGTTCGATATTACTCTTCTAATGTCAGAAAACCTTTCAAATTAATTAAATTTTCTATTGGCAGCTGTCTTGACTTTTTCCTTGTTGAATTAATTGGAATAGTAACTAAGTAGGAGATTTCAGCCAATGCTAGTGAAGTGTTTCAATTACTACAGTATTGCATTAATACAATGAATTTTTTTCCTTTAATGGAATAAATAAATTCTAATGCGTGTACGTTTATTGAATTTAGGTGTAATACCTAATAAAAATAAAAAGTTTGGGAAAGCTTAATGTTTCTCGTCTACAAAGAAGCCTTCAAAGTGACGATTCATTAATTCTAAGAAAGAACACCCATATTATTTAAGTATCACTTCGATTAATGTAAACTCTATTTAGCATTGCACTAGCAAGAAAGAAATATGGAAATAATGAATGAATTATAAGAATTTCCTGTCTGTGAATCACCACCTTTGGTGGCTGCTTTGTTGTAGAAATGCACTTTTGGTTTTCCAATCTATTTATGGCTACTGTAGCGACAGTTTATCAGTATGCAGTCAGATGCTAAGCAGAAAAGTTTTTTTTCCGGTTCATTGCATCTCAAGAAGAAACTGGAGTTTTTCTCCATAGATTTATTTTATTGTCAGTCATGGAGAGGCATATAGCAGTATTTACAGGCTCGTGGTCGCTGTTTGCTCCGGCATGGGAAGCCTTTCTCTCTAGACGTTCCCCTCGCTAGGCTGGCGAAATCGAGCTACGTCATGACGATCCGGTCCCAGCCGATTGGAGCCGACGATCGCCGAACGATGCCGACCACTGCACCGGAAGTTCTCCTTTCCCACATTTTTTCGCCGAGGTACTATTGTATTGCGTGAAACGCATTCAGTAATATGAGCAATTAGAACAAATATATATACATAGGTGGAGTTTTATAGTTTCTCCATTTTCCATCTATTTGTGTTATTATTCTAGGACTGTCTCACATGTCAGTGAGAATTTTTAGGATGCAGACCAATATTATTAGACGTGTTATTTTTGATCCGTAGCCTCAGAAGATCCTCTAGTTCCAGATGGAAAATTCATACTGTATATTTGCTTACCAACTTGCCTAAAGATAATGTCACGTGATAACGCCTGTTGAAGTTTATAATCAAACCGCAACGTGCTACTAATGCGATCGAATTTTTCTTTTAAACTGCGACAGTTTTTATTTTGCAACCTTACCTTCACTTTGTCTGACCGCTTACTGTTAAAAGGCAATGTATATTGGTAAACGGCACCAAAATTATTTATGATGATACTTGTAAAACTTTTGACTTTAAGCCCACCTATCCAAATTTAGTTTTTACCCTTGTTATTCCAAGCCTGAAAATATTGTCTTACTTCAAAGATAGCTATTAAACATTTGGTTTTCATATATGATCATGATTATGCAAAAGGATTCTATGGCCATTATCACTGATTTATACCATATTAAGATTTAAAAGTTCAATCTTATCACAGCCTTTATTTCTGCGTAGGTGAATATAATAATTTGATGAGTTTTCCGAGTGCTGTCGCTCTTGATTCCAATTGCCTAAAAATCCATACTAGTGCAGTTTCCATTTAATTTCTTGCATATATCTAAAAGCAAAACGTGATAATAACGTTATATACTTATCGTATATTATGTATGTTACATGATTTTCAAGCAACCTTAATTTTTGATATTATCATTGAAACCTCGAAAAATGTTTTCTTCTTATTCGCCCATCATATGAAATAGATTATTTATTGTGGATATTAACGATTAAATTCAAGTAATATTTCATTAGAATAATGATCGGTGATTTTAGAATACCGTGGAATACATTCGAAGTGCCCACATTTTTATCGATATTGTTCAAGCATGTGCCACGCAAATGGCGAATTATTACTTCATGAATATTCATCCCTAATTTATTCTTTTAAAATTTTATTTCATGTGGAAATCGATAACACGTTTCTTCGAAGGGAAAAAATAGCTAAAGTTACATCGGCTAAATACTTGTTCATGGCCTTTGTGTGATCACACCGACTTCTAAGATACATAAAAGTGCACACGTAAAAAAACCACCGATATAAAAAATAAAAGGGGACACCGCGATTACTCCACAGTCCGCTGTGTCTCCAACGATTTCTATCCTTTCATCTCCATTCATGGCTCGTCTCCCTCTTTCCCCTTTCAATCTTTTTAATCATTACGCAATTCAACCCATCTTTTGTTTCAACCGTTCATCGCTTAGCAAGCAGAACGCTTACATAAGGAGCCCTAAGCGCGAATGAGCTTGATGACCGCAGTGTACCAGGACTGTTTTCCGAAAAGACTTTTGCCGCGGCATTTCCCCTCACGCCCTCCGCTCCCCTCTTCCTCCCCCAACACTCGCCCTCTGTCTGCCCTCCTCCCCTCTCCCCTTCCTCCGAACCCTCCTCCAACCTCCCCTCCGCCGCTCCCTTTGCTGACGTCACGGGGCAAAATGGCGCCCTAGACCGTTGATCCAGGGGTACGACTGGGAAAAAGGTTGGGGCAGAGTGAGAGAAGGGAGATTGCGAGGGAGAGAAAATGAGGAAGAAGTGGGAAATGGGAAGGAGGGAGTGAGGAGGATTAGCGAAGGGTCAAGGAAGGGGATTCTTGAGGGCCTGAGGCATAAGATGGGGAGAGATCTTCTTTAGCTATGGGTTTCGCTTACTGATGCATAAGGATCGCTGTGGACTGATACTGCTCTACTTCCTTCATTCAAGATTTGAAAGCTTGTGTGTGTATATGTATGTATATGTGTGTATATATGTGTGTGTGTGTGTATAGGTATATATAAACATACACATACAAACATACATAGACAATATATGTGAGACAGAGTACGGACAGCTAGGAGATAAAGATATACGATATTTATCACACGCAAACGATCTTCCCATAACCAATTTGCCGTTGGGGTTCCTCGGTCCAAGTGTTCCAGATTCAATCCTTGTCACAGCGCATTGATTCCCTCCTTTTTTGCAGAAGGTTGCGTGATTTATATTATCCGAAGCTCTTTTCATGAGAGAATTTTTTTCTTGATCTTTGCTGCGTTCGATGACGCGAGTATAATGCACTTTAGGATGAACTATTTAGCGGAATGCGAAAGGCAACGAAACTGCGACAGGAATTTCGAGGACATGTCGTGCGGATGTTTCGCTGATGGTGGACGTATAATAAATACGGAAAGATTATTTTGCGTCGTTATTTTTATAAAAACTTAATGGCTTTAATCCCATTCATATGTATCAGTTCGCTTCAATGTTCTAACATTTGCTTTAAATTTTTTCTGCTATTGTGGACGATATATTTGATTTAATGTTTTATTGTGCGTAATTTACTTTGGAAACTATTATTGTTTCGAAGTAAGCCTCGTTAATTTTAGGGTTATGAGAAAAATAATATATACGTCCGGGAGAACGTTTATGCTATACAAGAATCTGGCCAAATGTGTGTTCTGCAACTAACATTTCGTATTATTTAATTAATTAAACAAATTCTCTCCCAGAACAGCAGACGAATCCACCAAGTCCTCATCCTCGAAAATAATGAAGTCTTTTTGTACTTAATATTCATTTAAATAGCTCTTAATACACGTATTAAATTTCCACGGTTTACGTCCATTCATATTTAATGGGATATTTATGCCAAAATCTTCATTAAAATTTTTAAGTATAGAGGTTTATAGCTTTACTATTAACATTTTACAATTGTAGTGAAAGAAAATATAAGTTCACACTCAACTGGATTGGTTGCATCCTATCCGTTGTGTCAAATATAACATAAGAAAATTTGTCGTTACATGAGGAACTAATTTGGTCTAATAATTAATTTTAAAATATTAAGAATTGCCTTATATTTCATAAATAAATACGATTGAAGCAATTTAATAATAAATGTTGTCCGTTCGTTTGTTTAAAAAATTCTTTTAATGAGTATAAGGATATTGCATACAAGGGAACGACAGTGTCATATTGCAAAAGATATATCATTCAAAAACTGATGTAGCAATCTTCCTAAAAAATTTCATGATTTGTTAATCACATATGATTCGGCTATATTCACTCAAAAGGATAGCTTTTGGGAATAAAACATTTTCATATTCCCTGCATAAGAAGTGATAAAGCACTCGAAAGCAAGGCTTTACTACCCATTTTATTATATTATTTTATACGTAGCATTCGGATTTTTTTCCGACCAGAATGGAAAACATTATTTTTACTCTGCCTAAAACATAGAGTCATTACTATCCCTACAGCCGACGTCGTGGTCCAGACAGTAGGAGACGTTATAGGGAGAATCGATAGCAAATGCCGTCTCGTTTCAAGTTCCACGTTGAGACTTGATATTCTCCTTTTCCGCCCTCATCAATCAGAGTGATCGCATGGATCGAAGCTGAAATGGAGTTGGCGATGACTTCATTAATATTTACGGTTTACTCTCTCTCTATCTCCCTTTTACTCGGCTCTCGGAGTAAATGTTCAGTCAACTTTTACACGTCCCAAGTCATTACTGCGTATTTCTTATCCTCTCTTTCGTCGACATGCGCTCGCATACTTCTCTCGAGTTTCTTTTTCCCTCTTTCGTTTTCCCCTTCTCCTCTTTCTACCTCTTCACTTTCTTTCTCGTGCATTTTATGCTTTGTTATCCACCCTCTCCTTTCTCTCTCTTTCTCCCACTCTTTCTCTCCACTCCTCCTCTCCCCTCTCTCCCGCACAACTCTCGCTCCCCATTCGCCCGTCCTCGTCTCCTCGTCCGTTTCTTTCTTTCGCATGCACAAAACGCACGCGTATACAATCTCTTCCTCACCTTCTCCTCTCCTTCCCCTCGCATCAATCATTTTCCCTCTCTCACTTTTTCGAAGTTTTGTCTTCCTTCGTCCCGCCTTTTATCCTTCCCCCATTCACCTCCGTCTCATTTTCAGCCTCTTCCTCTCTTTCCACCCGCACATCCTAGAAGAAAAAAAAACTCCCGCTCCAATCTCTTCCATTATCCCAGAAAACCTCACTCGAGATTCCTCCCTCTCTTCCGCCGTTCTTCCTTCCTCTGCCTACCCCTCTCTCTCTTCTTCCCTCTCGACCGATTTTTCACTACCCTTTCTCTCTCTCCCTTATTCTCGTTCTCTCCGTACCTCACGCTCGTTCTCTTCGCTCGCCGTGAACTAATCACTTCTCTGTCTCTCCCATTGTGCCCACGGCAGTGCGTTAGCGAGGGAGAGAGAGAGGAACGAAGATAGAGAAAGGAGAGAGGATGGACGCAATGTCGGAGGGAGGGAGAGGAAGAGGGGAGCGAGTGAGAGAGGGAGGGAGCGAGCCGCGTTGCGCCACACACACACACACATACACACACCCTGGTCCTTGCGAAGAGACAGGCAGCGCAGAGAGAGAGAGATGGAAAGACGCTCTTGTGCATATAAAAAAAATGCAAAGAGGTGGCTCCTTGCTGAGGAGGAGGTGGTGGTGGTTGTGCCCCTCTTCCTCACTCTTTCAATCCCTTTTTCTCCTCCTCCTACTCCTCCCCACCCCCTCCTCCCAAATCCACGCTTTCCTACGCGGTAGCCTAGAGCGTCTTTTTTATCATCTCCCTCGGAAAAAAAACCACCCGGCTATTTCGCCTGCATGATAAGCGAGGATTGGTCAATAGGGTGGGAGGGAAGAGGAGTTTGCCGGGAAGGAGAAAGCGGAGGAGAGAGGGGGGAGGATGTCGGTAAGAGGAGGAGGAGGAGGTTACAACAAAAAGGAAGCTAGGTGTGACGTCATCGTAACGGGCGAGATGCCCTCTTTTTTTCCTCCCCATTTCTTCCTCCACCCCCGCTCCTTTCTTCCTCTCTTTCTTCTTCCTCTCTTTCTTCTTCCCCTCTTCCTCAGAGATTTTCTGTTACACACCCTCTCTCCTCTATCCTCCTCTTCCCATCCCCTACTGTTCCTCTCTCCACTCGGAGACCTCTCTCCCCCCCCCCCTTCCTCCCACCCCCCTCTCTCTCTCTCTCGCTTGCTTGCTTTCTTCTGCATTAATCTGAGAGTGTCCAGGGGGCGTGGGCGTCCATGGTGGCGTGGCCGTGATGATGATGAGGAGGTGTCACTCTCCTCTTCTCTTCACGCTCCAACGAAACTCTCCGCGCTGCAGTCGTTCTAATCTGTCCGTTGCCATGGAGACACGCGAGTGGGGGTGGAGGGGGCGGGAGGAGAGTGTCTCTCTCCCTCTCTATCCCATTCCGCACCTTCCTCGCTACAACCTACCTCCTCCCTCACTCTTCCGCCAGTGTATCCCACTTGGAGAACCCACTCTTCGCCTCGTCCCGTCGCCGCTCCACTGACGCCTTGACACATTCCAATCTCGTTGGTATTGTCAGGCTGACCCCGTTAATGTTCCTTATAAAGTCCGGTCCATGGAGTGGAAACGTCTTTAGTGGCGAAATGTCTCAAGGGGTTTTGCGGTGTGCTGTTGCTGCTAACGCTACGTTCCCTATTATCCGCCCTCCCCCGCTCTCCGCACGTGCACACGCGCCAGATTCTCCCACTCTTGGCTGTCTCTCGAGAGTAAAATTGCTCCACTTCCCGCGAGTGATTATATTTTCAAGTTAATATTTCGAGCGATATTCGGAGCGTTACTGATTGTTTTTTTTTCGATGCTGCTGAAATGTTTTACGTTTCGTACTTAATGGAACTGGGGTTTTCGTATCGATCCGTTGTTCGCGAGTTTGTCTCCACGGTAAATTGTTAGGCTTTATGAAATTCGCGGCGACGATTTGTTTTCTCCAGTCAAGAGTTGGATTTCCGTTGATCGTTCGCAGAATCTTGTGTTACAGCGCTGAAATATTGATGGTGAAATGAGTATTGTTTCGGTGAATTTTCTATTAATTTATATATTTTTAATACGCTCATTTTTTGCTCGAGCTCGAAAATTTGTGGATTTATTTGGAGAAGGAAGCAATGCGAATAAAGCTTTAATTTTCTTTTTATTTTAGCTTTATTTTCACAATCGTACGAGTTTCATAGACAGGCGCTAATACTAAAAGATTATTACTATTATATTTGCACCTTTATCTATTTTCGCTTAAAAAAATGACAATACAAACAGAGACAATCCGGGTTAAATCATTCGAAGATAGTTTTTTTGCAAGATTAGAAAGTTTTGTGAATTTGTTTTGGACGCACAGATTTTCGACGTGGACTCGATAAGCAAACGCAGATTTTAGGTTTAATATTCATATTGTTCGTAATTTAATAAAAATAAGGCAGATTTTAAATCCACACCAATAATTGTTTATTGCGTGATTTGGTTTCAGGATCCCATCGTTTTTCCGTAATTTAGCGCGAATTGACGATAAAGCGGGCGTACCTTCATACTGCATATGTTTCTCTGATTATGACAGAATAAAATGAAATAGGTAAAAATAAGAATGGTTAGTTTTGTGAAACATTTAACCTTTATTTGCCTAGCATGCTGAAGAAACAAGATCTTGACAGGATGTAAATGATATCGATACAGTTTTAACATTTCAGTCAGTCAGTCCATTTAAAAAATATATTTTTTTTTCAATGCATGATTAAAACAATTTTATAAAGGAAATGTTTTGATCTTTTTCTGTGGAAAAATGTGTCCTCCGGATACGTTAGACTGCATCGCTTTAGATAAACTATGAAATTAGTATTTTAATTAGTATTATGAACAGTCTCAACGTTGATTACCAAAGCATGATAAAACAGAGGTGTGCAAATTGAAAAACTAAAATCGATATCCTAGCGTGAGAATTATCTTCTTATCTCAATTTACTCGAGTCCTCACTTGCACCAACGCCCAGAATCGAGTTTCTGCCGGAATTAGGAAGTGAATGAATAACGCTTCCATGTAGTTAGGTAAACATTTTCGTCTTTCTTTCTAATTAATAGGCCAATTGAATCCATTTAACAAAAAACCTGATGCTCATAGAAGAAAATTTTCAAATATCCTTATAGGTCCTATTATTTGAAATAAAAAATGACCGTATTCATAGTTCATAAGTAATTCCTGCATCTTATTCACACTATGATTTGACCGAATCCTATTGTTAAATGCAGGGGAAACAGATAACTAGGAAATTAGAATAACCTTTTATGAATAACTCATATTTTCCTTGCCCAAATAAATTCATTTGATTTTCATGAGAGACGTTTCCCAGTCCTATCGTGCATTCCGCTCAAATCCAAGAAATTATATATCCTCAATCACCTTCTCCTTTAACTGCGAAGCAGTTTAATTTATAATTACAACGTTTTTCTATAATGCAAAGAGCGTTCTGTTGGCAACGATGTTACGTAAGATGTGTATTTGAGATTCTTCCAATCGATAAAGTCGAAACTACCCTGTGTATAAATACGCTGTCTAAACATAAAAGAAATATCAGAACCAAAGCGGAATAGAGGTAGCGCGTGTCCCATGAACCTTCTATTTCTGTAAAGGGTTTGCATTAAATAGAGAAGAACAACTACTTCTCAACGGACCGTGAAAAATTCCTACTTCCCCTGCTCCCAAGAGGAAGACTCGAATACGTAATCATTACTTTCGACTAATCGATTCCTTTCTGACGTCGATTTACCGAGGTCGACGAGCTTTTTTTTTCCTTATCAACGCGTGATGACCCTTCCTTCCCTCCATCCAAGAAGGCACCACGCTCATTCCGCCTATGCCGTACCGCTTATATCCCGACCATCCCTTTCGTTTCGTGACGGTGGATGAGACGGCCGCTCCATGTTTCATAATTCCAGCTTTTCCCTTGGTTCTTCCTTTTCTCTTTATCCATGGGCGGTTTCTCTGGCTTTAACACATGCCGTTTGCAAACCGCACTCACACTCCGAAATATTTAGTATTGATTTTTTTGTGAACTTTCACTCGATATCGCTTCGGTCAGCCGCTTTCGGATGAAAAAGTAACTAAAAAACAAAATCTCTACATTTTTATTTCTATCAAATGCGTACTTTTTAAATTTTCCGCGAGTTTTGGATGCCCTAAAGAAAAACAAAACATGTTCAAAAAGCGCGAAATATATCTTAGGCTCTGAACCTCTTTGTAAAACGCGCATCTGTTAAAAAAGCAAAGCATTTCTAATGGTCATATGCATGTTTGGTCCTCATTCGCATTAATGCAGCGGTTTCCAAACTGAGAGATTTTCCGAGGGTTCGCGAAGACGAAGCAGCCAGCGTTTGTAAATTTAAATTTTGGAAATTTTTGAAACAGTTGATAATATTTTTTTAACTTTAAGGGTATTTTAAGCTGCTATTATTGTTTCTACACCTGCACGAACCATTAGTAGCGGCGATAACGAGTTGAGGCGTCGTAATACTTTTAGAATCGCTGATGCATAAAGGTCGCTTTTTCCATTTTTCGTCAATACATTTTTTAAATCTATACTTAAAATATATTTTTGCATAAAGTATTTTATCCGAAATGTCTCGAAAATGCAAAGGAAAAACTATTCATAATCCTCGAAAGTATTTTTCTCTATGGAGTACGTTTGATAAAATAACTCAAAAGAGTAAAAATTGTATTAAATCTTTAATTATGACGGCTTCATGAACTGTGAAAGGGAAATTAGACAATTTACTGAAACAAGCATAATTCAAAAATTTATTTTTAAATAAATATTTCACACGGAACAAAAAACGAGTATTATAAGTCGTATTTATTAATATTTCTGTATGAAATAATTAGCGTACATTACTCGCTCATGGCTTACGAACTCTGATTATCTCCGGTTTTATGAGCTAATACTTGTCGCGTAGGATAACAGTATTTGGGTTCCGTCAAATGATGGATAGATACGATCTATTGGACTTCATCAAATAAAACCTTTGCTGATAAAATCAATAAAATAACCCCGATTGCTCACAAACGTATTCCTTGGGTTTTAGTTCACAAAGCAGCAGCCCCTTCTAAATTTATTGCATATAATATTTTCCAACTTTCATTGTTGTTATTCTCATATAACCTTGCTTTCACTTTATATATATGTCAATAGGAAACAGTATTTAAAGTTTAAAATACAACAACCGAATTATTGAGCAAAGATATAATAACGGCAATCGAAGATTATGATTTCGATGGGATTCAATATTGCAAGTATAAATGTAAAAATTCTTTGACATGAACCTATCATTTAGCCTCTTTCGTTTCTTCTAATTTATTTTTGTTATTTTTTATTTGAAGCTGTTTATTAGTACTTATTTAGTGTAATCCAGTCTTCAGTCATCGTCCTTCAGAGAAATGTATAATCGTTACTTTATTAGCATTTTGAATACACATATACATTGGATAAAAAAATCTAATATTATCGTGATCGTTTCAATGAAACGACGGTGAGAAAACTATTATGTTGAAATTATCTTACTTTTTTATTATTTTCTATCTTTCACCCAACTTGGTCTGCCAATTTTTCGTTTACTGACGCATTTTCATTCGTTTCACATCGAACATTCCGTTCGTAATCGAATCTAATAAAGACTGGCCTTCCTGCAGAAGGACAAAACTTTCGGGGACATTTTTCTAAGGCGTTAAGTCTTATCGCAGACTAAACGACCAACTCACTCTCACAACTTTCGGCCATCAAAGCAAATTTACCTTATTCTCGTGAACCTCATCCTTACTTTCTTTCTTCCTCTTGTATGCTCAAATTCTATCCTCTATCCCGTTAGAGAACTATATTCATTGTATCAGGGTTGCGAAATAGTGAAAAAAGCTAAGAAGCATTTGGTTAATGCGAAATGAATATCTCTTCAATGTCATCTGCTTATTCATAATCGAGTTAAAATATAGTCTCTTCTATACTAGTGAGTCGGAGAATAGTGGGTTAGTATTTAATATCAGGTATCCTTTTGCATTTTTCACAAGCCACCAAGTTTGTCTCGGTCTTTCAACTAAAAAGTTTCATTTAATACGTTTTTCCCTTCGGTGCATGCAAACGCTAATATCTTATTTCTTAATTTTTTTTGTTGATATGGATCAATTTTAAACCATATCCACTGTATGTACATATATTTTTAAGCGAGGAATATAGGAAGTGTAAAGTAAAATTATAATACGTTCCGTAAATAAAATAAACGGTAGAATACGAATTTCAGGAAATAATCTGATCTTAGGGGCGTTATTTTTCGTCTCGTCTGTCGCTTATTTTCAGATTTTTATTAGTAATTTGTGATGGTGCCGAACGTGTTCTTATCCTAATTGAAAAAATATTTATAACCATTTCACATGCCAATTTTGAGCATATACGCTTGTATTTTTTCAAACTGTAAATTGAAAATTAGTCTGAATTATTGAAACTAACATAAAATTAATCCAAGTTTATTTAGTCATTTCGGTATTCGTGTACTTTGGAATCATATTCTTCCTTCCCTGAACCGAATACACGTCTAAAATGTCCCGAAGTGACTGTTCGGAAACAAACACGGTCACGTGACCGTATTACGAACCGTGTCGCGTCGTACCGGAATGGGGTGGGGAGGGTGAGCGAGGAGAAAAGGTTGGGTGGTGGAGAGGAAAGCGAAAAGGGCGAGGGGGAGGGAGAGGAGGGAGCGCGCGCGCGTTTGTGTTGCAGCTAGATAAGTTGAAATACATAACTTTTAGTTCTCCGCTTCTCTCATTCGGATTCGCTGAAATGCATTTGTCCCACTCTCGATTCGTCTCACGAGAGAAAGAGAGAGAGAGGAAAAAAGAGAGGTGGGAGAACAACGGAAGAGCTCTCAAATTATAGATTTATGGCCTCGTGTCTTCCTCTGCGTGCCGTATCTTAAGCCGCGATTCCCTTCCTCGTTCCCACCATTCCCTCCTCTTAACCGCCCTCCTCCTCCTCCTCCCTCGCTCCTACCTTGCTTCCGATCCCTCCTCCGCCTTCTCCTTCTCTTTCTCTCCCGTCCCGAAACCAATCTCTCTATTCAAATATTTACGCGAGATGGCAGCACTTGAGGGGTTTTTCCTCCTTCCCGCCCTCTCTCTCTCTCCGTTCCTCCCTCCCTTAACTCCATTCTATCCCTTTGCTCTCTTCACTCTCGCCCTCTCTCGCTGCCACTCACCCCGTCTCTCTTCTTCTTCTCCTTCCTCCTCCTTTCCTTAATCTTTACTTCTGTCTGATATGCACTCGAGTGTGCTTATGCCTCTCATCATTTTTTTGTATGCTTTCATCGCTGTTTCCGTCATGTTCTACCGATGATCGTTGGAAAAGTACGCCTGACGGGATATATGGCGTGATTCCGCGATATTCTTTCTACGACTGGAGAGTATCCACCTTCTAATCCCGCTTCCCGTGTTTTTTAATCGCCCAGGGCGGAATCCTCTGTTTATCCCTCACTCTCTCTTTCCTTCCTTCCTGCCTATACAACGTGACCTTTTAAACAATCCACGAAAGGAAGGTTTTATATGGTTTCACATCCCTGCGTATAGAACAGGGCAAACAGTACGTGATTGCTTAATGATTATAACCTATCCTTTCGTTAAAGGCACCACTCGAAATAATTATCACGTTTTGTCCCTTGATATGTCATCGCTACTTCCTCTTGGCGGAAAGAATAATATTTAGCGATAATTTTCGTTTTTCGCATTGTCTGCTGGGTAGACAAAGCGGATTTGCCTTCCTTTAGGATATTGTTGCGAGGTTTAACCAGATTTTTAGGCGAAGAAATAGTCTTCATTTAAAACTATTTAGTTATTACTTCCCTTCGCATTTGGCTCGCGTTATAAAATTTACTTTCTCAAGGTAGCGCGAATCTTTTCGCAAAAGAATTTCAGCAGAGGAAAATTAACTATTTTTATGGCTCAAATTTCTTTCAGTCAAATGCCATCAGATTTTTTTCATTGTTCTACAGTAAGTTTTCGTATTATCCATGGATCTCCTATTTAAAACCTCATCCTTATTTAGCGTCTGTGATTTAGAGGTTCGCCCAAGCCTTAGAGTCGTGATTTGTAGTTTTAGATATCTAGGAGGCCACACCAGTTATTCTTAATAATTTAAGAACATCATTTAACGATTTTAATATCAGCACAGAAATTCTTACCGGAGCATACGAGAGCCGTGCCTTAAACTTGTGTAAATACAAATGAACATTATTATTAGTTCAACTTAAACAATATTTCTTACGAGGTCCAACGATTTGTTGAATTGCAATAGGGCAGGGATGGCAAATACGTGGTACGCGTGACAGAAATGGCACGCAAGCGATTTTACTCGGCACGCGTAAGCTTGTATTTTCGGTATAAAATATGAAGTTTCTTAGAGGAGTAAACTAGTGGCACTCGAATAAAAATTCTAATGGTTCACATTACTTTCTTGGCACGCGACTCAAAAATCATTTGCCATTCCTGCTATAGGGTACAACTGCTTTGTAGCCAAAATGAGATTCTGTTTTCTTTGACCGTTGTATAGCTATTGGAGTTTTGATTATAAATGTTTCCAAATAATTAAATCATATGAATTAACTGCTTTATTGTTAAATTACATCGTTAGAGATTACGAGGAAAAACATTTTATATTATCTTACTATCATCCATGTAATTAACATTTTTCCATAAATAATCGAATCTTAACTAACATTACAATCCTAACTTTTTGTGTAATGTGTGTATCAAAATATAAATATCTGAGAACTAACTACTGAATTCGGTCTCTCAAAAGTATTTTGATATAAAGTTTATTGATTTTCAAACGATAGTATTGTTGTTGTTGCAGTTCAGTTAAACATGTTATAAAGCAGAGGTTTAAATTTTCTAATTGCTTATTAGTCATATAAAACTTTATCCAGTGTGAGCTTAAGTTTACTTACGATTACAAATGCATGATATAATTAGATAGGTGGCACAAAAAACGGAAAGCGCTCATTTCTATCAACTAGGCTCTTTGACGATATTTTCATATTGGACACAAGAATGTATGTACATCCGCAGTTCACATAAATGACTAAACTGTTTGGAATACCCCTTGAAATATATGTAAGCCATTAAATTATTTATTATTATTATTTATGTATAATTATTTTATTTATTTGAATACAGACTCTGAACTAAAGCAATTTTTCAGAAAGTATTTCGCCAATTCTAGTGTTTTTACTTGATGATGTAGTGATTTTTCTTTCTTCAGCACAAATCTATATTTAAGCTGATTTTTAAAATGTTGTTGTCTAAAAAAATCCTAACAATATCACGAGTTCGAATCCCGTCGCTGGATTAGTAGTCTTTTATCGTTTATAGGCGGTCATTAGACGTCTCAATTTAAAGACATGCATGGTCTGTATGATTACACTGCACTAAATCCGCGGGCCGCATAAAGGCAACGCACCAAATCTGAGGGCATTCGATGCGAAGGACATTCTTTTGTATTCTAACCTATTTGTGTGTGTAAATTAGTCTGTATTAAAACATATTGCGGGTATTTTGGAAGTGTTTAATCAATAGATTTATTTTATTTCTGAGAAATACTTTATGGAAAATACATTTAAGTTTGGGCTGCATCATAGTATAAAATATCACTTCGCGGGTTGCGTGTTTGATACTCTTGTCCTACACGGTGTAGCCGAGCCTTATGAGGATTAACAAGTGTCCAAAGCAAGATTGGAAAACGCACCTTTGCGTAGGAATGCAGATACAATAAAAAGGGGTGTTGTGCTAGAAACATCGACCGCAAAAGTAAGACATTCAACTTGGTACTCGTCGATAGGAACCGGTTCACAGTAATATTTAGAAAATAATAATGTTTTCCGTCTTACAAGAAAGCCCGCAGCATCATCACTGCTGTTCTTACCTCCGGAACAACAGCTCCGTAGTGAAGTAATATTTAGAAAATAATAATGTTTTCCGTCTTACAAGAAAGCCCGCAGCATCATCACTGCTGTTCTTACCTCCGGAACAACAGCTCCGTAGTGAAGTCAAATACACAAGATGGATGCGGATCTCTAGCCTTAAAACAGAGCAACAACCCCGAAAGAGTCTCCCTTTCCTCGCTAACCCTCACATGTTCTCCTCGCCCGATCAAGAACCCCGCGACCCCACGCCTCACCCCTTGCCTCTCCACACCCACCAGTGCCGTCCACCCTTCCTGCCAACCCACACACACTCAGCCATCCGCCACCTCCCCTCTCTCTCTCTCTCACCCGCAACCCTCAACAATCTCGCCCCGTAACCCTTCTCATCAGCGCCGATGCCACTTCAAAACCACCATCCTCACCCCCGTCCGCCCACTTCCTCCGCACGTTCCTCTCGGTACTCCTCCCTCTACCTCAAGCCTATCACCCCTTCTGTCCTCTCCCCTCCCTTTCCTCCACACACACACACTACCTCCCCGCACGCCACCCTCTCACCCACTTCCTTCTCTCATGCCCACGCGCTGACTCTCACTCCAACCCCAGAGCCATTGAAGAGCTCCACGTGGCGCCTCCACTCCCAGCCGGTAGAGGCGCCACCATCGTGATTTCATTTTGACCTTCGATCGTATCCCTCCTCAGTAGGCCCCTAACCCCTGCCTCGCCTGCCACCATGCCTCCCTTTCGCCAGTGTAGAAAAAAAAGAGGAGCGCAGGAGGGCAAAGGGGACGGAGGGGTAGTGAGGCGGGTGGTATACATCTAAGGAGAAGGGTGGGGGAGGAAAGGGGTCGACCCTTATATGGTTCGTTTGTCCTTTTAGGGATACGCCTGGTTTGGCAGGAACCGTCGGTCACGTTTTGCTTTGCGTCAGACGTAAAAAAAAAAGAAACACGAGTGTCGCACATAATCTAAAAGGAGGCGACCGTATTCTTCATGAGGTGATTAATTCTTTTTTCGCTGGCGATAACTTTCTTAAATAATAAAAAGGTTGAATACGTTGTCGTGGCAGTGAAGTTCGTCTGAGTAGCCGCGAGAAGATAGCGGTATAACTGTCATTGTTTTGGATGTGTTCGAATTGTTTAATCTCAGTTATCCGAGTATATCTTTAAATAAATACGGTACTAATCGAGTAATGTGACTGAATTAGGACCTCATTAAGCAAACATGAAACTATACGTGGAAGTTGCAGCATTATTATATTTTCCAGAATCGTTGTGTCTTAACCGCAGATATAATTAGACAAAGATATCTCGCTGATATATGATTGTAAGGAGAAGTAAATAACAGTATAAGCCTTGCAAAGGTTTTTCTTAGGATATCAAGTAGTCAGCAACTAAATATTTCTTCAATATGTGCAGAAAAGTTCATTTGTATCGTTAAAAAATGCATAAGTTGCTCAGGAGTATAATTAACGGGCATAAAAATAGAAATGCTTTTCAGATCGATAGAAATAATTAATAATTAATTATTGCCAAGATATGAGATTGACGTCATCTGTAGCTTTTCAGCCGATTCCTCCGAGAAATAGAAACCGAGAGAAATGTCTGATATATTTGGTGATATTCTCTAATAGTTCCTAATGTCTCTATCTCAGTCGAAAATGAAATGTTATTCCACCCCACATTGCTCTAAAATAATATTTATGTAGTTACAAGTATCTTCCATTCCTTACAAAGGCTGATCGTTCTCACACCTATTCATCCCCTCGAGAATTTTGATTTTCCTCTCTGATTTTTGTTTGTCATTGCCAGAAATCTACTGCGACTTTTCTAACGACTGAATTAAATTGTTTCAGAAAAGGAGCGCGCGTACATCTTGGAATGTCCCAGTCCTTTTCAGCGTTTGGTCTTAGCGTAATCTAGCTCATTATCATCATAACAATTTGGGGTAAAGAAAATTCATCGAGAACAAATATGACCACGTGTGCTGAGTAAAGTACTGAATTTGTAAACAACAAGGGTTTTCTGAGAATAGACCTTGGAGAGATGTTCGTTCTCGTCTCCCGGTTCTACGACAACTCGTCGCAGTCAATTCGTCGCGCGACGACTTTGTCATGCGACGAATTGTCGTCCGACGAATTGACGCGCGACGAATTGACTGCGACGAATTGACGGTATGCCTCGTCGGTTCTACGAATACCTCGTCTCCCTCGAGAGTTCCCGTCGCTTAAAATGCCATATTCTTCCTATAGAGGACGCCGATATTGTGATCGCCGAAAGTTTTCTCCTTACATAGTGTTTTATTGTCTTCTACAACAAAAATATTATTTCGGTTATATAGAGAAAACAAATGTGATTCAGCGCCTTTTTATCTCAATGTAAATCGAACAAAAAAATGCATTATTTGTCAACGTAGCAAGCTTTCGAACGATTCATTTTTTGTATCGCCTATTGAATCTAATTCTCTGATGATAGTACCAGAAGTTGTATTTTTCGAATTCAGCATAGGTTTTACGAATTCTTCAGTTATGGCTTCATCGTCTACGCAAGCTTATGAATACGAATTTATTTATTTTTCAATTACTTTCTAAAGGCATTACGAAAACTTGCTCGCCAATGAATAAGTACAATATATGCGTTTTTCTCTTACTTGTATTCAACTACTAGGTATACATTATTCGGTAAATTAGGTAAATTTGTAATTACTCGGTAGATACCATGTTTTTACATTATTCGCCGTTTTTATTACACATTTTTAGGGTTTTTATCATTTTTACATTACCTGTCCATTCTCCACCTTTCTCTAATAAGTGCTTTAAATTTACCATTAAAGAAACTCCTAAAAGCTCTTTATATTTGTTTGCCACTACATAAAAGGATTGATTATTTATGAAGGGAAATAATCTTTACATAGAGGAAGACAATATTTTTCTACTTCGTCGTGTGCATTAAGATGGTACGGCAAAAATACCTTGGAGCGTTTCGCATTTTATAAACCGCCGGCGTCGGTGTTTTAAGCCTTGATCCGCGTGATTACTTTTCTCATCTGCTGAGACTTTGGAGAGATGCCTCTTTATAGCGCATACTTTTATTTTAAAAGGATGCCACGCGTTCGCTCCTTATCCATAGTTAATCTCTTCGGCGTCCCTGAAGCCTAAGGTTTCCATTTCGAAGCTGAAGAGGATGTAAAAATACCGACCAGTAAATATTTAAGAAACAAACTTTTCCCAACAAAATTTGCAGGACTTCACTTAAATGACACAGATTTTGGGTGAAAGCGTACGGATGCTTTGAGCGCTTGATTTGTCTTTCTACGTTTGCTTGTAATTTTATGCTCAAGATGTAGTCAATCGTGTAGCTTTTTTGAAAATAATTTTTCATAAAAAGAAAAAATAAATTACCTATTTAAGAGTACATATTCTACGAGATCAAAAAACATGTATAAACCTATGAATCTCGTAGAATATTTTAAATTATGGATTTAATATTTCTTCCCATTACTTTTTTTTTAATTTCGTGCATGTCTTCCAATGATTTTTTTCATTTACAATTGTCGATAATAGTCAAAGAGGCTAATATGCTATCCAACACACACATTTTCCAATTGTTCAATTTAATCTTTCGTCGAATTATTATTTGTATCTAACAGTCAGGTCTCAATGAATGTAATTTAGATCTTATTCATATCTCATAGGATATTATGTTCAGAAGTAATTCAGATGGAAGTATTTATTATTGTTATAATCAAATTTGGCTTTAAGCAATTAAAATGAAGTAATAACGGCAAGTTAAAATCCAATTGAAATAAGTTCATTGAAGCAAACGTCTTCATTACCTAAAATCTACTGTTAAATGTATGCAAGTTTATATGTTATGAGTATTGGTTTACAATTGCATTACACTTATTAGTTTCATAATTCCCGGCTTCTCCTCTCCGTTGTTCCACGTCATTTTATTACTTTAAAGGCTTTATTTATATAATCTCCTAATTTATAAGCAATAAAATTATCCTGTTTTGTGGGAAATATCTCTCTATCCACTTTTTAACTATAACGACTTTACATTATTCTTTTATATAACACCTAAAAACGTTAATGATCATGCATAAGGGCCAATAAATTTTCTTCGCTGATGAAAATTTGGGTCTCAAATTACTCCATTAAACCCGTTGAATTGAATCACCGCAATCATTATAGAAGAACTCGTATCTCACAAAAGGAATTGGAATGTTTTTACTATATCTGTAAATCTTAGATAGCTTTTCTAAAGATAGTTTTAAAATGGAAATATTCAAATCCACCAAACATCGTAGTATTACTTTGATGATGGAATATTATAAAACAGCTCGAAACTCAGAAGTGCAATCTATAAGAACTTATATTTTTCTGCTCCGTTTGAATTTTTTTTTTAGTTTCTTCACTCCTTTGGCTTCCTTGAAACTAAACTCGTGGTGAGGTTACGTATTAATCCTTTCTTCTGCAGTTAAGTTTTTGTGTGCATGTATTTATGCATTTATGTGTATAGGTACGTTTTATATGTTAACACATGTATACATGAGAACAAATGTTTGGTTGTTTCGGCCAGAAACCCGATATTCTCCGTCAGCAATCAGCGACGCTTCGGAAACGTCGGACCGAAACAAAAACGGAGAAATGCTCCGCTCAATTTCAAGCGCAATAAATTTTCATTTCTCCCGGTGTTAGAGGTTTTGGTTTACGACGCCGAATTCTCGACAAATGCCGTGCCAATCAATTTCTGGAAATTAAAATCGAGAAAGAACGAAGAACGTTCCCGTTATTCAATGACGAAAGAGGCGTAACAACGAGTAAGCTTTTTTTTCAAAAGGAGGGATCTTTCTTAAGAAAAGATGTCGTGACCTCTCCCTACAACGGGTCCAACGGCCGTTCCCGTAAGACTAATCACTTAATATTTCCATCAAAACTCTCCCAACAAAAGAAGTAGGTACCCAAAAAAATCGACGTGGTTTTACTCGAGTGGCGCTGCATTCATTTCTTCTTAGGATGCAGAGTGCAAGGGAGCGGAAAAGAAAGGCAAAGATTCAGAAGAGAGCTAGAGAGGGAGGGAGAGCAGGAAGAGGTGGCTCATTGTTTTCCGAGGGAGAGAGAGAGAGTGAAAAGACCGAGGCGGAGGAAAAAAGAGAGGAGCAGGTAATTACTAGGATAGCAAGACAGAAAGAGGGGCCCTCCTTTTTTTTGTACCACTCTCGCAATATTTGGCGAATGGAGAGAGAGGGGGGGGGGGGGAGAGAGGGAGAGGGAGGGAGGCAGTATGATTTTGTGTGTGTGTTCAACGGGATTCCGGAAACGGAGCCGTGAGACCTTGCTTCGTTCTTGGCACCGCTCTATACAATACGGATTATCTGGGCGAGGAGGCGTAACGAGAAGAAGATGGCGATGGAGAGGGAGAAGTATTTGGGAGGAGGCATGCGAAGTAGGTCGGATGTGAGGGAGCAATGGAGGAAATAAAAGATGAAGGCGAGTGAGTGAGGGAGAGTATGCTGGGGATAAGAGACGGAGAGATACTATACGAGTCTTTTTTTCCCGATGCTCCCCCTGAGATTGGCGTGGGAGAACTGCCTGAAATCACTCAATCTACGAAGATTGCGAAATGAAGTGTCTAAGAAAGTTAATCTGGATGATCTCCCCGACGAAGACAGGTCCATGTTGAATTTTTTCCATGCGTGGTTTGGAGTACACGTTGATAGCTACATGTAAATAATTTTTGAATAAGGGTGTCGCAAGAAATAATTCAGCGCGATATTTTTATTAATATTCAAAATTAAATGAATCGTGCTTGCACATTGTCCTTAAATATTGTGTATTTTGAGCTTCATCGTTTAATTTATTTTTATTAGTTGTTTCAGTATTCACGAAAAAACTGATGATGCCATCACCGTATTATTTATTGCTCAAGAGTCTTTTGTCTTAAACGAGGCTCGCTGGTGTCAGGTGAACGGCATCTAATACATGTGCATGGGTAGCATCTTGGAGAAATTAGTTTGTGATCAGCAAATCAAACACTAGTGGTTTTCATGCCATTATAATCAAGATATTACAATTCGATCTTATAATCTGCGAGAGCATTGCTCCAAGTTTCGCTATTGAATTGACATTTTATCAGAAATCAACATCGAAGTGCTATATAGGCCGTAATTAATATAACATACAAGTAGGTCACGATTATAACCTTCATACGTCCTTATTAATATCTCCATCATTTCCCATCGCACACTTGTGTAGAGGTAGTGGGAAAATCGAAGAGGAAATCTCTAGATGCCTATACAAAAACCCTCCGACCCTAGAATAAACAACCGCATCTAGAGTTGCCTGCTTGATCGTCGCTTCATCGCATCTTTTCTCATCAATAAATGCTACAAATCTTCGATAAAAGGGCCCTCATATTTAGAGATCGGATAAATACATAAGAGAACCTCGATTCGTTCTCAATCCGGGTTTCTCCCTCGGCAGCCAAGCATCCCCAGGATCCGCACTGCGCATGACAAACTCGAGTTCTCCTTCACTCATTTTATTTTTATGTATGTTTGTGTATATAAATATGTATAATCGTATATGAAATGCATATATATATATATATATATATATATATATATATATATAAGCATATTTATGTTTATATATATTCATTTATTTTCTATGGGTTGAATTTCCGTTACTCTAAACTTTTTATTAAATTACTCTATCGGCTCGTCCGTACGGATACAACAGGCAGCACTTAACCCGCGTACTCTGGATCGAGGTCAATTGCATGAGTAGGCCTCCTATATCCCCTTTTTTACTTGATTTTCTCCTTTCATCCCTTTTTTCCCTTATTCCTATCTTTCCCGTGGCAAAAACACTTATCATGTTACCGCGCCATTACGCTTTTTTTACTTCCACTCTGAACCAATTTGGTGGTAATTGAGAGGACAAGGGAATGATGGAGAGTGTATAGGGATGGTTCTCGCTTCCTAAGACGGTCGCGTACTCAAAAGGAATATCGCTTCGATGCGAATCCACCCAATCACGGTATGGAAGGGTATTTTTTTCTGCCAGTTTCTATGTATACATCTGTATACGTTTTATTATCGTGTTTAATGAGGTCGCGGGTTAGAATTCGGACGTAGGTCTAGAATTTGTGTTTGTCTTTGCTGCTTTTAAGAAACTTTTTTAAAAAGTCTCGGATGCCCCATTTTTGAACTGAGGGAACAGAGTATTTGCGAGATTGTTCATTATTGAAAATTAGTGATAAAACGTCTCTTTTCTTCAAAAATGTTGTTTTGTAAATTATTCCGGTTCTAAAATCAAATATGGTTTTTCCTTTAATTTTCGGTTTTTTTTTTGAAACTCTTATTGTTAGATGCACACTTTGGTTTGGGATACTAGGCGTTAAATATTAAATCGCAAGTTTTGGTTATCATCTTAAAGTTGTTTTTTAGTCTAAATGGAATCGTGTATGTATTATTGAGTGCTTATCTGCTACCTTGTTCTTAACATATTCCTGTAATTATGTATCGAAAATACTGTTCGAAAAGTTAAACATATCAAAGAATGCTGAAACGTATTTTCTTTTGATTTTTGAAGCTTTTATTACGAGGTAGCGCATGTTTTGCCTAGGTAATTTGGCATTAGGCAGAAACTCCGAAAATAAAGTTAATCTAAAAGAAAAGGTGGTGTATTTCGCGCCCCATTGAGAATAAGCTATGCTTTATTCTCGTTTTTGTGTTTTTTTTTTAATTTTTGAGCTATAAGATGGAAATCGAACCAAAGATTGCAAATATAATGAAAAGAAATCCTGTCTCAGGGGCGCTTATCAGCCTCGGGATATATGAATAATTTTTGCAGCGAAAAAACAAAATCTTTCTCAAATCTCACAAAACTTCGACGATTTCCACATCACGCAACGATTACAGACAGCCCATTACACACAAGAAAGTCAAGCTTGAAACAAGAGACTGCGCGTTGTCGCACTACAACGCTTGTGCTGCGCATGCTTGATCCGCTTGCCTCAACATATGTGTATGTGGGTGAAAGAGACTGGGGAAGGAGAGAGAGAGAGAGAGGGGAGGGGAGGAGAGTAGTAAAAGGCGAACAGGAGGGAGAGAGTAAGAGGCCTCGCAAAATTTGGATCTCTTCCCTGGATATGCTTCTCTTCCCATTCTCCCTATCCCTCGTCCTCCTCATCCCTCTCCTTCCTCCCTCTTCCTCTCTCCCTGTCCTCTTTCCCTCTCCCCGCGCTCCCATTCAATCTCTGTCTCGCTGCGCGATACGTGCTCCGTAAATGGTTAAATACAATCTGCACCGCTGTGCTTCGAAGAAAGGGATATATCTTAATAGGCGTTATGTTGGAATTTTTTTGCTTCACCTTTTCTCTACGTTAAGGAATCGAAGCTAGAGCTCATTGCAGTAATGCAATTAAATAGAGAGATATTCTGCCAGTTATTCTTTGGAAATCGGAACGAACGAATTAATGGTTAAAACATACATGTCCTGGTTTTTCTGTTTGGTAAATGATGAACTTAAAATCGTCACCAAATTCGAGAAGTAAATCAAGAAGACATTTTTCTACTAATAACTCTAGATTAAATGTAATTATTTAAGTCGTGGTTTCTACGAAATTTTATTTTCAAATATCACAAGAGCTATTTCAATCTTTCCGTTAGCTCTCTCTCTCTCTCTCTCGCTCCAACCTCTTATAAGGGTTAACACGAAGTTTCCATTTTCCTACGCCTCGCCTCTCCCTCTCTCTCTTCCTGGAATCACTTCTCCGCTTCCGTTCTCTCCCCTCCGCAGTATCTTCGTCTCCATCACCCTCCATTGAAGCGCACCATTTTCCCCAACATGCTTATACCATTCGATCCCATTCCATCCCATAATCTTTCGCAATCTCTTCCGCTGCCCCCCTTAAGTATCGTTCCTCTACTATTTTTTCCTTCAAATATCATGGAAAATCACGTCTCTGCCACACGCATGCACTTCCTCGACCATTTCTTTTTTATGTTATCCTCTCTGACAAATTCTTTTGCGAAGATCCTTAGCCCAAATTTGCTTTCTTGGTCCAAATTCTTCGAGGTGTCATGAAATTTATATATATATCTATACACACACACACACTACGGAAGAGGAAAGGTAAGTAGGGATATTTAGGGCAACTAGGTGTTGAAGGAAACCCAGTGAACACTTACCGGAAGTAGAGCCGCTGGGGTGTTGGAGAGACACATTTGTACCGTTATTATAGAGTTGGTTGCAGTGGAAGCTGGCCCATATTCGGACGGCAAAATCATGCCGAAAACGCCTTTAAAGATATATAGTTAAATTTCCGCGTACCGCTTACTATGACAAATATTTTTTATTCTTTCCTTCGTCCAGCATCCTGGTTGATACCATAAGAAAAATTCAATTAAAATAAAGAAAATTCAAAAATAAAAATCTGTTAATATTATGAAGAAGATTTTTAGATAATAAAAGTGGGAAAAGCAACTTGACGTTATAAATAAACTAGCGTAACTGCCCATCAATAATTACGGCGTATCAATTAAATATGAAATACGAATCGTTGTTTTAGTTCTCGATTAAGTTGGACGTTATTCTGATGAAAATTTTATTTCAGATCGCTCTAAACCTTTGTTTAAATTTATTATCAACTATACTTAAAGAAGTTGATTTATTTGTGTGGAAATAAACACATTTTATTGAAAATTTGAAATCGTATGATAGGCTTAGACAGGCCTGACTCAAAACATTCGTGCGCCCCAAGCAGATTTCAATTATGGCGCCCATAGAGTCATACAAGTTATATGAGGAATAGTTTATTAGTTTAATAGGATACAATTATTTTGATTTTGTGTATTTTTATGATTGATGAAATGAACCGCATTTTCACTTGTTACGGTTTCTCTCAATGCTAGATCTTCCTTGAAGAAAGTATGTGAAGACCCGGATTGCTTTTTCAGTCCTAATTGAGTCTTAGCCTTTCTTTTGCGATATTCAGCACTAGATAATTTTTTATGGCCAACTATCGTCCAAAATAAATTATGAATTTATTTTGATAAGTTTTCATGTTTGTCAAATTTTGGCGCCCCCTTGGAGAGAGGCCTGAGGCGGTTGCCTCGCCGCCTCACCCATCGGCACAGCCCTGTGTGTGTGTGTGCGTGTGTGTGTATATATATATATATATATATATATATATCATAGTCCACCTTTTTGCCCTAGAAGGCGATGTATCCTGAAATGAAGTTATAGCAGCAGAAAAGCGTCTTTTGCAACCTTTCCTCCTCACTTGTTGATATTTGGCATCCTACACTTATAAAATAGGTTCTAGATCTGTTAGCCATAACTTATGTTCTAATTAAAAATGAACTAATCAAAATTTCTAAGTGTTAACACTAGAACGTCCTAGGGGATCATTTTGATCCTTTCTTGATTTTAGATGGATGCCATTTGACAACGGGAAGCGACAGTGTTATTTCCTCCTATGACTTTTCATCATTTAGTAGCTACTTTGTGTGCATAAGAGCGGGACCATCGCAGTCCATTATTTTATAGATAAATCATAAATTTACCTTGAACGTCCACGGGGATCATTTTGATCCCCCAGTACCTACGATCGAATTTCGAAGAAAACAAGTCATCCACTGAGATTCTTTGCTGACATCACTTTTATTGTCGCTCGTCACACTGACTACAGCGCACCCTTCACGTGGCTGCTCCCATCTCCTCCATTCCTTCTCTTCCCCTCCCTTCACGTTCTGTTTTTGCGTAGTTCCTTCTAGTTGTTTCGTTTCGGCGTGTCTACTGGAACTGACGAGGATGCAAATTTGTGTAGTAAATTACGTTCTGAGGCAGATTGTATTCAATGTATCCATCATTTTTAGTGAGACTATACACCACATACTTAATTGCAACCTAGAAAGGTGACTTTACATATGAGAATTTGTCACTGAATGTGTCACTATAATTCTTACAGGCATTGTTTATTTTCGTTTCACTTACACTTTTGTTGTTCTATGTACCTTCACAAAAGATGTCTTCCGTTCTTCAATACGGATTCTTTCTTGAATTCTTGGACGATTTTACTTCAAATACGTTGGAAAGAGGCCAAATAATAAATTATCTGACCGTATTAATACTAAAATGTGTTTTTAATAGTGTTTTGACATGGACTATACATTACATTAATGGTCTCCAAACGCAACTAAGTATATGAATGGCCTCTAAATACAGTGGCATTCATTTTATGATTTCATCCCTCTCCTTGTTACGCAGAGGTTTGCTGATAACTCGCAAGGGATCAAATTGATCCCCATGGCCGTCCAAGGGGGCAGGCTAAGGCCGTTCTAGTGTTAAAAGAGAAAATTATGATTTGTCCGGTGATGAAACCCGGGTCTTGAACCAACTAATTTATGATACCCTAATCTCAAATTAAGAGTATTTCCCCGGATACCTACAAAGTATTCTGAATTGGTAAACTACGTTTCTAATTTTATGATCTCAATATATCAAATGTATTGTCTCTTCAGTGTGTTTATCTAGTTTCTGTTTCAATTTTCTTTTAGCATTTCGAACTTCATTTGGTAATTAATTACGATGCGGACTAATCAACTTGAGAACCTAAGGAATACGTTTTAAGACATCGATGAATTTATTCTGGGTTTTTTATTTCATATACTAATTAATTCTTATCTTGTGTATCAGGAACGCATCTAAAATGGGCATATTATAAAACAAATGATTAGGAATTGCCGCCAATCGCTTGGTACTCGTTGATCACCTTCCTCGTTATTCAAGTCAAATCGCTCTCTTCGTCCCCTTCTTTATTCCACATTTCCTCATTTTCTTTCCATCATCGTTTCGTGTTATCTCACACCCCAATTCCGTTAACGAATATTTCCACATTGAAACTACTATTACTCTATTTTATACTGCTGGAATTCTTCGATGCAAATTTGCCATTTTTTGCTTAGATTAGGGAGGGGCAAACCTTTTACGAGGCGGATGCTTAGGCGAGTCCAATTAACAGGCGCAAAAAAAGCGTTGCTTAAACAGACATCCTTATTTAGAAATACTTTTCAGTAGAGAAAATTTTTTTCGCGTTTAAAACCTATATATCCGAAATTAGAGCACGATTGAAAGTTAAATTCCGTACTTTAAATCTACATCAACTAACATATCTTATGCAACTGAGGACGACTGATTCGTTTGTAAAAGTTTTATAAAAAGTCACAAAATATTTTTTCATAATTGTATAGAAATGCTATCTGTAACAGGAATTGAAAATGAGTAATTAATGATTTAAGTTCCTCTGTTTCTCCTACAGATACGCCCTAAAAAATTCGAATCTATTCGACTGCGATTGATAAATGGATTTTTCTAAAAAAAAAAGTTCTTCGGCGCCGTAGTACGTGACTATGCAGCGCTCGGAACGTTCCCGCGAATGCAACTATCCGCCATTAAAACCCATCAAGGCTTATCCTAGGCGAGCAACACGTGCGCCGTGACGTATTCGTGACCGCCTCAGAGCGCACGCCTCCCGCTGCGTCTTTGTCGGTCAGTCGAATCGCATTGGTCGTAACCCCATAAAGAGTGCAGGTGGTATCCGCTGTGGGGGTCACGTGATATCCCATGAACTCGTGGAGGAGAGGGAAGGAGAGAGGGCGAGGATGAGATCGGCGACTGAGATTTCGCTCACTTTCTTGGCATGCTTCTTGTTTCTCTCCGTTCGTTTTTTCTCTCCCCACTCTTCTCGTTTGCTTTTTTTTTATGTTTGCCCCTCGGCCGTCAGAGGGGGAGGGTGGGAGGACGATGAGGTTAACGGACCACCCGAACATAGGTGGCGCTTTTGGGATAGGACATGGCCGCCGGATGTTGGTTTTTCTTTCTTTTTTTTTAGTTCAATTTAATACTTACGTGCTCTTCGACTCGGTCGAAACGACGATGACCCGCATCACTCATTGGCTTCTCTCTTTATACGTCTCCTCAAGACGTTTGAGAGCACGGCTTTTAATCGCCGTTAGAATACAGTTGATCCCCGCCGTGTGCGGATTCGTACTAACGCGGTTGAACTACTTGGGATTAAAATCGCCGTACGCGGCACACGGTTCGCAATTGCGCGGTTTTGCGAAATGTCTCTGGAGTGGCGAACGCGTCCAAAACCACTCTTATGTCACCGGCACTCAATATTTTGCTTTTATTATTATTGGATACATTTTCTAATTTCATACTACACTGTACATGATCAAAAGTCTAACCTATATCGGATAAACGATAATGATGACAAAATACGCGAGATCTATTGTAGGACAGAACGTTACAAGAGGTCTTTTTTCCCTATGACTATTAGTGATTATAATAGGAGAGTCAGGCCTGTAAATGAGGATTGTTAGGTAGAAATTTGGTCCATTTCGCCCCCTGCCCCCTGCCACCCACCAACATGGTGAATTTCAGGGTAAGATGTAGATGTACATATTTGTAAAGGATTTTATAGCAATTTTAAATGGGTTTAATTTTATTTGTAACGTTTTGATTTTGAGTCATCGGTGGCATAACTTAACTCAGTTTGTAAAATGAAGTTTAAAATCGTTTTGGCATCAACAATTGCCTGAAGCCGACAAGCAATTTTACATTTTATAGCACAAGGGTTATAGGTTTTTAGGTCTAACATCCAACGACTTAGAACGTAACCCTATTTTTTCCATTATACCAATACCCCGCGGAACGCGGAATCGCCGTGCGCGGGCACTGGCCGGAACGTTCGACGGGGGTCAACTGTAATTGTTTTTTTATTATTTAGCGAATAATTTACGGCCCAAAGACTCGGCATATCGTTGCTGTTTGAGCCTTTACAAGCGTCTGCTGGATGCCAGGTTTTACTGGGATTTTTTATCCCTTCAAACCCCTGTCAAGCTGTAATAGACAGCCGAAAGTCTACGAATAGGAAATTGCGAGAATTTCATTATTTTTCAAATTTTCTGAGGTTTCCGTATTGGAATAATATCCGGCAGCCCACTTTAAGTTTAGGTTGTCTTACTCCTATGGATTATTGCTCTTCTGCACTCATTAAATCATGTTACAACTACGCCTAAATACGAAGGGTAGTCTCTTGAATTGAAAAGTCAAGAAATATTAGAGTGTCTCGCTGGATCTTGCCGGATCCTTAAGTTTCCTCGGAATTCTAATTATGCATTGCTTGAGTGGTTTTTAATAATTAAAAATTTTGTTACTTTATTCGTATAAAAGCTGTAGGTATAGGTTAGGACACAGCCACTTTCAATTAAATATCGATTTGGCTCATCGAGCCAAAAATATTCTGCAAAAGTGAATGTCATTTCTCCAATAAAATTTTACGTAAGTGGTACCTTTTCATGTTAGAATGACAAGACAGCTATTATTATTTTATAAAATTTAAATTATCTTCATCAGTAACTAAATCTTCTACGCTAAGTGAAGTCATACTACTCTTTTTTCGAAAGCAGTTCCTCCATTTATTCCAAGAATAAAAATTATTTCGTCTCTCAGATGTAAATAATCTTATCTCTTGCTTCTTCGGCAAATATAAGATTAAAAGCAACAATGAGAATATAATGCATAATGATCCTTGATATTCATATGGATACAGGCATTAGCGATTTTACCTGCAGAAATAATGCTCCTCTACAGGTGTATAAAAAGTACAGTATATACAGAAGCATAGCGAAAGAGGTTATCCAAGACTCGACAGATTCATGCGGAATATTTCAGTGAGATTGCCTTGCTTCAAAGCCGTTAATATAAACATCCAAACAATTAAGGAAATTAATAGCAATTCATGTATCATCACAGACCTTTCTATTTTTAGTCTATTTTACCCGAATGCTTTCTCCACAATTTTCGATTAACTTTGTCACATACCCAACTTTCTTGCGAAGGGTTTTGACAAGAAAGTTTTCCTCCTCCGCAGAAGCAACTTCGTGAAAAGCATTGGAATATGTGCTAGCCCATGTTTAACATATACTATGGATGATATTTGTCCTTGGATTCGCATAAGGAGAATCCTGCATTACGCTACATTTCAAACTCGACATATCTCGCCATCAACGGTGGTGTCAGCGTTAACGAGCGATATTAAAAGCGCGTCAATGTATTGTCTCAACTGAACTAATGTTTTATGAAAAGCACTTTCCACCTAAAATTGCAATTTCATCTGATTAAGTTGATAATTTAAGTCGACAGTGATGGTTAGACGGAAATTCTATTTTTCTTGTCTTCTGTCAATTATTTTGGCCGTCTCACGAAAAACGCCAGTAAAAATATTTCATAAAACTATTTATTTTTTTGCTTTCGTATACCAATTTTCATCAATTATCGTACAGAAAGGCATTTATATCATGAAGTAGTTCTCGTGATGTAAGGCAGTGTTTTGACTACGGTCTCATTTTTGACGCCATACTTTTCGTGAACATCAGAAAAACAACAATACGAAAATGACTTTCCTTTTGGTGAAGTATCTTAATGCTGAAACGTTATTTTATCAACGAAAAATCTAAAAAAAAAAAAAAAAGGTGGGAATTTTCTTATTCAGAAAAGTAATAATATTTTTAATTAATCTCTGAACTAATCACATAGATATTATATAAAAGCGTTTCATAGAGCTATTTAAAGCAATTATTGTCCTTCGACAGCGCTTATCAATCGCATTGATGTTAAAGGATGCATCATAGAGAGTCTCGCAATAGAGATATGAAGAGTAAATTTAAGAATTTAATTACTTCCAGCTCCAATAGCTTTTTTTCTCTGATTAGTTGAACTGCATCTTATGGCATCCTCACTTGGCTTATCTTTTCACTTGTTGGATGTTTCATCATAGCTGAATCTCCAGCCATATTTTTTGCTAAAAACGGCCAATGTTGTTGATGATGGTATACCGAAAACATCAAACCTACTGGCGTGCATCAAACCCAAAAAGCATCGATGATATTGTAAATCTTACACCACCGTGCTTTATTAACTAGCATAAGTGCCCGTCAAAAATGACGGGGATAGTCGATTATTCTGAAATAAAATGGAGGCAGTCTTCTTTGACCTGAAATCATACCTCCTGCTGAGAGGGTTAACTTCGATCCGAGCGAAGGTTCGAAACCCTCGCCGCGAGTATCTGTTGTTCTTCAAAAGCTGACCTTAGTCCCCTCTTGCCAGGTATATTTCTGTTTTTCGGAGCGTGACAGAGGAAGTGACAATAGGACAAAGGGACAGAATGTCTTTTATATATTACCGATACGTTAAAACGCTTTGTTATTATATCATAATGCTATCCTGAAAATTTCATTTAATTCGGTTCAGTCGTTTGCGAGATATCAAGCTTCAAAAAGCATTACATGACAAAGGGACAAAATGATCCTGTCTTTTATATAAGTTTTATGACTAGTGGAAATGTCCGTCAAAAATGACGGTAGGCGTGACTAAATAATTTAATTAAAACTTCCCATTCTTCCCAACTCTTTTTCTCCCTCTATCCCGTTATTTTTCCTCTCTCACTCCCATTCTCTCCTTGTCTCTCCACGATAGCGAAAGACTACGTCCTTGTATCTTATACCGCCGGTGGTGCATATACATTGACAGGCCACGCGGCGTTACACTTGACACACAATCAATTAAAAACGAGCGGATTTTGCAATGCCTTTGTCGTTGTAAATGATTTCCTAATCATGTAAGAGAGTTCATGCCGCGTAGTGTTTACCAGTCATTATTTATCCTAGCGAGGGTGCATCGTGTTTACCTTTACTCCTCCTGGTCAAAGCCTCCCTTTATCACGGACAAATGCATGTAACTTGGCCTCGTTACTATACGGTACCTCGGCGTCCGATGTCGGTGATGTTTGCTTCGCGACCATTTCGAAGAATTAATCGCGGTAATGTGATCGAAAGGCTCGAGATTGAGATTACGACGGCCATTTTTGTGGTTGTGACTCGTTCGCAAAAATAGCCGAGTGTATATGCTGTTTGCGTGTCTTCCGATCGTCTACCTTTTTAGCCATTTAATAACTCTAAAACTCGTGGGTAAATAATATAATAATTAGGGATTCATGCGAAATAAACCGTCAGAAATTTTGAAGGCTTTTGAGCGTTAATTCTCAACTACTCATTACAAAGTTATGAAATTACTAATGAAATTTTAACTAAACGTTTTATATTTCGTTTTATTTGCGTTGTGATCTTTGATCTGATAAATCAACCCATTTATGCTCCAAATTCAGCCGAAAATTTTGCTTAGTGTATTTGTCTGTGGAACCAACCTCTCCATATTTCGAATCCTTTTTTTTTTTTAATTGATAAGAACGTTAAACTAACTAAGTACTCGCACAAAATCTTCTCGGATGATCATTAATGAATTATTACGTTTTGATTTCCACTTTACATTAATCGCCCGTTAAAACTCTTCGTTACGGGTATTTCATTCCCTATGATGTTCAGTTTCATGCGAGAATTGTCTTCCGCATCAAAAACACGAACGCACCGAATAAGACCAACACGAGCGCCATCTCGCGCGCGGACGCCGACAAAAATCCCTACTATTTCTTCCGCCGCAGTGTAAATCTTTCGCCGAGTCTCCCTGGGACGTATCCCCCACTCTCCCCCTTCCTTCTGTCTTTTCTTCCTTCTCTCTCCTCTCTTATCTCCATCTCTCTCGCCTGTTTCTCCTTTTCACTTTGCATCTCTCCGAATTTCTACTCGAGGATCGCCATATATAGTATGTGCATTGCTAAAAGAAATCCCTTAAATGCTCCAATTATCCCGAAAAAGAAATTTAAGTATGGAGAGATTAGACCGGATTACCAACTCGAGAGGAAATTCTGCCCCATATCCGAATCCTTCGGACGATTCTTTCGAACCATCTGACCCTTATTATTTTCTCGTCGCTCCGTTATTTTCATCGTCCTTTTCTCTCTCTCTCTATTCTGCACGCAAAAGATCTCAGAGGGTGACGCGTGCTCGGGACGGACCGAAAATACGGTTCACCTTAAGGCGTGCGTTTGTCAGGAAAATTACGTAGGCCGTATCTCTGGAACGAGTCACGGGGCGGAAAAGGGAGGCGGGCGGCGGCCTTAGGGCGCGAGAGAGTGGAAACCCGAAGGGTCGGATGGGAAAAGGAGGCGAGTAACCCCTCCCCTACCCTCCACCCCCCCTGAAAACCGCCGAAATCACCTTCGAAGCCCCCCCCCCCCCCTCCCCTGCTAACACTTTTTTTTACTCCTCGCTTCTCACCTCCCTCCGCCGCCTCCTTCCTTTCTCCCTCCCTCTTTTCTCCCACGACCTCTATATCCTCCATCTCTTCTTGCGGCTATCCAGCACACCCCTGCAAAGTAACTAACTCGCCCCAGTTTCCAAGCGCCTCTCTCGCTTCGCCTCCCCTCCTCCGGTCCGCCCCCTCCCTTCCTCTTCCCCCGTCCTCGCCCTCACCGAATCTCTCTCTCTCTCTCGCGTTCGCTCCCCGCCCCATTTCTCGTTCACATGTACTCCCGACACCGACCCTTTCCCACCTCGCCTCTCCGCCTCCCTCCCTCTACTCTCCCTTCCAGCCGATTTTCTACCTCTACCGCCACCCCTCCTTACTCCTCCTCCTCTCTCCGACCCTCTTCCCCGATCCTTCTCTCTCTTTCTCTCCCTCTCCGCCTCGCTCCCCAACCCCCTTTACCCGCTGATCAATACTGCTGGCGTAGAGACAGCGGTCTGTGACCTAGTAAAACCACCTCTTCTCCGCTTCTTTCCGCTCCTCTCCCCTCCCCATCCCATTTTCCCTCTCGCTACTACCCCTCTCCTACTTCTCCCCTCTCTTTTTCACCCCTCCCTTCCCCCCTCCCCCTCTACCAGTCGCGCCCTCCTTCATTCCTTAGTCATCCTTTTTCCATCCAGGCCACCGAATCCCGGTTCGACTGCGAACTCCCGACTGCAGCGCCGCCTTAAAAACCGGTTTCGGACCGCGTTAAGGCGTTAAAAAAGTCGGTTTATTTATTTAATTTTTTCCGGGGTTCTGTCTCGAATCCCGGGGAGGAAGAGGATGGATAGAGAAACAAAAAAAATCAAAAATTACGATGCGCGTGTTAAGTTTCGTCTCGTTTTTAGCGATTGGAAAAATGTTGTGAGAGCGTTTAGGCGCTATGTTCGTGTGTGTGCAGGGCACGGATCGGCCAGTCCTGTCGTAATCAGCGTTTCAAATGACGTTTATTTGGGGTTTAACGGGAAGGTGGGACGAGAGGTTGAAAAAGAGAGAGAGGGAGGAGGGAAGAGTCCTATGGGAGATGTTGGCGTTGAGCTATTTCGGACTTTTTCTCAATGGAGCCGAGTTTAAGAGGGCGGCATTTGTGGTCGTCGTTTCGGAGCATTTTTCAAATAAATTGTTTCGACATTTTGAGAAGCACCAATCACATTACGTTATTCACTGTTTGATTTCTTGGATTCTGTCATGATATACAAGCTGAACAGTTTCATCAGAAATTAATTTCTACTTAATGAAATGTCTCAACTACATTATGTGATCTGTAGCTTCTAGTCAGGATAACTTGCTTCAGTAACTACAACTAAAAGCCCATTCACATTATCTACCAAATATTGCAGAAAAGTAAAATGATCGGAGCGTCGTTCAACCATGGCCGGCGATTTCTGTGAATTCGACGTGGCGACCGGGTTTTTTTTTACAAGAATGCTGATTTTCTCGAGTCTACCCCATGAATTTCTTGGCATCCTTATTCGACCTTCGGTCTTTTCCCTGGCATATTTTTTTTCCTTTAAGGTTCTCGCCATCGTTTTGTCGCAATTATTTCTTCCTCTCATTCAGTGTTTCATTTTAGTTTTTTTTTAATCCTCTCTTTATAATTATTACACTTGGTTATCCCTTAGAATTCCTTGTTCTGGACTCGTCGGATATGCTGTTTCTTTCTTTTTTCGAAGGCTATGGATATTTTTTATTATCAACATGCACGTTTTAAATCAGTAATTAGAGGCGGACACACTACAGTGATCGAATGACCTTTTTTTACGCAAGTGAGGTGACATTTCATCATCACATTCATCACATTTTCGTCACATACAACTCTCAAAGAAGCATATTAATTTATACATGTATTTATTATTTTACCGATGTCATAGTAATGTTTGCTGTGCCACCTTATAAAAGCGTTATCCTTAGATTCCTCATCTCTTCTCCTGTTGCCTTTTTCTTTAAGCCTTGGTATCCTAACTACATTTACTTCGGTCTTTGACTGATATATATATATATACACACACACACTATATTCCGCCATTGACCATTACTTTTCTTCATATTTCCATTTATATGAAAAAAATTGTTTCATCCTCTCGTCCAATTCATTTAACGAGCATCGTAGTGCGTTGCTTTATATTTACTTCTTCGGAAAAAATAAATCATCGCATCTCTTTCGACCACCACCTCTGGTGCCATTACACTCTTTCGTATCCTGAGCCGGAGAGCGTGATTTCGATCCGTGACTACCGACTGCACGCGTCCTTATGCACGGGAAAATTCGAGCGACGACTTAGGTTGCGCGCTTTTTGTTCCGGAGAGACTTAAATCTGTCGGAAAGGAACGCGCCAGTGCCTTCCGCGATATAAAGTCTCTCGCTCGGTTTCACGCCTCCTCTTGCTGCTGTCCACCGATAACAATAACTGCCTCTCTCTCTCTCTCCCTTATACCTTCTCCGTCTCCGATACACTCCACGCGTCCAATCCTATCGCTTATAATTTAATGAGGGAGAGAGCGACTCGACAAAATTGCCCTTTCCGTAGTTCTGGGAAAAATAAAAACGCCAACTTCTTGGAATTTCAAGTTGATTTTACAGCCTGTTCAAGAACAAGCACTTAAAAAGCGCTTGTCTCAGATATCTCCAATAGCCACAACGAGGTTATTAAAAAAACCAGATGCGCGTTCCGGCTACAAAGCAGCCGTCTTCAGTGGTGATTCACTACTCCTACGTCGATACAAGGTAAAACAAGAGGGAACATGGGTTTAACCCCTCAAGCCGGTATTTAAATCTACTCTGGTTGACCCTATAGGCGGTATTTACATTTTTACAAATCCTTACTAGATACACGTTTGCATGTATTTTTATATTATTCAGAAAGTACTTTTCTGATTGTTTCGAAACTTTTACAGATTGTTTATAAATAAATATTTATTACTCTATTTAAATTGTTATCCGATCGAGTTTATTATGACGATTTTATATACTATTTCTTGATGCTTTTGTACGGTGCGCATAGAGCGCACGATTGTTTTTGATGAAATACATTCGATTAAAATTAAAAATCTTTGTTATACTTCAAAACTATGCATTTATTCTTTATTATACTTCATTCTTAAAATTTGCAGCTCTTCTTACTAATTTTCTCTTATGTTAAACTTTGATTACTCTTACACCACTTTATTTTAGAACGGCCTTTCCGCTTTAGAGAACTTTTTTGGGGTCGTGTTTCCCCTAATATGTTTTAAAATGATAAGAAAATGAATAAAACTTTGTTACAATAGATAGGACATTCTTATACCGTTATAATTCACAGTTTTATACGCATTTATTTCTGTTTTATAACTTTATTTTTTGTCGTAGCTTCAGAATATCTTATTCCGAAGTTATGCATGGAAGAATATGTAAGAAGAAAAATTATAATCTTTAATAATTTTGGGTGCCCCTTTAAAATTCTAGACGACCCACGGTTATTTTAAGATTAAAAAGCACCAATGCGTGTTACGATTACTGGGAATTCATCATTAGGCTATTTTTCTCACAAAAATCATCGGAACCATTCGGTTAGGACCACTTCACGGGGTCTCAATTTCGCCCAGAAATAAAGACGGTATTCTATTCCTTCATTCAAACACAGCGACTGACAAATGCTTCGTTCATTGTATTTGACAGTCGTAATTTTTAAACTTCTGCTCTTTAGAGTCTTCAGCCTATACTGCACTTCCTGTACCGAAAATGAAGCCATGGTGTGACATTTTTGATTCCACAGAACCATTTCACTCCCCTTCCCGCCGCTTTCCACCTCTTTGCGGCGATAAACAATTCGCGGTATTTTTGTCGCCTCGCAAATGTCACGAGGGAATCACGGGTTTTTTTTTTCTTCCACCGGTCACGTTCGCGAGTACCTGGAATCGCTGCGGAGGTGAGTCGCCCAGTTCGCAGACGGCGCGCTAGTTACCTCTCCCTTCCGAGTGGCGGACGTATTAGCGTGCCTCTTTGATTATCGCAAACGATGTTCGAATGTCGAATGCCTTTCGTGACGAACACAGCACGATGTGCGAGCTCTTTTGACGGTGTTCGCCAAATAGGCATTAGTTAAAGTTAATTAACCAACATAAGAAAATCGTCGTGGTCATTGCATCGTTACGTTTCTGTTCCTGCCTTAACCTATAAAAGAAATATTCACGATTGAAAACCTTTTGTTTTTTTCGATGTAATTATCCCAGTATCTACTTTTAATGGATATAACTATCATTTAGAGCCGGATCGGTTGCCTGGAAATGTCAAGTCTTTTTAAATATCGGTATTCCATTAGGCGTGCACTCTGTGGTGGGGATTCTTATAAATGCAGCACTAGTGGGTCAACCCACGGTGTGTGTGTGTGCGTTGGGGGTATTACAGAGTTGTCTTCGGTGCATGAATGAAATGTGTAAAGGAGGTGTGATCGCGTGACTTCTAATAGACTCACTCAAAAACCCCTATTTCTCTCTCACACACGCCCTCTCCTCCCTCTCTCTCTCCGGCCGCACCTTTCCTCCTTCCAGTCTCTCCCCTTTCTCCATTCTCTTCCATATTACCTCTCCGTCTCCCGCTCTCTCTCCTCTTTTCCCCTCTCTCCTCCTCTCTCCCCCTCTCTCTCCTCCTCTCTCCCCCCCTCTCTCCCTCTCCCCCTCCCTCTCCCCTCTCTCTCCCCCTCCCCCTCTCTCTCTCTCCCTCTCTCTTCCTCTCCCTCTCCCCCTCTCTCTCCCTCTCCTCTCTCCCTCTCTCCCTCTCCTCTCTCCCTCTCCTCTCTCCTTCCCCCCTCACTCTCCCTCTTCCCCCTCTCTCTCCCTCCCTCTTCCCCCTCTCTCCCCCTCTTCCCTCTCTCTCTTCCCCCTCTCTCCCCCTCTTCCCTCTCTCTTTCTTCCCCCCCTCTCTCTCTCTCTTCCTCCTCTCTCTCTCTTCCCCCCCCTCTCTCTCTCTTCCCCCTCTCTCTCTCTTCCCTCTCTTCCCTCTCTCCCTCTTTCCCCTCTCTCCCTCTTTCCCCTCTCTTCCTCTTTCCCCTCTGTCCCTCTCTCTTCCCCCTCCCTCCCTCTTCCCCCTCCCTCCCTCTTCCACCTCTCTCTCCCTCTTCCCCCTCTCCCTCTTTCTGTCCCTCTTCCCCCTCTCCCTCTTCCCCCTCTCCCTCTCCCTCTTTCTGTCCCTCTTCCCCCTCTCCCTCTTTCTGTCCCTCTTCCTCCCACTTTTTCTTCTTCCACCCTCTCCCTTTCTCTCTGAATTCAACATTGCTCCTCTTGGTTTGCCCACGGGCACTTTATTTCCTCTTATTTGAGTTTTTTTCCATTTCCAATTTTAATGTATACCCATCCCCGGAAACTTGCGAAATGTTACGCATTATGATAATCATTATAATAGCATCACAAATTCTTTCGTTGCAATTTTAACGAGGTCGTGTATTTTACATTTTTCAACCGTGGTTCAGGAAAAATGTAGACATCTTGCGTTCGTATTCTACCTGTCTTGTTATTTTACTTCCAGCGTTGCTGTTTAACTCCACACTGTCATGCTCTGTCAGTTTTCACACAAATTATTTGCAAGTGACATTAACTCCAGTGATCGAGAAATTAATTCCCATTTAGACAGAGTGTGCGATTATGTGTAAAAGGATTTTGGTTAGATAAGAAAATTAAGTAATTGATTCTTGCACTTTTACCCCACGCACATAGTAATTATAAATATTTAAATAAAATTTGTAATTAATCGTAGCAGTTAAACAATAGAGTGAAAGATTTCCAACGTAAAGACCCTTTTTCAGTATTTTTATCTGATACAGGTCAGACTTTCATTTTCGTTTAGCATAACGTCTAAATAAAAGTTTAAAATTTTCTTATATATTAACGTTACATTATACGTATTTCTAAGGATGCATTTTTCGTCTAGTTGATTTGAACGAAAAGATTCGCTTAATTTCTTTTTAATTTTGCCCCAAATTTCATAAAAATATAGCAGTGGAATAATTACCCAACAGTTTCTCTCGCAATTTCGCGTTGGAAGTGTTACACGATGACTGACAACTTTCTCCTCCTCATTTCTGTGCTCCATCTACATATGTTTCATCTTCATTATCTCTTATTTTAGTTCTCTCTCGTTCTCGTTGTATTCTGTTACTCTCCATATCTCATTCGCATAGACATCTTTTTTCTCTTTCTTTTTAAATCCTCCTCTTTTCTCCAAAATCTCATTCTCAGGGGTTTCCTTTCATATTCTCGCCCCTTTCCCTTCCTGCTACCCTCGTTCTCCATAACCTCTCCCCCCAACGCCTACCCTCGTTCTCCATAACCTCTCCCCCCAACGCCTCCATCCTCCCTCTGCCTCTCGTGGCAAAAATGTTGCATGGGAGGTCACGTGACGTCTTGAAACATTGGTCGAGAGAAAAGGGAGAAATTTAGAAGGAGAGAGTGTGTGTAGTACATGCGAAGGGGACTCTGCGGTTACGTGAGAAAGAGAGGAAGTGAGAGAGAGAGAGAGACCGACCATAGCAAAGTTTTCCACGTGTGACGATCCTTCGCCGTCTGACCCACATTCATTCATGTCGGAGATATGGGGAATTCTAGGAATCGCTTTAGTTTGTATCACCTATCCCCAACCCCTTTTATTCATTTTTTCCACCATGTTTCGTCTTTTGACGTTCTTCTTTTTGCTTCCGATGGTTTTCGCTCGAACGTGCTCGTGCCCTCTAAAACGTTCCCGGGGGAATAAAAACAAAAGAATCATTTCTGTCTACGAGGGATTCCTTTCCAGAGGATTAGTTTATTTTTATCGTCGAAGGGATGAAGAAGATCTGAGGGAGTCGATGCGCTCAAAAAATACAAACGAATGCTCCAAAATTCGATGGGAACTGAGCATTTATGCATTCGCGCTCGGAAATGGAGAAAGGAAGCGGTCCTCGTAAAGAAGCGGGCTTTTCCAAGATTCGTTTGAACTCGATCGAAACAAAAATTGTGCATACCCATCGAAAGTTGTACGCAGTCCGTCTCAACCGAGAATTATAACTCGATGAACTGGCTGTTGAGGGAAATTATTTCGTTTTTTTGAAATCCCTCAAATGTTTGCTTATTTAAAAATTTGGAGCGCCTGATTTTTGTACCTTAGCATGCTTCTGCATTTCTATCACATCACCACATAACTCACAATCAGTGTAGTAATTTTATTTTGCTGCATCGTGCTTTACCTGTCGCAAATTAAATATGCTGCACATTCGTTTATACTTTTATGAAAGAAATTTACGCGAGTGTAGACATCGTAGAATCGCGCAATTATCTCACGCAAAGTAGTACCGTTGCTTTTTTTTATTGGCGGTATTTCCCGCATGGCCCGCAATGATGTCGTTGGAAACCATCCATTTTGATATCCTCGTGAACGTTTGTCATATAACCGTCTTCGAGACCATGAAATATATGTCGACAATTCCGAATGGGGTCATCTTTCAACGTTGAGAAGCATAATTCTTAATATATATTTATCATATGAGGTTTCTCTTCATAAATGTTACCCGAAAAAACCACAATGAACCAGATATACATGCCTTAGTAGATGGAAAAGCATAATGGGAGTGAGAATGTTATGTTAGCTTAAGTTTCGCCTTTTGAATATGCGAAGTTCGATCCGAAATTCTAGCAATTACTTCGTCCTTCGCATAAAATCTTCCTTGCACGCGTTAACAACCAACAAGGGTCTCAATGGACATAATTTTTAACGTATTACCCTTCATTTCCTACTAATTTTCTCGTTCTCCATAAGCTTAAATTCTCTGCCTTGGCAAATGGAGTCTCTTTAACGTAAAGATCGCAGCTACCAGCCTTTGGTATTCTTTACTACCGTTAATACCCTCATTTTAAATGTTTGAAGTGCTGTTTAAGAGGTGATTATGAATAAATAAAGAGTAATAAGAAGTAATAATGTCTCAAATGGACCTATTATGTGTGTGATAAAACAACTTTCCTCCAACCACGCATCATTCGTCCATTTTTTTGCGCCAAAATACTACCTCATAATGGCCAACATCTGTAATTATTCATTAGAAACTCTCCAGGTTGAACCTCTCCTCAAAATGCTTTAGAAGTTATTATGTATTTTCAATAGCTTTAACTTTTTTAGTAGTTGGCTTGATATAGATGCATAAACTAGATTAAAAATTATTAAATAATCGGAATATTGCTCTAGGAGGGTTGGAAATCCTATTTGTCTCGCCCAAATATAATTTCCTCTGCCCTGAAGCTTATCATTCCGAAGCCACACTGATATCCTTCAATTTATTCAATACGATTAACAACTCAGCCATTCCAAACCACGCAGGCGACTCCTAAACCTCATTTCCTTCGCTTGTTCGACTAAGTAGGCCAAGGGAATAGTACACGCGGCGAATAACTTCGAAGGGTCTCATTAGTCGTCTGAGGAAACGATAAAACCGAATCCCAATTATTATAAGATTTTTGTCGTTTAAACTCAAAGTGAGTGAAAATCTTTACATTTCGCTCGTTCCATCGCGTTGGTTTGAATCTGACTCCCTTCCGAAACAATGGAGGTGATTCCCTTTCCAAACCACCCTCCACATCTCATTAACGATTTAAATTAAGCGAACCACAGGTAACCTATGTTAGATCGCAATTTAATAATTCTCAACGAACACGAGTTATGCATAACTGGGTGGGATATTCCCACGATATTGGAGAAGTGCGTACTATCCTTAGTTTTCTTTCTAATATATTAGAGTCTGTGTGCCATCTGTTTTCCGGGATACACAGGACTTTGACTAAATTAGTATTACACAGCATAGATTTTCCATGATGTTCTTCATTCAGATTTGTTTCCATTTTTGTTAGCCGGAATGTTCTCACAGCCATCTACTATTTCAGCAGTGCATTGCAATTTTTTCGTCAATTAAATGTACGTCCACCCCGAAACTTGGATTTTGTGTCTATCCTCTAAAAAAAATAGATTTGACGGTTGATAAGAGAGATGTTCGATCATTTTAAAGAATCTCCTTCTCGCCTCATTCGTTTAAGATAATCTTTTTTCTTCGACGCAACAGCGGTAGACGTCTACAAAGTCGCCACGTTGGCCTGCATTACGCGCGACGTAATCAGCCTCTCGGCTTGCACAATGTCGCATGTCCGCGTGTCGCCTCCAAACAAAGAGAAACGAAAAAATCGATAACGCACCACAACATTACGCGGAATAAAAAATGCAGCGGGAATGAGTCGAATGGAATTAAGCGGGAGAAGACGAGGAGGGGGAACGTAGGAGGGAGAGACAGGAGGAGTGGGGGGAGGGCGCTTCTGAGGCTAGATGGTGGATATGTTGGGAAGGGAGAGTGGGAGGGGGGAAGAGGAGGTGGGGGAGGGGTGGAAGCGTTGGGGTCGGTGGATGTGACGTACCGTGCCGGCCTTTGCGGGCACACGTCCCCGTGCCCCACGCTAGCCCTCGATAATACTCCACCTTGCTCTCGGATACTGAACTCACGCACCTCCGGGCGGCGTTGCCGGATCTCGTCCTCGACCCCTCCTTCGAACAGGAGAAGCAACGTTGCAACCCGGGAGAAAGAGGGGGGAGGAGGGGGGAGGTAGCGCCCCCATGTCAAAACGCTACCGGAAGTCCGGTAATGAGGCAATGCGGAAAAAGTGTCGCTGCTGCGGATAGAGGGTTTCTTTTTTTTTTAGTTGACGCCGTTCTATTAATTAGGTCCATTTTACCTCGTTCCCTCGGTCGCTCGTTGTTTTGTCTGCTCGAATCGTTCTGATAGTATCCTTACAAGTCTTATGCCTTAACGCATCCATTAGTAAAATTGCTTTCCATTTTTTTATTGGTGGTAAGGCAGGCTAAAGTAGAAAATTGACAAGTTTCCTTCTCACTTTTGTTCTGTGTTTTTGAAATTCAGATTTTAATACCTTTTAATCCAGTTTTTCTCAAAAGATGAGTATTGAAAATAATATCAATTTTGAATGAATAGTGGACTTAACGAAGCATCGCCTAAAATTAAATCCAAGAAATTAAATATATTTTGTCCTATCTAGAGAAAATTTTATTCACATTTTCAATGGTAACATATGAATCCCGATTTATGTTTTTTCTTTTTTGTGTGAAAATTAAATTAGGATCCAAATAAAGTTAACTCAAATAATATGTATAGAAAACGTGCATATTTGCATTAGGAGCAATGATAACATTCATCTTGGTATCATTTCCTCAGTCTAAAATATTTTATGAACTATGTAATTTTACGCAATTCGTACGAAGGAGTTCAGGATATTTCTTGCTTTCACAAAATTGTTATGAATTAATTTTTTCTCCCAAAAGATTTGGATTTTGAGGGAGATTTCGGAAGTAGGATCTTCAATTTTCCACGACCTCAAAATCATATGACCTGCAACACTAAAATTAATTAAATAACTGCAATAAAAATTGATGCGTGTCTTTGGGACTGGTTGCTTGTATTGTTGCGTGTTACTTCCCAAATGAAACCATTATCTGATAAGAAAAACCCAGTACCAAGCCCGTCTTGGCGACATTTGTCTCGGTACAACTTCCCGAGCGACAAACAGATCGTTATATTTCATTTGTTTCCCCGGGGACACAATTCATTCCTTTTTCAGGGGAAAGGCTGAACAACGATCGGTTCCCATAGTTACGCTTCCTCACCAGTACACAAAGGTTTGACTCCTCGCTCTAAACCCCTCACATTTCGATGAGCAAAGCAACGTGACCGAAGATGAGAAAACATTCCCTATCTTAATTGTTATATGGAACCATTCAAAGCGACTACAAACACTCGCTGCGGGTTTCCGATTTGAAAGCATAAAAATGGGTTGATTTTACATTTCCTCTTCCTTATAATCCTGACGCTGTTTGTATCTAGCGTGTTATGCTTGCGTAGTAACCTCGGGTTTACTGAATGGAGATACCTCATACGTAGTAACGCGCTAGCATTCTCTCTGCGCAGGCCTTTAGGAGGAAAGAAGTGCTTAGTCATCGGAATTTATATTTATCCTCTCCCATCGATCTAACCAAAATGTAACTATTTTCTTCTTTATCTGTTGCATCACGTAGAATCATTCTCACATTTTTTTAGGATAAATTATCAATTAAGAACTTTAAGGACGTTCTAAAATTCAGTTTATCGTTCTGTTTCTCGTATGAAATCCTGTTGTTTTATTTATCACCAATAGTTTTATTTTTGCCTTGGAACGCATCGGTTTGCCAGTATTCGAAACATGCATACTTTTAATTTTCGATTTAGTAAACACGTCGAAAATCCTTGTTCTGCACGCAACGTGGAAATTTCTTACAATTGTCACAAAACGTAAGTTTTGCTGGTGGAAAATTTTCTAAAGGAAAACATATGATTACCATTAATTCCTAAACACAAGCATGGTACATCGCTTTCACTCACGCCCCTCTCAGAAAATTTCCCTACCTTTTCTCTCAGTTGTCGAACGCTTATTTAATTACGTAAATTACATTAACCGAATTCACTTCTGACGGGTTCAGCTAAAAGTGCGTCTGAGAGGATTAGATGCCGCAGCGAGAGATTTTCACTAGGGTTTAATTAAATATATTAATCGTCCGATAAGAAGTAATTAATATTAATAGGAGCGCAACAAACTGACCTAATCACTCCGGAAAATCATTTCTTTGAGAAGACTTCATGTCATCGTGTACTTCTCCGAAGGTAAATATTCAACAAGAGTGACATCTTCTAGGGGGAGGAGCAAGTGCGTGCTAAGGTTTCCCATCGGCGGCGGTCAATCTTGACCTTTTCATCCTCCAAACTTTCCCCTCCACGTCCTCCCACCCTTGAAATACCGCCTGGTATTCTTGGAATTACACCCATGACCTTTCTACCCCACCCACCGCCTAAAAATAAGTCAATACGCTCCTGGTTCTTGTATAGGCCGCACAGGTGGCACTGCACATCGCTGAGGAATAGTGTCTCCCTTCCCTCCCCCCTTTCCCTCCCCCTGAGAACAAGGACGCGGAGGACACGGGTCAAGCGATATTCTTCTCTGATTATTTGTGAGCGAAATAAATGTCAGTAAATGGCTTATGCTCGTCAACTTTTTATTCCTATATTATCATGGACCACATATCTCACAAAGTTTTCCGCTAGGTGGAGATGGAGAGGAAGAGATGGAACGCCTGTAACTTAATTCTTATGGCAACCAGTACTAAATTCTAAAACTGCGGCATTGGATCTTTTTTTTATTTTACGTAATCGACAGCAAGTTGTAAATCAATATATCTGATGCAAGATTTCTGCACTTTATTTCGACGTTAAACCTAAAGAAAAGCTGTTTTTATTATTCTTTCAGCTCCACAATTTGACAATATTGAAAAGTTTAAATTAGAACTAAATATTTTGCCCAAGTGCGACTTTATCGTTATAGCATGCAATTTTTTTATTATTCATTAAATACCGATGATTTTTCTCGATACGATATTTGTAATTTGTCTAGGGGAATCGATGTGTTTATTAAATATGTCTGTCTTCATGCCATTATAAATCGATACAATTTCTAAAACTATTTCTGCTCATAAGCTTTTTCATGCAACAAATTCTGTACAAAATTGAGATACATACTTCATACTTTCTAAAGAGTTTTATCTTTGTGATTTGCCTAAGAAATCAGTCAGTTTGTAATTTAACATACTTGTTTGCAATCACAATTGCTAAAAATGTGTCTCAGTTTAATATTGCTGAAGAAGAGGTTGATGACATAGTGATAAGAAAGTATTGTTGGCAATTGTATCTGTAGCGTGATTTCCATCGCCATAGACAAACATCTGAGCTGTAGACGAAAGAAACAAGGCTATCGTACCCAAGGCCAATGGCAAACTCCCGGACGCCCCAAGTTTAAGTATGTTTTAGCACACCACGAGTGCTCACACGCTTTGAGTTTAGGTGCAACGGCCTCAAATTTCTTTACGGGCCTTAGAGAAAATACTGAGACTGTTTAATTCGGTTCGAAATCTTGCGAGAACGATTAAAACGTGAGACCATTTTAAGAGGAAAACTGGATAATGATCTTTTTACGTTCCTTACGTCTACAAAAGCCTAATTGGTCTTCATTTTTAAAGGTATGCGTGAATGATTCGCGAGAGATGAGACTTGCGTTATACCTCCCGCTATTTTCACTTTCCCCCTTTCTCTCTCAAAAATCAAGTGGAAAACTTAATTTTCCAATCCAATGGTTTGTGGACTGATCATCATCCCGATTTTTCCACGTGGAAGAATCTAGATTAGAACCCTTTTCGGGAAACTTCTTTCAAACTGCAGAGTGATAGACCATCGGATTTCTTCAGCTATCGATCACATCCACGCGCTTACTGTATTAGACAGTTTTCACGGTAGCCCTTAATCTCAAGAAAAAAAAATTAGTTATTGGTGTTGTACATTCCTAAAAGGTTTAGTATCGGAATTTCCGTCGCGTGTTTGGTGTAGCTCCAGAACAAAGTATGACCTCTTTCCTGAGTTTCAACTCATCCGTGAATCGGGTTCTTCAAAAATCTCAACTTTGAAGATAGCGTCATTGTTCCTCCCTTTATTTTCCGTACATGAGCGTCGAAACGGTATACTCGTTTAATAATTTTTCGCAGCAGATTGATCCTTTTAAAAATGAGCTTATCTTAGAGGGGATCGATATTTAAATTAAATGTGTTCTTTCTGCTATCCCGCCCTTTCTAGATCCAATGCTAGCGTTGGTATTGAATGGTCTCAACTGTTCAATAGTATTCGTTTAATGCCTTACTATCCTTTCAGATGTTTCACCGCAACGAAAAACTTTGCCACCGAATAGTAATGAAATATCTCCAGTTGTTATCTCAACAGATGAAAATTGCTTTCCACTCCAGTTTAGTGGCGTGTTTTCTTTAATAGTGTCCTGATTTTCAACATCAGGTTTGTGTATTAAAGCCTCCCATTCAGCATACAAAAATGGTAATTATTCCGCAGGATGGGTTTTTTCTCGGCTGACCTTCCTCCAGACACCACGAACCAAATTTTTAAAACTGTAAATTGTTATATACAATTGATCTGAGATAGATATTTAAATTGATTGATTTATCTTTGTTTTTTGTTCCCTCATTTCATCATTTCCAGTCGTAAGTTCCATGAGACCGCAAGAACCCACACGAGGCAATTCTACATAACTTTTGGCTGCATCTTGGCCGAATACAAAGCTGTAGTAAGAGTTATTTTTATTTTAAACTAACAGGGCGTAATCTATGACTAAGTCCCCTGAATAAATAACTCGAACCAAGGGCTCCCTCAATAGGAATAAATTTTTTTTAAAGTCCCGATATTCCCGACGATTATTTCGCCGAACTCTCTTCCACTAGAGCACCGAAATAATTTTAGAGACCAAAATATTTTCGAGACCGACGATACGGCAGTTCGTTATTTTATCGCGAGGACTAAAATTATGTTTTCCCCACAGTTTCTCTCGTAAAGCGAAAGCGGCGGCCATCACTGCACTGCGTCTATCCGAACAGCTATTCCATTGTCAAATAGCATTAGTCTCCGCGCATAGAGAGAGAGAGAGATAGAGAGAGACAGACAGATTAAGAGAATGAGAGAGAGTGAAAGAAACCATTTTCCACCAGAAGAGCAAACATCTGAGCGGCGATTCCTTTCGTGGCGCTGCTATCGCGGAAGTGGAGATATAGGAATGGAAGACGGAATGAGGTCGGAGACATAAAATGGAAATGGAGGGAGGGAGAGAGGGAATGTGAAGGAATAGGTAGGAGACGATGAGAAGAAAATGAAGAGGGAGAGAAAAACGTGGAAAACTTGCATGTTCTGTTTCATTCGACGTGCGTTTTCCTGTTTCTCTTTGTACTCTATACCTTCTTTTGTCTCTCTTCTCTCGCCCTATCACCCTCTCTTTACCTCGCTTCGTCTTTTTGTTTCCTTCCTCTCGCCTCTTCCTTTCGATGCGTCTCTCTCTCTCTCCTCTTCTCAACCTCGCTCAAATCGAAGACAGTTTCCCATCGGATGTGCGAATGCGAGATGAGAAATCGATCTTTTACACTCGCAGCAGCATTTAGGTCGAAACAGCTGCATTGCCGGTTTCACCCCTCTCCCCTCCTCTCCCTCCCTCATTCTCCCCCCCCTCTCTCTCTCTCCCGCCATGTTTTTTCCCCAACTTCGACCGAATTTGAAGTTATAACCAAGCCCCCTCCTTCTTCCTCTCCCCCTCTCTCTTCTTCTCCCTTAACTCTTTCTCTCTCTCTGCCTCCCTTCTCCACCCCTCGGCCCACCCCACACCCCAAAGTGTGTCCAAAGAGAGTTGCATCGAGTGAGAGGCGGTTGGCGGTATCCACTCCTCCTCCTTCTCTCTACCGACTCCCCCCCCCCCCCCCCCCCAATCTCATTCAAGGGACCAAGGGTTCGAAGTCCCATTTAAAATTTATCCTCTTGGCGCCAAAGCATTTCAAACGACCTCCTCTCACTCTCTGTGTGTGTGTGTATCAACGTGCCTCAGCTAATGACTCTCTTTTCCTTCTGAGATATATATGTATATATATATATATATATACACACACACATATACATACACACACACAGAATCGTATTGATTAGTCACGAACCCTAACTTGACGACTGTGAGAAACTCTTCCAACTCGAGGCGATACTTGAGCTTTTTATTTCGCGACCAACTGATCCACGTTATTGTCTCTTTCACTTATAAGTCACAATATAATTAAATGGTTCTTTTAGCGATGCTGATTATCTGCTTCTGTTTTAAAATGATATCTGACTAGTGGGATTTTTTTAGAATGCGTACTATAGTTATATAAAATACGTACTGAGAAAAAATAAGTTTTGACGATTGGCTATACGTATTCCTCTCACATTTCCAGTGAATTCAGATATATTCAATATTGTTTGATTTTTAAATAAAATCAGTTTAATATTAATCCTCTCTAATATAGTGAATTCATCATTTTCTAGTTTATAGTTATTAAAAAGAAATACTTCGCCTATGATTATATTTTTAATGTCTAAATTGATTTAAAAGTTTAAACGCAGTGGAATATCCTTCGGCTAGACGGAGATGATTGTGAAACAATTTGACAAGAATTGAATGGCGATTACAAAATACCATGGATTGATGTACTGTTTTTAAAGCTAGAATTCTGCTGAAATAGATCTATCTCATAGAGTGACTCGGTCAAGAGCCTAAATAATATATACATTACCTTCAAAAACTATGTTTTCTCTTTGAAATTATTATATATTTTTAGGTCTTGCTCATCTTCTTCAATAAATAATTGTTTCAACTATTCTACGAATGATCGCCGTAAAGTATCGAAATGCTTAAAAATGAGAAATGCAGTGTCCTACCGATGGAATAATAACTATAGATTATATATGAAACGAGGATTTTTCTAAAATGTTTTGTTGACTTTTGAATTTAATCCTGTTAGCTTCAATACTTCGTGGCTCGTAAATATGTGCTAGATTTTTAGTCAAAGAATTTAATGCATACAAATAGGAGTAAACGAGGAATGGTTCTGAAGTTATTTGATATTTTTCATATTATTTGTGCACATTGCTTACTTCATCAAAATAATAATACAAATGTGGCAGTGTTATAAGATATGACAATATCTTATTTTTGGCAGTGCTATAACCATATTATAGCATTACTATACCTCGAACATAATGCCTAAGTATAGACCTGCTAAGTAGTAGCTACGTCCTCCATAAATTATGGAGTTAATGTATCTAAAGATCATCGATGTGGGAAACGTACTTTCGTGCCGCGCTTGGTTTTTCTATTAATAACACATGACATATTTTTTCGTCGTCATTAACTTTTGCACGAAAATTCATTAATTTTCCTCCAATATACTACCCTCATTTAGAGGACTAATTCGGATAAATTTGTATAGCATCAAATGTATAATTACTCATATTATTCATTTTATTTTTAAATATTATAAAAATAACAATACTACCCAACTAATGACTAATTTTTTGCTGAAAAATTGTAAATTTGCTCGTTGTGAGACTTGTTTAACATTTTATCTTGAAATTGGTACATGATTTATCTCGTTTACTGTTTCATTATGCTGCTTAGTGTTATGAGATAGAAATGTCTCCTGATATAAGTGTTAAGTCTTAGAAGAAACATGGTTGTAATCAGAAAATTCAGCTTTATTCATGAAAACACATTTGCAATAGCAAACACCAAACGTTTCCTGTCTTTCACAACATTTATTCTTGCATGTGACCCCGTATCCATCCACCGTGTTAAGCGCGAGTCAAGGCTAATGGCAATGAACAGACAAGAAAGAAAGGAGGAAAAAAACATTTCGCTTTCCTCGCTGGTGTCCAGTGTCATCGCCGTTGAAAAGTCGTCACAATTGAGTCAGGAAATTTCCACATGCCCTCTCTCTCTCTTCCTCGCTGTCTCCGTTTCCCATCCGAAAACCAACCAGACCAAGCGACGAACTGGCCAAGTCATATCTGTCTTTTGTTTTTTTTAAATTTCCAATTCATTTTTTTCCAACACAAACCTCGCCGTCGTCGGCCCTTAACTGCTCCGCGTCCTTTTTAATATTAAAGGATCCGTGAGGCGTAATAGTTCGCTAATTGCTCGAATAGGAGGCGTCCTCATGTTTTGTCTCCCTCCCTCCCCTCTCAATGCCCACGCACCCTGCTGCAACATGGGTTTTCCGCGACAGTTTGCTGTAAAAGCGTGCGTCGCTCGGCGGCCTTCGTCTGTTTCCGATTATCGTTTGCGTTGCTCTATGTTTCGAGCTACGAGCACAGAGCGAGCGAGAGAAGGTTGCCTGAGAACACGTGAGTTGAATAAGGTTTCTTTTAATAAATTCTATTTGGTATTTTGTATATCAAGGATGTCATGTGTTCTACAGTTGTTATCGCTAGAATGAAAGCTTCGGTGAAATCAAGGTACGCATGCGCTAGTTCATTTGAAATCTTCGCGGAATTCGGTTCTCCAAATTTTCGGGCTGTCATTGATAATTACCGTGGTTTAATGAGATATTTTCCAAGGTTAACAAATTCCATTGGGGTGAATAAATAATATTTTACTCTTTACATAGTGTGGTTGTAAGTGGTACAAAACTCCCAAATAAGTATTTCATCAGCAACGGTAATTGATTAATATTTTCAGTATCTCATCATCCCAAATATAATTCATCTCACAGTCGTGCAATAACTTTTTAATGGGTACTAATCAGAACACTGTCACCATTAACAACTGAAAAACGCCATAATTAGATGTTATAATGCCAAAACAATTTTCGTATGATAGTATACTATTAATTGAGAGGTGTAAAAATTGCATATCAGGTATCTTATCTGGGCTTGAAATGTAAATAATGCTTATCGTATAAATCACCTCGTGTGTGTGTAATACAAATTTTTGGTTTCCATGGCAACGCCATTGATTTTTCCGAAATCTGCTGGATGGTTTGGGTTGTTTTATTTGAATTTCATAGAGAGAAATCATCTCAATTACGTTGATCAACGGAACATGAGGTATTCTTTTTTTTAGACTATGAGACGCAGCCACTTGTTTATTCCTGGGTCCATTATTTAATGTTTGCATTTGTTTATTTGGACGAAACATTGCAGGAGATAGCCCATAGTGTATAGAATTTTGGATGAAATTGTTTCTTATTGACGTTATGTTAACCAATAAACAAGTATAAACATCTTGTAGAGAAGAATTTTATATTCTTTGGTTACAACTTTAAAATTTCATGATTCCTTGCAGTATTTACACTTATCCACTGTGTATCAGTTTGTTAAGTTATAAGTAAATTTTACTAAATGTCATAGTAAAATTTAACCTTTTAGAGATTATGTGCATTACATCAGTGATGTTGTTTATTTATTTATTAAACTGTATATTAATCCCTTGACGGTTTCGTTATCCAGGTTACAGCAATAGGTACAGTATTAATTTGCAACTTTTCAACTTTCGCGACTGCTAATGTTTATTACATTCGATTCTAAACGGAATATTTCGAAAGTGATAGTGAAAAACCTGCTACAAAGTACTGAGGATTAGTAATGACAGTGCTACAGTTTCGCTTTAGCTGAACGTAATATTCCGTCAGAAACCGCTTTGGGGTTAATTTTGCTTTAGTTTTCATTGTTTTGCTCAGTAATCGCTATTTCCAGTTAAGCCTTCCAGAATATTTAAATGCTTCAAAAGGTAACTGGGCATAGGAAATTCAGAATAGTAAAGCTGTCCAAGACAAATCCATTTTTCAGAATTAAAAATTTTGACCAATTTTAGGCTACTTTTGCTTTATTGCGTCAATTTTTTGTATAATAAATCAATACCTTTACCTGTTGTCCCTCATGTCGCTGGGAAAGTTTGCATGATTGTACTTTATTTTATCACTAGCAGAATTTCCCGTTGAATTTCAACGGATTTAGTGAATCTAAAACTTCGACCGTGTAACGTGAACATCGTAAGAATAAGATAGTACACAGTTTTAACCGTTGAATAAAATAAAAATGAAGAAAACCCGTTCCCAATTACCTATTTAAATTAGTGAAAGATGAAAATCTTGCTCTCTGAAAACTCGAAAATTACGTGTAAACTTATGGGAAAATAATTATTGTATTACGCACCTCCCACCCCCAATTTTTTATCGCCATATAGCCTATGTTATCCGCTTGATATAATTATTTACCTATGCGAAGTTTTGTGACGATATCTTCAAAGGTTTTAAAAATCACAATTTGCGGAAAATCTACGTCTAATTATTTAAGTTACTTATGTACGTAGTTTTAAAAACAGTTTTCTTTGGAGAACTCTATGCCACACTTTGTTTCTTTCTTCGCTACTTCAGTTTATATTAGGTATATATTATTTCTTTTAGTTTATATTAGGTATATATTACTTCTTTTAGTTAATATTACGTATTGTTCATAACGGTTGTCACGTAAATTGTTAATCCAACAATACGCTCATTCCAGTGTTATTTAAATGGGAAAAATTAAAAGAGAAAATCATTCGTAATATAAAATATGTAGTCCAAATCACTTTAATCACTTTTCCTTAACTTTTTATTGCGGTTAAAATGGCATCTTCTTCTTGCTTCTATTTTTTGTAGTTGTTGCGCTATAAATGCACAAACACTCTTCAAAATATTTATAGTAGATATTAGAAGATAGTTCAGTTAAAAACAAAAAATATTTGTTTTCCATGTAAGCAAATTAACATCGTACACAGAAATTGACAAAGGATATTACGTTAAAATTTTTCCCGTATAAATGCATTGAGTCTCAATTTCGGCGACAATGGGAGTTGTCATGGTAGCTTATAATTGGTATTGTAGTAAAACTGATAAAATCACGTATTTTATTGATTCTTACCGCATTTCTACGCGAATTAGACCAGAATTCGGAATATGCCTTCAATAAAAATAAACTTTGTTCTTTCCCGCTAAAAAGTATCCAAGTCTCAAGTTCGTACCTTTATTTTAAGTAATTTAAAAGTGCAAATTCAAAGTAGTCTACACTTATCCCTGTATTTCAATTGCAGGACGCGGCAAAATACGTGACATACGATAATTAAATCGTTCGCCAATTCGAATAAAAGTGACGGACAGACACAAAACCTTGACCATTCAGTAAGTTAGGATGTAAGGATGAATCATACCAAATTTGGTTATTCTAGCTTTTATCATTTCGGAGGAGTTCCATGAACAAACCAACAAACACAAAAACACACCCTTCAAAATATATTATAGGAGAAGAAACCCGTGAAAAAGCAACGTAGAGTTGTCCATGACTGAACACTGACTGGTAAATGTACACCAGATACGTGAGCGTATTTACGTTAATAAACATTATAATGTAGAATATAATTATTTTAAATACAATTCCGGTATTCAATAGACGAAAGAAGGTCAATTACTTTCATCAATAAAAGCTTCCTGAATAATAATCAGTATCTATTTACGTTGCTATCCATAAACATCGATCGTTTCATTGCTTAAACAAAAGTGCGAAGCGAATAACGCTAAACTTTCGTCTGTTTATAAGCTTCATTGAAGCTAACTGAATCTGAGGTAACAATGACGGCCGCCTTGGCAACGCCCGGAAAAAGTTCGAAAAATCCACAAAATTTCGAAACAAAAGGCGTATTTCTGAAAACTTCGACCGTGTAACATGTAAACTTCGCAGGAATAAGATAGTGTAGAGTTTTATTCGTCCGATAAAGTAAAAACGAAAAACATCGGTCCATATTTACAAATTTTAATGCTTGAAGGAAGAATACCTTGCAAGTCAAGAAATGGATTTATACGTGTTATCTTATGGAAAAATGTTAATCCCCTATATTGGCAGCACTGATTAATCCTTGTTGACCAAACCTTGACCATTCACTAAGTTAGGATGTAAGGAAGAATCGTACCAAATTTGGTTATTCTAGCTTTTGTCGTTTAGGAAGAGTTCCATGAACAAACACACAAACACACGCTTCAAAATATATTATAGTAGATTACGCATAATTGATAATCATGTAACGTATAAATTCGCAATTTAAGTGCCGTCAATTGAATATTCCTTGAATGTTCTTTCAGAAATGCTATAACCCAGAGCTGGAGTTACCCCTTTTTAGCAAATTCCATCGAAATCGCTGAACATAAGTTTCTGAAAGAGTTACTGAATGAATAATCCATTATCAAGCATTTATTTATTATGACGAACATATTAGGTTACTCTATGAAATACTCATTAAAAATTCAAATCATTCGTGGCATTAGTATTTTTTGAGTAATTAAAATTTAATAAAAAATTTAAGATAATAATTGATATCATCTGATGTAGCTTAAAGATAATTCATATCAAAATTTTGTCTCTAAAAATGTCGAAGTCAAAACATTTGCCACAAATATGTAAGTTGCTAAACTCACTACATAATTTTATAAATACGTAGAAGAAGGTATCTATTAATAATTATCTTCAACGTGACTATTGTTTGTTGTGTTTTTAGGCGCGTTTCGCTTCCAGCGTGAGCGCCTATTATCGACTGTCTGTCCGTCCGTTCGCCCGCATGTTCGTTCTCGGCTTCTACCAGATTTTCATGAAATTTGATATTAAGGATTTACAGACAAAGATAATGAGAAAATCGCAAAAATGAATCACGTACGCCAATCAGGGGTACCACTTTACTGGTAACAACAAACTAAATTTTCGTCATCTCTCGTCAAGTATTAGTCATATCAAAATATCTTTCAAATAAAAATTGTAGAACTGGTAAAGTAAGAGTATTTTCTTTCCTATACATTTTTATCGTAGGAGTAGCCGTTATCGAGAAAATCAAACAAGAATGTCTTAATTCAAGTTGACCAGAAATTTTCTTAATGGTTACTTCTTCATTGTTGCTAACATAAACAATCTCACAAACAAACGTTTAATTTCATTATGTGTACAAGCAATATTTTTAAATAGGAAGAAGATTATTTATGACGAATAAAAAACTTTAAAACGCTATTTCCCTTACGTGCAGGTATATAATTTCTTTCTAATACGCCATTGCACGAAACGCGCCCATTTGTGATACGTTGTGCACTTTCCTAACTTGTTTATTTTAGTTTTAGGAAAATTTTTTTTATTACTTACAAGGCTAAAACCAATTAAAGAAATGTTAAACCGTTGTTTTATGCTCTTGCATGACGGCGAAAAAATCATAATATATGGCAATTAAAGGTTAGATGATTACCAGATAAATTTCAAAAATATTCAGCCTGGACGTTAATCCACCGTCATTAATGTCACGTAATTTATGCCTCGTCCTTATTAAATATGTATGACGAATAGAAAAAATCCAAATCGGTCATAAACCATAACTATGTATATCAAGTTAAAGTATTTACTTTATATTTTTCGTAAAAATGCGATTTAAGCTAAAATATCCGTTGTCAATCCGTGATTCAATTTTTTATCATTAATGATAAACCAACGCTTATCTTATTTAGGACGATTAAATCAATACGTTTATTACAGTAACTTCAAATAGTGTCAACAACCATAGGATGACGAAACGTAGTCTTTTATATAAGTTTTCATTTTTTATGGTTTTTCTACTCTACGAAGCCAAAGTAATCTAATCTTCCTCCTGTTCACATTGATTCTATTTCTTTTCTACTTTCAATATTTTCATTTCATGCTTACCTTAATGAGTTTTAAGAAAATTTAATTTAAACAAATTGATTTATTACATCATTCCTTTTAAATGTAACCGAAAGTCTTCATGGTAAACCATAAAAATATCTTTGGCTTCTTATTCCTTCGAATTGTAGGCTTATGCATTTTACTTTAATATTTGCCCGTTTATATCTTACTAAATAATACTCATTTCGTCTTCAGTTATCTATATAGTTCATATTTAATAGTATTTATTTGCCCCATTGCTTGTTTTCTTCATTTGTTCACTGTCTGCTACTTAAGATCGGTGTGCCATGTTTTTGTTGCTTGCAATTATTTTGTTGTCTTTTCCTTCGTGCAGTACCGTAATTTTCCGATTATAATACGCAACCTAGTATATAATACGCACCCATGTTTTCACGAGTGAAATGTGAAAATTCTCTTATCAATATGTATAATACGCACCTATTTTTTTTGTAAAAGATCAATGTAATTTTACTTGACTATGTGTAGTATCGGGACAGTTCTCGCCTTGCCGCAAAATGAGATACGTATGAGAGAGTTTAGAAGAATATTATGTTACGTTCTGACTCTCCCATTAAAGATCGCTATGCTGTATAAAAATATTTTGTCTCAATGTCACCTTTTGTATTAATCAGGTCGGCTGGAATACAAGTTCGCGCTTTGCTGCCAAACTAGATATGTGTGAGAGAGTTTACGAAAATATCACGTTATGTTCTGACTCCCATTAAAGATCGATACAATGTATCGAAATCTGTCTCAATGTTGCCTTTTGTATTAACCTGACTGGTTGGAATAACAGTTTGTCCTTTGCCGCCCAGCGACATCGTTTACGTGAACATCAAGTCCAATTCATTCAAGCCGATCGAGGTGTGTAAAATGTTCTCGGCGACGCAATTTACGTAGACGATGAGAGAGAACAAAAGGTCGCCGAGGAACTGTTTGAGGACAGTGAGGGGAGTGGTAATGAATATCTAGGCTTTAGTAATTCTGACAGCTAAAGTAAATATTCTTATTTTTGTTTTGAAAAACAATATTTAAAGGAATGTTATCGAAATGCATTGAAATGTACGATTTATTTGTAAAAACATGTTCGTTATCGAAATGCATTGAAATGTATGATTTATTGGTAAAAACATGTTCGAAAATATAAATTATTTCCTTACTGAAAAAAGTTGTATGCATTTATAACCATATATAATACGCACCCTAACTTTTTGTCAACTATTTCGAGAAAAAATGAGTATTATAATCGGAAAATTACGGTATTTAAAATCCCATTATGTGTATTTATGCATATGAACCCAAAGTTAAATTAATAAACTAATATCTATTATCTATTCAATGTTTATTCGTCAAATTATAGTAATTCCATCTTTACCTTTATGCGAGATATAGGTATTAACAATCAACCTGTTTTCTGTTTCCTATTTATTCATTTTCTTCTTATATTTCTAATTATCTCGAATTATTTTTGTTGATTATCTTTTGGATGGTATTTATTCCACGAAATATATATATAACACTTCTTTCCGTGTTTTAGTGTTAGAATATAAAAAGCATATTTTCTTACTTTTCGAACACATCCTGAAAACTTCCAAAACGTTAATCATAAATTTTATTCGAGGAAAGAAATAAAAATATTTATGTAGGTTTGAAAATTTGGCGCAATTAATGTTTTTTTGACTAAATTTCTCGGCCATGTTCTCGTACTAGATTTGCATGGTTGATAAATGTTGTTAATGTATAAATTTTACGTATGCGTGATAGTGTTTTTTGTAAATTGCTCTTTTATCCTTTTCAGAGGCATAATTTACTTCTTTCAGCTGTAATTATTTCTAATTATTCCTATTGCGTGTATGGTCTCTCTTTAAGAAATAAATAACCTTTATAACCGGTCTACTTCTTCGATGATTTATTCTCATTGATTGGATAAAAATTGCATTATTTCTTTCGTCATTTTCTAGCAGTTTCGTTGGACATCTCCGCGACACTAAAGACTTTTATCTCGACCTATTTCTTGTTTCATATCTCCATATTTGAATTTGAAAATATTTTACCATGCAGTGAACGTTTTATTTTAAGGCTTCTTTAAAATGTATAAAAAACAAGTTATATTAAAACAAATAGTGTTAACCATAAACTTGGATAAAATTAACGTTATTCATCTATAATTAAATTCAGTAATAGTTTGCGTTTTATTTCGCTACGAAGGTTTCTTCCAAAAACTTTATTGACGAACTGTTGAGAATTTGATCACCTGTTATTAGCGTAAATTAATCTTGTTTTTTTGTGGTTATATCACCACATATTTGGTCACTAGAGCCTCTTTTGTGTTATCAATATGAAACTACGCTCAAAATTTCATCTTTCTGTCTTATATACTTTCCTAGATATTAATTTTTTAAATGGGTCCATATCTGGCCGTGTATATTTTTCAAAACTAAAATCTAAAACAAAACAAATGGAAGCAGTACAGAAACAATTCTAAATTTGCAGCTCTCTATCGTATACGGTTTCGTCACGATTTCGATTTCAGCAAGTGCACAGACGAATAGACAGACGCCAAAGTGAAACTAAAAGCGCATTTTTTAACAAGCTAAAAAAGAAACTTAAACGGGAATTATTAAGATAATGTTTCCATTACTAGTGGAAAAAGATCGCAACACTTAATTTTCATGTTTTGATACAGCAAAAATTAGGTATATATAGTCAGGAGTGTTTTTATCAGCATAATATTCTCGAGCTTTTTAGGCGCGTTTCGCTTACAGCGTGAGCGCCTATTATCGTCGGTCGGTCCGTCCGTCTGTCCGTCCGTCCGTCCGCATGTTCGTTCTCGGCTTCTAACGAACGGATTTTCACGAAATTTTATATTAAGGATTTACAATCAAATATAAGAAGAAAATCGCAAAAATGAATCTCGTACGCCAATCAGGGGTATCACTTTACTGGTGACAAAAAATTAAATTTTCTTCATATCTCGTAAAGTATTGCTCATATCAAAATGTTTTTCAAATAAAAGTTGTAGAACTGGTAAAGAAGAGTATTTCCTTTCCTATACATTTTTATGATAGAAGTAGCCGTTATCGAGAAAATCAAACAAAAACGTTGAAATTTCTTACATGGTTACTTCTTCATTGTTACTAACATAAACATTCTCACAAACAAACGTTTAATTTACTTACGTGTGAATGCAGTATTTTTAAATAGCAAGAAAATGGATTATTTATGATGAAGAAAAGAACTTTAAAACGCTATTTCCCTTACGTACAGGTATATAATTTCTTTCTAATACTCCACTGCACGAAACGCGCCCATTTGTGATACGTTGTACACTTTCCTAACTTGTTTCCTGATTGTAAGGGATTCGCGATGTTTCTTAAGATCGTTATCTATGATGAAGCGACAACTGAATAACCGAAATAGTTTCTTCTAATGCCATTCTTTTTAATAAAATAAAATTCTTTGCCATTTGCGCTTGCCGGAAGCTTGACGGATAAATAGCGCGAATGAATTTGTCATTGCTTAGTTGTAAGTTACTTTTTTCTTGCCCAAACAATTTCGGTAGCTTCCTTAGAAATGATTTTCTTGGTTTTAATTCTACCTCTTTGAACTTCTTGAAAATCTACAGTATTGAGAGAAAATTAGACTATTACATCGTGTAAGTTTATGTAAGCAATATCGTTTAAAATAACAGCTATTTTTTATAATTTAAGATTTATTTCCAGCGTACTTGAATATCAGCCTCGTTATTTCACTTATTGGCATTACTAAAAAAAGACAAACTTTTCAGTGATTTGAAAATTGCAATGTGACTTCAATGTGAATTATATGCAGTTATTCATGATTATGGATATTTAATCAACTTATTATATGTTTTTAAGGAGGCGGGCGTATGTATAGCATTTGAATGAACGAAATTATTATTGGAATATCACGTATTTTTGTTGATTATGAAGAATGGATATAAATTTAAGCGAACTTCATTTCGATCCGGATGATCAACATTAACAAGCTCACTTATGCCATCTAAATTGTAATCATTCGCATTCACCTACTTCTACGGGAAATTTAACATCAACAAGATAACGTGTTATGCCCGAGCATGTGTTCTGTTTCTTAAATAAATTGCTTTAGTTTTGGATATCGATGGTAATTTCATCGGTCTTAGAGATTAAAAATAGTGTATCTGATGGAAATCTAATTATGTTTGTCCTCCATATGCGATTTAAGCTCACAACGCAACACTCAAATTAATTCACTTAAAAGCCATTTGTAGTGCAATTTCTGGTTTGCACGGACTTTCTCTTGCGCATGGGACCGCAATGGCATTAACTCCCATGAAATGAGATGTCGCAAGGAAGGCATAAAAAATGCCGTCCGAACTCCTCTCCTTGTACATCCAACATTCCGAACCAGCTTGGCCATCTTTCCCACCAAAGATTATTCTCACAAAAAGGCACCGCTCGATATCTTTCTATCAGAGTCCGCATTGTTATTTTTTCAGTATCCTTACGCTAAAAATATATGCATGTATTTCTATAAACGTGTGTGTGTGTTTAACGTAATGCTTTTCGAGTGCACCTATGATGCTGCTCAAAAACTCGATACATTCCGTGCAACATACGGCAATTTTGATTCATCTTTTAAAGATTATATAAATCAATGAAAGGGGCAATTAATACACTTATTAACAATTTAGGCCGCACATTCTATTGTGTCGAAACACCAGTAAACATTTGTATTTGACATCAACTGAAAAAGTCGGCTTCTTCATTAATATATAAGTAATATTGACCTTTTTATAGCTTAGTTAAGAACCTAATGATACCCAATAACTAGACCTTTGCCAATTTCCTGAGAAATGACCGTCCCCTTCTCCATTTATCCTCTGCAGGCTAGCCGCGGCCCAGCAGGCGAGTCAACTCCAGCAACAGCAGCAACAGAGCTATTCTCGCGGGCGGTTCCCGTGGTCCAAACGGACTCCCCTTCCGCCCCCTCCTCCCTCCACCCTCCTCGCCGGCCTCTCCAACGCCCAGCCCCGACGCCGCCTGCAAGGGGCACTTGGGGGAGGCCTGTACGGCGCCTCTTGGCCCCCCATCTCTCGTGATAGCACTGCTGCGTCGGGCACGCGTGGGGGGGCGGGGTTTGGCAGCAGCGGCGGCGGCGGCGAGCGGCGAGGAGGCGGCAGGGGGGCGGGCGGTGCCCTCCCGGGGGAGGAGGAGGAGGAGGGGGAGTTCGGGGAGGAGGACGAAGCAGACGAAGACGGAGGAGGAAGGGGAAGAGGGGGAGGAGGAGGAGGAGGGGGTTGGGGAGGCGGGGGCGGAGGGGGGATGGTCGGGGGAGGCGGGGGGGCTGGGGGGGCCTCCAAGGGCCCCTCTTCCCTCTTCGTGCTCAGCGAGGACAACCTCATCAGAAGGTACACGAGGTTCATCATCGATTGGCCATATCCTTTTTATACTCAGCAGAGAAATCTTTTGATAAATACTCTTAAATTTAAGCCCTTATTCTTGCTCATCGTCTTGGTTCTCGAGCGCTTAGTATGAAGAAAATTCATCAAGTTTGCGAAAGTTACATTAATTTCATGGTTTCAATTGCATGTCTTGATTTTTTTCTGGATCAATTATCTGCCTCTAGTCATCGCGGGCACAGCTCTTTTCACTTGAGAAAGACATTTTTTGTCAGGCTAATGCTTGCATTAATTGCCACGAATTTTGTGAATATTTTTCAGCATAACGAACTTTTTCGCAAAAGTTAGCTCGGGAACCAAAGATGCGAATGTAATAGTAACGCATTAAGTAGGTTTAGGTTTATTTCTATATTCTCTCTTTAATGATTGATCCCCTTTAAAAGTTTAGCAATAGCTTTATAAATTATTTAAAATTTATTGTAATACTGAACGATTCCTATATACGTAATTGTCTTCTGAACTTGGTATATATGGTGCAAAAATAATTTCAACAGCGGTTTAAATACTATTTTACTCGAAATTTGGGCAATTTTTTTATAGTTTGGAGACATTTTTGTTTTATAAATTCTTTAAAAATTTCAAATAATCTTTGAGAAAAACATTAGCGATATTAGATAGGTATAAAAAAAACTCTCCTTGACAGATCCATTGACTTCTAAAACAGCATTTTTCTGGTACTAACCGCATGCATACAATTTCATTTGTTTATTCATATGAATATGTAAGAGTATTTTTATTCTTTTATATTTTTATGTTAAATCAATTCCAGGAATGTTTTTAAATCCGGTCGTTGTATGCGACTTCTATATGTTATGTTTCCAGTGTTAAACTATTAACTTATTGAAATAGCACCGATATAGCTCAATTCACATATTTTTTCATTTTCTGATTGTGCTGTCAACTAAAAGAATTGTACCGTAAACGTAGTAAATTTCCACGAAACTCTTATCGTCTGTAAATAGCAGTTATTGATTGCTTATAATTATCCGCGAGGAAAATCGTTTTTTAGTTTACCAATGTTTACAGTATGTTACGTCTTCTATTATTTAATAATTTTGTAATTAATATCCATTTCGTATATTTAAGGTATTTATCTTAAAAACTTCAAATTAAAATACGTTTGTTTGATCATCACGAGTTAGGTGAGCCGCTTACCCTTATTTTTTCACTGATAAGAAATGTTTCTTTGCCGAAATAGGGAATCGAATTTTAGATAAATCTATTAGTATTATCTATTTAATGTGTCTGTTATTCTGTAACGAAATATGCATGTTTATTTATTCCTTTCTATTTTAGTGAAATATCTTTTGAAACTGCAAATTATATGACCGAAAATGTTTATCCAAATTATAATTCTCATGGAATATACGGAAGATGAAGATATTAATTGATATTATCAAATGCCACGCCTATAATAATTGTTGCAGTTAATACACTATTTTCGAATGATGTGTAGTATAAAACGATGTGAAATATCAATGCTGTAACTTTTTGTTTCGCCGTTCATATTCACCCTTAATTTTATCAGTAACAAGTTAAAACTATTTAGTATTGTATGCGGAATAACGAGTATAAAATATCATTATTAATTATTCTTATAAAATTCTTTAATTCGATGATCTAAACATTAATTACGATTCACAAAGAAGGCGGATCATTTTGGCGAATCACTGACCCCTTTCCGTGGCTCCATGATCTGCTGAAATAGCAAACCTAATTCCAAAATTTTCGGTTCAGGCGGTTGGGAATCCGCTATCCGTTCGCACCAATGCCAAACTGCGCCAATGCCTTTCGGTCGGAGTAGCAGAAGATTTGGAAGAGCAGCTCAACACATAGACCCCCCATTCAGCCGAGCTTAGATGCATAGACGAATTCCAAACTTAGTTCTTACCAAGTGAATCAGTGTTATTGATAACGTTTTCCTTCGCTTGCTTTCATATTTCCGCTCATATTTCCTTGATAGCTTTTAATGATAGTATCAGGCTGAAAATTTATCCATAAAATTTGTTTTACGCGATCGAATTTTAAGATTTGATTGCTATTTAATTACCCCGTTATGTTCTTAATTTTGTATTGTTTCGATTCTAATACCTGTTCTATGATTTATGATCTATACTAAATTTATGGTAGACTTTTTTCCCAATCAAATTCTAAAGTGGAAACATTATCTGTAGCGATTTGAACCCGTAAATTGAGTTATTTTAATTTAAATCATCTCTAAAGGATTTCGTTGGTTTTTAAACTAGTAAAAGAATCGTCCAAAACTATTCAGACATTGGTAGCAGTACTCTAATAGTCATGTAATTTTCTTTCATAGTCATTCACATATTTACATCCTTTCTTCGGCTCGTTTATTTAAACAGATTTATCCATGATATTTTATTGCTTTTATAATACTTTGCTAATATTATATCAAATGAATTTTTCTTAATAAGAAAAGAACCCTTTGACAATAATATACTAGATTGGTCTTACGAGGTGCGATAATATTTCCTTCATGGGCAATAACCTCTTTATCCGATAAGATGCGCAAATAAAGTACAGGACGATAATACATAATTGCATTCAATTATTGACCTTTTAGATTTGCCGCACAATCGAATCTCTAACGCTGATTGATCGTCCCAGCATCTATTAAACCGACGCCATCATCTTTTGCGCCAACTCCCGCCAAAATTTCACCCTCCTTTTCCACCTCGCGATCACTTTATTAGCCTAATATCATTCCGTAATTTCCGATTCATCGTTCTGAAAAATAGTAATTTTTTACTATCAGAAAGTTAAATTTCCGCTATACGTAAGGGAATTGATTTTCCCGCAAAAGCACGGGTAATGGAAGTCTCTTCGGCCTGGCACGTGATTCCCTCTCATCCCCACTCCTATTTCTCCTCCCCAAACCCCTTTCTCCCCTTAAACCAACCCACACGCTACCCCACATCCCACTTCCTCCAACCCTCACTCTTCTCTCTTTTTCAAACCTCATATCCCCGGATCTGCCACTTCCCTGCGTATCCTCCTCTCCTCTATCTTCCGCTCCCTTCTTTCTCTTTCCCATCCCTTCCGTTTCTCCGTCCCCATCGTTCTCACTTCCGCCGCTAGGGGTACAAAAGTCACCAGTAAAATGCCCATGGACCGAAAGCGTTTTAGACCGGCATCATTAAACCGGAAGGCAAAGGAGGATGTCTGGTTTGTTGCTTGCTTACCAGGACTCCACGTTCCAATTATGACAGATTAAGGGTTTTAATCTGGGCGCCGAGATCTAATGACGGCGAGTGATGGGGACGCATTCATTTAGGCCGTTTTCCAGCGAAAGGTTGTTTCTCTCTCTCTCTTCCTCTCTCTCTCTTTTTCTTCTCGCTGTAACTCTCGTGTTCGCTCCTCGGTGGTGTCATACACAACGATGACCCAGAGATATTAATAAGAAAAGTTTAATCGGTTTTACGGTTGACGTTCCTTGCTCTAAAATAAAACGCGTGCGCTTTTATGGACTGAATTACCCGCTTAATTCATAGAAATCAATGTTATATTGCGGTAGATTCAAGACTTGGTTAGAAATAAATAAATTCGGAGTTCGATATTGTATTACATTGTTCAATAATTGTATTTTTTATAAAAGAATTCAAGTTATATTCCGTAAATAGTATTTTAAAGGATTTATTGGATGATTAACAATGTAAACTAATGACACATTTTAATTATAAGGTTTTTTATAGTAATTATTATAGTATTTTTATCAGATCCATTCTCAATATCCTAATAATTCAGTTAATCGTATTTACTTTAGGACTCATTGATGATTTATCCTTAAATGGAGTGTTATTTTGATAGTCGAATTGGATTTAAACCATATTTGCTTTCCCTATGGTATTTTAACTTACGCATTGCGAAAGTACTGTTTCTTGACGAAAAGTTCTTACTAGCAATAAATTCATTGAACTGAACCAATAACTAACAGATAACCTTTGTACCTCAATAAACAAATTCTCACGGGTACTTCATAATGCGTAAATACAGCGTTTTTAAAAGAAAATGAGTATCATATAAAGTAAAAACATTCGAAATTAATAGGTTTAAAAACAGGATTGTCTCGATATCATATAAAGATGAAATTTTAACTCTGTGCTGTATTTCCATGCATGGAAAAAATTATAATAGGATTCAGTATTAAATTTGTTGTAATTAAGTCTGTATCTAATTTAAATCCGAAATTTTGTACCATGTGGTAGTAATTCATCTTTCCACAAATTGATTTCTATTCGATTTCAGCCTAACAGAAATATAATGCTTTAGTTGTTTTAATCTTAATATCCATATTGTTTTATGAATTATAACTATAAAATTCGTATAACGTAAAAATTTTCGGTAAAATGTTTGCTCAAAAAAGATATAATTACATTAGCCGATATGGCCATAAATGAAAATATTTGCAAATATTTAAGTCCTTGAATTTTCATCCGGGTAAAAAAAACTGCATCAAAGTAATTTTTTCGCCAAGTTCGATAAAATTGTAATAATATTGTCTATTTTCCAGGAAAACGAAATCCATGAAAAATACAAGTTAGATTTAATCTCATTAAAAACTGAAGATTGCCGTTACTGTTTGACCTAAAACACTTAACGGCCTTGCATGCGTTTTTGCGCAAGTCTTCAACGCTCACCTCTTCGTTTTTCACGTAATTAAAAGAGAAGGAAGGGGTCAGATTGGTTTGATAATACTGATAAGTTACACGAAGTAGTTTAGAACCCGTGCGTAAGCTTCGCAGTATAGCATCGACCTTCGGTTATTGACGAATTCTCGTGAATGTAGGGCGAGCGGCGTATCTTTCAACCGCGTACGGACCCTCTTTTTTTTACTCGCGCTGCCTGGCAACGTCTCGTTTCCATGGAGGAGAGATGCCACGAGTGCACGTGTACTCCGGGCTGTCGCCAATCCCTTAGCCCCGTACATTTAGACTTTCGGTCGTGCTGGGTTGCAATGCGGGCTGCGTCGCCATGTCTCCAAGGCTCCCGTCCCTTCGTAGGAAGTCTATGTGCGTTACGTCAGCGGGATAACCTCTCACTTACGTTAGGAAGTGTTTTGAACTTATTGTTGTTCCGATGCAGGAAAACCTTTATTTTTAATGCATTAATAATACTGACGCTACAACCGCTATTGAATTTTTTATTAAAAAAGCACATATATTTCGCAGTACTTCAGTGAAGTGAACATGAATTTTCCTACTTGCTTTCAGTATGAATTTAATATATTAATATCTTACAGCAAATGTTGTAGTAACTTGTATGTTGTTTACTATATGCTTACGAGAAAATAATCACAAACATCTTTCATGGTTGATTCACCGAAATTTCCTAATCGTTTCATTATAATACAGAGATTTGCCGACGTTATCTAAACTAATAATATTTAGAGCTTCACAATTTTTCTCGAAACGGTTATTATGAATATATTCTCTGGATTGTAGTAGGATTTAAATGCCCATTTAATTTTTCATTAATACAGCAATCACAAACGTTGGTTTAACAATAGTGTAATTTAATATCTGATTCTTCAGAAAGAAATTTTTTCATATTAATTACGAAGAAATTATGCCTGAGAGCATTGATTTTATCTGATTTCAAAACGTTTTGAGCGATGACTAACTGAAACTTATGTTTTATTGTTTTAGTAATTCGAATTCCTTTAGTATAAAATATTAGATTTACAGATTAAACTCAACGATAGCTTTTAAATTAAAAGGATTTTGGAACATTAATTTGTCAAAATTAAAAACGTTGAAATCATTTTTTTAAATCCTCTTTTAAAGTATTCCATACAATCGAGGTTGATTCAGTTTTAATAAGAGTATTGATACTTTTTAAACACACTCCTTGACCGTGAATTTTAACGAAGAAAAACGCTTGCTTCCCGATAAGATTTCCCTTAGTACATAGTCTTTTTCGTAATTTTTCAATCGTTAATTACTGCACAAAGGATTTTCCAGCATCGATCACGGTCGCCACGCCTTCCTCATTCTATTAATAACGCTTGACTGAGTTAAAGTCCTCCTCTAAACCTTATGGTTTACTGAGCACAGGGTTAACGCCTATATTGTTGAGTTATGACGCTGCGCATGCATCGGGAGGAGGAAGGAGGTTGTGAAAGGGGCGTCGAAATGAGGGGAGGGATGGGGGCGAAGTGATAAAAATGGAGAGGAAGATAGACAGAGGGAGAGATAGAGAGAGAGAGAGGACCGAGATGGGGACGGCGGGAAAGGATGGGATAAGCGAAGTCGGAAGGGAGGAGAGAGGGATGAAAGGGATTTGGGAAAGGGCAGGAGAGAGAGAGAGAGAATTGAATGGTCGAGGAAAGAGGCGGTAGGTGGAGAGGGGCGTAGGAGAGAGAGAGGATGTAAACGGGGTAGAGAGAAGGGGACGTGAGTGGTGGAAGGGCGAGGAGTAGGAGAGAGGGAGACACGGAGAGTTGGCAAGGGGAGGGGGTGAGGGAAGTAGGGGAGTTTCGCGATCTATTTCTGGACGAGGTTCGTCCAGGGCATTCGTACTTGTTTGAGCCACTCAGTTGTTGCCCTCGAATTGCATTGCTTCCTTTTCGTGCAGAAGATGAAGAAGAATGCGACCGAAAATAAAAAAAGCCAAATAAGGGATATGTACCGCGTTAGTTCTCCTCAAGAATGACATTGAACGCTACCACTTACTGTTAGTCGGGCGTAGATTTGACAAATAATTATTATTTTTAGACAAGATAATGTACCGTACGAATGGATATTGAATGAATTTCATTCGTACCTTAGTGGACGTTTTAATTGTATACAGGATATATGATGGTAGAGTATGCGGATCAAAAGGGAGAGGAAGACCAAGAAAAAGTTGGCTGAATGTGGTGGAGGAGACTCTCAAGAAAAGAGAGATCAGAAGTTTAAGGAATGGAAGACGATGTATGAAACGGTGCATGGATGTGTTTGAAGCGAAAGAAGTTTGTAAGGATAGAAAGGTGTGGAGAAATGTTTTCAATGGTAGAGGCAATTAGCTTGTTAACCCCGTAAGGGAACAGCGTGATTGGAAGGGATGTATGTATGTATGTATGTATGTAGCCAAATTGACGTGGCTTTTTCATGACTCACAGCTTTCTCTGATAGAGCTTGCAATTCTGTGTTAGCTACTTAGAATTAACATCAACCTTCTGAATTTTTTGTAGAATAGTTGTAAGTTTATAGAAGGCTATACCTGAAAAACGAGAGAGTCTGTGTGACAAACGTGGTACAATAACATAAGCACGGTATCTGAAAATCCACTCCCTATTCTTAAATTGTTATTGCTCCCAAACTGAATAATACGAAGGTTGTTCAAAAAGTAAATTTACGTGTTTTTAAGAAGTTGATTTTATTACAAGGCACGCCATTGTTTACAATTGTTTAAACAACTTATTACCTCTTTTCTACATGCCTAACAAAATATTGTACTATGCGTAATGCACCAGTAATTAACCTTATTAACTTACTTTACGAACAACCCCCCTATATTCAAACATTTATTTAACCTGAATTGAAGTATATTAATTACTTTACTTTATTACAAAATTAAAAACAAGTTTGCAATGCTGAAATTTAACGTATGATCCATCATTATCCACATATGTAGCAATCAGTCGTTCAAATTGAAAGGTGACAGAAAAGCAGTCTTTAGCCCGAAAACCATCAAAATATGACTCATAGATTTGGAGACAACGGATTCTGTAAAAGATTTAAACCGATTTGGGAGACCGTCAACATCACGTTTAGGAGTAAATGTGAATGGTGTACGAGTAATGCTCAGTCGAAGGCCTAAAAATCTTTACGACAGTCAATCAGAGTGAGCTGATTACCACGTTACACAGTTCATTATATACTAATTGATGTACTTTAAAACAAAATTGATAATGTCCTTGGTAATGCGCCAGATGTTTTATTGAGAAAACCTGTTAAAAGTGCACCGGTAAGATTGCAGAAGTGGGTGGACAGTGATGGAGCCTACGTTGAATTTCAGCTTCGTAATAAATATTTTTAATTTTCTTATAAATTAAACGGTCATAGTTATACTTCATATCATTTAAAGAAATGTTTTAATATAAACTTCAGTTACGATCAATAACAGTTTTAAAATAGGAAATGACTTTTCAGGTAACTTGTATTAATTATTCAAAATCCTAAAATGTGTGCGCATTAAGGGTCTTTCTTTTGCAATGCTTGTAATTTAGTTCCACAGAATTACCATTAAAACTACACTGCATAATAGTAGTCCTATGTGGGAAATCTGGAAGAATGATATCGTTCCATCGTTATTACCAACCTGATTGACTCAATGCTTTTTCTGATACAAGTTGAAAGATAATCTAAACGCCTTTTATAAATATTGAATTAAATAATTATGGTCGAAAGGCGTTAAGTTCATTCGCTTATATTATGTTTTGAAATTTCGTAAAACATTAGTTGAATTTTTATTTACGAAACTTTTAATTACTTGCTGTTTATTTTATAAACTTTTATCATTAGTTTCACTGTAGTCGTAATAATTACATTACGCCTAATCTTTTCCTTCCCGTTTATTTAGAAAATTTTACCTATTGTTTTTAAAAAATCTAATATATTTGCACGAAGAACGTAAGCCTCCTCCCCTCTCTCTGAGAATACATTTTTTTGTGTGGAATTGGAATGTCTTTAAACCAACAAATTGGTTGAATTTTAGTCCCTAGATCAGGGGTGGGCAAACTACGGCCCGCGGACCACATCTGGCCCGCGAGAGCACCTTATGTGGCCCGCGATGTCTTTATAAAAGAGAACCGTGAAATATGAAACAGTAAATTTCACATTTGGCGGTTAAAATTATGGCCGGAAAACCTTATATAGCGAAGCTATTGTATTAAAAATGTATTAATAATTGATTTTCACTAATAGGACCCGTCGAATTCTCAAATAACTTCCTATGTGAGATCTAATGTGGCCCACCTAACCACCCACAACTACTAATGTGGCCTCATAAAAAGTTTGTCCACCCCTGCCCTAGATGCAATTTTGATGGGTTATTTTTAAATGATTATTGCTTACTTATTATTATAGTTTTATTTTTCCGCATTTATGGTGGTGATCCAAATGTAAAAGGCTGAATATACAGGGATAAAATAAGTAATGCATATCCGCGCTTCCTCCTACAGGGGTCGTAGCGAGGAGCAATTCGAATATCTCAATATTATGTAGAATGTAATCTCAAAAAAACTATATAACTTGTCTTCAATCAATATTAGGCAAATGGGCTTGATTGATTGTTTTCGCAGCAAACATTTTCCAATCACAATTATCAAAGACGCTTTCTTTACTAAATATGGCGGAATCTCCTCCTGTAGTCCCTCGGTGATGATATTTCTTCTCCAGAGCAATTGCTTTAAGTTCTAATATCGCTAATCTTTGTTGGTATAATGTGTCATCAAATTTAAAGGCGAGATAATTTGTATATATTTACACTTAAATCTCTAATATCGTTTTGTTGAAACCAGCAATGGAAAATATTTTTTGTTTATTCGTAAGTATTGTTTATAATCTGAGAAAAGGAACTGATATTTATGCCTTTCCTGGTACATGTATCTAGGAATTTTCGACGTTAGTACAAAAAAATAATGTATCCTTCAACATCAGAAAAATTGAAACCGTTTTGTAATTATTATAACGCTTGGTTGATTGAACTGAGTTATCATTACATAACGTTATTTCAATAAGATTAAATTCCTGTGTTGCTTAAATTCTCAACTGTCAGTACATTCGTCTTTAAGGCGATTCAGTGTCTCCACTATTATTATTTAAACATTTCGGTAACATATCTAAAACTTAGTTTTCGAATCTGCGGTTATAAACCTTTGCCGCGAATATGCCAGGTATGAATCATATCTATAGTCATTGTTCTTTTTAAAATCGATATTGTTACAACCGTATTTATATTCCAATTTTCGACGCGTCAACGTATTCCACCTTTAACTGCAAACCCCTTTCCCGAGAGGGTGAAATTTCTTTTTTTTTTTCAAAAATCTGGACGAATTCATCCGTCGCTTTGGTCGAGCGAGGAAAGTAAACTCCGAACGCTTCTATTTTTGGTGAGACTGAAATCCGGCGATCCATCTGGCGATCAACGTTTGATTATCTTCTCGGAAAGTTCCGTCATCCACGACGTGTGATATAAAACCTCTTTTTTGCTTCCAATCCGTCGCCGATTATACGAGAAATAAAAAAACGAACCGATCTGGAGGGTGTGACGGTGAGACGGAGTGTGAGACGATCGGGGTCACGCCCCTCCTCCCTCCCCCTTCCCCCTCCCCCTACTCCCCTCCACCCTCCCCCTACCCCCCTCCAAGGCGGCGAAAACACCACGCGATTATGAAGAGTCACCCTACTCAGATTTGAACCCGCGCCACCAGGAGAGAGAAAGTCTCAACCCTCGGGCGCTAGTTTAATCGTGCCGTGTTTCTCTTCTTACCGTATACATCGTCGCTTCAATCGTCCAGACTGCCTAGTCCCCGTGGCGTCATTTTCCCTACATTAATGGACGGAGGAACATAGAGCAGTTAATGGGAGTTGGAGGGAGGAGTGGTGTTCAGAGGGGAAGGCTGATGGGAAGGAGCCGTGTAATTTTTTTTAAATGTCGGTTTGGAGGGTGCGGTTGCGATGGATGCGCGGGGAAGCTTATTCGGGTCATGAGCGGCGGCAGCGCAAGTCCTTCGCTCTTCTTCCTCCGCGCCCTATCATCCCGCCCTTAACCCTCTTCTCCTCCCCCTCCTAACTCTCCCTCTCCCTCCTAACTCCTCCTCCCGCCGACATAACTTTGGACTGCATCGGTGGCCGAGCGGTTTGGCATAACTAGTCCACGGTATTGAGGTCGCGGTATATGGATATGGGTTAGAGAATTTAGTAACCATCGAGTTCGCCCCTTTACCCGGCCGCATGTAATAACGAGCGGATCGGATGAATTAAACCGAGTTTGGTTTATTTTGTTGTTCCCATTTAAGTAGAACGGATGGTCGGCGATAGAGCCTTATATACCGTTTTCAGCAGCATCCGTCTCTTTTCCTTGAGCGGTTGAGGAACTCGTTTGATGGGACATCCAATTTACCGAGCAACGAGAGAGATATCGGAGAGGGAATATATTGCGGCCAAAAAAATTTATCTAACTGAATTATTTAAAGTGGTTAATGCACATATAAATGTGACAATGCATCTCTTGTATTCTCGTGATGTAACTATTTCGTTTTTTTATCTGTTTTGTTAACTATTCAGTTGGTATCGTTATGAGTTCAACCCTTCGTCCGTAATACTATACCAGATCACTCGTAGCCTATAATAAAGTTTTAGTTTTAATTTTCGAATAAAATAAACTTGAAAATACTTCTATTTCAGATATTTCTTGGTCACATTATATTATAACATTTAAGATTCTTGCGCTGAGTTTAACTTCGAAAAATTTGCATTCGCTCTTTTTTAATGTGAGAACAAATTATAAGTTTTTTCAATGAAAAATCAGGGGCTGCAGGAAAACAGGGAAGACTTAAACATCTCTCAGTAAGTTAGCGCATATGCAAGGGCTAAGCCGAACCAGAGTCGATCTAATTAGGAAAGAGGAAGAAGAGGAGGAATAAATATACTACGCCCGTTTTTTTTTTTTTTTTAATCGCCTCGCCTCGAAATTCGATCCGGATCTTAATAAATACCGATAAAATTCGATCTTGCGAATCAGGTTTCCAGAAGTAGACGACGGCGTCAATCCCTAAAGGTCGAGTCGCAGGAGATGGAGAAAGAAAGGAGAAGCAGAGAAGAGAGAGGCGAAGGATATCGAAAGGAAGGAATAAAGGAGAGAGGGAGAGAGAGAGTGGAGATAATGAAGAGAGAGAGAGAGAAGAAATAATTAAGAGAAAGATAGAAGATAGGGAGTAAGAAAGAAGAGGGAAACCGTTGCTCCTAACTTCCATAGAGGCAGTGCGAGCGGAGGAATCTTTCCACCACTCCCTCTCCTCCCTTCCCTATCTCACCCTATCCCTATCATCCCGCCGCACCATCACCCATACCCATAACCTCTATCCCCGCCTCTACCCTACGACACCAAACGCTGGTCCTCCCCCCCATCCCTCCTCCTCTCTCTCTCTCTCTCTGTCTTTCCTCCTCACTCACACACACACACAAACCACGCCATGCCTCGCCACTCTCGCCCTCTCCCTCCACTCCTCCCCAAAGCGTGCTACCCCTATCTTCCTGCCTCTCTCTCTCTCTTTCCACGCTCTCCCCTCTGCACGGGCGGAGGGGGTTAAACTTCTTCTTGGCCGGATATTGATTGGTTGAAAGCGGAGCTGGCCCACTGGCAGGAAGGAAGGTGCGGAGGAGAGAAAGGAGGCTGGGAAGGCTCCGGTGTAGAGAGAGAGAGACAGACAGACAGACAGAGGGAGGAGAGAGAGAGAGAAGAGGAATTGGAGAGAGAGAGAGGAATGAGAGAGAGAGAGGGCGTGCCGATTTAGGTGTAAGGTGGTGGGTAGTAGTAGTAGCGGTATAGTACTACAGATCGGGGTGAAGAGTCTTTCGCCGGCGAGTAGAGAGGAAGAGAGTGAGAGGGGGAGAGATTTGCGGAAGAGAGAGAGAGAGATGGAAGAAACGAGGGTATTGGGACGAGAGAAATGAGAGAGAGAAAATAGGCTCAAAATTCGGAACTAATCAGTGTCACCTATTCGCGTATCCTCAAATATTATCGGAGTTTTCGCGCAGGATAACTGTGGGTCTTTTTTTTTTACCGACGCTGAGTAAATCATAGGTGTCGCTGCAATGGGGCGCAACCGCTTACACAACGCGAAGGAAACAAATTAACGCGGAAATTTGGTACGAACGGTGATATGGATCGCGACGATAGGATGAAGGAGAGCGACGGAAAGAAAAAAGGGGCGATATAAACGTTTGTTGAACCGAAATAGTTTACTATCCATTCAGTAAGGACGTCTTTATAGTAGAGGCTATCTTTGAGCCACGAGGTCGCGGATCCGTTAAAGCGCCGATAACACGAATAGCGGAGGTTCCCGGCTCGATCGGACGTTGCAACGGCGTCGTAATCTACAGCGCACGAATTTATATTCGATCGGTGCATGATGAAATATTCGACGAAAAGATCGCGAGAGTCATGCATGTTGTTATATGCGACGAAACCTTAATCACGACACTGATTAACGATTAACGCTTTTATAACCTATATATATATATATATATATTACCTGATCTTCTTTTCTGAGATATTCGTCGATCGTCGCGAAAAAATAACAAAGTTATTTATCTCTTTTATATATCATTCGAATTTTTAAAAAGAGACAACTCTTCCTATTCATAAGCATAAATTTTTTATTCGGTAAAACTTGGTAAGTTTTTAAATTTTAATGCTTATGAAATTTAATAAACGTGCAACTCACCGATTCCATTTTTATGAAAACGAATAATTTATCTTGCCTATTTTCTGGCTGTTTCACTTATGTTATTAATTTTATTCGAAAGCGTCTTGTATAATATATGGTAATAAGTTAGAATTGAATTATTTTATTATTATTATTAATATTTGTTCGTTCTCTGTTTTAAAAAGTGATTAACTGACAAAATTTGTTGCGATTATCTCAAAGTATTCATTAGATTGTCTTTCACTGAAGTTAAAATAATCCAAAATAGGACTCAACGCACGCATCGTTTCCATCTTATTTTACCGTATGTTTAGTATTATTTTGACTCGTGAACTAAATCTGTTTATTAAAACATACAAATATATCGCCATTGGGTACAAAGAAAACAATATTTCGCGTATTTAGATACGAAACGATAGAAAATCAAAATCTTGGATGTTGAAAGTTTGAAAAATGACCCGCTCTCTCCGCTGGTTTCAGTATTGTGCGCCCCTAATGTTTGCATATATCTTGGCGAGCTTGAAAAGATACTAGATAAAGAGAGAGAGTGAGAGAGAGAGGGAGGAGAGGGGCGCCGATATATTGCGGTGAGTGAGGAACTTATGTTTGTGTGAAGTGGTCCACTATTGAGATGAGGGGACGCGTCCCCCTCCACCTCCCCCCAGCCCCTCCCGTCCAAGGCGCGATGTGTAGGCCAGGGAGACGGCGGCGGAAATACTCTTGAGGAAGTGGGGGTTACTTTCGGAGGGAGCGATCCGATCGCGGTACTTTGAAGTTTAGCAAATATGTTCTGTCGCATGACTGAACTACTGAAAAATAGAGAAAGTGATCCAGTAAGATTTGGAGGTCAGTTTTTCGCTTCTGGGAATGGAGAATATCCGACGGTTGGCAGTAACCAGTCGCTGCAATTCATTGTAGTTGTGATATCTTCACATGCAGAGTTCAGTTTCCATTAATTTGGCAGCCCTATGATGTAAATACTTAATATTTCTATATCTATCTACTATAATATATTTTGAAGAGTGTGTTTGTGTATTTGTTGGTTTGTGTGTTTGTTCATAGAACTCCTCCTAAACGGTAAAAGCTAGAACAACCAAATTTGGTACGATTCTTCCTTACATCCTAACTTAGTGAATGGTCAAGGTTTGGTCAACCAGGATTAATCAGTGCTGCCAATATAGGGGATTAACATTTTTCCATAAGATAACACGTATAAATCTATTTCTTGACTTGCAAGGTGTTCTTCCTTCAAGCATTAAAATTTGTAAATATGGACCGATTTTTTTCGTTTTTACTTTATCGGACGAATAAAACTCTATACTATATTATTCCTGCGAAGTTTACATGTTACACGGTCGAAGTTTTCAGAAATACGCCTTTTGTTTCGAAATTTTGTGGATTTTTCGTACTCTTTCCGGGCGTTGCCAAGCCGGCCGTCATTGTTACCTCCGATTCAATTAGCTTCAATGGAGCTTACAAATAGACGAAAGTTTAACGTTATTCACTTCGCAATTTTCTTGAAGCAACGAAACGATCTATGTTTATGGATAGCAACGTAAATAGATACTGATTATTATTCAGGAAGCATTTATTGATGAAAGTAATTGAACCTTCTTTCGTCTATTGAATACTGGAATGTTTATTAACGTAAATAGGCTCACGTATCAGGTGTACATTTACCAGTCAGTGTTCAGTCATGGACAACTGTACTTTTTCAAGACATAAAAGTAAATATTTCAGCGAGGCATAATTATACAAGAAAGAAGCTGGATTTGGCGAAAGTGATATGATAGGAAATATAATTATCGTTATATTTAAATGCAATAGGCTCGGAAACTGATTGTTACAAGCAAATATGATTAATTGTTAAGCAAAGCTCATTGTATTTTTGAAAAGTATCTACTATATATTTTAAAGAGTTTTTATGTTGTGCTGTAGTTGCTTCACTAAATCCGTTGAAATTCAACGGGAAATTCTGCTAGTCACAAATATTTCGATTCTCTGACTTTTTAGTGTCTACTGCCGCTTCTTATCCGATGAAATTTTGATTAATTCATGACTTTGATTCAGTTTATTTTTTATTTTATACTAGGGGGCAAGCCCCCTGATCGCTCCTGCTCCCCAACCCCCCTTTGCTCGCTTCGCTCACAGTCACTTCGTTTCTACCATTTATTGGATTTAGATAAGTATAACATAAATATTTTCTGAAATGACTTAAATTAAATAAATGTATTTAATACATAATGTGTTTAATTTTTAATAAATTTAAAAGAAAATTAAATTAACACTTCATTATAGACTGTTATTAATTATGTCATTTCCTGGTTTATTAACACTTCCAGTTATTTGTATTTTCACATCCTGACGTGACTTTGCTCTGGATATAGCTACATAAAGTTGTCCATGTCCAAAAATTGGTCTATGTTGTTTTATATATATAATGAAAACCATGAAGAAGGACACTAAACATATATGTTCCTTGATATTTCCAGGCGTAACACATTATGGTAGTTTTCAGTCTACTTTAAAGAGTAAATCCTTTCTCGCAGAAATCAGTCAAGCAGTTGACAATGAACTAATCCGAAAAATAGAATAAAATTGATAGCAATGATGTAAACAAATTTTATGTCATGACTATTTAATGAATTTTCATTATAGATCTTTCAAAATATCGACCCTGCTCGCTACGCTCACCAACCTCTGTTTAGCTTGATATAGGGAGATTATCATTTTGCAATTAATATGCATCCAAAAGTACTTTACACAAAATATCTTCTGTAATTATGCCCTTTCTTATTTATCCTTGTCCATAGCTCTCTGAAATGTTGATTTTGATGTCTTGTAAGGTAGAAAATCCTATGTATAGTTGACTGAACACTGGCTCTGGTAAATGTAAACCAGATGCGTGGGCTTATTTGCATTAATAAGTTTAAAATGTCAACTATAATCATTTTACTTACAAAAAAGGTAAGATTCCAGTATCTATAAGATGAAAGAAAATTCAATTGCTTTGATCAATTGTTTAAAATGCTTCCCATACGCAGTTTCCTAAATAATTATCAGTACCTATTTACGTTGCTATGTATAAATATTGACGTTCTTACAATGATAATTTCGATGCTTGAATAAAATTTAGAAGCGAATAATGCCATTCTTTTGTCTATTTGAAGGCTTAATTGAATTGCAGGCAAGAATGAGGGTCGCCCTGGTAACACCTGGAAAGAGTACGAAAAATTCACAAAATTCGAAAAAGGATGCCTATTTCTTAAACTTTTGGCCGGGTAACATGTAAACATTGAAGAAATAAGATAGTATATAGCTGTCGAATAAGGCAAAAATGAAGAAAATTGGTTAATATTGAGATATTTTGATGAATGAAGGAAAAAATCCTTGCACTCTGAAAAATCGAAAATCCCGCATAAACTTATGGTGTCGAACCCGGGATGTTTTCCAGGATATTTTATTTTTCCATACCATGATTCGTAAAATCGACGGTAGGAGAATAAATTTTCATTCTTTTAGGCTTTCTTTGGTTCAAGTCCTGAGTTTGTACAATGATTCTAAGTAAATTTAAAACGCAAACGAAAAATAATCTGCACTCATTCCCGCGGCGTTACACATTATGATGATGATGATGACCACAATGTTTTTATTATATGTAGACACATATCAGTCATTTCAGCCTATATGCAAGACATTTTTGCAATAACCTTAAATACTTTATGGATATACGTAAATGCATTTTTTGTGTAACCTTGAAAATTAGTACTAAAGGAAACTTTTATCTCAAATTTTTATATGTGAATTGTTTTACGGATAGACAAGCATTGGATAACAGCTATCAGCTTAAATTTCAATGTTTTAGATCAGTTATCTTCAAGGTGGGTGATAGTGCTCATCAGTTATAATTTTGCTGTTTTTAGTTGTCTCTTTTATTGTTAAGTTCATATGGAAAGTGGTTGGTAAACATATTTCAAGTACAAAAATTTAGTAAAAGTGGGTGGTGAATCAAACAAGATTGAAGATCTACGTTTTAAATCACTTTCACTCTTTATTCACAATTTCATGGCTGTAGCATAGTTTTTAATATTTTGAGTTTTTAAAAGTGCGATTTCCTCCATTTGTGGAATTAAACCATAAATGAATTTCTCGGTCTAGGGAAATCCATCAAAGCGTTGACTGGTATAAATTCTCTGACGATTGGAAAGTATTTAACACAGATTTCCGTCAGTGGTTTAACTTTATGCTTTATGGGAAGTAGTCCACCTTCAAATGTGCCATTTATTTTCTGTATTGTATTAAAATAAACACAAAATCTTTAGAAATTATTATGGAGAGAGAGAGAAATTAAATGACTAAATCTAGGCAATATATTTCTATTCAAACACAACAAACACAATTCCTGTTTCAGTGTGAAAACATCTGATGTGGCCAACACATGACTTTCTCCATATTTGGGGTATAGATATTTAAATTATTATGAATAGCATTATGAGGCAAAATTATCATTTCTTATCATAAAAGAATACAGAGGTCCTTACTGCCGTAAATTATGTATATTTTGAATATGTTTACAGAATTCACCGCTACATGGTGGTGGTGCTGTATACCGGTATTAAGAAAAAGCAAAATATCTCCGAAATGGATGGTTCCACAAAAAATTGTTTCAAACAAAAGTTGGAAGGAATGTTATTTTCTATAATTTTGTTCCTTATAAAGATTGTAAATAAGAGCGTTTTTACAAAAATATTCAATGCAAACTGAAAACACCGATTATTTATAAATAATTCCTAAACAATAACTGCTATGGAAAATTGTTTGAAATAAAAGATGTAGGAAATTATATTTTCTACATTTTCTGTAATGGTCAATGTATACAATAATGATGTATTATCGGAGAAATATCGCAAAAACCAAATTGGGTTTCGAATAAACCTCGACTTCCGGTTAACCGTTATTGTCCAAAATCTAATCAGTTCTTTGTGCTCATGCTAAAGTGTTATATATGAATTTGGTATTAATATGACAAGTACTTTCTGAATTAGAGCGCCCACAATCACATCCATCCATCCATCCATCCACACACACACACACATACATCATTCCGAAAATAGTCTAAACGTGTTCTAGGGACCTCAAAACATGTATTTCCACTGATATCTCGAAGTCGATTTTCCTCGTGATCACAATACTTTCCCATTACTATGTATGGAGAAAGTAAAAACTGAAATTATACCTCAATTTGAGTCTCTGATGTTTAGCGATGTTTTAAACATGCATTCAAATGATGAAAAATGTAATTATAGGACAAAATTTTAATTAAGCATCCGTGACTTGCGCGGGGTGCTGTGGGCTCCCCAGCGGCATTCTGTTTAGTTTAGGTTTTATGACCCTTACCCTTCAGTAGCTGGAGTGAAAGATGTTCTGAACCTTTCCCATACAAATCTTTAGTTTTACCCGGCTTTCCTCTGAGTTCGGATGCTTTTTTTCTGACGGTCCACTCTTGTGTGTGGCAGAAGTAATGAAGCTTTCATTTGTGTGTACGCGGATCACAGAATTTTGCCAAGCTTTTTGTTTACTTAGTGTATTTGTATTGCGGAGTGTCATCTGAAAATCTTCTAGTACTTTCGTCATCATATTAAATTAGATAAAGTTCGTAAATATACTTTTATTTTATTTTTCCAGAAATTTATTTCTATTTTGAAGCAGATTTCATTTTATATATTTGAATTAGTTCAATAATTTTCGCCAATTTATATCCACCCATAGATGTCTGAATTGCATTCTGAGACAGACAGGGAAACTATTGCTCTGCTTATTGGTGAATCTTCTGAAGAAGAAATATGGAATTCCGACGATGGGTCTTCCAAAGACTTACTGCATGAATCAGAACATGAAACAAGCAGTGAGCAAGATGTTAGTGCTCTGGATGATGAATTGCATGCCATACAGAAGAACGCATCCTTATCAGTAAAGACAATGTTATGAAGTGGAGTTTGGAGCAACCCAGATGTAATGTTAGAACACCTGCACATAATACCGTGTCTCAAGCTCCTGGTTTCAGGGGAAGCAAGGAAGATATAAAAATCCCTGTGGACTGCTTCAGAATTATGTTTGATCAGGAGATTTTAGAGATTATTGTTAATTGTACAAATATACAAATTTCAAAAGTTGCAGTAAAATTTTCACGTGAAAAGGATGCAAATCAAACAGATGAAATGGAGATAACTTGTCTTATAGGGCTTCTTTTTTATTTGGGCACAAATAGATCTGGTCGCCAAAATTTAAGTTTTATGGGATCGGAACGGATTAGGTGTGGAAATATTTCATGCAGCCTTGAGTTATCAACGTATTAAATTTTTATTGCAGTGCTTGCGTTTTGACAATGTAAACGATAGGGCAGTTAGACAAGAAACCAACAAATTATCAGTCATTCAGAATGTTTTTGAATTGATCGTTCACAAATTTCAAGACTGTTATACAATAAGAGAGTTTGTGACTGTGGATGAACAATTAGTTGCTTTTCGAGGCAAGTGTTCTTTCCGTCAGTATATACCAAGTAAACCAGCTAAATACGGGATAAAAATATTCGCCCTTGTGAATGCATGCGCTTACTATACGCTGAATTTAGAGGTATATGTTGAGACTCAGCCTCAAGGGCCATATAAGCTAGACAATAGCCCAAGGGAGGTTGTAAAATGCCTTGTTGTCCCACCTTTGAGGATGGGAAGGAACTTAACCGCTGACAATTGGTTTGTAAGCATGCTGCTTGCAGAGGATTTGCTGAAAAATAATATTATGCTGGTGGGAACATTAAAAAAAATGAGGGAACTGCCACCGCAGATGGTGAATGTGAAGGGCAGGAAAGAGTGCAGTAGCATGTTTGCATTAAAAAATAACATGACTCTTGTATCATATATCCCTAAGAAGGGTAAAAATGTCATTGTGCTGTCAACTATGCATAATGTAGTTAGCATAGACAGTTCAACTGGAGAAAACAGAAAGCCAGAGAGGTAACATTTTATAATTCGACGAAAGGCGGTGTTGATACAGTTTATAAGATGTGTGTGACCTATAATACTGCTAGGAATACAAGAACGTGTTACTTTTTATCATCCACTAAACACACTGGGAATCAACACATTTATTATCCACAGAAATATTTACCCCCAAAAAAATCTGATATGGCCAACAAATGACTTTCTCCATATTTGGGGTATAGATATTTAAATTATTAATAATAGCATTATAAGACTAAATTATTATTTCGTATCATAAAAGAATACAGTCGCCCTTATTGCCATAAATTATATTTTGAATATGTTTACAGAATTCACCGCTACATGGTGGTGGTGCTGTATACTGGAAATTACGAAAAAGTTAAATATCTCTGAAATGGATGGTTCCACAAAAAATTGTTTCAAACAAAAGTTGGAAGGAATGTTATTTTCTATAATTTTGTTCCTTATAAAGATTGTATATAAGAGCGTTTTAACAAAAATATTCTATGAAAACCGAAAACCGATTATTTATAAATAATTCCTAAACAATAATTGCTATGGAAAATTGTTTGAAATAAAAGATGTAGGAAATTATATTTTCTACATTTTCTGTAATGGTCAATGTATACAATAATGACGTATTATCAGAGAAATATCGCAAAAACCGAATCGGGTTTTGAATAAACTTCGACTTCCGGTTAACCGTTATTGTACGAAAACTAATCAGTTCTTTGTGCCCATACCAAAGTGTTATATATGAAATTTGGTATCGATATGGCTAGTAATTTTTGAGTCAGAGCGCCCACAATCACATACACACACACATACATCATTCCGAAAATAGTCTAAACGTGTTTTAGGGACCTCAAAATGTGTATTTCCATTGAAATCTCGAAGTCGATTTTTTTCATGATCACAATGCTTTCCCATACTACGTATGGAGAAAGTTAAAATGGTGGGGTGTCACGTTCGAATATGGCGCACGAGTCCTGCAGGGTTAAAAATCATTCCATAAAAGAATGGTGAGGTTTATTATGTCCATCTCAGTCTCAGAAGTATTTCTCAATTAAATACATGCAAAAACACTGAATTTTTCAAGGTAAACATTCATACATACGAGATGCTGTTAAAAAGTTCCCAGATTGACCTCAAAGAAAAGTTTAGGCTTACCCAATTGTCTAGTCGGTGTTATCTCCTTCGAAGTACTCTCCTAGGGCAACGATACAGCAATTCCAGCGACATTCTCATTTCAGGAAGCAGTTCTGGAACTCCTTTTTGGTGATGTTGTTAAGTACCTTCTGTGATTCGGCTTGTATCTCCTCCACAGTGTTAAAACGCTCCCCCTTGAGTACCATTTTCATGGGGGGGTGGGGGGAGAGGGGGGGGGGGGTTGAGGGACCACCGCCATGTTTTTGTCGGCCAGAAACCATTGGACAGACAGCACGGTGTGAGCAAGCATGTTGTCATCGTGGAGCAACCAGTCTTTGGATGTCCATAGGGCCAGACGTTTCCTCCTCACATCCTCTCTCAAACGTCTCAGGACTTCAATATAAAAATTTTGATTCACAGTCTGCCCTTGAGGAACAAATTCTTTATGCGCAATTCCCTCCTTGTCAAAAAAAAATGATCAGCTTGCTCTTCACATTGCTCTTGACTTGCCTGGCTTTCTTCGGTCTTGGTGATCTTGGACTTTTCCACTGGGGTGGTTGTTGTTTTGTTTCCGGGTCATATCCATAAACCCAAATTTCATTGCCAGTGATGACCTTAGAAAGAAAGTCTGGATCTTTTCCTAGCTGTTGTTTCAGGTTCTGGCATCAGCAGGCGAGGCACAAATTTTGCAACAACTCGCCTCATGTTCAAGTTTTCTGACACAATGCTTTGGCATGACCCATACGATATCACAACAATGTTTGCAACATCCTGGATACTCTGACGACGGTCTTCATGAATGGCCTCCTGCACTTTTTTGATGTTCTCATCAGTTTTGCTGGTTGATGGACAGCCAGAACGTTCATTGTCCTCAACCAACGTTTGTCCTTCCTTAAACCGGGAAAACCACTGGAAACATTGGGTCCTACCCATGGCTTCCGCACCGAATGCTTGCTGAAGCATCTTGTGGGTCTCTGAAGCCGTTTTACTGAGCTTAAAACAAAATTTCATGCACACTAGTTGTTCTTTCAAAGATGTCATTTTTTATTTAAAAAGGATCGCAGACATGCACTGACATAACATGAAACAAAGAGCTGCCAAAACAACATGCCACGTGCTATCGCACTGTTACTCGGCAGACAGTTGCATAATAAAGTATAATGCGCATCCCCGCTTGCGCAGGTGCAGGGTTCATACGAGAATTGCTCCACGCAGCCAGCCCGGAAACCATTATGACAGCACCTTGTATGTATTAGTTTTTGACCCACTGGAAAAGCAACAATATCAAGAATGCTTAAAATTGTTCAGAATTTTCTTTATAATTCTCTTAAACTAAGAGTTGCTGTAAATATAGTTGATTGCTTTATTTGTGACTTTTCATATGTTTAATCTCTTTGAGTCTTTGTAATTTATTTTGGCAGGCAGAGGTTACTCTCTTTACGATTCTTCAATATTCGTTCTCCCCTCCATTACCCAGTTCCATGGTAAAAGGTTAGATTAATCTTATTACTACAAATTTCTAGCTGCGTATTATAATCAGAAATTTACACTAGTTGCCGAGCAAGTGGATCGGCATGTACTATGCGTTTATTGTTGTTTCTCCTCACGTGTTAAAACAAGTATAGTGGGTGCGTATAGAATATGCCTATTATATGTAACTGTTGTGCTAAAGCATACCCCCTAAAATGTCTGGCCTGAATCATTGAGATGAGTCAGAACAACTGCACATAATAAAATACTATATATCTCTTCTAGTTGATACATTTTTATTGCTATAAATAAGCCGAAACATAGCCAAAATTTCTACAACTATATCTTTTGTATGCTCCATATAGATCTGGAATGCATCCCTACTACTATAATGTAAATATGAGACTCAGTTTCCTCAATTTTTCACTGATACCATGGGAGTAGTGTAGTTTATTAAGCTTCCTCCCAATTTATTCAGACCTGTAGCATAATCCATCCTTCTTGTAAAAGGGCATATTCCCATTAATAAAATTATTATTATTATTATTATTCATTATTACTCTATTTATAGGTAGAGTTTAAACCATAAACACGGCTTATTCAAAGCAAGTGTTTATGTTATGATATTAATTTTGTGTGGACTCGATTCCGAGAAAAATTCTTACAGTTCTACAGGTGTTGAGTATCACAGCTTTTTGTAGTTCTGTGTATGTTCCTATTGGCAGATCTAATGTTTTCATACTCTTGTGTATTTCATGTGGTATTATACCAGTTGCGGATAATACTATCGGTACTACACTGACCTTCACTTTCCATATTCTTTTAATTTCTTCCGATAGATCTGAATATTTCGTTATCTTTTCTGATATCGTTTTTTGTATATTTTTTGAATTTGGGACTGTTATGTCAATTATATATGTGCAATTTTTCTTTTTGTCCAACAGCAATATATCAGGTCGGTTATATTTTATAGTTCTGTCCATCAAAATTGCTCTGTCAAAATATAAACAATATTTTGAATTTTCCAGCACGCATTCTGGCTTGTACTTGTAGTACGGTTGTCTTTCAGTTAAAAGCTGGTATTTTATGGCGAGCTTTTGGTGGACAATGTTTGCAACTTGATTATGTCGCATTAGGTAGTTACTTTGCATCATTATCATACAACCGGCCATAATATGTTCTATTGTTTCGCTAGCGAGTTGACATTTTCCATTCCAGGCTTTCTATAATTTTTAGTGCATATAACCTGGTCTTGAATAGCAATCAGAAAGCCTTCCGTTTCTGGGAAAAGCTCCCCATGACTGAGCCATTTGTTCGATGCCACTTTGTCGACATGTTCTTGCTCAAGCTCATAAGCGTGCCTCCCATGCATTGCCATCTCACCCCATTGCTTTCTCTTCTCCTTCTGACTCACTATTTCTCTCTCAGGTTGGTAGTTAACATTATTGAGGTTTAATGCAGTGTAGTGCAAGTCTGCCAATACTGTTGCTCTATGTAACATTGAGCTGGTCTGTTTATCATAGAAAAATTTTCTAAGCCGGTTTATCTGGTTGTGTAAGAGGTTGTGTATGTCTATCAGACCCCTACCTCCATCCTTCCTCGGAATTGTCAATCTTATTACTGATGACTTAGGGTGATGCATGTTGGACTTCGTGAGTAATTTGCGTATCGATCTTTCTAAGTCGTTTATGTCCGTTTTAGTCCACTTCACAACACCAAATGAGTACGTCAGCACAGGAACTGCAAACGTATTTATGGCTTTTATGGTATTTCTAGCATTTATCCTACATTTCATTAATTTTTTAGTTCTGTTTAAGAACATTGTTGTCAATTCCTGTTTCATATATTTTTGATTAATTCGTTCTCTTTGCATAATTCCAAGGTACTTATAGTTGGCATCTTCGTCTAAATGATTAATTTCCAATTCACCTATTTTCACATCTTCATTGATTTCCTTACGCCTCGTGTTTAGTACCTTGCATTTTGAGAGTCCAAACTCCATATGGATGTCTTTTGAAAAAGTGTAAGTACTTTCGAGCAGTTTCTCAATCTGCTTGCTACTTGCTCCATATAATTTAATATCATCCATAAACATTAGACGTGAAATTTTATAATTTATATTGGCATTTGCTTTTATCTGGAATCCACATGTCGTTTTATTAAGTATGTTGGATAAGGGGATCAGGGCCATGCAAAACCAAATTGGGCTAAATGAATCTCCTTGGTATATGCCTCTTTTAATAGAGATATTAGGAATTTCTATTATCTTAGTTTTTGTACTAAGGTAAAGGGTTGTCTCCCATTTTTTCATAGTCATAGTCAAGAATTGAATGAACTCGGGATGTACTTTGTATGTTTTCAGGACATGCAACAGCCAAGACTGTGGGACACTGTCAAATGCCTTCTTATAGTCAATGTACGCAGTATGAAGTTTCCTTTGCTTTTTATAGGCCTGTTCAAGTACTACCTGGTCTATTATTAGTTGTTCCTTGCACCCTTGATGGTTTCTACGACAACCTTTCTGTTCTTCTGGGAGGACATTATTATTATCTAGATGTTTATTATTATTATTATTAATGTTCATTAGTTATTAATTTATATCTCACCGAAGTGTCATATTCCTTAACTCACTGTTCTCACTCCGTTCGAGTACGCCGTTCTTCTCACAATTATAGCTAACTGTATAGTGCTTGCGCTGGAGGAGCACCTGCCGAACGGTGACAAAACCATCCTGGCCCAAAAATTGGTAAGTGCAGCAACATCATTGTTAACTATATTTTTTACCATTTCCCATTTGTTATTTTTATCTTGGTTAATCATTAGTTTCAATTATTGTGTAATGCGTGGAAAACTTACTGCTATCTCTCGATACAACAAAGACAATTTTAGTTGTAGAATTTGGCTCATACATTAAAAACATAATAATATTTGATTCATGATTACTTTCCTTATCTTTTCAAAACTTAACTAAAGCCAGACGAGTGAGATTATACGACACCAACTTTTGGTGTCAGATAAAGATGTGATCTAATATTCGTATTATCAGAGAGAGAGCACCATGTTGCATGAAGCGCTATTAACCTTGGTGTGGTTGGTTTTCATTACACATTCTTCAGAAAAGTAATATGAGGTATTAACAGAGAATTTATTACCTGGAAATTTTTTGTAAATAATTTGAAAGTTCAGAGTAAAAAAATGTTCCATTGTTATTATAAATTGCATCAAATCCTTCAGATTTGTATTACTAGAGGAAACTGGATTCTATAAAATTGATAAAATTTATCAAATTGATTTCACATTAATTATTTTAATATAAATTAAGAAACTCATCTTAATAACCAACTTGTGTATTTTCTAAATTAAATTAGGGGTATTTAATTAAAATTCTTTGAATGAATCATCTATTTTATTTTAGCAGCATTAATCAAACATGAGTGTATGTCATTTATAATTCAATCCTGTAGTTTTCTAGTGAATTTCAGAGAGTTATAAAATCTTCATTTAGAATTGATATTTTTATATAGATCTGAATAATGAGTTATTCTTCACCATCTTTTATCCTGCAGGAAAAGACAGAGCCCTATTTTTTGGGCATATTTTGTGTAGAAGCCTCCCTGAAGATCCTTGCTCTGGGTTTTGTTCTTCATCGAGGCTCCTACCTGCGAAACATCTGGAACATGATGGATTTCGTCGTGGTTGTCACAGGGTGAGTAACACGTTATATTTTTTCTCTTTGATACTTCTGCTTTCTTGAGGGTAGCAGTTATTTTTTAACGAAATATGATCAAATTATTTAATTTTTCACTTACTCGATGCACATTCAATCTATCTATATTAATGCATTCAGATGAACAATCTATTTAACTATAAAAATATTTTCATGTTTTATAACCATAAAAATTATCTAAAACATCATATTTCATCCATATGATGATATAGAGACAGCCTTTTAACAGTGCAATGACATTTTCTCAATAATTCATTTAATTTATCTTTTTTGTCTTAATGGTTTTTATTTTGCAACCATCGAAAAATGGACAATTAAAGTTATACTAATTGGTTTATTTGTTTCAGTGTGATTAAATATAAGTTCAGACTGTTATATGTTTATTTTATTCAATAAAATTAATGGATTATTTTATAATAATTTTCATTTAAAATGCAATATGTTTAAATTTTGACAAAATAAAAGGCAAATAGTTTAAGAACATGAATAATTTATCTTCCTTTACTAGTATTAGTCTCAACCTGAAGATAAAAGTTATTTTTTGTGATTTTCTAACTTTTTTTGCAGTGGTCATATATCTTATAGACACTTATTGATATAAAATATTTTGGGGTTGTACAGAAAGAAATAACTATGTTAACATTAATTTTAATGCATTTACATGTATCCCCAATTTCACATTCCTTATTGTTCATCTAAAATATGTAAACGCATTTATTTTGTATGTTTTTAATCACGAAGTGCAGAACAAAATTATGTAGAAAATTACATTGTTATCTTTCGTAATTTGCTTATTTGGTGCTCTTAGATAAACAGTAAGTTTGTGTCAGTTATCTCTATAGATCATGTAATGTATAAAACTACCAGAAGAATATAAAATGTATGGGTTACCAAATGGTATTCCTTTAAGTATCTTAGAATTGAATTGGATTTAACAATAATTCAAAATGACTTGGAATCGCCAGTTTCATTTTAAATTAGCATCACTATCTTACATGTTGGATAAAGGGATTAGGCCTTAATTTCATTGAATTATTATAGAAACTGTCTACTTAAATGAAAATGGATAGAAAATAAAATTGCAATTCTGGAATCGCAGATTTTACCCTATTCGATCCATTTAACCAACTCTTAAGTTAAATTATGGGATAATATTTTTTAATTTTAGCAGATTTTTCATAATTACTATCAGTGACATTATTCCCTGTTCACGTCATTTAATTATCAAAATGTAACAATACATATTATATAGTCAGACCTTGCTTTTCACCACAGAAAGGTTCCTGAAATTTTCGCGCTAAGCAAGATTTGAGCAAAACGGTGTCATAAATGCATTATTTCAATAAATATAGGTTACATGGACTCAAAAATTAAAGTTTAAGATTAATAAAAATATGCAGTTAACCTGAAAAACACATTAAATGAAAAAAGCACTAAATATTGATAAGAGGCCGCTCCTCCACTGAAGGAATCCAGGAATTTGGATTTTAAAACCGTATCTGAGGATATATCGATTAGCTCTTCTTTTTCCTTGGGAGTTAATTCTGATGCTTTAGAGATAGTTTGCTCGCCAGAATGGTGAAATGATCCATTCTATTGTAGATATTGAAATAGATAGAAAGTATTTTTTCAAACATTCTTGAAGGGATGACAAGTGATCAGAGATTAATTTCATTAAATGATCTCATTCTAAAGTTTCCAGTTGAGAAACAGCATCCTTTGCAAATGGAAAATTTGAAAGATCTCCACTTTCTCCTTCAGATATCCACATTAATATTTTTTTGAAAAACTATTCATTTTATCATTTGCTGTTATTAAATTCTGCTTTGGACCCTGTATACTGGCATTTCAATTATTTAGTTTCTGAAAAACATCAGCAAGGTAGGCCAATTTTGCACACCAGAGGATGTTGGTAGTAATTTTTTCAGAATACCCAGGATTCTCTGTTGAAAAAAAATAGGATTATGTCATCTTTAAGTTCCAAAATACGTTACAGTATTTAACCTCTGGAAAACCAGCGGATTTCACTGTGAAGGAGCAGAGTTTTATGTTCTGCACCTGTGTCTTGACAAAGTTTGTCAAAAAAATTGACATTTCACTGGGCAAGTTTTTATCTAATTAATCAATTTCACCACTGTTTTTAGAACCTCCTCCCATTTCACCTCCATCTGTTCTCTTTAACATCAGTGCCTCTCAATGTAAGTAACAATGACTTGTAATCAAATAAGTATTATCTTTTTTGCTATGGTCAGGAAACCTTTTATTTTCTGTCATAGTAGCTGGCCCACCACTGATTAAACATCCATCATAGGGCTTATTTCAGTATCGGTTCCTGTTGTGTTTTGTCACAGAACATCTCAGTGGAGCAATGTAAACTAGAATCTTACTCGTTATAAGCGACTTTGTATATAAGTACAATGTGGAGAGAATCACAGAAGAATGCCCACAAAGTGCCGTAAGGTCTAAAATTCTATAACACAGATGCCGCAAACTCAGCAGAGTAAAGGTTAAGGCCGAGGCTAATAGTGAAGCAATGATGATATAATAGCTCTATGATGACGTACATAAGCATTTAATTGCTGAAATATTATCCTTCAATTTTATCTCAATAGAAGTATAAGTTCTGTGAGAAAGCATTAATCTTTATAATAAGTTATATGGTCCGTGGGTAGAAAGGAGAGGCGGTTGAAGACCTATTTCAAAGTATACTTTTAGGCCAATTTTCTTTCGTATGACTGTTTTATTCTTCCCATTTCATCGCTGCTAGCTTTCTGCGTGCATCATCTGTTTTCCGAGTTACAGGAAAGCTACAATGAGTCTCTAATTAACTCAAAAATTTCACTTCCCTCTCTTTTCTCTTCACTCTCTCTCTCTATGCTAGCCAATTCCATTGCCCTTGCATCTTATCTTGATTGTTCCTCTCCCTGCCTACTTTTACCACTTTCTCTCTTCTTTGGCATCAGTAAAATTTTTATCATTCAGAGTGGATTAAAGGTATGCTTACAATTAGGGTAACCACCTCTTCAGATTTCACCCGATGCCTTAGGGTTAATAGCCGAATCTTCAGGCTTGACTTAGTAATTCTTCAGGTTGAAATGAATTTGGTACAACTTTGTTTTAATGCCTCCCATATTTTATTCCTGTGTCTCAGGCATCTATTGAAAAGACCAAAATTTGACTACAGCATATACTTATCCAAAACATTCACAGTTGTTTTCAATGTAGGTAAGGTCCATCTTTTTAAGTGTTTAAGCTGAATTGATGCTTGGCTTCATAATAGCATTTTTCTCAGAGTTCTCGTACAAATCAGAATGAGTAAACAACTTTGTTACAAATTAAAGGCTTGTCTTATCATACCTCGTCTCAGGCGGCATGTCTGGGAACGGTCATACACTTGAGATTTTCCCTTCTATGCACGCAGTCATCAATTCATCAGAAAGTGTTGCGGTAGTTTTTTTAAATATTTATAGGTACGTAAATACTCAACATTTTCCACATAAATCAAATTAAGATTTTAAGTTAGTTTTTCGTAAAATTTGGCACTGTACTCACAGTTACTAATTAAACCTACTTCGACTGTACAGGAGAGGCTTCATTAAATGTGCTCGGTGATTTTCCTTCAATGAGTGGAAAAGGGTGGCTACTCCAGGGAAGAGTATTTGGGGAGGGGGGTTGATATCAGGGTCAAAATTGAAAATCTTTGGGTTACCTCTGAGGAAAAGGTGCCAACCCTATTTACAATTCGTTCCGATTTGACCGGGCCTGTCCCGGTTTTGAGGTCTTGTCTCGGTTGGTTTGGTATATCCCGGAAAATAAACATGAGTCAAAGTTCGTGGACGTGTGCCACTGCACTAGGGCCGAAGGCTTCTGAAGTCTGGCCTTCTGATCGCTATTGTTGTTTTTATTTGATTGTGAGTTAGCCAGGATATTCTGCGTGGTATATATTGCTATATAATCATTTGAAAGGCTTTTAAGATTTTTTAAAGTGCAGATTACATAGAATTTTTACTGGAGCAGTAACTTTATTATGCACCCATTAACACTGTACTATAGTGTTAATGGGTGTATAACAAGATGTTAATGGGCAGATTGATAAAAATTTTAAAGGCAATAAAAATATGCTTAAGCTATTCATCGTTTATATTACATTAAATTTTATGTAACAAATAATTCGTCCAATTTTCGAAAGTTGCATTTCCAGTGAATTAGCACAGCCTTCAATTCTCAACTATTTTTTGGTGATGCATGGTAGAGGACATATAACTTGTCAATAAATGCTTTGAACCTGTTAATTCCAGAAATTGTCTTGACAGCATCGTGGATGGCTAATTCCAGCCTATGATTGGCACAGTGCCATACAATTATTGATGGAAATTTTTCTTTCAATAACTTCTTAATTCAACCACGAGATCCAAGCATTACTGCTGCACCATCACAAGCAACAGAAACTAAATAATCATTCAAGTATTCTTCTGTCAATCCGATAGATTGAAGATTGCAAATCAAAGCGGAGAAAATCCCAGTCGCCGTTACTTCATCTTAATTCTATCAACTTAATAAATAAATTAACTGGTGCAGTCATTTCACAACCAGAAATCATTACACGGATATACAAGATTAATGTAAGCTTTTGATTAAGGGATGTTGCTTCATCAATGATTAATGATATTTTTGATTTGGAAGTTATGATTTTGCGGACCAAGTTTGTTCTCATTTCCTTGCTAATGTGATTGATAATGTTGATGCAAGCATTTGCAGAGTGTAGTATTCATCCCATATCAACACCATTAAGTTCTTACAAGTCAATTTCCATTTGAAAATTATTGAATGATTGATTACTTTTTGCAACTTTGTAGGCTGTGCGAAATATTTTGGCAGTAACCTCTTTTTGGCGTGAAAGGGATTTCAGGCAAACCTTCTCTAGCATTTCTTTACTTGCCTCTTCCAATATCTTCATGGCAGTTTTGTGACCAGCACTTTCTATGTGTTTAAATATCTTGGTCCATAGAGATGTTAACTGCTGTTCTCGAGTTCTACCAAAATGGGTAACTTCATTATTGACCCATTCATTTGATATCTTCATACCCATTTTTGCCTCAATTCCAAGCGTTTAAACTTTACGGCATTATTTCAGGAATGAGATAATAACTACGTAACAAGTTTTACCTTTAACCACTCAACTGGGTAATTTTTTTTTCAAGTCTCACCCTCAGTGGTAATTAAATAAATAAAGTTAAATATCACCCAGTTTCCGCAAATATAAAACAGCATAACTGATAAAAAAGCTCTTAGAAATGAAATATCTCTTTCAAATCTCAGAAGCAAACTGAACTTTCCATATACATCTGTTTTTCACATGTACCATTAGGATTACTAGCAGGAAAAACATTCATAAATAGCAGAATTATCCTTGAGACAAAAGTGCATGCAGAGAAAAGTGTGAGTTTTCGCCAGGGAGTGTGAAAAAACCCCGAGTGTCATAAACGGTCATTCAAGAAGCGGAAATGCAACCCACAACGCATATACAGAACTCCCTTATGAAGACCTGCTTCTCAAAGAAAAGGGAAGACAAGGCCATCTATAGTAGGTAGGACGAACTAGAAGAACCCATCTATAAGTACGAGATGCTACGGGATGGAAAATCCCGGCATACCCATAGCAATCAGCATGAAAAATGCCATGACGTCTAAATCTGTCATACCCAACACCGGTGCGTCCGGCCATGACGTCTATACACAACATACCCAGATGAGTGGTTAATAACGAAATGGGTCACATGATCTAGAATTCGAATTCACGATGACATTATTGCATCACAATGTTCAATATGAAATATGCATGAGGAAAAGTACTTTGTTGTAGCAACAATTATTTTCGCATATCGAATTTTTCGTTCGTTATTTTTACATGTCGTAATAACAAATTTGCGCAAAAATTTTTCACCTAATGAGGGAAACCTGTAATTAGTGATTATTTTGTCAGAGGATCTTAATAAGCCGGAGCGCTGAGGTACATTGTCGCCATTTCTGTATTATTTTCCAGTTTTATGAAATTATTGTATCTACAGCGAACATCGCGAATAGTTTCATTTTTTAATTATAGCCATGAGCCTTTTTGTATTAGAACATGTAAAGCTTCACTAATCCTTAACTTTAAATGTATGTAGTAATGACTCGATCTCTGACCTCCATTCATTCAATTCGCTGGATTTATTTCGTCAATACGTCCTTATGTAATGAAACAATTTAAGCTGGCGTAATTTTTTATTATAATTTTTGTACGAGGTATTCATCTGTTTAGTTTTTCATATTTATAATATTGATTCGTTTTATTGCATATAAATAAAGTCAATAAAATGCCCCATGTGTGAAAAGTAGCCATTTATAGTCAGAACCAGTTTCAGTTTAAAAAAATATATGTAAGCGAGCTGAAAATCTGCCACCCCTCAGGTTAGTAGAGAAAATAATTAACCTGGTTAAGGACATTAAGTTCCGTTATTTATTGATGGAAATTGAAACTTTCAACTGAAAGATTATCAGTGTATTGTTATCATATTTTTAGGTCTGCCAATCCATAAAACCTTTAAAATCTCAGTTACTTATTTAACTTAATACACTAACTTAAAACAAAAATCATTAACATAACTCTAGCTTGGTAAATGCTTAAGAACATATTTATAAAAAACATATGTTATATTGGCACTTTAAAAATTCACTTGTCAGAAATAACTACATATTTAATATTTTTGCTTCGGACTTTTTCTGTGCAAAATCATTCGTGCCATCGTATTTTAATTTTGACAGTTTCGCTTTCAGTATAAATTATCACTGTATTTGTCAGTCTCGTAACACAGATGAGCGCAAAAAAGTTTTTATCAATTTGAGTTTTGGAAAAACTCCTTTCTGCTTTTGTAATTGTAAGTAGTATACGAAATGTTACCAATGTATTTGGAAAAAAGTCTTGGAAATGGTTCTGCGAAACTAAAATCGAGCTATTATTTTCTTTAGGTAACCTGCTTTATAACATTCTAAGTTAATCTAAGTTATATACCGTTCATTTTCAATAAACTGTTGTTTGTAACGGATTTTTCCAAATCATAATACCAACTTTTTTAAGCCGATGTATTTGTATTTTTATATCACATAAAAAAATTCCTCAGCTTATTCAGTCCATTTAGCTGCTTGAATTGAATTGTAACAGGCGATATTACAGTATCTACAATCTGAAGAAAAAAAGTTTCGAAATATATCCTCTGGGTCATCAGATACTTGATTCTTAGAATTTTTAAACTTCAACATATTGATTTTGCCACCCCTCTGAAGTGGTGCCTGTAAACTTATGTCACTTACACCTAAAACCGACCCTGTTTTGTAGTACTTACTAAGTATCAGAAATTATAGTATCATAAATCCTAATATGTTCAACAATTACATACCTATCCAGTTTTCGGCACTCCTCTTTACCAGATTAAAATTCGCATATTTATAAGCTAAGTCTTCTATTTTTCACTGTTATATATATTCTCTTCTGCAAAATTTAGCATACCAATAATAAAATATCTGCAGCAAAATTAGAAATGGAGTAGTGTGGGGTTTTGACAATTCTTAATTACTAGTGCTTTGACAGCCCTTATTGTTAGTTGGAAGTGCATAAACCATCTGTTTTCATTCATATTTTAATTAATTTGTATTCTAATGTTTCCGAATTAACATCACGTTATCAGTTTTTAATCACGTTTGACTATCCAAATAATAAATATACTACACAAAAATCGCGTCCAGCTCATGACCTGCTCCATACAGAGTAGTGAATGTGATTGCTCTCGGCATCAGCGTCCTCAAGAATAATTATCAGAAATTGCACTTGTGAATAATTTTTAACACTGAATAATTTTCACATTGAAAAAACAGTAACTAAATAAAATTGTTTCTATGGATAACAAACTATTGATGCACATTTAAAATTACCCTTGGCACTGTACACATCGCTTTCATTGATTAGAAAATGTTATCATAGCAATGGAACATTGGTATCACAGCGATGCGCGTAACATAAATTCAGAGGAAAAATCTAAATACAGTGAAATCTCGTTACAACGTACTTCACAATTACATATATTACAAATTAACATACTTTTTTTAAATCCCCATCAATTTTCCCATATAAATACTGTATAAATATTTCAAAATAACGTACTTCAACTTAACGTACTTTTCAATACTAAGTATGAAATTCAGAGGTCCCGAAAAAAGATTTTTGTCGTTTTAACGCCTGCTTTCATCCGTAAAAGACTCAACTATAACCAATTCTTGCTCATTCAAGTCGTTTACACCAATTTTGAAGGCATCTTTTGTCTTTAGTTCAAAAAGATTGCAGAATTCCGCCAAAATCACAAAAGAAGGAATTTTTCGAGCTGAAAAATTTAGAACCGATGATTAGTTAGCCCTATCTTTATTTTCACAATAGCACTGAGATACAATCGTAAGTTATAGGAAATATATCTCTTGTTAGACTCATTATCACCAGTTTCGGTTTGCGCCGGACCTGTGAGAATGTCGATCCCCCAATGAGATGCTTCCAGAGAAATTACTGTACTCCTTATGGGTATATTCAGTATACCGTACTTTCAGTATAAAGTATAAAAATTCATGCTCCATAGAGATACATAGTATCGAGATTTTACTGTATCCCCTAAAGCAGGGTTTTCCAATCTATTCCGTGGGACCCAAGGGTTCCGCAGAAGCTGAATGTGATTCTGAGAGGAAGAGACTCAATACACTCTTCCTTCTCTTATTTACAGCGGGAAACAAGGGCTTCACTTGTAAACTGTATACTGTAAGACAAACTATTTAAGTAATAATTACAAAGAATGAATGAATCCTCTGTATGACAAGATGTTTCAAACAAAACTTGTAGGAAATTATATTTTCTTTAAATTTGATTATGAAAAATATTTACATAAATTAAGTCCTAAAGGAGATATTCGGAAAAAAACTAAAAAATGACAATAGTAAACCTCCACTTTTGATTAGTTTCAGCCAAAACCCTTCCGGACCTTTAATCGCAAATAAAAATCTTAAATATAATGTTTTATACTGATCTGATCACAGTAAACTCCCGCTTTACGAACATCATGGTTCCCGAAAAGTGGTTCATAAACCGAAAGTTCGTAAATCGGGACAGATTTTCACATTAATTCAATGTTAAAATCATGGGACGTGTTCAAAAACCAATTCTTCCTCCTACAAGTGCAAGAAAAAGAAGAACGGATCAAATTATTATAGATTTTAACAAATTTTTAATCATAACTTATTCATTCATTGGATTTGGCATCATTTTCCCTTATGGGTGTGACGGCAGATTAGCAGGAGTGATGATGTGGAAGAAGGTGAATAACATTCAACATTTACAAGAGTGGTGCTGCAAAGGAATGAAAAACACGTCCAAGGAAGTCTGATGCGAACGCCGTTTCATTTTTTCATGTATTTCTTCATATTGTAGCGGTCCTTTTGAGGTTGTAAATCAAATTTGTGGAGTAAAAATTCTTGTTTGTAAGACCTAAAGCTCGTAAACCGAATGTTCTTAAATCGGGAGTTTACTGTATTAGTTTTTGAGTTAGGGTGCCCATATCATACACTCTCGCAGACGTCATCGAGAAAATAGTGTAAACTTAATCAGGGGACCTCAAAATATGTATTTCTGTGGAAATACCGAATTCCGTTTTTTTTCACGTTTACAGTACTTTCTCCTACACCTATTTATTACTTTCTCCATAGGAGAAAGTAATAGAAATATGCTCCCCCCATAATCATTTGCACCCTTAGGCACTGCCTACCCCTACCTTATGGTAAATCCCTTATTGTGGGCAAGAGTTAACATCCAAAGTTGCCTACAAATTCCGTTCTAACATATAAGTGAAACTGTAATTTAAATAATTATTTAGATTTGAATAATTCACCAGACAAGGTTTTAATAAATAAATGTGAAATAGTTTTCTTTAAATTTTATGGATCACAGATTTATCATAGCTTCAGCGTCGTACAAATGCTATGCTAGGCCTCATGAGGCTCACGAGTCGATGGACTGTAAGCAGTGATGACTGGAAAAAAATTAAGATCGTAAGGAAATTTGGTAAGGGTGGCAGGAGGCCTACATGCAAGGGGCACCAGATCGCTCTAGTTTAGTAATACCGTTCTACTAGCTTAACAAGTGTTCGGTTCGTAATATATTCTATTTCATACATTGCTGATAATATACTTGAAAGGACAAAATCAATAAATTTTCATATTTTCTAAAAATTTAACAACTATCTCGCAAATTCAGAGAAGCGACTATATTGGCTACAATTAAAACTGCAACTGTGAAATCCCAATGGTGTCACATTTGAGACTAAATGACAATATGCTATTAAAAAGTAAAGCATCATTTCATAGTAAAATACGATCTACTCTTTGAACTTTACATTTCAATTAATTAATTAAACTCCTATGAGAATTTTATATTTTATTTATTTGCTAAAATTGTATAAAAAGAGTTAATTGACATTCTCTTTAGATGAAGAATTAGATAGGAAAACTGATAATATTGAACAGTAAGCGGTAATTAAAGTATATAAGGTGACACCCCCTTATCTGAGGGACAATTTTGGAAAAGAAACCTCGCCTTATATTCAGGCATATACGGTAATTGTTGCAAGTTAATGATTGACCCTTTCTATAATAAAATATAGATTTGTGATAAATGAATCTGAAAGTACACATAATGACTAAAGTGTAGTTATTTGTGGAAGCATCAAATAAGTATCAAATCGCTCATTTATGTTTTTATTTATCATTAATTATTATAATTCCTTATATGGTGAAATGGGATACATGTGATTTAATTTTTAACTAAGACTAGACTTTAAGTAAGTGTCATGTTCTTTATAACTAATTGTGATTATTTAAGGCTTATTATATAACTTAGACATTAATAAAAATTTTCAAAAAGTGCCAAAAATTTACTTACTTGAATATTTCTTTATTTTTATTTTATTCCTCTTGTATTTTCACATAAAAATTTATAGAAATGATGTTATAAAAAGTTATTCTCCTTATAAAGAGAAGTTTCATAGCAGAGTAGTAATAGATCTGTAGTCACCCATGCACAAATTTGGATGCTGTCCTAATTTAATTCAGAGATTTTTTACCTTTGATATTGACTCCCCATGTGCCAAGCACTTGATAGAGATATTTTATATGAAAACTTGCCTTTAATAGAGACACATAAAAAAGTTTAATTTTATTATATTTTCATAACATTTCTTATGTCCATCTTGCTTTGGTACAAATTAAATGATTGACAGTTAATGTGAGCACATTTTCATGAGTTTGCCAAAAGACCAACATTATTTTTTGCACTGAATTTAAAATCTATTATTATTTTTATTAATAATAGTTAACATTTTATACAATTGTTTCCATAAGTTAACGCACTTATCTGCATTAAAGAAATATTATCCACCGTAACTTATTTATTTTATTTTAAACTTTTTTCTCCAGAATAAAATATTCCAGAAAGAACTTTGATTTTTTATTATGGTCTTCTCTTGAAATACATTCCATCTCAACAATTAATGTGTAAAAATTGCAATTATCATTGGTTCTGGTCCAAATTGTAGTTTGCAAAATTATTTAAAGTAATTATTACATTTAGAACTATTTATAAATTCTGCTAAATAAAGTTTTGATGAAAAACTTCAATTAAATTTTTTAAATGTTATGTCAGGAGTAATAAATAAAGTGATATTTTCCATCTGTATGTTCTGATTTGGCATTTTTTGATGCTTTTGAAATTGTTTGAAAGAATTTTTTAACATATCTTTTCACAGTCACCTCATGAATGCTGTTAAGTTCAACAATGAAATCCTATTAAGTAACATGTGGCTCTTAAAAATATTCTGGAAAAGTTTATCAACGTATTTTTCTATTTCTGTAGGAAGTGATGTTGCAGGAGCAGTTTCCATTTTCGTAAATTTAATCTTTCATTATAAGTAATCTATCAAATCCATGTCATTTTTGTATAGAGTAATTGTCATTCATTATTTTTCATTTATTTTATATACTTATTGTTTCAATGGACCTGAAACTTTTTCAGGATGAGTGACTATGATGCTATTTTCCACAATGCAACATCCTGGTGAAAAGTGAAATTCATATTTTATGCTGGTCCCATGTTGAGATATATTGTTTATTTGTTTCTTTTTGCTGTGATGTTACCTCTTCACTCTGACCACAAGCACCTAACCCAAAATTCCATTCCTTTGTATCTCATACATCACATATCTTTTCTGTTCACTAGTAGTTGTAGTTCAAACTCCTGTAAATTTAGTGTACTCGACTATGAATTTCTAGCATCAACTCTTCTGGTAGATTTCTTCTGCTTTCATTCTTCTTTTATTTTTTTCAGCATATTCAACCAAATATCTATTTCATAATTGTACTCTCCTTTTTCTATTTTACTTAGCATCCTCTTCTTTCCTTTTCTGCAGTATTTTGGTGCTTACTTCAAATTTTGGCATTTTTTTCTACCTGATATATTCATCTCTCAATAATCTATATTTATGTTTACGTATCAATTCCTTCTAGGTTCTTATCATTTTGTATAATTTTACCTCTTATTGGTAAAACTTTCAGTTTAATGTAACTCATTTTAGAATTTCGAGTAACACTTTCAAGCCAGATTAATCTTACTAAGCAAGTAGAAAGAAAATAAGTAGATAGTGCCCTCGGTAGTAAACATCTTCAGAGGTCCTTAATACAAAACCTTCCTCTCCTAGTCTACCACCTAGCTAATGGTCTTGTAGGGTTTTCTTATACCTTGTTTCTTTGCAAGATTTATTGCCAACACATTATAAACTTTAATATACATACTAGATAGTTATCTAGGCTCTTTATCTCATGAACACTATATTAATTAATCTTATCTTAGACTAACTTAATTAGCCTTAAAATTGGTTGTAAAAAACTGAGCATTCAGCTTATAGTACTGTTATATCAATCATGGAACTTTTTGTAACTTTCTCCAGTTGGTTTTTAATTTTTTTTTCAATTATGTGAATATATAGTAGCCCTGTATTTTCAAATACATCATTCAAAATTTTTAACTATATTTATTTAGCAAATTATTCTTCCAAATAGAAGTATAGAAATAGATACCAGCATATTTATTATTTTTTAAAAATATTTCTATAAAACTTTCATAAAAAATTCTTACAATTTTTCATTTAACTGTTTTTTATTTTGTTAATTTACCTAAATTTTCTTGTGTATTACTTCGTTGGTAAAAACATTCATCCACAAGAGGAATCTTCCAATCTAATATTGATTATTAAGAATGCTTCTAAAAATTATTGATGGACAAATTAAATTTATAATCATGATGGATGTTTTGTTTACCCTCTATTGTATTAATGTTACCAGTATATATTTACAGTAAATTTGAATGATGTATTGTGAATGATAAGATTTCTTTAGTTGCCATTTTAGTTCAGTGCAACTTCTTTCAGAAACTGAAGATGAATCATTCACTTGGTTGGCAATAAATTTTCTCATTTAAGTAAATGCTTGTCCTTAACTATTCACCTAATATATACCACATCCCTTACCTCTCTGTATCTGTCTGTCTCTTAGATTCTTGCTCATCTTCATCATTTGACCAACATCCTAACCTTCTCCAAACCTACTTTTGTCTCATTCCTGTCAATCAATCCACATTTCTCCATTCCATCATGTCTTTAAGGACCATCCCATCACACTACAATTATAACAAGCCACTGATGATGTTTTTAGGTCGATGACCATATTCGCAGAATCAAATGTGGATGTGGATCTGCGGATGCTCCGTTCCTTTCGCGTCTTAAGACCCCTCAAGTTGGTCTCAAGAATCCCAAGTAAGTGGCCTGTAGTTGGCCTGTTGATAACTAAAAGAAAACTAATCAAACCAGCAAAAACATACTTAGCTAAAAACTAACCCACAGAACTTAACCTTTCTTAACCTCTCCCTAACTTCATTGCAGTGTAGCTGAGTTTTTTTATCCTGTTAAAATAACAGTTTTTAACTTGCATCTGAAAAGAAATCCTTATAACCTTTTCCATCCAGTTTTTCCCAGTTTTATATAACATTTTTACTACCAGTAGTAAACCTAGCATTGCCAGTGTTGTTACTGATGCAAGAGGTATCGATAATAAGGTACATGTTGTAAACAGATCAGGCTTACTCCTGATCTTTAGAAAAGTTACAAATGAAGCTGATAAATTATAGTTTTGTTTACTCAACTATTTTATACTTATATTATTGTAATAATTCAAAATTCAGTGGCTATTTGCAGCTTAGACCGCTATAGTTGAAGAATTATATTGTTTCTATCTCTTAAAATTGTCTATGTGATTAGATGGAATAGTTAGTCATATATATTTCTTTTTTAGGAAATTGAGCAGATTTATCATTAAAAATGTTTAATAATGCAGAATCTTAGAAAGTTTTAGTAAAAGTTTATTGTAATTTGTTTTTTAATACAGTGAATATCTTGCAGATGGCTAGCTCTGTTGAAGATGTTTACGTAAACATGAAAGTTTACATAAATGTTCTTAATAGTCTGATTCTTTACTTATATTTTCTAATTGTTGTAATAGCTGTGAATGTTTGTTTTGTTATATTTTACATTGTTTTTATCACTTTCTTTGCCTCAGCATTACAGTTTATTTTTTTTTTCTTCTTGTTATCCCTTCTTCAGGGTCTTTCTTCTGATGTGATTATAGACTGTTCTTCTGATACCCTATTCTATTGTCATTAGCAAAAACTTTGTTTTTTTAAGTCGATGCTGAAGTAATTATTGTGATTCTCTTTTATGTCTACTGTGTGTTTTCTTGACTATGTGTGTCTTTTTGTTTGTCCTTAAATGTTGTCATTCTTATCTTCTTCTCTTAGTCTGTCTGTCTCTTTCAACCTCCCTTCTTCCATATCTGCCCATTGATAATTTTTCTGCCTTATTTCTCCTTGATACCTGCTTCATGCAGATCAATATTATGGAAGGAATACTAAATCAGGAAATATCTTTATGTTAACATAACCATTATCTAGTAGTTGTAAACATTTTAACAAAATGTATCATAGAAGAAAGACAATAAATATAAATGATTAAGCGTTGCTGAGCATGCATTTGTAGTTATTGAACAACTAACTTTTGTTAACTAAAATGCTTAAATTTTGCCAGTACCAGCTTTGATAATTTGATGGTGAAACTGGAAAACTGCCAGCTCTTTTTATATGAAATGATTGCATTTAAACTTTACAAATTATGATACATAAATGTGTTTTTCACTTTCAATTATATAAAAATGGAAAACATTACATGGTTACGATGAATTCATTTTGAACTGTAGTTGAAAACTATTGTGACAATGAAAGCAAAGGTTTTAGGTGAATCTAAGTATGAGAACAATGTGAAAAACTTATTTAAACTGGAAGAATGTTATATCTAATCAGATTATAATGTTTTTTCAGTTCATATGAGATACTTGGAAAACTCATGAAATAATATTTATTAATTAATAAAATGAGTTGGACTTTAATTTTTGTGCCATTGAATAAGATTACAACTAACCCCATAGGTGACTCGCTGGCCTTATTCTCAGGGTGAGCACGAATGCTTTGCAAGTTGGCATGCTGAAATAACAGGATGAATACTTTTTCTTATGTTTTTTAAGCCCCTCAGCTTGTACTGATATATTTGGCCATAATCCAGTTTCCGTTAATAAATTTTGGTTAGTTGGAGAGAGCATTGGGCAGTTTTTTTCTTTCCTAACACTTAATTACAGTGTGAATCCTATTTTCATTCCTAACCTAGAGTGTCTTTACGTGAATCTTCATTTTTTACTTAGAACTTTAAGAACTTGTGAATGACATATTTTGAAGGGTAACTGAATTTTTTGTATGTATTTATTTTTTATCTATATTGCTTACCCTAATCCCTCCTCAGCCACCAAACTCCTCAATGTCACCACTTTATGAATCCATTGGTGACAATGCATTCAATTAATTAGACACCTTTTTTTAGTCTTTTTCAGGAATTTATATCCTTATTCTTTGGAATCAGAGGCATGTCTTGTGTACTACAGAATAAAAATAGAGTAGTGTTTTTAATATGCTAGTATTATTTTAATATACTTTTACATTAAAAAAAATGATTTTAGATTAGAAACATTAATTAAGCTTAGCAGTAGTATGTATGTCTTTGGGGATGATAATTATTATTACTGCCATTATCGTATACTTCTAACAGAGACATGAAGTCACCTGTATCCCGAAGGTCCAGCCATTTGTTTTAGCTGTTATTAGTAGTTGGCTTACAAAATTTTATATTATTATCTGTCTGTCTCAGTCTTCTCTTTATTACATTACCATTATTATTATTACAGTATCAAACAGTAAATTACCGTTTTAATTAGATAGCAATGCTACTACACATTCAATAGACTAGTCAGTAGTGTTTGTCTGTGTGTGTGTGGAGTAGTTACACGCTAGTGTTTTACAGGTTCATCACACTCTTCCCACAAAATGATTTAGAGGTTGATCTGCGAACATTGAGGGCCATACGAGTTCTTAGGCCCCTCAAACTCGTGTCAGGGATTCCCAGTAAGTATATATCTGTCCTCGTCTTCTCGTAGTTCGCAGCGCTGCCAAATGATAATAAGATGAAACAAAAGAAAACAGTAAAGAAAATAAGTTTTCATCCACATCCTCGCCTTCTCTCCTTCAATTCCTCTCTACAAGTATCTCCCAAATTCTTACTGCTTTATATGCAAATGCAATTATAGTTCACATTTCATTGAAAAGTAATTTGTATATATTTTGGTCTTCACTTACCTTGCAGAACTCCTCTTCTCTGCTGTCAATGTGTTTGTTTACTTAAATAAAAAGAAAAGTTTCCTCTAAATTGGTTTGTGCAATTTATCTTAAAGTATCACTATAGAATGTTTTGTATTTTCTTGAAGTCCTTTTTTAACATTCCATAAAAAATATAACTCAGAGGAGCAAATAATTGTTTTTATTAGTATTAAATGATCATCAGCCTGACCAAGTCCAAAATGGGATCTTTATATTTATTTTTTTTTAGTATGGAGTATTTTTATTGCTCGCAAATAGCTAAAAATATATCATTTTCATTTACTTTGTTTAAGAAAATTTATATCTACAAGAGGATATGCCTTGCTGTCAGCATTTCATCTGAGGTGTGGTTTATTAGAAAAAAAATACGTGTAATGTACATATTTTTAGGACATAATGCGTTAACTTTTTGAAGGCCATATTTTAAAACCTAACTTCATTATTTATTTCCGAGCTTTAAATTCCCTCAAGATATTTTAATTCAGATGCCCTTCGTATTACTGTCTAAATTAGGTTGATCCCCATATTATGTTAGGTCATAGGTAATTTTAAAATTTTTATTTCTTGTTATTTTTATGTTACTATTTAAGAATAGAAAGTTTTACATATGCTTATGTAATTTGACAACAGTTGTTTGTAATCTTTCTATACTTCAGAATATTTAATCTAATTACAACACTTTGGTGTAGTTTAAATGAGTTCAGGTGTGATTTTTATTGTTCCTAGAACTCTGTGTGACTAATGGCTAACAATGTATTTACATCCTTTACTAGCCCATTTTGAAAATCCTCGCCTAATTTGGATAACCCGTAAGACTAATTTACTTCTGAATGCCAGCTGAGTATTTTTTAGTATTGCTAAGGTGGACCTGCATCAAACTAGCTTTTCCGCCCCTGTTTGTGAATGGCCTTACCGACACTGGTTGACTGAAATAGTGAGCTGTAGAACTTTGACAGTTTAATGGCCTTCCTCTGGGCCTTTTTTACCAAACAGAATGCTAATTTCCTAGAAGGAGCCCCCATCCTACTCCTTCCCAGTCTTGGCTGATGATCATAATTATCCTAGCTGATGCTCCCTCTTGAAATTAAAATAACGAATTAGCTGTCCCTGTGCTTTTCTGCTTATGTAAATTTAAGTTAACACAAAAGCACATTGAAATAAAATAAGTGCAACTTTTTTAAACGGCTCCCCCATTCCTCTCTCTGTCTTTCTCTCTCTCTCCCTCTCTCTCTCTCATTTTGACCTCCTTGTCAAAATGGGAAATTCCGCAAAGGAAATTCAATACCTCAACTGGCGTTTCTTTTTCCAAAGACGCCCAATTTTGTCTTTCAACAATCATTATGTGCGGATAGAGGCTCTTTGCTTGTTTGAGTGGATGTTGTATACCCAATTTGAAGTAACTAATGGCTTGTTTGTGACTTTATATATGTACAAATCTATCATTATGTTTGTCCATTTTTTGCTTTTTTGTGTTAGATGTAATTAGTGTTGCAGATTACTCAGTATATACAGTATCTGAACCTCTTAGGCATGAATTTAAATATATCCATGCTCAAGTAATGTTGAGCTTTCAGTTCTTTGGTTTTGCTTTCCTGTATAGTTTACCTGTAACAATTATGCAGTAAATAATTTGGCCAGAAGAAATATCCCTTGGGGTGAGGAGGCAGTAGAAAGAAAAGATAATGTAGATTTGTGAAGTAAAAAATGAGTACATTTGGTAATTTTTGATCATATTACAAAATTTTGAACACTTAGTTATTTGAATTATACTTTTTTAAAGTATATTTGCTAAATGTATAGATTGGTTATTACTAATTTATTAATCATTTGATAAAAACATTCATTAAACATAATGATTGATTTGTACATAAAATTAATTTTTCAATTTTTGGTAATTTATTTTTATTCAACTCTTGAATACCCTTTTCAATTGAAGGCCATTAAAATATCTCACATTCAAATTTAAGTCAATCAAGCAGGAGAAAAAGCTTAGGCTTACCTTTTTTGGAGCCTGTTTTAATCAGTGGCTACAGGCAGAAGTAATGCATGGTCTTTAGCACTCTAATTTTTTACGTAGATTCTCTAGTTAATATTAAAATATTTTTCTAAACAGTTTGCCTTAAGCTCAGGTGGATATTAGAATATTTTGCAAGTATTAAAGAGTAGTATTCATTCAGTTTACAATATAAATTTTTCCTATGATTGATTTTAGTAATTTGATAATGCATAACATTGAAAACATTAATAAATATATAAAAAATAAATGCAATGCCACTGATTATGCAAATTTTTTAATTGAAAGCTTTGTGAATGTAAATAATTTTAATTTTAGAAATCATTCCTGTTAATCTTTGCATTCTCTGTTTGAGTGAGCCTTTAAGAAAACTTACTTAGAAAGAACAAAATGAAAAGCTCCTAGTATCCTGTTTGTCTCCTTGTTATTTTCCATTTTCCATCGTATAGGTCTGCAGGTGGTGCTCAAGTCCATTATAAAAGCCATGGCACCTCTGCTGCAGATTGGACTCCTGGTGCTCTTTGCCATAGTTATATTTGCCATCATAGGCCTTGAGTTTTATGCTGGTGCTCTGCATAAAACGTGCTACAAATTAGAGGATCTGAGTGAGTACTTTTAGGATGATTTCTCTGTAATTATGAGAGGAACCTTATTCTTATGGAAAGATTTAAATTATTAGTTTCACATGTTTTCATTAAAGTGATTTAAGTGATTCTAGTTCATTGATCTTAAGAATCATAAAGAAATTACTGTTGTCTAAAAATTTTACATTCAGGATTTTGGAAAATATTTTACCAGCCCATTTTGTTTAGTTTTGTTTTACAGTAATGGCTTTGGTATTGGAGGCCTTTTTAAAAGTACTTCTGTTGCTAAGATAATGTCTTTTTAATTAATATGCTTTCACATGACACACTGAGAAAACATTAAATGTATCATTCACTTGACAGTATTAAGACTACACTAATACTTTTCTGCTTTATACAGATGAAATCTCTTTAGAGGGGGATATGGCCACACCCTGTAACACCGACAATAACACAGAAGCTCCACCGGGAAGCTATGTGTGCAACTCCAGCCAGTCGACATGTCTGGAGTTCTGGGAGGGCCCAAATGATGGAATCACCTCCTTCGACAATATAGGCTTCGCCATGCTCACAGTATTCCAGTGCATCACTATGGAAGGGTGGACAGCCATTTTGTACTGGGTGAGAATCTCCACAATCATTGTATTAATACTTAATGATTTTTTGAATGGAAAAATCCATTTAACTTTAAAAAAATTTCCAATCTCACCAGTGCTCAAAATGGAAAATGTTACAAAATGGAATGCTTGTATTGGTAGTGGAACGTAAATTTTTGTGAAACGGTACGCTTGTTATAAGGGACGGTATTTCTAAATGTCTGATGAAATAGAACGGTATCATCGGTGCATGTGATGAGCCAGAGCGGCATCCCGGTGCGTTCCGCCTCATTCCGAGCACTGAGTCTGACATCAGTTATTCCATTTTGTTGAGTTTCTGATGTGCCGTAATTGACCCTTAAGAAGAAAATTCATTACTGCCTCTTCCGTATTTGTGAGAAATTTCTCATGATTAGGGATCCCATTCGTCCCGGTTTTCCCGTGAGAGTCCTGGATTTATAGATTTTATAGAGCTTTGTCCCGATGTCCTGACAAAGTCGACTCGGGATGCCAAATGTCCCGGTTTTTTCAAGAAGACATTGTTTCTCGAACATTTTCACCTGATAGCTGGCAACAGTAGATCGAATGCAAGTGTAAGAGTATCTTGCGACAAAGTAGCACGTGCTTGCCATTAAGTTTGGTGTTATAAACCGGTTACATATGATATGAAAACAATTTTAATCCTTAAAACATAATAGCATCACCGTACTACTTTGTGTTGAGATACTCGTACGGATTTGAGTTTAGTTTAATCATTGTTTCAGTTTGCATTACCCGCACTGCGTTGTTCACGTCTTTTTCTAGGTGTTCTACTTTCAACGTTCTGTAATTTTTATATTTCTATTATAAAATTAACCCTTATTAAAAATGCCGAAGAGAAAATGCATGTTTACTGACAGTTTAAAAGAGCAATTCCAATTCATAAAAGAAAGTAGTGTTGGTAGTGATTCCTCAAAAGTGGAGTGTTCCTTGTGCCGTGCTGTGTTTAGTGTTGGTCACGGAGGGAAGGCAGATATATTTGATCATGTCAGCACAAAAAAACATAAGGATGCTGTGTCTGCAAAAGCCTCCAGTCATTCATTCATTTTAAATAGCTAGGGAAATAACTTATAGAATATATATGCATATAATAAATAATAGAATAAATATGCATATAATGCATATTTCTTTTTAAAAAAAGTCTCAATAAAAGTATCTCGCTTGAAAATATAATGCCCCTGGCATATAGATAGCCGTGCATGTCTTGGCATCCCGGTTTTTTGTTTATAAAATCTGGGATCCCTACTCATGCTAGAAGTTTAATTTGTATAATTCTCAAATATGGTTTGATCCACAAATTATTAATTAGTGACTTAGTTAATCTTAAGTTGCCTATGTATTATCATAGGTATGTAAACTTCTTTCATTGCCATAAAAATCATCAAATCTAATCTTTATTACAAATGTTTTTTGTGAAATACCAAATAACGTATATACCCGTGTACAGGGCCGCCCCTAGGGGGTGCGGGGTGCGGGGCCCGGGATGATCAGCATTTGCAGGGCCCCTTAACAATCTAAAATTATCAAGGTATAATTCACGCACTAAAAAATAATTGTAAAAATATTTCATATTTTTAGATATGTATATTCCCGTATTATAGATATTATTATTATTATATGTATATTCCCGAATTATAGATATTATTATATTAGATATGTATATTCCCATATTATAGACGTAGAACGCACTCGAGATATCAAAAGAAAAACATTAAATTCAGCAACGATATTTTGGTATTTACGTCAGATAAGAATATCAAAATATTTTACTTGTCTACGATGTCGACACTAAAAGTTTTCGAATATGACTGACTGATAGCATCAGCAATTATGCCACATTTTGTGTGTGGCAATGTATGAAATTTATCCTACGCGACAATGTATTAAATCAACAGTATACATTGTAATTTGAACCGATGCATGACGGCTAACATGGAGTGAGGGCGATAAATGTAAGAGCGCTTAGCGATTCGCTCAATTTTCAAGTGTGATTATTTGTGAAAATTCGGAGCAAGCAGCACAAATTGTACGAATGTGAAACATTTTCTGGGACTCCTCACCATGCGGGACAAACTATCAAAATCCGGGACTGTCCCACCTAATCTGGGAAGATTGGCTGGCTTAAGATAACTCTGTTATTCAGGAAAGTACTCCTTATGTTTACATAGGTTGCTTATTTTGTGCAGTAAACTGTAATAATTAGGTGTATTCAGACGTTATACGTTTCATTCCTGTGTTTCATACAAGATACAATAATATACGCTTGGTTGTGAATATCGTTCATATAATTATTTTATTTGATTCTGCATATTCTGCCAAAGCGCGGGGCCCAGGGAACGCGGGGCCCGGAGCAGAGGCCCCACTTGCCCGGGTCAAAGGGCGCCACTGCCCGCGTATAACACACACTTTTTCCCTACAAATTTTGGCTAAAAAGCGAGATGCGTCTTATATGAGGGTATATATTTACCAGGGTATTTATTATGATGGACCAGTGTTAGAAAACATCCACGGTTTTACGTCTGCTTGATATTGGAATAACAGTAAACGTTATGATGGTATTCTCATGCATTTTCCTGGTAATAACTTGAACAAAAAACAAATTAAGAACAAAAATTTCAAATTTATTAAATAATTATACTTGATGTACAATGGAAGATATTTAAAATGAACTAAAAATAATAAAGAACAGTATTAAACATCACAGAATCCAAGAAATTCTTGATCACTGCCTCATTCATCGGTGATGTTATCGAAATCATCTTCCACGGAAGATAGCATTGTGTTCTCCATGGTGCTGTTGTCGTCATCCTCTCACCCAGATTCAGCTTACACTTTGTTTAGATAATTTGCTTGTAGATGCCTGGGATTTAAGCACCATAGAACAGTACAGTCAGGCTGTCAAAGAGCACAACAGTGCTCTCAGGCACCAGGTTGGGAACCCCTCCTATATACAGAGCTTGAGGTGGGATGGTATTGGGCAGTATGGCATACCAGCTCCTCTTAAGACGGTCAGAAACCATCCCTTCACCTTTTAGTAAACATAAAATCATACCAATATCTTGCAATTTCATTAACACTAGTGCCTTAGCACTGGAAACTTTCACTTTTGGTTTCCAATCTTGTACAGTGAAGTACCTTTGGACTCTAATATTTTTCAAGGTATCGAAAAATGTCAAAGCTGAAATATTTTTCAGTCGCATAAAACAGGTGAGCAAAAGATGGCGCTTTCCCATTGGTATATTAGTATAGGTGTTCATATCAGGTTAGCCTACCATGGTGTATTTTAATACAGAACATATTAAATTCAATAAGTAATAAAAGATATAGTCCGTATTTTAGCCCTATGTATGTTAAACCAGCTTAAAGTTACACACACATACATATACATATATATATATATATATATATATATATATATATATATATATATATATATATATACTAAATAAGTCCAATATATAACTTCATGTAAAATTTATGAAGCTCATGAACCACATTCTCACCTTATTTTCAGCATTCAAAATCGAGGCAAACCATACAATTTTTTTCTTCCACCGTAAGCACTGCCTATACAGTCATACCTCACTTTTTATGGCAGATAGGTTCCGAAAATTTTCGCACTAATTGTAAGCAAAATTTGCACAATATGGGGTCATAAATATATTATATCAATAAGTTCCATGGATGTGAAAATTAAAATGAAACATTGATATAAATACACTGTTAACACAAAAAAACATTAAATTAATACAAAACACTAAATATTGATATAATTAATTGGTTTAAGCTTTCACGGGTGCTTGTCATGCTGAGATTATAAATGTTTTTCGGGTTATTCCACATAAATTTTCTGCGTTAAATGCTAATGTTTCTTCTCCTTTGCCGGAGACTTCTCTGGCGTTTAACGCAGAAAATTTACGAGGGATAACCCGAAAAACATTTATAACCTCAGTATTGATAATAATGTTTATTAATATTAATAATTTTAAGAATACAAATAGAGGGGCTAATAGAATCTTTGGAGGGTACCCTTTGCATTCAGTTTGGGGTTTGGAGTCACTTTGTTAGAATTCTGCATACTCTCTAAGCATATTTTTCTCAAAGAACTTTTGTGAGTCTTCTTTTTCAAAATTGTGATAACAAAAATTAAAAGAAAATTTACTGAAAGAAAGGCTTGTTTCAAAAAGTAATTTTGAGTAAAAGAGAAAATCATGATAATTCAGTGACAGTGAAAGCAAAGACGTGGGAATTATCATTTGTGCTTGTGTCAACCAGTACAGCGGGTTTAATTGTGGTACAGGAAATTTGGTTTTGCATAATTACTTTTTCTAAGAAAAATTATGTTATTGGTGCTGAAGTGTTGAAGTTATTTTATCCATTCCCCCAGCCAGCAGCCCCTCTTTTTTCAACTAAAATTTTCCAACCATCTAAATTAACAAACCATGTACAGTAAACAAAGTTGGAAAAGATTTCAGGTTTGAAAATGTTTTTATATAAATTTTTTCTTTAATATTAAGTTATTTTTATGCTTTTTAATGATTTAATATTGTTTTATTAGCACTTTAATAATTTTATTTTAACTTTATGTAATATGAGATGGAACTTAATAATTTTCTCCCGAGATGTTGGAATGCATCACACAATAATAACCTGTACTTTAATGGGAAAACAGCACTCGACATTTGACTGTTTGAGATTCGACCGCCTTTTCAGGAATGCATCTCTGTCAAATTTTGGGCGTCGCCTGTACTCCGTTATAAATTTGCACTATAACAAATACGCATGAAACAGGGTCACACAAAGCAAGATATGGCTGTATGATTTCTCACTGTTAAAACCATGTGTATTCTCTAATCCATTAATCATATAGCAATGCTATGTAGTGATTATTTAAGAAATAAAACAAGTTCTCGATGACATAGAAAAATTAGCACAAAATATAGCACATAATTTGAGAAGGATGTTTTACCACAGTACCGTTCAAACTTTTATGTGTATAACCTTTGGAAAGTTTTATTAACTTCTTGTTTTACACACTCCTTTTCATGGTATTATAAATTCACCATGAAGCACATAAAAGCAGTTTTGTTAGTAACCCCTTAAGGATCATCTGGTGTCATTTATGTTATGTTGCTTCCTGGATGTCAATAAATACCTTTGGTATTAACAGGCCCATTCAGAGAGGCTCTGTCCACTTCCAGCTGTTGAGGCCCCTGATCTCAATAAAAATTTTAAATAAGCCCCTTTTAAAAATTTATTTTTATCATGAAATGAAAATTGATTCTGATCTGAACAAGGAGGGTCTGACCAGACCCCCTTTTTTCCATTTTGTGATATGTCATACCTGCCAAAAAATTAACAAGTGTCTGAATTTTACTACCCTTGAGCTTGAGGCCCGGGCCAAATGGCCCTCCTGACCCCCCCCCCCCCCCTCCCCCCTCCTGATTGGCTCTGGGTATTAATATACTTTTATCTGTCAATTTAATGTACACACATCTTCGAGCCTTAGGTCCAGTCTCATTTAGTCTTATTTTCTCTCAGAAAATGCATTACTTTTAAATAATTTGACATTGCATCTGATAAAAATATTTTAAAAGCAGCTTTTGATAAAGATGGTGTAATAATGTATACAGTGATTTTTAATAAAGAAGTAATGACCTTGCTTTATGTCATGAATGAAATTGATATAACTCCAGTTGACAAAAAAGACATATTTCTGCTACAAAGCAGCAATCATGTATGAAAGAATCCAATATCAGTGAACTATCACTTGTGATGGGCTGCTTTATAGCCAAAATGCACAGTTTATTATCTTAATCTTTTTCTTGATATATAGTATATAATAGTTACACTTTTCTCTGTGAACATTTATTATTATTATAGGAGTTGTTAATTCTATCGGTTTTTGTTGCTATGATTGGTTATCAAACCTTTTTTATATATCTCATTTTTCCTTTCAGACAAATGATGCCCTGGGAAGCAACTTCAACTGGATCTATTTTGTACCTCTCATTGTTCTGGGTTCCTTTTTTATGCTCAACTTAGTTCTTGGTGTTCTTAGTGGGTAAGTTATATAATTCTTTTTTATTGTTGTATCTTAATAATTTTGGATTGAGAAGTATAATTTTCTCATTATTCATATCAATAAATTCCCAAAGCATCTATCATGTAAGCAAATTTAATTCTGAAATGTACTGAGTTATGTTTTAATATACAAGTTATGGTGAATATATTTTAATATTTTGAGCTTTGATCATCTGCACATTAATGTAATGTGTTACTTATAGACATGTATGTTTCATTGTTATTTAAGAATTTTATTACAGGGAATTTAAACTTCAGTAAATAGGATGATTAATAAAAACTATGGAAAATATTTTATTCCAACAGGTTCTATTATAAATATTCCTAATAGTAATTGAAAGCTATGCATTCTTTTTTATATTTAGACATTTCAAGTAAACTTTAACGTTAAAACTTGTTTTTATTAATAACATTTTTAAATGTAACACTAATTTTTTAAAACTTTTGTTCAAAAAATCTTTTCAGAACATAATGTAATGCATATATTTATAGAAATATTTTTACATTTACTATGTTATTAAACAACATTTTCAGTTGAATTTAATAGTTTCAAAAGCTTTATAGTTTAAAACAATCTATGGTGTAATCATTAATGAATTACTGGATGTCATCTTGCACATTTGCTTGACAGCTGACTCCTGATTTTTGTATTCAATAGATATGATGCACCCTTTAAGTAAGGAAGAAGCATGTTTATAAGTTCAAGAAGATATTTTGGTAAGGGATATCTGTAAGAAAACAAAAAAACAGATTTGCCTTATTTTTATTTTTTTAGTTCTCACATTTTAAACCTCTGTTTACAAATTTATGTAATCGGTATATTAAGTACTTATAAATTCTTATGATTAGCATAAAATGCTCAGGATTAATAAATAATTTTATTATTATTATACTATTCAACATTTTCACAATCCGAGATGCCTGCAGAATCAGTTTGTAAGAAAAAATATAAGCCATTTTTTCATTCACTAATTCTTTATAATTTACATGTTATCCAGTCCATTAGATTGTTATCAAAGTTTGGCAGTTCTATATTGGGAAACTAGAATTGATCTTAAAACATAATGTTCAATTATTTCATTACTTTATTCCCTTCTTCTCTCTGCCCCACTTCTTCCTTTGTCTACATCCCACAATGATTACAGAGAATTCTCCAATGAGAGGGCAAGGGTGGAAAGGCGAGAAAAGTTTAACAGAGCTCGGGTGAAACAGCAGTTTACTGACGCTTTTAATGCTTACTTGCATTGGATTTGTCAAGCAGGTATTTGAAATCAAAGAGATCGACTCGCTTCAGAGACTCAAAATGTAATAAATTGCATATAAAGATTCCATGTTTATATAGATGTCCTGTGTAGACAAAGCTACCTCTGTTTTCTTTTATTTTCTTGTTATTTCTTTCTCTCAACAGTTCGCCTTTCACACAGCACAGAATCATTGGGTTAGACATGTAATTCCCTTAATACTCAGCACAGTAAAATTCTGATAAGGCATTGACATTCCTTTTTCTGTCATATTCTAAGCTGCTGTCAAAAATGCTGTTAATCTGAAATTATTTTCATGGATATGATCATGTTATATAAAGTAGTAATTTTATTGGCCCATACTTGAATAAAAATTTCCAGCAAAAAAAGCTTTTTTTGAATTTTACTGTGCAAGTACACAGATATAGATTAAAGCATTAAAGCTTGCTAGTTACTCCTGTTGGAATGTGACGTTATTTTTAAGGAAGGACAAAAAGCATTTGCCCTGAATGATAGCGTACGGTACTCAAAGTACTCCTGAAACCGAATTTCCTGCTTATGCCCACCTCTATCTGTCCATCTTTCATCCTTGTCATATTTAGTTAGGTGAATATAGCGTGCTTAATATCCAGTCTTTTTCCCTGAACAGCTCGTCACATGTATATAATTTCCTCTGACTTCCATGCCAGGGTAATGCTGATCAGCTAGTTGGTGGAGAAATATAGCAGTAATGATCTCAACCCTCATTATGGAAGCCTCTTTCAAAGAAGTGCATTTTTTTTTATTTTGCTATTTTTTTATTTTCATATTCCAATCCATATCAACCATTAAAAATGGTTGGAAAAATTTTTCAGATTACTTTCTTAGACAGATATTAGCACACCACTATTGTGTTTAGCTAGTTAGTTGATTGTATTCTCAATATATTTAATCTGAGCAAAAATTGTATTTTATATTTGACTGAAATGCCTCTTTTGCGTAATTCATAAAATCATGAGGTGATGGGACAGCTATGTAACTCTAACTGAATCACTGCATCAGAAAAAATATTTTTTCTTGTGTTTTACCTTAATGTAGTTACTTATGAATAAAAATTCATTCATTTGGCAATAATTTTGATATTTTTAAATTTAATGGATCTGCACAAAAATCTACACATCAGTATTGATTTCATTTTATTATGAGAAAAATAGATATGAACAATCATTTCTTCATTTAGATCAAGTGATTTACTACAGAATTCATTGGTATTAATTTCTTGTTCTATACTCTTGCATGTTGCAGCAAATATCAAGTCAGTTACTGATATAGATAGGGATTTCATCATATAAATTAACTTTATTGTTTAAATTAAATATAAGAATTTTTGTATAAGATTTTTATTTACTTATAAAAATGCACTTCTTGAAACAAGTTTTCATAAATTTCACAGCTGGTATATATTGAAAACATGCTAATAGGTTGGCCTCATCAGTGACCAAATCTAAGAGAATGCTGGCACACAAGACTACCAATGTATCTTGTGGTCTTAATGCATATCAATGGCTTTCAGTATTATCCCAGTTGATCTGTCATATGTGATTGATATTAAATTACTTTTTTTAAATACCTGGTTCAGCAGTGTTAAAAGTTTCTAATAATTAAAATAGTATCTAGAGATGGACATACATTTTACTTTGGGATTTATGTTATAACAAGCTCATTAATTGACACTGTAAGAAAAATGCAGCATTCATATATCATTTAAATATAATTTACTATTCTAAAAAAGTATGGATTGTATGCCTTAAGGAATCATTTTTTTATATTATAAATTCAACACTTTCACATTAAAATATAATAAAAATGATTGAAGTACTCTAATTATTTTAGATATTTTAATACTGATGTCAAATTGAAGCTATTCTGATAATTATGATTCATATAATATCTTGTTTGCCCTTTTTCAAAAATATTTTTAATCTAAAAGCTTGTCTTAATTATTGATCTATCCATCTAAAATTTACATTATTATTTTCTATATACTCTGGACTAGATTTTTGAGCCCCATTTAATGATTTTTATTACCGTAAATACCCGTATAACGCACACTTTTTCCCGATATTTTGGGGCTGAAAAGCCGGGTGCGTGTAATATGAGGGTACATATTTATCACGGCATTTAAAAAAATTAATTGCGCAGATGAAGATAAGAAAGGTGGATTTAATATGCATATTGGCCATAATAAGCATGTTAAGTTAAATCGAATTTGATTATATATGATATTAACTTTAATCTACACGAATAAAATATATGGTGTGATTGAGGTCCTGCACTTAGAGGCCCCACGCTCTCTAAGAAATATTTATCGTACTTATAAAGCACACGCATTTATGAAAAAATATCGATGTGTCATAGTGAAAGAGATTGCTTTAGTTATTATAATTTACTATTAAAAATTTTTGATGCGCATACTTTGTACCAGACCCTGCGATTTTCCTAGCCATCGCTGATGTCAGTTTTAATTCATTGTATATCACAATGATATTGACAATTTAATGCATAATAATAATAATAAGTTAAATGATAAATTTGTGACTGATTGTGAGACGAAAATTTTAGGAAAATGTGCACGATATACGCGGGTATATAAAAAAATTGCAGAATACGAGGCCGAAAGCCTACCTGCGAATTATACACGGGTGCACATTATACGTGGGTATTTACGGTAACTAAAATTTGACAGATTTGTCTATTTTATATAAATATAATTATCAAGATCCGTCCTTTCTATCTCATTCAAAAACTTGTTCATTAGTTTATTGCATGAGTTATATAAAGTAACTGAACTTTTGTTAAAAAGCATTTAAAACACTTTCTTTAAAAACGAACATTAAATTCTTTCTTCCTGCACAGATTGTATTTCTTTCATTAAAAGAGAATAATTGACTTTTGAATTGAGTGGTAATTAGGTATTAAGAGAATATTTTCTGTTGATTGTTATACTTATCTTTAATTCTGAACCATAACTGCTTTCTACTTAATGAGTTTAAACTAAAATGATAATCATAACAGTAGGAAATATTTAGATATTATTTGTCTAATTTTCTTAGACATATAATTTATTATCATTTTTTTAATGAAATGAAATCTTTTGCACTGCTGATCTTGGTAGTCAATCTCACTTTTCTCTTCAATTCCTTAACCTGATGATCTTTTTTCAAAAGGCTCAAATGCCTACATATGTGAGCTAATCCCAAAATGCACAGTGTGACCATTACCTAATCCCAAACTGAAATGCTATTTGCTATGACCCTGCAACTGGTTGATTATCCCCTTGATATCCTATGTTATAACTATGACCATTTTTACTAGTGTACCCATGCACTCATGAATACAACCAATCTCCCTCTGTCCCCTTTCTCTTTTTACCTCTTTTCCATTCCTTGATGCCTGTGCTTTTGCAGAGAATTTGCCAAAGAAAGAGAGAAAGTAGAGAACAGGCAGACATTTTTAAAACTTAGGAGGCAGCAGCAGTTAGAAAGAGAATTGAATGGTTATGTTGAGTGGATATGCAAAGCAGGTAAGGAGGAACAGTCTGGGGATTTTATTTTTGTAATAACTTATTTTTCTTCATTTTGAATAGCTTCTGTTGTTTTTGGAACGCTTCCTTGAGGTTTGAACCTCACTGTTTATGCCCAAGGACAAAAAGCCTAGTTTCTATTTTTATAATGCAAATCAGCTTCTTTAATTGATTTTTTTAAGCGTGTGTACAAAGTTTTGTGTGTTTAGAGTAAGATTTTAATAGAATTTGCTAAGAATTATAACAACAGCTGAATGCTCTGCAGAAAACAATATTTTTTATGATTACTAAAAATTTTCTGTCATCATCGTTTTCTTGTTAAACTGTGTTATTATTTGTAATTATAAAACTATTGTTCTACTTCAAGTCATATGTTTAAACAGTCTGCATTGTTGTTGTAGATATCAGTTCGAAGTTCATATCTCTCTATTTTTTTCATTTTAGTAGATGTTGTAAATAAACAATATGTTTGTGGTTTTTGCTGGTAAATATTTAAATAGGATTAATTTGATGTACTTTGGAAATGCTACTATTTCCATGTTTTAGTTAGAGTTAGATGAACAATGACTCATTAAAAATCCTCTGAAATGAAATCTATATAAAAAGATTTTTTACTCTGTCAAATATTTCTTCAGTATTTATCATTCTTGCATCCATAAGTTTTAATTTTTATGGAATAAAAATATATAGAAACATAGATATCAGTTGATTATAAGGAAGGTATTGGGGTCTTCTTGTAAATAAAGATTTACTGAATGGGACAGTAGATCCTATGTAACAAGTAACAAAAATATATTTAAAAAACTTTTTTAAATTATACTCTTTTTTTAAAGTGCACTGAAAAATATAAAATAAATTTTTGGGTTCAAGAAAATATCTGGATCTTAAGGAAAATTTTCATTGTATATGATCATGAATCTCTTTAAAAAAGAGGTATGGCATATGTTGATTAAACAAGAATTTACAGTCTATTTATTTGCATGTCTCTGGCACTGTGGTTCACTAAATTTCCTGTGTGCATGCACCTGCAAGAAAAGTCACTTGCATGATTTAGTCTCAAATTCTTAGAGAAGCAAAAATGATGTCCCATTTTGATTTTCATGCGCATTAAATGAATTTATCTAGCAATAGATTAAGATTATGAATATATGAATATATCATATGTTTAATAATAATTTTGGTCACCATTTAATTATATTTATTCGAATCTTTTTTCAGAGGAAGTTATATTGGCAGAGGAAAGAACAACAGAGGAGGAAAAAATGCACATAATAGAAGGTGAATTTATTTATTAAATTTATAGCACTGCTTAGCAATAACATTTTACTTGTCAATTTATTTTTAAAATCTTAAGATGTTTTCAGATGCTTTTAATCGTTCTTTAATGATCTGCTGGCAAAATTCCAATCATTAACCCTCCTTACAAGAAAATAAGTTTGTGGTCTTAGTATTACTCATTGCTTTTTAAATTTTTTCATAAGTGCTAAGTATTGTTTTGTTTGCATTAAATTGTTAACATTATTTTACCTAATTTATGTAGTTGAAAAGTAAATATCTTGGTAACTAATAAGCATCAGAAACTCATGTGCATTTTAATTTCACCCTTCATCTTAATATGAATTTGAGATTGAAATGGATCATAAACATTTTCATGTGTATTAAGTAAAAATTAAAATTAATAAAACAAAAAATTGACTATTAACTACTGGTTAATAAGACAAGAACACACAGACACTCTTACCCCATTTTACGGAAAGTTGAAATGCACATTTAGGTATACAATAATTACTGGTTATGGTGCTTTATTCTGTGAGAGTGTGAATAAAAAATTCTGAGACCCTGAGGTGGAATTAAGATGCCCGAAATCTCACTTGTAAATTTACTCGGTCACTGACATGAAATTAACTTTCCATAAACTGGGTAAGAGTGTCTGTGTGTGATTGTCTTCTTAGCCAATAGTTATTATATTTAGTCAATTTTTGGTGTATTAGGTGTTGTATTAATTTTAATTTTTGCTTGTTATTCATACCAAAGGCAGCTCAAATTAATATTCTTATATACTTCATATAATTGTTTAAAAAAGCTGATTCAATTATCCAGTGATTCTATAAAACAAAATATACTATATATTATTCTTTTCTAGTAAGAAATTTTCTCATAAATTTTATGCTTCTTGCTTCATCCATTTTATTTCTTTAGCTATGAATTTCTTGTAATATACAGTAAAATCCAATTATTTCAATCCTGAATAATTCAAAGTATGGTGTAATTCAAAGCTAAGATCAGTCTCTGGCCAACACCATAGGATTTTGTGTACTTTTTGGTACAGATTATTCTAAATACCTCTACAGTGAAATTTGAAGTCATGATCTGGTCCGGTGACTCACAAACAGTTCGTTTAAAATCTCGATCCTGTGTAAGCTGAAGGTCTGTGCATGCGTCATCACATCATGTATTTGTTTACCATTTCTCTTACACAAAATACATATAGTGCCCCAAACAGGCGACTCCTTTTTACTTATTTAATAGTAGGATGTCCCATTTTCTCCGGGACAGTCCTGATTTTTTTATCAAAAATGCCATTTTGTACCATTTTGAAGTCCATCGCAAATAAAATTCAGATTATCTGATAGTATAGCTGATATTCCTGTTAGAAATGTAGGATTCTTGGAAGTATGGAAGTTATCAAACGAACAACAGAACTTAATTACAGTCGCAATTGTCAGATTAAGAAATCTCAGGGTCATTGATAAATTTAAGGTGGCAAACCTGGTCTCCACATATAATATCCTGCCTCGGTTTTACCCTAACTTATTCCCTTTGAGTTTCAACGACGACGACTCTAGTCGGATTTTCTTTTGATTGTGAGCTTTGTCCTAGTCTGGCATGTAATGAAAGTTTGTATTTGCCTTTTTCACCATAGAGACAGATCCATCATTAAAAATAAATCATGCAAAAATTTGTCCCTCTTTTTTCTTACAATGATGGGAAATGTCCCATTTTCACCTCGTTAGAATATAGTCAACCTATTTAATAGTCAACATAAAACAAAAGTCGTAGATGATTCAAATAAATGAATTGGCTTATCCTTGCATCACTGAGAATGCTCACATTCTCAATCGGATAGCAAAATTTGAGAATTAAGCTGAAATGAACAGAAGTTGCAAGAACCCCTATTATCTTAATCCTTATGGTCCCCCAAACCTGGGCAAGGTTTTTCTTATGAGAAAGTTATATACTCCAGAAAAGACTGTGTTACTGAACCAATCTTTAAATATCATTGTATAACATTATACCGAATGTCGTTTCTAAAAAGATCATGCCTTTGTTTTTCCTGAGAATAAGTCATGAGCCAAAACCAAAAATCAAGTGCTTTTTACCCAGTGATGAGCTGAAAAAAATTAAGAATCGGCTCTCTAAAATAAAAAAAGCAGGCCTAAAGCCAGGGGCACCAGACAGCTCTAGTTTAGTAATACCATTCTGCTAGCTTAACAAGTGTTTGGTTCATAATATATTCCATTTCATACACTGTCGGTAATTGACTCTCAGATAGGGCAAATTTACTTGAAAGGGCAAAATCAATAAATTTTCATATTTTCTAAAAATTTAACAACTGGCTCATACGAGCCAGCAGGAGCCAGCTTCAGCTCATCACGGGTTTTACCATAATGTCATACAAGAAGAGTACACACAATGTAATATTTATGCAGCAGTATGGAGTATAGATGAGTGATAATCTTTCAGCATGTTGTTGAACATCTTTTCTTTGTGGGATAAAAGAGTAACTTGAAATGTACTGGGAAATTCAGGATATTCACTGGAGCCTTTTTTCACGTGGTGATTTTCACGAATCGCAAACTAAGTATTCACTTCAGCTTAGTTCGATTTCACCATGTATACTAACTTGTAAGGCCTATTCATATGTAGAACAGATAGATAAGATTCTGTTTGCAGTTTTTCTGCCTAAGTAGCTGATCATAATAAAGTTCAATTTTCACAAAAGTGTGTGTATTTCAAGTCATAATTTTGTGGTCCCTTGAACCTCAAAATAATGAGGTTTTACTGTACAGAGTTGGTCATGAAAAGTTCAGTGTTCACAAAGTGAATATATCAAAGACACTTAAAATACCAATTTAATTGAAGAATATGATGCTTCCAGTTTTTATTTTATTAGTATTTTAATAATACAACTCATGTGATTAATATGTTTTGTACGTTCAATTTAAGATTTCACTAGTTTTTTTCAGTCGTCACTTAATGCATACAAATTTTTTAAACTTATAGCTGCACATTTCTCATTGTTTTTGCAAATACAGACGACTCCCAAGATTCGACCAGGATGCGTTCCTGAAAACATGGTAGAATGTCGACCGCCGTTTTTCCATAGACTTTGCTGTTATACTTGGAGGATACGTTCCCACATCTCTGGAAAAAATTATTAAGTCTCCACTCCCGTTATATAAAGATAAAATAACATTACTAGTGTGATAATACAACAATATTAAATTATGAACAAATTAAATGAAAAATATTTTTAATGTATAACTTATTTTTTGCACTAAAAAGGAAAAAATAAATTTTCGTTTGTATGACTATTTTATGTAATTTAAAATTCCAAATTAAATCAAATCCACCTCATCCATTCCCGTGTTATTTAAATGGACAAATGAGTAGTATTAGTATTTTACCAACAAAGTTAACGGAAGAGTGACGTGCAACATTCGACTTGTCCAGCTTCAAAGATTTTAACAAATGACTCGTGCAAGCTGCAGCACATCCCTGCATACATCTATCTATACATACAACTGTATATCGCAGCAAAATTAATAACTTGAGGCGGCATCAGTATTTGCACTTGCAGTCTCGCCAGTTAATTTAAGGTTATGCAAACCTGCCCTTCTCTTAAATCTGTCAAACCAGCCATGACTTGCACCAACTAGAGGCTTCACAGAAATTTCATCCATCTGTTCCTTCAAATCATCATACAGATCCTTAGCCTTTGCTCTAATCATGGCCTCACTAATAGGAATGTGTTTCTGACACTGATCATCTACCCAAAGTTTTAAAAGTTTTTCCATTTTAGGAATCACAACACTGTGCCTAGGACTGTTTATTGTTGTTATCAAATTACCTGAATCTATCACATCCTAGAATTTTCTCCTTCTGTTTCACATAAGTGTTAATAGTTGAGCGAGACATCCCCAACGATCGTGTGATTTCGGCATGGCTTTCACCTTTCTCAACACGCTATAAAATTTCTAATTTCAATTCAGAACTATGAGTCATATGCACTCCTTTATTTGATTCACTTGCATTATCACTATTACATTTCCTTCTAAATGCCATGCCACTTGATAAATTAAATAAATTTAAATAAAACATTAACAAAAAAATGAGTGAAATCAGCACAAATTCAAACAATTAGATCAGAAATATTGATGTCTAGACTGAAACTAAACCTCACGTGGTTGGGCGGGCCGAAAATTACTTTGCATAAACTAGTTCCTAATTCGACCGACCGATCGGCTGTGTTGCATAAGCTGGCTTCGACCGGTCGAATTCTCAAGTTGGTCGGATCTCGAAAAGTCGAATCTTGGGAGTCGCCTATATTTGAAGACTTTTATTGCCTGTTTAATTTTATGTCCCAAAATACCGAGTGAATGGTCAAGGTTTGGTCAACCAGGAATAATCAGTGCTGCCAATATAGGGGATTAACATTTTTCCATAAGAAAACACGTATGAATGCATTTCTTGACTTGCAAGGTATTCTTCCTTCAAGCATAAAAATATGTAAATATTGACCGATTTTTTTTTTGTTTTTACTTTATTCGACGAATAAAACTCTATACTATCTTATTCCTACGAAGTTTACATGTTACACGGTCGAAGTTTTAAGAAATATGCAATTTGTTTTGAAATTTTGTGGATTTTTCGTACTCTTTCTGGGCGTTGCCAAGGCGGTCGTCATTGTTACCTCCGATTCAGTTAGCTTCAATGAAGCTCACATGTAGACGAAAGTTTAGCGTTATTCGATTTGCACTTTTGTTTAAGCAATGAAACGAGTGATGTTTATAGATAGCAACGTAAATAGATACACCCTTCCCTCGCCAACTGCGGGGGTTACGTTCCTGAAAAGTACCACGGTTTGTAAAACCGTGGTTGGTAAATACTTAAGTATGTTGGGAATTAGGGATTAGATTCCACGGTTCGTATTACTATACCATATATTATTGATCACTTACATTACTCGCTTGTTTCTCACTTAAATACATTATATAAATATTACGAATACAATAACATGCTGTTCTTTCCTTACGACCTCTCTGGTTTGGCATAGTCGAAACTCTCGTAGATGAAAAATGTGTGACAAAAAACAATCACCGCCATCTCTGAGCTACTAAATGCGAGAAATAGCTTTCTGCTGTTCGGAACTACATATTCTACCCCAGAATGAATTCTTTTTTTAAGAATTTCTTCCAACGTATCACACTTTGCATAAGCCAAACTATTGAGTAAAACAATTACCAAGTGAAGGATTACAAACGCCCCATAGGTAACGGAGAAATTACGTGCATACTACGACGTACATCACATCATTTTATACGATTTACTACAGTCTTCTAATCTTACCCGGCGTTTTTTGCATTTAAACAAATATTATTATGCACAAATTCAGAAAAATATTAGTATACGTTTAATTTATTTAGTATGCTGATATGAATAATACACAGCTAAACACGTCGTGTGGACTTGCGGTGCGCGAAAAGCATGAGTATGCTGATGTGAGTAATACACAACTGATCGCCTCGTGTGGAATGTAGAGACTTGTGGCGGGCGAAAAGTGCAATCGTACATTACAGCAACAAAGTAATAGCAAGCAAGTTAGATCAACAACATAGCCTTGTGAGTGAGTGCAGATGACATCAAAGTCATGCGATGCGCGGGATTATTGTGTTGAATGCAGTGACTTGTGGCACACGAAAAGGATACGTAATCGTATCAGTACGGCAACAACGTAATAGCGAGCAAGTTAAAATGACAACAAAGTCTTTTTGAGTGAGTTAAGATGACAACAAAGTCATAAGATATGCTGTATTTAAAAGTTTTCTTGGTCCGAACCGTGGATACGCAAGGGAAATGTCCGTGGTTGGGAAGGGGGGGATTCAATATGTAGACCACGTATAGTCAAGGGCCGCAGTTAATAAACTCGCGGTTGGAGAGGGAAGGATGTACTGATTATTATTCAGGAAGCGTTTATAACAATTGATGAAAGTAATTGAACCTTCTTTCGTCTATTAAATACTGTAATCTTACATTTTTTGTAAGTAAAACCATTATATTCTACATTATAATGTTTAATAACGTAAATAAGCTCACTTATCTGGTGTACATTTACCAGTCAGTGTTCAATCATGGACAACTGTACGTTGCTTTTTCACGGGTTTCTTGCTCACAAGACATAAAAGTAAATATTTCAGCGAGGCATAATTACGCAAGAAATGAAGCTGGATTTGGCGAAAGTGATATGATAGGAAATAAAATTATCGTTATATTTGAATGCAATACGTTCAGAAATGGATTGTTACATGCAAATATGATTAATTGTTAAGAAAAGCTAATTGTAATTTAAAAAGTATCTACTATATATTTTAAAGTGTTTGTATGTTGTGCTATAATAGCTTCACTAAATCTGTTGAAATTCAATGGGAAATTCTGCTAGTATGGTTACAAATGCATACAACTTTTTTCAGTACAGAAATAATTTATATTTTCGAACATGTTTTTATCAATAAATCGTACATTTCAATGCATTTCGATAACAAACATGTATTTCCAAATAAATCATACATTTCAATTCGTTTCGATAACATTCCCTTTAATATTGATTTTCAAAACAAAAATAAGAATATTTATTTATTTACTTTAGCTGTCAGAATTACTAAAGCCTAGGTATTCATTATCACTCCACTCACTGTCCTCAAACAGTTCCTCAGCGAACTTTTGTTCTGTTTCATTGTCTATGCAAATTACATCGCCGAGAACATTTTACACACCTCGATCGGCTTGTATGAACTGGACTTGATGTTCACATAAATGATGTCGCTGGGCAGCAAAGGACGAACTGTTATTCCAACCGATCAGGTTAATACAAAAGGCAACATTGAGGCTGAGGTTTTTATACATTGTATCGATCTTTAATGGGAGTCAGAACATAACATGATATTTTCGTAAACTTCCTCACACATATCTAGTTTTGCAGCAGAGCACAAACTCATATTCTAACCAACCAGATTAACACAAAAGGCGACATTGAGACAAAATGTTTTTATACAGTGTAGCGATCTTTAATGGGAGAGTCAGAACGTAATGTGATATTCTTGTAAACTCTCTCACACGTATCTCATTTGGCAGCAAGGCGAGAACTGTTCCAATATGTACTACACATAGTACAGTAAAATTACATTGATCTTTAAAAAAAAATAAGTGCATATTATATAGGTTGGGTAATCTAATCAGAAAATTACGGTATGTCATCTCTAATATTGGTCATGTGTTATGCCCAATTATTTCTTACATTTTCGTGTAATCTGGACAAAATTTGAGGAAATTATTGAAACTTTAGAATGCTTTATTTAACTTACATTTTCTAGTTGTATTTAAATTTAAAACAATTATATTTTCATTTAATGCTTTATGCTGTTAACCTTTAAAAGCCGTATTTAAATGTCCGAACGGGGAGTCTCGCTGCCGGACTTATTTTTGGCCATTTAAATTTTTCTTACTTTCGATCAGATAAAACCTTATATTTCATGAACTATTAGAGATAAATTAGTCAAACAAAAAGTATTATTTAGGAAAATGTTTGAGGAAATAAATTATATACGTCCGTTTTAGTAAAAGAAAACAATCCAAATTCCATGTTAAAATATTATATATAGTAAATAAATCAAAATAAAATAATACTATCAGTATTTTTATTTAATTTTACATAGAATATATATACAATATACAAAATTTTAATTGTTGTTTTCATGCGGTACTCCTCGGAACGCGTAAATATACAAAGCCCTACGTTGCATATTTTGCACTTCACTACTGTTCTCGTAAATTTTCCCCTCTCAGATCACACGGCAGCGAAGGCGATTTCCCTTTATGGGCCAGTGTTTGTTTTCCTTCGCCTCCAAGCGACACAATTGTGTTCCGCTTGTGCTGCCCGGTCTTCTGCTTTGAGAGGTGACAGCGGGAAGAGCCAACGACCCTTCTTGAATGAGATTTCGCATGAGTGCTAGGCGAAACTCACAATGAGTCATTTGCCTTCCACATTACATCAGAAGAACATAGCTATTAAGGACCATAATGTTGAGGTGGAAGAAGAGCTTCTTCATCCACTTTCAACTACGGCGACTTACCTCGTAGCTTGTCCACATACTCCATATGCCGATTGTAATCTTCGACTATAGCCGGCTTTAGAGCTTTTCCCCGTTCATCACAGAAATTTCCCTCCCCTGGTGGATCATGGATATTTGTCAGCATGAATACTTCTCTTTCATCCTTCCACACCTTGGCTGTCAAGTCATTTCTTACACGTACTCGTAAGTCACCTCGTTTCATTTTCATTGTCTTACGGTCGAAATCCCGTGGCATGCCATTGCGATTTGCTCAAACTGTGCCACATGAGAGTATGTTATTTGTCTTGAGGTCATCAAAGAGAATAGGAGAGGAGAAGAAGTTGTCCATATACAATTTATAACCAACCCCTTCCACTCTCCTAGTAAGTTCTCTCACAGTCACGTGAGTTGCAGTAATGTCTTGTATTGCATTCATTCAGTTATTCCCTAAGTAAACTTTCATGTCATACGTATACCCGGTCTTGTCACACAATTTGTAAATTTTAATTCCGAAGCATTTATGCTTTTTCGGTGTATATTGTTTAAAAATTACTCTCCCTTTGAATAAAACAATGACTTCATCCACTGCCAAGTGCTCAGCAGGATTATAATACTTGGCATAACTTTCATTGAGCATATCAGAGAGAGTTCTAATTTTCCACAGTCGGTCGTAGTTTTCGTCAGTCCTATCAGGTTCGTGGCTATTGTCCGTGAAATGAAGAAATGGTAAAATACGTAGTAATCGATCACGTCTCATAGTGGCATTATAGAATGGAGTGTAAAATTGTTCAATAGTCGACCAATAGTCCCTCAGAGTGTCCCTAACGTCATGTCCCATTTGTAACGTAATCTCCAAAAAGAGAAACATTTCATGCTTTGTCACGTCAGTCTGGGGGGATGGTCCCGCATCCAAATTATCCAAATATTAGTGGTAATATCTCTTGGTTTCATCCACCAGGAGTTGAATAATTTCTGCAAAAAACAGCAGGAAAACTCTCAACGGAGACAAATCAATCGTTATCCCTGGAGCCTCGTCAGACTTCAATCCAGAGGGACTTCCAGTGAAGGGTTTTGCACCAATGACTCCTCTTCTATTCTGCCAAGGGAAAGTCCATTTAGAAGACCCTGGGATTGGTTGTTGGGGGGGATCATCTTCAGTTAGTTCCTCGTTGTCCTCGCTCTCACTCTCCGTCTCGAAGGTTTCCGAGTCGGAGTTGCGACAAATTTCCTCTTCTATTTCAATATCACATAATTTGCGTTTCGGTGCCATAACTATAAATAAGGGTGTGCATAAGTATAAAATGTATAAATAAGAACAAAAGAAAGTGTATGAGAAAATAATTTAATTACCAAGGAAAGAATCTGAAGATTCGCACTATTCGGAAAGAAGAATATCACACACTAGCAGCGAACACACTCGTCAGAGATCTGCCCATAAATGAATGCTTGCCTTCTTAACTTGCAGAAAAGTTAGGAAATAGAAAATAACAGTGAAAGACCGCTTTTCCCTATGCATTGGAACTTTTATTGCATGCACTTGGGTGGTGAAGCAGTCTGAATCAGAGAGGAGATGGACAAAGCTACCGCACTCTCCCTTTTCTATGTTTACACTTGGTGGGAGGTCTTCTCCACCCTCCCCCCTCCCCTTCCCCAGTGGTAAGGTAGAGGCTCAGTGAGGGACCCTTCAAAATTTCACGGTTCTACGATGAAAACGACATCTGTAGGCGATTACCAAACAAAGCATACCCATACGGGTACGGTCGGCAGCGAGCAGCCGCATCTTGCATTCCCGTAAGGGAATGCTCGGTGGCAAAAGGTTAAATAATGTTCAGATAATTGCCATGGAATAATTTCGGTTAAATAATCTTGGTTTTATTTAACTTTTCCAACGATTAATAGGTAAATGATTATTGTTCTTCCAACTTTGTATTGCACTCATATAATTTATTCTCCTTTCTCTGACAGCCCGACGGAGGGCAGCAGCTAAGAGGAAAAAATTGAAAAACCTCGGTAAAAGTAAAAGTACTGACACAGAAGAGGAGGAGAATGAAGAGGAGGGAGATGATGGTTAGTTGACTGATGTCCAAGTTATTCTTTCCATTTCCTACCCACAATCCTTTGTCATACACTAAAGAACTTTACATATTACATCCAATTATACATGCAGTGTTCTATCCTCTTTAATTTTACTCACATTTCAACTCATTAGATAGCACCTTTTTTCAATCCTCTCTTTTTGTGTCTATCTATCACAAAAATTATAATGCACTGATGTTTCAAATTTATTATTTGTACTACCTATTAACAGTAGGAGATAATTTTTGGATGTGTTAGCATGTCAATAAATATTTATTGAATGTGGTTTGGTATAAATATGAATGCCTTAATCTTATCTTCAATCCTTCAGCTTTTGACAGAAAAAAAGTATGCATCAGTCTCAAAACTTAATGAACTAATTGAAAACTCACGGTAAAGTTTTTTAGTTTAAAATATGTTATCTGTACTTTACATATTGTAATAATTCCTGAATATAGCAAAATTAATAAATATTCATACAGAAAACTTTTGAGTTTCACTTATATGAATAGAAATGTAGAAAATATCAACACATTGAATATGTTTTCAGGGTAGAGAAATATTCTCGCTATTTTTAATTAACTGTTATCAATGGATTTGTGAAATACAATCTTATAAAATCTCAGCATTACATTGAGTTGGGCCTTTAAGACTTGAGCCATCTGCCGAAGGATTGAGCAAGTTTATAGTTTAAATGATTGTGTGTATTCAAATAAGTTTATAGACAAAAATATTTCAAATTGTAACCATTACCTACTTAATATATTATTAATAAAATTCCATTTCTAATTAGCTGTTTTTATCGATTTAAAAATTCCTTTTGTAGATAATACAGGATGAACATCAAGTCCTTGGCAACTTTTAAATGTTGCTAAAATTTAAACCATCTATGACAGAGCTATAAGTAAATGAATTTATGAAGCCCAATCCTAAAAGTTTCATTGTTACTGTTGCCATTATTGTTGTTACTGTCTTTTTTGTTATTATTTAAAATGTTGTAATTATTCTAAATCATTGCTATCATTCTCAATGTTTTCACAGAAGAAAACCTTTAAAATTCCATTTATACATGTTTTCTTATGAATGTTTAGACTCCTACATAGCCACCAGCTTTAGCAATAGTGTTTAATTCTTGGCTGCAATAATTCCAATACATTCTCAAGATGCTCTTGCATGATGTTTGCAATAGCTGTTTGGATTCTATGTTTAAGTTCTTCTAAAGTTTTTGGCTTTGTAGCATAAACAATGATTTTCATGTGTTCCTAAAGGAAAATACAAATGATATTAAATTAGACAAGTCAGGTGGCTACAGAAAGTCTACTCCTCTTCCAGTCCATGTCCCATTTAAAAACTTCCAAATTGGTCGTATGCAATGATACATGGTAGATTGTTGTTTCTGAGACCAGGGGCTGTTAGTTGTGAGATATAGAAATCATTCAGTATTGAAAAGTTACTCTCTCCATTTATAGTTGTTGCTTGATAGAAAAAAGTCCAGTAATCTGTTACTTACAAAGTGCATACCAAACATTTGTCTTGGGAATATCCCTTCACTGCTGCCAAACATAATTTGTTTTCTTATTTCCTCAAATATGATAATTATAATGGTTAACTTCACCATTTAGATGGAATATGACTTCATCTGAAAAAGTCAGCTGTTCAATGAATTCGGTAGTTTCTGAAACTTCCCTTTCATATTGCCAAATTTTCAATCTTTTGTCATAATCATCCTCCAAAAAAGCATGAAATATTAAATTTTGTAGGCAGATGCAGTAAGCCTCACTTTCAAAATTATAAAATTGTTGACTAGGGAATATTTGAGTTATTATAGTCTCAGCCCTGACCGTCAGAATGTTTCCATCCATAAATTGCTCCCATCTCTTTACTCTTTTTCATCCAATTAAAAATGGAACTGGTAGGAGGTTTTTGTTGTTATGCATGTATCATTTTCATTCTGCCAACCACTAAACACAATTCACTTTTCTGTTTTCAGCATCATTGCCAATATTTTGTGTTAGACGATTAAATTTTAGACACTGAAAGTAGTAACAATATTAATGTATAACATTAAAACCATAATTTCAATAATGAAAATAATAACAACAATGGCACTGGCAGCAATAATGATAGCAATAACAATAAAACTTTTAGAATTGGGATTTATAAATTTGTTTACTAAATAGTTCTATATGACATAGTTTAAATTTTACAGTTTAAAAGTAGTGAAAGATTTTGTTTATTTTATATTTAGTTAGAGTACTTTTTAAAATGCTACTAATAAAGTATTTTCTATGCCTCAGGAAAATGAAATGTAACTTACTCTATACTTCTACTATTTCTTTATTCTAACTCAGTAAATCTAGAATTTAATTTTACCCTTCAAGTAAAATGCATTCATCTCCAAAAATTATCTCCATCAATCATGTAATTTATTCATTAAGTATAAAGTCTTTATGTTTTTAACACCAAATTAAATTTTGGGTAAATGTCACTATCAAATTACATATGAGTAAAAATGTACCTATTGAATATAAGATTTATTTATTGAGTCACAACATCGATTTCATTTCATAAAATCTTTTTGTATAAAAAGAGAATTAATTTATTAATATTTCTCTTCTAAGTACCCAGAATTTGATATTGATGGATTGTAACTTAATACTTTGTTTTTTATCCAGAATAATTTTTACTTATGATAATTCTAATTTTTTTTTAATTCTTGACTTATTTCGTATAGTATCAATACCTAGGGTATCTTTCTTATGTTATTCTTAAAATAATCATTGAGTGTGGTTTATTTCCCTGTGAAACAATACCCTGTCTATGAATGTTAATACCATAAAGATTTGTTGTGAGCAGTGTAAAAATCGTACTTGTAATTTGAGCATGCAAATTGTACAATCTTTTCTTAATCTATAGTAATCTAAAATGTGTTACTTCTACATGTGTACACTTTCCTTTGTCTAAATGGACTGTGTAGATAAATGGATGGAATGCAAACAGTGACATGCCTATGAAAACTTTCACCTTCAAAAGCTGTTATTATCAGTTTAAATCATGACACATTCTCAAAACATTGACAAGATTCACATAATGATCAGTCCATTCAAAACTGTTAAGAACTATCCTTGTAAATTTATCACAGAACTTTTTCTTTCAGTGCCTAAGAAAAAACTGAAAGGTATGGAGACTGCTCAGGCTGTTTCATTAACTTAATGACAGACTCTAGTATTGTTTGTTTAGTAACCTCAGTAGCACTCTTTTATCCATGTAAACTTTTACTTATCCTGTAGATAATGTAAGCAGAGAATACTACAGTTTAGTATTACTTGAATACCAGCATAAGTATATTGATTTTATTTTACTTCATTGAAAGCCAAAGTACTGGCCATGAATTGTGGCATGTTGGATTATAGTTTCAACTTTAGTTTATCCATGTCAGATCCTCACCCACTTTTATTAGTAGAAGGTGATAGCCTGCCGTAGTATTTAATTGATGTGCATCCATGCTTTATAACAAACAAAAAATGTCATTTCCTAAATGTTATGTATTATGGTATACTTTGGTCAGCCCTGACTTGTTTATTTGAAATTTTCTGTGTTTCATAGGGATTTGCCTTTTTTCTGAAGTATTTATATTATTATGATCAAATATCATAATAAAATTCTATTTTGGCATTGTCGGTTATGTTGGAAAAGAGCTATAGTTAATTTCATTATACTTATACACAAATGTGATAACATAAACTTTTTAGTTGTTTAAAGATTATTGCAAGTGTGTAGTTTCTCAATAAAAAATGAAATTACTGAATGGAAATGTGCACTTAAAATTTTCATTACTTTTTTATCTCTTTCTTTGGGCATTTTGATTATGCTCCAACCATTTTGGACTATGCAGTTCAACCAGTCTTTTTATAGATAACACTGGATGTCATAGGCCTTTTTTCATATTATTCATTAAAACTTTTGGTACAAATTTGATAATTTTTACTCTTTCAGTTGTTTATCACATTAATAGAGTTGTATTATCTATAGAATTAATGCATCCTTGTTATTAGATTATCATTGAAGTCACTATGACATTAAATAATGAATTTCATATGAAAATGGAGCCAAAAGAGCATGTTAGCAAAGCTATAAAGTAAACTTTTTTGTTTTGATTGGTGTTATAGAAAGCATCTTCTTCAAAATACATTTATACATGCATTTTAAGTATGAATTAATCAGTCTCTAACATGACCCTTTTTTCAATCTTCCCAGCTATAAAATATTTACTTGTTATTTATCTAAAACTCAAGAAAATTGCCTTTTACTCTTATGAAATGATTGCATATGCTAGAATAAAGTGGTGAATAGAATTGAAATAACTAGACTGGTAACACTGAATGTTTTTCATGCACATAGGACAGATGTTGCAGTCTTCAACTCATCATTAGCATTTTTAATAATCTTTTACCCTTTTACCACAATCCTTATTTTATCCTGATATTTTGTAGCAAGTTCTTTTGTTTATTTGATAATGATGATGATGAACTAATGCTTATGAGTCTGCAAATTGGCCATCTGGAACTATAAAACAGCTGTAGTGAATGGCATATATTTTCCCTGTTTTCTAAAGTACAACTTAACTTTTTTTGATGAGTAAAAATTAACCTCTCATTATTGTAATTACTTCTTCTATCTCTATGACTGCTAGAATCTCTCCTTCTAGCTTCTAGGATGTTGGTTTGTGTGCTGTAATATGTAGTTTTGTGTAGCCAATAGGTTATATACATATATATAGTTAGATTAAAATTTACCGTACTAAATAAATAGAGTATGTAGTGGCCCATATAGATTACATAAACATTTTCAGAGGACCAAAGTGAGTTATGATGCTTTCAGAATTAGAATTATCCATATACTGTCGCCTTTATTGTGCTACATAGCTTAATTGGAGTAAACTAGGATTCAGTAGCCTTAATACATTTAGTCTTCTTAATTAATGAATAATTAAATATATATTTTTAACATTGAATCAATTTTCATTGAGTTAATATTTAATTCTCATGGAGAGATTTTTCAAAATATTGTTGAAATCTAAAAAACACAATTTTGAAAAATTTTTAAAGTAAACATTTTTTGTTGCATTTCTGTTAAAACTTACAGAAATAATGGCAGTGCCTCCATTATTGTAGCTGGGCAATATTAAAATCAATTATCAATCTATGTTACAAATGAATAAATCCTTTTTCATGGCTACCTGCAACTTACCTATTTAACCATTTATAGATACTTTAATCATGGAATCTAAATTTTATATTTCCTATTTACCATATTCAATTTTTATTACAGGTTTTTCTCGTGCTTCCTATTTGAAATCAAAAGTAAAAAACAAGGGAGCTTGTTTAGAATTTTGGAGAGCAGAGAAAAGGTTTAGGTATGTTTGCCACTTTATATCTCAAAAATGAAACTGTATGATATAGTATTTTTAAATGGATTGTAATATCATTTTATTCACATGATTGTTTTATATATTTTACAGGTTTTGGATCAGACACACTGTTAAAACACAGTGGTTTTACTGGTTCGTTATAGTTTTAGTGTTTTTCAATACTGTGTGTGTGGCGGTCGAGCATTATAATCAGCCAAAATGGCTCACATCATTTTTATGTGAGTATCATCATAACTTAAATCTTTAATGTAATAATTTTATGGAAGACTTCATTTGGTTTTAATTTTATTAAAAAGTAAATGAAAATACAAGATTAAAATCTAACTCAATCGAATTTTATAATCATTCTCTTGCTTGAATTTTATTCATGTAATTTTTTCATATTTTTTATTAATGGCTCATAGGGTACATATTTTTACCATTTAAATGTATAATTTTGCAGACTGTGCAGAATTTGTTTTCCTGGGACTCTTTATGATGGAAATGTTTATCAAGATGTATGCTTTGGGACCAAGGATATACTTTGAGTCAGCGTTCAATCGCTTTGACTGTGTCGTTATCAGTGGCTCCATCTTTGAGGTGATCTGGACAGAGTTGAAGTCCGGCTCTTTCGGTCTCTCCGTCCTCCGAGCCCTACGCTTGCTGCGGATATTTAAAGTCACAAAGTGAGTGAAGTAAATCACATTTTTATCATATCTTCCCGTATAAATGTCATCAATGAAAGCACCCTCAACTAAGTTGTGATAGGTAAATTTTAAGAAGGTCAGAGATGTAGCAAATTACTACATGCTTCATTCTTTAAGTTATTTTACATTATATTCAGTCAAATAAAATTAGCGTTATGAAAGAGAAAGTAAATTAAGGTCACTGTAATATATTTATATTTGATGCCATAGTGATTCTATAACTTTCCAAGAAATCACTGTTGCTGTTTGTTTTGGAGTAGTATCTAGGGTTAACCCTTTGCACTTGGAATTTTTTTCTTTCTGCTATACCTCAATAATCTTTCTTTAGGATATACTGATAAGCCAACTTATTTGCAGTTGGGAGGCTCCTGAGGCAATCCCAAGTAGGTCACAGAAAAATATTTACAAATCCCATGCCTCTCTCACCCCCCAAAACAGGTATTGAGTTACACTTGACTACCTAATTTCTGTTGAGTCAGACTCGACTTGTGAGTGCAGAAGGTTAAATTAAAAGTTGTTTTTATTCACTCTATATGGTAGCTAGAGCTGTTCATTAGTCCTCAAGCTTGTGTTCATTTCAACAATATCTTCAGTTATCAGTAGTTAAAAAATGACCTACAGACAACAAGTGAGGAAAGAATTGCTGAGCTAACTACATAAGACACTTTTTTAAGAATACTAAAATAAAAACATTCCCCTGCAGACCAATCTATCTTGAAAATTTGCATTTTAAATAATATTCAATGCATTAATTATGTAAATACATTTTAGACCTATGTAATTTCACTTTTGTTTCAAAAAATTAATTGACTACTTTCACAGCAATGTATTTTACAATTAAAATGTTAAGCAGCATATCATGTAAACTTTTCTTCAAAAACAAATGTCATTAAATAGCAACGACAAAATATTTCATAGAATAAAATTTAAAACTGCATAATTTCACTTTCTTTCACTTAATAGCATACTTGTTTATTTACATTTGTTGCTGTGAATATGACCAGCAATACAAAAGCCATAATGGACCCATATAGATAGTTTGTAAGGGGTTTTATAATATCCTGTTAAAAGGCAAACAGAAAGATGGACAGACCCCAAATTTTTTCATATCTAATTTGAATATAGAACTATATATCCTGAACATTTGGTGTTTGTAGCTTACGTAACTTTTGAGTTATTTTGTACACAGTCAGTCAGACAGATGGATGAACCGAATACATAAGCTCTTTTTTTAAAATAAAAAAAGCATTAAAAATTGCTAAACATTATCTCTTAATGAATGATGTTTCACTTTCTAGAAACTCATCAGTTGAGTAGAAAATGATTTAGATTTCAGCCAAGAAGCCATTACTCTTTTGAATTTTATTATATTTATGCATTCTACTTCATTTGGTAATTTATTGAAAGTGTTGGCTTGGCTGACAGACAGCGCCGCTATGTGATAGCTCGAAATGTTTGTTCGTCAGCTGATGCATGAAAGTCCGAATTCAGCATACGAAAGGCAGTTTAGAGGTGAGAATGCATAATGTACGAAAGTGTGAGTTGTACGAAAGTTGAGGACTGCCTGTATATGTATAATGAAATGTAATTTATACATCATCCATGATTTTTGCCGTTTCCCTTCTACTTGTGTGATAAATCAATATTTTACTCCATCTGTTGATTATACTAGTGATTACTTCATGATTTGTGCTGTTTTAATTTTAAAATGTTTAAATAAATATTAGTAATGTCTCACTTGTTGGGAATTATGATTAAATAGTGATATTGTTTGCCCCCGCAGGTACTGGTCATCTCTCCGAAACCTGGTCATCTCCCTCCTGAACTCGATGCGTTCTATCATCTCCCTATTGTTCCTTCTCTTCTTGTTCATCCTCATATTTGCCTTACTTGGAATGCAGCTCTTTGGAGGGCAGTTCAATTTTCCAGATGGCACACCGCCCACTAACTTCAACACGTTCCCCATTGCCCTGCTTACTGTGTTCCAGGTATGGCTACTTATGCTTTTATCTTTTCATTGATTGTTAATAAAGAACATTTATAAATACTGATAACATATATTTGGTTTTTATTTATAAATAATAGCTTTGGCAGTAGTGGAGCATTTCTAATTATGGATAATTTTATAGGTAGCCTCTAATTAAATACCATGGGCATTTCATATAGTCACCCTTAAAGGTGTAGTTCAGAGGTAGGCAAAATTTTCTACATCATAGGTCACATTGAAAGTTGTAAACATTTCTGAATTTATCTAGATTCTGTGGTATTATTTTAGTGAAAATAAATTCTAACTATTTGTAGCTCTAAATTTAATTGTTCAAACTTTTAGGACCCTAATTTTAATAAATAAATATGAAATGACCTATGTTAAATTGTATAGATTGCTTCATTATCATAGCTTTTTGAATGGCATAAAATGTTTTCAAGGGTCACATGTAGCCGGCAGGCCATAGACCACCCAACCATGGTTTAACCCTTTCCCAGTCAAACCACTCAAAACAACCTATAATGCAAGTATCAAAGAGCATCATCTGTTAGAAGTATGAGGCCCTACTTACAATTAAAGGCCAGTCTGTTTTTACACTTTGTAAACAAACCATTCTTCATCAGTACATGGCTACTGGCTCTGGTATTAAATTTCTAGGTGATATTTTTTCCAGTGTTGCCCTTCAATTGATAGCCACGGCTGGTCTGAATGAGAGTGCTATCAAGGTGGAAGTGAATAAAGATGAATATTTGAGCGATTTTTAACCTTCTTTTGATGGTGATATTAGCAGTTTATTTACATTATACTGAAGACTTTCTTGATTGTGAACCAGAGAAGATTATTGTTTAGATAATAAAACAAAAAACTGATAAATATCTGTTTAAGTTTGTACATAAGCATTGTAATTGGTTTTTCATCATGGTTTTGTGGGCCACATAAAAACTCTTCACATGCCATATGTTGGGCAACACTGGTATTGACAAATGATAGGAAATTTTTTCTCACAAAAGTACATCAATTGTAAAAGAGTCTACCACACAGCATAGTTTCACCAAAAAAAACTGTACAATAGTGAAAATTGATGGTAGGAAAAAGGTATGCAACAATACTAGTGATAATAGTGATAAAAAAGATACACTACTTTTGGAAAAGTAATTTAAACAATGTGGAAGTGTTGTAATCGGTAATTTACCTGTATACAGAGCAGTGTCCTTTCTAGAGTTTCACCAGGAAAATGAGTGTTGAAGTGGAAAACTAAGTCCTTCTTAAGATAAGAAAATAAGCAATCAATATAAAAATATATTGTAACTATTCCATTAAAATTTGAATTAGCTTTGTAATGCATTAATGCATTTCTTGAGCAATTACAAGATAAATTACTGATGACTGAGAAATAGAGAATCACAGAAAATGATCTTTTATTGGGAATAGGGACATTTAAATTTGGCCAGGAGAGGATAAATGTATATACTAAACATGAAAAATTAAATTACTTTAATTAACTGTCAAAAATCTATAATCCAGAACTAAGGGGTATTCATTGTTTTATCACTAAAATAAATATTATAAAGAATTTATTAATGCTTTCTTTTTTTATTATCAGATTCTAACTGGAGAGGATTGGAATGAGGTCATGTACCAGGGTATTGTGTCCCAAGGAGGTCACAAACGAGGCATGATCTATTCTCTGTATTTCATCATCCTTGTACTCTTTGGTAACTACACCCTCCTAAACGTCTTCCTTGCCATCGCCGTGGACAACTTAGCCAATGCTCAAGAACTGACTGCAGCTGAGGAGGAGCAAGAAGAAGAGGACAAGGAGGTAAAAGTAAATTTCTTTTACAATTCTCTTCTTAACCCTTATGCTGCCACATTCAAGCTTATCCCACGCCCTTGAAATAACTTTCTCTCGATACTAAGGCACTCGGAACCCCCTCTCTGGCTTATAGCACTCTCCTTATACCTCTGACCAGTCTTATTTGTGTAAATACTGGCAATATGTCTCTCATCCACTTTACTCTGCACCCTCTGGGTGGAGTACAAGTGTGCAAATGTGCATTTGGGGGCAGCCTTTCCTTTTCTTTGGATATGAGCAGCCAAAGGAAATAAGCCATACTCGAGATGTTGCTGGTTTTGAGAGGCTAAGGAAGCTTTTATGATGATTTGAAAGACAATGAAATGACATATTTTGTCAGTTTTCTGGTATTTTTCTCGGTGGCTGGATGTCCTTATTCCTGTTTTTTATGAAAGGAATGAAGCAAAAACTTGGCAAAAACAAATTTTTTTGTTAAAACAGATAATTCTATGATAGCCTGCACTTGGCAAGATACGGTAAATATGTTTTCTACTGTAGGCAATGTTGGGACAACTGAAATAGAGGTGACTTCTAACAATAAGAATGGAAAGAAGAAAGTAGTAAAGCCAAATATACAAGTGTCATATAATAAATTCATGGGAGGAGTAGACAGATTTGATCAGCTCTGTTCTACATACTCATTCAATTGAAAATCAAATAAATGGTATATGACTATATGGCATCTTATCATTGAAGTGAATTTGATAAACAGTTGGATTGTTTACAGTTTACAAAATCCCAACAGAAAATTAACACAAAGAAAATTCAGGGAGCAAGTCATAGATGGTCTATTAGAATCCTTGAATCAACTTGAAGCGTGACCGTCGGACTTCACTCCTGTTGCAGCCTCGACTAACGGAACTCCACTTTCCAAAAGTTTGAAGACAAACTCAACCAAACTGCACTTTTTGTAGCATTGTGCCCTCTCAATGTACCCAAAAAGGGAAAGGAGTTTGTAGAAGAAAGCAAGCAACATACATTTGCATTATGTGTTGTACCATGTTTTGAGGTATACCCCACATTACAAAAATACAAAAATATTACAATTGCCAACCAATATGTTAAAGGGTAAAATAGTTACACGCAATACATGTCATATTAAGCTTACAGTTAAATAATACTTATTTTAGGATGGAATTTTATTTAACCTTTAAACGCCTCGCATGCCCGTACGGGAACGCTTATTTTCGAAAGTCGCCTACAGATGGTGCATTCATCCTGGATGTGTAAAATTTTGAAGGGATCATCCTAGAAGCCTCTTCTCAAGATTTGTTGAGGAAACAAGCCGTAGGCTCCAATACTAGGGGTGAGGAGACCTTACACCAAGAGTAAGGGAAAGAGACATTGCCCAGCTGCTCTCTAACCGTAACCCACTTCACACTCCACGTGTGGGCAATAAAAATGTCCCGGCATAGGAGAAGTTTCTTAAAACCCTCGTTGTTTTCTTCCTCCCTTTTTTCTTCTGCATGTTTAGACCGCGTATATTCATTCGTTAGCAGACTTTCGAACAGAGCATTTGTTGGGACGAGAATTTTTTTCTTGATAGAAAAGTGAAAATCTCTCTATTCTTTCCTTGATAAGTTGATTTCTTTTATATTCATTCTTCCTTTGCCCTTATATATTGTCTTTATCCTTACCAATATTCACGATCTACCGGGAGAAGGAAATTTCAGCGATGAGCGGGGAAATGCTCTGAGGCTGGAAATTATCGATGACTACGATCGCCACATAGGTTACATAGACAAGTGGGGCAGGATGGCGACTAGCTACGACATTAGTCACCGTAGCTGGAAGAGGACGAAAAAGCTCTTCTTCCACCTCAACGTCACAGTGCTCAATAGCTTCGTTTTGCTGACGTCAGCAGGAAAGCAGATGACTCATCGAGAGTTTCGGCTTACTCTTGTGAGGGAGCTTATTGAGGAAGGGGCGTCAGCTATCCCCTCCAAAACTTCCCAAAAGGGAAGACCCAGTGCAAGCGTGGTCCCATTGACGAGGTTAGACGCTAAATAAAATAAACATTGGCCAGTAAAGGGAAATCGCCTTAGCTGCCATGTATGCGCAGAAAAATAAAAATACACACGGACCGTCGCAAAACGTAAAATATGCGATGTTGGTCTGTGTGTATTTTCCTGTTTCGAGGAATATCACACGCAAAAAGATTTATAATATCTATCAAATAGATATATAAGCTCTAAAAATTATCACTAATATCTTTTATTGAATTTATCATTGTGTTTATAATTGTTATCTCACAGAATTACGCCAGTTTTGTGCTTTTTTGTTTTCTTTCTCGATAAAAGACGTAATTCCGCTATTTCCCAAACGATTGACTAAATAATACTTTTTATTTGAACGTTTTATCACTAATAGTCCATGAAATACAAGACAGTTTATGATCTATTGCCCGAAAAATTTAAATGACCAAAATTAAATCCGGCAGCGAGAGTCTACAAAGGGACAATTAAATCTGGCTTTTAAAGGTTAATAAAATTGTGTATAAAATCTTTGAAAAGTGCTGTTCTTCGTAATTTTATTATTACTATTTTTATATTTTTTTAAAACTTTAGTATTTAATGTAACTAATATATATATATATATATATATATATATATATATATATATATATATATTCGTAAAATAAATATTTGACGTACGATGAATATATATAATAATATCTTGGCGAGATCGCTTGCATAAATTGACGGTTACGCAAAATGCGTTGACGGATTTGAACGCTCAACTGTTTGAATTTCGGTAAAACTTGACATGGAACGTGTATAATTATAAAAATGCAGTTTCTTAAGGCAATGTAAATGCAAATTTCATTGGAAATAGACTTGGATGAAAAAATATCTTGGCAAGATCGCTGTTACTATATTTGACCTTTTGTGAAAATGAAGATGAATAAAATTATTGCCACTGAATGTGGAACATTATTCAGCAACGCAAAATTATTAATTGGAGTAATATTTCAAAATGTCAACAACTAAACCATTTCCCCCACATTTCTTCGATCTCGAATAATGTATTCTAAGATGTGCATGAATGCCCGGCACATTTCAGCATAAAATCTATGAAATTTATGTTTTTGCCAAAAAATTGTGGAAATTTTTGGGGGGTCTGCTTCTATTTGGGCAGATACGGTATGTCATATCAGAAATACCGTAATCTTCCGATTATAATACGCACCCATGTTTTTATGAGTGAAATGTGAAAATTGTCTTATCACCATGTATAACACGCAACACATTTTTTTATAAAAAGATCACGGTAATTTTTCACTTGGTTACTAGCAGTATCGAGACAGTTCTCCCCTTGCCACCAAGTGAGATATGTGCAAGAGTGTTTATGAAAACTTCATGTCTATATAGTTTTGACTCTCACTTTAAAGATCGATACAGTGTATAAAAATGTCTCGATGTTATATTGTGTAATAATCTGGTCAGTTGGAATAAGAGTCTCGCCTTGCCGCCAAGCGAAATAGTTTACGTGAATATCACGTCTAGTTCTGATTCTGCCTTCTGCAAGCCGGTCGAGGTATGTAAAATAATATTTGTTGCTCGCAACTTGCATTCTATTATAATTAATGGTGGTGACCCTCCCCTACTGCATTGATTTTTTTCTCAAAGGAATAAATTATTTTAAATAAAAGGTTTACCCATCACTATGTCAACCAAAAGAGGAAGCTACACTGCAAGCTTCAAACTGAAAGTGATAGAAGTCGCAGAGAATATTTAAAAGAAAAACTCTCCCAAAGAATGTGTGTTCGTACTTTCAAGTGAAAAAGGCTGGATGGATGAAGAATATACAAAAGATTGGTTACTTAGTGTGTGGTGTAAAGACCCAGTTCATAAGCGTAGTATGTTGGTTCTTGATGCATTTACCGTATTTAATCGATTGTAAGCCGACACTGATTTTAAGCCGACCCCCACTTTTCACAAGGCCACGCAAGAAAAAAAATTTGATTTTAACCCTCTCGTGACCGAACCGTCCAAGAATGCCCATAAATTTTTATACTCCTGATCGCGGGACCGATCGGAAAATACGCTTTCAAATTTACCTCAAAAAACGTTGACTGGATGGCTTCTCTCTCGGAAATGATGTAGTATACCATATAAACACAAGATTTAGATCGTATTTGGCAGATTTTTCTTAACTTTGTATACAAAGAATTTTTTTTAAATATTCTATTGAAATTCGCTATTTTTTTGGACCCCGAACAATCTAATATATCACGCAGTAATTCTCCTACTTCGGAGATTTTTCAAAATATATATTTTTGGAGATAAATCTATAATTGTTTTATTTAATGTTTCCCATTTGGTGGCCATCTTGAATTTCTCCAGACTTTTAATGCCAGCAGGTGCCCCACACCCCAGGACGTGAGAGGGTTAAAGTATTAACTAAAATTACGGTGACATAAAATACATTTTATTCACTTATTCATTACAACTTCTACGAAAAAAGTATTTTGACCTCGTTATCCCCCGGGATCTTAATATAATAATACCCCGGGAATAAATTATGTAAATAATATGTGCTGCGTCAAGGTTTTAAGAACGCAGCGATAGCGCTCGTATGCGTAAGGAGCTAACACAATGTTTCATTTTACTCGTGAGTCGAAGCATTTGCCCTCCCCTGCCCTCCCTCCTCCACCTATCATGTTTCAGTGTTAGCTCCTTATGTATACGAGCGCTATCGCTGCATTCTTTTACGACTTTGACGTGCCACATATTATTTACATAATTTATTTCTTCGTAGGTGTTCAGTCAATTTGATTCTTTTTTTGCATATATTTAAAGTAGATAGTTTACTTCCACTTTAATACACTTATATCTCACGTTATAATGTAACTACGGACATAAATTCGTTGACTACTTTTTTTGCCCCCGATTCTAAGCCAAGTGGCGATTTCTGAGATGGTAAAAAGGTAAAAACAGGTCGGCTTACAATCGATTAAATATGGTAGATGTCATTGCATGCTGTGTGGTAAGGATATATTAAATGATCTTGCCATCATTCCTGGAGGAATGACTAGCCAGTTACAAGTGGTGGATGTCAGTTGCAACCGACCATTTAAACTGCAGATGTGTCAGAAGTGGAATGAGTGGCTTTATGCTGGTGCACATTCCTTTACACCATCTGGCAATCGAAAGAAACCTGACTTATTACTCATTACTCAATGAACCAAAGAGTCTTGGGATGCAGTTGATTCATCACTGATTAAGCGTGACTTTAAAAAGTGTTGCCTCAAAAAAGCCATGAATGGTTCTGAAGACAACATCATATGGGATGATGATTTTGCCAAAGTGGATAGTGAGGATGAAGACGTTCTTGGCGACGCCATTTATGTAGACATTGAGAAAGAACACAAAATCGCCAACGAACTATTTGAGGACAGTGATAATGAAGTCAGAAGTTATAGTGATTCGGACAGCTAAAAGTAAATAAATAATTATTCTTATTTTTGTTTTGAAAACGATATTTAAAGGAATGTTATTGAAATGCACGGTTTATTGGTAGAAATATGTCCAAAAATATAAATTATTTCTTTACTGAAAAAAGTTATATGAGTTTGTTACCTTGTATAATACACACCCTAACTTTTTGTCAATTTTTCATGAAAAAATGCGTATTATAATCAGAAAATTACTGTAATAAAATTTACGTTGTCAAACAAATTTGATTTTTTCCTGGATAATTCCCACTTTTTGGGGAACAAATGTGAAATAAATTATGCAGCAAAAGGATTAAGGGACATTCTTCTCTATTTCTGTATTATACATATCGTATCTGTATCGTATATTAAAAACAAATGAAATAAAAACCTTTTTAGTTTATACAACTTTTATATTAAAGGCACTAAAAACCTAAAATAAAAATAATTTTGACATAGGGTGAATGTCATCTCTTGCGATAGATTCTCAAATTTCCATATTAATAACATATCTAATGTCTAGTGTTAGGATACTAATTAATGAAATTGGAATGCATCAATTTAAAACTTGTGTAGCTAATCAGCTGATCATAAATCTATAGGGATGTTTCACATTTGGGATGTTGATGTTTGTTATTACATTTTCCATGCTTTAATATTTAATTTCTTGATCCATCATATCAGTTTTTCAAAAACCACACAACTTTATATTAAGATGCATTCAAATTGCATTAATAGTATCCTAACGCAAGATATGTTATTAATATGGAAATTTGGGAATCTACTACAACAGAGGACACTCATTCCATGTCAAAATTTAATTTATTTTTAGGTTTTTAGTGCCTTTAATATAAAAGTTGTATAAACTAAATTTTATTTAATTTATTTGTAGGTTTTTAGTGCCCTTAATGTAAAAGTTGTTTAATGTAAAAAAGCAATTTTTATTTTATTTATTTTTAGGTTTTTAGTCTTACTACAAGACAGTTTATCGTAACTTTTAACTCCCTCTCTTTCTTTCTCTCTCCCTTACTATCCCTTGCCCTCCCTCCCTCTCTCCCCCTCCCTCTCTCCCCTTCCCTCTTTCTCTCGTATTAAAGCATTCAAAGCACACTTTTCTTACGCTTAGGAAGACAACAATGTAAGCTCAAGGTTTAACAATTTCATGGTCGTCAAGGAAACATCCTGCTAATAAACCATTTTTTTCCTAAAAATATGTGAATTAATCGTAGAATTTGAGTGATTTCAAACTGAAGGTAGAAATCAATGATAAGAATAAGAAACTCGATTCATTTTTCTTTAAAACAGTCCAGGTCCAAAGATCATAGACCAATTTCTTCCAATTTAAATTTGCAAAAGAATAGAAGCTTGCACTTCGAAAAATTGCTTTTTAGGTGTTATCTTATGGGAAATGGAAATTATCTCCTGGAGTTGACTTTTTTCTGAGATTTACGAATTTTTACATCATGGGTTTACCATAACCTATAATTTCATACTCCTAGCTCATATGAAAGTTTTGCTTCACACACAAGTTCTGCCTATGACATTTTCACCATATATAATGTATAATGTACCTCACACAGCACCTTTCAATTCACCAATCTTGTAAACTCCTTTAAATTTTTTAAGCAGAATTTTTTTTGTATTTTTTGACTCTTATATTATTTCAGGGTCAACAAAATGATATAAAAGTTATTCATTCAAAATAAAAATCACTTAAATTCACACTGATAAAACCTTAGGCTTATCAGTCACATTTTGTCAATAAATTAAAGTAATATTACTCCCTGCTGCTTGATGTAACAAAATATTGCTGAAAATTTAGCAAACACTGTACATGTTTATAAACCTGAATAAATTTAGTAATTCCTGTCTCTTTTTTCTTTTAAAAAGTTTGTTCTTTAGAATTTTAAAAGGTAAATTGTGTTTATTATACTTATAAATTACAGAAGCAACAGCAAGAACTGGAAAAGGAAATGGAAACACTGCAAATGACAGAGGGAGGGCCTAAAGTTGAGATCAGTCCACCATCACCATCTGGAAAGTAAGTATAACCTAATCATTCCATAGAGTTAGCAAATGTAAAATTAATTTCTCAAGCTACTTTTTAAATTTCCTCAACATTTGATCTAAATTGTATTTTAACAGTTCTGAGATTCCATTCATCAAATTTATTGTAAAGAAAAATGTATTAATTAATACTAGTATGTCCATTGCAGCTACACATTCAATTAATTTGTAATTAGAATTTATCAATTAGGGGAAGTAGGGGAAGGAAAGCCACTTAGTAACTGAGGAGAATTTTGTCAAGTTGGAGGAATTTATAGTATGAGAGGAGAGAAGAGACAGGGCATGCGAGGAAAAATTGCTATCACTTTGATAAATTATCCTATCACAAAGCTATGTATTTTGTTATAAAAACAAACAATTTATTTTACCAATACCATTAAAATGTTAAATAATGTAACAATTTTTCAATAAAAATGACAGTAAGTAATAACTCCCCCTGCCTCCCTCCCTCTCCATCCCTCCTCCCTCTCTTCCTCCTTCCAGATCTCTCTCTCATTCTCTCCCTACCTCCCTATCTCTCTCCCTCCCTCTCTCTCCCTCCCTCTCTCTCCCTCCCTCTCTCTCCCTCCCTCTCTCTCCCTCCCTCCCTCTCCCTCCCTCCCTCTCCCTCCCTCCCTCCCTCCCTCCCCCTCCCTCCCTCCCTCCCTCCCTCCCTCCCTTCCTTCCTCTCTCTCTCTCTCTGTCTCCCTCTCTCTCTGCCTCCCTCTCTCTCTGCCTCCCTCTCTCTCTGCCTCCCTCTCTCTCTGCCTCCCTCTCTCTCTGCCTCCCTCTCTCTATCTCCCTCTCTCTATCTCCCTCTCTCTGTCTCCCTCTCTCTGTCTCCCTCTCTTTGCCTCCCTTTCCTCCTTTCCCTCTTCTCCTCTCTACTTCCCTCTACTCCAAATCCATCACTCTCCATCTTATTTCTTTCTCTTTATCTCTTTCCTCCCATTCTTTTCTAATTCTATCCCTCCCTTTCACATCTACCTTCCAGCCTTCTCCTCCCTATCTCCCTCTTCTTCCTTTACACCTATAAAGTAATTTATATATGCAAAAGAATCCATACTAAATAGGATTATGTAATTCTGCAAAAAATCCAACACTGAGGGTTGCCATGATGGCAAATGATTTTTTCCTTCAAAAAACATGAATTTGTTTGTTGATAAAAATGAATTTGTAGACTGATTCGATGTGCAATCAAAAATAGACCATTGGAAAATAAATTGTCATTCTTTTAAGCAATTCTTTGGTTCAAGTTCCAAGTTTGTACAATGATTATAAGTAATTTTAAAATGGCAATGAAAAATGGCTTGCATGCTATGTTCAAGCTCTTCCTATGTAATTCAAATTGAGAGAATAAAAGCTCCTAGAATCGAACAGTAGATTTTGAACAGTCTATAACTTAAAAGGGGTAAGCCAAATCCTGTAAAATTAGAAATACCATTATTGGCTCCTAAACATTTTGTTAGACAAAAAATAAATTCAAATGTTTGTCATGTAGATTTCAAGCAAATAATATAATAGAATAACATAACCCAAGTGTAAACATAATCAACAAATTTTTTTATCATAATTTTATATTTATTCAAGAAAAAGTACATAAAAATTTTAAAAAATGGATAAGTATTAACCTCAGGTATATCAGTTAGCCACAACAAGATTATGAAAAACTAGATGCACATTTACGCTACAATGCAGCTGTCATCAGCAGTAATTCACTGAAAGTAGATGCTCCTTCTTACAGAACATATCCATGATAAAAGGCAAACTGTCTTCTACATCATTCTGCCATCCAAAAATTTCTTCGTTTCTTGATAACTATTTTTCTACTTCAATTAGTGTAATAACTGAAACTTCCCCGTATCTCATTTTCCTTATTTTTTTAAATCCTTCATCATGCAGTCTCGTTAAGGGAACTCTTCAATCTAATTAGCCTTCCATTTTCTTATCAGTTGTATTTTTGCTCTTTTATATGCTATGATCCTTAATGCTTACTCATTTATTATTTTATCTGTACATTTTATTTTATAAACTCTTTTAAACATACACATTTTAAACTACCATATATCTTCGAGTATAAGGCGATTTGAGTATAAGTCGAAGTGTACTTTTTAGCCTAAAACAGCGTCTAAAATCCAACTCTCGAGTATAAGTCGAAGCAAAGAAAACAAAAACAAGATAATTTTGAAATTTACAAATAACTGTATATATACATATATACACACACACACAGGTGAATCTATACTTAAGAACATTCAAGAAACAAACAATTCGTATTTACGAACATTCCACATACCAATGAATTGCGCCTTGCACTTCATTTACGAACACACCCTCTTGCACTTACAAACAAATGTCTTTGGATGAAAATATTTCTGGACAAATTGTCTTTAGACAAAATGTCTTTGGACAAGATGTCTTTGGATGAAATATGCATTGGACAAAATGTCTGTGGACGAAATGTCATTGGACAAAATGTCTGTGGACGAAATGTCATTGGACAAAACCTCAGACCAATACTAGGGGCTCTGTCCCTGGCCCCTTGCTGTGCCCTGCCCCTTCCAATTGCTTGCTTCACGTGTCTATTATTTTCAAACTAATTTAAAATTAATTTAATAAATATTTTAAATATGAAATACATTTTCATTACCTGATTTAAACCAATAAATAAAAGAAGTATTGTGTTTTTTTTATTAAATAGGATATATTGTGTGTTAGGACTATCATGTCATCATCATACATGGGTTATAATCAATTGCATCATATTAGTCTCTTAATTCTCATCAAAGTCTATTAATTATTTATAAGATTAATTCAATTTTAATTTTTACACTTTGCAGGAAGGGCAAAGGAAGAGGGGACGATGATGAGGATGATGAGAAGAAGGGTGGTGATGATGGAGATGATGATGATATGACTGGGCCAAAGCCTATGCTTCCTTATTCATCCATGTTCATTCTTTCCCCAACCAACCCGTAAGTACTAGAGAAATTACTTCGGGCATAATATTTATGATCATCGTTTTGGTTAAAACAGGTTTTTTCATCTCAAATGTAACAATAGTGTTTTTTTCCTTGCTGAAATTCCTATAATGCTTCACCTTTCATTTGAGGAAAAACCTTAAGCAGAACATTGTTTCGGTTGCTAAACTACAAATAAAAATTGGTAAGTTTAAGATAAATATAAAATGTGTTATCACGTAAGAACTTGATATAAAATATTTTTATGTATTCAACCAGACTTTTCACTCGTAAAGTGAGCAATAAAATTCATCACAAATTCATATCAAATTTAAAATTCTCTTAATATTCATTAGATGGGAGTATAAACCCATATCTCATAAATTTATTTACTATACATATTAACTATGATTTGTATAAATATTACTATATGTACAAGGAAATTGCATTATGAATGAATCTTTACTACGAAGTTATTAATTTATATTTCAGAAAATTTTCTTTTGTGCTATGTTTATCAATCTAATATAATTTGCTTGGTTTGTTATAAACGCTTATTCTGCATTTTCATTGGTTGAATGGCAGCCAATCAGTGTTCATAACACACTTATGAAATTAGAGAACGTCTGCGGCGATAGCTTTTGGCCTTGGTAGATGGATGGTTAGCATATCTGCCCACGGTAACTGAGACCGCTGGTTCGAATTCTGCCTAGGACATGGATGTTTGTGTTCATCAGGTTTATATGGAAGAATGGACATTGATATCTATAATATTGATGGCTCATTATTATTATTATATCTCACACTACATACACCTGAACATACATCGCAAAGACAGCAGCTTAACGAGGAACTACAAGCAAATATTTAGAGTATTTGAATGTATTATATTTTAAACATTTTGCTTTCGGAATGATTTGAATGATCGTAATCCTCCCATTAAATTTTATTGGGCAATTATACTAGGTATGTAAAATTATTTACATTAAATGTTTTATTTTTCAAATAATATAAATTTAGGCCAGGTATGGTAAATTATTTACATTAAAAGTTTTATTTTTCAAATAGTAATATATATTTAGGGCTAGGGCTGTTCTTCCATATCATTCCTTCTATCTTTCGGACCTTTGTTATTGTATAGGTATCGGCAAAGTATAGGTTAGGACAATACGTTGCCTTTTCACAGGTTTCTTCCTTACAAGGCATAAAAGCAAACATTTCAGAAAGGCATAATTACATAAGAAATGAAGCTGGATTTGGTGAAAATGATACGATATGAAATAAAATTATCATAATATTTTAATTTAATACGCTTGAAAACATTGTTTACAAACAAATTTGGTTAATTATTAGAGAAAAGTTAAATGAAAAAGTATTATTTATAGGTGATTTTCAGTTTTTTGTAAACTAAAATGTTTTTGTATATATCGCATATGCCCTAGAATTGGCAGCAAAAGTATATTCACTAAATCCGTTGAAATTCAATGGATACTTACACTAGTATAGAATAAAATCTTTAAGGACAAAAAATTAAAAATATATTTACTAAATGTCTTCATGATGTTTATCTATTATTTTTATCCCCTTTATTACATTAAGCAGTATAGCAGTAATATTCGTTAAGTAGGATTGTAACAAGAAAATTATTAATTTTATACAAAATGATTTCTGTAAATAACAAGTTGGTATTGGTATTGGTACCGCCGGGGATGTTGCTTACATTGCTAAAGAGGATTGAGAGTAGTATTCGATTGGCACTTTATATGATTGCCCCATGTGAATGACCGCACCTTTATGTGTACTATGGCATGTCTTCTATGACGGCTATTGTAACAGGGAGTATTTTGAGGTTATTAGTAGAGATTCCCTTAGGGAACAGGGATAGCACATATGAATTATATTGAATTCACACGTTTCCTATTTATCACTCGGGATTGGGCAGCTTTATTAGGTGGCATATGGGCGAAGTGTTGATGATTAATAAAGATCGGGGCTATTATGTTGTTGCAAAGGAGAATGATTTAGATGACTACAAGAAGGGACCTATACACTTATGCCCGACGCGGCGGCCTCTTATGTCGCACGTGGCAGGTATTTGTGAGTATGATGTTTTTATTTTTCGAAATTCTAGCCATTGTGATGGCGACCTTATTAATTTGCGCAAACCTTATTTTTGGAAAACCATTCGGCTTGGATATTTTCTGTGAGAAACGTGACCGAGGTGACCTTGGTTTGTCGAAACTTTACCAGAAATTTTCCGGCGTTTACCATTCAATTGCGCGGTAGCGGGCTGTTGAAAGGCGCTCTTCATTGTGACGTGATTGGTGGTGAATTTCGATTAGCGGCGTCATTGCATGGCAAGTCTGTTGCTATTGGGGATCTTTCTCGCATGATTGCACCAGAGGTTCCTCTCGTGGGCGTGGTAAATCAGAATTTGGGAATGGGCGATGGAACAATTATGGAGAAGTTACGCGAGGAAGTGGATGCGGCTTTGAAGAGATGGGAGAAAGGGATCACGTTGACCTGGGCTTTGGATCGGGTCCACGCACTGATTAGAGAATGAAAGGAGTGATAAGTCAGTGAAGGATCAGGGAAGGAAGGATGATTTTGGCCATGTTGAGTCTGGTGGGAATAGGCTAATGAGTGAGGATGTAGACTGGAATGCGGAGACAGAATAAAGAGTTTTAGTTGGAGTCGGTGTTTCCTTTCCTGTTCCCTCTTTACTCCTCACGACCGGTGCCCGATGAAAAGTCAGGTTTACATTTCTTTCATTGACTTTACCACTGAAAATGTTTATCGAAATCATTTGTCAATGTTCTAGCAAAGGCTGTGTTATAGCTTATTTGTCTTGTCATTATCTTTCAGTGTCCGCCGAGCAGCCCATTGGGTAGTAAATCTCCCTTATTTTGACATCTTCATCATGGTGGTTATCAGCTTAAGTAGTATAGCATTGGCAGCTGAAGACCCTGTTGAAGAAGACAGTACTCGAAACAGAATCCTCAATTATTTTGACTATGCATTCACAGGTGTCTTCACAATAGAAATGATTCTCAAGGTTAGTATTTTTTAAGAAAGTTTTTAAATGACAGCAGGTAAATATGGTAATTCCTTATTCTTTAACATAGGAAAAACACTTTGATATCTATAGGTGTAAAACAGTTTTTAGGCATTCTTTACCAGAGAAGCAATAGTAGTGGAGCACCTTATGGGCAAATCTCATTGGTCTGTCTGTTTCTCCCAACTTTCATCTCTTGAACCATTGATGGGTTTTGGTTACATTAAGTATGAGTGATTCTTATTAAAACTTATTGCTGTATTATGATTTCGAACCACATGCCTCAATTAGTAGTTCTGCTTTACATAATTACTTAAATGTTAAATAGCATCTGTCAAGCAACAATTAAATACCATATTTTTCTCTCCCTAGCTCTTAAATTATCTGTAAGGTATCTATTAAAAAGTTATTCAGATAGAGTACAACATTTATCACAAAAATATCCATGATACTACATTATTATGACTGATAGTTGTGGACATAAAAATCCAAGAAAATCCCAATCACGTTTTGTTTACATTGGTTGCTACGACAATCCTATCAGCAAATAATAATTAAAAAGCATTTTTCTCTTAAGTTCTTATAATAATAATATTAATGCACTTCACTAGCTGGGACAGATTACCATCACAGGCATAAAAATATAGCAAAAATAATCCAACAGCAGCTGGCAATAGACTTTAACCTCATTAAGGAATAACTACCCTATTATAAATACAAACCCCCAGATGTACCAGAAAACAAATTCCATAAACTCTATTGGGGCAGAGATATTAAAATTAATGCAAATAGACCAGATATTTTAGCCTTAAACAATCATAAGAAGGAAGCAATGATAATAGACATAGCTGTTCCATGCAATTCTACTATACAAACTGCTTATGCAAGTAAAATAAATAAACATGCAGAATTAGCCATAGAACTAAGGAAATTATGGAAATTAAATGGTGTTAAAGGAGCACTTATAATAATATCCTCCACTGCTGTCATACCAAAAGATTTATTAACCCAACTACATAAATGCCTTAAATCTGATCCATCTAACACCTATTACAGTAAAACCTCATTATTTTGAAGTTCAAGAGACCAAAAAATTACGACTTCGAAGTATCCGGGTTTGAAATACACAAACTTTCATAAAAATTGAACTTTCTTACGATCAGCTACTTGGACAGCAAAACCTCAATACAAAATCTTATCTATCCTTCCTACAAATGAATTGGTCTTACAAGTTAGTATACACAGCGAATTCGAACAGAGCTGAAGTGAACACTTAATTTGCGATTCACAAACACCACAACGTGTGAAAAAAGGCTGCAGTGAATATCCCAAATTTCCCAGTACATTTCAAGTTACTCTATGCCACAAAGAAAAGATGTTCAACAGCACCGAAAGATTACCACTTATCTATAGTAATAGTAATAGTTTATTATTAATTCCGTTGGCCATTAGTTATGACATGGAACAAGTCAGGTTCAAATACAGGGGAAAATATAAAAAAGAAAATATAAAGAAAAATACAAAATTACAAAATTACAGAGATGTAAAACATTAATATCCAGAGTTATAAGTACTCTGAGAGATATTCGTTAATGCTATAATAGCATTTATTAAGTAGCAATTCTTTCACTTTATACTTAAATATATTTAAAGAGTTAATCTGTTTGATATGTAGTGGCAGATTATTGTAAAGTACAGAGGTAGAGTGGTGTGGACCCTTTTTACAGGATGAGTATGAATAATGATTTATATGAATATCACCACTGCTACGAGTCCCATATTCATGGAGTTCTGAATTTAACTGGAATAGATGAGGGTGTGATTTGATGAACATGACACAGTTCAATATATATATACATGGAAGGGTTAAAATTTTGAGGCTATGGAAAATAGGCTTGCAAGGGGTATAAAAAGGCACCCTGCGAATTGCCTTTACTGCTTTCTTTTGCATGGAGAAGGCTTTGAGAGAGAGCCTTGAGTTTCCCCAAAATACAAGTCCATATGAAATTAATGGGTGGATTTTGGCATAATAAATCATTATTAAAGATTGCTCAGATAAAATTGGAGCAGTCTTCTGGATCATAAATATGCCATAGGCAAGTTTCTTCACTATATAATAGATATGGTCAGACCAGTCCATTTTTTCATTGATATATAATCCCAGGAATTTCATCACTGGAGAGCGGTGTATATTGCCTGTATGTAACTTGAGGAGAGGGCTGCATATAGGATGAGAATTTTTAGTGTAAAATTGTAAAAATTGAGTCTTACCTACATTTAGATTAAGCTTATTGGAGCTACACCATGCCACCATTTCTCTGATGGTTTCATTTGCAATGGAAGATAGGCATTGAGATTTATTATCGGTTACAATACAAGAAGTATCGTCTGCATACGGAATGGAAATACTGCTTTTACAGTAACTAGGAAGGTCATTTATAAAAGTTATGAAAAGCAGAGGCCCGAGTATTGATCCTTGAGGAATGCCACAATTTATTATTAGGGGTTTGGATTGGCCAGGTATAACGCCATTTGGTGAAGTCTGTGAATAGCTTACATATTGATATCGATCACTTAAAAAGGATTCAATCCAGTTTAAGGCAGTACCTGTTATGCCTACACTTTTCAGTTTGTTACTTAATATGACATGGTCAATACTATTGAAGGCCTTACTTAAATCATAAAAAATACCCAATACACTATCTTTTTCATTCAGAGAACGCTGTATATTGGTAATTAGCTGGTAAACTGCTGTAATAGTAGATTTACCTTTAAGGAAGCCGTGCTGATTGGTGTTTAACAATTTAAAAGAACGGAGGTAGTTAATGAACCTAATGTAGAACAATTTCTCAAAGATTTTAGAGAACACGGAAATTACAGAAATTGGCCTGTAATTATCACACTCTTCTAGAGAGGAATTCTTGAGGACAGGGGTCACTCTAGCTAACTTTAAGTCAGATGGAAATATACCATCACTGAAAGATAGATTGATAATATTGCAGAGTGGTTTTGCAATAAGCTGGGCAGCTGCCTTCACCAGTATCATGGGGATACCATCAGGACCACATGAGTGTGAATTATCAAACTTCTTAATTATGTTTACAATTTCTTTAATGTCTGTAGGGAAAAGAAAGAGGAATTGTGATGCGGTGCATAGGTTATTATAGCTGTATGAGTTGCATGTGATACGAGTTGTGGTTCCCGCAGCAGAAATGTCACAGAATTGAAGGTTGAAATTCGTGGCTATTTGTTCCGGGTTGGAGATTGACTTTTCATTAAATTTTATGCAAGTTGGACTAGGGTGGTTAATAACTGCTGTAGTGTTATGATTTATTACATTCCAGGTTGCTTTTATGGCATTTTTGGAATGATTTATGTATTGCTCAACTGAGGCTCTCCTTATATTTAAAAGCCGGGATTTAAAGGTTTTGTAGGACTGCAAATACTGAGGTCTAATGCTAGAATCGACAGATTTACTTTTAAAGTGAAGATTTTGCACATATCTGGCTTCCTCAATTAACTGTTGGGAATAAATCTTTCTTTTGTAGTTAAAGGTTTGTTGCTTAACCTTTTTCAATGGGAAAGCAGCCTCAAAACACAGAGTAAATGTAAGGAGGAATGAGTGGAATTTTTCATCAACACTGAATGCTTCATATATATCAGACCATGACTCCTGGGAAAGATAGTTTAAAAATTTTAAAATAGCCCTATCAGAGAAACATCGTTTAATGGCAAACGAGTTACTGGTTAGATTCCGGGGATGTTGGAAGTGACCAACGATTTTTAAGCCAAAGTGATGAGTGATACCAGTGTTAATTGTCTCATAGGAAAACGGGAATGAGTCTGAATTGGATATTGCATAATCAATTAATGATAATGAATCAGAACCAGGTCTAGTGGCCTCTGTATTGATTATTTGGAGATTAAACATGAGTAATAGATCAAATAGTTCGGTTTTTTCAGTGGAATCTTTAAGAGAGTTAATGTTAAAGTCACCAAAAATGATTAGACCATGGACATTTTTAGATATTGGAAAAGATAAGGCATCACCAAAGCGATCGATAAATTCTAAGGTGTCACTGCTTGGTGAATGGTACACACACAGAATGGCGTATTTAGAAGAATTTACACTAAGAATTGCCATGCAACATTCAAGAGACTTGTCCACACTACTACTAAAATTCAGATTCTTAATGTTGATGTTGGGGTTAGCATAAATTGCTACACCACCACACTTATGATTATTGCGACAAAAATAAGAAATTAGACTAAAACCATGTAGACAAAAGGTTGGGATTTCATCACCAGTAAGCCAGTGTTCCACGACCATGAAAATGTCAATTTCCTTCTCTTCAAGTAAGAGTTCTAGAAAATATGCCTTATTCCTAATACACTGTATGTTGACAGAAGAAATTAATGGCATTAATTTTAACATCGGTCTGAATGGGAGGTTCGTCCGTGCCCAGTCACAGTTTCTTGTGCTTAGAGATTCCAGACTGGAGACGGGTAACTCTCTTGTCAGGGTCACACACTGCATTAATTGGGTCGTCATCTTTAACACTATTTAGGCCACTAATAGGAGTTGTTGGGAGGGCAACATTGGGGGCAGCAACCTTTTTATCAGAGGTTGGAATGGGAAACATATTCACTTCACTGGGGCTAGGGTTTGCTTGTTGATCTGCCACGTCTTCGTTAGCGCGTCTGGTGGGGGTACATACTCTTTGTTATCGCATTTTTCACATGAATTTAGGAAAATGAAGTCACGAACATACACACCTTGTGGCCAATTTTCAGAATCTTTTAAATAAGAAAGTAATGAACGATTTATACCGACCTTATAGACACAAAATTTGTCATTTTGCGATAACTTTTTGCACAAAGTGTCGCCACAGCTAAATTTTTCTTTAAGGTATTGTCGTATGTCATCTTCCTGTGTCGACGGCGAGACTCTACTCACATACAGCCATACTGCTGCATATATATTACATTGTGCTCATCTTGTATGACATTATGGTAAACCAGTGATGAACTGAAACCGGCTCCCACTGGCTCACGCTAGCTGGTTGTTAAATTTTTATAAAATATGAGAATTTATTGATTTTGTCCTTTCAAGTACATTTTACCCTATCTGACAGTCAATTACCGACAGTGTATGAAATGGAATATATTACGAACGGAACCCTTGTCTGCTAGCAGAACTGTATTACAGTAAACTTCCTGTTATTTGGTACTCATGCAACTGGAATTCTCAAGCAACCGGTATTTCCTGCCTCTTGACTTCTTATTACATCTAGTTCGAAATGTTACCGACAAAATTTGCTTTTTCGGCAATTTTTTGCTTATATCTAATTCGAAATATTACTGCTAAAATTTGCATTTTCAGCAGTCACAATACATAATTGTGGGTGTTTCTTGAACTTGGTGTTCGCATTAAATAAAATATTTCACACGCCCTTTTTAAGTGCCTCTTAAAACTCCAATGTGTGCTAAAGGTAATAAAAGGAAACGGGTTGTGCTAACCTTAACCCAGAAACTTGATATAATAAAACGTTTACAGAAAAGTGAGAACTGCAATGTTTTAACGAAAGAGTACAATGTCAGTTCTTCTACTATTTATGACATTAAGGCACAGAAACCACAGTTAATGAAATTCATTATGTCTTCTGAGACAACTAGAAGAGTTGAATATCGGTGCACTCTTCATAAGCCAATACTTGAGCAATTGGATATTGGTATTTATTAATGGTTTTCTATAAAGCGTTCTGAGGGAGCCCTTATTTTTGGACCAATGTTGATTGAAAAGGACAAAGATTTTTATGAGCAATTAGAGATTAGTGAACCGTGTGAATTTTCAGATGGATGGCTTTTAAGATCAGACGACTAGATGTTTCGGGTGATAAAAAATCAGCCAACCAAGAAGCTGCCGATAAATTATGCAACTTTTTTGAAACATTAGTTAAGGAATATATAACTATCCAACACATTTAATTGCATTATTTTAATATTTACTAACTGCACTGTATGTAATGGTGTCATGATTGCGTGTCACTATTCGCTTCTCTTTTGTTTAATAGCAATTTGCTGAAGAATTTCTGCTAATATATTGTGTTGTGTGAGGATAATTTTTCTCCTTTTCTCGGACAAGGAAACAATTTTTTGTTGGAAAATTCTAAGATTAGACGAAGTTAACCCTTATCTCACGTTGTTATTAGAACAGAAGAGAAGTTAATAGCGATAGGCATATGAGAAATTCCATAGGATGTAATGCAGTTATTAAATATTAAAATATTGCAATTAAACATGTTGAATACTTTTATATTTGTTTCATTACTTCCTTGAATGTCAAGGAATTATTTAAGAACAATTGAGTCGCATACATAGGCTAAAGGTTAGCAATTCCAAGGTGAATGTATAATTCGGCATCTGTTTCTTATTTTGGTATCTAAATGCTTTATTGAAGCCTATCCAATAAAACTCTCAACCAACTGGAATATTCACTTAACTGGAAAACCCAATTCCCCAGGCATTCCAGATAGCTGGGAGTTTACTGTACTAAAATAGAGTGATCTGGTGCCCCTGGCATGTAAGTCTCCTGCCACCTTTATCCAAATTTCCTTATGACCTTTTGTTTTCTTTTTAGAGAGCTGGCTCTTAATTTTTTCAGCTCATCGCTGTGTAAAACCACTAGGTTTTTGTTTTTGGCAACGGAAGAGGGATGTGCAACATTCGACTTGTCGAGCTTCAAAGATTTTAACAAATGACTCGTGCAAGCTGCAGCACATCCCTGCATACATCTATCTATACATACAACTGTATATCGCAGCAAAATTAATAACTTGAGGCGGCATCAGTATTTGCACTTGCAGTCTCGCCAGTTAATTTAAGGTTATGCAAACCTGCCCTTCTCTTAAATCTGTCAAACCAGCCATGACTTGCACCAACTAGAGGCTTCACAGAAATTTCATCCATCTGTTCCTTCAAATCATCATACAGATCCTTAGCCTTTGCTCTAATCATGGCCTCACTAATAGGAATGTGTTTCTGACACTGATCATCTACCCAAAGTTTTAAAAGTTTTTCTATTTTAGGAATCACAACACTGTGCCTAGGACTGTTTATTGTTGTTATCAAATTACCTGAATCTATCACATCCTAGAATTTTCTCCTTCTGTTTCACATAAGTGTTAATAGTTGAGCGAGACATCCCCAACGATCGTGTGATTTCAGCATGGCTTTCACCTTTCTCAACACGCTATAAAATTTCTAATTTCAATTCAGAACTATGAGTCTTATGCACTCTTTCATTTGATTCACTTGCATTATCACTATTACATTTCCTTTTAGATGCCATGTCAAGTGATAAATTTATAAATAAATAGATAAATTTAATCAAAAGATTTACAGAAAAACGTCTGAAATCAGCAGAAATTCAAACAATTAGAGCAGGAATGACGATGCCATGTCAAGTGATAAATTTATAAACAAATAAAAGAAATAAATTTCAATAAAAGATTAACAGAAACAAGTAATGGGTATAAAAATAAATTTTTATAAATAACTTTTATATTTTAACATTTATTATACTCGTTACTTCAAATTTGGTGAAATTACCTGTATAAGTTACCTTTTACTGGTGGAGGCAGTGTTATATTCAATTAATGTGGATATCAAGGCTGAAGACATTTCTTGTCATATACAAATCAACGAAGCACAACACAAGTATTATCAAAGGTAAGTAATCGGTACTATTACACAATCATTATGTGCTTTGATTGCTTTTAATACGAGAGAGAGAGGGAGGGAGGGTGAGAGAGGGAAATGACTTTTAATACAATTAATGTTTCTGATGCCAATTTGATCTCCATAAATAGCTTGAACGATCGAATCTTTACCGCCGTTGATATTTCAATGGGCATTACGCTAGTAAGGTTTTAAAGGAGAAATATAAGACTCTGATTCCCATTAAAAGCTTACCCATATGAAAGCAATAAGCCTGTTGCCTAGGTAGCTGATTGTTGGACCCAGAAAAATTACCAATTTTTTCCGATAAAAACTATAAATTTACGTTAATTCTACTTGGATATGAATTCTGTCTTCAAAAATAAGAAACTACAATTTATATCCTATCCGATAGTTTAAGTCTGGAGTTCATATCTTGACGGGAAATAATTTTAAAGTGCAAATATAAAAACCTCTACACCAATTTACATGTTTTCTTATGGGCCAAAAATGGGGCAAAAAGGGGACAAAATTGCCCCTCAAAGCGGGAATTTCAAAAATTTCGGATTTTTTCCTTCGGCTGTGACCAAAAACCTATAATCCTACCAAATTTCAAGTTTCTAGCACATCTGGAAGTGCCTCAATTTTCTATCTTGCCAAAGTGGTTATAAACCGCTATATATACCTATATATATATATATATATCGAGTGAGTTAATATAAAAGTTATTAAAAACGAATGAAATCAGCACAAATTCAAACAATTAGAGCAGAAATAGCAATATATAGACTGAAACGACTGAAACTAAACCTCGTGTTGTTGGGTGGGCTGAAAATTGCTTCATGTAAATAGTTCCTAATTTGACCAACCGATCGGCTGGGTCGAATAAGTAGACTTTGACCAGTTGAATTCTTGAGTTTTTGAATCTCGAATGGTCGAATCTTGGGAGTCGCCTGTATTCAGAAATCTGTTATTCTTGACACATGTCATATAGTCAAATGGTTTTTAAACCATGATTTAAAAGGGTTGAACTTGACATAGTCCGTTCATTCCCATGTAAACCACTTTCGAGAGGAAGTGAGGTTTGAAAATTTCAAATAATAATAATAAAGAACACCTTTGAAATCTTTGTGTCTTCCATTTATGGAGTCTAATTTTCCTTCTTGTTCTGTGGTGAACTTTATTTACTTTATGAAAACTGATCTACTAATACCTTTTGTACATAATCAGTGAAAAACAATGATTTTTGAATTTTTTTCCAATTCTGTTACTTTGCTAATGTGCTAATAACTTATTTACAGATTGTCGACTTGGGCGTCATCCTTCATCCAGGTTCATATCTTCGGGAGTTTTGGAATGTCATGGATGCTGTAGTAGTAGTCTGCGCTGCAGTCTCCTTTGCCTTCGATATGACGTAAATACATTTTAAAATATGTATTTCTGGTGTGATGATGATCTTTCCTTCTCAAAAATAATTAAATTAACCTTTTAAATTTTCATATACGTACATTTGAATTGTTGAGGAGTTATGAAATCTTTTTGTTTCTTTAAAATTGCATTTTATCCAACAGATACGTCAGTTTGTCTCCTTAAGTTTTGTACTAAATTAAAATCATTTCTTTTTTCTTAGGGGGAGTTCCGCTGGCCAGAATTTGAGTACCATCAAATCACTCCGAGTGCTCAGGGTATTACGACCGCTTAAAACCATCAAGCGGGTACCCAAGTTGAAGGCAGTATTTGACTGTGTGGTGAACTCGCTCAAAAATGTCATCAACATTCTCATTGTGTATATTCTCTTCCAATTCATCTTTGCTGTGATCGCCGTCCAGCTCTTCAACGGCAAGTTCTTCTACTGCACAGACGAGAGCAAAACTACTGCTCATGATTGCAAGTAAGTTTTAATTACAACAGGTACATTTAAAAAATTAAAACTAAAGCTTGTTGTGGAGATTAAAGGGTAAGCAGCTTTTGTTAAATAATTGAGTTTTTAAGTTTCAGGAGCTTTATAAAATTGCTATAATTGTCTTTTATGGTTTCTATCATTTTTCAGCATAGATAAATTCCCAAAAATAATAGGATTTTATATTAATGTTCAATATCTTTGACCTAAAAATTAAAAAGTCCTTCTATACAGTGCACTTAAAATCATCTGTGTTGAGTAAAAAGTAAGCTAAGATAACTCATTAATATCATTTTATAAATTAATTTCAGTCTTAAAGCATTATTAACAGTTAATCACTTACTAAGCTCAGTAGGTGATATTTTTGAGAAATAATATGACTATTTCTTGCTTTTTTGGCTCATTTTTGGTTCATAGTATATTGAGCACACAAATGTATTTTCATATGACATAGAGAACCAATTTGGATCTTAAATGTATCAATGATGATAAATAATAATTGCACAATCCTATTAATTGTTATTAAAAGAGCCATAAATCATTTGAATACCATTTTGTATACCCTATTACTCAACCTGCTGAAAAACTTATATAAAAAATGTAACCTGCTTAGTTAAATGTGCACACAACTTTCTCTTACAAGGAGAGGACCAGGCATCAATGTCATGAACCGTGACCAAACTTTGCTGGTGGATAGAAGGATAAAAATATACAGACACATGTCTCAGCTTTCGGCTCCATAGACATTAGTTCACAAGAACTTGGGGGTCAAGGTTTATTGAAGATTACTGCACCCCTAAAAACCTTGTAGCGGAGAGCGTATTGTTAGGTTGTCAGGACGGTCGAGTGTCTAAGGCACTAGACAATAAAGCTGATGCTTGTTGTTTTGAGGTTCGAATCCCTATGCTGGCTTTATTTTATCTTTGACGATGAATAAATTTACATGAAATAGTGTAGAATTTTTAATAGGTATTAAGATGAGGTATTACTATCATAGTACAGTGTAGAAGATATCAGCTGACCTGAGAGTGTGTCAATGTAATAACAGATTTCAATAGAGCCTTATACTATCAGAAAATTGCAAATTATGTAAAATAATTTTATAAATACGATCGCTTTTGAAACTATGATAGTGTTTCATTGTATTTTCTAAAATACAAAAGTCTAAACGTAAATTCGGGTGAATTTTCGTTGTCAGGACTTGAAAAAATAGTGTAAATTTGGAGAAAACGTAAATAGGAGGAAACGTAAAATCGGATAAAATTTTATATTGTTCTTATGAGAATTTGGCCGGGACCAGATTAAAAGTGCGTAGAATTGAGGAAAATGTAAAATCGGAGAATGCAAAATCGAGGTTTCACTGTAATGCTGTTCATAATAATTTAAATATCTATACCCCAAAAGTGAAGTAGAAAAGGCAATGCTGGAACTAAAGAAAGGAAAAGCTACAGGCAGCGATGGGATACTGGCAGAGGTACTTAAAGTCATGGGATCGGAAGGACTAAAAGTGATTACAAAACTAATTTACAAGATTTAAGACTCGGGAGAGTGGCCTCAGGATTTCTTAGATGTAACAGTGATCCCTCTAAAGAAGAAGCCAAAGGCAATGCATTGTAAAGAATACAGAACGATATCCCTACTGTCACACACTTCAAAGACCATCACAAGGATTCTTAATAAAAGACTAGAGAAAAAGACCAAAGAAATGCTAGGGGAAGATCAATTCTGCTTCAGAAAAGAACGAGGAACCAGAGATGCTATCGGTGTAGTGAGAATCATATCAGAAAGGGCAATAGAGTACAGCCAAGATTGCTGCATATGTTTCGTTGACTGGCAGAAGGCCTTTGATAGAGTAAATTGGGTACTGCTGATGAGGATATTAAAGGATATAGGTGTAGACTGGAAAGACAGGAGACTGATAAGGAATCTATATGTGAATCAAGTTATAAAGGTAAGGTTGGAGAATACAGACACCAGCGGAGTACATATCGGTAGAGGAGTAAGACAGGGCTGTTGTCTATCGCCGATTCTATTCAATATATATGGAGAGAGGCTAATGCAGGAAGCGTTAGAAGGCATGGGAGATTTCAAAATCAGAGGAAGGATTATAAGAACAGTGAAATACCTGGATGATCAAGTACTTCTAGCAAGAAAGGAAAGGGAACTCCAGAAAATGATAAATAGACTAGTGATAACAGGTAGAAAATACACTATGGAAATTAATACAGAAAAATCCAAGGTTATGCGAATATCAAGTAAAGAAGAAGAAAATTTGAATATAAGTATTGGAGGAAAACCATTAGAACAAGTTTCAGATTATAAATACCTTGGAAGCATCATAATGAGATAAGCAAAATGTACCGATGAAATCAGGACTAGAATAACAAATGCAACAGCTGCTTTCAGAAGAAAGAAACTCCTACTAACGGGAAATATAAAGCAGGAAATCCGCAAGAGGTTGATAAAATGCTACGTATGGAGTATAGCTTTGTATGAGGCAGAAACATGGACGCTAAGGAAAAATGATATAAAATACTTGGAAAGCTTCGAAATGTGGACATGGAGAAGAATGCTGAAGATAAAATGGACAGATAGGGTGAAAAATGAGGAAGTACTACAAAGAATAGGAGAGAAGCGAACAATTATACAGACTATCAGAAAGAGGAAGGCGAACTGGATTGGGCATTACCTGAGAAGAGAGTGCATGATTAAAGAAGTGCTAGAAGGAAAACTGGATGGAAAAAGAGAAATAGGCAGGAAAAGGTTTCAGCTGGTAGACTACTTGAAAGGTAAAGAGAGCTATCAAGACATGAAGAAAACTACGGAAAATAGGAGTATATGGAGAAACAAGTTTAACCGTGAATAATCACGCACCTGTCGACGGACAGACTACCTATGATGATGATGACCCCAAATATGGAGAAAGTCATGTGTTGACCACATCAGATTTTTTATTCATATATTTGACAGTAAGATGCACTGATAATATGCATGAATTGTATAATTTGTTTTTCTTAAAATAATAATCCAAGGCATTTTTTCAGAAAAGAATAAAACTTATACTAAATAGTACTTCATCGTCAAAGATAAAATAAAGCCAGCATAGGGATTCGAACCTCAAAACAACAAGCATCAGCTTTATTGTCTAGTGCCTTAGACACTCGACCGTCCTGACAACCTAACAATACGCTCTCCGCTACAAGGTTTTTAGGGGTGCAGTAATCTTCAATAAACCTTGACCCCCAAGTTCTTGTGAACTAATGTCTATGGAGCCGAAAGCTGAGACATGTGTCTGTATATTTTTATCCTTCTATCCACCAGCAAAGTTTGGTCACGGTTCATGACATTGATGCCTGGTCCTCTCCTTGTAAGAGAAAGTTGTGTGCACATTTAACTAAGCAGGTTACATTTTTTATATAAGTTTTTCAGCAGGTTGAGTAATAGGGTATACAAAATGGTATTCAAATGATTTATGGCTCTTTTAATAACAATTAATAGGATTGTGCAATTATTATTTATCATCATTGATACATTTAAGATCCAAATTGGTTCTCTATGTCATATGAAAATACATTTGTGTGCTCAATATACTATGTACTAAAAATGAGCCAAAGAAGTAAGAAATAGTCATACTTGCCGAAAGCTGAGACACATGTCTGTATATTTTTATCGTTCTTTCCACCAGCAAATTTTGGTCACGGTTAGTGACATCGATGCCTGTTCCTGCCCTTGTTAGCATAGTCATGAAACTGTTGATACAGTGACCATTAGATAGCAGTGGCAACTGGCAGTTGATAACCTTCCTACCCTCATTCTTATGTTTAATTAATCTGTAAAAAAAAAGGAGAATTTGACTTCCTACCTTGACTGAAAAATGCATGACTTTTATTTCTTCCAGTATATACACTTGCCCTCTTCTTTCTCTCACAGCAAAATAAGCTGCTTAATTAACCATGTAACCTGACAAAACCTTTCCTTAATTTTGTTCTGCATGCTGAGTTTAAATATTATGCAAAGCTTTTCCATGTGGTATTTGTATGTTAGTGCAATTGTGTATTATAATCATGACAGAATATGAGTGATAGAATTACATTTCAGCTATTCAGTTTATATAATTCTGAAAAAATATAATTGACAATATAGTTTACAATTCAAAATTCCAGTTGAAATTTTAATCAAAATTAGTTGAACAATTTCATAAATGAGACTCCATTATAGTACAATTCCATTTAATGTGGCATCATGTAATCTGATATACTTTGTCGCCAGATGGCTTGTAATGTAGTTACCATGTACCATTACAAGACATGTTTTTTACTTTTCCATATACGTAGTATTGTTTTCATGAAAAAAATCGACTTCGAGATTTCAACGGAAATACATGTTTTGAGGTCCCTAGAACACGTTTAGAGTAATTTCGGAATGATGTGTGTGTGTTTGTGATTGTGGGCACTCTAACTCGAAAAGTACTTGCCATATCATTACGAAGTTTCATATATAACACTTTGGTATGAGCACAAAGAGCTGATTAGTTTTTTGATAATACTGGTTAACCGGAAGTTGAGGTTTATTCTAAACCAGATTCGGTTTTGGCGAAATATCTCCATTAAAAATTATTATTGTATATAAAATTCGATACAAAGGTTATAGAAAATGTAATTTTCTACAACTTTTATTTGAAACAATTTTCCATAGCTGTCATTGTTTAGGAATTATTTATAAATAATCGGTTTTTCTGTTTCCATCAAATATCTCCTTAAAAACATCATTATAGGTAATCTTTGTAAGAACCAAAGTTGTAGAGAATAATATTTCTTAGAGGTTTTGTTTGAAACAAATTTTTGTAGAACCATCCATATCGGAGATATTCAACTTTTTCATAATTTCCACTATACAGCACCACCACCATGTAGCGGTGAATTCTGTAAACATATTCAAAAAATAATTTACGGTAATAAGGACAACTGTATTCTTTTACGATATGAAATAATAATTTTGTCTTATAATGCTATTCATAATAATTTAAATATCTATACCCCAAATATGGAGAAAGTCGTGTTGGTCACGTCAGATTTTTTCCTGAAAAACTCTTCTAAAATCAGCTAATGTCTTTTTGGCTGAGGGTAACGAAGATGCCTATACACTTTGAATTCCTTAAATATGTTTATAAGATAAGAAAGAATCCCTAAGTCAATAAAATTGTGTTATAAAACTACAGTAAAATCTCTTTATAACGAAATTAAAGGTACCCAATTTTTGGTACTTTGTTGTAAGGTTCTTTGTATGGAGGTTTATTCAGATTCATCATATATGCATATTAACGTATTATTGTTGGCTATAATTTATTTCAACACTAATACTTTAGTTAAAGAATGTTTCCAAAAAATTCACTTTATGATAAGAAACAATATATTATTTTTTCATTCCTGTATCATTGATCAATTTTCATAGTAAAATATACTCTATATGATGTGGCAACTTATGTTGTAGAGCATCTCTGGGCTACTGAGCTTTATCATTATTATGTATCAAAACTTCGATTACTTTATACTAAATTTACTTTTTCAGTATTCAAAATATTTAAATGGCAAATTTTGCAATTTTTAACACTATGTACATTTGAGATCATAGTATATCAGTAAATAGCCAAATAAAAGTAAATGAAAATATAGCCCAAAAAATATTAATGAAAAAATATTTTTAAGTCCTTTATTAAACAAAAGTTATGTATTCAGTTGGTCATCAACGTTTGCCACAAAGAGCTACTAATGAGAAATTATCTATAGAAAATTTATTTATAAAAAATAATTTAAATTTTATTGTGTTTTTAATAAATTTTCATACTTAATTATACATACAGGCAGACCTTGTCTTTCATGGGGGTTATGTTCCTGAAAACACCACGAAAGATGAAATCATGATAGAGAAGTAATTAAGGCAATGGGAAACACAGGGTTCAGTTCCCATCCCAGCAAGAATGGATCATTTGTCCTCTGTGTTGTTGACTGCAGAAAAATAGAGAATGAGATGAAAAAATTAACTTCAATAAAAGAGTGACTTAAATAAGATAAAAGAACACGAAAAAAGTATCAGTAAATAAAATCTTATTAAGTTCCATAGCAGAATCAAGAAAAATGAACGGCGCTTGTCTAACTTTCAGGAGCTAATTTCCAAATATGGCAGACCTTGTCTTTCTTAGGGTTACATTCCTGAAAACTATGTGAAACTCCACCAATAATAAATGATGCATAAAATGCGAAGTTTAAGCGTTTGAACTACGTCAAACCTGAGCAAATACCCCAATCATCCTGAATAGGAAGGATCAAGAGTTGAGGGTTGAGTATTTCCCCTCAGGACTTCCCTGTCGTCAAAAAGAAAGAAAGCTCCTGAACGGTGATACCAGCTTATATTTTGCAACTTTTCACATGTGAAGGACCACAAAAGCGTGGGATGATTGCATCCCAAAAATATTTATAAGTATATATAAGACACGTATCTAATTTTTAGGTATGGTTTGCTTCCAGCGTGAGCGCCTATTATCGTCGATCTTTCTGTCTGTCTATCCGTCCGTCCGTATGTTTGTTCTCAACTTCTACTGAACGGATTTTCATGAAATTAGATATTAAGGGTTTACAATCAAAGATAATAAAATTGCAAAAATGAATCACGTATGCCAATCAGGGGTATCACTTTACTGGTGACAAGAAATGAACTTTCTGTCATATCTCATTAAGTATTAGTCATATCTAAATATTTTTCAAATAGAAGTTGTAGAACTAGTAAAGTAGAGTATTTCTTTTCCTGTACATTATAATTGTCGGAGTAGCCGTTATCAAGAAAATCAAACAAGAATGTCTTAATTGGAGTTGAACTTACAAAATTTTCTTACATGGTTACTTCTTCATTGTTGCTAACATAATCTCACAAACAAACGTTTAATTTCCTTATGTGTATATGCAATATTTTAAATAGGAAGAAAATGGATTATTTATTACTAGCAGAATTTCCCGTTGAATTTCAGTGGATTTAGTTAAGCTACTACAGCACAACATACGATACAAACTCTTTAAAATATATAGTAGGTATTTTTCAAAAATACAATGAGCTTTTCTTAACAATTTGCTTGTAAAAATCCATTTCCAAGCCTATTGCATTCAAATATAATGGTAATTATATTTCCTATCATATCACTTTAGCCAAATCCAGCTTCTTTCTTGTGTAATAATGCCTCGCTGAAATATTTACTTTTATGTCTTGAAAAAGTACAGTTGTCCATGACTGAACACTGACTGGTAAATGTACACCAGATACGTGAGCTTATTTACGTTAATAAACATTATAATGTAGAATATAATGATTTTACTTAACAAAAAATGTAAGATTCCAGTATTCAATAGACGAAAGAAGGTTCAAGTACTTTCATCAATCGTTATAAACGCTTCCTGAATAATATTCAATATCTATTTACGTTGCTATCCATAAACATCGATCGTTTCGTTGCTTCAACAAAAGTGCGAATCGAATAACGCTATACTTTCGTCTATTTGTAAGCTTCATTGAAGCTATCTGAATCGGAGGTAACAATGACGGCCGCCTTGGCAACGCTCGGAAAGAGTACGAAAAATCCACAAAATTTCGAAACAAAAGCCGTATTTCTGAAAACTTCGACCGTGTAACATGTAAACTTCACAGGAATAAGATAGTATAGAGTTTTATTCATCAAAAAAAGCAAAAACGAAAAAAATCGGTTCATATTTACATATTTTTATGCTTGAAGGAAGAATACCTTGCAAGTCAAGAAATGGATTCATACGTGTTATCTTATGGAAAAATGTTAATGCCCTATATTGGGTTCAGAGGGTGTAGTAAGCCTTGAATGACCTAATAACTCCTTGGTCCATGGGTTGCAGCAAGGAGGTTATGTTAGGAGGCAGAAACACAACCTTGATGTCAGGATGAAAGTCGTCTAGGAAAACTGGATGCCCAGGTGCATTGTCTAACAGAAGCAAAATTTTGAATGGAAGGTTATTTTTGGCACAGTGAAGTCTAACTTCAGGCACAAAATATTGAAAGAACCGGTCTTTGAAAATTTCACAAGTTATCCAAGTGTTAGGATTACACTTCTAAATAACAGACAGGGAAGCTTTTGAAACATCCTTCAATGCTCTGGGATTCTCAGATTTGTACACCAGGCTTCAGTTTATAATCTCCGGAAGCATTCCCCCCAATCAAAAGAGCTAATCGAACTTTCACAGCTTTAAACCCAGGCATAGTTTTCTCTTCCTTGGATAAGTACGTTCTCTCTGGCATCTTTTTCCAAAAAAGGCCTGTCTCGTCGACATTGAACACTTGACGAGCACTGTATTTTCCCTCCTCAACTATAGCAGCAAATGTCTCACGAAAATTACTGGCTGCTTTTTCATCAGCACTAGCAGCTTCCCCACTCACCTTAATGTTGTGTAAATTTACCCTAAATTTAACCCTATTAAACCATCCATGACTTGCCATAAATGGTCCAGCAGAATAATCACTGACACCCAATTTCTTGATTAAGTCTTCATACAGATTAAGAGCCTTCTTTTGTATAAACTTAAGGCTAATAGGCACCTTACGCTGATTTTGCTCCTCAAGCCACAAAACCAACAATTTCTCCATGTTACCAATAACATTACTTCTTTTTCTTGTTACTATGATTGATTGCACGGGTGTAGACACCATCACATGTTCCAAAATTCTTGCTTTATCTTTGACTATCGTCCCAATCATCGAACGATTTAAACCAAGCAAGTGGCCGATCTGTGATGGTGTTTCTCCTTTCTCAGAGCGTTTTATCACATCCAGTTTCATTTCAAGGGTTATGGCTTTCCTTTTCTTTAATACAAGTTTGTTATCAGTAACACTCTTCTGCTTGTCAGTCATGATAAGGGTATTTTAAATCACAATTTAAATCAATGTACAGTTTTCTTGCTCAGAATTTAATGAACTCAGTAAATGTACAGGATCACCGTGTCTCTGAACATACCACGCACGGTTGGTGATGAGAGCGTGCACTCCTCTTGCCTCGAAGGTGATTGCACTAAGCCTGGGCATAGGGGAATCCCTCTCACACTTAGGAAGCAGAGGAAGAGGGTTTTCTTTATGCTGAGTAAAGTTGGGATGAAAATGTGTTTTCATCAATGAAATGGAGGAATCATTAACTTAGCTACAGAGAATCTTATTCTAAACCCTACTTCACGAAGCCATCCTAAAGGTTGGATCTCACTTATAAAAAATAACGCCATGCCATGCTTCTGCAGATCTCCACTTAACTTGATTTCACTTATACAACCCAAGTCACTCCATTCACTCAGATGCAGCTGTTTACATACGCCAGATCAATCTGCTTATTTAAACATCTCGCCCTTTTATAGCAGTTAATCCGACGATGCCTTGTTAACAATTTCATATGATTGTATATAATAGATACAATATACATAAGCAAAATATACCTTTTGTTTATCATAACTACCATGATTACACAGCAAGTTATAAAGAAATCCCAGAGGACACCTACATTTTTGTATTTAAATTTAGAAAAATCTGCCCAAAATATCCTTAGATGGGCATTTAAATTTCGCAGTTCCTTCGTTCGTAAGTACGGGTTGTTCATAAGTCGGACGTTCGTAACTCGGGGACCCCCTGTAGTCCATTTTACAAAACATGCCCATTTGTGATACGTTGTACACTTTCCTAACTTGTTTTAATTATGCATATATATTACATTAATGCACTTACGTAAATATCTCTTATAATAATAGACAAGTAGTCATTGGTTGGTGATCATATAAAAATGCAAATAACTCGATTAAAAAAAGGTGTAGAATCTCTAAATTTGGCAGAAATACTTGATTCACATATTTTAAGGTGATGGCAAAAAAAATCTCGATAAAAGTCCTTGGTTCAACTCTGAGGAAGACATTTCCATTTTCCATTAGGTAACACATAAAAATCGACTTTACGACATGCAGGCTCTCATTCTTTTTTAGATTAAAATTAGAAAGAATTGACCTACAATCTTTGGGTATGAACCATTTTGAAGAAAACATTATGAAGTTTCTTATTCTGTTCATCTTTTTCCACCTACAGTTCGAAATCGCTCAATTTAAACATTAAATTCACACAGTTTGAGGAAATCTTGCCATTTTAACAGGATGTTGCCTTGCCAACCAATTCAATTGTTATACCTCGATATCATATTGTTATTTCAATCCTTATGGTATAAACGTGCTTTGAATGCTTTTAATATGAGAAAGGGGGGGAAGAGGGAGGTAGAGGGGTGAGGGGGAGAGAGTGAAGGGGAGAGAGAGAGGCAACTATTTTAAGTTTAACTAAAGATAGCCCGTCATACTGATGGGCTTTTATACTAGTTTTTACATATTAGAATAATGCAACAATATTTTTTCAGGCCTATGTGAGAAAACATGAGGAAAAGGCGATTCATTCCACATATAAAAAATTTCATGTAGCCTTTTTCGTGATTTTTCTCCATGAAAGAGCATAACATGAGACCGCAAAAGACTAAATTGGTCGCAAATGCAGAACCACGAAAGATCGAAATATGTGAAAGATAAAGCTGTGAAAGACGGGTTCTACCTATCACTCGAAATGCTTGAAATTACAACAAATACTACACTTCGAACCATTCGGGTGAGGTCATAATACATAACAGTGTTAACACCTGCATAGATGGCATTGATTTCTGTTTTGCAACAACGTGTACCATATTCGTTTTTTTTTTAATTTCGCTATATGGAGGTTCGTTTTTAGTGGAATGCGTGCAATTTTTATTTATAATTGGGAGGTTTTGTAATTATCGGAGGTTCATAATATAGAGGTTTTCTATACAGTTTTGTTAGTGAATTTTTCTGAACCGATGATAATTTTTGTTATATGGAGTTCTTTGTTCTAAGGGAGTTGGTAAGGTAAAGGTTTTACTGTAATGATTTCAGTTACAAAATAAACATATTCATTGCAAAGGAAGAAGTGGTCACATCGCAATTGAGGTACTTATATGTAGTTTTATATAACAATGTTTATATTGGCTTAGCAGTGTGTGAATCCTAAATGTAAACATTGTATCTAGGATGGACCATCTTTTCCTGCCCTGTTATATCTCATACTGGCAATATAGCATAAATTTGTGTTTTTCATAGGTGCAAGAAATGCATTTAATGAAGTCTTAACTATTTGTGCATTTGGTACTAAAGTGATGATTAATGTGAAAAGAAGAGTATAGATAAGTGTAGGAGTAGTGCAAATTCCATTATTGGATTTTTACCGGGAAATGCGGTATCTGCAAGATATGTATATAACCAAAAATGAAAGTGTTGATGAAGTTTGTGTGCAGACAGGCATAATGCGGAACATGAAGATTTCCAAAAAAGCAGAAGAAAAATTCAACAACAAACTTACAAAAAATCGATATGTATAATGAGTTAGCTTGTGGGGTTCGTTAGAATGCTATAATGCTGGAGCATAATATTGGGTCTTCTAAAATTTATGTCAAGGCTCAGAAAAAATTAACTTTTACAATATTATGCAAAAACAAAAATAAACAAGGCAACTGAATTAGACTCTTAAACAACCTAAGAATGAACAATTAGGCTGTGTGCTAGTTGTGAAGCTAGAGTTACTGAGCAGTATGTGTGTTCGGGGTCTCCTCTACCTAGACTTCACCCAGGCCCTTAGAAACATAGCTACGCCCCTGGCTTTTCAGTTCGCATAAATCACTCTAGGGGGCTACATCATTGTTTTACTTCCCTTTAATAAGATACAGGCAGTCCTCGACATCTGTACAATTTGCTCTTTCGTACATTATAAATTCTCGCTCCTATACCGCCTTTCGTACTCCAAATTCGGACTTTCATACATCAGCTGACAAACAAACATTTCAAGCTATCGCATAATGGTGGTGTCTGTCAGCCAAGCCAACACTTTCAATAAATTACCAAATTAAAGTATGCTATGTAATAATATACGTACTGTATGTAATGTAAGATTTGTGTGTTGTTTTTTAATATTGTACTGAAATTTGACAAGATTCATACCACTGTAAAGTTGGTTAATAATCTATAAATTATTATTATTATTCAGTCTTGGCAATGTTACCATCTTTGTTTGCACGTACAGCAGTATTTCTTTGTTTGTGCATTTTACACCTATTATTTTATAAACATGAGTGAGAAACGGAAAACTGAAAGTGCTAATACAAGTGAAAAGAAACATAGGACTCATAAACTGAACACGATTGAGACGAAGATGGAAATAATTAGGTGTGCCGAAAGTGGCGAATCTTTAGCTTCAGTCGGATGCTCATTGGACTTAAGCCGGTTGAGTGTGTGTTCAGTTGTGAAGGAGAAGAACAAATATAATAATACAATACGTACTGTGGCATTCTGAATAAATGCCACATTTTTTTAAAGAGCAAGGAACCGATCTAGACACACTTCGATGACGTTGGCAATATCCCATTAGTAGATCGCAAAACAATTGGAGACAATGATTGTGCAGTTGCTTGTCTTTCTCGTGAATGACAAGTGAACTCAGCAAGATTTTCTTGCGAGTTTGGATCTCGATTCACAGGTTTAAAACCTTCTCTGTGTTCTCTACATATGGATTCCTAGGTACAAAAGACACTTTTGTACTCCTTGAAGTACCACTAGCAACACTAGCTCAAATCGCTTCTTCACTTTCCTTATCGATTTAATAGTGGACTCAGTCACACCAAGTAATTTACCAACTGATGAAACAGATTCATTATGCGCAAGCCTATTAAAACTTCAATTTTCTTCTCCAAACTCATCACTTTTTTCGCCCTTTTTACCGACTTTTCTTTCATTTCAATCATCACTATCTTTGGGGCCATGATTAGGCAGTATTACGAAAAAAGTATGAAAATAGCGAACTGCTTTAATGAAAAAAAACTCACACTTTCATACATTATACATTGACATCCCTAAACCACCTTCCGTACACCGAATTTGTAATTTCGTACATCAGAGAAATGACGAACGAACATTTCACGATGGTGCTGCCAGCCACCAGATTCTGCCACGTCACCATTTTTGTCTGTACAGCAGTGTTAATTTGTGCAATTATTTAAATATTTTATTGCATTTTCTCTATCTCTCTATATTATAAAATCGACTATTGTGTCTAAAAGGCCCCTGCTCAAAAAACTAAATATTTATGCCATAATTAGAGATTTTATAATATTTTTTGGCTCTCTGGGAACAGAACCCTCCCTATAACATGTAAATCTATGTTCGACATCCGTACATTCGACTTCCATACACATTTTCAGGAATGCATTATGTACAGATGTCAAGGACTGCCTGTCAATGTAAATACATGCATTGAATTATTTGCCAGAATATTTTGTTTAAAAACGTTGGTGCATATTATAGTCCAGCAAATACATTATAATCAGGACTTATACAGTTTTAACTGCAGGTTTAATCCAAATTTGAGTACAAATGCTACTGGTGCCTATTTGAATAACTCTCTTTAAGTTTAAAAAGAAACATTTTAAAAAATATCCTTGACAATTTGTTCTAAACTGTACTATAATGTTCACATTTTATTTTACTTAAACAGGGGCCATTTTTTCGTGTTCGATGGTGACAATCAGCTGCCCAAAGCTGAGAAAAGGGAGTGGAGACAACAAAGCTTTCATTATGATAATGTTATGGCTGCCATGCTTACTCTCTTCGCCGTTCAAACTGGAGAGGGCTGGCCACAGTAAGTTTGTCATTTAGAGGATTAATTTAAAGAGAAATTTATTTAGCAAATAAGTAAGCATGTAATATTCTCAAAGCACCCAATAATGTTTATGGAAATTTTCTGGAATTTAGAATTGTTATTGAACAAACAGTCATTTTTAAAAAAACAAGTTATTTACAGCTGATTTAAAAAGTCAATGTCATAGTTTCAATTAATTTAATGCTTTACTGATGCAGCATCTATTATGCTTTATTTCAGAGTCTTACAAAATTCAATGGCAGCAACATATGAAGATGAGGGCCCACTTCAAAACTTCCGGATAGAAATGTCCATCTTTTATGTTGTATATTTTGTAGTTTTCCCCTTCTTCTTCGTGAACATTTTCGTTGCCCTCATTATCATCACATTTCAGGAACAAGGAGAAGCTGAGCTTCAAGATGGTGAAATTGACAAAAATCAGGTGAGATATAAAGGTTTTTAAGAATATCAAAAATAACTTATTCTACAAATTAGTATTCCTAAAAGTATGCTTTTGATGCTTAAATGATCCTTGGCTTTATAAAATAATTTAGTGTCTTTTTGTAATAAATATTTTGAAATTCAGTGAAACTTATATAGGCAGTCCTCACCCAACACTCATGTGTTCTTAAAAAAAGGAGCATAATATGGAATATGTTTTTTCATTATATATTTAATGTTATAACTGTGGGATGCATTCAAGACACCCCAAGAAAAATATTTTGTGCATAAGTAGCAATTATGTATGTACAGTAACAAACATTTGTACCATGATAAACCAAAAGTAAAAATTGCTCAACAATCAAATATGTAGATTCTTCAAAGGTCATATATAAAAGATTGATTGAAATTCAATTTCATCTTTTGGTGAAAAGAAGAACCATGTGAACATAGAAATGATTATGTTGGTATACATAATCACCAATGGCAACAGAGGCTCGCCAATATATCAGAATAACATATTTAGCTGTGAATGTATTAAACCTCTCACAACTGGTAACTAGGTGATGGCCTATTTAAACATGTCACCACTTAAATAGCCTTAACCATATTACGAAACGTATTGTAATCACTGACTAGCAGATGAATCACTATCCTTTATTGAAGCTTTAGCTCATTTGGTATTTCAAACCTCAAGAAGATGGATGCATATGTGAAGCTTTTAGAGAATGATCATGCACTTTTATATCAGTTATTCTTGCCTAAATATAGTGAATTTTTGTGTCAAGAACATATCCCCATTTTTCTATAGCCGCTTGATATCAGCATTTATATTTTTGCCATTCGTGGCTGTCTCAGGAATGTATACTCTGCAAATGATAAGGTTTTATAGTACTGCAGAAATGATGGTAGCATTTGGTGAGATGTGTTTATCATATTGGAAAAAGCGTATCAATAGATGCATGGCAAATTGGATCAGCATAACATGGGGAATATTTGTATAATATAAATCAAATTTTTACCTGCTTCAAAAAATTTACATTTTTTCAAATGTTAGAAGCCCTTTTGTGCTCACTGCTGTAGCAGATGATGTAAAATATCTGCCAAGGTATGCATTCACTAGTACCGTAAAACATCACATAGAGCAGTAGTTGCATTCTTGAAATTGCTGCATCTTGTGAAATCATGTTATATGAAGCATTAAGTTAATAGGAAATAGGGAGTTAGGTTCTTGGATCTCATATTTTATACATATTTTTAGAATAATATTTTTATCTGTATTTAAATACATAAAATAATACTATTTACTCACATAATCCACGCCATCACATAATTTCATCATCATCGTCATCATAGGTAGTCTGTCCGTTGACAGGTCCGTGATTATTCATGGTTAAACTTGGTTCTCCATATACTCCTATTTTCCATAGTTTTCTTCATGTCTTGATAGCTCTCTTTCCCTTTCAAGTCGTCTACCAGCTGAAACCTTTTCCTGCCTATTTCTCTTTTTCCATCCAGTTTTCCTTTTAGCACTTCTTTAATCATGCACTCTCTCCTCAGGTAATGCCCAATCCAGTTCGCCTTCCTCTTTCTGATAGTCTGTATAATTGTTCGCTTCTCTCCTATTCTTTGTAGTACTTCCTCATTTTTCACCCTATCTGTCCATTTTATCTTCAGCATTCTTCTCCATGTCCACATTTCAAAGCTTTCCAAGTATTTTATATCATTTTTCCTTAGCGTCCATGTTTCTGCCCCATACAAAGCTTATACTCCATACGTAGCATTTTATCAACCTCTTGCAGATTTCCTGCTTTATATTTCCCGTTAGTAGGAGTTTCTTTCTTCTGAAAGCGGCTGTTGCATTTGTTATTCTAGTCCTGATTTCATCGGTACATTTTGCTTCTCTCGTTATTATGCTTCCAAGGTATTTATAATCTGAAACTTGTTCTAATGGTTTTCTTCCAATACTTATGTTCAAATTTTCTTCTTCTTTACTTGATATTCGCATAACCTTGGATTTTTCTGTATTAATTTCCATAGTGTATTTTCTACCTGTTATCACTAGTCTATTTATCATTTTCTGGAGTTCCTTTTCCTTTTATGCAACCTTATTTCACGATGTGAAATTAAAAAATAATAATATAATAATACCATGCATAATGTGAAACAAAAAATTCCTGAATTTATCATAAATAGAGTAGAAAAACTGCAGAATTTTTCACATTGTAACATCACAGTTCCATACAAAACTGTGGAGATCGCGTTACCTGAAACTGTTCCGTATGACTTAGTTTCTCCAAGAAGTAACTATGTTGCAGCTTCATGTAACTGAAACAGTGTAACAAATTTGGTCATAAAGTATCTCTGTTTATTAAAAATGTATTTTCCGTGGTTGTAACTGGAAGATAATAAAACAGTAATATCCTTCCCTCGCTTAGAACGTTAAATATACTGTGGCACATCAAGGGCTTTATCACGGCACAATGGTTGTGGAGCTCTACCGTATCAGCATAATATGAGAAGCACACATACGAATCTCTCGATTTTTATAAGGTAAAACAATTACATGACTCATTTTGTCATTCTTTTTCTTTTAAAATGTTTTATTTTGAAGTTTTTATCATTTATATTTTACGAGAATTTCAAAGGTTAACTTTGGCTTTGACTTGTCAAACTGCATCTTAGTGAGGCAAACCACCGTGTCTTGAGGTTTGGTAGGGAAATGTATACCACGTCTTAACGAAATCGCGTCTTGTGAATTCACGCTATGTGAGGTTTTACTGTACTGCTATTCTGCTACTTTATAAGAACTAACACTACATATGAAAAATTGAAAAATTTCAATATTTTGAAAGAAACAATGACTGCATTTGCAATGCCATCCAAATTATTTATTTTCTATTTTTTAAAGATTGTTTGATAGCTTTTTACTCCATATTTTCAATGTCTAGTTAGTTTAATGATTTTTTCATAATATATATTTCATAAACCAAATAAAAATTCAGTGATTTAATCCTTTTTTTCCATAGAAATCTTGTATAGACTTCACCATACAAGCTCGCCCCCTTGAGAGGTACATGCCAAATAAAAGGAACAGCTTCAAGTACAAAATTTGGAGGCTAGTGGTTTCAACGCCTTTTGAGTATTTCATAATGATACTCATTGTTTTGAACACACTCCTTCTCATGATGAAGGTAAGTACTAATTGGCATTATTTTTTACAATGTATTTTGATTGAAAACTTCATTCTTGCTAAATAAAAACTTTTAGAATTATGTAATATGTACTAGTAATTGAAATTAGTACATAAGTAAAATTTTTGTCTTACCTTTGACTGAATGATAATAAAATGTATAAAGAAACAAGTATTAAACTTTAGAACAAGCTTTTAAAGGACTCAGTTTAAGAATTCAATTAATTTATGTATTAATACAAATTTTGACTGTGTGGGAATAAATTGAATGTTTAACCCACAACAACATTTCGCTTTATCAGTTTGTATTTTAATATACTAATCTCTAATCGATCCTATTTTGTATGCTAAGCATAGAAAAAAATTTTCTTTTCAGGTTGTCTTCATTTTTGTATGTATGATATTAACCTAACTCACTGCTTATTATTATTCTCAAAAATTGTATTTCAATAGTTTCAGGTTGGGATTGGATTTGTTGTTGTTGTTGAGACCTTTTCCTAATGTGTAAGAGTATCTTTTTCAGCATTCTGTCTGGGCATACCCTCTTTTTCTTACTTGAAGGATGTAAAGTTCAGCAATATTCTCTGGATTGTTTGCTTTTTACTGTGTGCCCTTACTAATTAATGCCATTCCTTAAATTGTGCATAATTACTTTGGGTTGGATGTGAACAAGGCATGATTGTTTGAGCTGTCAATCAAGTTTTATTTTTTATTTTTCTTTGAAAAGTTAAATTTCTTAATATTTTAGTCTCATAGTTTAAGGAGTGGCTTAAATTTAAAATTTCCTCAAAATTCGTTGGGGTGGGTGGGAAAACTGGGTCAGTTATGGTGGTGGATCCATGTACCAGCATGCAAAGCATCTTGGAAGTGCATTTCGACCAAATAATGCTTGCGATAAAATTCATTATGCTGCCACATTCTGCCAGTTTGACATTTCTTCCCCTGTTACTGTCTCATTGTCTGTCTTACCCTATTTTTGTCCTCTTAAAAATGCAGTTACTTTTAGAAACCTCAATCCTCTACTAAGCATTAATCTAAAATCCTCTTTTGTGAGATTTCTCTAGCTGTTTTTAATTTCGTTTCAAGTTTACTGAGCTATTTCTATGAACTTATGAATTGCAAGTCAATTCTATTTATTTTCTGATGATGTTCTTGAATACAAACTTATGTTTTCTCTTCTAACGTGAATAATTTTCATTTGGATACTATGGTTGACTAACAATGAATGTGCTTATGTTGTACTATTACCATCCAGATGACTGTGAATGAGGAAGGGATTAAAAGAAATAACATTAACTGAGTGCTTTGCTTGTTTTGGTCAATCCCAATATATTCTATCAATTAAAACTCAAGGTTTTAGGTTTTTTTATAATTAAAAAATTCCATTTAAGTGAAATTTAAAAAAATTGATAGACTATACACCTTTTGATATTTTTAAATGTATTATTACCTTCTCATTTTTTTAGTGAAAATTTTGGATTTGAATACTGAAAATGCTCAGTGTGTCTCATTCCAGTGATAATTTTTTACTTTTATATCTGTAATTTTTGTCTAATTTCATTATAAAGAAGACCTTCCCCTCTCAGTTTTATATATGAAATCCTTTTGATTCAAATACATTACTATGTATCATATATTATGCATGCATACAGTAATTCCGATAACTGCAGGTTTGGTTGAAGTAGAGATGTTGCCAAATAAATCCTCGCATGAAATTAGGTTAATTTGGCCTGGTAGATAATGTATTTTTAACCATTAATGCAGTTCCGTAATAGTAGACTTTTACTTGGTATGACATTCAAAATCATTTCTTCATCAAACTGATATTAACTTATCTTCATTGTATTCATACTTCATTGGAAAATAAATTTACAAGCAAGTTTAAGGACAGATTTAAAACTATCTTCATTCATATCTACATAAATATTTTCCTATCAGTGAAGTTATCAACACCTAACTGTTGAGAATTTTTTTATGAAATTTATAGAGCTGATTTTCATTATTGACCCAAAATAGGCCATTGGTATATCTAACAGCACTTTCCTCAATGCATATGTTGTTATTAAACTTTATCAATGTTCAGGCTTACTTTTATTAATTGAAGTATTCATTTTAAAAAATTTTCTGCTGTTCTTATTGCCAATAATATCTCCATCACAGTTCCTCATTAATTTTTTGTATTTGAATGAAAGCTTGTTATTTATATTCATCCTAAAAATGTACTTTCAAATATTTATTGATAAACAATTTATATGTATCAGGGAAAGTGTTAAAAAATTAAATTCTTTTAGATTCTGTGATTTAACTTCCTCCTCAGTAAATTTTGAGTTTTTTAAATTCATTCTAAAACTTAAAATTTAGAATCCTTGAACCTTGTTTATAAGGCTTTGTGTGAAGTAGGACTGTGAAATAAATTCTATATAGTGCCATAAAGTCTAAGCTTGTTCACTCAAGATGTCAATGTAATTTGATGTTGTTCTGTAATGTGTTTACAATGTAGGAAAACTGGCATTTCTTTGAAGCATGCTTCCATTATTGAAAATTCTTACCTGTTCACTTTTCTCTTTGCCTTCATCACAGAAAATTTTCCAGTATGAGTAAATTTTACTGCTTGTAAGATCATACCCTCTATTTTCTTTGTTTTTCATAAATTTGACCTAAAATTTTATTATTAAACTATATAAAAACTATTGTTTATAAATCTTGTCAATGCTTTAATACCATTGCTTCAGTAAGATATTAAGTCATTGTACCCATTCTGTTATGGACCTAATCAAGATCTGATTAAAGGAAGTCAGATAATAAATGAACCAGTATAGAGAGGGACTTAAACCTAATGACTAACTTAGACTCGGTTCAGAGATATTATGACGTTCTGGTATTTTTTCAGGTCAGTTCCTTTAAAAATAATATGGTTTCAGTAATTGGTCTGTACTATTTCACTAGGGGTTTCTTGTTTAAATAAACAGTATATACAATCAGGCAATAATATCCATTTTCAAGATTCAGCAATTGGTAATGGATCTAAAATATTTCTTAAGAAAAATAATTAGGTACATGGAATATTATATTCAATAATTACTGCAAAGAGAGAAAAATAATCTAATTTCCACATAATGGTAATTGGAGTGATAAAACTTCCAAGTTAGTAGTAATACAATTTTTCAAACTGTTAATAAATTGAATTATGTAGGAAATAGCTATTAAATTGAAGCAATACAGTTTATATGGAAATCGTCAAAATTATCACAAAATTATTACTAATATTACTGAGAAATTTTCATAAATGGATTGCATGAAGAAACAGTCAAATATATCTTGCATTTACTAAAAATGGCCTTATTAATAACTGCCATATTTCAATTGACAAGCAAACATTCTTTCATCCAATAAACAATGCTACCTCACTGATCCTTGACTAATATTATAATATGTTGGGACATATCATGATCAGAATGTCTTCTAAAATTTTTTATAATTGTTATTTATGTAGAGTAGATAAATTGCATATTTGAAAAAGTTTTTCAACTGTAACCTGAGTAGCAGGGACAGAGAGAGAGAGCAACAGTTAGTAGTTCACAGAGTTCTGGTTTTTTTGTTTACTATTATAGGAGCATTTAAAAATAAATTCAACAAAGATTCTACCTGAAAATTTTCTTCAGATCCGACTAATATTGAGGTATTTTCAGCCTCTTTGATTCTTATTAAATTTTTCAGTAACGGATTTTAATGTGAATGGGAAATTTGTCACATTTTAAATGTTGTAATGCGAAATTCTTGCTATGATATCCAGCCAATGTTGCCATTCTAGTGAATTTTTAGCTATATCTAGCGAATTTGGGTTCAAATTGTGCCTGAAAAAAAGCCACAACTACTACCTACGAATCTAGCAAATCGATGTAACAATCTACCTAATTCTAGCGACTGGCTATAATTGCAACGTATATCTGCACTCATATGAATACAATAATAGATTACATTGTTGTTACATGTCTCTGTGGTTTCTCTTCCAATCCCTTCAGTCTTTTTCTGATCGTTGATGCAGGTTTTGATCTTACGTACTTTAATTTTCAGAGATCGCTTTTCAAAATAGCTTTGCGTGCCAAATAAAATGCCTTCGGGGGGCTGGATCCGGCTTGTTGGCCATAGTTTCCCCATCTCTGCTATACTTTCTATAGTAATTTTTGACTTATGCAAATTTCGAGTTATGTAATGAGCACTGGAACGCATTACTTATGTAATCCGGGAAGTGCCTGTATTTAAAAAAAATTTGCTTCAGTTCAATGTTCAGCAAAAATTAATATTTGGTTTGTGGTTCAGCAAATTTTTGGAGTTCATTACAGTGACTTGAGTCAAGTCTCTGATTAAAGAAAAACCAAAAACTAAAATACGGTTGTAATAATGTTGTATTGACAATATGCCGTATTTACTTAAAAATATTTTACATCTCTACCAGGTGTGTTGGCAGGAAATGTTAGAAAAAGGGAATAATAATAACTTAGGTTTTATAGAATTGAAAGTAATCGGTACACTGATGCTGTCATCATCTTTAAAAGTTAAATTAAAAGTATAAAACAGTAAAGTCACTCAATCAAACAAATTTGAAAATAATGTTAAAACACGAATACCTTTGGTGATTGCTGCGTGAACCATGTTTTGGTGAGGTCCAGATAGTCAGATTAATGGAATTATTGGATAACAGGTGGTGGGATAAAAGGACTTTTATCATAAACACAGTAAATTCTTAATTAACAATTAACCATGCTAATGGATAAGTAAAAGGGCATAGAGATTCAAAATTTTTAGATAATTCAAAAATAAAATCCTGAATTACATCTAAGAGAACTGGCAAGATTTAATCTTTCACAGGTCATAGGTACTTGGCTACTTTTTGATAAATGGGCTATAACTTTTGTCTGCCTCTTCAGCACATCATGTGAAATTATTTCATCTAAACTTGAAGCTTTTCCAAAAAATTCGTATGGAAAATGTTATAATTATGTATTTCAATTAATTGAGATGAAATTTATAGCACGGATTTAATGCTGAAAGCAATATAGTTATGAAAACTGTATGCATGATGATATTATGTTATTCTAAATAGCTCCTCCAATGCCTTCAAATGTAGTACTTTATAGACCTTTCAACCTTTAATCTGACCAACTAATTCAAAATATTCACCCAACATTCTCTATTACCTTCATCTCTTGAACTAAGATCAATAGAAAATGTTCCTTAAACAGTATACCACACTGCCATTATTTGTATTTAGAGGGCAGCATTAGTATTAGACAGTCAGCAAACTTTTCTTCTAGCTCATATTCATCTAACAAACAAAAAACTTCACAAACAACAGCCTCTCTAAGAGAGATTATCTTGTAACTGTTGTACTAAATATTACATGAACTTATATTTGTGTTTTATTCTTTGTTATAAAAAAAATGCAAATATATTCAGTGATAGTTCATTTTATCCAATACCCTAAGGCAGAGGTGAGGATCCTGTGGCCCTCAAAATAAATCTGTGCACCCATGGACAGTTTCATTTCCTTATTTAAATAATAAAATTAACACACAAATTCATATATTTTTCTAAAGTTTTTGGTAATAAATCCTTTAATATTAGAATTTTAACCCTAAAAATCTTATTAAGACTTGATTCCACATATATGATATCTTAAAATCTTCAGTTAACTTCCATTGAAACTCTATTTCAACCTACTGTAGCATTTTCAACTTCCAATGCGGCCCACTGAAAATTTCACAACTACCAGTGTGGCTTGCCATGTAGAAAAGGTTGCTCTCTCCTGCTCTGTAGCAAAATTTTTCCATTGAATGAGTATATAGTTCATATATATACATAAACAATTTTGAGAAGGCATGTGGCACATACTCAACTTACCCAGGTTGCACACCCCTTATGTAGTTGCTCAATAAGCATTTAAAAAAATGCTTTATATGAAATATTGAAAATATAATGTACTTCTTAAACAGGCACAGATAATCAGGAGCTCATTAATTAAAAATTTACTTTATCATTTTTTTCATTGCTCAAATAAAATTTAATTTTGATGGTAACATTTATCGTAAAGGTATTTTACTGAATTCCTTACCTAATGTTATGGTGATAAAATTACATAACAGTTAACTAAAATAATCCAAAATTGAATAGCTGAATTAATGATGAAGGTAAAAAGTATAAAGTGAACAAAAGTTGGATTGAAATTTTATTCTATGACACTTCGTTTTACTGTAAATTGTGAATTTTAAATGCATAGCTTATTAATTTGTTTGAAACTGTTTTTCCGAAAACTCATTGCTTCTTAAGAATAAAAGTTTAAAAAATTTTTTTTTATGTTCTAAACTGTCTTAAGCAGCTAAAGTTCTTTTTATGGCCACAGAATTCATTTATCTGTATCTTCTTTCTCTTCCATAAGAATAAAAATTGGTTACATTGTTTCTCAATTGACTGTCACTAATTCAACTGGCAGAATGATTGTGAGGAAGCTTTCATTTGGCATGAATCCAGTCTTCACGTGACCAAAGAATCCTTCTCCATTTGTGTCACCAGAATGACATATTCCAACAATAAGCTTGCTCATAAAACATGCATGACAACCACAAGATTGGCATTTGTTTTGCCTGAACTGTTTCTGTTAATCACATAGGATAAAATTTTCTTCATTATTGAAAATTGATGGATTTTTTAAATTTCATTTTAAAAAGCTTATATTGGAGGAAAAGGTGAGGGCAAACTGAATGTCCAATAACCTCAGATGAAACAAAGAGACCTATTCTTATCCCATTTTATGTGGACAGTGGCATTTGTCTCTTATAATTTATTGTTTTTTTTCATGGCTGATTGTGTTGGAGTGGGTCCATAAATGTTACTAGCATTATATGTGCAGTGTTGCAGTCTCCACAGATTCACAGCCTTGCTCTTATATCCTTCCCTTGCCGCAACCAAAGACCTGAATAACTTCCATATCCCTTTGCTGTTGTCAACCTGTGTTGTCTTTACCCTATGATGATCATAGTCTCCCTTCTGTTTTGGGCTGGATGCTGTTGTCTGCTGGGTCACAAAATTATTTTTGTTCTCTCTGTAGCACAATCCCCTTTTACTAGTCCTATATCACTTTCTTTGTATACTTGATTCTTATATAAATATATACAAATACTATTCAGTCTTCATTATCCAAGAGATGTTCCGTAATTTCCTAGTTTTGAAATTTGAAAGATTTTTTCTAAGATTTCAAATCATATAAGACTTTATGGATCATTTATTTTTAAACCAATAAAATGTTAGACGGATCAGTGATGCAATAATTCTTCTGTCAATATACAAAAGTAGTTTCTTTCTTAATAGAAAAGCAAAAATTATCTAAGTTACCAAAATGTAGAGAAGATAATACTATTTACTCATCTTTGGTTATTCACATTCATAAAAAATAATATTGAATCATTAGCTATGCAACCCAAATAGTAACTAATGTTCATGTATGATGTCCTTTATAGCATACAACATCATTTTCAGAAGTACAAGATATCATAGAGCCATTTAGCAATGTCAAATAGTTCAGCCCATTAGAGTAGGATTACCTGAGACAGAAATTCCAATTAAAACATTTTAATTGTTCAATTTCTGATAAACATTTACCGAATAACACAAACAGAAATATTGTGATTCACTAAATCATTGGCAATTGAAATTAGAGTATATTTGTGGGTTGCTATAAAATTTTATGGTTTATTTAGAATCAAAATAACATAAAATCTGAGAAAATGTTGAGAATTATTTTAGGTGAGGATGATGGGATACAATGAATGAGACAACAAAGCAAAAGTTATTACCTTCACAAATAACCATCACACTTAACTAAGTAATACATAAAAATAGAATTACAAAGATGAAAAATATTTTTTAATATAGCAGATCTTTTGTGGAACACATCAACTGAAAGTCTTGTATATTAGTCTGATCTTCCTTTTTAAAATGCTATTAATGTGTTTGTGGAGACTGCAGATGTCATTTGAATATATTCTTACTTCTATTATAAACTAATAACAAAATTAATTTTTAATTGCCTTTACTATGGCAAATTACCTTTCCTTCATTTATAGAATGATTTAATTCTCCCTCGGTACATATAACTGTTGACTAATGAGAGATGCTTTGTTGATGTGCTAAAACCTTTTGCCAAAAAATTCTGTGTCAAATGTATGTGATTTTGATATCTTATCAAACCATTAAATTACAATTACTGTATATACTCGTGTATGACATGTTCTCATGTAAAACTTGCACTCGTACTTTTTGCCAAAAAAATCCTTTTTCTTATACTCCATGTATAACATGCATCCTTGATTTTTGTGGGGTATAAGAACACAATTATATCATGTTAAGTATTAACTAGAGTACCGTAAATAAATACGTTAAAGCATTAAATTATCGCCAGTTAACAATTTGAGAACACTTGGACTTGGACTTGGCCATAAGTATTATGTTCAATAAGCTCCACATTACATCTTAGAGAGACATCATCAGTAATCGAAATAGCTAGGACATATGAAGAGGGACTCTCAGATGATTACTCATCAAACAATAAGATGCTAAGGATTTATCGTTCTCAGCAGTATAAACTTATAACCTTACTATCGAGAAATGAAAACATCACGTAGGATGTCTGTCTTCCCCTTGTGACTGTGGCTAACAGCAAATTAAAGCATACCACTGAGATGATTTCATCATCATGTGGAGTTTAGGAGGAGTTTTGGGTGATCTGTTTTAGTATTTGTTCAATCACTGACTCCACTGGTCTCAGCTACTCGGCTATGCTCTGTGTTGTTGTTCGTTCTTCCTTAGTTTGCATTTTGTCACAATTTTATATTGTTGAATGTGAATCTGAGCTCTGTGTTTGTGATTAAATTAATCAGTTATGTGGCAGTCGCATTTGTAGTTGCGTTTACATTGTGCCTTTGCAGGCCGCAGAAAATTCTCCCGCGGTCTGTAGGTTCCTATGGATTGTGTTTATAGTACCAATAACTACATAAAATAGGGTAATATCAATATTTTGGTCTGCTTTTTGGGTTTTCAGGAATGAATTATACATTTATAACATTGCGTCTAAGATAAAATAGCCCTCAATATTCGTCTTTTCGCTTATCGTCCAGTTACTGCGGAACTAATTAAGGACAAATATCGAGAGACACCTGTACATACTAGAATCATTAACTAAATAAAATTCTTTCAATTTACTTATTCTATGTTGTTTTCGATGCATGTTTTCTGGGAAGTCTATCTTGTGAGTTTGCAAAAATTACAGCAATCAGCTGATGAGCTAGTGAAACGCAGAATATTTGGAGAGGATGGAATTATAACTGTATAGAAGTAATTAGGTGTTCTATACGTATAATTAATATATGTATAATCTGGATTATTGATAATTATTGTGGTTTTCCCCTCAATTCACCCAAAAAGCGAGAATCTGGTGCGAGGTAGGTTCACTTTAATTTCCGGTTTTAAGTGCCCAAAAGTGTTACCCGTGTATAACGCGCACCCCTACTTTATGACATGAAATTGGGTCTTCAAGCTGTGCATTATACATGAGTATATACATAAGATAAACACTTTGCAGTATTAGATGCTTTTATCTTAGAGAGATAATTATAAATTACTTAATTGAGAGGATTTTCTGTATTTTTATATTTTCCTTCAATAAACTATGAAAGAAAGCCTTCAGGAACAGATTTGTATAACTTCATGGTTACAATATATTTTCAAGCATTGATTTGGAAACATTAGTTTAATGGATCATAATTTTCAAATATTTTCACTGCTAAAGCGTTAGTACATAGAGAACAATTTTGATTACTGATCTGTCATAGCATAACCTTCCTAAAGCTTAGTGTAAACTGGTTTTCAAATGCAATATAATTTTGAAATAAATGTGTGCACCACAGTAGAATAGAATAGTGAAAATCAAATATGCATCATTTGTCTTGATGGACAATTTTCCCACAATTTCTTCTTCTTATCAAATTATATTACTTTTGACAAAGGTAGTCATGAAACTGAGCATAATATGTTCATGAATTGATTAATTGATTCAGGAAATTTAGTCATAAAGAAAGACCTTTATACCAGAGATTACATTAAAATGAAAAACTTGTAACTGCTGCAATGATGACTAATTTCATACTTGAGTTAATAAGTTTATATATTGCGTAATGAATTAACCTTATAATAATGACAATCATAAGTTATTTTTTAAGGAAATAATTTATTTAAAATGATTTTTTATGCCCTATATATCCTCATATGTTATTTTGTTTTACAATTCAAATGACATCTTGAAATATTTGTCAACTTAAGTTGAATAAATCTGTTCATAAATCTAAATATTCACAGGTTGTCATTCTACATATGACAACGTGACATGAGCTTTCGTGTAATATACGAAATTCATTATATTAAGTTTTTTATGTTGAGCCCAGCAACCATTCCCTAATTTATATAATTATATTAAGATTCTATCATCCATTATAAAACCTTTGCCAATCCCTTCTTTTGTCCTGTCTGCTAATTAATTGCTTCTTCAAAAGTTTCATGTGACAATGTCTTTGTTATGCAAGGGAAATCGCATTGTCTCAAATTTTACTGGTTGATAATGTTTATTGTTGCATCATGCCTATATTTGAATGAGAGTTTTTGGTGTTGATTTTTTTATGTATGGCTGTAATAAATGGAGGTTAACAAGACTTTGCGATTGTCTCACACGAGTGTTTATTTTTTATAAATTCTAAAACAGAAAAAAATTAGGTACTTATTTATTTTGTCTATGTTCTTTGTGCTTCCCTCCTTTTCTTTATCTCTTTGCCCACCTTCTAGTTTTACAACCAAAGCAAATTGTACAAGGATACGCTGCATTATATGAATACTGCCTTCACAGCAATGTTTACCATTGAATGTATTCTCAAGGTGGTGGCGTTTGGAGTCAGGGTAAGGTGCCCTTTCTTCTGTAGAAAGCAGACCATATACCCTTAACAAAATTTACATTGAATTCTTACCCCATCATTCATCTGTTTTTTTTATGTATTTATTCACTTTTATAGAGAAATTTTGCATTTAACAATGTGTGCCTTTATCCTCCTACTTCTTATAATTACTTTCCCAGAATTGTCGAGAAAAGTAAAAAACATTCATATTTGAACAGTGTTAGTCAAAAGTTGACTTTGAATAACTCTAACTGAACCTGATTAAATTTCTATTTAATCATCAATAATTAATGGTAAATGGAGGATATATTTTATTTTAGTAGTTTTATAATTTTCACTAATCCAAAATAAAGGAATCATTACCTAAATACATAAAAAAAACCATTGACTAAAGAGAAAATATTTTGTGAGAATAACAAGAAAATTTCAGTGATGAATAAGATTTACATTTGTTTCATTTTTTATTTTAGCAGAAGTAACGTTGAGCAAATGTAAATATGTAGAATATCTCAGGTCATTCAATTATTTTACTTTTTTTATTTCTTGCTGTTATTATTATTTTTATTTCAATATTTATACATATGTAGTGTGAGACTAGTTATATAAACTCTAGTTACTATCTCTTTTCCTTAAAAATCGTTCAATAGAAAAAATTGTATTTTTTCATCATATCAACCATTATCTTCTCCATCCCATCTTAGATGATGCCATACATGAACTGTATAATCAGAATTCTTAATCTTTTCTTCATCATACTACCAGGATTTCTGCCTGATACTGCCATAGTAAATAAAGTGGCTCATTCACCTTTCTGGTTTCCATATACCTCATGGCAGCCAACTGTGCTGTTATTCTTTTAAACCATTTTTTTTATTCATAACACGAAAATTATTACTTAATTTAGCTGTTTGTGTTGAATGTGGTCAAAACTGCTTGTGAAGTTAATTACAAATAAAAATATTAAACACATTTTTGGTATACTTCTATTCAATCTGTCATTACCTAACAAGTTTTATACTTCCTTTCAGATGGTTGTTTGCAGTATTTTAATAGTGTTTAGATTATCCTCTTTTTCAGCACCAGTTCATGGTTGTTGAAGTTTAAAAAATTCATCAATAGTGCTTATGAATGCACCAGCCAACAGTCTGGCATTATCCATACTGAAAACAGCAGTTAGGACATGCAAATAAATTTATATCAGCACAGTTGGTGCCAAATTAATTTCTCTTTCCATCAAACTTCATAGATATTATGAATAACACATATCATGTTATAAAAGAAAGTGACAACATTGCCTAACCTTCAGACTAACAGAAGACCAACCTTAAACCCATAACACCTTAATGCCTATTAACCTTTTTGCCACTTTGTAGTGCATCTCTACCTCACTATATCGTGAAATAGTTTCACGGAGTAGGTGAGCAAAGTAATATTTGCTTCAGCATGCTAAATGGGTTCACATATGCAGTCATTCCAATAGCCTAGATATCCTTGTAAGCTACTGTTTGGCATATTATACTAGGTTTTTAATTTTTCTACTAGAGTTGGTTGGCTTGCATACTCTTGAATATCCAGCGTGCTCAAAGAGCACTTTTGTTGAATGTAAAATGAATATTATTGTGTTTTGGGTCAAATATTGATACATTATTGTAGTTTCTAAGATTTGGTCCTGTGTTGAAGATTTTGATTGTTCCTGAATGCCTCTACTGCCTCTCAGCCAGACATCCTGGCAGGTAAATGAGTTGGTATGTTATGAAAGTTATCAATCTTTTTGTAATTTATTTTTACAGTGTAATGCTTTCACATGCTATCCAACCATTGCTTACAGCCACAAGAATGTTCATAATTGTCTTGTTGGGCCATCAGTTTTTGTTTGCGCATGAGATTGGCTTTCACTCATATATACTTTACATGTTTTCCATTGTCCATTTGAAGTGATTTATACATGAGTGGATGATTGAATGTAAAATGCCCAATTATCCCTTTTTAATAATATCCTGTGAAAGCTCGGTTATAAAAAAAACCTCTGTATATCTTGTCATAGATTGGTAAGCAAAATTGGTATATTTTTTCAATCCAAGCCAAATCTTATCTTTAGCGATTGGTAAAATAATAAATTTTATCTCAGTATAACCTTTGATTTTGTGTATAAATTTTATAACCGAGTTGAAAGCCTAAAAGCTTATTTGAACATTTTATTGGTTATTTATTTGGTTTTAAATTTGTACAACATAGATATGCCTTCTACAATGCATTGTTTACTTCCTTTGCCATTATTGTTAAACCTTAAACCTTATCCAACAGTTCACCATAATTATGTCTGCCCAAACCTCCCACCCCAACAAAGTATTACTGCAGAGATGACAGTTGATAAATGGGATTATATAAAAGCTTATTAAGATTATTCTTGTTGATATTAAAACATTTTAGAATGACCAAATGTCTTTTCCCCTCCATGTATGCTGCCCCTTGTCTCTTATAACTACAGTGTTTTCACATCCAACTCTTCAACTCTAGTGTACTGAGGAACTACATTGATGTAATTTTCCTTTTTTCCATTGCAGCTAGTTACTGGTCATTATATATGAAGCACATTTTTATTTTACGATAGAAATACCTTTCCTTTTAGCATTAGAATTTAGTACATTAAGAGAAAGCTAGATTAACAGAGGTAATTAAAGCGTCAATAGCATTTATTTGGCCCTCTGATTTTATTTTCATTGTAAGTGAAATATAAAGTGTATCAACATAAATTTTCTCTCTTATTTGACATTTTTAGTTTCACTTCTGTCACCAAATTTCAAAATCAGAAATACATATATGGAATTTGGAATTTTAAGACATTTTCAATGTATACATTTAATGAAATGAATTAATGAAGGAACTATGTAGTAAAATTATTAACTTTTAAGCTTTCTAAAGGCTATTTGATATATATAAATAGTTTATTTTTAATGAAAGAAATAATGTCTTTCAGACTAATCAGATAATTATTCCTTTTATCTTCACTGGCTATATATGACCTAATTTACAAAACTTAAAATGAATGAGAGAGGCAGTGATAGTTGCTGAGTATATACCAGCTATTGACACTTGTTGCCTTCCCCTAGAATTAATGTTTACGACATTTCCTCCTATCAAGTCATTTGGGCTTTCCAGAATTATTATTTTATATGCTATGTTAATCATAGTTTTCAAAAACTAGTTGACCCAGCAATAGTTGTTTGATTTTTATCTGGATTTATATGATTTTGTGATAGTTAAAATGTTCATAAAGTATTCATGGGAGTATCGCTTTTGCAGTGATAAATATTATTGTTAAGGAAATAAATGATTTAAAATACTTAGGTTTCCAAATATGGATTGAGAAAAAAATATTAATTTTCCCTTGACCTTTTCTCTAATTCTATAATATTTGTGATTTTATCTGTAAAATATCTATCTTATTCAGTGAATTTAGTTTTCCTTAATTTTTCCACAAAAGCATCTTTCATATTTTAATTATTTATTTAATTATTTAATAATTACCTATTATTAGAACCATTAAGCAGGCAAAATATAAAAAAGTCCCTACCACTATAAAATTTGTATTTTTATCTTAATCACAAAACCATAATAAAAATATCTTAAATTTTAATTTAATGCTTATTTCCTTTACTGTACAAATCAATGTAAAGGAAGTTTTTATGAATTCTCATTCTTAATATTTTATATGATCATTAAAATTTACAGCTTGAAAATATACATATGCAGAATGGCCATCCTTGCTTTTTATGTGAAAGAAATTTACATTTTACATTTACAAATATATTTTCTTACCAATTTCTGAATATTTTTGAAAGTAATTATAAATTTTTTAATTGGGTGCAATAGTAATTTTTATATGAATGAGATTTCATTTATCTTTATTTATAGGTATATAGAAATAAAGTGAAGATATTCACTTTTATTTTCTTCCCATTTTAATAATGCTCTATTGTAGAAGCTTTCTTACATATCCCAGGTTGTACTGTGCCCATTTTCTCTATTCCTTGTAATGTTAGCCACTGATACCTGTGCTTAAATACATTGGAGTTATGATAGCAAGTAAGGAAAATACAAGCAACTCGTATTTTGGATTACTTTTGTTTTTGCCAGTGATTTTAAAAGTCATGAAAGATCTTATTAATTAATTAAGGCTTATATGCATTTTTTATTTTAAAAAAATGGTTTCATTTACAATATATAAATAAAGCCATTCTTATGCTTCATTGTGAATTCAGCTGCATGTTATATTTATTGAAATTTCCTTTCCTCGCATATATTGTGAGATTTTATAATTTAGGGTGATAATTTTTATTGAACGTTTACAAAATGCCCTATTTTCAAATTATAAGTGCTTTTATGCATTGATATTGATTTAAATTGATTGCTATCACATCTCTGTTGTATGTAGCAGTTCATTAGTGTGTAGCAAAAATAAAATTGTCCAATATAAAGTCTTCCCCCTTTTTAGCCTTGATTTCTTTTCTTTTTTCTCCCCTTGCAAAACAACTTCAACCTGGATGTACCACAAAAATTATGAAATTTTGCAATCAATTGCATTGCTGAAATAAATGAAAAAATGTATGCCCATAATAATAATACAATGGCTGAAATGGTACCGGCTCATCTGTGGCTGCTGCTGGGGAAAATTATTATAAAACAAATGACTGAATACTTCCCACATTCAACAGTACCATGATGCCTCTACACTCCTCTTAGATATCCTCACCATTATGAATTCCATCTTCACCATGTTCTTCCTTCTTGAATGCGTGCTAAAACTCCTGGCATTTGGATTTCAGGTGATTTCACATTATCTCTTCATTATCACATATTTTTGGTATCATAAGGTCCCAAAACATGACTCAATGTTAGTGGTATGCACCATGTACATTTTAATGCCTTTATCCAAACTAAATTCGGGGACATCTATACGTGAGTGCAACATTCCCAATTACTCATTTTATATATATATATACACACTAGAAGTATGAAAATTATATATATAAAATTTTCATATTTGTAGTTGATACTACTTTATACATAATAAATCTATCTGGACTTATATGTGTACCACTGAAATTGAATTGTGTGAACAGGCTTTTCAAGAATTTTAATCGACATCCAGATCACATCACTTTCATTCAACGTATATAAATATTTCTTTTTCCTACTATTAACCTTGCTTACAGATGGAAACCTCACTGTCATAAAACTAGCATCAACTCAAATTTTTGTTTATGACTGCTGGAATTTGTTTTTCTTTATAGAAATGTGGTACATTTGAAATTGTAATGAGATAATTCTTCATATGTTTAGAATTTTATTTTCAAACATCATGTTCATATTCCTGAAGTGAAATGCTTGCATGACATTATCTGTTTTCTGCCTTGAGGTTTTATTCTGTAGCATTAACACTGAGAGTTTTGAAGACTTTAAACAATGTGACATCGTAAAACAGTTAGGCTTTACAATATTGTGTAAAAATATTTTCAAGCAATCAGCAATCCTTCATCTTCTTTAATTTCAAAGTACAAATGTCTACAAGGCTCTCAAGTAAATTTTTGAGCATAAATATGTGTGGTTATTAGAAATTGTACAATGCATACATTCAGAAGCCAAATGTTTCACTTTGAATTTCCAGTAAACTACTATAGTGCTGAAATAAATATTATACTTATATATTCATATATTACATATCTGTATTTTAAAATTAACAGATAGTGCTTTGCATGAAACAGATATAAAATGTCTAGATCTAATTTTGATATAATTTCTCTTGAGATAACTTCTCCGTAATTAAATATTTTTAGCCTGTCCCCAGTATTGAGCTAACTGATCTAAAATGCAGGGTGAGTTTGTTCATCATGGAAACAATATGATAGAAAACATATAATTTGACTGAAGAATTAAAGTAGGATACTGGTATTTCTCACCTCAGGAAATATCAAATTTCTATTAATATAGAATAAAAATCATATTCATTTAAAAAATTTATTGTAATAGAAAATTATTAATTTCCATTAAAATTCTATAATTTATCTGCTGAAAAATAATGTTACCATAATTATCGTTTAACTATTAGATTGGAAAGAAAGTAATGTCATTTTTTTAAATGTACTTTTATTAGAAAAACAAAGACTTGATAACGTCACTCACAAATATAGTTTCCCCTCATTTTCCATTACTTAGTCCCATCTTTTCACCAAAATTTTGGATCCCACAATAGAAGAATTCAACAGGTTTTTATTCAAAAAAGAAATCTAATACAGTTTTGAATTCATTGTGGTTGCTATACCTCTTTCTGTCCAAGAAGTGCTGAAGAGATCTGAATAAATGATAACCAGATGAAGCAAGTTCTGGAGAATGTGGAGTATCAGACAAAATTTACCATAGCAGTGTCAGAAGTTTTTTTCTGCATCCTTTCAACATAGGGTCGTGTACTATAGGCATCATGCCTTTCCAATTCACCAATACAGGCCAGTATTCTAGTAACGCTTGGCTTAAATGATCTGCAAGTACATGTGGAACCTAAACACCAAGCTTTCAGACTTTTCCAAATTTATTGAGGTGAGTACAAACAGTCGTATGCATTGAATTGAGTCTTTGGACAGTTTCTCAAGTTTAATCCTGGGATATGTTTCCACCAAAGCTCACAGGTCTTCAGTATTGATCTCAATTGGTTAAGCAGAACAACAATAACTGGAAAAACCATAGTTCCCAGATCATAATTTTGAAAGCCACCTCTGACACTTATGGATATTCAAGGCAGCTTCTCCATATACACTGCATATGGTTTTCATTGCATCAGTAGCTCTTGAACCTTTTTTGAACTCTTAGAGCATGCAATGACATATATGGATTTCACCTACACTAATTATTTATGCTTAAAGGAGGGCACAACATTTGTCTTCACTTATTACTTCTACTCTTCGATAAGAGAAGCTGTCACTCCTTTTATTAAACATGAAAATAACAATTGTCAACTTCTATTTTTAACATGAGTGAACACGTTTGTTCAAGACAAAATAAATGACATTACTTTCTTTCCAATCTAATATTTATTGATGTGTCCTACCTTATACTAGCTTTTGGGTTGTATAAATATAAATCATTACATTATGGGGACATCTTATTGAAATTCTCCAAGTCAAATCCCTTCTTTTTCTACCTTCCATTTTTTTCTGCTTTTGCGGCCTCCATCCACGGCGCTTTGAAATGTGTGGTATGAAAAGTTAAATAATCAAAGCTCTTACTTTATTTTTTGTTCGTACGCTCCTAAAAGCCAAAAGGGAAAGCTACTTTCTCTCATTTAAAAAATGACAGTTTAGTTACATAAATGAGTCATACCCGTTCCATTTTTGTCACCCTCAAGGGAATTCTCCATAACCTATTTTTTATCCTTCATCTGCCCAAATTCAAAACTCCTCATTCCTCCCTCATTTGATTCCTGTAAAAATCCCATTATTGCATCTCTACGTATGAGACGGTCAAGTCTAGCTGACTTTTAGCTGAGGATATCTGTGTATTATTATTACGTCAGTATGTTTGTTTATTATGCTCTAGATGGTGAACCCGTTTAACGATGTAGGGGAAAGGGGTTGTATTGTAGCTAGCCTACGTAATGTCGTTTTGTCTCTTATTGCCTCCTGTGGACATTGCCACTATAAAATCGCCATGCTTGGATTGAATTATATCTTTAACAGCTTGCATGTGAGCTCTGGCGTTAAGTAACATAGTGTGTAACTGCCATAATAAGTAGTGTAATCTTTCTACATTTTTTTACTTTGCGTATGCTTGTATCTTCATAGTAACTTTTTAGCATATTCCACCTTGACTTTTCCTAAAAGCCTCCACAGAGCCCATTTGCCTATACGCTCCTTATTTTCTCCACATTCCTGTCCTACATATATAATATTCACCAATTATTCTGAAAATATTTTTTCCTTAAATTCAGACCACGCACCTTACATCCTTTCTTTCCACTTAAAAACCTTTAATCATCCCATTTTCCCTGTTCCATCATTGTCTATATATAAATATATACATATATATTTCTTTTTAAATTGACAGTGACCAAATGACATTGTCAAATGTTGTATACTAACCAAATTACATCCTTAGTCTTCTGAGTTATTTTTTTAGACCAGGGGAAAGCTCTGTAAATGGCCATGAATGGATAATTAGTAATGGACGTACAAATTGTATTTCCATTTGATATGGCCCGCTTTCAAATCTGCGTTTTGCATTATCGATGGTAAATCAGTGCACGACCCCTCTGTATGGCATCATGTTAGAGTAGTACCATACCCATAGAAGTAATTGTATTAGTTTTATTTAAATTTTGTCAAATAAAATTCAGAAATTGCTGACATAAAAGTAATAATTCATAATTAAAAATTAATATTTCAGAATTACAAAAAGATCAATTTTCTTGCTTTATCAATAAAAGTAAAATTAAAATTTTGTTTATTTACTTCATTAAAAAATCTGTATATTCTGATGCAGAAAAAGAAGTTCTGCTAGAAAAAATATTCATTTCAATTTCATATGATTAATTTTATTAATATGTGCTGCTTTTTCATTCTTTCCCAAATTGTTCTAAAGAACTTCTTCAAGGATCCCTGGAATACTTTTGATTTTATAACTGTTATTGGAAGCATAGTGGATGCCTTAGTGGTTGAATTTGGGGTAAGTAAAAGAATGATTATAGGAAAAACAAATAAAGAATCTGACATTAATAAGGGTGCAATATCTTTTTTTTTTAAATTAAATTCTGTTATATCATAAAAATACCTCCAATCCATTCAAATATACAGACTGCTTAAGAGATATTCAAAATCTAAAGTGAAACATATTTCCATAAATATAGCTCACATGATTCCATTTTTAAAGTTGCTTCCGGTTCATGTTTGCTTTGGTCTGTATTATCATAAATAACTGGTTTTATCTGAAATAATGAACCTTTTGCTTTGTTTGTATTATCGGAAATATTTATTTTTAACGATGACGCATTTATCATTGAAAAAGTTTTAATTTTTGTTTTTTACACTCTAGCTCTAGTGAGAAAATTTGATAGCATTTATTTAAAGAATTATATTTCATGGGCGTTGAAAGTATCCTCAACATTATGTAGGTAGATAGGTATTAAATAATGCAACACACTATATGTCTAAATTTTAGAAACTATGTAACAAAAATCATTTTCCAATATATTTCAATTAAGAATAAATACCTTCTGTATTGTACACATTAATATATTCATATCAATCAAAAAATATTTTGACATTATTTCAACTTTACATATATTAAATTTCTTTCATGAAAGTAGAACGTCAGTGGTATTATCATAAAGTAAATCTGATTTTTTTGCTATTATTAATCTTTAGTATTAAGTTATGAAAAATTATTTCTCTGTATCAGTTTAGCAAATATGAAGTTCGACATTTTTATATTAAAGATATGTATATGAATACATTACTAAAGGTAAAACAAAAAATTCAGTTTAATTCATACCCGCTTAGTATACAACTGAAAACAATCCATAGTTCTACAATAGTTTATTCATGTAAATTTAAATTCTAAACAAAATGCTATTTCATAGCACATCAGTTTGGAGAAATGGCCACTGATAATAGCAATATCTGAGTATCAAGGATATCATTCACTTTTCATGGCAATTATGTATCATGTGGTTCAAATATATAAATAATAAGTGTGACCATACAGGCTCAAGCCTGTGCATGCAGCATGGAGTCTAACTTTACATACAAGTACAAAGAGTTAATTGATGGAATCGTTTCCTTGTAGTATAATTTAAAGAACTTTTCTCTTAATGTATGAGGGCAGAAAATTTATTTTATCTTGAGGCTGTCACATGCAGGATGGTCTGTTCCTCCTCGTTTAGCCAAGCAGGGCCATGCAGAAACTAGATCAGAGATGTATACAATGCTTTAAATTACATATACATGCTGCAGGTATCAGCTTTAAAGCTGGATTTGTATTTTCTTGCTACATAAAACATGAATAGTATGTCTGATAAACATCAAATGATCGTTAAAAGCTAATTGCATTTCTTCTGTGAACCTCTTCTCTTTGCATATTATAAATATCCCCCTATTTATGCATGTTCGCTATATGCATTTTCGCTTAGATTTGATTACGGGGTATGTTCCAGTATCGGTATTAACGGGAATCATCCCTCTAGTCGGCCATGCAGAGTTGGATATCAGTGAGGTTATTTGAGAATGAATTAAAATTTTCTCAGCTGGAAAATAAACTTAATTCTTTAACACAAACAAATGTCAAAGTATTGTCTTGGTAGGTTGATTATAATATTTTAAATGATTATAAAAAATGGCTTGCTTATATTCCTATATATTTCCTAGGACTAATAGAAATTCAAAACTGGAGTCGAACATGTGATGTTTAGGAGAAAGATTTTAGCCCAATATCTGTGTTAGATCTCATGTCAACACAAGAGATTATAAGGATGCCACGTGAATAGTTTAGGATCTTCAACCTCCCGCACTCAAATATTTAGGACATCATCATCACATTAAAGAATGCAAAATCTTTTTAGTAGGTAGAAGAGATATGCACATTTTTAATGCAAAATTCATGGGAAATATATCTGATCTAGAACATAAATAATCCTTATTCCATTGTTTTCAATGGGAAAACTATTTTCGGTATATGCATTTTCGTATAGTGTGACGATTTCCTGGAATGCAACTCTCGCATAAATCGGGGGTTACCTGAGCTAGACGTGCTTACATTACCGATGATGAAGATTTCGATCCAAGCTAGACTAGATGTAATGTGTGGTAAATGTAGTAGTACAAGTTTTCTAGGTCAAGTGTGTGACAGCCCGTATTCGAAAAAACATAATAAAACTAAAATTTTCGTTGTTGTCATTTTCATTTTTGGCATAACATTAATTGACCCTTTTATAGCTGAACTGTGAAATACATCAGTGATGAGCTTAAAAAAAATTAACAATCGGCTCTATAAAAAAAACTCGAAAGGAAATTTAGACAAGGATGGCAGGAGGCTTACCTGTCATGGGTAAAAGATCGCTCTGTTTCGTCACACGTCATTTATATAGGTCTGTTTAATCTGAAATTTAGTAATACTGTTCCGCTAACTTAACAAGTGTTCAGTTCGTAATATATTCCATTTCAGGCACTGTCAGTAATTGAATGTCAGATAGGGCAAAGTACTTCAAAGGACAAAAATGAAATTTTCATATTTTTTTTAATTTAACAACCTCACAAATTCAGAGGAAAATGAACAACTGACTTATGCATGCCAGCAGGAGCTGGTTTCAGCTCATCACTGAATACACAGCAAAAAATAATCATATTGAAAATAGAGATTAGTGGATGTTCATAAAATGATATACTATTTAAATAATTTATTATTTTCTAAAATAGAGGCATTATTCCATATGTAAGCGAATTACAATTAGGGTTATTTAAATTTGTATAGAAAACATCTTACGTAAAAATAGTGTGAAATTAGTAACTATACTTAATTGATAAAATATAACAAAAATAAACTGCAATTTTGAGTCGCCAACAGCATATGGGCACCTGGATTTGTTCAGCCCTGGTTATTACAAAAGCTTTCAAAGATATGTATATAATCCTAACTTCTCAAATCACTTAAATACACATGCACATTTGAAAGGACACATCTTTTGATTATAGAATTGATCAAATTTCCCTCACTAGATGATTCTGGCAGAATAAAAAATGCCTTTGGGCACCATATTCCCTGGAAAGATTAAATAATTTACATTAAAATATGTAATTCTTGGGCCAAAAAATATTTAAATCATACCGCAAGAAGGCACTTCATCAAAAATTATGACCGCTTGTACTTTTTCGCATTTTCACATCTTATACTTAAAGTTATCATTGGAATTCTCTGCTAATCCATAAAAAGCAGAATTGATACTGTAAAAATTGCAATTATATTATATAAAAGAATAAAATATTAGGCATTTTTGTGCATCTGTCCATATTTTGATACAGTACATCACATACTACAGGCAACTCCCGAGATTCGATAGGGATACACTCCTGAAAATGTGGTCGAATTTCAAACTGTCGAATGTTGAATCAGCACAAATTCAAACAATTAGAGCAGAAATAACAATGTCTAGACTGAAACTAAACCTCTTGTGGTCGGGCGGGCTGAAAATTACTTCGCGTATTTCTAATTCGACCGATCGATCGGCTGGGTTGATTCGACCGGTCGAATTCTCGAGTTTGTCGAATCTCGGGAATCGCCTGTACTTTGATTTGGATGGTGCAGCTTCTTTCAACTTATAATTAAAATTAGTAAAAGAACAATATATAATGCCATAGAAACAATCTTTATACTAGATAATAACTCCTGTAAATTACATCACAGTTCTAACAAAACAACCAAATCTGTGATAAATTCATGGTGTAAAATGTATACTGCATGAACACATGTTATGTTGAAACAGGAAACCAAGCAATAAATTGAAAGTCAACTATTCCTTGGCAATATGGCACCTATGGTAAAATTTTAGGAAACGCCTTAGCTATGTAGGATATAATTTTTTCTTCATTTTAATAAAGAATAATAGCATTTTTATTATACATAAATCAACATTTTAGTATTAAAATAACACTTATTTATAGGAAAATTAACTTTTGCACTTTTTGCAGGAACATTTTATGCCTTTTGCAAGCAGTGCCTATGGCAAATGCGACCTTTGCCATAGTTACGGCACCGAACTTTACTACCACATTTATCAAACAGTTTTTAGAAATCCATGAGGAAAGTTTTCTATTGTTACCACTAAGATCCTATCTTAATCTGGGTAACATAGGTTTTCACAAAAAACTGTATATTTGGGCATATATGATAGGAGTTCATAAACATACCAAAATTAATAAATGAAATCATTTGCTTTGATGATAGTGACTTTTAAAACATTTTAATGTTACTTGAATAACTGGGAAAATAATGATGCTGTTTGCTTAAAAGCACATCTTTTTAGTAACCGCTATTAATATAAGACATTATTAAGACTTAATGACATTTGCTATGTTTTACTGTAGCTTTATATTTACAACATACATACATTATGGTATATTATCATAAGCATTTTTCTCAAATCAAGGTTATGAAACTTTGTATAATACACTTTGCAATGTTCATAAGTTTTTGCTCCAACAGACTTCTTATTGTTATAGGATGTACCAAATTTATTGATTGTATTTCACTTGTAAGGCAAGCTTGATAATTCTTTTTTGAATCACACTGCCATATGCCAAATATTTTCTGTGCTTAAAATGCAAAGAAAAGCTATTAGTTTGTATCATTTTCACTGGCTTTTATAGTCAAATAGTAATAATATTGATTTAGATTTTTATAATATTTTAATTTTTCATGCATTTGTCTATTTTTAAAAGTTTTAAATTAAGTTCACAGTGTTTTGCAAAGTTTAGACTTTAATAAATGAACTCATAGTTGGCAAGATGTAAGGTTGCCACAAATAACAGCAAAGGATAAAAGTTTTCATAAGGCTAGTGAGGATCTCTGCCATTTCTGCCATTCATTCCTAAGTTGAAGTGTAAATTTCATTTATTGGTTGCACATTTTTGTTATCTCTTTCCATCTAAGCTTAAGCACTGCCATACTGAGTCCAATTTCTCATTATATTATTAATTGTTTCTATAATATACTTTGTTTTTATGTTGAAACTGAATTGAATTAAATCAAAATTGGTTTAGGCACTGATGATTTTTCATTTTTCAGGAAAATTTCATCAATGTTGGTTTTTTACGTCTGTTCAGGGCAGCTCGCTTGATAAAATTGCTTCGGCAAGGCTATACGATAAGAATCTTGCTATGGACATTTGTACAGTCTTTCAAGGCAAGTATCTAAAATATGAATGCTAAATAGTTATTAACTGCTTAAGATATACTTTAATGTTATTTGCTTTCAAGGGATTGTGATGTATATTTATTAAAATTATAATTTTTAATGGAATAAAGGTAAAATTATTATTTTTCACTTCTGTTCACCATTGACTAATCGGTACTTTCTTTTACAGGCTTTGCCTTATGTTTGTTTGCTCATAGCAATGCTATTCTTCATTTATGCCATTATAGGCATGCAGGTAAATGAGTTTTCATATCAGTTCCATATTAATTCTAATTAATATGTCACATAATATACTGTATATTCCGGTGTATAAGTCGACCTTTGAAACCTAACAAATTTTTCCTAAAACTTAGAGTCGACTTATATGCCGAACATAAAACGTGAACCTTAAATTACAAATGAACAACATCGATATTTACGAAGACCATTGATCTTTCGGTGGAAGTGATTGGTGATCGCTATTTTGAATCAGCTGTTCCAGTGTTTACATTTTATGACATTTATTTTAAAAGATTTATAATGATTAATTTTAATACTGTGTTTACTTACGTAATCCACATCCTTGTGTACCATGTGCATCCCTATTTTTGACCAGTTCGAGGAGAAAAAATAAATTCATGCTTTAATAAGTTGACGTCTATGGCGGCGGAAAATGTTCTCTCCATGGTTCCCTCTAAGCTGCACGACTGCACAGCCACGCAGTAGTTTTTGATGTGCCGCACACTAAATTTTTTAAGCACGCACGATCGTGTGTATCTTAGAATATATTGGAACAGGGCTGCATCAACCCCGGTGCACATCCGCCCACTATCATCATGTAGGTGCACATAGCGATATTCATTCTGCCAGATGAAAAAATTAGAGGGATCTAAGCTTCTCTCCCAGGTTAAAGGAGCGTCAGCGGCTCACGATGAATTCGGCGAATACAGATACCAGATGCCAACTTACTCGGGCAAAAAGTGTAGGTAGAAACTGATAGTAAATTTTTAATGACAACTGCTTTTCTGAGTAACAAAAATAAACTTAAAACTCAATTAAAAGGTACAGCTGTAATATTATAAAAATATAACGTCATCTCAATGTTGAAGATGCACTGACGGCAGTATAAACCACGCATTTAAACCCTAAACATTTCTTGGTCATGTAGATATGCATAAACTTAATAGAATTCTTCAGCTTTTACAAGTATAAATGTAAACTCAAGCGTGTTGCAGTAAATTTACTATCGAAACTTGCAATTTTAAAAACTTGGTCAGAAATCTTCATGTATGACGCACTGTCTGTTTTTTACCAACATTTTGGGGAAAAAGGTGTGCGGGGTACACATATGTGATATTTTATTGAATTTCACCACTGTAGAGATTGATCACGATCACTAGGTATAGTTCATTTCATTAGTATCATTAACAGCTGACATCAATCGAATTATAGGAAACTTTATTAAGTGGTTCAAGCTCTCCGAGAATAACAGTTTCTTATTGGTTGAAATTAAAACACCTGTCACATGGAATGCTCAAGAAGAATAGCATGGACTCTAAACAGTATTTATATATGTTTTTATTATTATATTTATTTCTGTTTTGTTAAAACTTGAATTGTACATAACTTTCATTTTGTCTGAAAACAATTTCATGAGAAGTATTTTTAATTGAAAAAGTGGGGGTCGACTTATATGGCGAACATATGCCAATCATGTATTTTCATTCAAAAAAAGCAGGGGTTGACTTATACACCGGAATATGTGTTATGTTTTTCTTGAATAAAAAAATTTTAGCTTTCATAATAACCTGTGATTAAATTCTCATGTATCTTATACTAATTTAAATATATTCTTCATTGATTTTAGATTTTCTATAACCAGTGTAAATGTTATATTTCAGGTTTTTGGTAACATAGACCTTGATCCTGAAACATCAATAACAAGGCATAACAACTTTAGGAGTTTTGTTCAAGGTCTCATGTTATTATTCAGGTAAGTTTTGTTAGACTTAAAACTGCATCAGTTGCAATACAATGTAAATCGTCACAATTTATGTGGTAGATGCAATGTATACCTTTTCAGTACATTTTTTTTACTTTTAATTCACTTATGTTTTGTACGCAACGATGTTTCACTTTGCAATATTTTATACAATAATATCTACAGTAATTGAAAATGAACACAAAATTTAATACTCACATAAACATATTTAATATCAACATACATAATTCTCTTGGTAATTAAATAAATTGTTTGCTGTATATAGTGATGGGATACTCATTAATGAAATAAAGCAAACAAACTAAAAATGTTTAAAATGTGAGCATTAACCTTAATTCGATAAATTTCCTTTGGTAATCCTCAAATTTTCACGATTCACAATGCTAATTAAACTTCTAAGATTTAATATACATGTTTATGCTAAGCAACAATAATAAATAAAAATAAATAAATAAAAGTTTTTAATTTAAATCTTTTAAAGAGTTTGCCATTATTAAAAGATTATAGATATTAAATCTTTTTTCTCTTAATTCAATATATTAATCTAAACATGGAAGAACAAGAAACCCCAGATGAACGGAGGCGACGACAAACTAGAGAGCAAGTTGTGCGTTACCAACGGAGAGTAAATGCTGATGATGATTCTCGCAATGAGTATTTATCTCAAAGGCACAGTGAAAGAGCTAATCAAAGCCAAGAACAACGAGACAATGAGCTTCAAATATGCAGACTGCGATTGGAATCCCAGCGGAGAAATGAAACCGATCAAGAAGCAGCTGAACGATGCCTGAAAAATGCCATTCGAATGCGAGAATCACGCCAAAATGAATCCAATGAAGTAGCAACTGAGCAATGCCAGGAAAATCCCATTCATATACGAGAATCACGCCAAAATGAATCTGATGAAGTAACAACTGAACGATGTCAGAAAAATGCCATTTGAATGTGAGAATCATGACAAAATGAATCCGATCAAGATGCTGTTGAACGCCGGTAAATAAACATTACTGCAGTAAGATGTTCTCACACTCAACAAGCTCAAATTCCAATGAATGACAACAACTTCAATGAAAACCAAGTTCAGCAGCATTTTTGTGGTTCAATGAACATTGAATGCCAATATTGCCATTTGTTGAACTTTAAAGCAGAAAAATCTTCTGACAACACTCAAATACTGCTGTCGTGCCTACCTGTCATATTTGATGGGCAATTATGCTAGTAGAGCTATAAGTGTAATGTAACCTGATGTAAAGTTACTGCAAAACAAGATTTTACTCATTTAATAAGAATGCTCAGACTAAATAATCAGACTAATTTTTATATCATTTTGTTCAGACCATCGTATCATGTTCTAGGTATATTAATTCACCACATCTTTTGAATGAATCTTTTGTGATCCATCCTAGACAACGTTTTTTAGGCGCATTTCACTTACAGCGTGAGCACCTATTATCGTCGGTCCGTCCGTCCATCTGTCTGTCCATCTGTCCGTCCGTCCATCCATCCGCATGTTCGTTCTCGGCTTCTACCAAACGGATTTTCATGAAATTTGATATTAAGGACTTAAAATCAAATATAAGAAAAAAATCGAAAAAATGAATCTCGTACGCCAATCAGGGGTACCACTTTACTGGTGACAAAAAATTAAATTTTCGTCATATCTCGTAAAGTATTGCTCATATCAAAATATTTTTTCAAATAAAAGTTGTAGAACTGGTAAAGAAGAGTATTTCCTTTCCTATACATTTTTATCGTAGAAGTAGCCGTTATCGATAAAATCAAACAAAAACGTCTTAAATCGAGTTGAAATTTCTTGCATAGTTACTTCTTTATTGTTGCTAACATAATCTAACAAACAAACGTTTAATTTACTTACATGTGCATGCAATATTTTTAAATAGGAAGAAAATGGATTATTTATGATGAAGAAAAGAACTTTCAAACACTATTTCCCTTACGTACAGGTGTATAATTTCTTTCTAATACTCCATTGCACGAAATGCGCCCATTTGTGATACGTTGTACACTTTCCTAACTTGTTTATTGTTGTCAAATATATTTTTAATATTTATGACTGAGCTAGTCATCCATCATTTCAGTTGATTATTTTACCTCAAGTGCATTTTTTGTGTTGACAGTATTACTTTTTATATTTATTGCAAACAAAACGTTTTTTCACCTACTGTATAAATTCATGAGAAGCTCTAACATGTTTATGCTTTTGGTTCTTGGTATAGGTGTGCGACGGGGGAAGCATGGCCCTCTATTATGCTTTCTTGCATAAAGGGAAGGCAATGCGACCCCCGTGCTCAGAAACCAGAAGGAGAAGCTTGTGGATCCAACCTTGCCTATGCCTACTTCGTGTCTTTCATCTTCTTTTGCTCATTTTTGGTAAAGTTCTCTACACTAAAATTTATATTAAGCTTATGAATTGTGAAACTAAGTGTATTCGTAGCAAGTTCATAATTTAGAATGTGAATATTGATAATGAAATTTGAGTCACAAATCCAGTGAGTTAAAATTTGTTTTCCAAATCTTCTTTGAAGCAATATTAAATAGCAATTGTTGTATATTAAATTCCACTGTAGGATTTCATCATATTATTTTTTATTTCAGATGCTGAATTTGTTTGTTGCTGTTATTATGGACAATTTTGATTACCTGACTCGGGATTCGTCCATCTTAGGTGCTCATCATTTGGACGAGTTTGTCCGAATATGGGCAGAATATGATCCAAATGCCACGTAAGTGAATTACAGTTCATTCCAAATATAATGAATTTCTTGCAGTTTTAAATATCTAATTGTTAATATAATTTTATAATATTCTTGTGTGTGCATATTTTTTTAGTAAAAGTGAGAATGAGAAATTTTCAAATTTTTGTGTGAACTCTATGAGTACCTTTCTTTAAAAAAATCACTTGAGTCATGGATGATGCAAAAATTCATGAACTGATTAAATTTATCTCCTTTAGTGATAACTAGCTGAAAGTACTCAGCAATGCCCGGGTTATGCCAGACATATTTTAATGTGAACTGACACCAGTAAACTTGATTCAACTTAGGTATTCTGATTTATCTGACAGGTACTGGGTTTCATTAAAATACATTCCTTACAGTAGCTTATTGGTAAACATACGAAAGAAACAAACATGTCATTTACCATGGCAACGTTACATAAAATCGTGTGTATTTCCGTTGAAATCTTGATTTCGAATTTTTTCATGAAAACAATACTTTCTCTATAATATGTATATTGGAGAAAGTAAAAACTAATTCTGAGATATCTCTGATACCTATGAATTGGGCCGGGAGGGTCCATGGAGATCCGGAGAGAATGTGAGCATACGTGAGAGTAATAGGATTTCGAGTTTAACATTGTAATCGGTTGGCAAGGCAACTTCACGTTAAAAATGCTAAATTTTGTCAAAATTTGATATTAAAACATTAAATTCGAAAGATTTATATTCGAAAGCGATAAAAGACAATAAGAATAAGAAACTGCATTTATTTTTCTTTAATACAGTCCAAGTCCGAAAATCATAGGTCAAATATGTGAATTTTAATAAGCAAAATAAAATAAGGTTGCAGGTCGAAATAGTGATTTTTCCATGTTATCATATGGGGAGTGGAAATCATTCTCGGGAATCAAACCTGGGTCGATTTTTGAAATTTTTTTTTTGTAAATGGCTTCTACTTTAAGAACAACATTTCTACCAAATGTCAATCTTCTAGCTACTCAGAAAGTTTGTTTAAAATAGCATTACATTGTTCCGATTTCCCACTGACGATGATGAAGTCAATTTTATATATTAGATTCATATCAAAATGATATTTTTATTTTAAATTTTGGTTTTATGTAAAATTAATATTCTTAAGTCTTTCCATAGTTTTCTTTGTTTCAGTTTGTGATATTTTTCTTGCATAAAATGATAACTTCATATTTTTTTCAGGGGGAAGATTCATTACACGGAAATGTATGATATGTTGAAAAATATGGATCCACCCTTGGGTTTTGGGAACAAATGTCCTAACCGATTAGCCTATAAGAAACTCATACGCATGAATATGCCTGTGGACAGTGATGGGAAGGTGAACTTCACGACTACTTTGTTTGCCCTAATTCGAGAAAATCTTAGCATAAAGGTCCGCAGTGGTAAGTAACCTTGTGCATATGGTTAAAAATTATGCTCCTTATGAAAAATAATCCATTTGAGTCTCATTGCAAACATTTTTCTATTAATGATATCCCCTTAAAATATATATGATAAGAAGGGTTTTAAGCCAATCTTTGTTAGTAATTTGAATTCATTTTTATAAAGTTCTGCAAAAGTTTAAGACATATTTCTCTTTTACAGTATAAAACCCCCTAATGTATTATGTTTGTCCATTAGTACATTTATACCACAGGACATATTTCAATGAAATTTGGTATTTAGGATTTATTTATGATAGATATCAAGTTAAGCTGCGACACCATAATTTTAAAGAAAATATAAGTAAATACTGTATTGTATCATATGTGTCTAGAGTCGGCCAAACACTAAAGGAGGATACAAATATCAATTAGGGCCCGACGATGTTAATATTTATGGTAACAACAAATGATTTATGAAGCCCCAGTTTAATATTTTAACTTTTATAGAGTTTTTCTTTATTGGAAATCAGTTTGCAAGTAATTTTTAGTAAAAGTTTTTACAAAATTTCAACTCAATACTTTTGCCTAACCACAAGGGGCAGACACCTCTGAAAGCGAAGTTTTTTTAAATGCCCACAAATTTTTAATTAAAATTTTTGATACCTTAAGCATTGATTTATAAATTGAAATTGAGGTTATTACTAATTAATATTATTAAGAATGATTTGTATAAATCATATAAATTTATTAAAAAACAAAATATTACATGAATTGGTTACCAGCTTGGAAAAATAAAACCACTGCTAAAGGACAAAATCTAGAAGTCAGACTTTCTTAGCTTCATCAATTATCTTATCAACTGAAGGCGTAAGAACTCGATATGTAAAAGAGTTAATCCATTCAGGCAGCCGTCTCCCATTGAATTACGCAAATAATTTCTCAGACATCTGAGCACGAAGAATGACCACTCTGCTGAGGCTGTTGAAACTGGAAGCATAGTTAGGATAACCCTCAATCTGTGTATGTTTGGGTAATATGAGAAGTTGCACATGTTTAAGGTGTCTATTTCATTCTTAGATCATTTATCTATAACAATTTTACTCATGTTTCTGTACCTGAGTTTCATTTAGCTCTCATATTTTTAGACTTATTTTCCACATTGTCTTTATAAAAATTCACAAGTGGTTCATTAATTTGTTGATCTGTAGCTTCATTTTCAGTCTTTGGGAAGAAGGCATATGAAGCTTTGAAGTATATTTTTGTGCTTGATGAATCAATCCTCCAAATTCATAATAATGCCTCAAAAAATGGAATATATATAGTAACTCTGAAATAAGCTTTGTTTGTCTCTGCTCGAATGTTGGACCAGTGCAATTGCACTTTTGCAAATCATAGTCTTGAAACAGAAAAATTCTTATTTTTCTACCCTTTTTTAGTCTCTATGAAATGTTTGTTGAAATAGATTTCTGCATTTTCACGTAAATTGTTCAACTCTGTGATAACATCTTTTGCATTGTTTACTGCATTGGCAACATCTAAAGTTTCTTTTTGCAATGCAATACAAGGGTGCACACTATATGAAATTACTTTATGCAAGCAGAGAAGAGCGACACAGAAATTTTGTTGTTTAATGAAATTTAGGAAGATGCTGGCATCACTTGCTGATTTTTATGTCAGCCAAAATATTTCTTTCTTCTATTAAAGGAATAACTGAATTTAGGAGCTCGTGAAAAGAATTGATGGAGTCATGTCATTTCTCTCCATCTAGTGGTACACAGTTGTTTCAGTTTTTCTCTCCTGCTTTGTGGATAAAATTCTTCAGTATTTCTTTTCAGCACATAAAGCCTTCTCGGTGTATTGGAAAATACATACACCTTGCTGATTAGTATCATACAATCTCTAATTTCCAGAATATTGCAAGGCTAAGAAATTTCAATATTTAGACTATGAACGGAACAGTAGACATACAATGCATTAGGTATAACCTGTCTTATGCATGCTTGTACTCCTTTGTTTTTCACGCTTATGACTGCAGACCCGTCATAGCATTGACCTCGCATTTTACTTTCTCATATACAAAGTATATTGAGAAAGTATACAAAGTATTGTAACCACGAAAAAATTCAGTCTCAAGATTTTGTTGGAAATGTACATTATAGGTGTACCTGAGTCCAAAAGGTGTACTGTATACATATTATATTGGGTGTTGGCATGATTATGCTTATCATATAATTGTCATATTTTATTTTTCCTAGCTGAAGAAATGGATCAAGCAGATGAGGAGCTTAGAGACACAGTAAAGAAAATTTGGCCCCTTCAAGCTAAAAAAATGTTAGATATCCTAATTCCACGCAGTGAAGGCAAGTTTAGTAATAATATTATGATATTTTAAACGGTTATATTATTATAAAACATGGATATATTTTTTAATATCATTTTGTCTGGCTCATTTCATTTCCTTTATTCTAGTAACTTAATAATAATTTATTGACTTTTGCTTTCATTACTGCTATAACAAAATACTTTTTAATACATGTCAGTGATTAAAAAGTGTTAAGTAAATCAGGATCATTCATAAAACAGCACATTTTTGTCTAAGATTTTCTTGCATAAAAACATGAAATCCAGTCTCCTAATTTTATTTATCGTCAACAGAATTGTCAAAAGGGAAGTTAACAGTGGGTAAGATTTATGCCGGGCTGCTTATCCTAGAAAATTGGAGAACAACACGGTTTGGGCAAATAGAATCTGCTGGAGTGCCTGTAAGTATTAATAGTAATAATTACTAAATATGATCTCTATCAGTAGGTCATTTTTTATGAGACAGTTTAAATAAGAAATTTCCTTTTTTCTTTGTTTGATTTTTAAAATCTTTTTTAATTTTTGATCAAATAGTGAAGTTAAACATAGCAGCATGTTGACTTGAAAATGAAACAGCTGGCTTAAAACTACTACTAAATTGTTTAAAAATGCAGTAAAATTTATTATAAACAAATTATTTTCAGTAAAACATTATTGAAATATTTCATTATAATTTAGCAGTGCTTAATCAATCATAATAAGTTTTAAGATATGATTAAACATTATCTCAGATCATATTTTCAAATGCATGATCCTAATATTTCAGAACTAGTTTTAAATTCATTCAAATGATTTGTCCTTGTGGTACACATTTTGTAAGTAAAGATTGATAATTTATGATTTTATTCATACTTAGTTACCTGCATATCATGAAATCTTAAATAGCATTCATTTAGTTTTTCATGCTAAAGCTCAGAATCACAAGTTCTTAATTTATTTAAAAAATAACTAATTCAGTCAAGATTTTAATTGTAATGACTTAAGTTAGTCAATTAAGTGGAACAGTAATAATGTTATTACAGTCTTTCCAAAGATACGACAGTTTTATTTGTAATTCCATTTATAATTGCAATGCTTTACTTTTTAAGGTTTTTGAAAGAGAGGTCAGGAATTATTGGTTGTTAAAGATCTATTGATGTTAGTTTAGATGTTTCTACTAGACCATTATGATGTAGGCAACACCCAATAGATGCAACCTATAATCACAAAATTATGTAATAGTGTTTGTTTGCATCTTTAAAATAAATAATTTTCTACAACATTATTTTTGTTGAATGAATTGGTATATTTTTAGTATTTTCAGTCAATAACCATTTTATAAAAAAGGATTGATACTGATTATGATAAATTTTTAACTTTTTAATAGGAGCTGCACTGAATTGATTAGGATGTAAAATATTGTCATTTTGATTCCTTAAATTAATGTATTTGTATTAACCATTCGTACTACTTCATTTATGAATGATTATTGGCTGAAAGGATACTACTAAGTGTGCCACTCTCATTATATGCCAAACTGCACCACTCAGAGACTTCTACCAAACTTGATTAATAGATTTATTGAGTTTTGGGAAATTTAAGAAAATAGTTTATAGAAACAAAGAGAGATGCTTAAAAATTTCACGGAGTAATTAATAAAAATGTTCCTAGTACCCCAATGCTAGCAGGTTATTTATTTATTGATGGATATAGTAGTACCAACCTTGTTGAAACTATCCTTCCCCTTTATAAATTTTACAAAAGTGTTTCTTCTTCAGAAATTTCTAAGAATTACTTTATGTAAAGATAGGCTGAATATAATTATAAATATTTTGAAGATGTTTAAATTTTTTTAAAGAGTATAGGAGTTTGCATTCCTCACATCACTTCAAAACCACTTCTGTCTTGATTGTTTTTTAATAATGCCTAATTTATGAATTATCTGTTCTTAAGGTAACAATTTATTTTCTGATAAAGTTATTATTTGTTAACTAACAATTCTGGAGCTTGATATTGTGTTTGTCTCATTTGTTTAAAAACTATTATTTATCAAACATTTCTTTGAGCTCTCTCTTTGTCTTTAACCATGCCATTCATTTTTCAAGGTTAATACCTTCCCACCTTAGAAACTCAACCTTAATACCTTAGCCTGTTGTTGTGTTGTAGGAGAAATGTATAGATGAATGTATCCCTATTTGATGTTCAGTGGTCATACAGAATACACATGTGGTCCTAAGATAAAATTAATGTGAGTCAAATAGTATACCCTTTGGATAAGATCTAAGTTTAAAATGTAATTCACATTATGCTTATTTAAAAATAAATATTGAAATTTCATGCACACTTAGATCTCATCCATTTAAACCTCACAGGAAATTTAATGTCAAGCTTTATTTTTTAATTGGTTTTTATTTAAATTTTCAAAGTTTTGTGTAATTTCTATGAAGAAGCATTTTTTTGCTAAATACTTTGGCTTGATATAATTTCATTTTTATTTTCAGCTTTTATGCAATTGCACTATCATAAAACTGTGAAAGATTGAAGTATGGCATTAAATTTCTTATAGCAACACCAAATTTACTATGTAGAAAGGGGATATAGTCACTTCAAAGGCTGCTTCTCTTTTCTGCATGGTTAAATCAAACACTCCCATTGCCTCAACACTTAGACAGAATTTAAATCTGTGTTTCATGGACACATTGTGGGCTCTTAGCTAGAAGAGACAATTTTAATGGTGTGTTGTGTGTTTGCTTTCAGGAAAATGGTGGTCATAGTCCTTCAAATGAAGCGGTAGTATTCTATTCTTTGTTTTTTAATTTGAACAGTTCTGTAATCCACACCTGCAGTTACTTTTTGCCTTGTCTCAGTATTGCTCTCATTCTCTCCTCTTTCTTACCTCATAATCAGTACACAAATGTTTTCCAGGTTTCCATGCATCCTCTTTGAGCATTTCTCATCTCTACCCTTATTACACTTTTTTGGGTGGCAATTTTTTACATCTCTTTATGGAATGGGTCATGAAAGACATAAGTGATAATTAAAACTTCACTTTTTACAGAACACAAATCCATATACTAGGAAATAATATAATTTTTTCTTCTTTGCTAAAACTGGCACATGATTTTCAACTGAATAATTTTGTGGCATAAATTGACATCAGTTAAAGAGTTTTTGGAATTTTACTAGGCAAAAAATTAATTTTAAAAATAAAATTTATGCTGACAATTCTTCTAAAAATCCTGTTAAATTACTTACCAGTGAAAGAATAAAAACCTTTCAAGCAGACCTTATTAACCAAACTGAAATATTTCCATTGAAAGTTCATGTTTGAAAGATACCGTCATTTACTTTATTAGCATCAGTATCTATGTTTTGCTGATCTGTGATTGATTAATTCTGGAATACCTTACAAAACATACAAAGAATGGGCCACAAAAAGATGACAGATTTATTTCCACATTTTTTTGTTTTATTTAATCAAAATATTTACCACAATTCATTAATAATAATGTTCTATGGAAATCAGGTGACTACAGAGCACGCATGACATCATTGTTTCTTTGTACTACTTTTAACTGGATCAACAAATTAACAATTACATTATGAAATTCATCAATGGAATTTCACAACTTCACAATTGTACTTTGAGTTCTATAGCATTTTAATGATCATGTACTAAAATTTCAACTTTCAATATGTCTCAGAGTAATCATCACTGGCATTCAAACCTGAGTTATATGATAGCTATAAAATTCCTTGTCTGTGCACCATAAGAAGTCTGTGCAAACTCTCTCATCCATTAAATGTCAAATGATGAAATTTAACAACAATAGGTAATTGCAGTATAAAGAGTAATTTAAGCTTACATAAAATAATGTTTGATTATTCAACAGAGAATTATAGGTCTTGTCTTATGGCTGAAAAAATTCAAGAACAAATAGTTAAAAATCAGAAGAAAAAAGATATCTATCTCAGGTATCTCCAATATAGAACCTACTTTCACTACATTACCACTGAAGATGGCTGCTTTGTAGCCAAAATGCACCTCTGGCTTTCCACAGCCTTGTTGTGGCTATTGTGCTTTTTTATTACCTTGCTGTGGCTATTGGTGATACCTGAGATAAGTAGGTAATTTTTTAATCTTTTGATATTTAAGTGCTTGCTCTTGAATGTTTGTTCGTGACTTTACCTATCTTTCCTAAAACCAGTAAAAAATCATTTTTCAGCACTCTTAAGCTGATATTGTGCATTTACTATTTATTGAAAAAACTGAGATGACTTGATGATCATTTTCATTGTGCATAGATATTTCTTGAGTCCACAGAAATTTGCTGTTACTGAAAATGTAAATTCTGTTTGTTCCCCAATGTGATAAATTTGGGCCTCATCAATAAATATTGTACTATGAAAGATTTATGGATTGCCATTTAATATTCCAGTGTTTTAATATTGGCATCCCTTAATTCTTCCTGAAAAATCATGAACAATTTTATATTTGTGTTTTCATTGAATATTCATAAAATGAATGTCCTTGAAATTCATAATTGCTGACTTTTTCAAGGTTCTATGTGAATTCGTCAAAAATAAATTCTTTGAAAACAAATTTTCCGAAAGCAAATTCATTGAAAATAAAAGAATTAATATTATATGATGATATTAAAGGCAATGTACAGGAGTATAAGAACTACTATTAGAATAAAAAGATCAAAATTTATAAAATAATTTGTAAATTATAATAATTGTAATACTATTTTAAAAGAATTTATACATTTTCTGCTGAGAGAACACATACTATCGATCTGAAGCATTAGTCATAAATCTCATGTTATTTCCTTCCATTTAAACTCGATTGTATGAATCAGTCTGAATGCCAAATGTTTTCATTAAAATTTCTTCTTTAAAATAAGGACGTACTAATTTTTGATGAATTTGTCTTTTACCCTTTTTCAAGTTGATTTTGTAGAACATCTTTTAATTGCAACACAAGGGACTTAGTCATTTTTAGTAGTCCACACTTGTGGTTGATGAAATTTCTCTAAATCAAGTACTATTTTCTTCATATTATTAACGTTTCCTCGAATTTATGTTCTGCTACAGTTCCCACATTGCTGTAATTATCTTTGACTTGGGTCATTCATTAAAATTTCAGTATACTATAACACCATTTTAATTTTTTCATAGTAAAATTAATCTCCTCTTGAAGGGTTACCGAAAAAATTAATTTTGAAAAATCACTTAATTTTGGCAAATACACATAATATTTTAGCTCAAATTTCAGATGATCTGCAACAAATACAAATCTGTCATCTTTTCTTGCCCCATGAATCTGAAATATTTTCAGGAAATCGTATGATAAATAATAGAACTCATTGTAGCATGTAATTGGCAAAATTGGCTAACAAAATTTATTTCAAACACATTTACTACACACACATTAGGTTAATTTAATAGCCTCCTGAGTGTGTATGAATTTAATCATGAATTTAATTGAATTGCACATAATAAAATATGCTTTTTCATGTTTTTATTTTAGATGAAGATACTGCATGGACTAATGTAATTATACTTTGATATTAAATTTCTGTGAAATATTCTTATAATGGAATATATTTTTTTCAACTTAACAACTCTTTTTGGGATCCTTGCAGAGTAATTTTTGCAGGTTGCAATGTTGCTACAGACTCATGTTACAGGAGCAAATATTATTTGTCTCATAAATCGCACTCATGAGGTTAGTCTTTAACCAAAATATTTTACTCTTTTGCCTACAAATTTATATGGCATAAGTAAAATATTTGTATTTAACTATACTGTAAATCCATCATCAAAATTCTGCTTATTCCTATGTAATTATTTAATTTTCTTGTTCACCAAAACTTTACAAGATTCAAAATTGCACCACACACACAAACTTTATTAATAATTAGATGTGTAGCAATATGAACGCAGTGTTTCATCAAAAATTTTAAACAGGTACTATAACACAATTCCAACATTTTTGTTCTGTTTTCTGTTTGATTTTGTACAATTAGCCAGAGTGAGTGAGTGGTTGATTAGAATAAAAGTATTTTTGTTGGTGTGGCTGATGTGATAAAATTCCATTCATTTTTCTCAGTGTTCCCTTTTCATGTAATTTTCATATATGCCTCCTCATTATTGTAATGAATTGCTTTGCATGATTATATTGACTGCACGCCAACTTGCCTGAGTTGCAGTACTTGCACATATATAAAATCCTGCCATTAATTACCTCTTTATCTATTTTATGCTATGTAATAGGCTAGAAAACAGGATTAGAATTTTTTTTAAATTTTGGCATAGATACATTGCATGAACTTCATATAAAGTATTTAGGAATTTAGAAAAAATAGGTTGGATTAGCAAAATACCTTGTGAAAATTATACAAATGCAGCTGCAAGTAAAACAACACTGCTTATAGCATTGAATTGCTTCTAATATCAGTTCATAAGTTTTTGTGCTAAAATGTTATGCAAAATTTATTTATTAAATAATTAAAGTCCTATTGCCTTTATGTGTTGCCTTAATTTCACCATATAGAATTCCTTCAGGTTAAGTCACTCTAACCACAATTATTAGAAATTTGATATCAACAGTTTTATTGTTTCAACAGTATTCAAAAGCTTATTAAGATAATAGAACAGCACACCTGGACCCATTGCTGCCCAGCATGTGCTGACGATATTTCCTTATTCCTTAGCACTATGCATGAGTGTGCTAACTAAAACATAAGGCAGTCATTTGGGCGTGTGGTGACACTGTAGTGTCTAGCAGACACACCTTAGGAAAAGAGAAGAACAGAGGCAGGTTATTTAATGCTTAACTGCCTCGCTGCCCTTCACATTTGATTAGGGAAACCACCCTTTTAACCCTGTAGTCACGGAAGAATGGTGTGATGTGTATGATAGGAGTGGGAAAATTTGGTTTTGTTCTTCTCACCTTCGCATCGTTTCTGTCTGCCTATTCATCCAATCATCGATCCAGAGAGCCTCATTTTTTAACTGCTTGATGGACATGGCATGGACAGGGAATAGCCAAAGAACAGGTTCCACAGCCGGGGAGCAGAATGGAGGGAGTGGGATTGGGGGGGAAGAGGACCAGCTAAGCCTCCTGAGAAGGACCAGTAGTCGACGCCGGTTGAGCAGCTTCGGGTCAGTATTTTTCTTGTATAAAATTAAATAGAGAAAAAGTTATAAAAATTCAGTATTGGCCAAGTTTGAATGCAAAACTATTATTTTCCTTTGAGTTGCATCAGTTAATAAAATGATCATAAAAGCTAAAATTACCGGCATATTTTTAGAGTTGTTATGGCCACGTTAGAATTTTTTAAATTTTGAATTTAATGTCTAAAAAGGTATCTCGTTTGTGACTCATATAGGTAGAAAGGTCTATGATGATGGAATGCTGTCATTTTTCAAAATTTGACATTAATTTAACAAAATGTCTTACCAATGTCATTATTGATTTACTCATTCATCTCTCAGTTAATTGATAAATCTTTAAAATGTACTAAAAACATATGGAATTGTGCCTTGTAGAAATTTGAAATACCTCACTTTTGAATTAAATACAAAATCAGAAATTACAATAATTATTAAGTGAATATGTATTGAAAAGTAATTTAAAGTGTTTGATTAGTCCTAAATTAATTATACTAATAAAAACATAGGTGTTTAAAAATTGCACAGTTCAGATAATATTTTTAACTCTTTACATGGTTGTGTGTTTTGTAATAGAAACTTTTCTATAATAATAAGAAATTAGCTTTATAATATATTAATATACTTAAGCAATATTAAATTCAAAACATTCTGGTTATGATCCTCTGTTCTTGGTGCTAAACTTGAAAAAATATATTATATTTCCAATGCTGTCCCAAATTTTGAACTTATCTCATTTTATCTTGGCAATATTTATTTACATGTAGCTAATAGTTATTTTAAAGCTTTCATGAAAGAATAAACACTTTGTAGATTAATCATTTCGTATATTCATCAAGAATAGTATATGGATAAAGAGGGCCAGCCAAAAGGGAGGTGTGGTGGATGTGAGGCATCCGAGCCCCTGTATAATGAATGCCCCAGAAGTTTCAAGATCTCAATTGTTCAAGTATCGAATGTAAATTTTGCAAAAACTTTTACTAAAAATCACTAACTAAATTGATTTCCAATGAAAAAACTATAAAAGTTATAATATTAAACTGGGGCTTCATAAGTCATTCATTATTATTGTAAATATTAATATCGAATGGTCCTCATTGACATTCACATTCAGGCCTCCTTCAATGTATGGCCAACACTGTGGGTAAATAAAGTGAGATTTTCTAAATGGCTGTCACTGAAGGATACTATTTATAAGATAATATACATTTTATTTGTTTATTTTTTTGTTATCAAATTCCAGAAAACAGTAACTTCTTGTTATTAAACTGGCAGATATTAAAATTGGCATATAAAAGGAAGAATATTCATACAACATATGTAGCACTTTTTCTAGGTTCATTTTTATAAAGAAACATTGCTTTGGTTGTTGTATAATGCATTGAGTTATGCAAAGAAATGTTTTGATTATGAAATAAAATCACAATAAAGAATATTTTAATTAATATTAGTTTTAAAATCATAATTACAAAGAATTTTGTTTTCAAATTAAGTGGAGAAATCCAGGGGACTCTAAATATCTTTATTTATTTAGATAGTATTAAGAAAAAAATCTCAACTTTCTTCCATCTGCATAAAAATGTATGAATAGTATATGATGCTAACAACAATTATTAAGTTTTATATCAGGTAAGTCTTGAAATGTGGACAGCAATATATATTTTGACAAGTATTGCCTCAAGAAAAGAGGAATATAGCCTTTTAATTTTGTCACCATTCACATTCTTATGGCTTTTGTTTTCTCTTCTTTTCTCTCTTCCATACAGCAGGACCAAAAAGGTGACTGATGGAGGATTTCCTCATAGAAAATTCTACCTCCCCAAAATTAAAGACTGGTGTGGTGTCCTTAGATATGTTTCGATGGGGTTGTGGTTGGAAAACATAATAATTATAAAATGCATGATCTACTGACTGCCAACTTGTGTTACTTATTGACAGTCACTTCGAACATGTGAAATAATAATCCACAACCTTATATCCTTGGCTTTAAGACGTATCTGTATTTGTTATATGTTTACTTTTCACATAAAATGCTGAAACTAAGTTCTTGTTTTATGTTCGCGATAATCTTTAGAAACTTCCTACTAAAATTACAATTATAATTTTAAATTGCTCTTTAGAATATGTTAGCAATTAATATTCTCAGTTATTTATCAAATTATCTTTTATAAAACAATCCTTACAGAACCATATCAATCTAGTCATCAGATTGAGAAATAAGGATTACATGCTTAAAGAACATTATTTCAAATGCTGTAGATAACATATACTTAAATTGTATGTCTTAAAATGGATTTTTCTATACAAATAACTTATTTAAAGAAAACTATATATACATAAATAAATAGACAGAGTTTCAGCATTTATATTAGTACTCTGTATTAATTACGTATCAGTGAGCCTCGAATAGCCAATTCCTTAACACATGGCTTTGTTTTTATATTTATATGTGATACATGGGATAAATTAAAATTTTATTAATGTTTACTATCTTGATCTCTATTATTCAGTAAGCTTATATAGGTCCTTGTTTAGGTGATCAACAGCACAAGTGCTTGTTATTCATATTACTTGCTGTTATCCATAGAATCAAAATAACTTGAATAAGTTTATGTCAACCAGCTTTTTATTTTTCTATTTCACTAGCTAATTTATAAAATAGAAAATGCTCTTAAAATCCATTTAGATGTTCCCTTTTCAAATCACAAATATAATGTTCTAATTATCAGTTCACTGATTTATCATCCATTCCACTTGTATATTTGTTAAACAGCATCAGTTAAACATACAGTATTAAACTCATGAAGTCTTTTCCATATTTTGTATACATTTCCTTGTCTTTTAAATGATCACTTACTCTATAGTTTTCAGTATAGTTGAGTGTCATTTAATAAACTCATTCGTTGGAAGTATGTGAGGCCAGCTAATACAGAGTACAAAAAATTAATTTCTGCAAAAGTCCTGCTTTTATGTTAATTTCCTTACACTGCCATTTCCTTTCCCTTATTTTCCTGTAAATGTTCATACTTAAGTCACCATTGCTGGTTACTGTGGCTAAAGTGTGGAGCTGAATAGCCTTAGTATACATGTCATCGCATGGATGTTAATTGAGAAAAATAAACACTAACAATCAGTGGCATGACTTATGTGTCTATGTATCCCTTGATAGGAGAAAGTGAGGACAGCATTAAAAAAAGAAAAATTTGCATTAATGGAAGTGTTATTATTATAAAGTTTGATTTTGTATTAAGGATATTATTTTCATTAGCGATATTTAATTTTTTATAAACTCTTGACTGATAAATAACAACTGACAGCAATAATTCTCAATGCACTGGCTAATAATAGTACACCTATCCCTGACTTTGTACAGTACATTCATTTTAATAATGTATTAATAAATTAACACTTACAAATGTGGCTAGAGAATCTTTGAGTGGAGATGTTGGCGGTGAAGATAGAATTGTTGAGAGCTTACCTGTTTGAAGGAAGATATGTAGTTGAGTGACTCCATAACTGTCTCATTGCTATCATCATCAATATACAATACATGCAGGCCTTATGCTGAAGTTGGAGGGAAACCTCAATGCATACTTGGAGTGGAATTTTTTATTACATACATATCCATTGATATCTTCCAAGCTGACTTCTACGTTTCTATGTAAATTATTTTATACTAAACCAAATCGTGAGTCAAGTTTCTGCAAACTACAGGAATTCACTTTTCCATGGCATCATTATCTTGCAGAATAGACTCTCTCTCTCATAAAATTGAATACTTGATAAATCCTCGGCTGTCAATTGACAAGTGCCTAGTTCCTCTGTGAGTTTTTCTTTGTCCTCTCCTGAAACTGCTCTTATTTTATACAACTCAATTCTTTGTTAATAAAATCATATTTGTGAGTCTCCAACAACTCCACTGCATCAGCTTCCTGGGCATCTTGAAAACCAACACTATGTTGAACAATCTCTTCAAGGACCTGAAGTTCTTGGACATTTAATCTTTGGAAGTCATGAATACATTCTTTCTACTGCTTTTTCCAAATGGCATTCAAGATTGATTTAGATCTTTCTGCAATTCATCAATTATTTTACCAGCGTCTAAAATATTAATTTTTTCTGGAATTCTCATATGGTTGGCAAATAAAATGACCTTCATAAGTTTAAATGTTGATATGACCTCTTAAATCACTCTTAAACACCCAATGCTTGCCTTAAAAGTTTCAGTGCTTGATTAACCTGCTGCATTTTTCAAGTCTTCAGACAGACTCCTGGCCTTTTCTTGATTTATCAGTATGCTCAAGGAAATATTTCACTGTCTTGTCTTTTCTACCACTGAACTCTCTATATAGTACATTCTCAGATGATAATTGTGTTACACTTTTAGCACTGGTTATTATTTTTCTTAATTTCCCTTATTGTTCATAGTCACTTCATTTAATTTAATTGAATTATTGACAGCAATCACATGGTGCCCTTCTTCAAGTTGTTTCAACACTTTTAATTTATCTTCTGAACTGATATTATTCCTCTTAGCTGAAGGAGTCACAGAAGTAGATGATGATATCCTTTTACCAGACATGGTAAGGACAGCTTCTAAATTTTCAAATAAAGCACAAACAGTTCAACATATATTGTATTTGAATGTAATAAGTAGTTATTTGAGATACCAAGGCTGTAGGTATACATAGGATGAACTGTAAACAAAAATTAAGCATAATTAGGTGATGTATGTATTCATGCACTACATATTATTAACCCATTTCCACAGAATTTATGGTAAAGCATACAAAACTTGATTTATGCCTCCTAATGATCACATAGTAAAGCATATTTTAAATGCCATCTTGAGCTCAACATGCAACAATTTAGTTGCATTGTATTCAGAATTGCTTCTTTTGTTCTTTCTTATCACCTGTTAAGTCAAACTGATTTTTTATGTTTTTTAATGCTCAGAGACGGCTTCAAAAATGTTCTAAAGGGAAATTGTTGGCCATACAATTCTAAGTATTTCCCCAAAAAGAAAATCATGCTAAACGGAAAATGTGTAAAGTGAGATTATGCAATGCGAGGGTTGGGTATATTTAAAAATTTGATCCATTCATAGAAATCAGATGTTTCGAAAAGAATATTATTTTGAATCTGTTATTTAACTCTTTTTTATGTAAGTAGTAAATTATAATATTTATACTTATTTGATGGCATAATTTACTTTTTTAAAGCTTCCTCACTTATCCATCAGTCGCAAATTGTTACTGTGCTTATTAAAGAAGAATCACATATTACCATTCTATAAAATTTTAGATCTTTTCATTAATATTCAGTAATGGAATATTACTCCATCTTAGTTTGAAAACCAAATATGTTAGTTTGGCATTATAATTTGTTAATAAATTTCTTTGCTTATCACATTGCTGATTAAACTTCCAAAGGCAATTGAGTGGTGATATGAGCCTATAGTGAAAGATATATACTGATTAGAGTTAAAGTATGTTTTGAATGTTCTTCTATATCCTGTCCTCTGTTATCCTAAACCAGAAATAGTGGTGGTGTAGCCATTAAGGAAGGTCCCCATAGGACATTAGAATGCAGAATCATGATTTGTGTGCAGGAGTTACTTTGAAAGTTTTATTAATTAATTTTAACATTTGTAATAGTAGTTGTTCTGATTATATGGGTTGATTCAATTAAATTTATTTGAGCAAAAGTCTCTATCATTTTAAGAGATCATAGAGCAAACATCATAAAAATGCTGGTAAATATGTACCAGCATTTGCTTCCATAAAACTGTAAGCTTGATATTACAAGATAACTTTCCCGAAATAGTGTTATAATTTATTCCATTATATTATAAATATTTCATATAGTATTATCTTGTAAAAATCAAATTGATTTATAAAAGAAAATTATACCATCTAGTTGAAATATCTCCATGATTTTTTTTTGCATATTTGAAAATTCTTCCTCTGAAAAAATGGATATTTTTACCTCCTCATAAGTTAGGTATAGAAAATTGTTAAAATGAATTTGAAGCAGTATTTATCAATTTACTAATATTATACCTATGTATATTAAATACCAATGAAATTTATGTAACTTACTTGGAAGATCCCCCATGATGTGACTTAAAACAGGTTTCTTAACTAGGCTAGGTTTCTGAAAGATAATTTATAATCAGAACATTACTACAAAACTAATATAAATTAAAAAATTAGTTCTCTAAAAAATTAATGAATCTTATATTTTTAAAAATAAAAATCATATATTTATGGACTAGTATATTTAAAGTTTCTCCTGCTAGTAACCCATTGTAGTGTTAAAATGGGTTTCCTTTGTACTATTGTTATGTCTACTTATATGTCAGAATAGAATGTTTTAAAATTATATATTTACATTGAAGACTAGTAATAGATGGTCTTAAACCTTTAAAATTGCAAGCAAAATATTTGTAACTGTTTTTAGTCCCAGGGTGTCAAACTAAAAGATTAACCAATTTTTAAAATCACAATAAAATAATTTACTTATAAAAATATGTGGAATAAGCATTTAAGTGATCCTGTTTTGTTTTACCAGAGTAAATTCATTCTCTCTTGAAAATTTTCTTGCATATATTCTCATATTCATTACAGAAAGTTATGTTTGACAGTCTTGGTTTAGTTTAGATACTAGATAGAAGTAAATTATTAGAATTATGTATTGTTTGGAATATATAAAACTTGTTGACAGGTTAGGTATATTAAGTTAGGTTACTATATCTTGTGCAGTAACTTAATTGTAAAAATTTTATGTCATATGTGTTTGTAATTTTGTCCTGTGATATTCAATGTATGTTACATTTAAATGTACTCTTCTCCCCAAGAAAGCTTCCCAGACCAGTGAAAGTAACTATGGTTGAGAAAATATCCTTTCTTCTTCCATCTGTACAAAAATATGATCAATCCCTCATTTTTCTATATTTTAAACTGCATGTAACACATTGTCACCCAGTTCATTCTTTTCCACATCTTCATTTCTTTTATTTTCTCTGCTTGAACCACACTTAAATGCTGTTTGTGAATGAAACTAAGTGTTTATGTTAGTTTTAAAATTTATGTGGATTTATTAAATTTATCATGAAATAATGTTTTATTTTCATGATAATGTTGTGTTTGCATGGCCCCTAATAGCCTGTTTGCATGTGGAATGCATACAAGACAGGGCTGCTCACTACTGAATGTAAGAAGAGCATGGGAATGTATGAATGCGAGAGTGATGTTACCCAAGTTTTCAACCATCATAATAACACTTATGGAATAAACTAATAATGGTAGGACCAAGGAGGTCCTCCTTTGGTAGACTATATTTCTACTCATACACATGTAAAGTACTCTGGTAGAGTGGTTTGCATGGGCACAAAAGGTTTGTGCCATTTTAACTCCAGATACAGAGCTATCTGCCCTAAACTTCCCCAATATGCCCTCGATCAGTTTACTGAGTAATTTAAACCAAATAAGCCATTCAACAACTCTTAAAGGTAGTTTTTCTATAAATTTGATGCATTCAAAATAAATATCAGAAATAATATTCCTTTTTATACAGACAAAATTTTTTCAGTCTAGCCAAATTAGAGTATTTGTGCTACAAAATTTAGGCTACATGTAGTGTTATTTACACAGACTATGTTGAGAAATAGTCTGGTGATATCTTAATAAGATAAAGATCTATTCTAATTAAATTGCCTATTAAGCTCTTGCAGTTTAGTAATGGAATTTAATTTGCATATGTCTTTTTGTATTGAAACCTCTTTTACAAAAGTTGAAGTTTTTCCTTAGAAATAGCTCTTTTTATAGTAACTCAATAGCGATAAACTTCACTCTTCAACTTCATAATTATTAATTTGCCGTAACGTGATCATATTTTGAAGTACATATGAATGTAAAACAAACTACATACAAGTAAAAAGCAATGAAATTTACCCATTGCTTGTTAAAAAATTCTGAGGTAAAACATTATGCAATGCACTGAGTAACATTTAAACTACCAAATTTAGGCTAGTTCCAAGTAAAATAACTGATAGACATGCTTATGAAAAAAAGCTGAAATTAGTTTTTAAAATATGATAAACAAAGTGAAAAGTAATTTGAGGATAGTTTCAGAATTTGATGCTAGAATGTCAAACATGATCTATTACTCAGACAAGCTGAACTATGTTACAGCTTCTCTTTAAATTTGTGATTTATGACACTAATATGTCTTTAACTGTGTGGCTGCTATTATTTAGGCAATGGAGCTACAAGATGTGGTTGTGGGTGCAGCAGGCAGTGGAGAAGGTGGCCGTGGTGCTGGGGGAACATCTGGTGCAGGCTTAGGTACTACAGGAGGGGATAGAGGGGATCGAGGAATGGGTGGTTCACGGGCTCCGTCTGTGGAATCACTTGGTCCAGATCAACAAGGCCCTCGACACCACCACCACCAGCTTTACCTTCAGCAGAAACAGGGAGGACCTGGTAGGGGTCCACATCGCCATGCGGATATTCGAGATGGAAGGGGAGAAAGGGGTCGGTATGGATCACAGGCATCAAGTCCTGTACGAAGCGGGTATCACTCTCCGACCCTCAGGTAAGGAAAGAAACAAAAGAATGAGTTTGGCTTTTAATCAATGATAATTTTTAAGTTGTTAATTTATTTATCAAAATTTTTTGCAGCACCCTTAACTTTCAGTTATGAAACCCCATTTGGGAAACACTGATGTAGCCTTTGAGACCAACTAGCCTCTCTCTTAAACACTCCAAATTAGATAATGCAACTCAAATTATAACACTATTGTCTATGGAACAAAGCTACTTGTCATTTCATTAGTTACCTATGCTCTTGACAAAATAGATATGAGTCTAGGCTATTCTATGAATCATCACGGCCTTGTTCACTGTTAAAATAATAACTCTTAGGCTCTCACATTTTTAGGCCTCACTTTAAGCTCTCCATTCAGTATTGAAGTAACATATATATAACAGTAGCATCTCTGCTACTGAGAAATTAGCTTTAGTTCCCTTGTTACTTTAAACTGGCCTTACAGTCATGTTTATTATTTTTAAATTAAAAAAATACTAAGATCTGACATGAGATTGCCAGAAGTTTCAGCTAATTCTAAATGGAAACATTAACTATAATATTGGATTCAAATTCCATAAAAGTATTTCATTGGTGACAGTATAATTAAGAACAATTCATATTTACAAGATATATAATTTTTGTGTAATTTGGCATGAAAATCATCGAAAGTCATTACTTGGCAATTTTATTACATGTATAAGATTAAATCTAAAGAGGTCAATTGATATTTTGTGGAGCATTTTGTGTTAGGTTATGCCATTTTGAATACATTTGAAAAACCTCACAAAAAATATAATATATATTCTTATACTAGTCGTAATATTTTTATATAAATTTTGCTTGTGATACAGTTTTATACTGAACCAATGGCTGGATTCTGCATTAAATTTACAGGCCACAACCCATAAAATTTAAATGTATATACATAGGACTGTTTCTGGTAATCCCAAGAAATTCAGATGTTTTATTTAGTGTTTAAGTGCTTTATCTTGCTAACCACAATTAAGAGAAACTTTTTGCAAAAATATAAACATATTTCTTGCTTTATTTATTGAGAAATATTCCTAAAATAAAAATTAAATATAAAAATATTGAATGCTAAAATGATTATTGAAGTGAAAGCAGAGCTTACGTTCAGCAGAACAGTAGCAGTTATTCTTGCAGCCAAAACATGGCTTAGCAACCCAGATGAGTGCAACAGAAAGAAATGTGTAATGGGAAAAAATCTTGTAAAGAGAAAACTCTTATGCAAACGGCTTGCAAAATCCTCTTTAGTAGATGGGAAAGGGCTTGGGGTAGAGTTTAAAATACTGTATCTGCCCGAATAGAAACCGACCCCGGATTTAAGCCAACCACCCAAAAATTTCCACAATTTTTTGGCAAAAACGTAAATTTCGTAGATTTTATGTTGAAGTGTGCCAGGCATTCATGCACATCTTAGAATACATTATTCAAGATCGAAGATATGTGTGGGAAATGGTTTAGTTGTTGACATTTTGAAATATTACTCCAATTAATAATTTTGCGTTGCTGAATAATGTTCCATATTCAGTGACAATAATTTCATTCAACTTTATTTTCACAAAAGGTCAATTATAGTAACAGCGATCTTGCCAAGATATTTTTTCATCCAAGTCTATTTCCAATGAAATTAGCATATGCATTGCCTTAAGAAACTGCATTTTTATAATTATATATGTTCCATGTAATGTTATACCGAAATTCAAACAGTTGAGCATTCAAAGCCGTCAACGCATTTTGCGTGATCGTCAATTTACACAAGCGATCTCACCAAGATATTTTTTCATCCAAGTCTATTTCCAATGAAATTAGCATATACATTGCCTTAAGAAACTGCATTTTTATAATTATACACGTTCCATGTAAAGTTTTACAGAAATTCAAACAGTTGAGCGTTCAAAGCCGTCAACGCATTTTGCGTAATCGTCAATTTACGCAAGCGATCTCGCCAAGATATTTTTATATATATTCATCGTAGGTCAAATATTTACTTTACGAAAAATATAGTACTATCATTTGAACGTGAAGGCAATGAGAGACTTCGAGATTTAACCATAACCCAAATTTTCCTAGGACTCACATTTAAGCCGAGAGGTGATTTTTTCATGATAGATTTTGACAAAAAACATCGGCTTGTATTCGGGCAGATACGGTATTGACAAAAAATAGCATCAGTATTCTAGATCATGTGTAACCCATATGGTATACTGAAATACCCATAAGGAGCACAGCATTTTCTCTGAAAGCATCTCAATGGGAGATTCTCGCAGGCAGCACAAACCGAAACCAGCGAGACTGAGAGTCTAACAAGAGAGATAATTCTTAGAACTTAAGATTTTATGTCAATATTATTGTGAAAATATAAGCGGTATGTCTGATCATGGGTTCTAAAATTCTCAGTTCGGAAAATCCCTTCTTTCAGGATTTTGGCAGAGTTCCACAGACCTTTTCGAACTAAAGACAATATATGCCTTCAAAATTGGTGTAAACGAATTGAATGAGAAAGAAATGGTTATGATTGAGCCATTTACGGATGAAAGACTGCGTTAAAACCATAAAAATCTTTTTTTGAGACCTCTGAATATCATACGTAGTATATTGAAAATTATGTTAAGTTGAAGTACGTTACTTTGAAATATTTATTCAGTATTTATAGAGGGAAATTGATGGGGATTCAATAAAAGTACATTAATTTGAAACAAACGTAATTGTGAAGTACGTTGTAACGAGATTTCACTGTAATCTGTTTTTATTGTGTAGGAGAGGACGATCACCTGGCCCTGATGTGTGTGGTCGTAGTCCATCCCCTCGCCATGGTTTCCATCCACACCATCCACCACACCACATGGGCCATCATCAACACCACCATATGGGCCACATGGCACACCATCATCCTCATCACCACGGGCACCATGACATTGGGTTCAGCGACACTGTGTCAAATGTTGTGGAGCTGGTGAAACATGACTCCACATCGATGCGAAGGGGTCGTGTGAGAGGTAAATAATTTTTGAATTCTCTAATCTTGATTGGCTATGAGAAAATAATTCACTTCAGGTTGATTGTACAGCTTTGCTGAATGCTATAGCTATTAAATAAGTAATTTATATTTTGTAGCATTGAAATAAAATATCTCAGACAGAGGTTGACTTCTTTGGTGTACTTGAATGTTCTTTAAAATGTTAGATAATGATTTCTGATTTTAATTTATCTATGAGTTTACCTTATATAATAACAACTGTTTTGTGGCAACTTCTTTGTTTCATTAACAAATATTTAAGAGTGAAAATTTCAGTTGAATTTTTATTTCAAAAGAGCTACAAATTTGATAATTTTTATTTCAATAAAATAGGAATTAAAATAGAGATGGAAAACCATAAATTCAGAGGTATATATTTTATTTATCTTATATTCTTTTTTATATGCATGTAAAATAAAGCAAAACTGAAATAAGTTTGATATGGTAATTGAATTCAGCATACTTAGATAAGTAATTTTTTAAACATTTAATCTGGAGCATTATCTTACAATGTTCTTTATACTGGCTCTAAAAATAGAGCATTAAGGGAGGTAAAAGCAATTTGATTAGACTAGGTTGAAGGAGGTCCAGTGAACATGAAGTGTCACTAGCAATAGACTAGAGATCAGATACACATATGTAGTGAAACTTCTCTTATCACCTAATCATATTTAACTGTTACCCTAATAATGACCAACTTTTATAAGAACAGATCTTAAACTCAAAAAGAACAATTAAATTTTTCTCCCTCTTCAATGTCCTTCCTCACCATAACCAACAAATGACCATTTAGAGGAAAGCATAATTAATCTGTTGGTCATATTTTGCAATCCGTAAGGTGAATCATTATAAAACGGGGAAAATCTTACTTCAAGATTCAAGCGATTACCAGGAGATTATCAGAATGGCTTTAATAAATTTGGTATTGATCTGTAAAGGTTGATTTGAAGATACTGTGAGACTTATGGGATGAGAAATCCCAGGAGAAAATTCCTTTTCATAAAATAGATTATTGGAGTTGAAGTAGGCCATAGCCAGTATCAAATTACACTAGATGGAAAATTGGTTGATCAATCAAGACATATTCATGTTCCTCAGAATTCATCAAATTAATAGGAAATATACCAAGTCAGACTGAAACAGAGTCACCTTCAGTAAAAAAAATCTATTGTAAGTAGTTGTGCAAAGTAGGTGAACAACCTCAGAGAAGGGGTTTCAAATTTAATTTGTATTAGGGCCAAAATGACATTTCCAAAGTAAATGATGGGCTGCATGTGATATTTGTTGTGAACTACATGCCATAATAATGAGCTCAGGTTTTTACTGAAGTTTATCATGTTGACGGGCTTCTTTTTCAGATGTAGCAAAGTATTGGTTGTAAACCAGACATTGTTTAGCCAGTGTTGTCTACCATAACACTAATGCTGCACTACTCCCAGAAAAGGCCCCTTAACATAAAATATTTCATTTGTAAAAGTCAAACATTTAAATCAGAGCTGGTGCAACTGAGTCAGCCTGCACAATTGCTCAGTTTAATTTTGTCTTTGTTACACTAAAATAAAATGTTGTCAATTTTATATTATCACTCTTGTTCCTAAATTCTGGGGCTCTTAGCCTTTATACATTCAAAGAACAGCCACCAGAACATATAGACGAGGTTTTGTTCCAATTTTTATGACCGAAAATTCGCTAGTCGTCTTATAATCGCGCGGTGCATAATAGTTTGACTGACAGAGGAACCGAATGAAGAGTATAATCGAAATATTCGATTCTTTAAATCAATCGAAACAATCAATTATTAAAAGTAGTAGTAGAAAATGAATTGATTCAAATGTATTCGAATACAAATACTCTTTTGAATTTTATCCTATATATTATGCGCGTAGTGAAGCTGCGTGCGTCCGTGAGTATGAAGTCTCGCGTAATTATCTCGGCGTATTTCTCGAGAACCGTTTGTTGTAAAAGATATGCGGTAAACAGTGTTTTGTTTCTACTGGCTATGAGGTCCCTGGAAAAATGTTTTCGTTTGCTAAAGTGTCCCGGGTTTGAATCCAGGAGACAATTATATTTTCCCATAAGTTTACGCGGGATTTTCGATTTTTCAGAGTGCAAGGTTTTTTTCCTTCATTCATTAAAATACGTAAATATGGACCGATTTTCTTCTTTTTCGCTTTATTCGATGGCTAAAGCTCTATACTATCTTATTCTTGCGATGTTTACACGTTACATGGTCGAATTTTTCTGAAATACGCATTCTTTTTCTAAATTTTGCAGATTTTTCATACTCTTTCCGGGCGTTGCCAAGGAGACACTCATTGTTGCCTCCGATTCATTTAAGTCCAATTAAACCTTCAAGTAGACGAAAGAAAAGTGTTATTGTTATCTTCTCTTCATTGATAATCTAAATAAACGCTTGCATTACGTCGCCTTTATAGTAGGTCCTGTAAGAAGTTAAAATCAGTCGTTGATAGACACTTGAAGGAAAGCAACTGTATATGCCAACTAACACTACAAAATTGCTTATTTCAATTGGTTCAATGGTTATTAGTCAATGGTATAATAAACCTCTGTCATTGTGTGCATAATAAATTTTTTCCTTTTATTAATGGTTCAAAATGGGGGGTCGTCTTATAATCAGAGTCGTCTTATATTTGGGTATATACGGTACTTATGCAGAACCATCAGCCACGTTTTTGTAATTCAATTTCCAGATTCTAAACCTTTGCAACTGAGGGTACAGTCTCACTTTCACCACAGTCTCTTTTACTTTTTTAACTTGGTTTATTTAATGATTAAACTAAATCATCACAAACAGGTTATTGGATCACAGGTGGATACATTTTTTCTAGAAATTTTTAAATATGATAATCCTGCCCATATAAATTTGATTAATTTTTAATTGGGTCAGTACAGCCAACTCCAATTTTTCCATAACTCTTATGGCTTGCTGTTCTTTTTTGTGGCTTGTAGTGATTTTCCAGAAAATATTCCTCTCATTGATTTAAAGAAATTAATATTCAGTAAAATTCTTACCTTGTACTTGTAGTGGCTTATGGAAATAAGCACATTAAGTTTATAGCATTGAATTTTCATTTAAGATTTTATACCTCATTTTCACTTTCTCTTGAAAATTTTTCTCTGTGCTGATAAAATAAATTTTGAGGAATTTCTCTAAAGTGAATTTTAACTATATTTTCTATAAGTCTTGTGTGTATTGTTCCTTTTAATGTTTTATGTTTTCATTTGCCAAGTAACTTGTACAGCAATCATGAATATAAGTGGAAAATCTTACCACTTTGATGAAGTTTTTTTCAAAGATGATGTATATTGCCTAATGCTTTGAATAAGTGGTATGAGACATCTATCAGATACATAATTTGTGGTAATTTTTTAAGTTGATTTGTTTTTACAATAACATCTGCCACAATTTATGAAAATTATGCCTTGTAATATAAGGTATATTTGACAGTAAATATAAATATCATAGGGCAGTGGTTCCCAAACTTTATGCATCTGCTATCTGCTCCTAATCCAAATCAGTCTTATAGTATCTCTTCTCTTAAAGCAGTTGACCTTATTGCGACGACCTTAATCCAATCCATCAACCAATAAATATATACTAATTTTAAAATATTATATCTATTTCTTTGGATAAAAATTGATTTCATTCTATATATTTATAACATATATAATATTTTTTAAATTCCATCTTTGCTACCCTCTGTAAAGCTTTCTCAAATCCCCTGTAAATCTTTCATCACCAGTGTTTGGGAACAACTGCCATATGCAATTTTTAAATCATTGCAGCTAAAATTTAAACATAAAGAATTATTTAAGAAATAAAAAAATGCACTGTATCATAAAGCTTTTTTATATAAAGCTAATTTGAATATTGTTGAATTAGTAATATTTTTGAAATTTTGATATTTGTAAGAAAAGTTTGCATTACCTTTAAGAAATCCATGTCCTTGTATTTGATAATAGGTTACAAGCCCTTATCTCATACATCTCCAATACCAAAGTTAGAGCACGATCTTAGTAATAATACTGTGTTTTGTCCCTCTTTGCCACAGAGTTCCCTGATGAAGATGGTATGATAAAGTACCTAAATCCAGATTATCTGTGTGTCTCGTAAACTTTTTATGTTTTCAATATTTCTTTACATTAGTGTCCTATTTCTTATCAGTCACACTTTATCTATCATCTCTCTAATTCATAAAAAGCAAACTATCCAATTCTTTCAACTTTAATGCTTGTTGTTTCTTGATGGTCTTGCTGTCTTGTGGAACCTGTTGTGACTTTATATCATAGTAGAACAAATATCCTAATAAATTATCAAGTCAATAATTTCACTGCTTTTTATTAGGATTTATTAATTACCAAAATGCAGTGGCAATATTTGTCTGAAATGTTATAAAATTAAAAAAACATGTATTTGGTTTATTTGCTTCTCCCAAAATTGAATTTCATTTTATGTTAAAAGTTATACAACTACAAGAAATTACTGTTTCAGTTGCCACACACAGGTTTCAGGAATGCTGTTTCTGGAACAATGCATGTCACTTGTAGGAGCCTTAACATCTGCCACCTCTGTGTTACTTATTCTCATTCTAGTATTAAAATCATTTTAATTTTTATAAGGATATGATTCACTTATGAAGCAACTCATTGACTCTTTAAATAAACTGATGAGATTTGCTGAAAACATTTGGAAATTACTAGAAATTATTATAATTTTTGAGGTTTTATAAAAAGCTCATATAAATTTTTAATGCTTTTCATAGTGGAATTTGAAGATGAATAAAAAATCAAGGGTCAAATGTCTAAATGGTTTGGCTTAATATACATTGAGATGATTTTAAAAATGAATAATCAGTGTATTTGTGCTTGAAGCCTTTTCATACTATCTGCTGCTGATTGATTTCTTTTATTCTTGAATCACATTTTCTTCTTCTATTGAACATAATTTTGCAGTTTGATAATAAATAACAATATCTTTACATAGCAATAATCTTAGAACTCATGCCTGCAAATTGAAACTAATTTACAGTTTCGAATTCAGATAAATGTAAAGGATAGTGTGTTTTACCATTTATGTACAATTTTTAAAAAATAACAGAATAATAATTTAAAATAAACTCTACCAGAATTCGTTATTTTAGAGGACCAATCATTGGCATTGTTAGCTTTAAATTTTATTTTAATAGGCAGTACTATTACTGTAATTAACATATGAATCTAAAAATAGTACAAATCATCGATATTTGAGCAATTATACTTGTCCAGAAAAATAAACCAACTACTAGTGGGAGAAATTACTTAATCATTGCATTAAAACAATTATTAGTACTAAAATATTTAAAATTGACACAATAGAAGCTTTAAAATGAAAGGACACAATTTATAATTTTCTTAATGTCGATGAATTAATCAGTACTTTTTGATCAAACAGTAACTGATTTAAATACTCTCCATAAGTATGCAGTTATTTAAATATGCATGCAAGGGTTATCAATAATTTGTGTTCTTTTGAAAGAATAACAATCATAAAAATCTCTATATGTGCATATGCAAATGAAAAATTCAGAAGCATTGAAAGTGAAAGTTATTTCCGTACTCTTAAATCTAAGACTTCAAATTTGCAATTTGAGATTCAGAAATTAAGCATTAAGCTCTCCTTTTGGGTGCAGTTGGTGATGAAGATAACATGTCTACTATTTATTGATATATTTTAGCCGTATAAGTTTTAAATAATCCATAATTGTGGACAAAAAAATTAATGAATGCTATTTTAATTATAATTATTTTTCTATATCACATATTTCCCCTATATTGTCCATAAAATTTTTAATTTCTAAATCAACAAATATAAAAATAATAATTCAGACAAATATTGGAGATTTTCACATTTTAAAATGTTCCATAGTTGCAAACAAAAATTAATGGGAATGACTTTTAATTTTTATAATTTTTCCATGTAGTATATTTTCCGTGCATTACTCATAAAATTTTTCATTTTTAAATCAAGAAACATGAACAATGACTTAGTCAAATATTGAAAATTTTCAGATATCTTCCTACGCATTTAATTTTTCTCTTTATGGATATATGAAATACTTAAAATTCTAAAAATTCCCTTTCAGTCTGGTGATTTTTTCAGTTTAAATATTAGAAGAATTATTGAAAAACCTTCTAAAATTTTATATCATAGTTGAAAAATAAAATTTCTTTTCAAGTCAAATCTAATATAATCTTTAATAAATAATTAAAATGGGCTGAATGCTTATGAATTATAATTAGAAATTTTAATTATTAGTACAAAACATTAATTTATAAATAATTATTAATGACAAATAACGATAAATTGATCATAACTTAATTTCTTAAATTGGAACTGAACACAAATCATTTCTTCCTATATTGTTGCTTTCTAATAATTAATGATATGGCCTGAAATGTATTGAGTGTTGCATATTTTCGTGTTTTTAATAACTCATAATTTCATGCATGTGAAATATAAAGAATAAAAATATTGAATTTGGTTTCTTAAAATTTATGAGATTTCATAGATAAATTTCAATGATAATTTTCGATAAAATTGGCTAATATATAAAGCAGAGGTACTCTTCTTTATAAATGATAGCAATATTTAATTATTACACATATTTTGCAGTCTTTGGCTTATATTTCCTAAATTGTTTTCTATAACTTATGTAATATTATAAAAATGTCCACAATGTGTAAGTGGATCAAAGTAAATCTTTAAATGTTATGTTTCTTCATAGATTTTGTTTATTAACAATTTTTACATATTGTTTTAAACGTTTAGCTAGATTTCAGAAAAGCATATTTAAAATGTTGGCAATGACAGCACACAATTCAGTAATTTCTTCACACATCACATTTTATACTTTTTAAAATTAAGAAAATATATTTTTGTTTCATGATTTTCTAAAATGAAAAAAATATCATCTAAAAAATGACTGAAATTCACTTATGCTAATTTGTAGCCAAAATCGGAATAAGTGTACATCAATCAGAATTGCCAAAGACTTGCCATGGAGTACTAATTTTTTGACATTGTTGAAGTGATACACTTCTGCATTGATGTGATTTCTCAAGGAATAAAGTCCAAAATATTTAAAGAAGAGACCTCACACCACAGTTATTAACCTCTTCGCATTATTATATGCCTGTATGTGTCGAAAATTTTCTTAAAAATCTGTGTCTCATAACTGTTACCAAATACGGTAAGGACAGTTGAATAATGAATCCCATCTTTCCCTTCCGTCACCCTTACAGGATCTTGGTCTGCCTCGAACAGCCCAGATCGGTTCGTGCCGCGGTCCGACGGCAGATCGCGAAGCCCAAGCCCACATCGCCACCACCCACACCCACATCACCCCCACGGACGGGGTCACCACCATCCACCACCTCCCCACCCACACCTACAGCAGCGCCGACGAAGGCGACAGTACGGAACGACAAGCCTCGAGCAGCGCTCTCGCTCCCCATCCCCGATCCCGCGACGCCCCAACCAACACAGTTACCCCGTTCTGGCGACCGCACGGCGTGGCGCAGGACGCCGACTCCCCCCGACGCCAGACAAACCCTCCACATTGCGGCTGCCGCCGGGGTCGGCCCGGGCCGCCCCGGCACCTCTCAATTTCCCCCACCTCAGTCGTTCCCCTACGACGGCACCACCACCGGATCCCGGAAAGGGAGGTCCCGTGTCAGCAGCAGCTCCCGGAGGGGGCGGCGGCCCCGTTTCTGCCACGGCAGCCCTCGGAGGCAGCATCAATTTCCCCAAACTGAATGCTTCCCCGACCCACGGGCCGAGGGGTCCGACGGTGGTCCCTGTGACGTTAGTGTCTGGGGAGGAAACAAGTCCGGAGTCACTTCCCCCGCACCACCGCCATCCCTATGCCCACCTCCCTCCTCCGCACCACCTCCACCACTCACCCAACCCGCTGAGAGGGTCCCCCACCGTGGTACCGCGAGGGATTGGAGGGGTACGTGGCCTGCCCCACGAGGACCCAGGAGAACCATTGAGCTTCGAGCAGGCGATGGCAATGGGAAGGGGAGGGGGACGGATGCTTCCATCGCCAGTTCCCAACGGGTACAAGCCCGGGGCGAGGGGCGGGTCGGGTGGTCCTCCCGCGAGGAGGAGAAGGGGGGGAGAAATGTTGGGGGTGGAAGAAGTCGGTGGGCGGAGGACGGGACGGCATAGTGACTCTGATGAGGATGACTGGTGCTAGCGGACGGTGCGGGGGGGCTGCCAATTGGGCCTGCCTCCCCCGCCCGGAGACATTCCAGAAGGGACGAGACGGTATACTGCCGCAAGTGTCATGCGATGAGTGGAATTACTGGGAAAAAGCTATGAGTTACTGTGATCAATTTGGTCTGTGAATCCAAAGGCTTTATGCTCCTAGTGATGACCACTATTTGCCGATTTGGTGATAGTCTTGTAACTACATCATCTGCAGGTTAGGGTCCTGCATGTAGAGCGAGCTTTTGCTCTGTCAGCTCATCTCTCGTGCTTCCCTGCCTTTCAACTTTAAGTGGTGGCCTGCCCTCGGTCATCTTCATGACAGAATCTTGCGCCATTAAATTTCTCTTTTTCATCTGTGTAGTAAGAATATCATGGTACAGTGTAATGGAGAACTTTCTTTGTTGTCTTTGATCTCCTCTCTGTACCACAGAGGTGTTTATGCACACTTTTTCCATGGAAGGATATGGGAAAGAGGGTGTTGGCTGACCACAGTGTTGTGAATTTTTCTTGTGTTGGCACACAAGAAAAAGCAGATGTTGTGGGATGTCCCATGGAAGGTGTTCTTAAACTTTTATTTTCCCCTTTTTGGAGCCAAGGCTGTCGTCTCACCTTGATTTGGAAGGCACAAAGACAGTTTAACTGCAAGATATCGACACCAGGTGATACTGCCAGATATTTAATCTAAAATGTATAAAGATAAAAGTATATACACATATAATGTATAGGTTAAGACCTGGCTTGATTCGATCTCTGCATCAAAACAAGTGTTTTTCCAAAAATATGTGAAATAAGGTGGGTAAGACTGGACTGAGCATATGAAAGGTTGGAGGTAGGGTTAAGGACAGCAAAAAGTCTGACCTTTTTGGATTCCTGGTATACCTTGCTTCCAACCTTCCAAAGTCCCACACATACCACCTATCTCGTAAGCTCCTTTTTATCCAATCCAAAACCTCCAAATACATTACAACCTTACCTTCCCCTCAAGTGCTTTATATATATTAAAAATGAAGGATGTGTGGTGTATAAAAATATCTTTTTTTTTATCTGTGATAGCCAGCATGAGAGAGTGGTGTGGAGTGTGTTCATATGTTGCTTGGCGTGGTATGCAGTCAAAAGAGAAGAAAAGAGATGGGCACGGTGTACACACAAGAAATGAAAGCTGTTGAAACAAATAAGTATAAATGCATACATAAACATACGAGCTATGAATGAGAAGGAAAGAATGGTTGGTGCTGTGCATCAGTTGGGATGATTATTTTGTTTGTTTGCCAGATTGGTTGGTCGAATCGTTCACGATGGTTAATGTACAAAAGTAAACAGAAAATGTGGGGATATTGGTGACATTAGTGGAAAAGTGTACGGTGTAGCTCGGGCCTATTCAGGTATGCCAATACTGCCAGAAAGTCAATGAAATGGGATGAGGTAATTTTGGGTGAAGAAAAGTAAAAAAAAATATAAATGGTATTGGTCGTAAGATTGACGATGTCGCAAAAGCACACGAGAATGGAATCTGAATTATTGGGTATTCTTTCTGTGAACCAACAGCTAATGATGGCTCACAGTAAGGAAAGGTCGAGAAGTATGTTGAATGGAGGGCGCACAGAAAGCGGATGTCATCAACAGGTTCTTGCTCGAGGTGTTCAAAGGGTGTCCCCAAAGGTAGCGTTCAGTCTGAGAAATGTAAGCAAGAAAGGAATCGATGGATGGATGACGAAAAGGATGGGGGAGACCCTAGCCTATTAACGGTCACTTTAACTTGATCAATGCATCTAGTTGAAACCTTTCAGCTTTAGATTATTTATAATTATCCTTATGATTATTAATATGGTTATTATTCACTTAACTGGAGGTTTAAAAAATGGGATAAAGAGGAAATTTTATGGGACTGTGTGATGGAATGTTGGGGGTGAGATTGTCTGTAGATGGATGGGCGGAGGTTAAGGTTGGACTGAGCAGTGGCTATAATATTTGATGGGTGCCATTGGGCTTTCAGAAAAGGATGGTTTGCTCTTATTTTGCATTGTGGTCATTTGACTTATAAATGCCAGGCCAAATTGTTTCTCTTTTTTAGGCCTGAGATTGTCCATTAAAATCCACAAAGACCATACAACATTAATTGGCCCAGTGGCATGCTTGTTTTAAGAACGTTGGTAGGTTGCTAAGAAGGGGTGGATCGTATGGAGAGGGACCAGGATAAGAAAAACAGTTAGATTGGTCTACTAGAATCGACTCCACCACATTACATTTTTCATTCCAAAATATATATGAAACATGTTATATATAAATATATATATATATATATGCTGAACTATAGACTGTTGTGGTTGATCTTTCTTTTACATTTAACTGAACTGCAAAAAAAATATATATGTATATATATATATATATATATTACAAAAAAATATGGATTTATAAAAGATGAAATCCAGTTTTTTCTACTTGTCTTTGAGCAGTGAACTGCAGAAAAAAAGAATAAAATGATTGTCCGATCTTAAAGGGGTACTGCTAAACAAAATAATAAGCCATGCTGTTGTGAGTTACTTGAGCAAATTGTTTCGATTCTACATTGGGTTCCAACTATCTTTGCTATGCCAAGGGGAAAAATCCAAATGGAAAATTGTTAAAAACATAAGTGAACAAACAATAAAAAGGTGAGAGGGGAGCATTGTCAATAACACTTGGGCAGGTTCTGGGTCGCCGGTGTAGTCTCTGAAAAACCTCTATCCCATCCACTCCTGTTAATAATATTTCTCCAACACTCGAACAGAAATGAGAGAACCTACATCGACCCTCTTTCAGGCTTACCTCGCATATCCTTCCAATACCACCAATTCCTAACCATGCACTTGGATTCTCTCTTGCATTTTTTTTTCTTGGATACCTAAGCGCACATCCCCAAGACATAAAGTGAAATTGTTCCATATCCTCTCCTATAACTTTTGTTTCCTTCAGGGCATGCCTCCACCACAGCCAAAGCATCTTTCCTTTACCTGGCTCCTTCTCTTATTGCAGTTGTTAAACACACTCTTCAAAAATATTCATACAAGTATGTAAAGCCATATTGAACATTAACAACCTATTATATAACAAACGTGCATAAATATATATGTGTAAGTATGAAATATACATATACATATATATGTAAAATGTGACAAAAGATGCCTTACATTAATTGTGTGTGTTTATTTATCTTCATAAAGAATCAAAAGATTTTATAATGATAAAATAGTGAAGGTGTAATTAATGTTAACAAATCAACTGTGTGAAGATTGTATTTTTAACTTCCTCCCTTGAACCCTGTTGATATACACTTGGCAATTTCTTCCTATTCCCTTCATTACTCCGATGTTGTACTTATCGTAGACTCATACCAGCCCATCCTTCCTCGCCTGCCTCAGACTATTGCAATTAAAACCTAATTGTATATACATAAATATATAGTTATATATACATATATAATTCCCCATTAAAAAGAATTCAAATATTTGCATTAAAATTAAAGCTAATGTTAAATGATGTTAAAAGCGTGCCAACACAAACTATATATAAATATACTTATCAATTTATATATTATATGTATTCGTACATATAAATATATAAAAAACATAAGAGCTCTTTATCTGGTGCTCCCCTATTGTACATGATCACACTTTCAAACCTGCTGCTTCATTTTCTAATACCTTTTACGATAACCATGTTCTACGAGTGCTGACTTCAACAGACTTGACAGTGTACATAAAAAACAATGCCATTTTAAGGTCTGCTCCAATTGTGTGGAGTGGTCATTGGTGGATATAAAAAACTGGACCTGCCAATTCCACATCAGCAAGTACCCTTTTATCATTGGGACAAATTAAAATAGTAGATTTAGCGATGAGATTTACGAGGATTCCTCTCCTTTCATGCCCCCTTTTAAAATTCTCATATTTTTGAACTTTTGACAGATGAATTTCGCATCTTGTTTGAAGAACCTTATATTCTCCTCATCCCCATGCTTTTATCATGACTGCAATGGTTTCAGATATTCTTCAAGAGTTCTATAGGCATTTATTGATAATGGTTATTAAAGGAAAAAAGCATAGCATTAGCCCTTGAAAGGTATAACGAGGCATGTTTTAACACATTATGTGTCTCAACCAATGCACTACCTCCTTTTATGTTACTCCATCATCCAGAAATATGGTACAAGAATGTTGGTCTTCTGTGGATCTGTGATTGGACCCATCTAGTGTATCCAGTGCCATGTTCAACTTCTGAATCACACAGCAAGTCTATATACATATTAAAACACACATATACATAAGAAATGGTATTGAGATTCTTCTCTGGTAATGATTTTAACATTTCTTTGTCCTTTTATAAGCTCCTACCTTTTCCTCTCCTTACTAACCATCAACACATACTGTTTGCCTGTCGGTCATTACATTTGTGAATGTTTGAACAAGTTATTAAAAAATTTCCCGCTGGATTATGTTGAAAAATGATTAATAAAAGCTATGATTTTTGTCCAACTGCATACAAGTGACTTTATTGAACCAAGCATAACTATAAATAATTTGTGTTATGAAAAAATGTTTTGTAAAATATATTTGATTCTATGAAGCCATTGTAGGTGTTACTGCAGTGTACAAATGGTTACATAAGTTTCATTATACATGAAATGAGGAGAAATTACAAGGCCATTGAACCTTATTTCTGGATCCTATACAACAGGCTGATTGAATTTGGATGTTGTTACTTCAATTACAGTGAATATTTGCGACTTCCTAAGAATAGTGCAAGATATTCTGGGTTCGGTTCACAATCCCATTTCCCTCGAAAAATTATAAGTTGTATCCAAGTAGTGTTTATATTAGTGTCATGTTGCTTGAAAAAAACCCAATTTTTAAATAAATACTTCTGTACTTAAATTAATTTCAGAGATGAATTTCATTAAAGTATACAGAAACCTCTTTTTAAAACCAGTACCCATTAAAAAATCAAATCATTAGTTGGTTGATGGCCAAAGCATATTAAAGTTGAGTCTCTCAGGCTCGTTAAACTACTTTCATTAATGTGTTTCAATTACTTTTTCAGGTGCTGCATTGTTATTCATTTATAAAACTATTATAGTATTTTTCTCATCTTTTAAAGAATGCGTGATAATATTTTAAATAACTTCTTTGCAATATTTGGTTCAATTTTTTCCAAATCACAATGTAGATTCCTATCTCTTGATATTTCGTGACCCAAAAATGAAGACTTAATTTTCACTTCCTGTAGCAATGTGGGTTTGTGCCAATCATATTCTGAGTAGCTGAAAATTTTTCAAAGGAATATAACTTGATTATATCCATCAAGGCATAATGCTCACATTGATCAAACCATTAATTATTATATGCAGAGAAATAATTAGTGACTTATTCAAAGACACTGTAAATATGATGTTCATGTATATAATATAAAATTAAATAAACTCAGGTTCCATTGCTGATAATAATAATCTTGTAAATTTTATTGTGTCTGAACCAAGCTAAATGAAAATATTAATAAAGCCACAGTAAGATTTCTTTAACACTGGTCATTGGTGATTTTCTTCAGTTTTGTATTGGTATATAAATATTTTTTTAGTTGAATCATTAGTATGTCATGTGACCCGAATACTAATGGAGTATCTTCTGATTTTATCTCGCTAATTCAAATCTAACAAAAATCAATGAGCATATGAAGAATATGATAATCCCTCCTTAATATTAATATTAACTCTCATTCTAAAATGAATGACGTTTCTCCTATTATTAAATTCATTTGATTCATTTACATTGAAAAAATGTTTCCACAAATCACTATTTTAAATTTAATATCTGAATATGAATGACTCCTAGCATTTTAGTTTAATTATCTAACTTCTCCACATATTTTTCAGAAATATTATTCACATGGATACTTAGGAAAAATGCTATACTTATATACTCAGAAATCTTCAAAATGTGGACCTGGAGAGAAATGTCAAAAATGAAGTGGACAAAGGAAAAGATGAAGTATTAAGAATATTTTAAAAATATGTAATGCTCTTATTTATCTCCCCCTTTATCTAAGCCATGAGTGAAAATCTAAGTTGCATTAAATTGCAAGTAATTCCAACTTCCTTATCTCTTTAGTGACTTTAGTCTTTGTACTTCTCTCAGTAATACAGATATAATTCAACGTCCTGGAACTTGACTAAATTTAATCAACTTTATCTTATGAGTTAAAGTCCGTTGTAACAGGAATGAGATATAATGAGCGTTTTTTGTCAATTCTGTCATGTAAAATACAGTACTTGAATATAACAGAAAGATATCAATCCATCTTGCATAAACATAGCTGATAGGCATTTGTACTTGGAAAGCCTAATTTTTCCCATTTCAGTTGATCTTCAGAAAAGTAATAACACTTTTACCGTAATTTTCCAATCATAATATGCAACCTATATAATATGCACCCATGTTTTGTGAGTGAAATGTGAAAATTGTCTTATCACCATGTATAATACGCAACTCATTTTTTGTAAAAAGATCACTGTAATTTTTCACTGAGTTATTAGCAGTATCGCGACAGTCTTGCGTTGCTGCCAAGTGAGATTTGTGCGAGAGTGTTTACAAAGACTTTACGTCTATATAGTTTTGTCTCTCACTTTAAAGATTGATACAATGTATAAAAATGTCACATTGTGTAATAATCTGGTCAGTTGGAATAACAGGCCTTGCCGCCGAGCAAGATAGTTTACATGACTATCATGTCTAGTTCTGACTCTGTCTTCAAACAAGCCAGTTGAGGTATGTAAAATAATATTTGTTGCTCATGACTTGCATTTATTTTTTCTTAAAAAGCGTGGCTATAGTGTTGCCTCACAAATGCCATGGATGGTTCTGAAGATGACATCACATAGGATGATGATTTCACCGAAGTGGATAGTGAGAATGAAGATGACGTTCTTGGCGATGCCATTTATGTAGACGATGAGAGAGAACACAAAATCATCAACGAACTATTTGAGGGCAGCAATAATGAATTCAGAGGCTAAGATTCAGAAAGCTAAAAGTAAATAAATAATTATTCTTATTTTTGTTTTTGAAAAACAATACTTAAAGGAATATTATCAAACTGCATTGAAATGTATGATCTATTGGTAAAAATATCTCCAAAAATATAGATTATTTCCTTACTGAAAAAAAGTTGTATGTGCTTGTTACCATCATTCTATATCGACTTCTTACAGAGGATATAGGATATATATAGGAGGATACTAATGTCTGGCCCAAACTACAATAGTTGGAGAGCTGAAATTTAATACAAAGGTGAACCGAGAAAAATAATCGTAGGAATAATTGGAAAATTGCAACAATGTTTATTTTCTTGGCCGGTAAAAATTATAAACAATTTTACTAACATTTCATGGTTTAGCTACTTCTAAATGCTCTATAATACTGAAATTTTTTCTAGAGGCAGAATATGCCAAATAATGAAAATGGGAATATAGAAATTTGAAAATTGTTATTCGTTCGGCCGTAATAAATTCTCAAATGTTTAACAAATTGACTATTGCTTATGCACTTTCTGAAAGTGCAGGAAGCTGAAAATTTCAAACAAGGTAGGGTATGATGCTCCGGTAGTAACTAACATTGAAAATTTAAGAAATATTTATTATTGTGGCTGTTAAAAATTCATAAATTATAAACAATTAAATTTCTATAAATGCACTTCTAGAGGTGCTACATTGATGATATTATGCATAAATGTGAGGTATTAGTCACGAATGAGGAAAACCTAAAAAAAACTAAAATTATACATTTTAGCGGTTGTTTTTACCTCAATAATTTCAAAACAGAAAAACAGGTAATTCGGCGCAGAGATGCAAACATGCGTTTGGAAATTATTTTTCTGCTTCTATTTTTACTTTAAGGTTAGAGAAAATGCTTGCAGAATGCAAGCACACATTCACTAGTATATAATACGCACCTTAACTTTTTGTCAATTTTTTGTGAAAAAATGCGTATTATAATTGGAAAATTACGGTAATATTTTGTGATAGCCATATTATTCATTTTTAAAGCACTTAGGAGATAAATTGTTAGAAAAATTTTTGCATGAAAAGAAAATATGAGCTATCACTACCAGAGTCAGTAAGTTTAGATAAACTGGACTCTTCTCTTCACCATTCTGTTCACTCCCAAGTCCCTGCCATGAGGATGGTTCCTTATAACCAACAATAGCAGAAATACCCGGCATTGCCCATGGAAATTTGGTTCAAATCTGATCGGAATTCTAGATGATACATGGTATTTAAGAATTCACTCAGCCACCATTTTGAATAAATGGGCAGAGAGAAACAAAAGCCACATATGAATTATTTCTGGGAGCCTTCCACAATTGTACCAAATTTGATTCAAAGCAATAGTAGGACTTGGGAAAATACGTATAGTTTAATGTTTAAATCGACTGCCATTTTGAATGAAGCAGACATACAAACACTAAAACCCCGCATCGACCTTCCCCTTAATGCCGCCTACTATCCTGCCAAATTTGATTGGAATCGGTTGATTGTGGGCGTGCATAAAGGAGCCGACAGAAAATGGGCTGCCATTAGCATTAGCATACAAAGTTATTTTGCTTTTTGTACAATTAATATAAAACATTTGGGATTAAAAAGTAGCCTATGGCCTTTCTATTTATGAAGAAAGTATCTGTCAAAAGTTTGATTACTCTAACTTTAACGGTGTGGAAATGTATAGATGCACAGATAAACAAACAAACAAACTTTTATAAATATATAGGAGATAGGTATTAAATCCAGAAATGTTAAATGCAAATGTAAATGATGCCTTGAAGCAATATTGCATAATTTTCAGGATAGCTCTGCAATTACAATAATTGAGGGGTGTGAGGCAAAAACATGGTAACACACAAACTTATCTGTAGTTAGATTGCATACAGAAAAGAAAAAACTTCAATTATGATTTTGGAAATTTGTTTATCATTTGTTGTAGTTCATATTTTTAACGCGTTTATTTATGATTTCCCTTATGGGTGCCCCCCCCCCCACACAACCCCTTCTCCCCTTGGTCTGATTTTGCTTATCTACAAAATTGATCTTATACTTGTATTGAAAGTGACAAATATCAAATTTGAACTTCCTAAGTTAATTTACTCTAGAGTTATCGTTGAAAAACCAAATCGATGCCTCACCAAACTCCCACTTAAAATTTATTTTGAGATACACCACATAGCCTATATTTTAAGCTGGACCAGTCTAAAGATACACTGCAAGTTTCATAAAAATTCAACAAGCCGTTTTTTCGTGATGCGATAACAAACAAACAGACAGACAACAATTCTGCAAACCGGTTCCGTCTTCTTGTGATGCAAAACACACAAAAAAAGTAAAACCCCGACAAAAAATAAATGTACAGACAGAGGTTACAATTTTATTTATATAGATATGTATCAGCCTAAAATATTTTCTAAATTTACTAGCTCTAGAAAATTTTCTTCGTCTTATACAACTTTTTGTATATTTTGAAAATTATGGGTCTTATCATCTCTTTCTCGTGCCAGTCAATTGAAACATACAAATTTGCATTAATCTAAGAATTGTACTTATCAAAAGAATATATGTAAATTATTGTATACACACAAATTCACAGCCAAAACTAATGAATGACATTTGGTTGCTCTTACATTGGTACTTGATGAATAACATGAGAGTACAGTAAGTCCTTGCTATTTATCGTGGATGTGTTCATGAAGGTCATGACAAACAACAGGGATACTAGCCCATTGACTTACATGTGATACATAAAGGATACATCCAACAACAACAACATTTCTACAATAAACTATGTAACATAGATTTATTCATTTTTTACATTAATATCTTAGAAAAAACAATGTACTCTCAATGTATCATCCAATATGGAAGAGTAAGAATCTACTTGATTTTTAATTTCTCTACCCTGAGTAACCTACGTCTAATGACTTGAACACCACATTACAAACAGGCTTTTCTCACTGTAGTCCTGTGCTTGTAGATTTTCTGAATAACCAACATTTCCATTTCCCTGTTCAGTTTTCTCCATGCAGGAGAGTCTTTTACAAACGAACAGTTTGACTTTTTTGGGTTAATATATTTTTTAATAATTACATGGGTACTTTATTTTCAAATGGTGTATTGATGAAACAATGAACAATGGAGTGATGAATAAAAGAGAATTACTGCATTCCTCAATTCTAAAGAGAAAAATCATAGTGTTAACTTTTATTTTATGGATTTTGTGCTAGTCGTCATAATTCTCTAATTCATATATTGATAACTGGTTTTTATTTCAAATCAAAACAAACGTATCAATTAAATGATGCAAATAAATTTTATATCTATTCTATCGGTCTATATATTAATAATTTGTTGACCTCCATCACGCCTGGCAGCACTTTTATTGGTTGGCTAACCAGCCAATCAGAGATCGAGATTTCATTGTTGAGGAATGCGAATGGATAATATTAAAATAACTTTAAAGTAAGTATATGAAATTTAAGTTTTTTCGTTATATAAATTAATATTGCAACTTTAACAATCATTGAGAACATTTATCATCTTCATTCATTTTGAAATTAATGTTGCATTGTTGTAAATTGAATCTTATCTTCAACAGTGTGGTTGTTCTTTAGAAATGTATGATGGAATGACTAGACCAGACTTAACGCAAAGTATTAGTAATCATGTTATTCAAGAGGAATTGCACTGTGGTCGACAAGAAGAGCGTTCTGCTTTATTAAATAGAGATCAATTAACAATTTTCAATACAATCATGAAGGCACTTGATAACAATAACATTCGATTGTTTTTTGTTGGTCCCGGTGGTACTGGAAAGTCATTTCTTTTTAATACAATACTGAATAAATTAAGATCCAAAGGAAAAATTGTAATTGCAGTAACATCATCTGGTGTTGCTATTACTTTACTCAAAAATGGTCAAACCGTTCATAGTAGATTTAAAGTTCCTTTGAATAAGTAAAGTAAATATCATTCAGTCTAACATATTCAGTATTTTTTTTAGATTTATGTATTTGCATCCATTCATGTAACATGCTTTCTCTAGTTTGAATATTTCATACAATTTATCTACTCATATATTATTAAAAAGGATATGCTATCAAATCTTCTTTTCAGTATGGAGAAAAACATTAAAGAGATTAAAAACCTTTATATCACAAGCACATACAACAGTGAAATTCAGCATATTTAAAAAAAATATACTCCATGATGAACATTTATAATCATACTAATGTGGAAATAAACTAGGCTTCATTTAAATTTTTACATCACTGCTTTTCTTACTATTAGCCCAAATAATTATATGCATATGTTTTTTTTTAGTAATATCCAGGGTCCAATCCAGAAAATTTCCATAGGAGGGCAACTGCCTCTTCCCCCTCCTGAATCCGCCGCCTTTATTATGAAAATTCCTACCTGTCAGAATCATTCCTTATTGTCTATGATAAATCTGGTTGAATTTATAATAAAATTCCAAATATGTTTGTTGCAATAAAGAATTGCAATCTAATACAAAGTGGAATGTTATATTTAAATTTAGCATGATTAGGTAATGTGTTACTTCATCTTTGTAGCAGTCATCTTTATGCCTGGAGATGTACCATTTCTTGAGTAGTAAAAACTCCTAAAATTAATCTATGCTCCTCAGGGCTGGGACTAGGGTGGGGCGAGTGGGGCTCTTGCCCCAGGCGCATTATTTTAGGAGGCGCCGAAATTGTGATTATATGTGTATGTATTTTACGATATATAAACATATAGATTTGAAACCATAAAATTAATTGAAATGACGTGATAAAGTGAGATTGGCAGCGACGGGCAGACACTAATTATAATGAATATTTTTTACATGTCATAAAACACAGGGTTTGCACTAGGGGTGCGATTCATGTTCTTTGCCCCAGGCACCCAAATACCTAGTCCCGGCTCTGATGTTCCTAATGCAGCTGAAAATCTGCCATTTATGTAGTATGTTCACTTCATCTTTCTCAGTCATGACACCATAATTCAAGCATCATTTGTCATTTTGCTTTTATCATTAGCTTTTTTATAGGTAGATTTATAGATTTTTTGTTGTTTGTATGCTATGTAAATAAATTTTGAATGGCTTGCTACTTTTTCAAAGGGTCGTAATTAATTCTATAAATTTAAACAATATGGTCACAGTATACTAATTACAAAATTGATCAGGAAATTAATCAGAACAAATATTTAATTAATTACAAATTATAGAGATAATGTTTCATAATGGAATCAAGTCAAACACACAGTTTTGAAAAATTGGACATTAGGACAAATCAGTATGTCTGGTCATTCTCCACAAATCTCACATTTTTTGACACTCAAGTCAACCATTGAAAAAAGCCCTTCATTCCTTTTTACCATACAAAAGTGTTCTTTTTAATATCAAATGCAGTTTCAAATTTTTCAATAATAATGTAATTATATAATAAAACATTTCTTCTTTCTATTTTTAAAGATTTAAACTATTGTAACCTTTTATGCCTAATTTTAATTAAAAGATTTCTTAGTATGATCAATGATCCATGACAGACATAGGGGCAGCTACTTTTCAGTTTAAATTCTCATATTTTTTGTGATGCATTTTATGGCTAGCAGAGTTATACTGATTAATTAACCAAATTAGAAAAATATATATGCTGTGATTGCAAAACAATTGCAAAGATTAACATGTTTCTATGAAACATAATAATTTTAAATTAAATGTCACCTTCAATTCACTTATTAAAACAGCATGTCACACTGATGCCTATAATCATTTGTGAAAGTCATAGAAATAATGTTCTTTTTCTTTACATTGTGAATGGAAAGCATAAGCTTTATGTTGAGAGGATACCGAGTCCAACCAATAAGAGCAATATGAAATTATTTTTAAAAATTAATGATTATACAATATAACGTTACTGGCACCAATACTGTATTACTGATAAGCTTTTTTTCTAATCACCACTTCCTTTGCTATAAACCAGGGGTGGCCAAACCTCGGCTCGCAAGTCACATGCGGCTCTTTTAATTTAGTTTGTGGCTCTTTTAAATAATCATTCAACGTTTTTCGCCAGTAGTGTGACTTGAGACGTTTTGGGGATGCCTAAGGGACATGCAATACATCTGAATTGCTTCGGATACAGGTCATGTACTGTTTGTAAATTCATGAGCACAGAATGTGTGATGCGGCTCTCGAACATCTTAAGATTATGGTATGCAGCTCCGAGGATAGCTAAGTTTGGCCACCCCTGCTGTAAACCAAAGATTAGTATTTACCCTTTGGTGGGTCAACAAAGCAAAACTTACATCGCATTTCTCAGCAGCAGCTGGTAACTATCAGGGTTTAAAATATAAACTTTTTGATATTCTTTTCAATAAATAATCCCATTGCATATTTTAAAACGCTTGCTTCTATGACATTTATTGTTACAGAATTAGCTTGTAGAATACTTTTAATAGTAATAAAATAGTATGGAACCTTTTCACAAAGAAGCATAGAGGTTTCATTCACAAATGTATAGACTGCAGGTTAAAAAAGTATAAAACAGAAACCTGCTGTTTTTCTCTCATTCCATAGAACATTTTCTCTGGAACGTGCTGTTTTGGCCAAAGTCAACATTCACTCAATGATCCTCATTCCCACTGTTAGAAAGATGGATGAATAAATAACATTCATTTTCATTCCTCAATTCATAACTTATATTTAGTGTACTTTACTTAAGTGCCACCTCTTGGCAGCTAGCAATTTTTACTTCAAACTGAAATGATTATTATTGCTTAGAATCTAATTAGGAGAGAATATTAAAGATATTTTATATTATTAGTTATAGAAGTGCAGCTAAGGATAGGTGACTTGTAAACAATTTTAAATTTAGCAGTGTCTTTATGAATTGTAACAAATTTTGCCATCTAACAAATAACAGAATTTTTCATTTTCATAAATCGATGCCATTAATATATATTCGATAATTATTAAATACACAGAGTAATTCATGTCGGTTACAAAATTGAGATGCATTTCTTACCAAGTCTCTTTATAACCAACAAAAAGTTTATGGTTTACAATACTTTTCACAATGTATACTTTGCCAATAATATCCTTAATTGTTTCAGACACTGATCTTGTCATACAACACTCCAGTCCCCAAAATGTTCCAGGCAACTCTTCGTTGAATGTCTGTAAAAGGTCGCATACCCTTCTAAATAGCAACACTATGAAAGTCTGTCAATTAATAAGGCATAACGTTTGCCGGCGTAACAACGGGAAATAATATGTAAAACATTATCATTAACTTAGTATTTTTTATTTTCTGGGAAAAAACATGGTTAATACAAGTATAGGGCAAGTCTATTAGCAGAAAAGAAACAGTGAAAAGTAATTCAATAAGCATACAATATACAAATTATGCCTAAGTGAGGCATATATAAGTTATAGAAAACAAATGGCAATAATGTAAAAGTAAAGGATATAGTTTCAAAATTGAGCCTAAATCATCTATACATAAACTACACATTAATTATTCAGATATCATTAAGATAGTTCTGTATTGAATAATATTGTTTAGTTAGCAACAGATCCTTGACCTTCTTCTTAAAACAGACAGTATTGGGTATAGATGTCAGAGATTGGGAAGTTTATTGAAGAAGCTTCTGCCCATTGCTTTTGGTCCCTGAGCTGATAAATTGAGTTTTATATGTTGTAAATGTAGATTGTTTTTATTTCTGGTGCTGCAAGAATGAATATTAAGTTTTTTTGGAAGGAGTTGATATTATTTTTAGTATAAACTAATAGGCATAAGATATAAATGCATGGAAGAGGGAGGATATTTAGTCCCTTAAAAATGGGATGGCATGGACTATTGTGAGGTTTCCATGCGATGATGCGGGCGGCTCATTTCTGCAGTTTAAATGTTTTGGTATAAAAAGATGTGCAGCCCCAGAAGGTAATGCTGTGACAAGAGATTAAAATTTTCCCAAAATAGAGAGTGGGTAGAATATCAGTGCTGGTAGTATGTCGCATGTATCGTAAGATATAACAAATTGATCTCAGTTTACTAGCTAGATGATTGATATGTACATCCCAGGTAAGATTAGATTTGATGTAAAAAAATTTTGTTGTACTCACTTGGGCAACTGACTTTTGATTTATCATTGTTGGGAAGGTTTTTGACATAACTAGGGGAGAAATAGATTGATTGAGATTTATCTGTGTTTAGGGAAAGACACTTATCTTGACACCAGGAAGCGAGGTTACAAATGGTTTGGCTATAGTTGTGTAACAGGATGTCACGAGGAGGAAAGTAAGACGTTAGTGTCATCTGCATAAAGTAGGGTTTCTGTGCCACGTGCTTTACTGAGACACAGTGGAAGGTCGTTGACGTAGATAAGGAATAGAACAGGTCCTAATATGCAGCCTTGGGAAACACCTAAGGTTGATATTTTACTGGATGAAGAAAACTTCACACCATCACTGGTCAAAACTATAGCTTGGGAGCAGTTGTAGAGAAAGGATTTAATCCAATCATTGGGTGGACCTCTTACGCCTATTATGAGTAGCTTTTTAAGCAAGAGTTGGTGATTTGTGGTATAAAATGCTTTACAAAGATCAAAAAACAGACCTAGCCTCATTGTTATGATCCAGAGGATTCAAAATCAAGTCAATAGCTTGGTAAATTGTGGTAGTTGTTGAATATTGTCATCTGAAGCGATGTAAGCTGGTGGATATTAGATTACTTTTTCTAGATAAGAAAACAACCTAATGTAGAAGACTTTTTCAAAAACTTAAGAGCTGATTCTGATTTCACTTGTTGAACCTATAATTTTATAGACAGGTATAATTTTAGAAGAATTAGCATAGATGGAAACCTATCTAGTCTTAGTGATTCATTGATGATGAACTGCAAAGGAGATTTTATAAATTCAAAAGCATGCATAATTCGCCAATATTGTATAATTCGCGGGCACAATAGTCTTAAAAATAAAATTTGGAACTAAAAAGTTCAAAATTACGAGCTGGCTACTCATATTTAATCTTTAGTTAACTAAGTCAGCATTTTCGGTTTGTTTGTAAACTTGAGGCATATCAAAGACACGCCCCCTTCAACCTTTCTCAGGCGGCCATGCTTATGTCATTATTCTTCCTTCACATTGACGTTAAGTTTTACATTAGGCGCCGTTTCACTGATTTATAGTATATTATCCTACGAATATACCTAAATGGCTTCAATAAAAATATAATTACAATATTTATTAAATTAAGGAATGAATATTGTTGTTTATATCCGAAACTTAAACTTTTCCTCGAATGTAGCTCCTCATGGGGGCGGTAACTTTTATTCTCTTCCATATCGTTTTTTCTCTTTTCACTAGTAGCAACGCCGTCTTGTCTTGCGGAACAAACTGAATTGTCGGACAAAAGAACCTCAAAAGCGCGAATCATTTTAGCGGACGACGGAGTTTAAGGATTTTCGAGTAGAAATTTAGGAATGCGAAAATATGGGTGCTATCACGAAGGAAAACAGTGCATAATAATTCATTTGAGTGAAAATGAGGAATGTCACTTAGAAAGGCACAGTCGGTGATTAAACGGAACGCAAAAAAGAGTGTGTATTAAACATTGAATGTGAAACATCACATCGGGCAGGTAGATTGGAATGATTATCCATTCATAGGCAACTTTAATGGAATGACATGCATAAATTAGACCGTTCAGTCATGTTTAATAAGTAAAGGTGATATATCTGTCCGCCGGAGGCGACAAATTGAAAATCTGTCTTCTTTAGTCTCGTGCTTAGTATTGAAAAATTAATGCATGTATGTTTTGATTTGATACTTTTAGTATTAACACAATATACGATCTTTTCTTCAGTGTTGGACTCAAATTAAAAGTTGTAACTCATGAAAGGAGTTCCGACGCCACCGGTTCGCTTAAACGGCGTTGTCTGCTGACATTCTCCGCTAAAGTGTAGAAGCCGTCCTTGGGAAATGTGTTCGATTTCAACCGTCATCTTCTGAGAAGTTCATTCAAGATTGACCTATTCTAAATAAGCTCGGTTGGGATTCTTACGTCTGATAGCTATCATGATAACTCGGAACTCCACTGGAGAAAAGAAAAGGTCAGTGCAGAAATAAACTTTAATTTGTGATTTTTTATAATAAAAAGCACGATTATCATGGCACATTCTTTGATATTGTCACATTAAAATATTCATACAGGGCTCTATATTTTCATTTTCGATTTCACATGATAAGAATTTGAATTGTTGACATACTTAGTGATTTTTAAAAATTTGAATCCATTGAGCGTGAGTTTATCATTGAACTCTTAAATTAAATTTATTTTGCTGTTTGTGCACCTTAAAATTTGTGTGCCTTAACTTACCTTCTTAAGTAAAATCTTGAATTTTCGTTGTAAAATATATATTAAGTAAATTTCACCGTCAAAATATTTGTATTCTGTTGGAATAATACTTCAATTTACTCCAACATTTTTCTAAAAGATACTGTATTGAGATGATCGATCATAACAAACGATTTGTGATGTTTATGATTCAGTTGCATTTTCATTACTGTTGGCTAATATAGATATATATACAGAGAATGTTTCACAAGAAAAAATAAATTCAAGTTTTGATTAAATCATTCCTGAGGTATAGTTTTTACCGCCTAAATATGTACTGCAAGATATAGCGCCAGTGATTTGTCTGATTGACGCGAGATGTCACAAAACGTCACTCCCGTCAAAATTTCATGATGCGCTGCTAGAACGCGGCATTTTTAAAGCAGTCATTGCACATTTTCGTAAAAAGCAGATGTATTGAAGCAAGGAGTTGAATGCTACGATTTACTAATGTCAATATTGAAAATTTTTGACAGTGGACTTTTCATTGTTTGGACTACTATTCAATGGCAAAATGTCGTTACTCCATTTGCGGGAAACTATGATAAGCTGTATGGAGAGTTGTAAATTAATTTTTTCCGTCATCATTTTTCACATGTAGTGTTTATGCATGTGCGAAGCTTAGAATAAAGTAGGCGCGTTTCTCTCGGGAGATTTGTTTTAGTGAGTTGGCAGTCCTGATTAAAATTCTGTATTATACCACTGAATTTCAGAACTTTTCTAAACACCCTATATAATACCAGATTACATAATAACACAGTTAAAGTTTTCTAATTTTATTTACAGTAAGGTTGATTGATAATACTCGAGCATGCCTCTTTTACTCCGCATTTTAATACGAATGTAATCCTGACTCAGAGTCAGTTATATGACTCATATGACATTTTTGTTTTGAATTTCAATAACACCTCAGATTAACAACGCCTAAATGGATGCGTCCATATAATACTGGTATTAAGCTGACTTTTTTATCGCAATTTTCTAAAAAACTGAGCATGCCATAAAAAGTCGTTATTAGACGAAATATTTGCTTTATTCTCCTATCAAACTTACGTTAATAAATTATTTTCTAGGATAAATATTTTGCTTTTAGCAAAAAATTAATTAGTTCCAGTTGTATAAGATTTAATTGAGCTAACTGCCGTGTGTCATTTTCGTCTTCTTGTTTAATATAAATCCTCTTTGTATGCGTACAAATGTGTAAAATAAAATAGGCGCTTATAAAAAGAAATGCCAAACAAGGTTTTGAGTAGCGTAAATTTTTCTTGGGGTGTTAATCGAAAAAGTTGCTAATCTGTGGATAACACGACCAAAGTTTTTTTTTACCTTTTTCTTTTATATTTGATAAATTTGAATATATTATCGACTTTTTATTTTCATCGCTCTAACGATGAAATTTGCACTGATTAATCATCATATATAATATATCAATTTCCGAATACAGAAAAATGAAATTGTCTGTAAACATCCATGGGTTTTTTCGGCTTAAACTTCTCCCGTGCAAAGCTTCCAGCTTCCAGCATAGGTCGCCCGTATAACTTTTCGATTATTTGCGTCACTTCTTGTTGTTAGAGTGCTATTTACTTCCCCAAGCCTCCATACACTGTTAATACATTTATTTCCTATTACTTAAAAGTCTTCTGCTTGTTGAATGGCCGCACCATCCTTTTTTCAACGTCACCATTATTTAATGGATAAAGTTGTTATAGTTAGGTGAAAGAAATGTGAATAAAGGAAAGGAACTACGGAATTTGAAAGACGATTCATTTAGATTATACGGATTATTTCAAATGGTTCCAGAATTGTTTTTAAAATCAAAGATGAAGTCATAAAGTGGATAAATAATGCGTGTTATGGCGTGTCTGAGGATGAAGTTGCAGGTTGTTAAACTAAGTCCATGAAAAGGATGGGAAAACCTTCAATAATGTACATCAATAAAGAGCGACTCCTAATATTGAGACCAAATTATCTACTACTAGCGGAATTTCCCGTTGAATTTCAACGGATTTAGTGAAGCTACTACAGCACAACATACAAACTCTTTAAAATACCCATATAGTAGAAACTTTTTAAATTACAATTAGCTTTTCTTAACAGTTAATCATATTTGCTTGTAACAGTCCGTTTCCGAACGTATTGCATTCAAATATAACGATAATTGTATTTCCTATCATATATATCACTTTCGCCAAATCCAGCTTCATTTCTTGTGTAATTATGCCTATGAAATTTTTACATTTATGTCTTGTAAGCAAGAAACCCGTGAAACAGTTGTCCATGATTGAACACTGACTCCGGTAAATGTACACCAGATACGTGAACCTATTTACGTTAATAAACATTAAAATGTAGAATATAATGATTTTAGTTACAAAAAAGGCTATGTATAAAGATTGACATCGATCGTTTCATTGCTTAAATAAAAGTGCGAAGCGAATAACGCTAAACTTTCGTCTATTTGTAAGCTTCATCGAAGCTAATTGAATCGGAGGTAACAACGACGGCCGACTTGGCAACGCTCGGGAGGGGTACGAAAAATCCACAAAATTTCGAAACAAATAGCGTATTTCTGAAAACTTCGACAGTTTAACATGTAAACATCGCAGGAATAAGATAATATAGAGTTTTATTCGTCGAATAAACCGAAAACGAAAAAACTCGGTCCATATTTACGTATTTTGATGCTTGAAGGAAGAATACCTTGCAAGTCAAGAAATCGATTCGTACGTGTTATCTTATGGAAAATGTTAATCCCCTATATTGGCAGCACTGATTAATCCCGGTTGACCAAACCTTGACCATTCACTAAGTTAGGATGTAAAATATCACACAAATACTACTTCCTTTTAAAGATTTATAAACTTTAATTCGAATGCCACAAAACGTCGAGAACATTTAAAGACAACTAACAATAAGGTAGGATGTAAGGAAGAATCGTACCAAATTTGGTTATTCTAGCTTCAATCGTTTAGGAGGAGTTCCATGAACAAACTAACAAATCAACAAACCAACAAACACACCCTTCAAAATATATTATAGGAGATATATTTTAAAGAGTTTGTGGGTGGGTATGTATATTTGTTCATGGAACTCCTCCTAAACGATAAAAGCTAGAACAACCAAATTTGGTACACTTCTTCCTTACATCCTAACTTAATGTATGGTCAAGGTTTAGTTTCTCTCCGTTACTTTGATTCGAAATGGCGAACGATTTAATCATCTAACGCCACGTATTTTGCCGCGTCCTGCAACTTAGAAACATGGTATGAACTTGAGTTTACAATTAGATGATTCTATGCAGGAAAGAACAAAGTTTATTTTTGTTGAAGACAGAATCCGAATCTTGGTCGAATTAGCGAAAAAATGCTTCTAAAATCAGAAAAAGACGTGATTTTATCAGTTTTACTAGCAGAAATGCCCGTTGAATTACAGCGGATTTAGTGAATCTAAAACTTGGACCGTGTAACATGTAAACATCGCAGTAATAAGCTTTAAGCGTCGGATAAATCAAAACTGAAGAAAACCGCTCCGCATTTACCTATTTAGATGAACGAAGGAAGAAAATCTTGCACTGGAAAAATCAAAAATTACGTGTAAAATTGTGGAAAAATACGTAATTATTGAATTAAGCTCTCCTTCCCCCAAATTATTTATCGTGTTATAGCCCATGTTACCCGCAGGGTAAAATTACATACCTATACGAAGTTTCGTGACGATATCTTCAAAACGAAAACTGTAAGTAAAACCAACAGGAACACAATCTACAGAAAATGGATGAACAAAGAAACAAACAAAATTAATTAATTTAACGAAAGACAGAAAAGTAAATAGAGAACGTTTAAGAATCACACAGTTAATATTATCGTCCGACTATTAACTCAATTCTCTCATCCTGGAGTTCTGTTACGAGAAAATTGTTTACATCCATAATACTTTGGAAACAATGAAACGATGTATCCAATCACAATTTGTGGAAAATCTACGTCTAATTATTTAAGTTACTTACGTAGTTTTAAAAAGTTTGCTTTGGAGTACTCTACGCCACACGAGAATATCATTAAAAACCATTTATTGTAATATTTCAATAAAAATCAACAAATATTTGGTTGCCATGTAAACAAAACAAAATCGCACACACAAATTGAAAAACGATACTACATTAAATATAAAGGCATTGGACTCTCAACTTCGGCGACAATGGGAGTTGTCATGGTAGCTTATAATGGGTATTGTCATAAAACTGTTAAAATCACGTATTTTTCTGATTCTAAACACATTTTTACGCCAATTCGATCAGGATTCCGATTCTGTCTTCAATAAAAAGAAACTTTGTTCTTTCCTTCATTGAACCATCTAAATCTCAGGTTCGTACCATGTATCTAAGTAATTTTAAAATTCATCTGAAAAATAAGCTGCACTCATCCTTATGTTATTCAAATGGAGCAGAAGTTTTTTTTAAAATTAGAAAGGTCAATCATATCGGTTTAAAACCTGACTAAATCACTTAACTCTTTATTCCGGTTAAAATGACACATTCCTCTTGTTTCTACGTGCTGTAGTTGCTGAGTTATAAAAAAACATACAAACAAACACTTTATAGATATCTATAGACTATAAATAGATGACAATATACCAAATGTAAACTACCATGACATGTCGCCGAAGTTGAGAGTCCAATTTATGTTTATGGGAAAAATTTTTAACGTAATATCGTTTTTCAATTTCTGTGTGCGATTTTGCTTTGTTTACATGGAAAACAAATATTTCTTGATTTTTATTGAAATATTACTAATAAACTGTTTTTAATGATATGTTCGTGTGGCGTAGAGTTCTCCAAAGCAAACTGTTCTTAAAAATACGTAACTTAAATAATTAGACATTTTTCAAAAAATTCTGATTGGATAAATCGTTTCATTTTTCCAAAGTATTATTGATATAAACAGTTTTCCCGTAATCTATATATCCGGATTATCGTGTCCCGTGGAAGATAGAGCGAATGAGAGAAAGATTTGTTCTAGCAATGAAAACAAATATGTCATACAAACCAAGCTCATAATATTTTTGCGTGTTGATTTATGCATTTTGTTATTTGGTGAAATGAAGGAGCGATTGCAACATTTATTGAGGCCTACTTACCCTCTGGCAAACTGGACGTGTGACTTAAATCAACTTTCAATATAATACAAATATAATGATAACGATATAGTATTAGCTTTTTTGTGAGCTGTATTAAATGTTGACAATGTACCATTCATATTTTCAACAAAACCTTTTGTTTAATGGCTCCCCTTCATTTATGGCTTAGCATTGTTGGCAGAGCTGGATCTTACGTGAGTGGTATGATACGAAATAAAATTAACGAGTTTTTTTTATGTTGTGCTGTAGTAGATTCACTAAATCCGTTTAAATTCAACTGGCACTTCCGCTAGTTTCCAGGATATCGATTTTCTCACAGTGTGTGCCACTATCGACTATGTTACCTTTTAATTGCCTAGTGTCTAGTATGTTATATTGATTATGTACATTATTATTGTTTTATACTAAATTAGGTTATTCTGTATTTTTGTGTGTTAAATTATGGATACTACTTATCCTGTATTTTAGTGTGTTAAATTATGGGTACTATAGTATCCACGTCCGCATCACCTAGGTACCGAAGATATTGACGAGCCTTCGGCTCGCTGTTTTAATGCGTAGTCGGCTCCGGAACCGTAGTCGCCCGGAACCAAAGAAACCCTCCACGTTGTCCGGAGATTGGGTTTGTAAATGTTGAGACAGGCCAATCAGTTTTTGTCCGGAGATTGTAAATTTAAGATCGATATTTGTTTATAGTTACGTAAATAGTAACATAATAATGAAAATAATTTAGCACATTAAAATACAGTAGGTTTTCAATAGTAATGATTTAACACACTAAAATACAGTATAACCTACATTATATTATTCTGTTTTATTTTACACTATGTATGCTATATTATTTTTCCCTCTGTTCCATTTTATGTGTTTCATGTATATTTCCTTTCATCCTGCCAGATTTTTCTATATATCTTGTAAATATTATGTCTATATCTTTATATGTATTGTGACGACGGTACAGTTGATTGTATTCAAGTTTTCTCCTACTGTACACATTATTTAATATTTCATTTTTATACTAACTGTCTAGGGGTTTCGCAGGTTTTTCACACTCCCCTTCTCAGTGAGTGTTTTCCTGTGTGCGTTTTACTAGTTAGGACAATTTTGTTCTTATCTAGATTTTCCCCACAAATTAAAATCTATCTTAAACTTACCATTTCTCATTATGTTCGGCTTTAATACTGTTCTGTACTCTTGTAATTTGTATTCTAACTTCATTTGAAACTATCTGTATTGACAAAGGATTAAATGTAAGAATGGACCTTATGGTCTAAATTTCGCCTCAATAAAGACGTGTATCTATCTATCTAGTGCAAAATATTTCCGAGTTATTGTCACTTATTTAATGCGCTGCACCAACGATTAATTCTTCGTGAAAATAGGGTCAGATATGTAGTATTTAGATCATGACGTAGGTTAAGCGTAATTTACTATTAAGTAACGAAAGGTCCTAAACTATGCATATAATGATTAGGTTTATGCAGTCTACATTCTCCCTCGAAGATGTTTTTATTTTTAAATGTAAAGTAAAAATTTATCTTTTAATTTCTGAAAATTACGTATTTATTCTCTCCTTAAGCTGGTATTTATGAAGAATTATCCCTCCTAACCATTTTCATACTTTGATAGAGAGTTAAAGAGTAAATAAAATGTTGCTCAGTGTTCGGAAGAAGTTCTTTATGTTTTATAAAATTTGCTTTAATTTACCAATTAATTCTATGTTATTATATGTTTTCGTTTTGTCGTTTGAGAAATCATTAAAATTTTGGTATAAAATGCTCGATCGGTAGCATTTCTACTCCCCTCGTTGCATTTTTCAAAGTGTCTCAGTATAGCTTTAAAAAACTTAAAACTAAATGTACAGAAAAAATAAACTGGAGAATCGCATAAGCCGTAGATTGAGGGTTAGTACGCCTATGTTAGTTACATAAATTTTTCACTGCGTGCACTTTTTAATCTTATTGAACAAGTGGCGCCTTATTTGAAGTTATAGTACTAATGTTTGGTTGGTGCAAGAGAAATGTTAGCATGTTTACATAGGTCTGGTTTTATGGTATATGTAACGTGTATCGCGGATTGGAATCCTTGGGCATGAAAGTTTGCGCTTGTTTTTTTACTTTTATGAACCCATTGTAGAATATTGTGAATGCTTTGACGATTTAATCAAAATAAAACAAATAAAAATGCGTGTGTTATAGGAAAAATAGAATTCTTTGATAGGTCAAAATCAAAAATCTGAATTGTTCATTTATAAGCCGCCGACGCCCACATCCATTCTGTGTATCTATAGTTTTCAATGGGGTTAATGTATTGTATGTACAAGTCATTTAAATTGAGAGGTTTTCGCGGTTGGCTCATGCAAGCCCGTGTGTTTTGGTTGTACGTCGTGCTACTTTTCCATTGACCTCCTGATGAGAGAAAACTTTACTTTCTTTCCTGCGGAGAAAAAAAATTCTTATCTCGCGCAATTCCAGTGACAATACACAATTTTAACGATCGATTTCAAATAGCGAATAGCTTTCCTTAAAGTGCTTTGGTTTTCTTCTTTCACTTAGTAAATCCATAGAATTCTTACTATAATTTATTCATCGGGCGTAAACACTGGAAAATTGTAGGTGTCGAATTTATCGGCGAAGTTACTTTTAAAGTGTTGTATAACCGTCCAACATTTCATCGTGGGTGCTATAGTTCACGCTAAGGAAAACAATATTTTTGACGAACTGTGTCGTGTACAAGAATGGCGTTTGAAAACGTATCAAATTAGCAGAGAGAAATCAAATAAATTTGAATACGTTTGGCATTCTAAAAGTTAGGCTGGAATAAATTTAGCATTTAGGACGCTTTACGGATAATAAAAAGCACTAAGGGAATAAATCAGTTGAGAAAATGCTGCGACGTGATCTTAAACGGTATCATTACACTATTTAAAAATCCAAGTTTGTAACGCATTTAATTCGTCAACCGCGAAAACTCTCGCTCCGCGGAAATCATTCTTCTAAAGTAGGCACCTGATCATTTGATAGTCAGAATTCCAACATCCACAGCTCTATAAAAAAATCATCGATTCAGAAAATATGCTTTAGAACCGTATTCCAATCAAACCAAACCTCATAGAAGTTTAAATATTTAGTAACCGATCAAGATGTCCAGTATTAACGCTTAGCGCTCAACAAGAGGCACATCAGAGACGAAATTTTCCATTCGGGAGCGATGCAATAAGAGAGAAAATCGACGACACTCGTTTGTGAACTCACTCATAAGGGCAATGTCTCCGTCAAATTAAATTCGCGCCATAATACAAAACTCCGTATTATTCCGCCTTAATCACACCGCTTGTCTGCCTTCTCGATAACTTTTCGATGTTATTCGTTCCTCGAGAAAGATGTTTTCTGATGAGGTCCCTTGAAGACTAGATGGTGAGCGGGGGAGGGAGATAGAGAGAGCGAGAGGGGGGGGGGAGGGGGAGCGAAGGTAGGGAAAGGAAGGAGGGAATAGTGGTGGAGGAGATGATATGAGCGGATGAGGCGAGGTATGTGGGAGAGAGGGGAAGGGGAGGGATTGTGGAGAGGTGGAGGTCGGTGGTCCCCTCTCCGGCCTTCTCAGGAGCCAGAGGAGAGGTCTGTCATGGGAGGAGTCCTTGAAGAGATCTCCTCTCTTTTTTAGTCGAACGAGCGTGGGTGGGGAAGGAGGGGGAGGAGAGGAAATGGGAGGGAGGGGGTGGAGAGAAACGCGTCGAGGAGTTTCTGGTAGGGAGAGAAGGAATCCCGTGAGAATAATCAAACGAGTTTCGGAATTCGCCCGAGTCCGACATCCCGCCTTTTTTTTCCCCTCCGGTCGCGCTCCGGCGGTGACGCGCGCTCGTGTCCATCGAGTCTGGCCTTTTGACTCCACTTTCCGAAGTTTTAGGTTGATTTTTTGAGGTCCTCGCTCGGCGTTGTTTTTTTTTTCGAGTCGCCTCCTCTCGTTTACCCCATATTTACTCTCGGGAGGGTAGCGGTGGGTCAACTCGCCATTATTGCTCATTTGGTTGAGGCCTCGATAAACGGAAATGTCATAAAATCAATGAAAAATATATTTTAATTTAAACATTGTTTGTATGTATCAATAAAAGCTAGATAATATTTTTTTAAATATATCGTTTAGTGAATGGGAATTTTGAATGCGATGGTTTGCTCGAAGCAAGTATCACCCAGCTTTTAAGAGAAAATCAAGGTCGGTCTGATTTAAAAATCGATTTTCAACTGTTGATGCGAAACATGAGTTGATAACATAAAAAAACGTTCGTTATAAGCGTTTAAATTGATAATTTTACTAGTTAGACGCTATAAGTACATGTACTTAAAGTCTTCAACACATATACTAGTACCGTGAAACAACAGATATAGCATATAGCTTAACAGTAAAAATTTAAGAAGGAAAGAGGTGTGCGTCGCAGTAAGTAATTGCAATGCGAAATTTGGTGCAGGATAACTTTCTTGGATGGTTATCGTAAATACTTTTTCCATTCGCTTTTACTGCAGTGACTGCCACGCATGCTTCAGATTCGTTTGTTTTGATCTTTTATTGAATCCATATTAACGAGCTCATTGCATTTTTTATAATTCAGTCTTTGGGATGTTTATACATGACATGTAGATGATAGTGTTGCGTATAATACTACTTATCTCTAAATGCTCTTCCCATTGAAATCGTATTTTCTTTATCGAAAAAATTCGTATTCATTTTCTAGTTTGCTACATGAAAAAAAGTCTACGTGTAATCTTTTAGTGAAAACGATCGTAAGGGCCTCGGTGACTAATTTTTCATTCAGTTGTTTTGTGGAAAATTGAATGCATCGGTGTGGACATATATTCACCAATGTTTAGGAGTATAAAGAGTGTTTGAATAGGAATGTGTACGATTAAATAAATGAAACTCAATATTATTAAGTTAAATGCAATTAAATGATGATTAAATTGATGCTATTTCTTCACCAACCGGCCTCGATTGGATGCCCGATTGTGTCGATACCACGTCACCGTCCGCCCTTACATTCCTTCGCGCTTCGGGGTAAAGGATCGTTTCGTCATTCCCGCCCGAACGGATGTTCAATTTTTAGAAAAACCACCCGAATCGGGTTTGGATTTCTCCACCGATATCGTTGTTCACTTTTTATCTCCCGCACCGTTTAAATTAATAACGTTTTGACGATCATGAGCTCATTACGATCTTGCGCCTGGTCGTATTTTACCCTTTCCTTCGGTGCGTTCGCCTCGGATGGATGGATGGCGTGACTGCTCTCTGACCCGCGGGTCATGGGTTCGGTACTGGTTCGAGGGAAAAAGGGGAAGGGATGCATTAATCACGCGTCATTATCGTGGGTTTTTACCGGTCGCGAAATAACCGACGTTGGAGTCATTAAATGGGCACAAAATTGCCGGCGAAACAAAAAAAACCGAAGCGGTGCTTGGTTGCGTCTTCCCTTCTCGGCGGCGTCTCGTCTCCCGAAACGGTTTAGAGTGGCGTTGAAATTACCTCGAGGAGAAAGAAGAGTATTTGCACTCGATAATGAAATTTGATGCGGATGATGCCCGTGTGACATTTCATGATAAAGCGGGTATCTTTTGTACGGAATTTTGGCGAATGTGTCAACATCTTCCGCGTGGAAGTTAAAGACAATTATAGCAGGGATTCCCAACCTTTTCGAGCACCAAGTTGTATCCTAGAATATCAAAGAGCACCCCTACACTTCCGCAAGATTAGTAATGATAATTGGTAAAATCAAACCACATCAAAGTTATTCTTAATGATGTTGAATACGTTTAGAAATAAATGAACCGAGAAAATTAAAAATTATTGTTCCTAGGAAATGGGATATTAAGCACCGTAGAAGAGCACAGTCAGGATGCCAAAGAGCATATCAGGCTTCCAGAAAGCACAGCGATGCTCGAGAGCACCAGGTTGAGACCCCCTGAATTAAAGCGTGGTACGAATGAGAGTCATTATTAGGTGGATTAGAGATAGGATGTAATCTTTTTCTGGCAGTCATTCGTCAGCGGCGGAGAGAACACAACGTAACACGCATGTGTACGGTAGTCCCTCGATTTACGCGGTTTCACGCATTCGCGCAGAAATTATCGAAGAAATTTTCAATGTTCGCAGAAGGTAAACTTCACATATTCGAGCCCGTCACACGCTGCTCTTTCCCTGAAGTCTATGAAACGCAGCGCGATTCCTCTCGGCAGCAAAGCAAGTAATTATTGCATACTGCTAAAGTATCATAGTTGACCTGTTAGAAACGCGGAGAACTGCAGGAGTGGTAAGCGAGATACTAGCGAAATAGTAATCCTATACTCTCAGTGTGTCGTTCCGTTAGCACTCGTGTAGTTAAATGTACCTTCTACAATCTTTTTGCACTTACGTAGTATACTGTGACTGAACCACGGCTACAGAACTTACAGTTAGTGAAATGAGTGCAGGGAAAGTTCGATGAGAGCGAAATAAAATTCATTCCCTTACCTCTGTTTTTCCCGTAAACTTTCTACATGGTTTTCCAAATGTCACTTTATCTCAGATGTTAATATTTAGTGCCAAAATGTTATTTTATATTTGTGGTATTTATTGTATATTTGCCCTTTCTATATAATGTCACATTTATCTTTCATGTTTATTGTTATATTTATATTTATTTTAATATTTATGGTTAATTAGTCATCAAAATTATTTATAGCGGTCTAGTACATCAGTATAAGTGTTCCTTTACCCGTGGGAGTAGTGAGCTGCAATAGCTAGTTAGTTTTTTTACTTTTCACCATCTCAGGGTGAAAATTAGTGACCAAAGTTCGTTTTAAATAGCGTTTAACTTTTGCTGTTCGTCTTAATAATTAGGTCTAAAGGAACTTTTGTGACACCCTGTGCGTTCGCGCCGTTTTCCAAGAACGTTAAAAACCCGCGATTATGGAGTCGCTACCGTATACAATGCAAACAAGTATGGTAAATTCTGCGTCTAGTTCAATCGGTCTATTCTTGTTCGTCGGCATCTTTTTATTACTTTCTAACGCGTGGATGGTTTTCGTGATGCAACCGTGTAACGAGCGCGAATTGCTATTCCTTCCATTATTTCCCCGTTTGCTTTGAAGCGATCTTCTGATTGTGTTAGTGTTTAGAATACCTACATATCCAACCAAGATATGGCAAACTGCTCTTAGTTCATCAAAGGTATAAATTCTTCGACGAGGACTTGTCGGATTTCGAAGTTAAATTAGCAAAATCACCTCATGGCTTATGCCAGAAAAGTGATAAAGGTAAATCGCGTGAACATAAAACGATCGAGTAAACCGTTGGCTTATTCACGTTACCGTTACTGGGGATCACCCAGTGGCAATGATGAATTGTTTTTACAGAATCGAAGACGGCTTATTTGTAGTTGAGGTTCCCATATTTTTTTATTAACTTTCGCATGAAAATAATTATTATATATGTTTATTTTCCCAAGGTCCGATTCTCAATTTTTTACCTTTAGTGGCGTCTTCCCTAAAAGTTTGGCGCGGCTTCAAGACCGCGTTAAAAAAAAATCTTTTCGCGAAGTAATAATTTATGCAAGAAATCTCGGCTCGTGTACTCTTGTCGCCTTTTACGCAGACCTTTCATCTTGATTCCGCCTTTTTCCGTGCGACTGCCTCTGGAACAAATCTCGCAAAAAAATCCGGTTTCTCTGAAAACTGTGCATGTAGTCGCGAAGTGGAAACATCTATCCGTCGTTTTATTTATCGTAGCCATCCGGCGGATGTGAAACTCCTTCGCCTTCCCTTGTTCACTCGTTTCAATCCGCCATTTCTTCTCTACGCTCCGATCGCCTCTTTTCAGCTTCCGTCGGCAAATACCAGTACTACTACTACCCAACTTTCCTCTTCGGGATATGTATTGCGCTTAACTTTTGGTGCAGGCCATGCGTAAAGAACGTCAATGATTTGCGAAGAATACTCTCTGAAAAGAAGATGCGTTCTGCTCGGCTTTGTAGCTGACTTAAAATGAAGCTGCCAATGTTCTACGATTCTTTTTAGTTTCTTATATTCTCGCGAAGACGAGATATTTCTTCCTCTCAAGCTTGGTGGTTGGGTTGGGTTGGAACAATTATCGATGATTTTTTCATGCGAAAAAATTTACAGCAATTATTGTTAAAAGGGCGAATGAACCATGAGGAAATATAAGCGAGTGAATGTCTTGTCTATCATTTAGTTCGAATTCATATAATGCATTGAAAATCGATCGTTTTCAATTCCAGGACATTTTTCACTGTATCCGCTGTTCGTTTTAATTGCTTACTTGCCAGCGGATCAGGTGTAATGCCCGGGGCCTGCCCAAGGTACCGGCGTCCCAGGCGGCTACCCGGGATGCCTAAGTGTTGTGGTCGCTTTCCAGAACGTCCATCTATACATGTACCTAGTTAAATACATATTGGCTAGCAATTCATATCGCAGAAGATGTTGGAGTAGCATTGGCATTCATTTAATTTTTCATTGTTATTCTTTTACGGGGAAAAGAAATAAATTACAAGATTGAATGTTAAGGAATCGAGTTGTTATGCACGAGCGCGTAAAGCTTAACAGAAATTTGAAATTTGAGAAAGAGAACAATTCTGCACATAATCGGTCAAGTGCAGAATTTTTCTCTTCAAATTTCAGAAATAAATTAAAATTAACGTATGGCGGCTCATGAGTGTATTCTCACTCAGGGCGTCAAAAATTCTCGGACCGCTCCTGCGCATTTCTAAAATATTGAGAGTACTTAGAGTTACGGTCACGATTTCTTGCGTTCACGGCTGGATTCGAACCCTCGCACGCAGTATAGAGAGCAGAAGTAATCAGCTATCTATTTTGATTGTCCCAGCCGACAAAGAATGTTTTCGTTTACATATTGATTAAGCGTAAGTCGCCTCATTCCGTAATTAATCACAGCATAGCATTCTTCTTTTTCCAACAGTTAAAATATCGACTATTAAACAATTTAACGCCTTTATCAAATTTTTTAAACCCTTATTTCCTATCAAAATTGCATATTAGCTTGACATAAATTTATAACTGTTGACCGGTGAAAATTCGATTAATATCTAAGGTAAACATTCCCTAAGCAGACATATAGTACGTACATTTTGCGTTGTCGATGTTAGAGCTTTTTTAAAAATTTTCTTTAATTTTAAAGTAGCGGTTCATACTTTGAGGCACATAAAAATCAAGAAAGCATAAATTCGAGTGCGAGTTATGAAATCGCCGGTGTTGATGAAATGGTGTAAGTAGTTACGAAATCACTTCTCGTCACACGCAACGAAGTCATTAAGTATGTTCGAAACGATGTCTTAAAAGTGAAATAAATAGAAAATAATTAAATCGAAGCTTTCTTATCGGTGATATATATATATATATATATATATATATATGTATATATGTATATGTGTGTATATATATATATATATATATATATATATATATATATATATATATATATATATATATCGAAGCTTTCTTATCGGTGATATATATATATATCTTCCCATTTGATGCGGTTTCTTTAGAAAAAAACTCGGTTTTCAATTTTTAACACCCTTTTGAGAGACGAATCAACGAGGCGTAAAACCAAAAGCGATCGCGGGAGAAAATTTAACGGCCCCAAAAAAATAAAAATGCCGATCGGAATGTTTTTGTCGATTGATACACTGTCATTGTCAGCCGGTTAAAGGCATTTTTTTTCCGATCAACAAATCAGCCGAGTAATGAAGGACTCTAAAAGTGGCAGAAGGGATGAAGTGCAAAGGATGGAGGTGTTTATTGCACGATTTCCTCGAGAGCCCTTAGCGGAATCTTGACTTTTTAGTGCCTCTACGGATAAAGCAGTAAAGATAAAGTGTTCGGCTATTCTGTAAGGTCGAGTCGTTTGAAGGCCGTGATGCTCTTTTTTTTAATACACGGAGTAGTGCTGCGGAGAGAAGGTGATATATAGAGAGGGGGGGAGGAGAGGGTAGCGAAGGGAGAAGGAGAGAGAGAGAGAGAGGGTTTTGAACGTAATAACAAAATTTCCCAGTGTTTGGGCTAGTTCCCCCGTCTGTTCGGCACTAAAAACGCCGACCAGAAGGTCGGGTCTGTTTGGATTTGGCGCCGCAGCCATCTTGAAATAAAACAAGAAATAAAAGTGTGTGGTGTGTTATGAGGAGCTGGATGGATTACGAGACATGATGGCCATAGGTTCGCGATCGTGTTCTCCTCCTGCTTCAAAGGAGACGTGACTCGAGGGCGCGGTTTTTATTACCGCGCGGCGAAAAATAATCTGACACGCTCGGAGGTGTCGAACGCTTTCGCGAACTTCGTCGTGCGCTTAAATCATTAATTGGAAATTCGTCGCTCGGTCGAGCTTAAATGACGGTGTTTGTTTAAATCTTCATTTCGGATCGTCTCTGCTGGATCGTAGAGTGGGCGTGCTAAACTAGCCTTGCGCCTTTTATGCGGCACACAAGCTAGCGTTGCTTGTAACGAATTATTACAGATTTGATGGGTTCGTTACACCCCTCGGAATTAGACGAGTTTTCACCCTCAGTAATTTATTCACAGTGAGTCACGTTTTCTCAAACTTTAGTCACTCAACGGTATAGGTCAGGGATGACAAACCCTTTTCTTTAGCTCGCATTTCAAAATTACAAAAATTGGCTTTCCTTTTCTAACATAAGTGCGAATTTAAGATGCAACTAAGGAGAAATAATTTAATGGTTTAAGTATGATCGTTTATTTTCACACTTGGAGCTCGGAAAACAATAGATTGGTTATATAACTGCCAATTTATCATCTAAAATGGCTCAGTATTCGAGATCATTTATAGCCGAACAACAATTAAGGAGCGGCAAGCATGTCGTTATCAGACAAAAAGTCACTATTAGTCAGTTATTTTATCAACATAATTGCTATCTCGTTAGAAATTGTATTTTATATTGTGTCAGAAATGCGAAATAAGGTTAAAGAGACAGTAAATAAACAATTTTTTCTTTTGCATACCAAGCAGAATAATCTTGCGTGCCATAGGTTTGCCATCCCTGGTATCGGCAAAGACTAATTGTGAGCCATATTAGACACATCTAATGCTAACTTGGAACTCCAACCGGAAGCGTGACTATGGCAAGGCATTGCCTCGAGGCCTCGGTCCCGGAGGGCCTCAAGAAGGCAAAAAAATTATCGTAATGTGAAATAAATCGAAACAGTTGTATTTTTTAATTTCTAAAATGTAAAATACAAATTTTAACTACATGTATAAACATTTAATTCTCTTATGGGGGCCTCATTTTAATTATTTGCTTTGGGCCCCAAAACTGCAGTTACGCCTCTGACTCCAACCACAATTACCGCGATAATTGAGCGCCGATGCGTTGCCAACATTGAAATCGCATGTCGCAGATGCATTTCTCGATAGGAGCATACTTGTCTGATTTTTTTTTTTTTTGACGGCCGCGTAAGATCGAACATTTTTCGCGTGCGGTGCAGCAATTCGTTGAGTAATCCCATCGAATTGCGGCACGTAAAATTACGAGACAATCATCATGCGAAATAAAACTCGAAGGAACGAATGCGTTCCAAGACGTCTCATAAGTCAGAACTTGTTTGCGCTTCGTGAATTTCAATCTGATCGATAATATGTTTTTTTTTTTTTTTAGACGTGCCTCGCGAAACGAATTCTTCCTCAAATTTTTACGCCTCCTTCATATGGAAGAACGTGGTCGCCTGGAACCGCGTCGGGATAAGTGTTGCTCTCCTGCGCGCAATAAAAAAAAATTGGCCGCGTGCTAAAGGCTTTGGACCGAGGTGAAAGACATCCGGTGATCATCTTCCCCTTGGAAGAGTTTGAAATAAATAGCGTTTTCTTTTTTGGCGGGAGGTAAACGCAGCGAGAGGCTCTCTCCTGCTTACAAACCGCGGTTCCCAAGGAGATGCTTCTCCCTCTCTTTTATTTTCCCCTCTTTTTCCCTGCCGTTTTATTTTAATTGCGATGGCGGCAGGGTGTGCTTGGCAGGGGCCCACGGTATTCTGGGATACTCCCACCCCCCTGTCCCCGCCGCCCCTCCCCCGTCCTCCCGCCCACCCACCACCCCTCCCTCCCCCTCCTCGTTCTCCTCAACACGGCCTCCCTTTCGAACACGCGAGACGGCGAGAAAAGCCGGTCTTTTCTACCCGGCCGAGGCGATGTGGCAACGCGGGAGAAGTGGGGCAACGGTGCAAACAAGTATGAGAAATTCTGCGTCTAGTTCAATCGGTCTATTCTTGTTCGCCGGAAATTTTTTTTTATTATTTTCTAACGCGTGGATGGTTTTAGTGATGCAACCGTGTAACGAACGCGCATTGCTATTCCTTCCATTATTTCCCCGTTTGCTTTGAAGCGATCTTCTGATTGTAGGTAGTGTTTAGAATATTTGCACGCGTGTTCGACTGTAGGGTATTTAAGTCGTTTTGAGTTTAAAGGTCTATGCTGCTGTGCAGTTTTGCGCATGCATTAATCTCTCAATGATTATGATTTTAAAAATTATTATTGCGAATTAATTTAACAACGGTTACTACAACCGGCTTAACAAATTGAGGATTAGTTATTGTTTTGTTGTCCTAGGCTTTAGTTTTTATCGAATCCTTGCATTACATATGAGACAACAACTAGTTCAACTGAAGTTAGCAAAGCAATTAGTGACTTCGTAAATAAATTTCTATGCATATGCCACTGTTAGGCAGTGGTGCATGTCTGTTTATTAGGTAAATAAATAAACTAAAAGATGATTCTGTCGGTTTTTACATGGATTATCTTGAATTAGGAATTAAGGACTAATTGTAAGTAGTTTATAGGAATTGTTTCTTTAAATATAAGTGTTATGGTTTAAAACTTTAATTTGAATCCATGGAATTCAAAATCAATATAAGCATATCAAAAATCATAAAAAGGACGTGTAAAAGTGAAGTATATCATTCAAGTCTACCATTACAATCATTAAATTGATTAAGTGCATTGAGAATGATAACCCACATAAAAAGCGCGATCTTCATTGTGGACGCAGCATATATTAATATGAAATTGGAATGAGGCTAACGGGAATTAGCGCAGAATATTTGCATTTGAAAACAGGTTAGAAGATAGATACGAACTCTAGACAAACCTATGCTCGGGCAATAGGAGGTTTATTTTTGGTGCTAAGAGAATTTGAATTCGTTCCGACTTAGCCCAAAAATTAGTTTGTAACTCGAAAAATCCGTCATTTAAAGTATTTGTCACATTTGTTGTAGGTTTCGTTGCAATTCAGTGTTTAGGCGCGTTTCGCTTCCGGCGTGAGCGCCTATTAGCGTCGGTCTGTTCGTCCGTCTGTCTGTATGTCCGTCCGTCCGTCGGCATGTTCGTTCTCGTCTTCTACGGAACGGATTTTCATGAAAGGACTTATAATCAAAGATAATAAGAAAATCGCACAAATGAATCACGTACTGGTGACAAAAAATGAGCTTTCCGTCATATCTCGTGAAGTATTGCTCATATCAAAATATTTTTAAAATAAAACTTGTAGAAGCAGTAAAGTAGAGTATTTCTTTTCCTACACATTTTTATCGTAGGAGTAGCCGTTATCAAGAAAATCATACGAGAATGTCTTAATTCGAGTTGAACACAGAAATTTTCTTGCATGGTTACTTCATCATTGTTGCTAAGTCGGCACCTTGGCGATATGACGCACGGCAAAATTTTAGCGTCTCGGTTATGTAGGATATAATTTTTTCTTCGTTTTAATTTACAATAATAGCGTTTTTATTACAAACAAATCAACGTTTGAGTGTTAAAATAACACATTTATGGAAAAATTCACTTTTCACACTTTTTCGAAAACGTTTGGCGCCTTTTGCAAGCGGCGCCTATGGTAAATACCATACCCTAATTACGGCACTGTATTGAACTATTTAGAATGCAACTATAAAACCATTTATTTATGTTAACATTTTTGAATTAAATTCTCTTGAATTTCCTTCGTGATGACGGGCATGTTTATAATTAGGTTTCAGCCATATGACGTTATTTTTGGCGTTTCGTTTTCAAAAATCTGCTTCGATATTAATTAACAAAAATTAGGCATTCTGTTAATGACATAAACTGTATTGTTTGAAAGTTTAAAATTAATTAAAAAATCAAAATATTTTTCGTTTATTATTTTAAAGATTTGTTCTCGGTATCGCTCTATATAATTCAATTATAACTTTGTTTTAGTATCAATTTTAGAATAAATTACGTCCAAACACATGTTCATTGTGTTGTCTGTATTAATGATTGGAAAAGGGTTCATATAAAAGTGTCTCTTCAAGTTTAATCGGCTTTAACTGGTATCCATTTTTATTCAAAAAAATCACGAAGGATGTGCTCAATGGTAGATACCTATTAAATAAAATAATAATTGCTGGATCTAGTGGAATTACTTCGTTGGGGGTTTTACTTTACCCCAAATGTCTTCGGTAATATTTTTCGGAATTGTGCGGCCATTTATTTCATCATTTGGGTCGCATCATTTTTTTAAATATTCGGATGACGTTTTCGACATGCCTTCTTTCTTAAAACATCTCTCGAGAATCGTTTTTCATAATCTTTCTTTCATTTTCCGTGACTACCGTTTCCGTGGCGGCATCGTGAATAATTCCCTAGTTCAGCGTTTCTCAACCTTTTTGAAAATATTGCCCCCCTAAACTACAAGAACTTATCCGTGGCACACTTAAATATCAATACATATAGCGGCAGAATAAAACTCTATAATATTGATTAAATAGCGGGTTATTGAAAAAACAAAACTATTTATTAAAATTTGCGTTAGTTCTTTAATGTTTGCTTTTTAATTTCTACATATACGTAGTATAGAGAAAGTATTGTTTTCATGAAAAAAATTGAATTCGAGATTTCAACGGAAATACGCGTTTTGATGTCCCCTGAACACGTTTTGACCGTTTTCTCTGTCTGTGTGTCCGTATGTGTGACAGAAATTTTGCGTGCGCTGTAACTCAAAAACTATTCATCAGATCAGCATGAAATCGTATATTTGTGATTTCATATATATTCTTAAGATTTGAAAGGATTTTGATAAGAATCGGTCAACCGGAAGTAGCGGTTTACTCTAGTAAAATTTCAGTTTTTCTTAAATGTTTCTCGTAAAACTGAATTTTTGTTAACATAAATATATATAAAAGTTGTAGATATTATTTTTTTCTACAACTCTTGTCTGAACTAAATTTTCATATCGCTAGCGCTGAAGCGTGTAAGTTGAACTGTTCCTATCGCCGTATTTATTTGATTTTAGTTGACAACTTACGTATGGAGAAAGTCGTGTTGGACACATCAAGTTATATTTTTTTAAATGTTAATCCCTTTGCGACAGTTTTTAGGCGCGTTTCGCTTCCAGCGTGAGCGCCTATTGTCGTCGGTCTATCCGTCCGTCTGTCTGTCTGTCCATCCGTCCGCATTTTCATGACATTTGATATTAAGAACTTACAATAAAAGATAAGGATCTTGTGGGTTATACGTCCGGATTTTTAAAACATTAAACTAGTTGTCGTCTCCGGGCGCTACCGCGCCCTCCTCCTCGCTGGAACCAAACTATCCCTCCCCGTTGTCCGGTGATCGGGTTTGTAAATGTCGCGACAGGCCGATCAGTCATAGGTTAGCAAGCTTTATATACTCAGTGAAGCAATTGTTGATGGGTTTTATTTATTCCCTTACGTACAGATATACCATTTCTTTCTAATACTCCATTGCACGAAACGCCCATTTGTGATACGCCGTACACTTTCCTAACTTGTTTAATATTGTTAGCAGATCTTATTTTTTTTTCAATTTTTTCGCGACCCATCTCAGATTCTTTTGTGAACCACCGGTTGCGAAACACTACCCTAGTTATTGCCCTCTTTCATCCGTGTTTCATGTCCATCCCGATCCGTCACAAATTATTTCCTAGATAGTAATTTCGCCATGCTCCTTCCTTTTCTGTGCCGTCATATCCACTCGTCGATGACCCGAACAAGAGGTATTCCTTCCATCTCTTTTCGACCACAGCTCGTCCCATTTCTATGTCTCGTGATTCCGGTTCCACGCTTCGTTCCGCTTCTATTATTTTGGCTCGCATATTTGTCGACGTCCCGTATCCCATTCTTCTTCCCCTCCCACATTCCTCTTCTTATCGTCTTTGTCTCTAATCATCTCCATCTGTGTACTGGGAGAGAGAGAGAGAGGATGCTTTTAGGCTACTGGTGTCCCGCCTCGTTGTTTGTTCAAGGTGCACGGGATTAACTTCGGTCGTAAACCTCCCTCTCCTACATCTTTCTCTCCCTTCATTAATTAGATCAAGAGTTCCGAGAGATTCGTATCGTCGCATAGAACCTACAGATATTTTTATCCCAAAACGTAATTCATGGGTGACCGGGATTTCTTCCTCGGTGTAGATAACGATTTGTGTTTTTTTTCGAAATTAACGATGATTGATTAGACGACCGATGTCTCTTGTAGCGATAAAACCAGATGGATGTTACTACTACAAAGTTGCCGTCCCCATTGCCAGTTCGTCGACAGTTTATTTTAGATTTCAGATTAGACCACCAAGGAGATCCGCCTACCAATGTAGCTGAATTGCCCATACTCGACATACTATGCGGCTGGCTATAGCAGGCATGTCAACTGGCGGCCCTTTCTGCACCTTACTGCGACCTGAATGCTAATTTTTGTCTTTGCTAAATCCTTTGAGATTGTCTATAAATACTTTACTTCTGTGAAAGTAGGTAATATTTTTCATATTTACTGAATTAAAATTGAACGCGTTTTCTAAATTATTATATTTACCTAATGGCAAAACATATGTCCAATCTTCTAGATGAAATTTATTGCTCCAACTCCGGCATTCACTAAACAACTACGGCCCTTCTGTGATATTTTAATGCGGCCCTGACGCCTCTCGAGTTTGGCATGCCTGGGTTATAGGGTTTAATTCGATCTTTAGTTCAAATCATCATTAAGCTCTTGTTATGGCTAAGATCAAGCTGATAAATCAGTACTCTCCAAAAACCCATAACATGGCCGTGAAAACCAAACGTCCGTTTCGACTACTAGGCAGCCGTCATCAGTGGGAATTCACCTAGTATACTAGATTTAAGCATTTCTGCCGGTGAATTACCACTGCTGACGGCAGGGGCGGATCCAGAAACTTTTCAAGGGGGAGGGGGGTGGGGGGCGATCGCCCCTCCACCTATCGAATCCACCCCTGCCAACGGCCCTATATTTTTAAGATCCCTACTTCCATCAGAATCTTTCTTTCCCTTGCTATACAGACTTAATCTGCGACCTGTAATTGAGGAATTCTGCGCGGAATGAATTTAAGAAAGCACCCAGTGGCGTGCAATGGGGTTATCCAAGGAGGGGGTGATCGCCCCCTTCGCCACCCCCTCCCCCTGTGTATCCGTCACTGGTTGACGGCCGCCTCGTGCCCGATATTCGCATTCACGAACATTTTGTGGCTTTTGGAGAATTCTGATTCATTAGTCCGATCGTCATTGGATTCATGTCTTTGATTTTTTGATTTGCGTTCAAAAATTTCTTTATGAATTATCTACCTGCATAAAATTTTTAAAAAATCGATTCACCCGCGATTCCCGAGCGATCACTCGGAAAACATGGTTTGGGTGGGAGATGGCCGGTTATCATAGTTTGCGTGTCAACCCCCTTTTTCCACCCCTTTCGCTCCCTCCACGCCCCCGGAAGAATTTTTCCCCGCGCCTCCCCCTCTCCTTCCCGCCGTGCCAACTATCCCCTCTTGCGGCCTCCTTTTTTTTCACTCCGCCTCACCGTTCTCGCATCACCGTGCATTTTCGAATAACTATGCACGAGAAAGAGGGAGCGGAGAGAGTGAGAAGGAGGAGATATAAAACGGAGGGAGAGGAAAGTAGGGAGAGCCGGCAATGGCGGTGGAAGGGGAGAGGGGGAGAGAGAGGAGGGGAGACTGGGCAAGGAGGAGAAGGTCGAAGGAAAATGTTCCGAACCGTGACTGTAACTCCTGAATGCGAACGCGGGGAGCGACTTGATTTGTGTGGCTTGTGGGGACGCGAGACGTGATTCTCTCTAGTTCCTTCGCTTTTTTTTCATTTCTCCAGTTTTTTGTTATTTTCTCTTTCTCTCTCTCTCTCTCTGTTATTTCCTCGTCCTTTTTTTCTTCTCCTCCGCTTATTTTACTTTTATTCTTTCCTCCGAGTCTCGCCATCTCGGTGGTGCGCGCTTCGCGAAGGTTCTTTGTTGAGGCCGGCGATGGAGATCGAGAGGGAATTGGAGTTGGTCGGAGGGAGAGGTAGAGGGAGGAGGGTGAGGGGGGGAGGGTGGGAAGGAGGGGAGTGGTGGACTCGGTAGCCTTGCGGGACGAGAGAATATGGATGGAAAGGGAAAGGGATGGAAACAGGCGTGTCGAACCCGAAGAGGCACCAGGGCCGCATTAGGGCGATAGAAAGGGCGTATTACAGGGGTGGGCAAACCGTGGCCCTCGAGAGCATTTAACGTGGCCCACGAAGCTTTGGTGAAAAGGCAATCCGTAAAATTTAACACAATTTTATGTTACTACTTTTGGTAAAATTACGACAGTAAAAACCTTTAGTTTTAAAAATTTAGACCTACAATCCTTGTTTGTGCTTGTTTTTCACTTATGCGTGATGCCTAAGGATCTAAGCAATTTCCGATTTAAACTCTTAATGTGGCTCGCCTAAGCGTTGGCATCTTACAATGTGGCCCGCTGAAGAATTCGCAAACACCGATGCGGCCCGCCATGCAGAAAAGTTGCCCACCCCTGGCGTATTAGGATTATGCCCCAAAGTTGGAAAAAAATAGACTCTATCGAAAAGATTTGACGCATATTTTTCCATCAAAAACAACAAATTAGAAAACGCGTTGTAAAACTCGAAGAATATGACAAAAGTCGCCTCCTTCTAAAAAAAAACAATGTAGGTATTTATGTAAAAATCTCTAAGCGATTTAGGTAAGACAAAAATTATCGTTCGGACCGCGGCGAGACACGGTGAGAGCCTCCAGTTAGCTCGACATGACTAGAAAAGAGGCAGCGGGAAAAAAATATGGCTATCACAACAGGACTGTGCTCGGGAGACGTTTGGTTTCGAGATGAATTCTTTCGGTATTTTTGTTAAGCGCTCAATCACGCAATCCTCGTCGCGGTATTTTAAAGAGTGAGCCACTTTTGATTTTTGGGCGTGGGCGGGTTTATCGCTCTTTTGAGGCGAGGAGATGCAGATGGGAATGGAAGGTTCTCTCTCTCTCTCTCTCTCTGTACGTCCCTAAAACGGCTTTTTTTTTAACCTTTAGTTAATTTGCCACCAAACGGCTTTGTAAGAGAGAGTGAGAAAGAGAGGGAGAAAAAAAAAGAGTGGGGCGTAAGGTGCTGGTTGTTACCCGAGGCGATAAAAGTCGTGTTTCTCTTTCGATCCGATCGAAGGGTGTATATTGTTTAGTTTCGGGCATTCGTAAGTGTCCATTTTTTTCTCGGTTCGAGTTTTTATGGGAAAAGCAGTCAAATTAATTTATCGTGGTGCTTTTATTTTTGTCGCTTGATGATCGTTTAAAAACGCTTGTCGCTGTCGAGGAATTTCCCGCTGATTTTTATGTTCGCCGTCGTTCTTAATCTGATAAAGATTCGTTTCACCTTCGATCGCGTATTTGAGAAATTTATCGAGACGGCGATTATTTCGTAATTGACCAATTAAAAACTTTAAACCCGGCAACAATTAAAATTGTGAACTTATTTTGTAATTTTTATTTATTATTATGCCGAGATTTCCGGTTATGCGTCGGAGGGTAGACTGATTTTGTTCGCTACCATTTGTTTTTACAAAAAATTAATTTCTCAGGGATTGTTTAATTAAAAATTACCAGTATGATGAAATAACCCGCAAATATTTATTTTTCTTAAAATGGTCCGTTTATTAAACCACGTCCTTGAGACCTTTTAAGTGGGCGTCGGAGAAAACACTCGCGTTGTCAGCTGGAGTTACGATGCGAAGGAGATTAGTAAGCGGGTTACAAACAAACGGCAAATAAAAAAACTCAAGAATATTCGCGTGGAGTTGTTATGACTTGCCAAGTGATATCGGAAATGTTAGCGTCGTTTACGTCTTTTTTTTTGTTCTGTACTTCAGCTAGTAAATTTTTAAAATTATTATAACCGTGCACATTTGCATGTAGTCGCATCTCCTTAAAACTATAGCGTACGGAGTGGAAATTACCGTAGAATATAGATATCACGGCACTCGTTTTATATCGATAAGTTCATAATTAATTTGATGACATATTCACGAAAAAATTAATAATAAACTCCACCTTCAAATTGACAATTTTAAAATCACTTTAAACTCCCACATTCTATCAATTTCGGGGATGAAAATTTTTTATATTTTTGTCGCTTATTCTGTTCCCGTTACGTCTTTTTACCGCTGTAATTTTCGCACAGATGCTATATTTTTCGCCCTTTCAGTTATATTCGTTAACGTTTAATTTGAGGATTTTCGTGTCCGCATTAGCTCCAGAATTTTTGATATTTCGGCACCAATCCCAGGTTTAGGAATACAGTGCTATACAAAGAAGCGATCCGCCAATCTTTTACGCAATCATTCCCCTAAAATATAAAAAGAACGGCGACCAAAGTATCTCGTCTCGGATTTAAAAAAAACACGTACTATCCGATCCAACCATAAGACTGTAAGAGTCCTTATTTTCATTTCGAAACCTCGTATGCCTCTCGTAATCTCCTACGATCAACTTGTTCGTTCGTTATAATTGCGTGCGCGATGCATCGTCTCGGACGAGGTTTTCGGCGGGCATTTCGCAATGGATTTTAGGTGTAGCGCGAAGCGACGTCGACGTGATATTTTTTTCCCGAAAATAGAAAAAAAAGGTATTCGAACCGGAAACCTCCCGGAGGTTGAGATCAATCCGGTTTTGAAACGAAAAATAAATTCTCCCCGATTGGAAAAGTGTCGTCTTCGTTTGCTATCTTGGCGTTACGGAAGGAATGGGAGGCAATACAGTAGGTTAAGTAAAATACGGGATAGCATGGCTGAGACGGAGGAAAAAAGGTCTTGAAAGATCTCTGGGATCAGCGTACTATAGCGAGATGAAGGAGAACTGTGCGTGTGTCGAGGAGTGGGAAAGAAGGGAGGTTGGCTGCAGGGGCAGAGGCAGGGGAGGGCAGACGGAGAGAGAGAGCGAAGAGGAAGAGGGAATCGGCATAAAAGAACAAGCTTTCTCTCTCTCTCTATCGCTCGCTCGCAGCAGCCATCCCCTCCTCTCCGTTTACCCGGCATGCGCGCGAGTCTACACGCCAACTGGGCCTGCGCGTCGAGCCTACACCGCGTTGGGCGTACGCTCGGTGCGAGGTGGGGAGTGGAATGGTAAGGGAGGAGAGAGTGGAAGGGAGGGAGGGGACTGGTAAAGGGAATCGGGAGGGAGAGAGAGGAGGGAATAGGAGGAGGACAGGCGTTCGGGACGCTATCTCCGTCTTCGCCGCAGTCGCCCTTTGGCGTGGGCGCAGAGGAGGACATAGGGGTTTGGAATAAGTCTGCGAAGTACGACTGGGAAAACAAGAGAAAGACGGCAGCCAACGAGGGGTAGGAAGGAATCAAGAAAGAAGGAGCCAGGAAAAAATTTCCAAGCCGAAGAATTTCGTTTAGAGAACGTTCGTTCGCCGAGGATCGACGCTTCGCATGTTTTATTTTTTCGATCGTGTTGTGTCGCATTTTTTAGGGCAAACGACAAGGTGATATCCGTCGCCGTTCTGGAGGAATAAAAGGATTATACGCACCTCATCGGATTTTTTTAACTCTCACGCACCTCCTTTCACTTTCCGAGTCTTTCTTGTTTTCGATCTCTTTCGAACGTAGGTTAGTTGAAAAGAGGTAGACCGAGGTCGAGGGAAGTCATAGGTGATTTTTTCCGTTTAATACCGACATCTTTTTTTGAGAAATTTTGCCGGAATATCATCCCAGAGAAGAAGAGACTGACTGTTCTTGTGTCGCTGCGGCCTCGATAAAAAACGGAGTTTTTTCTTGAGAAAGTGTCGCACGCTGTAGGCCGTCGTTCTGAATGCCATCGGTGATGGAACGCTCCTGCTCACCAGTCAAGGTTCCGTCGGAGGTACGTTCTTTGTCCTTAGTGGTCGGGAGGATCTCCCGATCCTGAGTCCGGCGGAAGAGGGTTCGAGAGAAAGAGGGGACGTTCTGTGCCGGAGTTTTGAAAGAGAGGATAGGAAGGAACATAGGAGCTAGGGAAAAAAGAGTAACGACTCGCGAGTCTGTAGTAAGCTGGGTTGCCAAAGGAGACGGTTTGGATAACCCGAGGGGTAGTTGTTTACTGAGTCCGTGCCCCCTTCTTCAGCCTCCGCTCCTCCGCAGATCTCGCAGGCATCGGCCCCTCTGGGGCTGCTCGACCAAGTCGCCACCGAACCCGTGCACCACCGAATGATGCACCCCGGCGTGAGCGCAGCGCAAGTCGGGATGTTGCCCCCGCCTCACCCTGGTGCACCATACGGCCTGCACCAGCCGGTGGACCTGCACCCCGGTGCGGGAGGTGGCGGTGGTGGGCCCGGGACCCCGGACCACGATGCCTCCAGGAAGCAGGACATTGGGGAGATACTCCAGCAGATTATGAATATCACGGACCAGTCGTTGGATGAGGCACAAGCCAGGTGAGGACGACATTTCTATCTCTGCTTCTCCTCCCCCATTTGTTCTCATTTGAATTTAACGTACCTCATACGAGAGATTGTTTACAACTAACAATGTCGAAAATTTCTTTCTACTTCCCCCTGCTTAGTGTCCTTCGTAAATCGTATCAATTCACGCGAACTCACCATCAAATTTCATTTATATGGGATATAATTACTTAATTTTGGTGCCAACGTTAGGCTAAATAAGACTGTGACGTAGACATAACATTCTTCATTTGTAAAGAAATATTGACATTTCATATATTTGCTTGTATGGAAGATTTTATGTTATTTTGATTTACGAAAAATCTGGTTTGTTTTCATGTACAAATAAATAAATTTAGCATGGTTAAATGTAATTTCATTCTCTTGCTTTAGTTTTTGTTATTTTATTTTGCCCACGAAACAATTATCGAGTTCATCTTATAGCCGAAAACAAAATCCAGAATAAGCAGTAGGAAAATTTTAAAAATTAATTACTCGCCGTTAGGTATCTTTGTTGTTGCTATTGGAGATGGGGTGCTTATGCTGGAATTTTATTTTGATTTGATTAAATAGTTTTTATACGTTAGCGTTAATAATTGGTAAATATCCCAGAAAAAATAGGATAATTTGAATTCCTATGAAGAATAAGTAGTTGAATAGATAGTACCTACTTAGGTACTATCAAATAGCGTAAATAGCTCCTGCATGAGGAGTTATTTACGCCAAATATTTATCTCAATAGATTTTTAATATTCACGTCATCTAATTATATTCCTTGTATTTTCTCGTTATTACTAGGTTATATGAGTTAGAGTTTACCGAGTGAGCCGCGTCTTTGCGGAAATACATAGTGAGAAATTGATAAAAAACAATAACTTTTCGTTATCAGGATTCTGATAAAAAATTTATTTTTGTAATATTATTCCATGAGGAAGTTATTGAAGACGGGAAAAATTATCTTTAAAAGACATATTCACAAGGAAATATTTACTATCAGTTCAAAGTGTCAAAGTCTTTCAAATTTAAGGAATGCAATGCTAACTAATCTTCAATAAGGTAGTTGTGATCAAAATGTTTAGTGATACCATAATGGTGGTTGTTGTCTTCATACTTTTCCTTTGCAATTTGTTTCATCAGGAATTATACCTTTTGATGTTCCCAGTACGAATTGTTACTATTGCAGAGTTTGAGGTATTAAAAATATCTAATTTATTCCACATCTTCGCACAATATTTCCATTGGCTGAAGACAAAAACAAAAAATGTTTCAGATTATGATAACGTGGTCAGAAATTGGAATTTATCTTCTATAGACCAAATAAATACCTACATCTTAGTTGTAACTAAAGAATTTTCATATACTTATTCACTTTTCCATTATTTTCAATTAAATATTCATGAAATATCTTTGCTTGCTGCGAAAATTGGTACTAAAAATTTCCTTGATTTCTCATATTCTGAAACATATGATAGCATTGAAAGTGGAACTTAGTGTCTGTTACTTTCGTGAAAATTAACTTCGACTTGCTGTTGTTCAGGTTTTAGTAATGCTGAAATTGTAGTTTTATCAGACCTATATGCCTTGATTTTATCATTTAGACCTTATACATTAATAAGTAGTTTGAAGGATTTCCGCCGTGAAGCATGCTGTCGAGAATTTTCAAAATGTCTATATGAACTATGCTATTGCGGTTTTCATTTTTAATATATAAACTTCGGAGGAGAAGCATTTTCTTAGTCTCAATCAATTTTTCAAAACTTCTGTGGGTAGTGATTGTTAAATATAAACTCATTATTTCAACTTCTGTATCATTACTTCATTTAACGCAGAACATTTTTATATCAGACTGCTTTGATATTCACTAGAGAATTGACGAGCTCGTCTTATGGCTGAAAACAAATGTAACAATAAGTACTGCATTTTCAATATTTTAAAAAGGAAGTACTCACAATTAGATGTGTCCATTAGCCATAAGAACGTTATGGCTCTTTATAAAATCCACTTTCGGGGAACGACATCTGAAGACGGCTGCAGTTTAGCTTAAATGCGCATATGGTTTTTCATAACCTTGCAATGACTAAGATAAGTACTTTATAAAGTTTTGATGCTTATTCTTGAATTTGTTTTGTTGTAGTTTTCTCGTTAATAAGTATGATATTGTAGCTGCAGTGATGAATTGAGGATGGCAGAATAAAATCTGGAGAAATGTACGAATGCTTTTGGAATTTGTTTTTAGTTTGTGATATCTATTTCGTCAGCGATGGAAGTCAAAACAGAATGCCCCGTCTCTCTTTGAAATTTCCAAGTAATGTGTGCAACATTTCACCGACATTCGCGAGGGATTATAGCATCAAAATACAATTCTTTCATAATCTGCTGATGAATGCGTGTGCCCCAAATCTTTCCTCACATTCCTCCGTCATTAATAGCACATAACCTTTCAATTAGTCGATTCCGCCAAGTCCGAAAGCTTGAAAACCACGTGCAAAAATTTTGCGGATTTTTAACGGCGTTCCCAAAAAAATTATAGGTTAATTTTTGCCCCCGCGTTTATGGCGAGGCAGTTTCGCCTTTCGAATCGTGCCTCCATCGCTTGCGAATTCCCCATCGCTGGTTGCACTTTTCTGTTTGATTAATGGTTCCGGACCGCGAACCAGCTGTTCAGCGGCGGGGGAATTCGCATCTTTTATTTTTTTTCGTCCTCTTCCCTATTGCACGTAGTTTTTAAACATTTCTCTCGGATCGATGGCCGTATCGAATGTTTCGAGTCATAAATGCCGTTGTTTGGTTGCGAAGTGACGCTGATGATTTTCAATACCGCTCTTATCTATCCTTGAATTGGAGGGATTATCGATACGTTTTAACCCATGGAATTAGTACATGCTCTAATGGTTTAACGATTGTAATCGCAGAAATCCTTCATATTTGTTTCATGTTGTGCAGAGCAGCGTGTTAATCATTTAGATATTTGATGCGTTTGTGGGCGTCCTCGCATAACGATGAAAAAGTTCGATTTTTTGCTTAACATATCTAATCATGATCATTAGCTTAAATGTAATGTTTTAACAAATAGGTAATGTATTTTGTGTGTAATTGGTGTCAAATCTGAGAAACGTATAATGATTTGAGGGATGTTGTAATGGATATAGGCATTGTGGTGAATGAATGACTGCATTTACGACAAGGGTAATATTTCAGTTTTGATGCATGGTAGAAATACTTATATTTAATTTCTTTCAAATTAGACCATTCGTGGGAACATTGAACCTTTCATTGCTGTAGGAATGAAATGTTACGATAAATTCTTACAGAGAGAAATCTTGCTAGCTGCTTTTTTCCTGCCACAGTGAAATGTTATAATATTATAAAATTTACTGTTTCATTTTGTCTTTTTCGAAAAAAAAATCGCCTAATTTGACCATGTTCGCGTTGTTAATTAGGTAATTAAGTAATTTAAAAATCATTTTTAATGGTTTCGTGAATATTCTTTTTAAAGACCTGGAAAATGTAAAAATGTTTTTAAATTTCTTGGCGAATTCTTTATTTGCATTTCTTAAAAAATAAGTATGTTTCAATCATTACCTGCTTTTTTATTTAAAAATTGGCGTTTATGAAAAACTACCCGTTTGATGCCAGAAAATTTCGAATTACTGTTATCAAAATAAAAATCTGGTCAGGAATTTGTATTGCTTATTAAATTTATTATGTTCCCGTTGATATGAAGCCCCTAAATTAAAAGTTATATTGTCTAGCTGCCTGTAAGCGAGATAATTAGGAAGATAATTTGAATTTACACCAATTAAGTTTAAGTTGGATTGATTTTAATAATCTTTCAGACTGTACCTTTAGGCAGGGTAGTTATGCGTGCATTTCACCGTGATCGTATCTTATTCGCTTAGTTATTTTTAAAAATTGCTAATTATCAAAGCCTCTACGGCTTTTTGAAACTGAGACGATAGGGAAACCGGTTCGTGAAACAAACGCAATCACTTTTTTATCCTGGCGATTATTCCTTAACGGCCCATCACGGAAACGCAGCAGAAGATAACGACTTAGGTGCATGATTTTACCTACCTTCGCTGGCAACGGCTTGATCGTTGTAGTTTTATTTCCGCCGTCGTGCAAGTGCCCAGTTATAATGGCATTTTACACGCGGCGCTTAATTATTTCGTTGCCATTAAATGTTAAAATGAGTACCCGTCACGTATGTAAAGCTTTTAAAACGTCTCCTTCGTGTGACGTATTTCCCCTTCGTTGTTTAGTCCACGGACTGACGTAGTCCGCTCGCAATGTCGTCGCCGGCTTTCTCGGCGAGCGCGAATTAACGACGCCCTCTCAGCCGTAATTGATGCGACTCTGCGACAAAGACCTCCTCAGGACACCTTACGTCACGTGATCGCAATGTGCTCCCGACTGAGTTCGAACCCGTTCCTTTCTCGCGTCACGAAGAGGAACCCGTCTCTGCGCCCGCGTTCTGAGTTTTTCGTCGTTCCGTTCCGCCGGAATTCCTCGCGGGCTGATTTTTTTTCGCGTTGCATACGCTCCGGGTCGAGTATTTGAAGACTGTTTCATTGTCATGTGGACAACGTCGTGTTAAATCTGAAGTTTTTATGGTCCCATATGCGATCTCTGTGGTGACAGGCCTCCTCCGATGGTGGGAGATGGAGGGGTTACTACTATCCAAATCCCTTCTTAAAGAGTTTTCTCACACATTCTATCTTTGTTATCGTTCTGATTCGATTCCGGAATGGAAGGTCGTTGATTTCATATACTACGCCTCCTTTCGTTGTTTTGGTTATGTTTTTTAGGCTGGAGAGCCGACAGGTGATAAATACGTTGAATTGTATACCTCGTAAGAAGCCGTATAATTGTAGTGCTGTGTGGAGCAGTTAATCCACGAATTATAATATTTTGTCCTTTTTTGGGAATCATTGTAACGGTAACAGGAATTAAACAGAATTATCGAGCTCGTCTTATGGCTGAAAAAAATTCAAGAACAAGCATCTACAAATACTTGCCTCGAGCGTCTCCAATAGCAACTACAACGCTATAAAAACCAGAGGCGCATTTCGGTTACAATGCAGCCGTCTTCAGTGTCTTTAGAATCATTTTCGGTGAATTGCCGCTGAAGACGGCTGCTTTGTAGCCGAAATGCGCATCTGGTTTTATATAACCTTGTTGTGGCTATTAAAGATACTTGGAGCAAGTACTTTTTAAGTGCTTGTTGTTGAAAGTACAGAAATGCTCATCAATCATATAAGTCACATCAACCATTTATGTATAGCTATCGGCCATTGCACTACAGGTTCTTTTGAGAGAATCTTCATAGAATGTCAAGAAATAATCAACAGTAATAACTATCGTTCGTTTTCAAGCGTACCATGTAGTAGGCCAGTGTGCTAGAAAAAAACAATAACTAGTTTAATGTGTCGGCCGTGAAATCGACACCATGTACTCGTACATTGTGCTTATAATCACTCAAGCTGCATTCCAGCGATTGTAAATATGCCTATCACTTCACATTTTAATGTCCAATTATGGGTCCTTCGATGCTTTTTCGTTTTCTTCCCTTTCCTACTCATCCTACAAACTGCAGCTGGTTAAGTAGCTGCATTTCGCATCCATCAAGACTCCTTATGAATTGCAAGATACGACGCACGTGCATTCAGCCTGAGTCCTTCTGTACGAGCGTTGTGCATTTCACTGCTAGGTCATCCGGTACATTCTTATGCTGTAATCCTATCTAGATGTCTTCAGGGGGATAAACGGCAATGGTATGAAATTCATAGACATTATTTTATCAAGCCAAACAGCGCTTCAAATATTTATTAGTTCAGAGATAAGGATGCTTCTTCAGAGGCAACTTAGAAGTTTATGGTAACCAGTAAAGCAATTTAGGATTAAGAAAAGAAGCGAATCCTTAATGAATTATCCCGCATTCTGCGGTATTTACTGAAGATTTACCACACTGTCCTGCTCAAAATTTTTTATTACCAATCTCCCTGCTTTAATGTTCAAGCAACGTTCACCCATTTAAAAATGTTTTCCGAGTATTTCTTAAACTCTACAAGACATTCTCCGCCTTAACGGTATTTTAGTAAAACATGCATGTATGACCGCAAATTGGATTTTCAGAAAACAAATATTGTAGGGTACGTACAGGTAATCAGTGCACAAATATTCTGCATTGTTAACCACGATAGTGTTAGGCAGATTGTAGAAAATTAGTCCCTTTATGGTTATGAAATCACAAATTCTCCTAATATGAAAGAATAAACTTCGTCTTAATCCACAAAGGTGCGTCTTAACTGTGTCAAGCGTTTGATAACTAAAATCACGAGTAAGATTTGTACTATATGGTATAATATGGTCCCACTCTTACTGGGAAATATACTTTTAACTCCTCTTCCTCTAACTATCCTTTAAATCGATAGTGGACAGTGTTGATGACTTCTTGATTTTATGATCATCTATAAAAATCTATACGGTGGCATTTGCACCCATTCATCTATCGGAAAATGGACCTTTGCACCCAATTTCCCTTTTGTAAGGCCCTCAGTACATCAGGAGACTTATTTCGTCCCCTGCAGATTTTTGTTACGCTCCATATTGAACCAGATTTTCTAAAAGAAAATAAACCTTTCCCAGGGACTGCGGCAGATGTTACGCCGTGTTTAAAACTCCACTCCGCAGCTCCGTGTCGTGCGTAGCCACGGAGGGAAGAGGTGGAAAAATGGTCTCAGCACGCGCTCTTTACCTTTCTCCGCGGGAAAAAAACACCCTGTCAATTATCGCGGGGTACAACGCCTAACTGCATCCTTCCCTATTTTAACGCGGAATGTTTCCCCCTCGCATTCTACCTTTCCTTCGTGGGTCCTCGCACCACGCGTGGCTTCGCGCCTCCCCCGTCCTTTCCGCCTCCTCCCCATACGTGCGAATCCTCCCCCGTCCGCCCCGTCTCCTCCACGGTTTCACCTCATGCTACTGCTTAAATGGCCCTGTGTTTTTTCCTCTCAACTATTACTTCCGCGCGATGGAAACCATTTTGAAGCAAATTGAGGGAGGAGGCCGTTTGCTAGCGGGGCGTGGTTTACCTCTTTGGTGTGCGAAAGAGAGGAGAGAGGTAGCACGGAGGGAAAAAATAGCGGAGAGAGAAAGAGAGAGAATGAGGAGGAAAAGATGAAGCTCTCGAAATGAGAGTTTGGGGAAAATGAGAGGTGGCGCACGTATGTACATATATGCGTTGTCAACGAGACGGATGCGACCTCATTCAGTTGTTAGGTTCGCGTGGGTGGGAGAGGCGTTGGGAGGGAGAGGAGGGAAAGAATGGGAGGTCGAGAGAGAGAGAGAGGAGAAAGGAAGGGAGGTTTCTTTCCCTGTTCCCTTAGGTAACTCGTGGCTTCATTATAGCAGTGCGGGTTGGTACGTGACTAATATCCGGACACATGCATTCATATTTACGTTGCCATGACAGCGTCGCGTCGGAGGCTTTGCGGGTGCGTTAGCGTTTTTTCCCTCGCACCCTTTTGGTTGTTCCACGTTTCTTTTTTTTGCTCCGTGGACGTGTCTGAAATCACCGGGTGAAATATTGCAGTAGTTCCAGCGTGGTACTTTTATGCATCGCCGTATATTTCGATAGCGATGTCATTGCGGGCACGTGACGAAAGGATGACGGAGGAAGTTTGGTTTTCTCTCCACGGTGAGAGCCTGTCATAACGTGATTTTTTCGTCCCGTTAATTTCTTTTAGTCGCGTGCTGAATGGCCCACGTGGAACCTTGGTTGGGGAGGATTTGTCACGACGGAATGGCGGAGTATTTTGTTCTAATTGTTGCACCCCTCCTTTGGCGCCTGCAGTTATTCATTGCGTTAAAGTCATGAGAAGGGTTTATCGTAATGACGACGTTTCTAACGTCTTTGTAATGTGATTATTTGCTGAAGGGTGTAGTTGTCCATCCCTGCGGTCCTTAACCTTTCGATTGGAATAAGGCAACAACTTTTGTTGCATATAGATTTCCTTTTTGAAACAAAAATAGGTAGATATTTACTAAACGCGTGTTTAGCGTTTGTACTTAACCGCGAACCATTCAAGTTAGTAAGAAAACGAATAACAAAATTATTAAGTCACAGATTAATTTTTGGCCACACCATATGGTTGGAATCTAATCGGTGGTTAATGTGATTCCTGTAGCCATACATTTAAGTTGTCGTACAGTTACCTCCGGGGTCGACTACTTTGTAGCTGAAACGTACCCCTGATTTGCTGCAAAGCATTTTCATCGGAGTTACGTTGGTCATTAAATACCAACGCTTAGTCAGTGCGGGTTCAACAAACAGCAGTAAAGGTTAATAACTCGGAGATCATCAACCGCAACGGTGACAAACAATACCCGCGAGCACGTCGGGACTCGAACTCGAGATCTAAGCATTGGTAGTTGGCAGTCGCTCCACCTACTCCTTCGCCAAAGACCGGCTTTCATGGACTGGCGCAATGAAATCGCGTTTCACTCGCTTCTTCTTTCGATGGTAGGCCATCCACGGTCTGCCGTTCGTCCGTTCTGCGGTCTGACGCATCGGCAGAAACACAATCCGGAAGAGGGCGACGATTTAACCCTCGGTTACCGTTCCCACCGCGAGCGGGGGATGCGGAACATAGGGAGCGGATTTCTTCCCCCCCCCTCCCCTCCCCAATCTTTCCTTCTCCTTCCCCCTTCCACCAATCCTGCTAAGCCCTCCTCCCTCCGACATCTTCTCAATCCTCTTCCTCCCACTCTCTATTCCGCTAAACATTTCTTTAACAGGACGACATTCCTCTCCGCCGCTGACCCGACTCCCAGTTCTGGAAATAACGTCCGGATAGCGAAATGGAAACGGCGCTTATTTATCTTTCCTTCAACCCCGTTTTTCCACGATCTCACGGAGTGAAGCAGCCCATTCGTGAGTTCCGAAGGGATCTCCTCTTTCTCCCTCCCTCGCATATCGCGTACGCCTCCCTCCTCTCTATCTATCTCCTCTCTCTCTCTCCCCGCGGGATTAGACTTCTTCTCTGAAGCTGCTCCGCTTCCGGCACATCGCCCGAAGCGATTTTATCCTCTACCGAAGCCATCGAATTTATTTACCACCTTTACGCGTGTTTTTACGCGTGCGAGGCGTGGAAAAAAAACCTTTCGGTGGGATCGTTATAACGGCAAGAAGCGACATCGAACGGCGTCGTCAACTTTTTTCCGCGATTTTTTTTTCGCCCGTCCGGTTATCGCCGTCAAAAAAAAAATCGCGACGTATTTTTCGTCCGAATTTAATTATTCCGCTCGCGAATGTCCATATGCCGCGCGAAGTATCTCAACGGTAATAAGGGCGGGCAAAATTCCACGGGGTCCGTTTTTTCTTTAGTTTATCTTTATTATCGGAGTCGAGCGTGTAAGTCACCTATCTCGCGTCCCCGATCTTCGTGTTCCGAAGGATTTTTTTGTTTTGACGTTTCTAGATGGACCCGAGTTACGACTCACGAATTCTCTCTTTCGTTTGTTTTATGTCTCTCTCTCTCTCCTCCCCCGATCTCAGGCCGTCGTAAATCCGAAAAAAAAATTGCGCCCCTTCGCTCCGCAATCACACCCATCGTCTTGTATGGAATGCGTGTTGAGGACTCGTAAAAACGGATAAGGACCGGCATTTCCCTCCCCTGGTATTATCGTCTCCTCACCTCTCCCTCCCTCGCCCCCTTCTATTTTCCTTTTCCTCCTCGGGAGATGGAGGAGGAAACCTGGGAGAGAGAGGGGTAAAAAGGGGTGGAGTTGAGTCTTACGGCTCTTTTTGACGTGCAGATGAAAGGCTTTGCCTCCTCGGGACAGTCTGCGGTCGCGTTTTACACCAAGGACGCTCGTTTGAGGTCGCCGAAGGGGGGTCGCGTCTCCTCACCGGCATCGACCTTTAGTGAAATCGAATCATTATAGTCGGTATCGTGTAGATCGTCGGACTTTCGAGTTCGTTTCTTTTTTTTTTTACTAGAGGGCTGCGTAAATTGAGTAATTTCTCAGAACGTTTTTCCGAATTTGAATTGCATGAGGCATTGTCGAGGATAGAGAAAGAGCGTTGTTCTTATACTACCTTTTTTTTTAAATCATACCCTCTCGTGAGTTTGCGATCCTTAATCTCTACTTGTCGACGCCCATAGTCCGAACGCATACATCATCGAATTAATATGTCGAGAGAGAGTGTGTGGAGGGAGAGTTATGTGGGATGCTCACACGTCACCTCACAATATCGATAATCGATTGTTTCGGATGGAATATCTTTCGGGTAACGGTTTCGTCGAGATGATATCTCTCACGAAACAAAAGCCGCTTGAAGACGAGGTTTTTATGTTGTGCGCGTGAATGTGTTGAAACGTCCGAGTGGCTCCTGCATGTTCCCGGGCGGCCGTGTAAAAGGCGAAATTCACGAAGGCGTTTGAAACAAATTCAGATTGGCCCACTGGAGATCACTTTAACTATGAATGCTAATACATTTTGCACGTTTATTATTCATAACCAGAAACAAAACTCGTGAACATTCCATAATCTTAATATTAATTAATTCATATATTTTTCCAACAAATTAATCAAGAGCTGTACACAATTACTTCGGCTGCATTGACCACATTAACGGGGGATGGAAGCCTAGATATCCACACCAGGTGTAGAATTCAGGACACTGCAGTGCACTGTGCTGGATTCTGATTGTATTACGTACCAGCTTGGAATAGGCGACTTTCCTATGGAATTAAATCAGTAGTCTCTCGAGAACAAGTGCGATTCGCCTTAACTGATTAATGTTAAGGTTAAAACATATGCCTAGTTTTCTTTCTATGCCCGTTCAGCGGCATTCAAGTTATATATTTTGTCAAATTGTACGAGAGAGTCAAACCAAGTGCAAAGGAAAACTCTACACGCCAGTTTCTACCTGAATTTTCGTACAAATATAAGCCCTCGTAAACGAAGGGTGCTATTAGTTAATTATTGCGTCAATTGATTAATAGGTTAATCACGCATCCATCTTATCTCCGTAATTTTCCTTTCTTTTCCCCCTCCCCTTTTCTCCGTCTCTGCCTCTCTCACGACGGTCGAACAAATTAAACCGGAATTCGGATTCTTCCCTCGTCTTCGCCATAAACCTGTCCCTCTGTCGGTGTAATTGGAGGCTTCGACGCTGGCAGTGGTGTGGAAGGGAAGTCCCTTAGGAAAACTCCCAATTTTAAGGTTTAGGGTGATTACAGGTTTAGGGAGGGGAGAGGTATGGTTTTGGAGCGGTGGTGGTGGTGGTAGGTGGCTCGGGGGCGGAGGAGTCGCCAATGGCAGCGAGGGGAGAAACGATCGCGCTCGTCGCCCCTTGTTTCTTTGAAAAGGACACACACACCTTTGAGTTAGAAGTCTTGATCGCATATTTCTCAGGTTTAGGAAATGATTGTCAGGGATGGTTTCGCAACTTAATGTTGTGCGATCTTGTGACATAATTTATCAGAAAAGGTCACGAATTGGTGAAAGATGACCCCTTCTCCGGAAATACTGGAGAATTCATTCTTGGCCGTGAAGTGGGTTCGAAATGGTCGAATAAAAACCGTATGAGGCGTTAAGTATGCCTTCACATCCCGTCCATGTGTATCAAACCTGAGGTTAACGCAAAGGGTAATTAGCAGGGCATGAAGTGCTCGCATCAACGAGCAATAAATCTAATAATTATTTGAACTGTTGTTCTTTGATTACTGCAGCCATTGTCTCGAATACCGCATTTTGCTTCACAGTTCTAGTTTATTTTGCGGTTTAGCTCGCTTAATGCAGAGGTCCCCAAACTACTGCCCGCGCCGCTATTTCGTCATCACCTCACCAGTTTCTTGAAGATATGCATACTCGTATATTTGATATTAGCAGATGTTTCATTAGATATCATTTAAAGCTAAACGATAGTTTTTTGACTACGTGGATTCATTTTTATTCTAGGCATATTATGCATTACACACTCAAAAATTCTCAAAACTAAGTCTTTGAAATTTACACCCGATCAGTCATTTGAAATATCGTATGTGGCCCGCAGAATGATATATTACGCCTCAGGTACTTCCCCTGGTTTAACGAATTTTGTGTAACGCTATAGTTTTTCATTCCGTGAATAAGAATAACCAGTAACACAATGTGAATCGGAAGCTAATTTAAATTTCAGTTAATAATATTTTATTTCACAAATTATAACCGTATATTATATTGTACGTACGTATAGGATCTCATTACGTACGTATGTGGCCGTGTATATGGATGTGTGTATATAACCAAATTATCCCTTAAGCTCAATCAGAAATTCATTAAACTTCACGAGATTTTTTTTCGGTACCTGCGAGCAAAATATCGGAAAGCTCTCGTTAGTTCCCGATGGGGTGCTTAAAAGGATCGCTCTTTGCCGCGCGAGTTCACGCTACGCAATTTATTGCGCTCGCATTTCGCGCCTTTCCTCCCGATAGATGCCGAGGTGTGGCCCGCGCGCGCATATCCGGCGATACGATGCTTTATTATAAGCAGTTATTGCACTGCTCGCGCAGCCCGGCGCCGCTAACAGGCTTGTTTGGCTCCCCATAAAGCTCGGCGTGTAAACTATATGCCCGTGAAACAAGCCAAGCATTTAAACGGAGGGAATCCTTTCACAAGCTTCCAACGGATCCCTCTCGGTAGATCCAAACACACTTCGCACTTATGTGGCTGCATGCAAAACGGTCTCACGCCTTCGGCTGTCCGGTGATCGAGATACTGTTTTCCTCGGTGTAAAGGATACGTGTCGCTGGAAATGGTGGCAACGCCCTTAAGAAACACGTGGCTTAGGAACGGGAAGATAGACAATTTTATTCCCGAAAAAATCTGAAAAAGTTACCAAGTTGTATGCTTATGAAAATGTATCTCTGACTATTTGAGTGAAAATTGATGTGCACAACATGATCGAATGAGCGTAAATACAAATTTTAAAATGGTAATCCAGTCGCCAATAATCTCTTTCGCTGAATACGTAATTGATTGAATGGGGCATCAATTGATGTTTCTCGAATAAAAGAATATAATTATTTCATTAATAAACATTTGGATTGCGCCGCTAAGCCAATTACAGCTAATTGGTTAACAAAATATAACTCAAGAGAAAAATCAATGAAAATCGTACGAATTGCATGGGGAAAATCGCTAGCGTTAGTTGTGGAAGGGAACGAACGCGGAAGCATATGCACGGAAGGGTCACGCGTACTTGCGTGATTCTCTTCTTCAAAGGATTCTTCATAAAACAGACGTCCCCGTCGTGGCGGTATTTTTTTTAGTTATTTCGAAAGCCTAGCCTGGCGCCATCGAATTCGGAATCGAATTTGCTAACCTCTGGATCTCCAATGGCCCTCCCTCTCTCTCTCTCTCTCTTCTCCATCCCTCGCTCTCTCTTTCTCTCCACCCCATCCTCTCGCTTGGCCCTCTTTTGACCACTCCTCTACCATTGTTGTGCCGAGGACCCTTCTCAGCCTCCCGTGAGATGATCTGCTTAATCCGCTTGACGGGAGAAGAACGGAGCTTCCGTCCCTTACCGCTAGAGGGTGCGCAAATTCATATCCACTTGCTTTATCGGACTGCTAAAAGGTCAGAATTGAATGGGTGGATATAACAACGCCCCTCGATTTCTCTTTGGGCTAGAGAAAGCAATAGAGCGTCACAAGAAATAAAAAAGCAGCAATAAAAGTCTATAAGTAAAAAAAAAAAAGAAACCGCCCTTATCTTAAACGGTTTGGTTATTTTTCGCTCCAACCACGTGAGGCATTTCGATTTGTCTTGTTATTTCTCTTCGAAAAACTGGAATCGTTGCCGGTCACGGAAACAGTTTATCTAATTATGATACTTTGTCCTTCTAATTCCAGTCTGTCGCCTTGTTCCGTGAGTGAGTGAACCGGTAGTTTTTTATCGTCGTGGTTTTCTCGAACCCTTTTCTTGGCTTTTTTTATCGTGCAATAACTGCTTTCATTATTTTCCTTTAACGGCGTTCATTAACCGCTTCATTCTTTCTCTCACATTAGATCTATTTATCGCTAACCCATACGGTAATTTATGTTCAATAGGAAGGCAGTGTCCTTAGATTTAGTTTGAGTACACCAAAGTCTAAGGTCTCGCGTTTAAATGTTGCCCTGCTGGAAGGGCATATATGATAAAGTCGTGCATGATGTCTTAATTAATCTTAGTTTTTTTTACAATCATTGAAAAGTAATATAGGACTACTATAGTCGGAGTAGTGTAACATTACATCTGAAGGCCAAGAAAATAGAGCTGAGAGCTCTCAAGATGGTCTGCATCCAATCACTGAATAGTTAGTAACTTTGCACAACCGTTGTTCCTTCATTTCCCTTCGATCCCGGCTTTTACGTGGAAACCTCACCCCACCTACCCTGCTGTCAGAGCTCAAGTTAATCCGCTCCGATTGTAGTTGTCATCTTTAAAAATGACTCGCACAAATACTGATTTAAATTCACATCAGTCTATTTTTAGGCGAATGATATGATACATATTTTTCTTATCTCCAGAGGAGAGAATTAAAAGGTAGACCTTGACTCAAATCCAGGAGGAAAAAAGTTATTTGCGAGTCACGCAAAAATTTCCCATGTGCGTAAAAAAAACTATGCTGTAATAAAAGATCACTTTCGCTGGACGTAGTTTTCTCTTCTTGCAAGTTGCAGACGTTCGCCGACGAACAAGTTCAAGGCGCTCGAGATGTAAACACACACGCGCACACACACACACACACAGTGAGCGACGCACCACGACTACGACAATGTCTCCCCCTTCTCTCTCTCTCTCTCTTCCTCTTTCAAATTCTTGCCGCCGCCCTCAGTGTGGATCATTTGCTCCGTCATTGCACCCAGAAAAGCTCTCTCTACTTTTCTATTCCACTCCACGCCCTCATCCACCACCTTCTCCCCCTTTCCCCCTCCCTTCGCCATTCCCTCCCCTCCCCTCACCTCCCTCCTTAATTCTTTCCCTCCCTCCCCCACCTCCACAGCCAACCGTATTGATTGTCCACTCTGGCGTCCAGTTCCCTCCTCCGTCTGACTGGGATTCGGACCCCCTCACCCTCTCTCTCCCCCACTCCCCCTTCCCCCTTTCTCTCTCTCTCCCTTTCCCTCTCACTCTCCGCTCCTTAGGACCGCCATTACGAATGCGAGCGAGTCGCTTTTAATGGCGTCCGAGTTTTATTCCCATCGCTACGCTCGTTCTGTTTTTTTTTCTTCGTAAATGCCCAATCGATCCGTAACTAGTTCTGGTCCTGGCGATAAGAGAGATATGGAGTTTTTCGGATGATTTATAGCGCCCACTGGGGATCGTGGACGGGCTCTCCCCCCATCTTCATCTTCTCGTCATTTACGTTGGTTCTCGATTATTCAAAAAAGAAAAAAGTAAAAGAACTCCGAGGTGGGTTTTTTTTATTTCGTAGCGTCGTAAAAACTCGGGCGACGATTCGCGCGAATTTCGCCCAAAAGTGTTTCTTTCGGCAGATCTTCTTTTTGTGTGAGTTGATGTCGGCGATGATTGCTTTTGTGACTTCCTCGGGAAACGCACTCGTTTTATTATCAAGAACTTAAGCTAACGAGAATCATCTGTCAACTCTCGAATTTAAAATTTTGCCACCAAACTCATTCATTCATGTGAGAGAAATTATGTTGTTCATGTCGTTTGTATTCGTAATATATATATATGTGTGTGTGTGTGTATGTACTTAATATTGACATCAATGTCGAAGATGGCAGAGACACTTTCGAGCTTCTATTACTTGGATTTTTAATAATTACAAATTGATTTATTTCTCGTTGCAATTCTTTTCGATAAATCGACGTATAACTCGAATATTTACTGTCTTTCCCTAATATGTGTCTGTATATGTCCAAGCATTTACATAGAAAATTGGCTTTTCAATACTGTGATGTTTGTTTGTAAATAAATAGAAATGTTCAGGGGTGTGCTGGTTGTTTATTGGCGGCTAAAAATTGCTGCTTGCTTTGCAAAAATTTTCTTGTAAATTCTTAATTGTAAGTTAATGGAAGTGTTCAGGGGTGTGCTGGCAATAAAAAGGCCTGGGTTGCCCCCTGCAGGTTGGACATCACTGGGGATTTGGACTCTTACAAGTACCAGCCGCCCTCATCCAGAGCGGCACATCAGAGAGCCAAGGGACCAGGGTGCTCCAGCACCCCGGAAACCCAGGCCAGCATACCCCTGGAAAATTTCGTGTAAACAATCATTATTTACTTATTTTTAATGGAGGCTTATGGTTCGGTGCTGCACACTTTCACACATCTATAATGATTACCATTGGACATAAGACATTCAGACGCTTTTAAACTTCAACCAACGATAATCATGCTCAAGATTTCAAGAAAAACCCAAGAAAACAACTTGAAGAGTTTTGAAAAGTGGATTAGAAATAGACGAAATGCGCTGATTTTGTCGTTTTTAATGACTTCCTAAAGCTCTCTATCACTTTACTGCATTTTGACCCAGGTACATCTTGTCATCCATTAATGGCTCTCAAGCTTCGGATTCATTGCCATTTTGTTGTTCAAACCTTCTCATTATCACTTCATTTTTACATCGTTGGTTTTTAGCTAACACAGTTAAAAAGGTTCCTTATAATGATATACTCAAATACCCATACACGCAACACCTATTGGGGCTTATTAGTTATACTATATGTTTTAGTCTTAGTGAAACTGTTATTTTAAATAAAGCCTGTAAAGTTATGCTTACAGGCTAATATATATTTTATAATAAAGTTCAATGAAAAATTTTTGTGGCTCATTCTATCATTCTTAAAGCACACAGATTGTAGTAATATCTATGGAGAAACTATATTCGGTACGAATGTCTGTGAAGTGCTTCCCAAACTATGTTCATTTTCATCTTTTAACTCCCAAATAAAATTCATGCCTTTATTTTGCAGTTATAGCTCTTTTATTTTGTGGAATTTGATTCATGTTCGTATTGTCAACAAAATACGAAAACCTCAAAAATGCGTTTATACGTATTTTTAAAAAAAATCTTTGATCATACTTAAGAGCAGACTCAGGGGTTACCAATTGCTTTAAAGTAAACAGAGGTCTGCATCAATGGATGAATTCATTGCATATTCATTGCCTAACAATTAGATCTCTCCCTTGCTGGCGGTCACCGGCTATTTTTTCATGTTCTACCTTGTGTAACGTTAAAAGTTTATTAACAATCAAACTGTGACTTTTCACTGACCCATGTCTTTTCTATTCTCTCAACAGGAAGCATACATTAAACTGCCATCGCATGAAACCCGCCCTCTTTAGCGTCCTCTGCGAGATCAAGGAGAAAACAGGTGAATATCTTAATCCTGCCACACACCCCCCCCTACCGTATCTCTCCCCTGCTATTATTATCCTACGCCTGTTGGCGACTCATTTGTGTTCCCAGTCAGTATCCCAAGATTTTTTTCGCTTCCCATTATTCTTCCGTAATAAGACTGCGTCTTAAGCTAAAGAGCTAAATGTTTTTGCTCCCAACCGCGACTCCACTTGACTTTTGAGTAATCTTTAAAATGCTAGAATGTCTGACAGAGCGTCTTCAGCATCGACCGATCACTATGGGAATACTTGAAGCTGCTTATTCGATTTTTCTCCTGTGTTGGTCTCAGAAAAAATCGTCCAATATCGGTGCCTCTTTCATAGTTTTTCTATCTCCGTCGCATGCACGCACTTTATATATGGTTAAGGTTTCTTAAATTTTTAAGGTTGCTGAATATGAACACAAGTCTCTCATTGGTCGCCCGTATGCAAGTCTCTCGTTTGCCGCCCTTTTTAGTCGTCCTTTACAAAAATGAGAAAAAAAAAGACGCCTTAAGGTTTGATAAATTTCCCTAGCGAATAAATATGAAAGAATATACGGCATATTATAATACAATCCGCATTACTGTTAAAAATACTGTACATTTCTTACGATAAATCAACCGCCCCCGTTGTTTGACCGCCCGTGTGCGTCACACACATCGCACCCTGAATGTGAATACTCAACCTATACATGAATCAGTTTGGCCAACAAATAAAATTTCCTGGTTTTGTTAATGGTTTCGTTATGAATAAATAATTTTCATAAGGGAACAAAATTCATCATTTTCATAGCCATTCATATAGTGCCTTGCCATGGGGAAACGTCTCCCACTTTGATCGGATTCTCTTAACGCGATATTTTGCAGGGGTGGGTGTAATAGTATTAACTCCAGAGCAATTTTTAAAAATTGAAAAGTTAAATTAAAAATCAAACAAACGAAATTGTTAAATAACTTTGGTAGGCTGCGATCCGCGGTTTGAGAACCGTTTCACTAAAGGATTTCCAAACATATCGAACCGCTTTCTCGATGATTCGCGCGGTAATAAAGATTATCAGACTACCTATTAGCCCGTAACGTGTAGTTTTGTCTACATTCAAAGCTATTCACTGGGGAACGAGATACATACTAATTTGTGCCTATGGCTATGCTATAATTTTCCTAGGCGGCATTTAGAGGTAGGCAAGGTCTACCGAATAAATTACCGAACCTCGATGTTTAAAAGGCCACTTTGCGGAGACCATCATTATCCTCTATTCTTCTGCAGCGGGTGGGCTATTGCGAGGCACTTCTGCCATTCAGGGCCGCGCGTTGATTTTTACGACGGCACAGTTCTATTCACGGCGATGAGATGGCGTTCGGATCGCCGTAGTGATTTTGATTTATGCGATATAAACGTTCTTCTCCCCCTCTCGGAATACAAACCCATGTCGTCTTAAATGCCGAACCGGCCATCTGACACGCACGCGCGTGCCGATTCTCTCTCCCTTTCACTCTCTCTCTCTCTCTCTCTCTCTCTCTCTCGTTAACCGCGCGATCGACTATAAATGAGTCCGAGCGGTGCATTAACAAGTCTCTTTCTCTCGGCGATGTCCTTTTTTTACCCCCAACGCGCTTGTCTCAACCGCGTGCGGCACCAGACGGCCGATTGTCCCGTCTCGACTTCTCTATGGAATTCTTAGGCCGCGAGTAAGAGCAAGAAGCGTCATATATAGACTTGGTATCGATGCGAGTCGATCACGTCGACGCCGTGCATTTTCCTCGCGTTCGTTTACCGCGAATCGCCCTTTCTTCTCTTTATCAAACCTGGTTTTATAACCCTCCCAATCGAGTGTCACGGTACTTTTTACTTTCTCCATATACGTAGTATAGAGAAAGTATTGTATTCATGAAAAAAATCGAATTCGAGATTTCAACGGAAATACACGTTTTAAGGTCCCTAGAAAACGTTTTGACGATTTTCTCGGTTGTCTGTGTGTATATGATAGGAATTTTTCGAAAAACCGATAGGTTATTAGATATTTTGATCTAACTCGAAAAGTACTTGCCATATCATTACCAAATTTCATATATAATACTTTGGTATGAGGACGAAGGGCTTATTAGTTTTTGGACAATGCCGGTTAACCGGAAGTCGAGGTTTATTCGAAGCCCGATTCGGTTTTGGCGAAATATCTCCGTTAAAACATCATTATTGTATATACAATTCGATACAAAGGTTATAGAGAATGTGATTTCCTACAACTTTCATTTGGAAGAATTTTCCATAGCAGTTATTGTTTAGGAATTAATTATAAATAATCGGTTTTTTTCGGTTTCCGTCAAATATCTCCTTAAAAACGTCGTTATTGGTATTATTCCTGAGGACCAAAGTTGTAGAGAATGATATTTCTTCCATGTTTTGTTTGAAACAAATTTTCGTAGAACTTTCCATTTAGTAGATAATTAATTTATTCGTAAATTTCCAGTACACAGCGACACCACCATGTAGCGGTGAATTCTGTAAACATATTCAAAATATAATTTACGGCAATAAGGACGACTGTATTCTTTTACGATACGAAATAATAATTTTGCCATATAATGCTATTCATAATAATTTAAATATCTATACCCCAAACACGGAGAAAGTCATGTGTTGGCCACATCAGATTTTTTTAGTTAAACTTAACGTTGAAAAACTTGCTGCGCGTGCTTCTTTAGGGATTGATGTTTTGGATAATCGACCGTCAATGTCCGTGTCGAAGTCCGAGGAATGTCACTTACTGAATTCTAATGCATATATAGAGTAGGACCAGCTTTTTTGTCATCATCCGGTTATTGTAATGAAATGCGTAATTCCAAAATCACACCTAGTGTAAGAAAGTCTGCCCTGCATTGTTGTTAGCCGCTTTATTCAATCATTTAAATGTAACCCAATGTGATCACATTAAGCGGCGTATGATATTGCAGTGATTTAGATTACCCTATTAACAGTAATATAAGAGAGGAAAGAAATAAAATACTCGAAATTGTTTAAGCTCTTCACTTATTCCAGCAGAAAAGTGTTAGTTCCGAAGATTAATCATAACCATCGTAGATTGCGATTGATCAATCAATTCCATTTATTGGTTTTACGTTTGTTGCTTTTTGGAAAATGCCTCTAAAAATAGGTAAACCCTCTCGTTCTGGGACGCGCGGTATTGAAACGTATATGTAATGTATTTTTTGTGGTAGTGCGTCTTCCGTGCGCACCCTACTTACGCGCAGTTACGCACGTTATAAAAGGACCACGTCGTCCTCTTTACCGTCTCCGTCCTCCTCTCCCTCCCAAACTCCCTCCCCTCCTTCCCTCCGTCTCCCTTATTCGATCTAGGCACAACACGCTCTCGCCTCACTCCTCACAATCCACTTCTTCGATTCCACTCCGGCATCTACCTCCCCCTCCTCTCTCTCTCTCCTCCCTGCTCGCCCTCCTCCCTTTTATCCCGCTTTCTCCCTCTCTCCTCCATTCCATCTCCGTCCCCTCCATTCCTCTTTAAGACTGCGTGCCTCTTCCCTATCAGAGATGTCACCATGGCGATATTTATAGGCGGGCCTCTTCTCTTCACCTCCCTCCTTCCCTCCCTCTCTCGAGGGCAGCCTTACTCCTCTCCCTCGTTCTCTATCCCTCTCTCTTTCTCTCTCTCTCTCTCTCTCGCTCCGTCTTTCTTCCTCTCATTCTTTCGTTCTTATCTCCCTCTCTCATCCACCATGTTTAAAGTATTCGATCCTACGCCTTCCGTCCTTCCTAGTCTTCTGTGATCGTCTTTTCTCGCCTTTTCCCTCGCTTTCCTTCTCTTTCCAGATTTTTCTCATCTCTGCCGCCTTCAAGCATCCTCCTTCCCAGCCCTTCGGGAGAGTTTTTTTTATTCTATCTATCGCTTATATGTTTTTCGCTCCACTCGTTTCAATCCGAAAGGCGAGAGTTTTTGTTTTCCTTAATCGTTCCGAGATATCCGAGTGGGAATTTATAACGTCGGGATCTCCAAGGCGGTGGTGACGAAGAAAAGCGGTCAGGCTGAGGGTTTTTTTTTCTTCTTCTCCTCCTATCTCCGTGAGTGCGTTCGTTTCGTTGGCGTCGTCCACTTGTTAGGGTTCCGTGGGACTAATAAGAAAAATCTATTCGAGCGGAGGGCAACGCCTCCCATAGGCGGCGTCCTTGATGGCGTTCCGAATTCTGCTCATCCTTCGGATGGCGTTGGCGTCGTGAAAAAGTGACGGCGAAGACGCGTCGCTCGTTTATTTTTTTTTCGCCGTCGCCCGCTGGTTTTGGACGTCCGCCGGTGGGAACGTGATAATTCCGATGCGATTTTCCTCGCGTGTGAGACTTCTACGATGGCGGTTTGCGTTATTTCTTTCGGCGCATTCCTTCTAGAATCTCTGTACCTGCTCCTTTGCGATGCGTGTTTGTTTCAGATTTCGATCGGGCTTGGCGAGGTCGTTTCTTTCTTTGGTTTGCATCGCATTGATTCTTCCCATTCCTTCATCTCCTACCTCTCTCTCTCCTCCTTTCCCCCTCTCCCTCCTTTCGATCCGGGCCGCATTTCCTCCCCCCTCCATTCGGAACTTACCACCCATACTTCCCCCCCCCCTTCCTATTCATCCCTTATACCTTCCTTTTTTCACAGGCACCGAGTTCATCACGCAACCTTCCACCTATTTCCCTTCTTTTCCCATCCCCGTTTCTCCTCCATCTCATATCCCTTTTTCCGAAGTCTTTTCATTTCCCCCTGGGTGTGGAGGTGTGGGGGAGGGGGGGAAGAGGAGAGGAGGAAGAAAAAGAACGTCGTTTCGACCCCGTCTCTCTTTTTTCCTCTCCTTCTTCCAACCCATATCCCGACTATACCCCTCCTCTTCTCCCTTTCCATCCCTCTCCCTTTTCATTCCTTTCTTTCCTTTTGAACGTCCATCTGACGTTTGGCCGCGCGGAACGACCCGGCTGACTGAGGATGGGAGAGAAGGGAGGTGCGATAGAGAGAGAGAGAGGGAGGGAGGGGGGATGGGGAGGGAGTGGTGTAGAAGGACTGCTCGTCTGCCCCTCCTCTGTTAAGTTCTTGTGTGTGTGTGTGTGTGTGGTGTGAGAAAGAGAGACTTCTTTTGGGAAAAAATATAAAAAGATTTTTCCATTTTTCCTATTCTTCTCCTTTGCTGGATTTGGATGCGCGGTAGGAGAATCCGTATCGTTATATGTACCTATGTATCCACCTATGTATGCGTTTGCGTATGTGTACGTCGAGGGGAAGGATGGAAGAAAAGGAGGGAGTCCCGCGATACGTTCAGGGAATGAGAAGAAGAGATGGAAGGAGATCGTGGAGAGAATCGACCTAAATCTTTGTTATGTTTCCGTTTTTTTTTTCGGACGAGCGGGGACTCTCGCTATTGTCGCGACACAATCGGACGCAGTGACGCTCCGTTCTTGAGTGCGCCGCGACGCGACGGGGTTTGAGGAGATTCCCTCTCTCTCTCTCACTCATTCTCTCTCTCCCCCTGTGGGACGTACGCTTTTCCGGCGAGTGTTTCGTCGGGTATTTCTTGCAGAGACGGTCGGATTGGAGCACGTCTCTTTCTTCGTCGTACGTAGGCTCTGAAGAGGGAGCGTAGGAAGGAGAGCGGAGGCTTAAGTCTCTTTAAGTCAAAGGAACAAAGCAAATGGAAAGATTGGTTGCGATGAAAACATATGCGTGTCTCGTACGCGACCGCAGGTGGCGTCTCCGTTACGAAAAATTTTCGGAAAAAAACTGATTCGTGGAACTAGGAATTGCGTAATAGGAATGACGGTGGAAAAATACCTTCACTGGACCGTTTAAATTTCGAGAAATAGATGCACGATTTTGACGAGCAAACGAAGTCTTAGGTCGAGAGTGTAATAGCGGCTTCGTTAGGAAAGCTAAGCCGCTCGTCGGAAATGGTTCGTATTTAGGAGTATAAAAAAGGCCACTTTCATTAAGAACCTGCTTCATAATTCCAAAAATAACGAATAAATAAGTTCTTCCCTGACTTTTCCTCGCATTGGGCGAAACGGCTTCGTTTTTCAACGCACTTTCAAACCGATTAATATTTCCGGCGTAAAATGTCGAAATATCCCGATGGAAAAACTGTTTACCGATGCGTCCGCGTTGCAAAATATTGCGGCTCGGCTCTCGAATTTGCAAAATGAGTCCTTGATCCCTCGGCTACAGAATATTTCCGGTCGAAACCTCAACAAAGGGAGGAGGTGGAGACCTTGGCTCCTTCCTCGCGGCGTCCTCTTGCTAAAGGACTTGCGAAATTTAAATTGCACCTCTTCCTTTTATCGCGTGGGTGTTGTTGCCGCGCACCGCTCGACCGTTATCGAACCTTTGATAAGGAATTACGATTCTTGCACCGGGATTAAAATGCCACCGTAAGGTGAGATATGGGGGGGAACGTGAAAAATTGCCTTTTAAGAGAGAATCGACAAAGTGGTCCACGAAAGCGATACCGAACCGAGTTTATGGGTTGTTCCGAAAATCATTCCGCGGCAATAAAAACGCCTCAGTAAACGGACTCGCGTACGTGATGTGAACCGAGACAATTTGGAGCGGACGTCACTTTCCCCCCATCCCCCACCCTCTCGGCGGTTGTTGAACGAATTAACGGCGCTAGCGATCATATCAATCGGGAAGGAAATCCAGACCCCTCCAGTAATCGCCCTTTTGGTCGATGATGACAACCGCTGTTGAGAAGATGGTTAGCCGAGGCTGTAGATATTCATTTTTTTTTAAATATAGGAACGCACTTACTCGGGGGATTTTTATTGCCCTCTCTCCGTATTATCCCTCCGAAACGAGAGGTCTCCTCTTTTTTTCTGCTCTCCCTAGCAGTCGATCTTAAAACCGATCGTCTTCTTTAAGTCCTCCAAGCTCGGAGCCCGAGAGAAAGAGGGGGCGTTTTGAGGGGGGAAGGGTGTGAGATTAGATGCATGGGAAGAGGTTTCTAGCCAAGAATAGATCCATCGCTCCCTCTCCCCCATCTTCTTTACGCACTCCCCACGCTCCCTTCCGAAATCTCTCCCTCCTCGCTACGTCCCTTCTCATCTCTCTCTCTCTTTCTCTGTATCCCTTATTCATCCTTTCCTCTCGTGCTTCTATCCCAGCATCCGAAAGACCTTTGTCTGTTAAAAAAAAGAGAAAAAGAGGGATTTGGGCAATCCCGCATAAACTTTTTTCTGGCTTCGAAATTTTCTAAGCACGAATGTTTTTTTTCCGCTTACTTCCGGGACGTTTGGTGATGTTACGTGCCCATTGATGATTCGGATAACCGACGAAGCCCACCCGCCATTAGAAACTGGTGCTGCTGTTGGATTTAAGATGCTAAAACTGCATACTCGCAGTTGTATTTCTCGTCATTTCCTTCGTGTGGGTAATCGCTTTCGAATATCTTCGCTAGTTTAATTACTTTCTCGCAGTTGAGATGGTGTTGCGAGACAAGAATGGTCACAAGCCCAAATGTTCACTGCCGTTGTTTTTTTTTAGGCCAAGTAAGAATTATTTCTTTCTTCGGTCTCGCACGAATTAAATTGTTCGCATAGTTTTAAAGCAAGTCGCCTATAATATTGACAGTGTAAGGCAGCAGTCCTCTCTCATTTGTCGACTTGTATCAATGGTCTCGTTGCTCAAATTCTAAAGGAATTTCTCTTTCATCCTCGACATGGTATCTTGCAGGACGTTCTTGACTGACTTAGTGGCCAATTTTCTTATGCCAACTGTATCAAAACCATTAACATAAATGTTCCGGCGACGTAAGAAAATAATCACCTTCCTTCAGCTCTTCCCTTTTTATCAGAATTTCGTTGGAGGTGAAATGTGGTATAGGAGTGAAATTAATACTCTTGCTACAAATAGGAAATTCCATATCTGTAAAGTAATAATAAGGATTGTAGTTATTAATCATTTTACCGTTGTCATCCCGCTATGTAAACGGGCGTAAAGACACGAAAATAGGGACTTAAATTTTGATGATCACATTAGGAGTTTTAGTGACCCCCGTACTTCTCGAGCGAACGTAACACGCGTGCTGAAATGTAATTGTGATACTGAAATATTTATGCCGACTCTCATTTCCACAAATTATGCGGGCAAGATTTTCGTCGCGAATTATTTATGACTCTGGTTCCGAAAGACGGTTAGTCACTTGCGTAAGACGTATATGCACGGTGCGTTGCGATTATTAAACTCGGCTCTCAATCGCCATGGCAATCCGGTTCCGATTCCGAAGAAAAAGACCTTGACGACATCCGATCCTCGTCGGAAACGGGCGAAAATGTTTCGAATGTCTTTTCGTCGAGAAAAAAAACGCTCTCCAAGAATATTTTACTGACATTTCAAATAAATGATTTCCCTCGCCCATGTCTCAACGCTCGTGCAGCGAAACGAGGAAAATTAAATCGATAGCGGTCGAGCTTTAAACTCCGAAAGATTGCGCCACGACGAATGCGCGAAAAAAATTATTCGTAAAATTGTCGTGGAAAACACGTTTATATAGGAACCCTTCCTAGATGCCTTGTGCGTTTCAGAATCGTAATCAGGTCGGATGAATCCGGGGCAGCTAAGCTCGGATGGAGAAAGGGGAAAATATTCTGCGGAATTTATGTGCGGATTTATTATTGTTTCGTGTCTTCGCGTGGGGAGGAAATGGGGAAAAAATAAAAAGGTTAGGCTCAGGAAAGTTGGAATAAAATTCGTATTTTTTTTTAAAAAGAATTCCGGCACAACAACCCCTTTTTGCCTTCGCCCCTCTTCCCCTCCCTCTCCTTCATGACTGCCTTCCTCTCATCCCTCCGTTCCTCTTTTCCCTCTCTCCCTCCACCCTCCTCCCTCCCTCCCTCTTTATCCTCCCTATCTCTCCTCCTCGCTTATCTTCCCCCCTTTCCTCTCTCCTCCTCCCTCTCTTTCCTATAATCATCTCCTTTTCCTCCTTCCTCTTTTTATCTTCTTCCTCATCCTCATCCCCCTATTTTCTCTCTTCCTCTCCTTTCTCCCTTCCTCTTTCTCCTCACTCCGTCCTCCTATCTCCTTTTCCTCCCCCATCTCCTCACTCTCTCTCTCTCTCTCGTGCTCCCTCACTCCTCTCTCGCATTTCTAAATTTAAACCCGATTTGTTGTCCTCATCCTCCTCTTCATTTACGCATTTGGACCAAACCTTCCTCATCCTTTCCCTCCTGTTTCTCTTTTCCCGGCATTTTACTTCCTTCCTTTCCCGTCTTTCTTCCCTTCCCAAATCCTTTCTGACTCAGCTCAGGTTGCTTGAGGGACCATGGGGACGACGGAATACCCTTATTATAATTACTAAAACAGAGGTTTAGTTTGAATCATACTTTGTTCTGCCCATCGATTACACCTCCTTAAGCCCATTAAAGCCACTTCCGAAGGGTACTTGTATGCTCTCGTCTCATTGAACGATTGCGTTCGGTTTAAAAATCGTTTCCCCGCATGATTCGACGATTGAATAGCTTCAATCAAAGTGACTCACCAAATCTTTGTTTCGTCCTTCAGTTAAACTTCTAAAGAAACACTTGCGGACTTTCCTTCATCAAGCACTTGCCCTCACTCCGTCTGCTGTATGTTGCTTTTATCGAGCACTATCATTCAGCCTCCCTTTTCTATTACACTGTCATTTAAGAGAAATTGCGAACGCAGCTCGAAGGTTTTGGTATTCTCACAGAATTATCGTATCGAAATCTAAACTAATTGTAAGGTGTCTGAGGTGCCTAAGTAGCTTCTCTCGATAGATCGCAAATGAAGAAGAATTGAAAGAAATTTTATTAAGAAAAATTAAACATTGGTCTTTTGAAACATAATTTCGCAAGAAAATGAAACACACTGGCTAATAAAAAAGCAAACTGTGACAGTGGGACTTATTTATTGTTTCTGCAGGTAATAAGGTTCACTGATCAGGACTGCGGTCCGGACAAGTCCTCTAGTTTCTCTGAAGTGAGCCCTACACACCCTTCATGCACCCAGTAGCCACAGTTGATACAAGTACTCATGTCTTTGATGTCATATTCACTACAAATAAAACATTCCCAAGAATGTTTATTAATATCGCTGCCTATTCTTGAGGTTGATGGCTTGTCATTTTTCTGTTTTTCGCCTGGGTTTGATTTCTTGCCAGTTTCTTCAAAGCTGTGCTTTATAATTCAGTGATGTTTTTCTTGCTGCTCCAGAAGTCTTCTGCTTAATCTTTGCCGTCGACAAGATTGCTGAGAAAGGTTTGTGTATGATGATGAGGAGATTTTTGGAAAGCTTTCTTTATATGTTTCATTTACAGCACTGTCTTTGCTGTTAGCTTTTATTCTCTCTAATTGTTCTGGTAGGTCACAATGCTAGGAGCATATGCTCCCTCAGAAATGGATAAATTCAAATGCTCCTAAGTCCATTTGTTGTATTTGACATGGACATACATTTACCATAAACTTTTGTCATTATTTTTGAATAACTCCCGCAATTACAATATTTAATCATATCTGATTAAGTAGGTACAAAGAAAGATTACACTACAGATATTAATTAAGGCTCATAGTATGGATTCTGAGTCATGGTATTGGGGTGTAAAATATGGTCACTGCAAACATTAAAGCAAATTAATAAAAAAATCACATCTTTCAGTTAAATATTATAAGAAGGCCAACAAAACTCTAACAACAGTTTCGAGTGCTCACCAAAACAAGAAATAACGGATCAATTTCGCAATGCTGCCGATAATATGCGTCTAAAGCAGTGGTTCTCAACCTTTTCGATAACACGGGCCACTTGAACTTAAAGAAATTTCCGGCTGCCCACCCATGGCCATAATAAGGAAATTTGGCGACCCTAACTTTCATAATTATAAGAATACCCTTAAAAATTATTCTAAATCAACTATAAAAATAATTTTTTATATCATTTAGAAATAATTACAAATTCATGAAACATTTGGCTCACTCTTCGAAGCAATTATGATGAAAATATCGACTTCCGGTCTTCCTGTTTGGGTTTAATGCTGTTTTCTATTTCAATATTTTAAGGTATAATCTGGAAAGAAAATGTTCTAATTTTTACTTTTTTCCGTTTTTCGGAAAAAGATAAATTTGAAATTTAAAATATTGATTGAAATTTTAGAAGTAAAGCCAACAAAAATTATGAACTGTTTTACAATAACAAACCTTTTTTGAAAAAAATAAATGGTCGCCTACGTAATTAGTTAATGTGAGTCTTGTGCTTGGCATTGGCTGACAAGTTTGTTGATTCTGGGCTTTATTGGAGAAAGAGAAACTCCCATAGTAGCAGAAGCGTCCAAACGATTTCGTGATTTATTTTTTGTAGTGGTGAGTATTGGGACTGCAGTTTCAGATAAATATGTGGAAGGGAATGGACGGCATTCTGACTCAGCATTGGGTATTATATGCCCAATTTTGTCCAAAAACTTGTCAAAGTTGCGGTTTTTGTAAATTCGTGTTTTAAAGTTAAGTCAGTTGACAGTTCGAGGAGAGTACCATGTTCTGTTGTGTTGAGTTTGTTACTTGGATCGGAGCAAAACAAAAAGGAATCGCAAACTCCCATATTTCCTGATCTAGGGTCATTTTATTAGGTAAAATAATCCTCAAATTTTCTCCTGAGGCTTTAAAGGTGTCCTAATATTACCTCATATACTCTTTGTTTGTCAAAATTGAAATTTTCATCATATGCAAGGTTCGAAAATGTGGGTAACATATCAAAAATGTCAGATTTTACCCTCAATCCCCAAAGTAAAAACGCGTGAATTTATGGAGTTGGCAGCAATGTAATTAATTATTTTCACTACTTCGCTAATGACACTATTAAGTTCAGAAAGCATCTGTTTTGATGATGATTTGTTTGTACTTCGGGTGCAGACGTTTTTACTTTCTCCATACGTAGTATGGGAAAGTATTGTGATCACGAAAAAAATCGTCTTCGAAATTTCAACGGAAATACACATTTTGAGGTCCCTAGAACACGTTTAGACTATTTTCGGAATGATGTCTGTGTGGATGTATGTGATTGTGGGCGCTCTAACCCAAAAAGTACTTGCCATATTGATTCCAAATTTCATGTATAACACTTTAGGTTGAACACAAAGAACTGATTAGTTTTTGGACAATACCGGTTAACCGGAAGTCGAGGTTTATTCGAAACCCGATTCGGTTTTTGCGATATTTCTCTGATAATACGTCATTATTGTATACATTGACCATTACAAAAAGTAGAAAATGTAATTTCCTACATCTTTTATTTCAAACAATTTTCTATAGCAGTTATTGTTTAGGAATTACTTATAAATAATCGGTGTTTTCGGTTTTCATCAAATATGTTCGTTACAACAGTTATTTACAATCTTTATAAGGAACAAAGTTATAGAAAATAACATTCCTTCCAACTTTTGTTGGAAACAATTTTTCGTAGAACCATCCATTTCGGAGATATTTAACTTTTTCGTAATTTCCAGTATACAGCGTCACCACCATGTAGCGGTGAATTCTGTAAACATATTCAAAATATACCGAATTTACGGCAATAAGGACGATTGTATTCTTTTACGATACGAAATAATAATTTTGCCTTATAATGCTATTCATAATAATTTAAATATCTATACCCCAAATATGGAGAAAGTCATGTGTTGGCCACATCAAATTTTTGATTCTTGTTGTTACTCCAGAATGTTTTCCTGTCATAACTTCAGCACCGTCTGTACAAACACCGACATTCTTGTTCCAATCCAAAACTTTACTCGAAAAGTGGTCATCGATAACTTGAAATATTTCAGCACTTGTCGTTTTAGTTTGTAATTCTGACATCAGTAAGATGTCTTCTTGAATTTCTTTCTCATGTATATAACGCACAAAAACAGGGAGTATTGCATAACTTGAGATGCCTGTTGATTTGTCCAATCGAATGGCAAACCATGGAGAGTTTTTTATTCGTTCTATTAATTGAGATTCGATGTCTACCGAAATCATATAAATTCTACGTTTTACTGAGTCGTAAGACAAGGGAATTTGATTCATTTTTTGCAGCGTCTTTACCAAGCACTTCTTATCACACATCTATAATTGAGGGCTTAATTAACTCTTCTCCTACGTTAAAAGGCTTCTTTGCTCTTGCAATGCTACGTGCGATTATAAACGACGATTTTAAAGCAGAGACGCTTATTCTATTACTAATTGAAATTGTCTTTTGTATACTTCTAATGTCTTCAAGTTTTCTCTCAAAGAAAAGCTAGTTTTTAAAAGTTATTTGGATCGATAACTAATCGTAAACCTTTTCGCGGCCCACCTACAATCACTTCGCGGCCCACCGTTTGAGAACCGCTGTTCTAAATAGTACATACTTTGTTACGTTAAATGTCCAACTTCTTGAATCTATTGAAGGTGGGTCTTATTGAGTCATCCTGTAGAATGTTTCAACATTTAATGAAAAAAGTTAATGTCGAAATGCAAAAAATGTTTCGTGTTACTGACGATTCGCACATAGTAGAAACTACCGTTTTAATTAAAGGAGACCAAATGAATCTTTACCTATTTGTAATGGTTGTTTTGCGTGTTTCACTGGGCCGCCTTTACTGCAAATTTAGAAAATGCCAACATTCCTCTTCGAAGAAAAGCGTGTGAAATACGGCTTTGTTGGCGAGGACCCTTCGTTGTCTGAATTGAACGTCTGAATAAACATCTGCCTCAGACTAACCACCGCTACTTGTAGCATTTCGAAGCGTCTGCTGATTACATTTTTCAACGTTATAGAAAATTTCGTACGTCTCCGTCAATGTGAATCCTGCTTTTAGATCTTCCGCCGCCAACCTTTTCCGAGACGAGTAATGCTTCAGTTGTTATTTCTGCGGGATGAAAAATCGCGTTCTTTAAGACATTTTCCGTGTCGTGTTACAGTTTAAAATAGAAATCGACCGCGCGAGGTAATTTTAATGCGACGTTGCGGAATACGTACGAGGTCAGTTTGTTTTTCGTACGCAATCGGTATATCTTTAAAAAAAATCGCACCAAGCCTCGAGGGAATCGTTATGCGTGTTTTCATTTTTTATTGGCGAGAGAAAGTTTCTCCGGGAACGACTGCGGTTATGACTGGCGAACGAGAATAAAAAATAAGAAAATAGAAAACCTGACGTTGAACGACTTTTCGGATTCGATTCAGAAATTTTACGCGGCGTACACATCCGAATCGTCAAATATGTTTATCTGATTTCAATAACATTTGGCAGTCATTTAATATCCCATGACGAAACATCATCCAGACTTACTTTCCATGACTCTCGACGCGATCCAAGACGGAGGGAGGATGTAGAAAAAAATATCACAGGGCCGAAGGGGAAAAAAAAGACTAAGTGCCGAACTTCGTTGCGACATGTAAGCCCTTTCCCTCTCTCTCGCTCTTGCCCTTCCCGCCAGTCTGTTTAATTCTCGCTTTTTATGCAAACCGGCGTCGACTCCCGGTCGCGAGGGGCGCGTTCTTAATGCGCAATTCCCAGCGAACGGACGTCCGACATAATCGATTCGAGACTTTGACGAATCATTCCCGTTGGAGCGTCAGGTGAAGAGATTGAGCGAGAGAGAGGATTTCGAGAGGGAGAGAAAGAATATTACAGAGAGAGAGAGAAACGAGATAAAAAATATATGTAGACGGAAGAGACGCATAAATTTTTCCAACGCGTGCAGAAGATATCCGTGAAGGAAGTGAGCCGAATCCTCGAAGCGATGAGGAATGGACGGGACAAATAAAAAAAAAGCATCGAGCATGCTCTTATCCGTAACGAATTCGGGATGGGCGAGCGGGAGCAAGGAGGCGGTGGGCGGACGGGAAGAGGCAAGGGTTTTAAGAGAGAAGAAAATCAGTCGGAATAACTAAAGCCAAGGTTAGAGAGAGAGTCAGGTATATAGGAGAGAGAGAGAGGGAGAGAGAGAAAAGACGTGGGAGAGGGATGAGGTGGCGTTCGTGCTGGCCAAGAAGAGAATTGACCGGTAGAAGGACTCGGCCGGCGTGTGTGGAGTGGGAGTTATAGAGAAGGGGGTGGGAGTGGATGATAGAGAGAGAGAGAGAGAGGTGAAGGGAAGAGAGTAGCGAAAGAGGCTGGGGAGGAGGTTTGAAAACTGGTCGAGGGATATGAGCGAAAGAAGGAGAGTGTGTTAGGAGGAGGTGGAGGTGGGAGGGGAGGATAGTAGGTTGGAGGTGGATGGAAGAGAGAGGGGATAGACCTTCCCTCCCCCCTCCCTTTTACCGCCGGCCAGCCACCCTGTACTCCCTTTGTCCCAGACTCGCTTCCAGCCCTTGTGTTGGCAAGTCTCTGTTCGTCCCCTGTACACCCACCAGTCTCTCTTCCTTTCCTCCCTCCCCCCTCCCACCCTAATCCCCCCTCCCCCTTCCATCTAACGCACACTCATCTCTTCTATCCCAGTTTCTACTTTCCTTATGAACATTCCTGCTCCTCTTACGGCGAGCGTTTCTATTTTTTTTTTGTAATAAGGGTGAACGGAATCTAGCGTGCGCGCACGTGCACGCACACGGGGACGTGCGCACCCTAAAGCGACCACACTCGTTCTCACGCCCTCGCTCGAAAATTTCCGCTTTTTATCGGACTCGATGGATCGACTCGGGAGAAAATGTCGTCTTTCCTTTCCTCCCCACCACCCCTTCCTCTCCTCTCCCCCTCCCCTCCTCTCCCCTCTCCTCCCCCCCCCCCCCTTCCCACGTCCGCCCACGCTTTTCGATTTTATTTCACGGAGCGCCATCTCCCGGTCCGATCGGTTTAAAAATATGCGAGGATGGGAGAAAGAGGGATAACCGCGAGACCTCTCTTTTTAGATTTTCTACGGTTCGTTTGGGAACGACTCGGGGTAATTTATTGTATGTTTCGAACGCCAGGAGCGATTTATTTTATTTTTTTAACGCGCTAGTAAAATTAAAAGAAATTCTCGATGACGAGAGTGTCTCGTCTCTTTTGTTCCCTTTCGCTTCGTTGTATGTAAGATGTTTATTTTTAAGAGCATTTAACAGAAAATCATTTTTGTGTTTTTTTATGGATATTGGGGATACTTAATCCATCGATTGGATTTCCACCACGTATGTGATAATTATGTTTTTTTTTTAAATATACCTCTTCTTTCATGTTTCCTGTCACCCCTGACCAAATCCTGGAGACAGTGCTCCATTTATCCTCGCTAACGTTTGTAAACCTATAAATGAATAGTTGTAGATCTCGGGTTAAGTTCACGACTGGAATTTTATTTATTTTTTCATTTCGTCGAGGCGATATATCGTGTCCCTGACTAGCTTCTACGTCGGGAGAGATGAATATTTTTTTTGGCGATGACTTCACCGCGTCTGAAGTCGATATTCGGAGATAATGGCAATCCTCAAGTGTCAGTGCTCTGACCGCTATATTTTTCGCTCATGGGCGCGACGCCATTGCTTTTTAAGGTTACTTGATAGGGCTCCGTGTTTTGCGTGATCTTTATTAAGTCATTTGTTCGTGGCATTTCGATTTCCGTTCTTTCAGTGGTACAATCGACGAGATGGTATGCGAAAATATTTGCCTCTTTAAGTCCCGTGCATTGTTTCATAGTTGAAGACGTGGCTGATTTCATTGCGAGAAGAACCTCGTTGGTGTCTCGTCGCGTTTAATGTGGAAGTACGCTGATGGACATCAGCCGACGCGGCCAGAAAAGGCAGAGACTGGATAAGAAGACAAGGCTGCGACATAAATGAGAGTCGAGATGCCAACATGGCGATGAGTGCGACGTGTGACGCTATGCTGGAAGAAACAGTCGGTGGTGTTGGTCAAAAATGATAGAGAGACACGGAGACAGTGAACATGGGGAGATCCTTGGGCTCCCAAGAGGGCTTTCGATACAATATCGCATTTTCTTTTAAGGGGAAGCGAGAAAGTTTAGAGTAATTATACAAATCAAACCTCAAAGGAAGACGCACTAGTTCGAAGCTTCGAAATGCAATTTCTTTCTCATGAATACGGACGGGAAAATGTTATCTCCGTGTTATGCACGTTTAAGTTGCCAGGGTTGAATTAATACAGAGGAGTTGTTATGAGCCGCTGCATCAATCTATGTATTGCTATTACTTTAAACAGTCCCACACACAGTATTTAATTATTAAAGAATAAATGGCCGGTAAACTCAGATTTAATGATAATCAAATGGCACCATTTTATAAATCTACTCACCGAGTTTCAGTTTTCTATCGTTTACGGTTTCGTCACAATTTCAATTTAAGCAACAGACAGATGCCAAAGTGAAACTACGCGCACATTTTTTTTTAAAAGGCTTAAAAGTGGCTAGTGAGAGGTGTGCGACACGCTTGCTGCGTGACACGCGCTTCATTGTGTCACTTATTCCACAGAGATATCATTTGTGAACACTTATTAGTGGCTGCGGAAAACAAATTCGAGAACAAGCACTTAGGTAGCAGAAATTGATAAATCATTTACCTTTGTTAATAACCAAAACAAGCCTATGAAAAACCAGGTACGCGTTTCGGTTACAATGCAGCCGTCCTCGGTGGTGATTCGTCGAATGTAGATTCTACGTAAGTCATTACTTTGTAATGACTATTGGAGATACCTAATATAAGTACATGCTTATTCTTTCCAGTTTTTTACACATAAGTGCTTATTCTTGTATTTACTTATTATTATAGCGTTAATGCCTTTGTGAAAAGTCAACTTGTTTGACGCCACCTCTACCATTGCAATACACCACGTGCTGTACCTCAAGGAAACCACTATTCACCATGTTAGGGGTAGTAAATTTTTTCTCGCCGAAGTGAATGAAGCAAAAGAACGCGAGGCAACTAAGGAAGAAATCGCCGTCTTATTTAAAACGCGTCTATTATTATCGGTGACGTAATTGTGCGGCTTGGCGGAAATCTCGCCGTGCGTCAATTGGCAATGGCACCGAGTGCAGGAGAGAAAGAAAGAGACGGTGCGTTTGAAAGAGAGTCGACTTTAATGACGAGAAAGGGTTTATCAACCCCGCCTCCCTCCCTCCTCTCCCCTTTTTTCTGAGAGTACTAATTAGCTTACGAAAGCGCAGTCCGCCTCCGTTCAATTTTTCACGGAACCTGCCTCTCCTTCCTTGTTCTACTCCTCCGAATCATTACTAATTTACATGCGCGATCCACTAGTCTCCGCCTTTATATTCACCTTATATTCCCTTAGTTTTTAAGCGCGAGACTTGAGACCAGCCTCTTTCTGCCACCTCTATTTTCCTCTCTACGCACCTATTACCTACTTCGTTTCGCTCTGTGGGTTCATTCCACTTCTGTTTCTCTCCTTTCCACCGGGTGTGTGTATGCGTGTGACTTCTCTCTCTCCCACCCATATCCTCTTAACCTCCTCTTACCCTCCCACCTCCCTTTCTTCCCCTGAAAGACTTTTTCCCTCCCACGCATAAATACCCCGCTGTGCCCAGCCAGCCATCCTCATTGTTCGGGATTTCGTGTATGGTGGGGAAATACCCTTAACTCCCTGAACCACTCCCCCCCCCTCCTCCTCCCCCTTTCCACGCCTCCCTCCCCATTCTCCTATCCTATAACCTTCTCCCTTCATTTTCTCTTCCAACCCTTATCCGCTTTCCCTCCCTGTCCCTTTTTTTCGCTTCTTCCCCCCGCCATCTGCCGTCTTTCACGTCTCCGTCCTCTCTCTCTCTCTCATTTACTCTCTCTGCCACTTACGTCCTTGCCCGCTAAGCCCCCCTTTCTCCCCCACCCCACCCCCTAAGGCCCCTCACCGCACGCCATTGCTCATTAAAAATCCAAATTATCCGAAGAAAATAAACTCTACTGCGCGACGTATAGTATATTGTAAATTGCGCGCGCTCGACGTCTCTCTGAGTTTTATTTTGTTTTGAGGACGGAAGCAGGTTGATCTTAACTGTCGTTGCGTGTCTTACCTCGAGCACTTCTTTTTAGTTTAATGGAAAAGATGGTGGTTAGTTTTAAAAAAAAAGAGAAACGAGGAGGGCGGTGAAAGTGGAAATCCGCACAGGCATTCGTATGTACATGTAAAAGTGTATAAATTTGACGTCCTTTCAGTTTTTGCAGGTTTTATGTTTCATCGCTTAGGCTAAAATAGTTGATATTTGTCGTTTCCTTTGTTTCTTCATTGACCTCTCCTCATTTCGGTCAGTTATTCCCAATAGTTCCCCTGCTTTTATTTATTTTCCTGTTGGCATATTTATTTATAGTTAAGTTCAACGTATGGAGCCTATATTTCTTATAGGAATCGAAAACCGCAGTAATGTCTCTTTCATCGATCAGTTATTAAAATGGTAAAATTCATTAACTGAAGTCTTCTTAAACTGCTTCAATTTTCCTGTCTCAATCCTAACCAGTACACATGTGTGAAAGATTTTATCAATTAGCGAACGATTTCCGAATTCATTAAGATTGAGTCTAAATAGATAAGCAGTAATTCAATTGAAAATAACATGTATTTACTTACCATATTGTTTACATGTCTCACCTTATCAAGCCAGCGGAGCTATTTACTTAGTTCTCGAAAGATAATTTTGATCTTGCAAGGAAAACAATCTGTTGGCATCTAAAATAAAACGTAATTATTTTAAGCGCTTTTTAATATTCTTCTATTTGGGGATAAATTCATTCAAGTCGAAATAGTAATTATATTAATTTTTTCTTCATTAAACTGTAGAGCGTTATAACTTTTGTACTCATATTTTTCGATTTAGCACGGTTTGAATTGAAAAGCATTGAATTACTTTATGAAAACATCAACGGATATTTATCTAATGACGTTCATTTTGATAAATCCATTTTTCAATTGAATTTTCTGAACAAACGCCTTATAATAATATTGGAAAATCGTTTATTGGAGCTCTTCCTGATAAACCATCGCGTTTTCTATCCTATGGCGCGTTCAATCAAACTTGGTGAGCTGAAGGGGCTGGATTTCTTCAGGAGTTGTGGTGCATTCACCGCACCCCACTCCACTCACTTACTTAATGACTTGCGGGTTTTTACGTAGATGTAGATGCTTTGTTCTATGAAAATAAAAGTTATAGAATATAATTCTAAAAAACATTCTACTGCTAATACGGCGGACGGCTGTAATGGACGTGACCACATTACCCATTGCGCTTAATGATGTTAATTAATTAGCAGAAGTGGTTAAGGCACGCATGTACGTGATGGAAGTTTCACGATTCTTTGCGCTGCTCTGCTTTTTCGTGCTCGTATTGTATTGAAAGAGAGATTCGTAACTTGAAAATGGTGTGCCCAGTAAAGGCAGAAGGAATTAGAAATTAGAGAATCTATGAACATGCCTGAAAATAATCCATTTGTACGCACGTCCAAACGTGAAGCACTTGTTTCTTCACCTCCGGTAGTGGCGTGAGAAAATGGTAACAAAACAGCTCGCATCGACCGCCTTATTTTTTCACATCCCCAGCGTCGTCCCGTGTTCCCACAGTCGCAGTCTTTCTTCTGACGGCTCGTGCGTGCTTGTCCGCCGCCGAACTCGGGCGTGCGGCTACCCGTTCACTTAAAATTCCATACGCGTCTTTTCTAACGCATGCACGCGTTCTCTATAGCAGACCCCGAGTCGGGATTTTTCCAACAACATACTATCCCCGATTCTGCATTTCAAGTCGCGACTTTCATTTGTCCACTCAAAGATAAAATCGCACGGTATTTGTTTTTATAACCCGTTGCTATGAAAGTGTGGCCGTTTTGGAAAGAACTCTTCGTATTTCTGTGATGTTATTCGAAAGCTTTGGCAACAGCGACGTGTTTTTTTATCATTTACTAGTTGCTTTCATTGGTAGAACCCGGAGAAAATGTCCCTACGGTCCTCCCTCTCAAGTGTACTAATATATTTACTTCCACGGATATGGTATGCCTCATTAAAAATTACTTCCTTCGTGAAGTGACGTTTGTATTCGCGTAATGACCGTCATTTTAAATAAAAAACATTTCTTGAGCACCCAGTGGACGCGATTCAAATTTCTCATTAAACTTCTCCGTCGGCTGCCGAATTGATCTTCGGTTGATTGCCATAATGGTTCGAAATAAGAGCGCGCTTTCATAGCGGACCGTCCGACCAAGCGGAAAATGTTAAATCGTTTAATTTTTAGCCTTTCGTGATTCTTCCATCACATAAGACCTTTTGTCGAATGGATACTACCAAGTCCGTTCGATTATTTTACTTCTCCCTTTCCTTTCAAGTATGCGGGAGTGCGGATAATCGATTCTCTTTTTTTTCCGCGATGTCCGTTCGTGAAGGTGACGTGAAAGGGAGAGGTAACTGGCCGAGTCGCGCCTTAAGTCTTTCTTTTGTTTACCTTCGGTCACTTTGAAAAAAATAAAATAAACAAACGGAAAGATCCTCTCTCTTTCTCGTGAGTCTTTTGGTCCTTATCGCCGCCCAAACTTATCCCTCGTCAACGCTGTTGTGTGTGTTCTCGACTTTCTCGCGCCCAAGTGTGAACGAAGAAGAGACTGAGCTTCTTGTCACCTGCTCAAATAGGCTCGCATTTGTTAAAAGCCTCGGTCCCCACTTTGTCGGGAGGTGTGTGTTTGTCTGAATGCTGTGTTTTACTCCTCCCTCCCATTCTCGCCTTCTCTTTTCCTAATAGACAAAAAAAAAACATTCGTGAAAAGCCCTCGTGCTAACAGTGGGTCTAATTGTTCTTTAATTTCTCCTATAGTGGTAGTTTGATTACCGCGTGAATCATTTCGATGAGAGGTAAAATTCGTTTTCATGAATTTAAAAGACCGGACGTCCTCTGTACATTTTTTCTCCTCAAAGAAACCTTTTGTTTCCTTTTCCGGTTCATTCATTCGCCCTTCGGCGACACAGTCCCCCTTTTATTTTGTTTTTTTTCCACCGTTTTTTTTTGTAACGGTCGATTCTTGCCATCGGTGATCGTTCCAGTACCACAATTCGTGATTGGAATCTCTTTGTTAGGAGAAGAACTTTGGTTTTTTTTTACCCTGAGGTGCAATGTAAACATCGCTCATATAGTGTTTCTTTGTCTCAATTCAGAGGCCTTTGACTCATGTCGATCGGGGCTCAAATAGGAAATTTTTAGATATATATACATTATATATTACGATCTGCAATTCATTGTAAGCAGTTTTGTTATTGAAAACTTATTTTATTAAAATAGGGATAATACTTAGTTTTAATATAAAACTAAGTTGTTAATTTCTCGTAGACTAGGCAGTTGTACATTGTTTCGTTTTCCTTCTTATTTTGATCATAACGTTATGTCGTACGTTACTTAAAGTATATTTATTTATAAGTCTGACGGAAGAATCCATTTGTGAAGTATTAACGAATTCGGATGGATGAAAACCAAGGCATAACTTGTTCTGATGAATCGAAACTGGTACATTACATGGGTTTAGTCTTTTGGTTGGTTAATTTTTAATATCATAGTTACCGCGATGTCGTGTTTTGCTATATTTTCTTATGAAAAACTCAATTCTTTGTCTATCAATGCAGAAAAATAAAATAGTGCACGTGTTTAGTCTTATTACTGTAAAATATTGGGTATTTATGTTTCTGAAGCCTTTTTCGGGGCACCGATATGTCTAATGACTCTACCTGCAAGAGGTTCTTGTGGATGCATTCCGCACCAATAAAAATAAGGCACGAACCCGGGACCTCTGTATAAAAACAAACAGAAGAGGCGTACATTTCCGCTGGTCAGTGAAGACGATTTAACTCCTCATCCAAATCAGGCCTTGAGATTTTTTCAAATTTATTAATCTAAAAAAATCCAAATTCTCTCCATTAGTTTCAATTAAGAGAGAGCCTTCGCAAAAACGATCCTCTTCTCCGAACTGAGGGCATTAATATAGTCCAGTTTCGCGAGATGTCGCCTTCAGGAATTATACCCGTGTTAACTAATCACGCAAGGTATAGCAGCTGCTCCAATATTGACCGCGAATCCCGAGTTATTAATTGCTCGCATCTTTCCTCGCGTAAGCGGACGCCGCATTTAAGCCGTTTAATCATTCGGGGGGCGTGATCGGTGTGGCGAGGAACACCTTAAAAAGCCGCCTCGGGGAGGTTTAAGGGAAGGAGGAGAGAAACAGAAAGATATCTTTTTTAACGCTTTGCCGAGGGTGTGTGTGTGCGCGCGCGTGTATGTGTATACCTATACGTGCCCTGCGTGCCAGTGTAATGTAATCTATGTGCGCCATCCCGGGTAATCACGCGATACAAATCTCTCCCGTTATCCCGGCATCTCCTATTCGGGAGAAAACAAAAGGGGAAGGAATCGAGGCACTTAATTACGCGGAGGGATCCGAACCAAAAACTCGGTTTTATTTCGCCCCAGTGCCTCCGCCGAGGCAGCGTATTCGACGCTTTTCGGTCGTGTGTGTGTATATATATATATATATATATCTCATTCTCCTTTCTTTTTTTATATTTTTCTTTTCTTCGAGGTTTTGAACTGGTTACCGAGGGAGAGAAAAAGAGAGAGAGGGTAAAAAGAGGGAAGCGAGTAGTGCGATGGTTTGAGGTTTTTCAGAGGGAGTAGTGAAGGGGAGAGGGAAGTGAGAAAGAGAAGCATGCACGGATGGGTGGGGAGGTTTAAGGGAAAAAAATGAAGGAGTAGAAATAAGAAGATGGTTTGGAATTCTGTTTGTTCCTTCAAGGACTACTTCTTCTTCGAGTCAGTTTCGTCTGACTCAGTCTTGCTTGGTTTATTATTATATTTTTTTTGCTTCAAAACTCTCATGGCACATCTCTCGTGAAAGCTTACCTTCGTGATTCCTTCAACTGTCTCGCGCCCCCTCCATCTTTCTGCTTTACTCCCTTTGTGTTGTTTTTTTCTGCCCAACTCTTCGTATTTTCGGTATCCTCGTTGGTCAAAGTTTTTGGTGTTTTTGGCGAAAATCTTCCTGCCATAACTTAGGTCTACGCCGTTCCGGTGAATTTATTTCTTTTAGATTTTCCCTGGAAATAATAGTAATTTTTTAGAGTTATAATGAAAAATGACTTCTAACGTAGGCTTCTTCAATAAAATATCCGAATATTTGTTTGGACAAGCACTAAAAAAGTATACATATAAACTAGTATATTTATACTGTATATCATTCTTTCAAATTTTGACTTCCACTGGTTGTTAATATATATTTTGCGTATGTTTTCATGTTGAAATATTAATTTATGTATTGCCGAGGTGATCAACTGCAGAATGCGTGCCAACTGCAGCGCATGAAGGGATCTTTTGTGGCACGCAAATAGTTTGAAAAATGCTTAGTCATAAGGCTCGCGAGTAATCGAAGCAGATCATAGTTAGTGCTCGCTAAAAATTGGTTGTATTAACTCTGTGCCACTAATGGCATATAAAATATATTGCCTGGGATTTCAGATCAAAGTAGTTTCCATTGCTTTTCTGTGGACTTTTTCGATGATATAATTTAACAAGCGATGCACAGATGTTTTCGTATAAGAATTTTACTCAAATTTTAATGTGGGAAATCATTAGGGCTTCAGAACACTTGGCAGTGCAACTAAATGTGCTGACATATTGTAGAAATTGACAAAGTATTGAAATTTGAACAGAGTAGCAGTCAACTTTGATTATTCAAAGCTTGATATTGTTTGCGCGGGTGGTGCGCCGAGCGTGACTGTTAAAAATGTTCAATTCGAAACTCTCTTTGAATCGTTTTTAAACATAGAGCCATGTGAACATCATTGCATTATTCACCAAGAAACTTTGTACAAATTGCCTCGTCTTTTGAACCGTTGATATAACGGAACTCCTGACTCAGAAGTCCTGAGTCAGATGATCTTTTTCTATTTAATGTCGGGTGTCTTGGAATCGTAGAGTCACTTGAAAGGCTTTGTAACCTGATTGATCCAACCATTCCCATTTTGGGAGAAATTCAAGAGCAGCACCAAGGATGTAAATTAGTGATAGATAGTTGCTGAGGAAAAATGACCGTATTTGTACCCAACTTTATTGTGTGCGGTTTCAGAGCTTGTATCTTGACGTTTTCTTTAGAAAACAACCTGAAATCGGATTTCTTGGATGGTTGAATTATTTTAACCTGCCATTAATGGGGAACGAATGCCTTTTCAATTATTGGTTTTAACTTTATCGAGAAATATTCCAAAGTATTTATCGTGCCGTGAGAAAATAGCTCTTTACACACATCAATTTCTTGCTTCTGAGAGTAAACTGTGCCTAATTTACTGTTATAAATTGTTTAATTGCAAAACCTCGCTATTGTTTTACTTCTTGGTCATTGTTTACTTGAGGCCAATGGGTTTATGCACGAAAAAAAATTACGTATGTTAATAGAATGCAATGTTCTTTTCCCTGGGAAATATTCCACAGCGTTGGGAAGCGACTGGAAAACAAAAAAAATGCTATTGAAGAATCAATGATTTCTAAAAAGATGCATAAATTAACCCAATAATAAGCTTTCATTAAATGAATAAAGGCGGGTTCGCTTCTTGCATGGGGTCTGCCCTACTGATTAATGTCCAGTCATTTTGGCGCCTAAGATATGTGAAGCTTGCCCCCGCGTGTACCTCACGAATGGCACGATATATGCGTTCGGCGTGGGTGGCTGCGTCCCCCGACTATAAATATGCATATTTATCCCTCTCGCGACCTCCTGGTTGACACGCGTGTTTGCGCGTAGCGTCGGTTAGCCATTGGTCAGAATCATTGACCCTTAAGGGCGCCTAGCCGTCCAGAGCGAAACAGTGCCAGGTTTTAATTGATGTGTACGTTAGCATTACTTCTGCAATCGCCTTCGACTTGAGTGTGTTTGTGTGATGTTAAGTTATGCGTTCGTGTCGTTTTCTTTTCTGATCTTTCTTGAACTATGGCGAGGAATAGTTTTTGTAGTGTGAATAGCTTCATCTCGCAAGACGGTTTCTATCTGTAATAAACGTTGCCAAAATGGATCAAGTGGAAAAAGAAATATCCAAATGACTTCCATAAAAATTCTGCGCACGTTTAGAAATTAATGAGCATACTCATATTATTCCTTCTTCATATAAATGGTTAATGTAATTCCTATAACAGGGAAATGGGTGTGATTTTAAATAAGACAAATTGCGCTCGATTTTATAAGCTTTGTACGATTTCCACAAATTGAACGGCACGACCGGTTTCGATAAATGACCGTCATCATCGGATGAATTATGTAACTCGTATAACTTAAATGCGCGTTAGTAATGCACATGTCAACTACCAAGTAGCTGCCCCTTTGCCCACTCATCGACCGTTGGATTTAGCATAAGAATAAATGCTCTATCGTTTAAAAGTTAGAACGGATTCCTTAAAGTTCAACGACAATGGAAAGTGCTTATTCAATATTTATAGGGCGTCTGAAATGATTGAATCGAGTCCTAGATGCATCTAGAGACATATTGGGAAGGTAACTTAAGAAATTGCTCAGACTCGCGTGACGAAAAATCTTAGAAAAATTTTTGTCGTCTCGGATGTAAAATTCTGCTTAGGATATATACGTCAGCACGCATATAAGGCTACTCGTAGGCGCTGTGGCGTTACTTTTAAAGCGTAGTCACTTTTTACGCTTGGTACAAAAAACTTTTACGCCTCATGTAAAAATGTACCGCATCGTGTTGAACTCATCTCTACGACCTTGGATGTGCTCTTTCTCATCTTCCCGTACCGAATCCTCTTCTCACGGATCAGTGTGTATGTGTGCGCGCGCGCACGTGTGTATGTGCGACCAGGACAAGGATTGGTTTGTGGCGGCCGAAGACAAGGCCGTACGGGGCGATCTGGATGGAAAGGGGGAAAGACGTGAACATCGGGGGGAATGAGTGCACGGCGAGAGAGAGAGAGATATTTAGGGGCGGAGAGTGAGAAGGATAGAGGGAGACGGAGAGAGAGCGACGGTATGCTAATGTATTTATGAGACGCGTTTTCAGCCGAGGCGCATGTACGTACGTCAGGGTGGTATGGAAAAGGGCACGGTGTCTTTGGGAGTGTGAGCGAAGGGCTGGTTAAAAGGAGTGGGGGAGGAGGTAAGTGGTCGGGAGACATCACGGGGGAGGATTGGGAGGGGGAGGAGAGTAGGGGGAAGGGGTCGGAGGTAGGAGGAAGAAACACGCCTAACCGAGACCGATGTCACGCGCACGCGCGCATGCTCTCTTTAAGCGTAATTTCGGCAGACCGAGGAGAGAGAGAGCGGTGGTTCGGGACATGCTCCCACCGCGATGCTCGCGTCCTGATCGTTCGTTCGCGTGAACAATTGGTGGAAAATTCGTGTTATTTCGATGCATGTTTGAGAGGTCTTCGTGGATCCGTACGTAATCTGCCGTTCTGGAAAAGAATCGGTGGGACGTTTTTATTCCCTTGATCGGTAATGGATCAGTTGGCGGAGCCTTAAATGAGTGGCGGCCGAAGTTTTCGGCTCGAGGGCCACGCAGTGCCCACTTCCGAATTCATCGCAATCCACGCGCATTCGGAAATGCGATGGAAGAATGATTGAAGGAATCTGAAGGATTAAGCTGGAATTTAATACTACCCGATTTGTTTCAAAAGTATTCATCTATCATTGGAGCTGAGAGGAAAAGGCAAAATATCGTTTTTTAAAAATAATTTTCTATTTTCATTTTACGCGAAATGGAATCCTTAAACTATTATAACTTATGTTGGGCCTTAGTTTGTGCACCACATCCTTAAATTGTAATTTTTTAAATCATTTGATGATTCTTTTGGAGGAATACAAATTATGTTTGCTGTTTCACACATGGTATTGCTCACTTACTGCGAAGCGAGGCACTTTTAACCGCGCTACTTTAAAAGTTTCTCAGCTCACTCATAAACTTCGATGTTTCCTTCACGGCTGGCGATATAAAAACTGCCGATTTTTCGACTAAACAAAAAAAATTGCGTAACTCACGTGCGATATCTCGATATATAGAGAGAGGGGAAGTTTTTTTAATTAAAGTCCGAACATGTGAGATTTAAATCCATTCCGCTAAAATATTATCAATTTTAGTCACGTGCTTCCCTCTCTGCCCTCCGCGTACCCGATCTCTCGTTCCGCTGCATGAAGCGACCGGAGCGTGGGGATAAGCCGCCAAGTGTGGAAGTTTTTCTTGTGTTATACAATGAGGTAAAGGGTGCCTGGGATCTCTCTCCCTTTCTCTTTCTCCTCTTGCCACAGGATGGGAGAGCGGCGGTTATATTCACCGCGGAGAAGAAAACTAATATGCAGCCAGAATATGATTAAAAAACTAGGTTGTTCCTGTTAACGTCTTTCCCCTAGTGTACGCCTGCCCTCATCTTTATTTTCTTCCCCAAGTTTGGTAATCCTCTCTCTCCTACTTCTTCCTTTTCCCTCTCTCTTTCCCCATAGCAAATCCTCCTCTTCTTTACCTACTTATTTTTACTGTTCATTTTTACATAGAAACACTCCTGTATAAGTTAATTCGCGACTGTTTGTTGTGCGCCGGTTTTTAATGACCAGAAGTCCTCGATTGCTCTTTCGACGAGCTGCGGTCATTGTTGTCTATTTCTTAAATTCTTTTGGTGATGGATGCATTTGCCATTCGTCTTAACCCCGTCGTTTGTTAGAGAGTAGATGCCGCTTATTATCGTCGCACATTATTGTTAGCAGCTCCCTATTGCAATCAAATGCGAAATTTAACAACCTTGCGTTTAAAAATGCACGTCTGGTGTTTATTGTTATCAGCCGCTTAATTGTATCAATGTATGTACGTAGTAGACTCATACGTGACATTAAACGGCGTCCACCATATCAGGAATGCTTGACTTGGTGGTGGTCTTGAAAGATTTTTGCATTTCGTGTTTCTTCGAACGAGATCGAGTGATTTCCTTTCTTCTATCCATTTCTTCCTTCGCCCTTTGCTCTCGCGTCCACATTCCCTTTTCTATTTTCTTGCCATTCTTTCCTGCCATATCGCCCCCTATTTTCGCTCCTTCGCTCCCTATCCGCCTTCGTCAACCTATTCGATCTCTTTATCTCTCCATTCCACTCCCCTCCATATCGTTCCCTCTTCCCCTTTTCTGGTTGTCTCTCTCTCTCTCTCTTCCTTTTCTCCCCCGCTGATATCTCTTTCTTATCCCTTCTCCCCATGCCTCCCTCACTTCATCCCTATAACGCCCTCTCGCTCTTGCACACTCTCCCTCCCATTCTCCCTCTATCCCCCCCTCTCTCTCCTCCCCGTTCCCGAACCTAATGTATACCACCGCTGCGATGCATTTTTAATGTCTCCACTGGCGTCCGTGGTTAGGGAGAACAGGAGGAGAGAAAGGGAGGGAGGAAGAAGGAGAGAGGAGTGGAGGGAGGTTTGTTAATGGGTGAGAGGTGTCGTGTGAAGAACGTGAAAAAGGCGGTGAGAGAGAGAGAGAGTTTTGCGAGGGGAGGGCGATGGGGAGGAACAGAGGAGAGAATTCGGAATCCATATTATGCTTTCGGGTGCCATAGTGACCGTTTCCCAGAGCACTTCTGGGAGTACATTCTTTACTTTCCGCGACTCTTTTATTTTTGTCGAGTTTCTTGTGGAGAACTCGTTGGACAGGCGTACACGCGCCGTGATGCATGTCTCCTCTCGCGACGGGGGCAGCGGGGGGAGGCATATGCCCGCATTGGTTGTTTTCGTTCTTCGTCTCTTCTCCTGCGTCCAACCTTTTCGGGCGCTTTACTCGGATGTGTCTTTATCATTTCGACCGTGAGATGATTATAGCATTTGTATTTCAGACCGGTTTGCGTCGGAGGACTTCTCTCGAGGTGAAAACGGAATGAAATGCTATCGCCGGAAGTCAGCTTCTTAGGTCCACACGATCTCGCCAAGTTGCTTTGTTAATTATTATCGACCCTTAAATGCTACCCTGAGTTCTGGTGAACGCCACGATACGATTGTGTTCTTGTGTTTCTTCACCAGGAAGCGGCATCTTGTTGACTCAGAATGTAAAAAATAGTCTTCTTCTGATTAGAACATATTGGCATTCCGAATAATCGTATAAGATTACAAATCAGAGAGAAGTTTTTGATTGTAATTTTTGCTGGGAGTTGCGAAGTTGTTTCCTTCGGATACACAATTACCCTCGGGTACTATCAGATAACTTTTACGGTGGGTAGGGTTAAAATATTAATTACAGGGCGTCCCAAACAAGACTGAGTAATTATTTTATTATTTGACATAGCAATTTTATTCAAAAGTAAATAACTACTGAAAGGTGAAAATTTTTTATTAAAGCTAATAAATAAACGTCTACGTGCGTTCCATCATTAGCTATTAGCAACGTAACTCACGCAGATTTTACAGCATAACCATATGGTTAGAAGAGATAGTATCATTGATGCGACACTTAATGAGAAGTTTTGATATTAAAAAAAAATAATGTAAGCTTGATTGTCAACGCAAATAAAACTTTCAAACTGTCATTGGAATGTCTATTTGGATTTTTTTTGTTATCCAGGATAAATAAAAAAATATTCAACTTTGTCGTTGGTTTTGGAACATCCTATGCATTAACATTTATGCGGTGGAACGAAAATTTCCCACTTTTATGCGTGGTACTTAGCAGGTTTATAATATAATTATAGTTGCCTGAATCATCTCTTTCCGTCTATGGGTTGTGCTACGAGGATTGTCCGTGTGGTTTTTAATGCTAGCCATAATAATAGTTCTCGTGTTCGTTCGCCTCTTACCTCCGGAGGTGAATTATCGCTACGCGCGTCAACGTTGTGGCCGCAAGAGCGCTTGTCTCGGTTCTTTGTTTAGCAAATCGTTTTACGGTTCGATCTTCATGTCAAAGCGCTAATGCTCGAGTCTGGTTGAGGCTAGATCTGCCATTCGTTTCGAATTTCGACCACCGGGGAGTAATAGATATTCCATGTCGTTGTGCCCACAGCGTGTGAAAGAAACAGAGAGAGAGAGCCTCTGGGATAAGATGTTGACTGCACAACCCATGGGTTTATGATTTCCCTCGTTAGCTCTTCGAGTTATCTTCTTTCAATTCCATCTCTCGATGATGGTAAACTTGCAATTCTTTGCTGTCTCCGAAAAAATGTCTTACAATTAGTGGTATCCACAGTTTTTTCCCTTGTATCGTGTCACGTTCGACCGTATAACCTCTGGTCACGGCCGGCTCAAGATATTTTAGTTCCACGGGCAAGTGGTCTAAATGGTGCTTTTCGAAAAACATTTTTAAAAATTCACAGAAGATGTTGTATTTACATTATGATTGTAACGTTAAATTTAATTTAATTTTTTGTCTATTATCAGATAACAAAGAAAATTATGATATTACAATTTAAAAGATGCGATAGGCAACCTATGCAGTTTTCTAGGCTGCCTATTGCGTTCCAACCCCTGGTAGCAATTATCAATATGCAAGGAATTATCTTCGATCTCACACGTCTTACAACGCCGAGAGAAAGGAAGAAAAGCGGATTTAGGGTACTACGTCGCCGTCGCGAATTACGTGTGGAGGAAACGCATCGTTCACAAACATGTTTATTCATCGTTCAGTTAGTCCCTAGGCAAATTGCTGTGAGATAGTTAATGATTTAACAAATGAACGAAACAGTCTATATCCAGGAAACGAAAATCGAACGCGTGACCTTAATACTTTGATGAAGGTATTCCACCTATGTAGTTAAAATCGTCGGCCAAAGTTTTCGGCGATATCGCCATCTATAATTCTGCGCATCGCTTCAAGGAAATCACTTCTACAAAATCAATTTTCGTCGAGATTTGTCGCGTTTGGAAGCCCTAGATACGAAAGTAGAAATCGGGTCGGTCGGAAGCAATCCGCCTCCTAGGGAAATCGAACGCGCGGTCCGCGGAGGGAAAAAAATCCTATCCTATATCCCTTTTGAGAGCGACTTTGCTGCGGCCATGTATACAGTATTTGCATTTCCAGGATATCGAAATGGGCGGGCTCTGAGCGACTCTCCTTATTCTTATCGGTCTCCGAAGCGGCGCAAGGGCTCTCCTCTTGGTCTAGTCTTGATCGAGAGTTTGGCGGCGCCCTCCCCTCCTCCTCCCCCTCCCCCGTCACCCAGACGATAGAAAACGTTTTTCTTTTCTTCCTCCGGAGTGCTTTCCCTCGTCTCCGGGAGTCGAACCCCCTATCTCCTCCCTCCCTCCTTACGACGCGATCGGTCTGAGCGAGAGGCGGCTTTCGCCTCCCCCACCCCACCCACCCCACCCCACCCCCTCTCCCTCCTCTCACTTCCGACAGCGACGGGAACGCAACAATCGAGGCAAGAGTGGAGAAGGGGAAGGCGTCATTATTCCGATGCACTCTTGCGTGTTGACGTAACCGAAGTAAACGCCTGTTCATCCGTTCTCCTATAAAGCCTCGCTCTCTTGTTTTCCGTCCCTCTCTCTCTCTATTTCCACGGTATGCCTTTTGGGTCGACGTTTCGAAAGTGGCATACAACGGGGGTAGGGCGGTGAATGGAGGGGGAGGGAGGGGGGGGAGGAAAGGGAAGAGTGCAGTAGCGGGCGCTGTTGTTGGTCGGCCGAGACGGAGGTCGTATGGCAATCCGTGGGGACATTCAAAGTGGAAAAGGGAATTGGACACGGCACCGTGTTGGCTGCCAGGGTACCTCCACCTCGCCTTTCTCTCCCTTTCTCTCCCTTTCTCTCTCACTCCCTCCTCTCCCTCCCCGCCTCACTCCTTCCTCCTCCTTCCATCCCCATGCAGAGAACGGAAAAGAATTTTTTTCGTGGAACGGAGAGACGAAGAGGGACGCGTGACGGCGTGGGTGACAAGGGGTTTGACAACCAATGTTTAAGGGGTGAACCGGAAGGGGTGTTGAGGAGGAGAGGGGGAAAGAGGGCGAGAAAGGATTTTAGGGGAGGTTAAAAGGGGTGGGATTTTAAAATGAGACGGGAAGGGTGGGAAAGGTAACCGCCGAGGTCACGCGAAGACTTTTTTCGCCCTACGCGAGTTTTGGATGTGCACTTCGGGGAAGTCGTCACTGCAGAGGGTTCATAACGGCGACCCTCAAGAGAGTTGTTAAGGTTTTAGTGAATATCGCTTGAGAAGTTTTCCACGAATTACGGTCCGGAAGTAGTCTCGCTGATTAGTAAGTTTTGACTATTTTAAGCGGGGACGTAACTTTTTCCCTTCAAAACTTTTCAGTTGTGATGTTATGCTTTACGAAAAAAGATATTTGTTACGTGTCGGCGCTTTGGCAAGGTTACTCTTCGTATTTGAGTCGAAAATATACCTTTTTGTAAAACAACGATTTTACATTTGTAAGACGCGACTTAATCTGATTTTTCAAATCTCGGCGAGTAGATTTTGTGAAAATATTTTATGAAATTATTTACCAGAGAAAATTGGACTTTTCTTCGTGACACGTCCCTTCTTGGATAAATTCGACGAAAATAGGAAAGAAAAAAATCGCAAAATTTTCGTCGGCTCTTTTTATTTTAAAACGACAGGCGATGATCAAGTTCGTATCGTTCGACCGAATGAGTTCGGGTGGAATTCTTCCGGAACACCTTTTCCGCGTCGTTGAAATGTTCGCAAAAATAACACCGCGGCCTCGAGAACGCGAATTCTGTTCGTACGCGGGGGTGGGGCGAAGGGGGCGAGGGGCGGCTGCCTAATTAACCACCTCCACCCGGAAGTTAAGAGCTCCTCAACCGTCTCTCCTACATCCAACAACGCATCGGTGTGCGTGCGAGAGCGAGTGAGAAATAGAGAGAGAATGGAGAAATTCTGGACGAAAATGAGAATATCTCCGTGAGATGGCGAGACCTCCTCTCGCGCTGCATGTAGGGAAGAGAGGGTGGTAAATGGCTTACGCCTATTTCCACTTGTCTCGGGCTGATTTAAACCCTCTCGGGACACGCTTTGGGGGTAGTGTTTTTGTATACCCCTCCTATCTCATCCTCATACACCGCAATTCGCTCTCTCTCTCTCTCACCCCCTTCCTTGTAATCGCGGATACGCCCTTATCCTTCCCTCCTCCCTTGTCTCTTTTTCTACCCTACATCTCTCTGTTTCTCCCCCCCCCCATCCCCCCCTCCCTCCCCCTTCCTTCCCTCCGAGTGAGCGTGGGTGGTCCATCGTGTGCGGCGTCGAAAGAGAGAATTGGTGTGGTACTCCTCTCGCTTGCGGTGCCATGGTTACGGGAGATGGAAGTTTCGTGTTTCGGGGCGGGGATTATCCTCTGTATGATGTGGACGATGTATGTGTGTGTGTGTGTGTGCTGAGTGTCTCTCTCTCTGAAAGGGAGGGAGGAAGGATGAGAGTGGGACGGAAAGGGTGAAAGAGGAGAAGGATAGATTAGACGGGTTATGGAATAGAGGAGGTTGTAATTCTTTCAGCGGAGCGGAGTAAGCTCCAAGAGTAGAGTGGGATAAAAGCGTTGTATGGGATATCGTAAGGTTTTTTTTTTCGCCTTGCTTCCAATCCTATGCGCAGTTCCTGTTGGTGGTGGAAACGATGGTTTCGGTGGCGTCTCGTCATACGCTGGAAATTGCGAGAGTTTTATTTTTCGCGGATTTTATTCCGGGAGAAATTGACGGTTTAATCGCGTCAAAGTACGTATTCGGGTTAATGTTTTTCAAACGTGAGAATAGGAAAATGTTTAGGCTAATTTGATATTATAGATTTATATGTTTAGGTTGTTTCTATCTTTATTGTTTGAAAAATTTATGACACGAGAGCGATTTAGTTCGGTCGCGTATAAATTACTTTCGTAATTAAATGAACCTATGAAATATAGTCAGCTGAGAAATTCGGCTTTTTAAAAATATTATAAATCTTACAATATTTTTTAAATAAGATATACGGTGAGCATAAAAATAATCTCATTTCTGTTTACCTAGAAAATTTTTATTCTTCTTTGAAGAAATGATTGTTGCGTTTTCAAGGTATTTTCTTGGATGAGTAATATAACATAATACAATTTCGTAATTATTGTAGTGTATATACCCTCTTAATACCGATTTCAAGTCAAATCCTCATTAATAAGGATGGTTCAATAGAATTCAAAGGGAATTTTTACAAAAATTGTCTTGTACTGCCACATATCCATGGTGTTTTTATGCAAACAAATTTGCATTAATTACTCAGAAGAATAGAAATTCTTTCTTCAGAAGGACACTTGCATCTCAAACGCATGATATTTTGAAATATTTCGAGAAAATTATATTTTTATGGACTCTGTTATTCGATTAAAGCTTTAGATTGTCGGAATACATGCATTTTCGACTTCTAGTGGTGAAAAACTTTGGAGCTATAGAATTGTACATTTTTACTTATGACTCTTCCTTTAGTCGCCCGGGACTGTGTACTGATTCTGATCTTTTAGGCATGTTGAAAATTGCTTTAGATTACAAGATCACGCACTTGCCCCTGGACGCTTGTAATTCTCACGTTGCAGAGACTTCGACTCTTTCGAACTCACGACTCTTAAAGAAAAGACACAGTTACTCATCCTAACTCGCGATATGTTGAATGTGTGGATACTATCTCGCTTAACCTAAATCTAAAAATCCGAACCCAACTTTCGTGGTTTTTTTCTTGTGGCGGAGCGGTTAGTGATGAAACATGGCCATAATTGTGGCGCTTCTCCTTATTTCCTAATCGCGGGCAAATAAACAGAAGAATGCGAGTTGGCGTATGTGTAAAGCCCGTATCGCTGCCGTTGCCTGGCTACCGGCTTAAGTCGCCCTATCAGGTTGCCAGAGGTGTGATAAGGAGGAAGCTGTAATGTACCTGCGGGGGGCTTAAAGCAGCGAGAGATAAGGTAAGCGTCGCGGGGAGAGAGAAAGAGAAATAGAAAGAGAGTGTGACTGCCTATCAGAGAGGCGTCCGTTTCATAAGCTAATAAAAAAATATTTGTAGTCCTTTATATGGAATTCGTAGCTTTAAAAGGGAAAAAAACGTGTCTCCCTTGGGAGTTATGACAACCAGGTTACTGGAGGTCGAAGTTATGCAAAAAGAATCCTCTTTAACTGCTTCGCGTACAATCAATGTTTTGGATGTTCGGTAATGGGACGTCTTCTTCATTTCGGATGCTCGTTATTACTTTTATGGATAACTTCCTAGAGATATTATCGAATAAATGAAATAAAAAGTTGTAATTTTAATGTTCTCGGCTTCTCTAAAACAGAACAGTGACGAAAATTGTCTTCAGCGAATCGCTTAGGGTTGTGCGACTTTCATCGTTTTTAGCGATGGTTGACGGTACCATACCGTTGGCCTAATAACGTTTTTCCGTCCGTTTGATGTTATATTTCAAATATTTGCATTGAGTTTTAATTTACCGTAACGCTTATGTAATTAGCCATTATAAAATCATTAGTTATGTAATTGTGTATCAACTTCTTGTGACGAAAAAATGATCTTGAGCTGTCTCTCTGCCCTTCCCACATTTTCTAGACACTTCAGTCTGTATTTCGATCGATAGCTGCGGCCATGGGCGTAAGCCACCACAACGTCTCCTCCAACGTCCTCTCACGATTCGGCGGATGATTATAAAAATTTCGAACGGTTTTTTCCTCGAATTACATTTGTTTGATCGAGGAGATTTCTAGCTCAGCAAATAGAGCGATCGCGGTAATTTGGCAAACCCGTGCCATATGCTTAATTCTCACCTTACCTCTCTTTGACGAAATCTTATGTTTGTGCGTACAATCAAATAAAGAATGACCCAGAAAATATTTGTTCCTGGATCCTTTTCTCTCGTTTCGGATTAATTTTTTTGGTAAATTACTACGTTTACTGGCATCGGCTGGAGCTACCATTGCTAAAAAGGTTTATTTAAAAAAACATCCGCGCTTCAGCTGTTTCTTTGTCGATCCTCGGTTCCATCATCGTGGAATAGTTAATCATTTACTTAGGCTGCCTAGATAACATTAATCGCCTAAGTACCGTTCTTCAGCCACTCGATCCTTCGGACTATAAGGATAAATGGAGTGGACGGGTTTGATGACTCCACCGGATTTCTTTAGAAAAGAGAGAAGCATATACTAAAAGAGTTTCGTGGTTAAAAGGGAAAAGTGTTATGATGTTCATTTCTCAGCGATTCGGTATTTTTTGTATGGTATAATCCGAAGGTTACCAGTTTGGCATAAAAACTTATCTTGGAGACACTTCAGAGATGATCCAGATGAGGCAATGTTCGACAACTTTCGCTCATATCTTATATTTGCATTAGATCCAGTGTGTTAAAAGAGATAGGTGGTGGCGATGCACCTTCTCTACTATCAAATTAAACGCGCCTAGAAGTTTCCGAACCTTAATAGCATTTGCGGATCAAGTCATCTGGATTTTCAATTAGTCTTCTTAAGCATAATACGTTAAAATCGCTCATTTTTTATCGACTCGGCATCAAAATACTCTTAAAAAACGACTTTTATTTATGCCAGATTATTATACTTCTAATCGATTTCCATCTTTATATTAATCACTACAACTTGCCATTTTTTCGTGGATGTAGATGGTTTACTGTTCTTAAAATTAATGTGGTTTTTTGTCACGAATCAACCTGGCATTCATCAAGTCAGTTTTTTGTCTGAAAGCCGTGTTTTAAAAAGATCTATATTGCTTTGGATTCTCGCCAGCCTCACCTCCTTGCTGATTATCTGCGTTAAAACTTCAATTTTGATATATATACCGCCTTGGCAGTATCGTAACAAGCGCAACTTCCTAACTTTCTTAAAGGAAAATTATTTTCCTCCGGGGCGTAATCGAGCTTCATCATTTGAAGGAGTTCCTTCGTTATTACCGGGTTATGATTTTATTGGCCGGCAATTGAAGGACCGTTGTCGACAGAGGCAATAAAATCTTAACACCTCCTTCGCCTTTTTTTATTTTAGCTGTGGTTGCGGCAAGTGGTATGCGAAGAGAGAGGGAGAGAGAGGGCGCTCTTTTCTGCGGTCCCTTTGCTCTCTCCCGATATTCCCCACCATTTTTCTCTCTCTCTCCCCCCTCCCTTGTCCGAATACTCGCCGCATTTAAAAATAAAGAGACCCTTTGGCAGCTCTCTCTCTTAAAACGGTTTATGGGATGTCGTGGTGACGTCAGTGCATTAATGTGATGTAATCCGTGGGATGTAAAAAAAATGCCGTCGGTGTGTCTCGCGGACTCGAATCTCTCTCGCGTCGTATCGAAGCGCTATTGCGACGTTGGACCACTCCCTAAATGTTCGATCGTGATTACCGGGGGGAGAAAACGGGAATCGCTGTACGTCGAGATGGATTTCCTGGTCGATATCACCTGAACGCGTGTGTAGATACGGGATTATTTTATCGGTCGTGGCAACGTGCATCCTGATCCAACGTTTCTCTCGCTGTAAGAGAACTGTCACTTGTATAGTTGTCATATAGAATCATCGAAACGTTGAATCTAAGGCCGCGGTTATTCACAAAACTCGTTGCAATGACGTGCACGAGTTTTTCCGTGATTTAGGTCAGCAGAAGCGTATATAAATACCAGTCAAGAATATTTCTCGCTTTTCGTCGGAAATTTAAGTTAAAGTATTATTTGAAAATTTAAAATCCATGCCAAAAACTTGGATGTAAAAATAACGTTATTTACGGCCGCCCGTTTGCAAGTTTCTCATTTGCCGCCACTTTTTAGGCGTTCTTTACAAACATTAAAAATAACGCCTTATGGTTTGATAAATTTCTGTAGCCAATAAATATGTAAGAATATACGGCATATTATAAAACAATCCGCATTACTGTTAAAAATACGTGTCTGACGGTAAATCGGCCTCCCCCTTTGTTTGTCCTCCCGTGTGCATCGCACATCCTGTTTATTATTTATCTTTATCTCGGAAAACAACTTTATAAAGTGTTTCATGATCAAATTACTCTTAAAAATCCCTCTTTACTGACATATTTCTGGAAAACAAACAGCTCGTCTCCCTCCATAGCGCCACCCTCGTCCTTCTTTTTGCGATTTACCACGCACCTAGAAAACATTTTTCCTTCAGCGATCGTTGATATCGTTTGTTGTCGCGAGTTCTCGTCGCCTAGCGATCGCGGGTCCATCTGTCGGTGCATTAGGGTGACATCTTGCGGGCTGTTTTGATAAGTGCTCGAGAGGGTGGTAGGTGATAAGAGAGTGAGAAAGAGGAGCGGGTAAACGCGTTGTCGACGTAGTAATAACCGCTGCGCTCGTTCCAGAGAGGGTAGATAAAGAGGCGCAGCGTGCGACGTGCATGCGCATGGAATTAGAAATTAAATCAATCAGAATCAATAATAAGGTCCTGGCGGATGGCGAGATATTTTAGATCCTCGTAATCATTTCTCTCTCTCTCTATCATCTCTCCTATATGCGCCGGTGTTTCCTGGGTTCGATCCCCGCGAATGGAGGTTTTTTCACAAAAAATAAATAAATAAAAATTAATTAATAAAAATAATATTGTCGGTGCCTGGCAGCAGGCAGCAGTACTGTCAGTATGGTATAGAGCCGAAGATAAATGATGTTGGTTGGGTCTATATCCAATAGAGCTGTAGGCGTGATCGGGATGATCTGAACGGCTACGGTACTGCGATGTGGAAAGCAAGAGGGAAACTACCACATTACAATGAGTTCTCTCGAGGTAAAACATTCCGGAGGTAAAATAGTCCCCCAATCGGATCTCTGGGCGGGAACTGCCTTGAGAAAGTAACTTACGTATAGGTACTTGGAATGTAAAAACCATGAGGATGACAGGAAAGCTAGAGAACCTGAAAGAAGAAATATGATTGACATCATAGGGCTGAGCGAAGCTAGATGGGAAGGAGAAGAATTCACGGTAGTTTTCTCTGGAGGAAATAGTGGGGCAAGGGGAGTAGCTTTGGCACTTAGGAAAGATATGTTGAAGAGCGTCACAAAAATAATAGCAGCGAACGAAAGATTGATGGCAATAAAGCTAAAAGCAGTCCCAGTGGACATGTTGATAATCCAGGTACAGTAAAACCCCGCTATACGTTGTTTCGCATATACGTCGCCAATCAATTAAGGAACTGGTTTCTTTATAAGTTGTGTCGCTTCGCATATACGTCGTTTGTGAAATACTAAAAGCAAAATTTCAGAAATTCCAATGGCGGTGCATAAATTATAACTATAACAATAAAAATCCTCTATTCTGCTTTTTATTTCATGTTTATTATTATTTATATGAATTAATTTAATTTCATGTTTATCAATTCGTGTAAAATCATACTCAGAATAAACATTTGCTGGCCATGTGTTTGAGAGATCACGATAGGTTAGGTGGTTAACATGATACACAGGGGATAAAAGGGACTGTCCCAATTTTAATGACGATATCTAAAAACCTATTTCTGAGCGACAGTCAACTATAAGAGAGCTTTGTGAACAGTTGTGTCTAACATTTTGTGTGTCCTTTCATCCCGGTTTACGTTTGCGTTGATATCTCATGAGATATTGGATATACTTTGGATTGCGAAATCTGATTGAAAAGTACTCTAAAGTGCGTATCACTGTACGTATAAGTAAAGAAACAATTTTTGTGCTCCATCACACTATAGACAATTATTTTTGGTGATTTCTGAATTTATTAATGCAATTGGTTACTCGTTGTTACGATTAAATGTATATTAAACCCTAGTAGCAATGAGTGGTAAACACATAGTGGTAACATAGTATGTCTAATGTACTGTATTGATATGTATTATTTGGGAAACAAATGTGTCACAAAATATCCGCCAGGAACATAACCCCTACCTTTATCATCGTTCATATGGGAATCTTTGTTTCGCTATACGTTGCTTCGTTATAAGTCGCATTTTTCAGGAAAGTATCTCCGACGTGTAGCGCGGTATTACTGTATATATACCAACGTTCGCTCATGAAGAAGAAGAAATTGAGGAGATGTATGAACAAATGAACAAAATTTACGAAGAAGACGGAAGAGGAAAGGTAAACTGCATAATAATGGGAGATTGGAGCAGTAAATAAGGAAAACGAGAAGAGAAAGACAGACTTGGGACCTAGAAAAACTGAAAGAAAAGAAAGATGCATTCAGCACGAAGTTGGAAGATCGCCTTAGAAATTTGGAAAACAAACCGAAGACCGTGGATACAGAATGGGAGGAAATTAAAGCCAGTATCAAAGATACCTTGAATAAAGAGACTGGAAAACGAGAGAAGAAAATCAGAAAACCATGGATCACTAAGGAAATGCTGGGAAAAATGGATGAGAGAAGAAAATGGAAAAACGTTAACATTGAAGAAGGTAGAGCCAACTATAGACGCATAAACAATGAGTTGAGAAGGGTAACAGATAAAGCTATGGAAAATTGGATAAAAGAAGAATGTGATGAAATACAACAGATTGAGGTTAGGACGGTAAGATATGATGTACGCTAGGGCACTGGAGTTAGAAGATAAGAAGCCTAATGGAATTCGTGGTAAAGGAATTATGAATACAGATGGAAAAATAGTCGCAGAACCAAAGAATGTAGCACAGGTATGGGAAGAATACATTAAGGAACTATACAACAAACAGGCAGGATCGGCACAAATAGAACTGGAAGAAGAGGATAACATCGAAGGTGACAACTTGGGACCAAGTATTATGAAAAGCGAAGTAGGAAAGGCGATACAGGAACTGAAGAAAGAAAAAGCTACAGGCAGCCATGGAATACCGGCAGAGGTACTTAAAGTCATGGGATCGGAAGGACTAAAAGTGATTACGAAATTAATTAACAAGATTTACCCCTCGGGAGAGTGGCCTCAGGATTTCTTAGATGTAACAATGATCCCTCTAAAGAAGAAGCTAAAGGCAGTGCAGTGTAAAGACTACAGAACGATAAGCCTACTGTCACACACTTCGAAGATCATCAGGAGAATCCAAACTAATATAAAAGACAGTGTCACTTTATGTATAATGCTTTTTGTAGCTTAATATCTCGCAAACGATTGAACCGAATTTGATGAAGTTTTCAGGATAGCATTATGATATAATAAAAAAAAACGTTTTAATATATCGAACTCGAGATCAAATACCCGGGTTCAACTCCAGGGGATAATTTTCATTTCCAATAAGATACCACTTAATTTCACCTAAAAATGAACTTTTTGACGCGCAGGCTTTCATTCTTTTTTAGATTAAAATTAGAAATAATTGACCTACAAACTTCGGATGTAAACCATTTTGGAGTAAACATTATAAAGATTCTTATTCTGTTCGTCTTTTTCCGCCTGCAGTTCGAAATCTCTCAATTTAAACGTTTAATTCACACAGTTCGAGGAAATCTAGCCATTTTAAGGGGATGTTGCCTTGCCTGCCAATTCCATTGTTAGACCTCGATATCATATTGTTATTTCAATCCTTACGGGTGTAAACGTGATTTGATTGCTTTTAATACGAGAGAAAGAGGGAGGGAGGGTGAGTGAGAGAGAGAAGGAGATGGAGGTAGAGGAAGGGAGAGGGAAAGGAGAGAGGGGAAGAGAGTGGAAGAGGGGAAATGAAGGAGAGGGAAATGACTTTCAGTACAGTTTATGTTTCTGATGCCAATTTGATCTCCATAAATAGCTTGAACGATCGAGTCTTTCCTCCCGTTGATATTTCAACGGGCACTACACTAGTTCTTAATAAAAGGCTAGAGAAAAAGGCCGAAGAAATGCTAGGAGAAGATCAATTCTGCTTCAGAAAAGGACGCGGAACCAGAGATGCTATCGGTGTAGCGAGAGTCGTATCAGAAAGGACAATAGAGTATAGCCAAGATTGCTGCGTATGTTTCGTCGACTGGCAGAAGTCCTTTGATAGAGTAAATTGGGTAGTGCTGATGAGGATATTAAAGGACATAGGTGTAGATTGGAAAGACGGAGACTGATCAGGAATCTATATGTGAATCAAATTGTAAAAGTCAGGTTGGACAATGCGGACACCAGCGGAGTAAATAGCCGTAGAGGAGTAACACAGGGCTGTTGTTTATCGCCGACCCTGTTCAATATATATGGAGAGAGGCTAACGCAGTAAGCGTTAGAAGGCACGGGAGATTTCAGAATCGGAGGAAGGATTATAAGAACAGTGAAATACGCGGATGATCAAGTACTTCTAGCAATAAAGGAAAAGGAACTCCAGAAAATGATAAATAGACTAGTGATAACAGGTAGAAAATACGGTACAGAAAAATCCAAGGTAATGCGAATATCAAGTAAAGAAGAAGAAAATTTGAACATAAGTATTGGAGGAAAGCCATTAGAACAAGTTTCAGATTATAAATACCTTGGAAGCATCATAACTAGCGAAGCAAAATGTACCGATGAAATCAGGACTATAATAACGGAAGCCAAAGGCGCTTTCAGAAGAAAGAAACTCCTACTAACCGGAATATAAAGGAGGATATCCGCAAGAAGTTAATAAAATGCTATGTATGGAGTATAGCTTTGTATGGAGCAGAAATATGGACGCTAAGGAAAGATGATACAAAATACTTGGAAAGTTTCGAGATGTGGACATCTGAAGATAAAATGGACATATAGGGTGAAAAACGAGGAGGCACTACGAAGAATAGGAGAGAAGCGAACGATTATACAGACTATCAAAAAGAGGAAGGCGAACTGGATTGGACAGTACCTGAGAAGAGAGAGTATGATTCAAGACGTGTTACAAGGAAAACTGGATGGAAAATGAGAGAGAGGCAGGTTTCAGCTGGTAGACGACTTGAAAGGGAAAGAGTGCTATCAAGACATGAAGAAGACTACGAAAAATAGGAGTATATGGAGAACCAAGTTTAACCATGAATAATCACTGACCTGTCTGCGGACAGAGTACCTACGATGATGATCATCTCTCCATATCTCTCCGTTTCTTTGCATCGCTCGTTTCTGAAAAAAAAACCTCGTTTGAAAAACGTCATCGGAGAACAAGTTTCTGTAAAACATGTTGACATTTAAAAATCCTCGCGGGATCGTTGAGAAACAAGGAGCCAAGTGTCTCAAATGTACTCGTGTGCGTGTTATGCCACGATGATCTGTTACGCGCGTGGCGCATATGCCGAGACATATACATACGCATAAAAGGAAATATTGACGATAAGCATCACTCTACCCGAAGGTATATTTTTTTCTTTTAGATTTTATCCCGAATGTGTTAAAAAAAACCCACGATAAGAATGTAACCCTTGAAGAAGGACCGTTTGGTCCTGAAAAATGTTACCGTTTGCATTCAGTTTGCAGATGTCTGTTGCTTGAAAGTTGCGATTTGTGCTTGGAATTACTCAAAAACCTTTCGCTGAACGGTGATAATTTTCACTAGTGCAGGAGATTTCGCGATTAGTATTCGCCGAAGTCGTGAGAATATCGCATCAGTAGGTTGTTCAGTCCTCAGACGGAGATGGTTATCCATATTCTCCGAAACCGGTTAAGTAACGTCTTTTGAAATGGTTAGATTAGAAATGTTGCCCCTAGGCGGTATATGCCGTGTGACCACGCCTGTTTTCCTCGCTCGCTTAAATTTTCGAATGTCTTTCATTTGTAGTAACTATTAATTGCCCTGAGATTATTTTCGTGACATCTGACACCCGGTCATCGTCTTCATATATTTCGCTAGAATTAAATGAAGACGATGACCGTCGAAAATGAGGGCGCGTCAAATTTATTGTATTTATCTATTTTTTTATTTTAAATTGGAAGTCCTAGATTCTCTGTAAAATAAAAACTTTTATTAAAATTTCCTTCTCGTCCTGTCTTTCTCCCTCCTCCTCACTCCCTCTCTGCCTCACGCTGTCTGTCCTTGACAATTCTTCTTCAACAATGTATTTGGATTTCTCTACTGGTTGGTTAAATGGAAAGTGTTTTAATTGAAATAAAGCGTTCAGTTTCAAAAAAGAAAAATTATCACATTCCGGCAGATTTTTTCCGACACGACACATTTAAAACATGCACCACTTATTTTCTGGTAGAAACCCGGGTTTTCTCTCGTCTTTTTCGCAAAAACATTGAAACGCACGTGTTTTGACATTTCCCTATCGTGTGGCCCGTTATCGCCTCTGCACTTCAAGACGTCGAGTGCTGAAGAAATCCCTCACGACACGAAAGAAACGCGGCACGCAAGACTAGCTTTCTTTAGATTTTCATCTCAGTTTCCGCGTTTTCTTAAAATAAGTTTTATCGGAGATCTCCCCGTTAGCGGTATAATGATAATTATTGTTATTATCACCATTATAATATATTTAATTAATATAAAAAGACTGATTTACTCACGTAAATGACGTCAAACACGATTCTTGATTAAGGAATTTAGATATTTCGTTTTTAACAAAAGCAATTTCCAAAGGGTCGGACAAACTAGAGCCCTCCGCGGATTACGAGAGGATTTTCTGAATCCCTGGAAGCTGTGACGTACAAGCGATCCTTGAAATTTAAAACAGTAAAATATGCATAGTTTTAGATTAAAATAGGAGTTGGCTGAGATGTATAAGATACCATCAAAATACATTTTTTTAAATTTCTCATCTGGGCATTTTTTTCTGACCCGCCGTATCAGTCGCAGGTGTGTCCCTCCACGTAAAAAATTTGTTCGCCCTTAATCAAACTGAAAAATAAGGAACAACTACGGCAGCTTGCGTTCGAGAGAAATATAAATGACGACATATGAATGGTTATGCGTAAAAATATATATCGTGTGGGCAACAAAGTACCTACTGCGGTAAGATACAAAATGTCTGGAAGTCATTCGCGGTAGGGGTTGATCTGGGGATGGATAAAATCAAACGCTTAGAAGAGAAGGAAACGGCGAAATAGCCCAAAGAGAGAAGAAATAAGCCTTTTATGGGTCGTATAAGAAGGAGGAAGGAAGGAGTGGTTGGGTCAGTTTCTTAATGGGAAAGAGGGCGTGCTCAGAGGATGGAAGTGTCGGAAGGGTGTCTGTTAAGGGCGAAGGGCGATGGCGTTGTTTGGATCACCTGATGGGAAAAACGTGTTGCTTGTGATGTAAAGAAAGAAGTAGATAAGTATTTGGTGGGGATTAATTAAGGTCGTTGGGCTATCGGAAGAAGGAGATATCCAGGAGATCTGCACCACGGAGTGAATGGTTAAGTTTCTTCGAAAGGCGCGTCCTATTTGTTGGAGCCGAAGCGTGTTGCCTTTTCCGCTGCGAGAAAGAATGCATGGATACAGATCGGATACTCCTCCTTTTAATGATGCCATTAACCTTTCTGTTAACTTGCAGAGCTCCATTTTGTACTTCGGCACAAGTTTGTACACTTTTTTCATTTATGCTAACAGGTTATTTAAAAAAAAAAGTTTTTTGAGCTTTCTTAAAAGTTAAAGGAAATTTTCAGTTGTGCCATTGCTTCATGAAAATGATAAATTATAACTGATAACAGGATTCAGAAAAAGAGCTTCCTTAATCAATTGCTTCGTCGTCACTATTTAAAAAGGTATAAATCGTTCTAAATAAAATCATCTTTCTATGAAACACCACGAAGTCATCTTCCTTTTCCCCTTCACTCTTTGTTGCGAATGATTTTGTTTTTACCACCTTAAGTTTAAATTCTCACTTATGGTTTACGTGATTTGGCGCGAGCTGTTATCGCTCCAACGAGTTATGGACGTTTCAGAATTCTTAGCGTTTGGTAGACGTAAAATAATCCGCTTCGGACAAAGTAACAGATTTTCAGATGAAAGATTTTGATCGCCCATTATTTTCGCGAGACCGGCAATCGAAACCGCGGTTTTAAGGTTGTATCTGAGCGAGAAAATCCGCAGTGGATCGGTCGGAGCAAATTTCTCTCCGTGTTCCCATCGACGGTTTTTTTTTTTTTTTGCGAGGAATTCGAAGCGCGATGAAGTATTGGAACGAATCTCGTCGTAACCTCTTCGAAGCACTCCTATACGCCGCGTGAGCGACGTAAAAAAGCCTACTCTCTCTCTCTCTATCTATGCCTTCGGAACATCGCTTCTTTATTAAGTTTCCGCTTCGTAATGGCGGAACAGTTCTGCGGAGTGACGTAAAGTTTACGACTGAAGCGACGTCAGACGGTGTCCGCGTTCATTCTTCCATCTTTTTAGCGCTCTCCGGATGGCGCGACGCGTACGGAACTTTTCCTTTTGTTTCTCTTTAACGTTGTAGAGAGCAATCGCGGTCTTGTTCCGCTCCGCGTCTTTTACACGGACTCGTTGCTTAAAGGGTTTTATGTCTCCGTGAGCCGTAAAAACGCTAGAGCTCGTTCGAACTGCGGAATTGTTACGCAGTTTTATTTTTTTTCTTTTAAAGATGTCCGCGGCGTAAAAATTCACTCAACTGACCGTCGTTTCGTGTTGCGTGTCTGTTTTAGTAGGAGCGTACGTGGACGTACCTCTAAAACTTTTCCGCATTTTTTGAAGCGGTCCATTTTTTTTTAAAACTCGTGCATTTGTTCATACCTCAGCCTTATGTATGAGCATCGAAAGATCGTTAGCGGTCGAAGGTGGCGTGGACCCGCTTCCGTCACCCTTAGCAACTCTTTGTCTCACTGCATCGCCATTTTAATCTGTTTGGCGTTGTCGTTTTAATGGCGAAAGCTTTTGGTAGCGTCCGCGCTCCGCGTCGCGATGTTTTTGCCATATGTTCTGTGGAGGAAGTGTTCATTCTCCGGGAAGGAGGTTCTCGATCCTCGGTCCGACGTCTTGATGTAAGTGGTCAGCGTTTATGATTTCATAAAACGAAGTTAAGATCTAGAAACGACTTTCTCGGATGCGAGAATCTACCCGAGTCCCAAAACGGTTAATATAGCTGGAAAATGATAGCGTACCTGACTACAGGAAAGTGATTAATGGTGGTCCTTGGCTATATTCCGATCTCTTGGGTGGTCCGTGAATGCAATAAGGTCGAGAATCCGTGTTCTCGGACTGGTTTCCAAACTTTTTGTGGGAGGAAAAACTTTCCAGAGATAAACAGAATTTTTGCGGCAATCTCTACCTCGAAACAAGGTTTCTAATTAATAAATACGTGTATAACTTCGTTCGGACGCATTCGTTTGTTGGTGCTGCGTCGCTATCAAGTTAATACGGGAAAGATCATCGCCCTGGTGACGAATCAACATTTCCAAATCGCCGATTTAGTAAGTCGACGAAGTTTTTCGCGGCGCCCCTAACATTCAGTTGCGGCAATCCAGGGTACCGCGGCGCCCAGTTTGGGAAACACGTTTCTAGGATTTCTCGAAATTTTTCTTTCAGAATCTGTTTCTATCTCTCTCTCTCTCTCTCTCTCTCTCTCTCTTTGTCTTTGGTTATTAGTCGTAAAATTCGAAAGAGACCGTGTCGCGCGACGAGTGACTCCGATTCGCAATCCATGATCGCTTTCTCTCGTTTCACATAGAGAGAAAGAAAAGGTTAGGAGAGGAAGATGGGAGGAAGTGTAGGAGAGAATGAAAGTGGGAGAAAGGAATGGAAGAGAGGGAGGTAGAGACAAAATGGAGAAGTTTGAGAGAAAGAGGGTGAGATAACGCGGCTGACGCATGTTATGGGGTCGGAAAGATAAAGCGACCGTGAGGTCACGCTCAAAGGACCTATCGAAGCGGAGAGGAAAGGGTGAGATAGAGGAAGATGTCCGTCCTAGACGGACACTAGGAGAATAAGTACGGGTCCTTTTTTTTTAAAGTAATAATAATAATAATAAAGGAGCGTGGATATATGTGTTTATACGTGAATTGTGCCGCAAACCACTTATCGATCGTTGGGGGGGGGGGGGGTGGCTGCCGTTTCCTTTTTATTTCTTTCCTTAGATTAATTCTTCGGGAGTCCCTCCCGAGACCTCCCCTACCACCTCCCCCGCCCCACGGTAAAGGAAGGAGGAATAGCGGAGTGGCAGCCCCGCAAATAAATCTATAATTTATTCTTTATAGCGACCCTCGCTTTTACGATCTTTTTATGGTGACATGTAATGCGCTCAAATATGTGTAAGCATATTTCTTCGCGTGGCGGCGGCATTGTCGAGTTCCATAACTTTATAGAGTGTTATAAGGAGGCTCGGTCGTCGGTCGCGCTCTATCTTATGGCTGTGTGTGTTTGTATATGTTTATGCTCGCATTTTATTCGACCTAAGGGAAAAGTGTCTGTGCCCCATCCTCTCCCCCTTTTTCTTTTGTATCTTCCGTTTCTCGTGTATAGTTCATTAAGCGTGCGTACGAATTTTTCTCGGAATGGCCGTATCGGGGAGAGCTCTTCGGGTTTATCGTCGCTTGAGATGATCTCAGTTTCTTTAATATCGTGTGTCCGTCCTTGTTATGCTCTTCCTCCTCGTCGATGCCTTCTCTGCGCAATTCCGTTTTGTATTTTTTGCTAATTTCATGGATTTCCGCAGCCTAAGTAAGATATTTACTTAGTCCTGGCAGTTGTATTGATTTAACTTTGAGATACTGGCCGATGCAGTTCTGAATATTAAAAAAAATCCCTTTTCCGTCGTATATTTCTTCCGTTTCCAGTATTACGTTGGTCTTTTGTGAGTTATGTATTCACTGCACTTTCTATGCGATACCTTCACCATTGTAATATTGATTGGTGTGGTATTTCCGTCCTACCGCTTCTGAAAATGTCACTATGAGGGGCGGGTTCGAAAACTTTCCGAGATGGGGGGGGGCTCTGCGATCGTCCCTTTTTCCTCCGCCATGTTGAATCCGCTACTGCGGACCACCCCTTTATTCTGAAAAGATTTACTCCTGTCAGAATTTTTCCTTCGTTTGCCCTAAGGACCTAATATGCAGCGAAGAATCAAGGAGTTTTGAGAGGAATGTGTTTAAGAATGCCTATAATGGACTGTAATATCCAGTGGGGGAAAATTGTCCCCTCCCCTCTTCCCTTGGATCCTCCTCCGCCTCTCTGTTTTCGTTATCATTTTATTTGGGTTTCTGTGAAATGAATTTTACCCAAAATATCATATATCTTCTTTTTTTTAACGCAACTAAAAAGGCTAATAAAATGAATTTAAATTTCTGAGAAGAGTAATAGGCTTCTGTTGTTTTGCTCGTCTCAATTTTCCTAAGGCCTTTTGTATGGCAAAATCGGAGAAATAAATTTTGCGACATACGACACATAGTTATCATCCTCGAAAACATTTAATTAATTTTTGACGAGTCTGGAATTAAATTAATAGTAACCCGATAAGAGCGAGGGGGTCGTAGTTCACGACGAAAACGGACATTTCAAACAAGGCCTTTTTTTAAATTGTCGTTTCCTCTCGTTTATTATTATCACGTTCTTGAAATCAATACTTCGGTTGATATGAGAGCGGTGACTAGTGATGTTTTTTTTTCCTTCGGAAAACTCCCCCGCCCTTCGCTTTGAACCCAAGGGTCGGTGATCGAGAGGACACGCACAACTGCCCCATGTAGGCGGATGTTGGCCCTTCTTAAGGTTCTATAATCGAGTGCGTGTTACCATGGCGATGAGGGAAGATAGGAGGAGAAATAAGATAAAGACAAGGGGGTGGAGAGGGCAAGGGAAGGTGGGGGGGAGGAAAGAGATACGGAACGGACGGAGGGAGGGAGAGAGAGAGGAGGGATTTGAGAGGGGAGGGGCAAGTCCTATATAAGTGGGGTGTGGGATTGATAGCAAAATGCTCGAGGGAGGGGGGGGGGAAGTTTTTTAGTATCTGAAATATGTGTTTACGATCCAATCCCCGTCCCTGTTAACATGATTTAAAACTCCGTTTGAATCGATCTTTTGATGTTTTGTGGTGACCGCTTCGGAAGATGCAGAAATGTTTTCTGCGGATGGCTGATCGCGGGTTTCTTTTCTTTTGTCGGCGCCCCTTCCCCCCCCCCCCCCATCCTCCCTCTGATCTCCTTCCACCTCTCCACTCCCGCCGCCGGCGCCCTCGTGTGTTTATATTGATTGATCTCTTTTGCCACGTTGAGATAATAATTGAGCAGGTCAAGCGGCGCCGGGAAGATCGAACTCGTGAAGGAATTTAGCAGTTTGTCCTCGGTGTTAGTGTTAGTGTGTGTATGTAGCTGCGGGTGTTGTTTGTGGCTATGGTGATGCCATATTTTTTACCGATACGTACTCCTACATACTGCGTAGGATCGATTTTTTTTATGTATTCTAGTTTCTTCGTCGTTTTTTTATATCTCCGGGTTAATCATTTTATAGCTACTTGTTATCGTTTGAATGGGAGAAGGGTTTTTAATCATGTAAGTTTTCATCATAGAAAACTTCTAAAATTCTTACCAGTGAAATAAATTTGCTTTTGATGATCTTGTTTCCTTAACTGTGTTAGTCCCAAGTAACACGTTAGTTTGAAAGGATGCGCATACAACCATATGTAATATTCGTGGATGTGCAAGTGGTTCTTTACCTATTAATATCGATAAACTTTTCTCGTCGATGGCAACAAAGCTCATACTCCTTGTATTTATACTTTTGTGTATCAAAATAGTTATATTTGTCTCGCCAAACCTATTTCCGCCGTATTCAATCAATTATCGATATCAGGTTTTCCTATTTTTTCTTTCTAGTTGCTCCGATTCACAGGAATTGTTTATACATGAGATTTCGGTCCATTTAATGTCAAGTTTCGAAGGTAGACTTCCCTAATGCAACCAACTCCTCTCGCATCAGGGACAAACACCAAATGCATGCCTGACAGTGAAAATAGTCATCGCCCACCTCGGTCAATGAGACTGCCTTAACGGTTTGACATCAGAAACAATGGAGGCGCCCTCTAGTCTTACACCTCTCGTGTCTCTCTCTCCTTTATTTATTCAAAGATGGGAACAGTTTATTGTTATCGTAACATATTCGCTTAATTGGGTCTGTATAAAGAAGGACGGCCACACTAGTGCTGTGGTAACCATAACGCACGGATGCATTTGTCAACAAACGGGTAATAACCGCATTAAGTAGAGTGATAGCCGTAGATTGTAACAGTATTTACGATCCTCTGTTTTGCCAGGTCTGTTAATGGAGCTGTTACTATGAGAACCGATTGGTCAAACGGTCGCCGCAAAATTCGCTGCCATAATCAATCGCGTACTCGTGACAAGCCGGAGACATCATTCGACTAGCCATATCGGTTTTCGGAACTTTGCGGAGTGTGTCGCGTGCACGGCAGGTTCTCGACATTAAACAAATGACAATCGACGCAAACGAAAAATTTCCGTAGGCCGCGTTTGGAATGGAATTTCTCGGTATTTGGACTTTCACAGTCGGTTGATTTTGTTTTCTTTTTCGTTTTTAAGTACCGTTCCGGCCCAATCCTCCCTTGACCCCTTAGAGACCTCAAGGACGGACTGGTTGGTTGACTGTGAGCCGCACAGTCTCTTCTCAGACCTCCTTCCCTTCTAGACGTTCTTTCTCCTCCTCTCCGTTCACTCCGAACAGCCCTCCCTATTGTACTCCTTCGCCCTCTCTCTCTCTCTTCCTCTGACAGCTCGAGGACCCCTCTCCTCGGCTCCTCCTCCATCCTACCTCCTCCTCCTCCTCCCTTCCGCCCCTTCCCACACATGTGTGCACCGCGCACCCAAAAAAAGACCTCTAGTCCTTTCGTCTACTCCTTCTCGGCCCTGTCCCTCCTTCTACATCTCGTCAGTAAAAGACAGACATTCCACTTCCTGAACCAGCGATGGGCGTAAAGGCTAAGGATAGGGAGTTGTGGCGGGATGGTATTGGATTGGGGGGGGGGGGGGAAGAGGGGGGAGGGAAACGTGTTGTTTCCTCGGAGATTCCTATGTATGGCCTCCTTCTTGAGTCCCCAAGCACGTCTTGTTTCATCTTCACTTTTTTTTCTGGGGAGGTTTTTATTTTAAAATGGGATATTTGAATAGACGAGGCTTAGCGTCAGCTTCAATAAGGTGTCATGATCGCAATCTTAAAGAGGGAAAGATGGTGTGAAGGTGATTTACGGCGGAAAGGGTCCTCAGAGGGTACAAAAGGTACGTGGAGAAAGAGAGGGAGCTCCCTCTGATCCATACGAAATTTTGGAAGTGAGTTGGCAGGGTCCTACGGTGAACAATGAATGCGCGGTTGAGGTGTGGCTTAGCTACGCATACGCAACCTGAGCGCCGCGTGGGGAAACATGGGCGGAGAGGGTCCTCTAAGAAATACTAATACCATCATTTTTTATTTCGGATGATACATTAAAGAATAAGCACTTAAAAATAACAAATGGGAAAGACTTTTATCTCAGGTATCTTCAATAGCCACAACACGACTTTAAAAATCAGATGTGCATTTCGGCTATAGAGCAAAGCACTTTTTTCTATTTTTTATTTTCCAGGACTTATTCTTGAGGTTTTTTTTAGCTATAAGACGAGCTCGATAATTCTCACGTGAACCGATCATGCATGCAGGTGCGAATACTGTTTCTATTTATTTATGATGTCATAATTATAATTAAACTACGTTTTCATATGATAACCTATGTTATTCTTGCAATCATTCCTTAATTTTTGCCCCGGTGGCCACGAAGCCATAGTTATGCCACTGCCCCAGAGTAATGTATTTTTACATCCTTGTTTTAATTGGAAATTAATGCCTTATGGTATAGGTATTTTTAATATTTCAGTGAACACTCAAAGTACACCCCTCATATTTTCATTAACTCCAAGAGTACATTCTTTTTTTTTTTGCCATTCATCTGAATTTTTGGTCTATCCCGAATGTTCGAGTTTTTATTGACTTGAGAAAGCTTGTCACGTTATTTTTCAGCATTCTCCTAAACTGATTGCTTTGAAAATGGTTTTTCTGTCTAAGTGAATCCTCACTACTTTATCAATATTTGTGTTAAATACTATAAACTGTAACTCAACCTTCCACTCATAAAATGTTCTTTTTTATCGTTCTAGGTGAGTTCGTTGCTTTAGCTTACCATCTTAACAACCGCTTCTTGAGGTGCTGGTAAGTACCTGATGAAAAACGTCGAACCTATAACACTGCCGAATTCATTTAAATTTTCGACGAACTACTCGTTCGCTCCAAGCGTGTGGTCTCTCGTCTCCATCTCGCGCGAATGTTTTACGTCTCCTATCCATTCCCTAGGATTCCGGTATCCCGATGAATTACGGCTCTCGTCTTATTGAATTTCGACTCGTGCCTTAGCTCTACTAATTATAGTCTTTCCTCTCGCGGTAACCGACGGAAACCCTCGTCTTCGCCGTACCGAAATAGTGTGGAAGATTCCTCCCAAGTGGAGAGCTTATAGGCGGCAACGGAGAGGGAAAAAGAATTTTGCGCCGCGTTCTATTTCTGGGTAAATACCGCCTGAATAAGATCGTGAGGTAATGAACTGACATTTTTGCTAGCGGAATCTCGATACCAGGTTGGATAAAAAATTCGAAATGAATTTCCTGACGTGAATAATCTGACGGTGTTTTTCTTTGTTTACGAAAGGCTTTCTTTTCCTCATTTGTGGAAATGGATTGTCTTCATTATGACGGGGTTTACACGAAACGAGGCGTTTTACATGTGGGTCGATATCTACTATAAAACATTTAGATGCGGAGGGCTTCTTTCGTTTTAAATAAAGACGTGCCTTGACTTGAGCGAGTTAAAAGAGAGAGTGATTCACGGGCGTTAATCACTCGTATGTTAAACAAGATCGCGTCGACAATTACGCCGTGAATATCGATCGGATTGGTATTTGTGGACGCCAATCGTATTGGTGGAAACATGCAATCTCAGAATCTGTCCGGGGGTTGATTGCCGGATTGAATTTAATTTAACTTCATGCAGCGCGTCACATCACTCCGGCCGTCACGTCCACGTTACTTTAATTAATCCTGAATTTGCCGTTTGCATTCTAATTTTTCTCGCCAGCCGCGTCGCCGTAACGCACCTCGATTTCCGCGAGCCGAGCGTCGCAGGAGTGCGATAATGACGGATAAGCGAAACTCTAAAACTCTCCGCGAGATAGAAACGACAAAAAAATATCATGCCCTTATTCTTCGCTCGTAGCGAAAAAGAAAAATAAATCCGACGGACTCGCCAAACAGTGAGTCCATCGGTATTAAAGAGGGCGTGTTATCGTTTCGAGACGAGGAAGATTGTCATTCAGTCCCCGGGAATAAAAAAATCCGCCATTTTACGGCGTTACTTAACAGTATTCTGAGTGAGAGGGTCGTTCCTGCCCTTCCCCCGCCTTCTCCACCGCGAGCGGTGTAAAACTGGAAGAGCAAGGATTTCTACGAGATGTTTTTACGGGATGTAGTCTCTTGCAGATGGAGATTTGGAGCGGAGACCGAAGGGATTGGAAGGGGAGAGAAGGAGTACGGAAGATTGTTTGTCGAATAGACTGAATGGGGGAGGGGGAGGAAGGGAGGGGGAGCGGGTCGAGAAAGGCGAAGAAGATCTTGCTCGGGAAGGGTGGAGCAAGGAGGGCGGAGAATAGGGCGGGGGTGGGAAGAAGAGCAGGGATGGGGTGGAGGAAAAGAGAGTAGGGTTCGGAGTCTTAAGGGGCCGTAAAGACGCATGCAGGCAGTCATTTTTTTACGGCCGACCCTCCTCTCGTATTATTTTTTTTCCGGTTGCTCTCGGTGTCTTTTTTTCTTGCGAGGATTTTTGCGGAATGCAACAGGTCTGACTTAACCCGCGAGTGAGAGAGGAGAGAGAGAGAGAGAGAAAGAGATAGAGAGAGAGAGAGAAATGAGAGAGACATTTCTCACTCCCTCGTTTACTATTTTAACCGATTCGTTTGTTTGGCTGAATTCTGTCTTCGATCGGGGGAGATTAGTTCGCGAAATTCGTTTCGTACCTACGAAACAGAGGTGGGGAAAACCTTTCTACACGGCGGGCCGCAGCAGTGTTAGGGAATAATTCGGCTGGCCGCATTAGAAGTCGCTAATACTTGGGCGAGCGGGATTAAAGGTATGATAGGAGATTATCAAGAGATTTTGAGGCGTAACGCAGGCGAAAATCGGGCTTAAATAAGGATTTCAGGGTTTAAACTTCAAAATTAAAGGTTCTGTCATGATAATTTAACCAATAAATACGGAATTGAACGTTAAATTCCACGTATGTACAGCAAGGGCGGATCCAGAAACTTCTCAAGAAGGGGAGGGGGCGATCGCCCCTTCACCTATCGAATCCGCCCCTGCCAACTGCCCTATATTTTGAAAATCCCTACCCCTATCAGAATCCTTTCCCTTGCTATACAGGCCTAATCTGCGGCGTATAATTGAGGATTTTTGGGCGGAATGAATTTCAAAAAGCGTCCAGTGGAGTGCAGTGGGGTTGGGTTGGGTTGGATCCGCCACTGATGTATAGCTTATTCGTCGTAGATTTTCGGCCCGCAGGTTCCTCATGTACGCTTTAAAACGTTGTCGATCCGTTCGGCTCCGAATTTCCTCGTCCCATTCGTTCGAATTTATTTATCGTCGTGTTCCCGTGAAATTAAGCGACTCGCTTTGATCTCCAAATCGGTATTAAGCCAGACGTCTGACTGCCTACTTTCAAGCGAACGAACGAAATTCTTCACTTGCGTGTCGTTTATTTTCGGAAGCTTCTTCGCCTCGAGTCGCCGTTTATGATTTTCACACATTAAGCCGTGTCGCACGACGAAATTAGCGTTAAAAATTAAGAGCTTTGACGTTGTTTTATATCGTCCGCCATATCTTTCGGCCGTAGTCGGGGGTACAAGAGCAGTTTTCTTTGGTTTGACGAGCATTCCTCGAGTGTCATTCCTTATACTGCCACTAATCCGGCGTTTTATCGGCTGCCTCCCTACCTCCCTGCCAAGTTTCTCCTCATTACACTTTAACAATTAAGCGCGCCGTTTTAATTAATGTTTTACCGCCGAAAAACGACACCTTTCCCCCCTCTCCTCTCTCTCTCCTCCCTTTTTCTCCCTCCCTCCGTCTCAACTGGTGTCACTGGAAAGAGGTCGAAATTAGGAGGTTATGACGTGCAAACGCCGTTCAAAAGGATTTGACTCGAGGTTGTTGTTGTAGCGTTTGGACCGCATAGTTGTAGGAGAGAGAGAACGTTCTTTTTTAAGGCCGTAACAACGCAATACGAAGACGTGATTTCATCTCAAAAGACTCGCAACCCTCCCCTCCTCCCTCTCCCCCCGTTCCTTTCCCCCTTCCTGTTCCCCCCCCCACCCTTCCTATCCTTCCACCCACCCTCCCCACTCTTTCTCTATCTCCTTTGCTCTCTTTCTCTCCCTCTCCCCCCCCCCCCCCCCCACATGCTCCCCCTCTCACCGCCTCTCTTACAGCCTCTTCGTCTTTTACGACCAAAGAATACGCCCTACTTGGAATCCACTCTTGCTTCCCGTGGACCGTAAAAACCCGGAGACCCTCACGAGGTCTGTACGGTAGCTTAGCGACGACGGTTTATTCCGATTCCTCTCTCTCTCTCTATCTCTCTCTCCGCGCGACAAATCCTCGGTTCGATGTCTCGCCCTCGTCCGAGGGAAAAATATATTTTAAACAAATAGAGGAAGGTTAATTTTCTTTACTTAAATATATTTTTCGTCCGTTTCTACCCGTCGTCGCGAGCGACGTTTTACGTATCACACCCGTATTCGGCTCGAATGTGTGCGTGTCTGTAAATGTGCGAATGCACGTGGGTTAGTTTACCTCGCGTTATGATATTTTTATCGAAGTCTGAGCCTGGAAGGGAAAGGGAAATAGGTTGGCGGAAGGGAAATAGGAAGGGTAGGGGGTTAAAGGTGTTGACGTAGGTCCGGGTGGTTGGTGATTGCAGTTAGAGGTGGTGTTGGGTGGGGGGGGCGTTTCTTTTTACTCGATGACCTACCTCTCCTCGCTGCCCCTTTCCTCGCCCATTTACTCCGCCATCCCCCTCTCTCTCTTTCTCCCCCCTATCCCCTATCTCTCTCTCCTCTTTCGCTCTTCTTGTCTTCTCCCTCCTTTTCTTCCCACCCTCTCTTTTCTCACCCATTTATTCAAGTCGGTATCTACTTCTCTCCCTTCTCTCTCTCCCCATTCCTCCCACTCTCTCCCTCCCCCCCTATTACTCTACAAGTGCTCTTTTCCAAAAGCCCCACGAAATCACTCGCACCAAACTATTCGTTCGTTATATAGCGGTAAAAACGTCGTTACTTCGAGTGGACCGCAGCAATGGAGGATTACCCATCCTCCCCATTCCTCACCTCGTTCTCCCTCACGTCTCTCTCTTTCTCTCTCTCTCTCTCTCCGTCCGTCCTGATTCTCTCTCTCTCTCCGTCCTGATTCTCTCTCTCTCTCTGTCCTGATTCTCTCTCTCCCACTCGCCCCCGAATAACGCATACGCACATAAAAATTTCTCTTTATTTCAATCGCGCTACGTTCCGTTATCCAAGCGTCACGAGTTTCGATTTTTTTTATTCGTGTTCCGATGTGATATTAAAAAAAAGCGCCGAACGACGTATTTCGCGCGCTACGTGCGTTTGGTCGAGATGGTCGTGTCATAGCAGTTTATGCCGTTTGGACACATGATCCATTTTTCATCATCCGGTTGTTGGTCGTGCATATCAACTTCGTAATTTTTCCATTTGCGTGGTAAGATTTTATTGGGGAATTTGTCACGAGTGAAAGTTTTATAATTTGTTTTATTATTCGATCTTGCATGAATAACAATAAGTACTGCTATTTTTGTTCAAGTTCAGTTAAATCGGTGTTGTAATATGTTTCTTTTAGTCTAATCGAAAGTACTCATTTTAAAAAAATAGTTATTTTTTTCGTCATCTTTATTAGCTGCGGAAATTTCGATCGATTTTCAACCATTTTAAATGCATTTTGGAATGATTTTCTTCAACCATAAAAATGTTGTTTGGGTGGATCATCTTTATTGTGGGATTAATAAATTTCGCTTTTCAAAATTGCTGCGCCTTTAAAACACCTGTCCATAAATTCTTCTCATACCTTTCGGGAATAAACATTTGGCCCACGAAGTCGTTTTAACACAAGGAAAAAATGCCGTTACTTTCTACAATATTCTGGCTCAATTTTTGATTGGATGATCATAACATGATTTCCTTGCCCCATGCCCTCACCGTCGTATCGAATGGATTTTAAAATGTTACTTACGTTTACTTCATTCGTAGGAGATACAAAATCCACCGAAAACTCCCTATAGCCTGATATCCAGCCGAACCGTTGCAAAAATATATAGAATCCATGGGCAAAAAAAATCACCGCCTTATGTTTCGCGCGCGGTGGGTCATTTCTCGGAACTCTTCAACGCCTACGTGACCCTGACATTGGAGACTCGACTGTTTCCATCCACGCCACGGAGTAAGAGAGAGAGGTCCCTATCCCATGAGTCCTCATTCCTTTTCCCATCTCCTTCCCTCATCTTCTCTCCCTTGCCGCCCACTTCCACGGCGACAGTAAAACTACCCTTCCAGTCCCTCCCTAAGCCATTCCCCGAATTACGAGATGTACTCGTATTCTTCCTCGTCCCAGAATCCCTCACCGTCTCTCCACTGGGTTTTTACGGTCGCCTTATCCCTGCGCAGATGTGCTCTCATCTCCACCACCACCACCTCCTCCTCCTCCTCTCCTGCGCTGCCCTCCATTCTCCACTCCACCGCGCCCTTCCCATTTGCCCCTTTTCCTCCACGGCGACTCTTTTTGCCTTAAGGTCTGTCGAACAGGAAAGAGATAGATAAAGAGAAGAGGGAGGAGACCAGTGATGATGCCTTGTGGCGCGAGGTGTAAAGTCCCTCTTTCTCTCTCTCTCGGACGACCTCTCAAACTCCCCTCGTCACGTGACCACACTCGTTATTCGATGAAAAATTTCCATTTCATTTAACGGGGTGATTACGGGTTTCGTTTCTCCGCCGATCGCGCCGTAAACTTTTTTACTGGGATCATATTCAGTAGTGGCTTATTTTCGCAATACTCGGTCGCTGTTATTTGCTCTCGGTAAATTGTGTCGCGAAGGGTTCTTTCTCTTCGCTGATTTGGTTTTATTTTATTCCGTCGGCTTTTTATCGTCGTGAGAACATTGGAGTTTTATCGCGCGTTTACTGAGTGAATGCGAAGAACGGCGGAGAATGGGTATAATTGTGTGGACATATCATTCATACAATTTTCCTGTCTTTTTGGGACAGTGAATCAAGTTTAAAGCCATTATTGTCTGCATTCAAAAAACCAACCTCCTTAATCAAACGGTAATTTTATTGCAAATTTATCATGTCGTTGATTTGCCCTCCACCATATTTCGATCCATGTTCTCTGGCATACGTTCGATGTGTGACTTTGTATTTGGAATATTATAGAAGAGCAAAGTTGTATCTTCTGTTTTACGCGTTGAGTAAGGATGATTTCCGCGCGTTATTTTCTAACAACAATATGTTTTTTGTGATTAGTTTATTTGTCCATACTAAAATTTATGGTATTACCGCGAACGTATATAATTAGTTTTTCTTTATCGCTTTTTTCGCTCACTTTCTTTCGCCATACCGTCGTGTCGGCGAACTTATGAGCGGAGTTCCCATATGCGTTTTGTTTTTTTTTTAATTCCAAGATACGTTCATTCTTTCCCGTCTCCGCCTCTGAGGCCACTGGTTTTACGACTCTCTCTCTCTCTCTCACTCCCTATTTATCTCTTCCTCTCATTGCAAAGGTCACGACGCGTTTAACTTCCTCCCTCTCCTCCGGATTGTTTCTCCTCCGCGTCTAAGTCATCGGTCACTCGCGGTTTTATATATTTTTTTTAACTGCCATCGTCCATTCGCGGGAGCCGCCTCCTCTCGGTCGTTCTCGGATCCTCGCGTGTGTGCTTCCATCTCTCTCCTTCAACCGGATGTCATAACGCATTCAAATCCCTTTTCAGCTTTATGAGCTCTCATGGAATAGTACCTCATATATCCCTCCTCCTCCTCCTCAATCCGCGGAGAAATTATGTCTACGTGAGGCCGAGTTTTATTGGGGCACTGCTGGGTGTGACCGTTAAAGGGAGTCTTACATGCTACTGTTTTCAATCTCGATCCTAAGCTCTCGTGGAATGTTTCGGTTAACGTTACCTTAAGTTATCGCGTGTATATGAATGTATGTATGTAGTATGCGCGTGAATTTAATTATATATTACTCGCTCATAAACAGCATTCAGTGGTATTTTACGTCGAGCACATCAAGGATAACAAAGACGCGTGTCTCTGCCTTCGGCAGGAATCGAGCCCGCAGCCTTTCCATTGGGAGCCACACAGGCTAACCACATCTGTAACAGGGTCGGAAGGAATTTCGCCGTAAGTGGGGCTCGAACCCACGGTCCTTAGATTAAAGGTCTCGCTCTCAGCCGACGCTTTAGGGAAAGTAATATTCCATTTTCGGAGTCTCGACCGTGTTTCATTTCAATATTTCCGTCTCTTTGTCCGTAATAATTTATTTCATTTCGTATCGCAGATTGCGGGTTAGGCGCTTAACCGTCCGTATCTGGTACAAAGGGCGATTGCAGAGGGATGCGTCACCGTCCCTTTTAATACGCACTTCCATGCGTGGAAGGGAGGGAATTAAGTCATAAAATACCGTTTGGGTGGGCATCGTATATTTGGGCCACTATTCTCTCCCCCCGTGGCATAAAAAAAAGTTTCGGAATTTTGTGTAAATGCATTTTAAATCGAAACAAAGCACGAATCAAGATTAAGAGTCCGTATCTTGCAGGTAAACTTTAATGAAGGGGTAGCAGAAGCTTTTTTTATCATAACAGGATAGAGGCGGACGAAAATTAAGGTCTTTGCGGAAGTTGATCCTTTTTTTTTCTAAAAAAAAAGAGAAAAACTCCATGTCATTACCGAATCAACCTCCTCCGCCTCTCGTCGTATCACCTCTTTCATTTTTAAGGCATCGCCGCGGAACACCAATCTATTGGGAGCAAAAAAACGTAATTGATCCTAAGTGGTCGTAGGGTCTTTTAGACTCTCTCTCTCTCGTATCTCCTGCAATCTTTACGGTCATTGGTTGGGAAAATTGTTCGTCTGTTGTTTTGTGTCAGCGGAGCCGCGGAAGGGCGGAAAAGGACTTGCGATAGGATGCGGAGATATGACAGGAGAGCGTTTTCAGCTTTATGCCTCGTAAATGTTAACGCGGACTGCCCGTTCCACTGACCTATAGATAGGTAGGAATTGCCGCCCGGCTATGCTTTTCGAATGGTAAAAATATAGCGCTTCGGTTCGCCTCTTTATCCACCTAAGGATCGCATGCTGACTCGACACATTTTTTTCATTCGTTCCGTGTCTAGTAGATACATCAAATTGTATGTTGGGCGATTTATGGGATATGTTTAGGTATTCGTATCGAATTAGTTTAGAACTACGTGTATATACTTATTTTAAATTTATTAATGATGCTTCCTCAATTATATCGCTCCGTTAACTGTCTTTTTATCGGTTTTTATTCAGATTTTTCTGCAAATTGCGAAGTAGTCGGAACAGGCATTGCTATAAAAAAAAAACTCGAGGAGTCGTAAGCCTTACACGCAAACGACAGTTATAAAAACGATGGCATTTCCTTACGTGCTTACGGTGCTTCGAGAGCCAGGCGATCCGAGACATATTTGCCAGCAACGTGTTCATAACTCTCCGAGGATCGACCGTTAGCGCGATGGACGATTTCCAAATCGGTTATTTATTTTAGCCAATAGGTAGTCCGGGATGTGGTGCCAAAGGGAGGTATATTAGGGTTGCGGAGAAACTCGAACTGTCTCTGCGCTCGAGAAATCCCTCCTTGGCCTTTGAGCCCGTGTGTGTGTGTGTGTGTGAGAGAGAGAGAGAGAATCGCTAATTTTTACACCCCCTATTGCTCCCTCTGGTTGAGAGGGAGAGTGATGCGAACAGTTGAGCGGTGAAAAGGGTCGGAAGGGGGAGGGAGGAGGGGAAAAAGAGAAAATGGGGGAGTGTATGTGTGGGAGAGTTAAAAGGAGAGGAGGAGGGTTGACTATGGAGAGAGGAAGGGAAAGAGAGAGGGAGAAGTCGAGTGAGTGAGGTTATGAAGTAGGTTTTTGATGTCCGTCCCATATAGCGGTCGTAAAAACTTGGGTTTTTATCTACGTCGATGACTTTCGTCCCACCAAATTAAAAGGAGTGAAAGAGAGAGACGAGGTTAATAAAAAAGTGTGTAGATGGGGTGAGGCTGAGGGCGAGAAGGGAGAGAGAGAGAGAGAGAGAGAGAGAGAGAGAGAGAGAGAGAGAGAGAGAGAGAGAGAGAGAGAGAGAGAGAGAGAGAGAGAGAGAGAGAAAGAGGGAGAGAGGGGGATTTGGAGAGTTGGAGTTAAATGGCTGAGGAATGGAATTCTGCCGAGGAGTTCCGATCTTAACATTTTTTCCGCCCTTAATTCTACTCCCTTTCCTCTTTTTATCTCTCTTTCCCCCTTCTATTTCTCCCTCCCCCCTCCCCTCCCTACCCCGCCACCCCCCACTCCACCTCCTTCCCTAAATCCTCTCCCTCCTTTTCCGCCCGGCCGTAAACTTCCGATCGTTCCCATGGCTCGCTTTGGATGATACGTACGATGGAATGATGGAGTAAAGCGGCTTCGTTTCGTCAATTGTTTTTCGTGCGGTCTCCCCTTTTTTTATCGTTCGTCTCGTAAAGTTGTGAATCGGCTCTCAAAGAGCGCGCGGCTTTTGAAGTTTAAAAACGTGACGCATATTTCGGGTGACCTCGGATGCTATTTTTTTTATATTCCGCTCGTAAAAGGCCAAGGATCCTCATTTTTTTTACTAAACATGGGAATATAATTTGAATGTGTTTAGCTCGTTTTTATCGCTTCCGATTTTTTTGTAAATAACGGGAGAGGGATTGCTCGCGAAAAAAATGTGGTAACGCTTTTTATGTCATATTACAAATTACTATATGAAGGTATTTATTCCTCGGAGAACACCCTACGCATAATATTTTGCTGTTTTTTTTTTAAATATCTGTGCATCCTTGCCGTAGGGATGTTTTAGAAAACGAATACGCCCACCTGTGGCAGCAATAATTGACTAAACGAACGGTTTTGTTTGTGGGTATCTCATTTTATTACCTTGCTAACGTCGGAGATTGTATTTTTTTACTGTTCATGAGCAACGACCCATTTTTCACTGGATAATAAGGCGTTCTTTATAAAAAGTCTTATGGTCAATTGGTTTTCTTCTGTTTGTCCGTCTCTCCTCATGTTTCATGCCCGGTACTATCGAGTGGAGTTTTAATGAAGTTTGGTATTAATTACTTTTTGGGCAAAGAAAATTATACAAATGGTTCATGTAACCCAGGTAGTGGTGCCGCCCTTATCCAAGCAGGGATTTCAGTTTTCTATTAACAGAAGATGAACTTTCCGTCCTATCTGGTAGAAAAAATAATATATCAAAGTTGGCTTCTAATAGAAGTCGAAGAATAGTTATTTAACATGATTAAGTAATTCCTTTAAAAAAAACGCCTTTGTATGCACGCATCGAGTTTGCATCTTTCCTCTCTTGTTGCCTTCATACTCGAAATCTCTCAGCAAATAAGGCGTTGGTTCTCTCATGATGCGTTTCTTTGGTGATGGTATTCTCGTTCTCTTTCACGTACATACACTCTCACATGCTCCTCATTCGAGGGTTTTCCGATGTATTTTCGTGGAATCATCCAATCTTCTTTCCTTTGGCTTTCATCCCCCCCCCCTCTCTCTTCCGAAGTAGATCTCTTTTCTTATTCTCTCTCTCCCCTCCCTTTAACTCTCCTGACCTTCTCTGATTTATGGCACCCTCAGGAGCTTTCTCTCTTCGCTGCGTACTCGGTTTGATCATTGCTACCGGACCTCCTCTCTCCCCCTTTATACCTCTATCTCCTTATCCAACATATCGCTACTCCATCCGATTTTTGCTTCTCACGAATTTCTCTCCTCTCTCTCTCTCCCATGCTGATGCAGTAACCTTTTCTCTCATCTGCACTGCTTGATTAACGCGAATTGAATTCGCCAACTTTCTCGATAAATCTTTGTTCCTGAAGCTTTCAATTGTCGAAATTTCTGTCTAAGAGTTCGTGTTGCATTGGCATCATCTCTTTTTTCCCATAGTCATTCGTGTTCGTCGCCGCCGATTATCCATTCTTCCTTCAGTTAACCAGCCTCACCGGCATACTACGTCCATCGGACGAGTTTATTGTCCGAAATATTTCTGCCGCTGAAAAGCGATAAGAAAGAATTCGCCCCCCAACTATAAGCAGCATATAAAATATTCAGCGGTGCTCCAGGGAAGCATGGGAGATTGTTGGTTGTATGATTATGTTTAAGGGGTAGCCCCACGTCCATTCTCTAATTCTTTCGTTTCCCTATCAGTTCTGCTCCAAAGAGTCTTCCGTGGTCCTCCACCTCCTTCCGCAACCTCCTCCCCTCCCATTGCCGACGCCGGGGGCTGATGCTACGAATCCTGCGGATTCCGACACCTGTATTGGGTTACCATTCGAAACCACCTGCTCATTCCCTCGCTTCCTCTCCGAAATTCTACCTGCGCGAAGGAGTATTTCTCCAAAACCAATAGGGCAAGGGGGTGAAAAAGTAGTTCCATGCCATGCTGCAGTTTCCCATTAAAAAATAAGGAGAGATTTTAGTGAGAAAATTCCTCCTGTAAGATGTTGAGGATTAAGCGTTAACTTTGATTCAGAGTCGAGGTGAGATCCATCCCTAGCGGTCAAATTAATAATTTTAGATAAGGGAACGGAATCGAATGCATATCATACAAACAAACCTAGCTTATTAGCAGGACGTGTATGATACGATCGCTGTTTCTATTCTTGATTTCAGCGATTAGTCTTTATTTTAATATACTCGAATCAGTATAATTAAAACTTAAAAGACCTACATAGGCGTAGAAGCTATCAATCATAACTCAAAAGTCGGTATTAAGGGAAATTGGTGTGAAGAAGTTCTGTTTTTGAAAAATCGAAAACTGATGTTCAAGTATGTAGTAGAAGTTTGAGCGCTTCCTTTCTATAACTAACCCTTTGCTTCCTTGTAGCATACCATAAAACAGATACATTTCTTACGACTGTCATCCTTGGCGAACGCGACGAGGCAAATGGACTTTCTATGGATTATGACCGAGAAAAACATTGGGATCCCAGTCATCTTATCGGACGCATTTGGACACATCCCCCTTGAGTCCCCGTCTTCCCTCTCACACGCGCGCCCTCCATCTTCGCCTCCGCCATCTTGCCCTCGGTTACATTTCCCGTCCACCTCTTTACATCCCTCCATCCAGCTCTTGGCGTTCCTGTGTGTGTGTGCGCGCGCGTTTGAGCGTGGTGGGAAATATCCTCCTCTCTCTCGGTTAGTTCCCCAGAGGACGAAAAGAAGGATAGAGAGAGATGGAGATAGGGAGAAGGAAATGGAGAGAGGCGTTGGGGGGTTTCTCTGCGTCTTAAGAGACCCGACTGATGTGAGTCTTGCTCGCTGGGCACCTCTCTCTTTCGCTCCCATAAGGGGTTTGGATTGAGAATAGGCTTCTAAAAAGAGAATAAAATGTGTGAGCAGGTCGAGGAGAGGAATGGCCTGGAAAGAGATGGAAGAGGGCAAATAAGGCCACGGAAAAGGATGGGTACAAAGCCGCAGGCGTCGCATCGGTACATAAGAGTGAGCGAGCGGCTGGTATTCGTGGTAACAGTCTCACCTAATCAATTGTGTGCGTGTGACCATTATTTCAGGGGTTATTTTGGGCCGAAGTTTTTGTTTCTTTTTTGGAAACGAGGATGATATGTAGTCAGGTATATTTTTTGTGGGTGTTTTCGAAATAATTCCGAACTGACTTCTTATTTTATCTTTTTGATTCAACACCGGATTTTTCGATTCACTGTAGATTGGTTATTGGTTTCTGTTTCTGTGAATATGCAGTTTCTTACACGTTGAGGTTAATTGGTAATCTTCTTCTATTCCGAGATGAAAATATGCCTGGTTGCATCATCGTACAATTTTATGGAAGAGATGCTGATTAGAAATTTACATCCGTACTCAGGCGCAAATATAATCGAATCAACCCAACGACTGTTATGAAATACTCTGCGTAAAGATCTATTTTAATTGTCCCGGTGCCGAAATTTCTAATCTTTTCACTTGTATTCTTCGTTGCTCATCCTGAAAATTTTAACGAAAAGTAAATGATTGGTTTAAAAAAAAGTTAGAAATCATCCATGATCTTATTTCGTTGCGCGTGAAATATACCGCGAGGCAACTTAATTTGGTTTCAAGTAACTCACCTTGTTCATTGAATCCAATAAATGTTCTAAGTTTTTTGTGCAACAATCAAACTGTTGCTGTATTGGAGTGAGCTGCCGTGAGTCTTAAGCGCCACGGTCAACTATCGCGTACTTTATTGATGAGGAGTAAATTTGTACTAAAATAAATTCTTAATAATTCTTAATAATAACAAATGCAAAAATCACCTTGACCGATGGGTGAAATTTGACTTCAAATTATACCACGAAGATTGAAAATTTCCTCAATAAAAGGTTATTCTCGAAAGAATGATAGAAATCTAGGAGATTTTTTTAATCGGGAAAATGCGGCGTTGTTGAAATAAAGTAAAAATCTCACAACACAGTTTTTAAAAATACGTAAACATTTTTCCACATAACATAATACGTACATCAATATATGTGACATGAAGTTCCACGAAGTCTCGGACTCATCTATTAATGAGATTATTTTAGGTCAAAATTATCTTCTCCGCGTATTACCACCCTCGTGTCTACGGAAGTGCAATCAACCCGAAACTCGGGGTAAAATTCTTCATCCAGGCCTCAGAGATGGCGTCGATACACTCCTTTTTTTTAATTAAACTCCACGCGATGGCAAATATCGCCCCTTTAAATAAAAAAACGCAAGTTTCCTCCGAGTAAGCCGTTCGTTTAGTACACGCTCGCGATTTTTCTCCCACCTCTCCTCGCCTCCCTCCGACACGCCCCTCCCTCCGACGCTCCTCCTCGCCTTATTCCTCATCGAAAAAAGCCCTTTTGAGAGATCCCCCATTCGCTTCCCTATTTTTCGCCCCGGTAAGGTTTAGCGTTGTATATGTGAGTGTGTGCGCGCTCTGAGGGGTTGAGTGAGAGGTGGAGAGGGAGGAGAGTGGAGAGGAGGTCGGTCGGAGGTGGGCAGCCGCGCCTCGTACGTGATGTATGTTTCAATATCGCTGCGCACTAGAGCAGCAGCTGGGACCGCGACGGATGCGCCTTTCATATTTTTGCCCACAATCTCCTTTATTTTCTTCCCTTTACGGCTCCTCTCTTCTCTTCTCTTCTTCCTCCTCCCCCTCCCCCCTCCCTTACCCCTTCCACGTTCCTCGATGCAGCCGAGTGGGTGCACTGCGCTGCTAACTCGCGTAAAAGGTCGCGGGTCAGACCCCGTTCTGCTGAGTGGTTAACTTGGTCGTTCGGCGTTACTCTTCCCGACTGGAGCTTTCCGCTCGATTTAAAAGTCTCTAACGACTGTTTATCGTGCGTGTAGCAACAATACTGGTTTTGGGTAGAATTTCAGTTCCCAACCTTATCAGGGTGAGAAGCGCCATTTCATCTTCTAGGACAGTGATGGCGAACCTTCTAATGCCCGCGCATCAGTATTACCTACTGAAATTGTCGAATCTTTTCCGCATCGCGTGCCACAAAAAAGTTCTTGATTTTTTTTGCATGCCAAATAAATTAAATTCGCGATCAAGACATAAGAGATTGACATTTCTAACCATAAAACTTATGTTTACAATAATTTACTAAATAACAGTTTTTGTGGCACTAATCGGTACGATACGTATATGCTTGGATTGGTTTTCGCCTTTCGTTGGCGTGCCAACCAAAATCGTCTTGCGTGTCACTTATGGCACGCGTGCCATAGGTTCACCGTCACTGTTCTAGGATGTCAAGCGGGGGCTATATGGTTTCGCGCAAGCGAGAAATTTTCACGATTAAAAAAAAAACAAAGTTACTCCTAATGCATTTTAGAGAGTTTCGTAGAAGAAACAAATAGATAAGATAACTTATTCTCTTGAGCGTGATGTCAAGTATGGTAGAATAGCACGTTCAGACTTTTCAGGAGCACAGTGGCGCTTACGGGCACCAGGTTTGGAACCCCTACGCTAGAAGTTCGCGAAATCAACACTCTAGGTTTAGCTAAGAAGGTTGGAGGAATGGTTAAAGCACCCGCATATATTGGATGACACAGTCACATTGAGTTCGACAGTAGGGTCGATATTCAGGATCGTTTTTTTTTCCAGGACGATCGTGGTTCATAGTAAGAGAGGAAAACCTCCAAGCGAAAATTGTTAACGACATTTTGGCCCACTGGATCCGCTGTCACCAGCCAGTTTGGTGATGTGCAGGGTAACATGTTAATGCAATCGTGCGTAGATGTGTTAAGAGTTTCGATGAAAATATATCGTTTTATCTATATACGTTAGTAGCCGAAAGTACCCGGCGATGCCCGGGTTATGCCAGACGTCTTTGGCGAATAAAATTATGTATTATATGGTAATAGAATCATTTCACCTTTTGCATATTTTTTACTAAAGGATGAAGGCATTATAAATTAGAAAAATATGTTTTAATATTTACTTCAAAGCACACAGACATCATCGCGAAAATAATCAAACGTGTTCAGGGGACCTCAAAACGTGTATTTCCGTTGAAATATCGATTTCGAATTTTTTCATGAAAACAATACTTTCTCTATACTACGTATATTGGAGAAAGTAAGAACTAATTCTGAGATATCTCTGATACCTATGAATTGGGCCGGGATGGTCCATGGAGCCCCGGAGAGAACGTGAGCATACGTGAGAGTAACAGGATTTCGAGTTTAACAATGTAATCGGTTGGCAAGGCAACTTCACGTTAAAAACGCTAAATTTTGTCAAAATATGATATTAAAACGTTAAATTCGAAAGATTTAGATTCAAAAGCGATAAAAGACGGTAAGAATAAGAAAATGCATTTACTTTTCTTTAATACAGTCCAAGTCCGAAAATCGTAGGTCAAATATGTGATTATGGAAATCATTCTCGGGAATCGAAGCCGATTTTGGAATTTTTTTTCGTAAATTAAGAACTGAACATTCCTACCAAATGTCAATCTTCTAGCTACTCGGACAGTTTGTTAAAAATAGCATTACCGAGTTTCCCACCGACGACGACGAAGTCATTTTTAAAAAATTTTTCATGATTTCGACGTTTTATTTGTTTGTTTGTTTCAAATTTCTTTTTGGGGTTTTTACATTTAAAACTATATGGTATGTTTAGCGAAGGTGGTTGTGTAGTGGGATAAGCGGTGGCTTCGTAACGTTACGGACTCGTGTTCGATTCCGGTTATAGCAATTTTTTTCAATTTCTATTATTTTTTAAAGCTGGTTAGACGATCCTCATTACATAAAATTAATTTTTTTAAAAGTACTTTTAAAAATATTTTTTCTTTTTATGTATTAGATTATAGGGATGAAAATATTTATGCGCTAGGCCAGTGGTTCTCAACCTTTTTGCTCTTGCGTCCCACCTACCACCTTTTCAAGAAACCCTGGTCCCGCCATAATATAAAGAAAAAACTCACTTTTTCTAATAAATGTATTTCTACGTTTATAAGCGTATAAGTAGTATATTAATAATTGGTAGACACAAAGAAGGATGTCGAAATAAAAAAAGATTAAATTGGTATTCCCACAAAAATTTATTTATATATTTATTTTTTTAAATTAATTTTTGTGGAGTAACCAAGTAAATCTTTTTTGTTTTGACAATATTAAGAAATTCTATCAAGTTACGCCTGAGACTGTTAACTATAAAAAAGAGAATGTGCCAGAAAGTCTAACCGATTGGGGAGCCAAAATGTCTTCTGCCGGCTCTGGTCCTACCTAGACGGCTTTCAAGTCCCACCAGTGGGACGCGTCCCACCGGTTGGGAAACACTGCACTAGTCCACAAGGTCTGATTTGAACCGGATGAACAAAAGCTATACTATTGGGAAAGATATTATTATGCGTATTTTATTCGTCCCTTCGTCCGTTGCTTCCTTTCGTAGTAAGCCTTAACAAGGTGATTTAAATGTCAGTCACTAACGGTAAACGAACAACACTTTGAAGTTTCGACATCAACAACGTATACATCGCCGTTTTTTTCAGCCTCATTAGACAGATTCCTACTGTAAAACCACAACTCTTCGCGAGTGATTCGTCTGATGCGTGTTTGAGGGTTCGGAAGAGCGGAGCAAATCGCTCTTTATGTACGCTTCTTCCATTTGGATCCTCCGAAAAGGTTGACTCATTCCAACTCGTCTCTCTCTCTCTCTCTCGCTCATCGGTTCGAAAGAGTGAGAGAGACGCCCGTTGTGATTGCTCCATTTCGCAACCCACGCTCCCGTCTCCCCCTCTACGGGGCAGCGAAAGGGCGAATCCGTTAATTCCAGATTCCTTGTTTGCGTCTGTTTCAAAACAATGTCACGTCAATGCGTCCGTCAACGCTCCACGGCTGTCACATTCTCATTCCAGCCAATTACGCGGGAGGTGGGGGTGTGGGTGGGTAGGGAAAGGGTGACCGGAGACCGCTGCTCAACACCCACGCAGACTCCGTGGAAAATGCGTCACCTTCCCTCCCACTTTGGCCTCCCCCTCTTCCGCCTCTCTTCACTCACCTCTCCCTCCCTTGAATTCCTCTTTCTCTTCTCTTTCGGTATCGTCTTCGTTCCCCCTTCTCTCTGGCCACCTCGCGCGATTTCCACGATATTTTCGATCACTACGGCCGATTCTGAAGTAATTCCACGAGGCAGACTTCATCTCCGAAACGCATTTCCCTATGGCTGCTCCCCGTTTTTACATCACATGTCCGTGTTATTGTTTCTTATTGCCGCAAACGTGTAATATAAGAGCAAATTTGATTGGAATAGGCGATGTTATGTTTAATGTTGGGTGACGTGTAATGGGATTGGCGACGAAGTCGCTTTTTTTCTGCGCGAAATCTTACCAAAGTTTCGTAAGATTAAGGTTTGACAACATTAATTCCGCCGAATCTTAGCTTAAATTTGTATTTTATGTTAATAATAGTTGTCGGAAAAGATAGCGCGTTAAATTTATTTTTGCCGCGATAGAAACCTTAAGGGATGGTTGTTCTCTCGCTGTCTTTCCCCTTCTCGACGCCGTATCTCTCTGTCGCATCTCACTATTCTCCCTCCTTCCTCCCTTACCGCTTTCTCTCTCCCTTCTCAAGTCTTCCTGCCACGTCTCCCTCGCTTAAAACCCCCTTCTATGGACTCATATATCCTGATTATCGAATCTATCCGCACGCTCAGGGAATAAATCGATGAGCATCCCCGCGAAAAAGGGCTTATATTAGTTTTCGGTTCCGTATTCCGAGCGCAGAAGGATTTCCTCGGCGCGTTATTTTGTATTGCTCTTTCCCATCCTTCTTCTGCGTCTTGCCACTCTCTCCCATTTCTCCCTTTGTCTTGGAATTTCTACTCGCCCCTCTCATCTTGATCCGATTTTTTCCTCTGTCCTATCGTATCCGTCTTATTCTATCTCATATCTTTCCTCCCATTCTTTGCTTGAATCTTTCCTTCCATTCTTTGTGTGTTCTCCTCCCCTCCATCCATCCTCTACCCTTCCTTTGTTTTTCTTTCTTTCACCTTTTAGTACCTTCTCCTGTCTTAACTCCCTTCATTTGTTGATTCATTTTATTCGTTGGTCATTTTCGTGCCAACCTCAAGAAATACCAGTCCCTTTTTTGCTATCGCTACGCCCTATAGTTTTATCCTCGTTTCTCCATTTCTTTCTCCATCCTATCGACCCGTCTGAAATTCTTTCATCCGAGGGGGGACATTTTATGAATTCCTTCGCGTTCTCTCTCCTCGCCATCGCCTCTCGTATTCAATCCGCGTTCCCTTCTCTCCATTTTCACGCCGATGATTTCAGGTGAGCATAAGCGCGTGATGTATGCGTCGAGCCATTGTCGGGCGTTAAAAAAAAAAACGTAGGTATCGCGCACCCTTCTAATAAAATCCGATATTTATCCGCCATTTATCTTTCTCCAGATTGTCCGCTCTCCACTTTCACCCCTTCTGCGTCCAAACCCCGCCTTCCTTCTCTCTATCTTTCCCTCTACATATACATGTCTGGGGGCACTCGTATTTCATATAAAGTTCATAACCGCCTACCCGCGTCGCCCTCCGTCCGTTTTATCATTTTTTTTCCCTTCGCGAAGCAATTGAATTTTCAATATTTCATCCCTTTAGGATCTTCCGTTCAGATTCGATCCCATGTTAGATCGGCGACACTTTTTTTTCTCCCTATATATATGTACAGAGGAAACATTATTCAAGTCATCGATATTTCTAAGCGATAACTTCATAGTTATAGCGCGAGATATATACGAACGAAATTGGAACGGGGGAGGATTCCGGTGTTTTAAATCGTCTTTATCTCGAGCGCGTAAGATATTTCGGGAATCGTCGGTTTATTCCCTTAATAAATCGCTTCAGTTTCCATCCTCTTTCCTAGGCGGCTGAATTCTACACTTATATCCTCAAAGCGATTATCGTCGCGAGTGCCGCGATTGGTCCTCACGGGTCGCGGAGATAAATGTGTTAAGACGTCTGAAATTGGCGACCTCGACCCCTTGTTGGGTAATACCTATTCGTATAAATCACCATCGAGTGGGAAGGAGATCCGGGGTTCGTTTCAGTTCGGGAGGTCTTCATGTTAGTCGCTCCTGAGAGAGAGAGAGAGAGAGATTCAGCAATCGCGCATTCTCGGTGATGGGAAACGTCTCCGGGGGCAACCACCGTCCCTCCCCTCCTTTCTCTCTCTCTCTCTCTTAAACGAGGTTTTTCTTTGAGCGCACAAGGGGAGCCCCGACTGAGGGCAGCGTTTTCCGATCGTTCGTGCGCAATCAAGTTGATATTCCGTGAGGGAAGACGGAGGCGGTGGGGTGGAGGGGGGATGGGGGATGGAGGGAGGAGTAGAAGTAGAGGGCGTGTGGAGGTTTAGCAACCCCGCTCTCCTTTGATCTCTTCCCCGCCCCCTCCGTATTCGTTTTCCTGTCACGCGACGGGGGTTTTTTGTTTAAAAAAAAAAAAAGAAGGCGTGTAGCTTCGTGCTCGCTCGCTTCGCTTCCGATATGAGGTCGCATGGAAACAGTGAACTGTCAGTCTTACAGTGCACTAAACCCGATATTTCTCTTTCTCTCTCATTTACTCTCGTTCTCTCTCAGTTCCTCATCTTCCTCGTTTTCCCATTTTTTTCTCTCTGCTCCATCCTCTCTCGCCATCGACCCACCTCTCTTCAACTCGTAGGCTCCGTTCCACACCCTCTATTCATTCTTTCTCTCTCTCTCTCGTCGTTCTTCCTACGGTGTGCGCTCTCTCTTTCTCTCTCTCTCTCTCCTTTGGGATGGGTAGACTATGTCTGTTTGTCTCTACCTCCCCCTTGCTTTCGTCGTATTTCCACTCCTTCCGCGTTTCCGTATGCACCGAGCGTCCTCTTGGTGCTTGGAACGGGAATCGCCCTCTCGGTGGTCGTGCTGATGAAGAAATCCCTATTCGATGCAGTCTGATGCAGCGGTCGTGTAAACAATCTTGGATTTTTAGTAATTTTACGGGATAAAATTACGACGGGCGTGTATCTCCAACTTCGAAGAGCATTTTAACGTTTTAGGACGCCGAGCATTGTATTTTTGGTGTTTTTTATGAGTGTAACTTTGTTAGGACTTGCTAATTCAAAAGTGCAGCGACATTTTGTAGGTCTCTACGGAACGGAATCGATTTTATTTGTAGTTATGTGACTGCTTTGATGCACAGGGATTAATCTGGAGTGTTTTAGCAGTTAAATTACGTTCTGAAAAGGATTTAATTGTATTTCTGAGTGAATGGAAAAACGGAAATATAAGGTATAATTTTCGGTTAATATTATCTTCACAGGCGCCTATTGATTAAATATAGGTATGAGGTAAAATTGAGTGTCACGAGTACCTTTCTATACAATTCTTGTCGTGATAATTTGATTACTTCGTTTATGTAAGAATAATTTATTTTTAATTAATTGAAATTACAATAAATTAAAAAATTAATGTAGTTTTTCATTAATATATGCCCAACAAGGAGAAAAATGCGTTATCTCGGTATAAAAATTCTTCCTCATTGTGTTCTCCGTTCCCTCATTTGATCGACGTGTAATTATCTCATCCCGTGTCCTTAGACCGTTTAGTATCACGTCCCTTTCGAGGCAATTTAAAAATTTCGTGAAAGTTATCAATTTCGACCATTTTGTCCGCAGATGGCGGATGCGTGTTCCCACGATCGACGGTAGATAACACGACGTAAATTTGTTGTTTCTTAAGCGTTGCCGATCTATTAATGAAGTCATAACATTTATCGGGTCGTGATTCCGCGATGCAATAAATAAGGACAAAGGGGTCGATTACCCAGGAGAGCGTCACCGCCCACTCTTCATTCGTTCCCTCCACCACCTCCACTTCCTCCACCTCCCCCTACCCCTACTCCTCCCATTATGACGGGGCAATCCGCCGTGCATGTCGATTAGCACGCTCCTATGATCGAGAAAAACACCGTAATTTCGGAGGTGTTTTGTTTCTATCTCCTTACTCTCCTCCCGTAGACACGCACTGCGCGTCCTCTCTCTCGCACACAACCCTCCTTTCTTTCCCCTTTCTCTATCCCTTCTCTCTCTCTCTCTCTCTCCTTCCCTCCCTCCCTCCCTACAATCCTCTCCCTTTCCCTTTATCCCTCATTTTCCATTCCTCCCAATCCGTTCTCTCTTTCTTTCTTCCTCTTCCTTCTTCCCTCTCTTCTCTCTTTCTCACTCTCCCTCTTCCGCCCCCTTCCTTCCTCTCTCGCCCTCTCTCTCTCTCTCTCTCTCCCTTTCTGCACCTCCTTTTCTCTGTCCCTTCCTCTCTCTACCGTCCTCTCCTTTCCTCCCTATCTTCACCTTCCTCTCCTATCCTCTCTCCCTTACCCTCTCCACCTTCCTATCCTTTCCTCTCTCCCTTACTCTCCACCCTCTCTTCACCTTCCTATCCTTTCCTCTCTCCCTTACTCTCCACCTTCCTCTCCTCACCTTCCTATCCTTTCCTTTCTCCCTTACTCTCTCCACCTTCCTCTCTCTCCCTCTCTCTTCTCTCCCTCCTTCTATCTCTCTTCTCCCTTTCTCACTCTACTTCTCTCTCTCTCTCTTCCTCCCTTCTCACTCCTTCCCTCGATCTCCGCAGTACCCTTTCCTTTTTCTTTCATTATTACTATCATCGTGTCCGTCTCGGAACCACCGGTGGGTGTGTTTACCTCCAATTCACTCCCTACTTCCTCCTCCGCCCCTCCTGGACGCCTTCTCTCCCGTCATTAAAAGCGTGTTTTCTCACCCTTTCCTCCCACTTCGCTCTCCTAGCATCTCCCCCCTCCCTCCCTCCCTCCCTCCCTCCCTCCCTCCCTCCCTCCCATTTCCTCCTCCCAAATACCCCTCTTTTTCCACCTCCGTAATTTCCCGCTCTCGCGCCTTCTTTTTCCCTCTGTTCGGGATTTCCTTTCTCTCGCCGCTCTTCTTTCTTTTTGCAGGTCGTTTTCATGAACCCTTTTGCTAGGAACTGCGGAAGGATACTCTTCGCGGGAGACGAAAGATTTCGCGCTCTCCGCTGTTTGTTTTCGTTGCCGTTTTCGGTCGCGTTACCTCATTTTCCTAATATTATCTCTCTTTATCAGTCTCTCTCGGTCCACTGATCCATGCTCTTCAAATATCCAATACCGAGAACTTTTTATTCTCACCCCGTGAGGGCGTAATGTCTTTTATTTCCCTTTCTGTCCGCTTTTATTTTACGCTCATCCCAGCTATTGGCATTTGCTAGAAGTTACCTTGGATCAGTGGTTTCCAAACTTTGTGAAACCACCGAACCCATGTATTCAAATATTTTTTCTCGCGGAACCCTAAATAAGATATGATAAGACTAATCGCAATAAAATAAACTTTAAAATCATTATAATGTTTATTTATATAGCTAATGTATCTTACAGTATACAATTTACAAGTGAGGCTCGTGTTTCCTGCTGTAAAGAAGATAAAGAAGAAAGGAACCCCATTTAACTTCTCCGGAACCCTAGTGTTCCGCGTAACACAGTTTGGGAAACCCTGCCTTGGATTATCAAAATTTCGTTCGTGGGCATATTTTTTAACTACCCGCTGAAAAATTTTTGAGCAGTTGCTTATTTTTTCCCAATGAAGACACAATTTGATGAAAAAAATACAGACTTTGTAAATGTATTTCGAGAATTTTTTTAAATTCTGGAGGACTAGAGATTTCACAGATGTAAGGTATGCCTTTATAATTTTGAAGGAATGTCTCCAAAAGAAGTCCTCTTGAACCTCTTGCTCCAGCGAGGGTGCGGCTGAGTGTATCGCTTTGCAAAGAGTAGCATTTTATTCTTACTCTTTTTCATGGTGACGAGCGAAGGCTTTGCTTCCTCGTCACTGCATAAGTTTTCTTGACCTACTTATCTTTTATCTCTTCGTTTCTCAACTGTACAGACGCATTATTTAGTTCCTTATTACGCGCAGTTATTTATATGAAGTTATGTGATCAGTCGACGAGTCATATAACTATAATGACTAAAAAGTTGGCGTTTTAATGTGTCACGATGATTCGCAGAGATTCTCTGCCTCTTTATGAAGGCAATTTATTACATTTCAGGGCTTTTTAGCATCCCTCGATGAATTGCGCAGAATATTAAGCCAAAGTCTCGGGGATATTAAGGACGAGGTGATTGTTCAATAGTCCGTTAGTGGTCTTGCATTCAAACCTGGGAGATTTGACGTTTTTGTGAAAAAAGGGAAAAATAAACTTATGAAGGATGTCTTGTACAAATGGAATTTAAGGAGAAGATTTTAGATTGACAGACGTTGCTCTAACAATCCATTATTAAGGTTACGGCTTTTTTGAGTTTTTCCGTCTGTCAGAAACCTCATTTATTTACTAGCCGTAAAATCAGGTGAAAATTATTTAGGAAATCACGTTCTAATAATCTAAATTAACGCTTCTTGTGCGAATTCTAACGATAAATAATCTGTCCTCACAAGGGGTGCCTTATCGTAAGTCGTATCTAGGTAATGAATTATCGTAAATCGTATCTAGGTAACGACTTATTCCGACTATTTTTCCTATCTTTTCTTCTTTTTTTGATCCAGTCGATTTTTTTCTGATCGGATGTTTCATCACGCTGACGCGAAGCGACAAACTTAGTCATTTTTTTTGCCGTCATACGGGATTTAGTGTCAATTTTTTTTGCCGCGTTGCGTGGCGAGATGTGTCGATGCGAGTGAGAATGCCCTTCCCTTCATCGGGACGTCGTAAACCCATCACCTCCCCGAAGGAATAGCACCCCATCTTTACCTCCTCCCCTTCCCCCTCCTCTCCCCTCCCCCTGTAAATAATTGCGCGGGATACCTGCGCGTCGTAACGAGGATTTTTTTAAAAAAACGAAATGGATTTTTTTTGTGCGGTCTGAAGAGTGGGAAAGAGAGATGAAAAAATTGCAGCCTTCCCTCATCCTTTGCGGATGTCAATGTCAGAGGAGGGATGGAGAGAGAGAGAGAGAGAGGGAGGGGGAGAGAAGAGGGAGAAAGAAAGGAAGAGCTAGGAGTATATATAAGAGTAAGCTCAGGTGTGTTTCTCCCCTTGTTCCTTCAACTCAACTCCGCTTTCCCCTTTCCCATCCCACCCCTCCTATCCCTTCGTCTCTGGAAGAGCCACCACGCCCCCCTCCAAATTAACCCACCGGCATAACCCTTTCTCCACGCCCCCCCCTCTCTCTCTCCTGTTTTACCCTTTCGCCGCAATCTCCCCCCTCCTCCCCTCCCGCTTCTCCATCTCCAGCCACGGCGCTCTCTCTCACTCACACACATTCTCTCTTTCTCTCTACCTTCTCTTCACGTCTCGACCCTCCGAGGCACGGCAGACGTGGCCATCAAGCCGTCAGTCATGTAGAAGGGCATTGCGTGCTTTGGGTTACGCGGAGGAGGAGAGAAGTGGAAGTTGGAAAGGGGTTGAGGGGAGGAGAGGGGGAGGGGGGGGGAGTGAAGAGGAGATTAAAGTGGGAGGGAAGGGGGTGCTAGTGGGTGGAGTGTTTTAAGCGAGGATGGTAATAAGGGGAGAGAAGGGCGCGGAGAAGGGGTGAAGTAGAGGGGGGAGGAGAGAGGAAAGCAGGGAGGAGATGGGGAGGAAGTTGGGAGATAGGGTACAGAATGAAATGAAGAGGGCGGAGAAGGGAACGAAATTGTGTGCTGTGTACGGGATTGAGCGAAGGGGAGGGATAGGGTGGCAGAGAGGGAGAGCTGGTTGGGTGATAACGTTTTTTTTTTTTTCGAAAAAAAAAGGAGAAAGGAGGTTCGTCGAGGGAAGGCGGAATAGATGCGGGATGGCGTAGGTGGAAAGTGAGAGAAAGGGGAACGACGGAGGATGTTATTAACATAAAAGGATGGAGAGATGCGAGGATTTATGCTTTTTAAGGGCTCGTGAGATCGTCACATTTATGGTGAGGGATTTGCGAGTGGAAGAGGCCGAGGGGAGGGGAGAGGGGGGGGGGGAGGCTGGGGAAACTCACGCTTTGATTTTTTTAAAAAGAGAGGCGGTTTTCGGGTCGGAAATTCGCATTTAGGGACGTGGGAATGTTTATTTATTTTTCCCCCGAATGGTGCTCGTGTGGCCGGTTATGACCGGTGATTGCGGGAATCGAAGGTTTTTTTTACGATAATCCCTGAAGCGCGACGTTATCCTCTCGAGGGACTGGTTAACCTGTGCGTTTCATAGTCCTCATTGGGTGGAGAATAATCGATCCATGTAATTGATACCGCTCCTCGTGGAGGATTGAGTCGGGAGAAAGATTTTGATCGACAATTTAACGGTAAAATATCTTTCTAAATTAGTTGGCTCATCTGTGATAGTCGTTGGTAAAATATCGAAACCTTTAAGCAATCTCCGTAATTAGTTGTGGAATTCAGGAAAAAAAACAATTGGCATCTACCGTCGTCAGTTACGTCGAAAAATAAATTACAGAGATAATTTTATTTATTTAACAAATAAAATTGGTTATATGATAATTTCTTTAATTATATCAAGTAAATGGCACGCTTAAATGGAAATAAGATACCGTCCCACTCTACAGTAGGTTGATTATCACCGAGGACGGCTATTTTTTGGTTCCATCTGCCACATGATCCAGTCCGTTGTTTATTGCATGGATAATTCAGTTGTTCATCGCAGCTTTACTTCGATTTGACCAGATTCCGTTGCGCATCGGAAGCGATCGGACAGGCGTCGCTTAAATCCGGAAAGTCGTCCGCTTGCCCGATCGTCTCGACTTCCGTCCGTTCCCCCACTCCGATCACATATACTGTCACTCGCAGCCGGCGGAGAAAGGGTGAGAGGGGGAGGAGGGAGAAGTGGGCGTGGGAGGAATGGGGGAGGAGACCGCGAGGGGAGAAAATTCTCCCGAGTCTTTTATTTTCGTGGAAGTATCCCAACTGGTCGAAGGACTCCGGAGAGCCTCATGCTGACAATAATAAGTGGTTTCTTTTTTCTTCTTTTTCTCTCTCTCTCCGGCCTTCCTCGGCGCATTCCTCTCACGGTCGACTCTCTTAAGTTTATTCAACGTTCGATCGAGGTGCCAGCTTCGGGATTCAGCGGGGCGTGTTCGCGGAGTAAAGTTTGGCACCCCCTTTTAATGGATCTAAGGAAGTTCTAGTGTGCACCCCTTCCATCTTTCTCTTCCCCTTTTATTCCGCGTCGCCCTCTCTCCTCTCTCTCTCATCTCTTTCTCTTGGCCACTCAAATGCATTCCTCTTTTAGAACGCGTACTTAAGGCCGTCACTCATGGCAACCGCACCTTCCACGCGAACATTTCGCTAGAGTGGTCTTTGTCCCAGTGATCTCTACCGAGGAGAACGAGGGTGCGATTGGGAAGGGGAGTCATGATGTGCACGTAGCGTGATTTTCGTTTGGGTGGTGGGGATGATGTTGTTGTGACGCCTGTTCGCTATCTGACGAAGGAAGTACTCAAAAGGAATGCGTGAACGGTTTCCTTAGGAATCCGGGTCGACTGTTCATGTCGGGATTATGTGGGCGAAAATTCGAGAGAAAACGGTTTGCATTAAAATGTTATAATTTTGGTGACATAATAAGCTAATAGACGTACATGACGGTAACAGCGAAAGGAAAGGGCATTTGATGTAATTAAGATGTTTTGGTGTAATGATAAAATAAGTGCTTTAAAATTAAAATCACCAGCTAAGTCAAATTCGTCACATGTGCAATGTTGTCATTTCTTCCTTAGTCTGAAAGGAACGATTTTACGTCTTTCTCGGTGAGCGTTTATCAACAGAAATATCCTTTGAATTTAGACGTTAAGTGAATGACTGACAATAAATATCTCTTGCCATAGAAAATTGAGATCTCTCGGAATAAGATGGGTCAGGTGTTCTCAGAAATAATAGGAAAGAAAATCGTTTTTGAAAAATATGCTAAGGTATGGTGCTTAAGGAATCCAAATAAGATGCAGAGAAAGGTCTTCGTGGGAACGAGAAATAGGAAACCTTGTGTAAGAAAAAGTACTTTGAGATTGTAAGACATATCTAAAACTTGGAACTAGGTGTGTAAAGTGTGCTCGAACGTAAAATTAACGAAATTTAAGGTGATGTGAAGTATTCTATGTAATATTGATTTTGTGCACAAAAACATCAGATTCCGCATTCATTTTTTCAAAGAGTTATATATAAAAATCTTATAATGAAATCGTCATTTTCGATTATAATAAAAAATGAGGCTTTTTACATTTGGTGTATATTCCAATTTTTTTTGGCGTTGTGACGGATTATGTGACAATAAACACGAAATATTCTTCGTCTGCTTTATGGGACAACATCCCCAAAGGTTCCCTCGTTCATTTAATCAGTCAAGTTACTAAATCTAGTTAAAGTAAGAATATTTGGAATCTTCTTACATCAAGATATATGAATCCCTGCCGTAAATCCTACCAGAAAGATCCTTTGTTTACTTGGAACACGAAATACCACGCTGTCTTACAAAATCTCGACCTGATTGGCGGAAGTTAACGGCGTTTCAGCGGATGGAGAGTTGGAGTAGTTTGGCGTCCTTAGAGTCTGTGGTTTTTGAGACAAAGGAATCCTCGCGGAGTTTTCCTCAGGTCTTCGCATTCATGGAGCAGAGAGAGAGAGGGAGAGAAAGGAGCGGCGAACAATAGGCGTCTCATCTCCTCGAAGGAGCGGGAGGGAAAGGGGTTGGCGGCATCGGTTTGGCGGAAGGGTGGGCGGACGAGGAGGAGGAAAGGATGGTTTTGGCAAGGAGAGGATTCGAGAGGGTTGAGAGGAGTTTCTCCTCCTCCTCTCTCCCTTCTTTCCCCTCCTCTCCTCCTCTCCCCCTCCTCTCCTCCCGAATAGTTATGTAGCGCGCCGTGACTAGGAACCGAGACGCAATATCTCGCAGAAATTGCTCTTCTCTTCCTCAGATACGACGGAGTAATGTCACATAGGGCTGAGTTTTTCTTCGCGTTACTCGTGCTGACAGCTTGGAAAACATGGTACGTTGATTTTTCACGGAAAATTAATTTTTACAACGGTAGCTCGTTCGCAAACTACCGGAGACTGATTTCCAGTTAGCCTAAAATTTACGTCGCTTCTCTTATTTTGGTAGCTGGGATGCTTAAGGCGGAAATGAGAGGACGAAAATCGGATTTGAAGGGGAGAAGGAAAGAGAAGAGTCGGCCTCGATGTCGATAATGTTTAAATGGGGGTGTGAGAGAAAAATAGAAGTCTCGGGCATTTGAAGTCGTTTTAAAGGTAAGAAGTTGCGTCGACTAGCTATCGATTTCTCATCTGACTGATTGTGAGACGTTTTGGAGCAGTTTGCGTTGATCCTCTTGGCAAAGACGTTGTTTAGCAATGACGTATTGTTTTTCGCTATTTAACGCGCACATGTCGATCATGCGAGAGCAGGTGTCGGCAGCCTTTCATCCATGGAGGGTCGCATTGGAAATCGGTGGACCGGATGAGAGTTTACGTCAGAAGTTACCTAGATATTCTGTGGTCTTATATTAGTGATAACTAAATCTAAATAATATAATAGCGTTAAGACTTAACTTTTTATGAAAAAATATGAAATTGCCCGTATTAAATTTTACTGACCACTTTTTCATAATAGCTTAGCGCAAGGTTTTTCAAAGTATTGGCCGCGGCGCAACGGAGGGCCGCAAAACGTTCGATAAGGGTCTCAATGAAGGGTCTATCCAAGATATTTTGACGCAAAATTCGGGCTAAATTGCTGCATCGATCAAAATCAACTAATGGGATTTAATAGTTACCAAATTGTACCGTTTTGATTTTAAATACATTCTTAGAAATGTCACAATATTTTATGAGATTGAATTTTGGTGGGTCGAGTAACCTATTTTCTATTATTAATATTGGACCTCGGTGAAAGAACTTTGAAAACCCTTGGCCGCATGCAGCCCGCTGACCAAAGGTTGCCTACTCCTGTGCTAAAGCATTCAGTGTTATAACGTTTAAATATCTCCTAGATCAGGGGTGCCCAGACTTTTTCATATCATGGGCTACTTTCATCCTGGTAATTGCGGGCTAGTTATTTTTTCAATATAATATAAAAAGGGATTTTAAGAATGAATTATACTACAAATTTACCGGAAAATGCATTTATTATACATTATACATCAAACAACATTTTACAACCGATTAATTTAATTTTAATTTTGATTTGCGCGATTATGGGCACGTTTACCCTGCATATCTTCAGCTAATGATTGGTAATTGGGCATGTAACTAGAAACAGAGAGAAGTAAACAGTCTTTGAGATGTTCATTAGTGAGAGCATTTCTGGTTTTTGATTTAATTAAGTTCATATTAGAAAATAGAACTCCTTACTCAGGCATATAAGCTTAATGCCTGGATGGATGCGTTGGCGACACAGACCCTCCTAAATGGCCACCGGTCGCCCATGGGAGGGGAGACGTAATGGGCACCATTGGCCCTAGATGTCGGTAGTGAAAATTTTTTTTCTAGAACTGCAAGTCAATTCTGAATGTATTATAGAAAACATAAGTGGTTTGCTATTGTTTGGGGAGCCTCCTTTTATTTTTTTAGCGTCCGTATAATTTTTTTTATCGAAGCCGTTGCTGCTCATTCGCAAAATGACTCCCCGTGCAATTTCGCGCCGATTTCGTATGCGATTCATTCCCGATGTCTCTTTGCCGTGGGATGTCCCTCGCGCGGGTCGAAAAGAAAAGGGACGGGAAAGTGAAATCGAAGATGGGGAAGAGGAGGTGCAAAAAAGGGGGAGGGGGGGGGGGAGAGGAAGGGATACGTCGAGGGAAAAAATGGGAAAGCTAAGAGTGAGAGATAAGAGGAAGGGATAGAGGGTCAAAGGTCAGGGAAAGGTAAGGTTGGCAATGGGAAAGATAAAAGCGGAAAAGAGATGGGTGGAAAAAAGGAGGGAGAAAGGAGGCGAAGATAAAGATAGGAGGTAAAGGGAAGAGGAGAGAAAGAGGGAGAGAGAGAGAGAGGTTGGGAGAAGGGCGAGGGGGTGGAAATGTGGGTGGACGGGTGGGTGGATGGGGAGGGGGAGGAGGCTTAAGGGGGGGAGGGGGGTTGGAATGGGCGGGGCCTCCTGCCGTATAGGAGAAGATATTCGCTCCTCCCACTTCGAGGGAAACATGCGCACGCCCTCCGTTGAGCTGGAACACACACACACACACTCCTCTCTTTTTACTCTCTCTTGCTTTCTCTTCGTCTTTCCATATCTTTCTCTTTCCGTCTCTCCATCCGGTGGCCTTTTTTTTGCCTCCATGCTCTCTCTCTCAATCTTCTATCTCCCTTACCTTCCTTAATAACTCCTAGCTTAATGCGTTAGACGGCCAAGGAAAATATTTTCTCTCAAAAAAATGTAGTAATTGCAAGGCGTGCGTTACGGTGGCGCATTTGAGACGGTAACTTAATCTAGCTTTGTTTTTATTTTCACAACTGTTTCGTTACTCTCAGGATTTTGGACGCCCGAAACAGATTTCTCCCTATTTCTCTCAGCTAATTTTAAATTTTAAAAAAAATCTGTCAGCCTGAGAATTTGCACATCTCGTTAAAATGGCTGCCAATCTACTGCGCGGCAGACTATGGATTTTATCTCGATCCTGGACGCCACGCGGTGGAACCCATTCGGTAATCCCGTGCGACGCACGTATTCTCACTTCCATTTTTCGGCGTTTTTTATTTCGTTCTTCAATTGTTCATCGATCGGTTTTTTTTTCTTGCCTCTCCCCCGCGACTGCGGCGAGCGTAGCCGATAAACAACGAGGATTAAGTTACGCGTGGGGTTTGCGAGGCAACGCGCTCTCCGCGTATGAGAATGTATCGGAAAATCTGTAAATCGCCTCGAGTTTCGCGTTCAGCCACCCGAAAACTCGTTTGTGAAAGCCGAGGAAGAACGCGGACTCCATTCTCTTCCTTAATGAACTATAATTATCGATCTGCGCATTCCTTTTCGTTCGTCCTCCCTCGCCGCCTTATCTCCCGCGATCTCTTTTTACTAATTTCCCGGGCAAACTGTAATGTTTTCTTATTACTGTTCGAGCAACTGGAATGCCAAGTCATTTATGAAATGTTGTGTCGTGTTAATGGCTGCCTTCGCGTGCCGTAGGGGGTGAATTGTCTCCGATCTTGAACTGGCTTAGACTTTTTTCAAAGATATTCAATAGAATTAATATAGTCATGGGCAAATTGTCTCAGTGGCGAATACACGGGGAGAGGGGTACACCGGGTCCTCCCCCTTGGAAAATTGTGTTTTTTCTAAACTGTGGAAACATACATGGTTATTTTAAATTTGGGATCATGGGCGCCGTCAGAGACGAATTGGAGACGGTTTGCCCCCTTTGTTTTTAACATAAATATAATTAACTAGTGTAATGCCCGTCAAAAATGACGGGAGGAAATATACGATCGTTCAAACTTTTCAGGGAGATCATATTAACATCAGAAACAACTGTCTTGAAAATCGTTTCCCCCTCCCTCCCTCACCTCTCTCTCTCCCCCTCTCTTTCCCCATCTCTCCCCCTCCCTCTCCCCCACTCTTTCTCCCTCTATCTCGTATTAAAAGCATTCAGAGCACGTTTATACCCATAAAGATTGAAATAACAATATGATATCGAGGTCTAACAATGGAATAGGTAGACAAGGTAACATCCCGTTAAAATGGCAAGATTTCCTCAATCTGTGTGAATTAAACGTTTAAATTGAGCGAGGAGGAAAAAAGATAAAAAGAATAAGAAACTTGATAATGTTTTCTTCAAAATGGTTTATATCCGATGATTGTATGTCATTTCTTTCTAATTTTAATCTAAAAAATAATGAAAGCCTGCACGTAGAAATGTCCACTTTTACGTGTTATCTTATGGGAAATGGAAATTATCCCCTGGAGTCGAACCCGGGTCTTTGATCTCGAGTTAGATACATTAAAACGTTTTTTTATTATATAACAATGCTATCCTGAAAGTTTCATCAAATTCGGTTCAGTCGTTTGGGAGATAGTAAGCTTCAAAAAGAATTACACACAACGTTTGCTTGAGAAAATCCTTTGTGCGCCACTGAATTGACTATCCAGAAATAATTTTCCCATCTCGAGAATTTTTTTGTTAAGTACATTTAAAAGATCAAGTCACTTTTTATTGACGCGCATATTGTCATATGCTAGTTTTGTTGGTTATATTGTGATTAATTAAGTGAAGGAGATTTGTTGCATTTTGGATCGAAATTAGGAAAGGAATCACGTACTTGATTAAAATGCACTTGGAAGAGTTACGAGTGTTTTCCCTAGAGTTGGAATGTATTCAGAGAACGTAAGGGTAACAATCGAAATGAAAAAAAAAACAATTTTTTGAAAAACAGAGTGGCCCTCCACACAAATGACAAAAAATGATTACAACTTTTATAGTGTGTGTGTCCAATTGTATGGAATCAGTACTCGTAGGTATCCGAGGCGTTATAATCAGTACAAAAAACATTGCTTTGGTTAACGATGTTGCTGGTTAATGTTATATTAATTGGAATTCCAATACCGATCGTATTATGTGGTACTTGGGTTTTCGTTACATTAAGGAGATTATAGGAAGTATTGCCAATGTTTAAAGATTAGGATCCGTGCCAAACCGAGGAGCGGAAGTAAACCAATGAGATTAAAATAAAAATTCTCTGAATAGATGAGTCAGGTTGCAATCTATTGCCTCTATTTCGAATTCTATTTAACTCAGAATATCAGATAGTGTATGCGTTAAATTTGTCTTCAAAACTAAGAAGTTCTGAAAAGAATATATGTTAAAAATGGAAGATGAGGGGAAACCTTGAGTATATGCATACATGGATTAAAGAAAAAGATTACAACGTTGAAGCCATTTTATGATAAATTACATCTTCTTACGTATCAGAAATTGGAGGGAAAAGGGAATCGATTGAAAACGTTGAATGGGATAAAATTGATGAGGCTGGTGATTGTGCTCAATGACCCGCGGAATGAGGCGACCAATTTGCGCTTGAAAAATAAATTTTCATTTGTATTCAATTACCGGATTTGGTGTCGGGGATCGGATTATTTCAACGTAACTATTTCCCGGTAATTGCATTTACAATTCTAAATATTGTTATACGTGTAGGCAACTAATATTTTTAGCAATAATTAATGAAATTATCATCGACCTGTCCGTTGGACTGATTCACCATCTAAGGCTTGGAACTAGAGAGAAAAGCTCGGATCTATGACGTTTATGCGAAATATTTTGATAGCCTCAACGTTTGGCACTATTTTACGAACAGACATTCATTGATTACATCGCTGAGAATTTTTATCGACCAATGACGGGTTTGCGTTCATATCAAGGAAGGCCCACTTTTTCGCCATATTCGAACCCTTTTTCCTTTCTTCAAGAACGCGTCCATTTAAAAGCATCGAAAATTCAGGGATCTCTTGGAGATTCGTTTCTTCTCGCCCGGTTTATTGGTTCCGAGCGACGCATCGCAGAAGAAACAGTGGCTCCGATGCTGCGTTGCGAGACTATTTGCTCGAATTTTTCCGCCGATTTTAATGGGACGCGCGATTAGTCGTTCGGAGGCCTCCCGGAGCGCATTCCTTCTCTTTCATTTTCATTGCGATCTTTCTTTTTTCCGGCCATCGTCATTACGCGTCCCGTCGCTAATTTCCGACCGATGGTTGCGTGGTGAGGATTTATCAAAGGCGTAATGGGTGGTTTAAAGGATGCCCGCGGGGTTTCAATGGTCACCGCGGATCATTTGGCTTGCTCGTCTCGTTTTAACGCCGTGGCGTGATTTAAATCAAGCAGTTAAAGGTAATTGCTTTCGAACCGAAAATGGATACGCTCAAATGGTTGAGCCTTCCGGGATGCACCTTCTCGCTAATTGCTCGCGCTCACGGGGCGCGTTCCTTAAGTTATTCGATGGATAAATATGTCGAAAAATGCGATTAAACGAGAATAAAATCCTTTCGGATAAATCTTTTTGGATAAATGTGGCAATTGGTGGAGAAACATTAAAACCTGGTCCGTTAAAAGCGTTGCGCGAATTTCATGGCTAGTATCGTTTATTTGTCGGACTGTAATTTTTTGAAAAAGAACCTTCCTTTCTGTTATGTGAAGCGTTATTCGTTGTTTAGCGTATATTACGAAAGTGGATCGAAAATTTTTAAATTATTGTTGGATTAATCTTGAAAACTTAGGTTCTCTGCTCAAAACGATTGGCGCGAATTCTCTAAAAGTCATACTACCAGCAGATTTTAATTAGACAAGTTCTGCCTTTTAATAATGCGAGAACGTTTGCAAAGAAATCCCTAGATTTTTAAATATATATTATGAGAATACCCGCACCGTGAAGTTCTTCTTCGTGTTAGCATGTGAAAGATGAAAAAACGTCGATGAACAGTTATTTTATTTCAGTTCTTTCTTTGATATGCGCCCATTTGAAAAAGGGAACACGATATATACAGGGGTGCTCATTTTTAAATTCGTGTATTTATCATTGTTATTTTAGTCTACCTCATGGAGAAAATTTACAGATGGAGCTTAGCCATCTCGGTCTCAAATAAGAAAATTCCACATTTTGAAACAGAAGAATTATTCCGGCACAATAGTCCAGTAGCAAAAGTGGCATGTGGAAGACCAGGGTTCTGTTCCCGATCGTGGCATAGTTTGTCTCCATATTTCTATTATCTCATATATTCCAGCATATGCATGTCGCACAGGGAATCTCACGATCCGCACTGTTCGTCTCGTTCATTCGTTACCATTGCCTTCATTTTCTGCACGACACGAACTTCGAGGATTCGTTTAAAAAAAGCAGCATGTTCTCCCCGTACGCAATATAGTATTTATTATCTCAATTTTCCTATGGTTGGACATCGCTTTTATTTCAGTACCTGCGCTCTTCTTAACTTCAGTCAGAATTCAAAACGAATGTTCTCCGGCTTATAATTATTCTGGGAAAATGCGTATATTTAGTTTGTACAGCAAGGGTTCATTCACTCGATGGTCTTGGCTCCTAAAACTTGGAAGGATTCTCCTTCTCCCATTCTCAATTCCTCTCTCTCCAATCCACAGTCACGCTCTCCTCCCCTCTTCCTATAGGCCATTTCAATCTCCGAATCCGGTCCTGGAAAGAGGAGTACAGGTCCGCCCACGTGAAATGTTTCCGTATCGAGGAAAGAAAGAGATAGGCAGAGAGAGAGAGAGATGTGACGTTATTCGTCCTCGGACGAAGTCCGCGTGGAATAAAAAGTCCATTTCCGAGACGAGAGTAAATCACGCCTTTACACTTCGCGCGCGGTTTAATCGTCGTGGAAGAAAACAAAAAAAAATTTTGGTGTCTCGGTCACTTACTATTTTCACTGCCACGATGATACCGCAAAGTTACCATCGACCGCGCGCGAGAGTTTACTTACACGGAAAACATTCTGTAGAAAATGAATTCTCACGTATCCGTTTTCACCGTTCGTTTTCCTTCGCGACAATGAGCGCTTCTTAAATCGAGTGTTTTTGAATATCGCCTCAAGGTTGTTGACTCCTTTGCCGTTGGTCATCAGTTGTTTATAATTCACCGTATTTATTTATCTTGCCTGTGATTGGTATTATCTTCCTCCTTTTGCTAATGTTGCTACTTTTAGTCTAGAGCGTGGAAGTATATTGTCGTAATGCCGAAGTTTAAAAAGAGTAAATTTCCCCACGTGATAAATATTCCTTCACGTCACTGCAAGCTTAACCGAAAATAGTACTCGTTCGATATTTAGAAACTTTTACCGACGAAGGAGGCCAATTTATGATTTTTCCCGTAATTTTTTAAGATTCATCGACCCCGTCTCGTTTCGCTCAAACGAAAAAATTGATCCAATTAATTTGCTTCTGATTTTTCTCCTCTCCTCACTTATTCAATTAACCCTCCCTCCCGCTTTATCCCCGCTCACCTTCCCTCCCTTCCATTCGCTCTCTTTCCCTCTTCCAACTCCCGCCATCTTCGACTCTCCCTTTGCTCTACCTGACTCACACGCCTTCCCTAAATTCCTGTGACCGACTCTCTTTCTCCCTCCTCTTCCCTCTCTCGCTCTCCCTCTCCCTTCTCACCTCTCCTCCCCTTTATCTTCCTCCTCCGATCCCTTCATTCCCCCCTTTGAGCCTCCTCTCTTGACAGATTTACGTCCTGGTTTTCGGGCACACGGGGTGGATAACTGTGAGGACGGCGGAGGGTGCGGTGAGAGGAAGGAGGAGAGAGGGACACGGAGGGAGGGGAATAAAAGGAGAGAGAGAGAGAGAGAGACAGGGGAAATGGGTGGAAGGGTTAGGAGAGGGTGGAAGGGGTTTGAGGGTAGTATAGGAGATAGGTGGAGTGGGCGTGGAGTGGAGGTTATCCCTATGGCGGGGGTTGGGGAATGAAGGGCGGGATAGGAGAGTGCGCTAGGGAGGCTGGATTGATGAAGTAAAGAGGGGCGGGGGAGGAGAGAGAGAGAGAGAGAGAGAGAGTGAGGGAGGAAAGAGAGCGTGAGGAGGAGTAGTGAGGGCGGGTGGATGGCTGTGTGGGAAGAGGAAGGGAAGGTGTGGTGTACCGTGGTTGTATAAGATTCGACGTGAAAGGGAAACGCCGGGGTTCGTGATAATGGCGTCGTAGATTACGCGTATGCGAATGCTCGGTTTTCTCTCTCTCTCTCTCTTTCTGTTTCCCTCGCGTTTCAAAAGTTATGCGTTTTGCTTTTATTTTTTCCCCTTCCAGTTGTTGTCGTCGTCGTCGTTGTAGGTGGGAGTTGTCGGTGATGGAACTATGGGGAGGTGGGTTGGGTTGGGTTTAAATGACTATACGGGAGTCGACGCAATCTATCCCGCACGGATGGCGTAGATTGTGAGGAGGAAGGCCGGGCGCCATTCCGCAATTCCCTTCGCCCGTGTTCGGAGCGGATCCGACCCCGGTGTGGCAGGTGTTCATATTAGGGACACCGCGCACAAGGAGGGAGGAAAGGGGTGGAGGGGAGGTCGGGTTTTTTTTTTAATAGTACTTTCGTTCGAAACCCTTCGGGCTTTTCACTCTCTCGGAATCTTTTATTTTTTTCTCCGGGGGTGGAGGATATTTTCGACCTCGGGTCGAGCATAGGGAGTAAAATTTACGACCCTCAGGTATAAGTTAGGTAAACAAAAGCAGCGCATCATTCGTGCGTAACCATGTGAAAGTCGCGGGTTTTTCGGGCGATGCGTATTTGCTTTGGTTGGTGACGGATTTGTTGGTTTGTGCGTTGTCACTGGGTGATGGCTTCTATAGCTGTTCGTGGGATGTGAATAAGCAGAAAATCCCTGAAGTTTCTCTCGTTAAATTATATCAGAATTAACTGTAGGTATACTTCTCGGGAGTAAGGTTTGATTTTTTTAGGTCAAACAAATTATGCTGCGAACTCGAGTGTTATATACTCATGGTCTATAGATATAATGCTGTCAGTTGATTTTGTTACCTCGGGTTGATGCCCATTCTAAAACACTTATCTGAGTTTTATTGAGTACACATACAACCATAAATGTGGAAACCTCCAGCGTAGCCGACGTAAAAGTTGTTTTTAAGATCGTGTGACATTAGTGAGGTGAGCGGCAAGTTTTTTTTAACTAGGATTCCAAACTGACGTATAGGTTTTGAACGTATCTGACGAGTGTAGGAATGTGAAGAGGCGAGGGAGATGGGAAAAGGGAGAGAGGAACTCCTTAAATTTTTTTAAATGCCCTGTCCTTCGGCGTGCTCAAACAGCTGCTGCCCGGTTTGACGTCTTTTAGTGCAAAATCAGGCGTGGCGAAGGAGTCGGAAGAGAAAGCTCGACACGTAATTTCCACTTCATTTTGGCGAATTTGGGAAGACCGAGTCCAATATCCCCCATTTTTCGTCGAAAAACATACGTTTATATACACGTCAAACGTTTCTATTTCATTTCTCCGCTATTCGTTTTTTTTTTGCGACGTGACGTTCGTGACGCAAATCTTAAGCGGATAGCGAATGGCGATCTGTTTTAAAGCAGCTCCTTAATGACTGAAAATGCTAAAAACAAACTCGGCCGTTTTATTAATTCACCGGCATACTTTTTAGGTTCGCTCGCATAAACTCCCACTATCACGTTCCTTTTGTTATGTAAATGCGACTGTGGCTGCGTAACCATGTTGATAATCTCGAGTGATTGTGATGTTTTTTTAACTAAAATATCGTTCGCAGAGCTAAAAGTAGCGCTATTGCCGTGTCGGGTAAAAAAGTTCAAAGGCGTTCATTATAGGACTGGCAGGTAAATTAAAAAAGAATAAGCGAGAACAAAAAAAAATGCGGAAATATAAACGGAGCTATTCCCTTAAGAATGAAAAGTGTAATTTCTCAAAATGCGCGACCCGGTTTTATAAAACTTATAAATGCGCGGTTAGGAGTGAATACTATAAAAAAAGTTCTCATTTCAGGGTTACTTTCTTTCGATTTCATACGCACGCAACTGGCCACGGTAAATTATCGCCATCGAAACCTTAACCGCGACAATAAACTCCAAACAGTTAAAAATCCGTTTTTTTTAGCACTCGAGATGTGGAACGTGAAAAACGAAACGGACGCGTGTTCCGAAAAGGAAAGTTAAAAACGCGGAAAGAAAGGGAAGAAAGTGAATAACAAAGCCGATAAGAGGTTAGGGCGGCGTGTTGCGTTGCATGTGCGTTCGCGCGTGACCCCTTTGCGGTCAGAGCTTCGCCCGGCCTCCTTTTTTTTTACGACCATTTGCCTACCCCTCTACACTATCACCTATTTTTCTTGGCGAACGACTGTTTATCTGGGATCATTTACGGCCGCGCGGTGCTTCTTCTTCAGATGGCTCTTATAAACGTGCGTAGTTCGTGGCACGCGGCGGCCGCAACCCACCGAGCGCCTGCATCGCGGCTCGGAGGCGAAAGGGAAGGAAGGGGAAGGCAGGCATGGCCGGGGGCGAAGGAGGGGAAAATGGGTGGAGGAAATGAAAGGGAGGGTCCCGAGAAGGAGGGTGGAAAAGGGATATGGGGAATGGTGAGGAGAGAGAGAGAAGTTGACGGGGGTTGTAATTTATAGAATGGAGCTGAGATGGTTGCGTGTTCGAGAGGAAGGGTCTTTCTTTCTTTCTCTCTCTCCCTCTCTCTTTACTCGTCGGGTGTATGGGAAAGGTGGGATTTCGGCGAGATGGTAAGGGGAGAAAGGGAGGAGTAAGGTGTTTGCGCTGCGCGAAGCGTGGAGGAAAGAAAGGGGAGGGGGAAAAGGGCTTTAAACATTGTCGCCGTGCTTATTTATTCATTTATTTTTTATTTTATTTTACACGTCCGAGTCTTAAGAGTGAGAGATTCGATCTCGCGAGGGACCGTAGTGGAAGGCGAAATCGAGAGCCAGGGTGACGTCAATCGATATAAAAATAAAAGGGCGGAAAAGAAGAGGAATCAAAAAAAGCGTTGTCTCGAGAGAGCGATGTGGCACCGGACGTACCCCTCCGGTCGATTTTTATTTATGGGTTAGTGGCGCTAAAACACCGTGAGTGCTATCGTGCATGTAGTGCTCTGCGTCAGTTAGTTGACTTTGTGTTGTTTGTCGTTCCAGCATTTTTTTAGCGCCGTTGTTTTTTGATTTTCGCGTTTAATTAGCATCTTATACGCATTCGTGTTCGTCGCGTTAATTTTTGTGGAAGTAAGATATTCCGTATTTTTCAAATGACCAGCTATAGATTCATCCGAGGCTGCGTTGATGTAGCCTCCAAAGTGTACGCGATAATTTTCGGTCGATTTTTCGGGTGACAGCCATTTTGGTCGACTCTTCGGAACGCTAATCGAATTCATTTCGATGAGCGAGTGATTTTTGCAGAATTTCTCTCCTCCGGCCCTTAATTCATTCGTTTTCCTCCCAAAAGTCCCATTAAAAAAGTCCCCGTTCTCCATACAAGACGTCGCACATAACGGATCGGTTAATTTACTTGAACATTCGCACCAGCCGTACAAATTTTTTCGCGTCCATTTTTGTCTTTTTTGTCACCGGTTTTTGCTGGTTACACCCATCTTAAGTTTTTAAAGAGTCGTCCAGTTGATGAAGTTCTGACCTCTCTCTCTCTCTTCCTTGCCGTGCGCCGCGCAATTACCTCTCGCGAAATCCTCCTTTCTCCGCCCCCCTCCCTCCCTCCCTCCCTCCCTCCCGCTCTCCTCCATCATCGCCAGCTGTGTCCTGCCAGAGAGCCTCCGGACGAGACTGTCCGTAGGTAAGCGGGGCCGTTATTCTTTATTGCTCGGGTTACTGCGAGTCGTTAAGACCGAGAGGGATATTTTTTTTAGCAGGTCGTCATTGTGGGTGGTTTGTCTGAGGAGCGAAAGGCATGCAATCTCGTCGTCTCCTTCGAGGCCTCCCAACCCGGTCGCTCCCTGCCCCCAACCCACCCCCTTTACACCCACCCCCTTCCAACCCAACCCAACCCTACCTTTGCCTCACTCACCGGACTCGACCAATTTTTACGTTTTGTCTCGCCCTCCTAATGGGGTACCTATGCGTATCGACGTGGGTCATGAACGGAGTTGATTTAAAAGTTGTTTTATTACTTCCCTCTCCGAGGCGGGGTTGATCTGTAATTTAAACAAGCTATAAAATGTTTTTTTTATTTTATTTTTTAAAGGTTTCAGGACCCAGTAATGAGCGGTGTGCTTGCGTGTACGGGTGGATTTTTCGAGATCGTTCTTGGTCGATCGGAAATTCCTTCTGAGAGAGAGGTTGCAGTAGGTGCTCGTCCTTAATTTTTGCCTGTATTTCTCTCCTTTCACTTCTCGAGTCTTCTTTCTTCTCTCTCTCTCCCGCTTAATAAACACTTTAATTCTTTCTATCTTTCCATCTTTTGGGAGCTTCTCCAATAATGTTCCTGGTCCGTTTTTCTTTTTTACTCTCTCGTTAATTCACGCGTGCAACCGGCTTTTCCCTGCTGTATATATCCGTTCACTCATCTATTTCTGCCTCGTCTATCCTCTTCGCCCTATCCTCATTCGTATCTACCTCTCGTTTTACGCCGACTTAACAAGTGCATAATACCAAAACTTATGTTTTAAACCTCTTATCGTCTCTGTCAGTCCGCTGTTGCGTCTTCAGCTACATTATCCCACTTCCCTTCTTCGCTCTTTTTCTGTCTCCCTTTCGAGAAATCTCGCTTCTTATCTTCCTTCCTTCTGCTCTCTTCCGCAGTATTCAACCCTTCTCGATGCTCTTCTGTTCCTCTCTTCTCCTTAATTCCTTTGCTGTCTGTTTTCTAATACCCCCCCCTCCCCCCACAGCTCCTGTCGTCGTCAACCTCTCACTGTCCGTATTTTCGCCTCGATTGCCTCTCATTATTTACCGGACATTCTTTTAATTATTTTAAATTTCCTTTCGTCTCTCTCCCGTTCTCTCTTACTTGTATTCCGCGAATTACCTCCACGGTTAATCACATCTCCTTTCCTCTTTTTCTTCACGTTTTCCTCTTTTATTTTATCTTTCTCTCCTCCCTCCCTCTTTATGCCCAGCCCCACATTTCTCTCTCTCTCCTCTTTCTCTCTGCCTCCTCACTCTCACACTCCCACCCCCTCCCTTTCTCTCTCGTTCTCTCTCTCTCTCTCATACAAACCTGAATAATTCATGAGCGTATCCGCTTGGTTCCTGCTGCTCTCTTGTGCTGCCCCCGTCGGCGAGGGTTCCGAACTAAGAATGGAGTGCGGCAGGCGGGGGAGGAGGAGGAGGAGAGAGAGAGAGAGAGCGAGAGATGGAGGAGAGGAGAAGGAAGGTGGGATGAGGAAGCGGGATGGTATGGAGGGAGTGCGTGGGAGATGCGTCGGGAGCTGTAGGATGGAGGTAGGAAAAGAGGGAGAAGATGGAAGAGGAGGAGGAGAGGAGGTGGAAAATCTCTCCCCTTCCTCCTCTCTCCTCTCTCCCTCTCTCTGGAAATGGGATAGAGGTGATGGGAAGTTATTGTGGAAACGGGGGAAGAAATAAGGATTTGGGTGCGCTGCCACCATCTTTCCTGGTTTGTCCGGGCGAGGGGAGCGCAAGAGGGAGAGTAACTCTTGCGGGAGAAAGAATGGAAGGAGAGAGGAAGAGATAGGTTGTGTAGCGTATTCTCTCTCCTCTCCTAACCTTAAACTTCGACCGATTACTGTTTTTCACCCCTGAAAATAATCTCCCCGTCTTCTCTTTTTCTCTACGCGGACGTTCGAGTCGTGACTTCCAAGTCTCCCTTAAAATGAAATAAACCACGCGTTAACAAAGATTTTTTTTAACCCTTCGGTTTTCCTTCGCTCTAGCCGAGTTTAACTCTTGTACTGCGCCAAAAATCGTCTCTTCTCGTTACTCGGCTGTTTGCTTCGTTCGCATCCGCGTGGGAGGGAGTTTTCTTCTTCCTCCTCGGGAGGGGAATTGCCGCCGTTGAGTCGACGGACGAAGGAAGGCTGTGGAACGGACGAGAGACTTTCGGTACGCTTTCAAACTTCGATCTTTTCGAATCGCTCGAAGATTTAAAGAGTGCTTGAGAGGGGGCTTACGAGATGAATTTTTTAAAAAGATAAGATCGCTTCTCGGTTGTCTCGCCCAAGCTTTTCTATCCGTTGTAAAAAAAAATGCTATTTTTTTCCTCGCGTCGTACGACGGCGTGCGGCCGCGAATGGCGTCGATTCTCACGATATGATCTCTCTAGTTCGTCCGGATGCGACTGTTATTGGGCTCTCTCCATCTTCTATAAAGACACGAGTTGTAACAGAATGTTTTTATGTCGTTCTCCTATGAGTCGCTAGATAGAAAAAAAGATTACGTGGCAAACGAGGGAAATTGCTCGAGAAATTACGCTCGTTTCCCGCATCTTTCTCTGCCCGTTTCGTTCTCTCTCCACGACTCGAATTAGAGACGCAATTCATCGACGTCATGCCTCTATTTTGAGGCCGTTTCGAAGATGGGGACAGCTTTTAAAAAGTTCGTGATAGAGAGAGAGAGAGAAAGAGACAGATATTTCGATGGTATCGAAACGTCCTTAATAGCAACAGTAGTGTAACGCTTGGACTACTAAAAGGCTTTAAGCAGCCGAAAAGTTCGTGGGATGGGGTTGACGGTTTTGGGATGAGAGGCAGGTAGAGAAAGAGGGAGTGTGGGAGAGGAGGAGTGGGGAGGGGAGGTCGAGGCGGACGGAGGGACTTTTTAGGTGAGGTGGAGCTATGGAGAGGAGGAGGGAGGAGACTAGGGAGCCAACTCACAAAAGTTTCCGAATGAATTTTAATTGTCTCGACGACTTGAAATCCGCTTCGAAGTATCTCCGGAGAGAGAGAGAGAGAGAGAGAAAGATGGCTTGAGAGAGATGGACGGATAAGACTCATCTTTGGTGGAAGCTCTCTCTTCTTTGTAGCCATAGCAAGGAGGCCTTCTATTCCTCATTATCTCTCTATTTCTCTCTCTCCTCATTTCCTCCCATCTTCTCAGCTTATCCCTCTATCCCAGGCATGCCAAACTGGCGGTTCTTTATATACCTACTTCACCGCAGTCCGAATGATAATTTTTGTTCTAAATAAACCGTTCGGTATTTGATGTAAATACTTTTGTGAAAAGGAGACTAGAGGTTTTTTAAATAGTTAATTAGGTATAATAGAACGCATTTTTTGTAAATTATTATTTTTAATGGTAAAAAAAGGTCGTTCATTCTTCTAGGTAATGAGTATTGTTCCAACTCTGGCCCTAATTAAAGAACTGTGATCTTAATGAGGCTCTTCTGTAACGTCAATCGCTTTAATGTGGCCCTGATGCCTCTTCTAGTTTGACTCCCTTCTCTTTTCGTGTCCTCTCTCTTTATCTACCTTTCTCTCTCTCTCTCTCTCTCTCTCTCTCTCTCTCTCTCTCTCTCTCTCTCGGTGCTTGACTCCCTGTCTCTCTTTCCATTTATCACTTTCCTTTCAACTCTTTCTCCCCCTCCCATCACGCCTCTTTTTCCCCAGTCCTCGTATCCCTTTCTCTCCTCGTCTCGCTCCCCGTATTTTTGCTTCTCTTGCTTTCTCATACCTTTCTCTCTCTCTTTTGAGGATTTTTTCGTGGGATTGCACGTGTTCCTCTCTCCCCTGAAGAGGACCTCGATAGGGACGGTTTCGAAGCGACGGCCGGAATATTCGGGATTAGTTTAAAACAAATAGCCATAACTTCCATAGGAGGGGTTTTACTCGTGGGGAAATAAAAAAAGGAGACGTGATGGAGTATGTATATAGAAGAACGGGGAGGGTGAGGAAGAGGGGAGGGGGGGGGGTGGAAATGGTGTTGAAGAATTGGTGAGGTGAACCAGCGTTAGGGATTATAGTAAGGGGGAGAGAGAGAGAGGTATGCGGGGAAGGGTGGTGGGGCGGGATGATGATGAATGCGAGGACGAAAACGCAAGGCGGATGACGACGAGTGGTTTTAAGACGCGATGAGCAGTGGGTGCGAGAGAAATAAGGGTCGTCGTCGTCGTCTGCCGGTTAAGACGGTAGCGGAGCGAAAAACTTCGAAATTTATCGAAATTTTCCAAAGATAAATTCGGAATTTTGAGAAAGCCATTATAGGGTAGTGGGTGTTCCTTATTTGGTGTCTGTGAATCATCGCGGCGATCGATACCTTCTTTTCTTCCCTGTGGCACCAGACATGGCTTCTCGGATATAAAATGCGAATCGCGGGAAATCGTGTCGGCTAAAAGAAATCGTCGCGGATTCGGTGAAAAATAGCGTCCGCCGGAGATGTGCGAATTGCACGCAAAAATCGCAAGGTCACGAAGCACGATACTAACGTCGCGCATTCATAAAAACTTCTACGCCCCCATAGAAAACGATGTTAAATTCAGTGTACTTCTTTTACGTAGCGCTGTTACCTCATCGAGCACATTCGTCCAAGTTGTTATTAAAAATAAACGTGAAATTGTGAAAATTATTTCCGAAACTGATAGTAATAGCAGTGGCCTGGGCCTGTGTTTTAAAAGTGTAGCCCGTGCGTTTCAGAACTTCACCTCTGGAAAGGACGAAAGATAATTCAGCAGGAATATGGGCGCCGGCGGACAACGACCAGGTTGATAACCCTACGGAAAAGAGGATTATATCACGCTTTCCAAAAACATCACACACGCGTTCGCTCACGGTGGGATCCATAAAACGTCTACCATTTTCATTTTATGTGTCACTCTTTTGGCGACGCCGGCCTGCTCCTCACCGAATAAGGCGCGACCTTCTTTTATTATCCTCTTGTGCATATGATGATGCGAATGCGTTGGAAAGTTTTTCTTTGCAACACCTTTACCCACCTCAACTTACAGCATCGCAGTTTTCTTCTGTTGTTTCTAGTCTGGTACATAGCCTCCAGAAATAAGCAAACGGAGAAAAAGCGAATGCCGTAAAAAAATTATCGATTTAAGCTTCGTTCGAAGTAGTCATTATACAGTGGAATCTCATCTGCGGACCATGCATTTTGTACGGCATACTGAATCTACGTTACGCTGATATTGTTTATTAGGTACGCAGAAGAATGGGTAAACATAATAACTCATCTTTTTGTATAACTACATTAAACTTCCACAAAATTCTAAGATTTCCTTGTTTAATTTTTAAGAAAATTGCTTATTAAAACTCCATTAAGAGGTTTAAAATTTCCCTGTTGTGTCCAATGTTACTTTTTGGCTTATGCATTATAATACAAAATCTGAGTGGTCGGGACCATATAAATGTGCACTTATTAATGAAAGTTACTTAACGGTGAAGTAGTTTGTGCTGAAATCTTATTACGTTCTTCATATGGATCATTTGACGAGGAATAATAAAAAGGTACGTTATTCCTAAGTACGTTACAACGAGATTTAACCGCAATCGGTGAGTTTATGTTGTTTGCTTATGGTTCCCAATGGCTTCCAATCGTGAAGGAAATCCGTTGAATGCAGCGCTAATAAAAATCGCCTTCGCCCCTCTTTAAGTTCCACCAACCTTCGGTTGGATCTGATAAAGAGTGAATCGAGGGATTCGCGGTGACGATGGAATCGTGTGTGTTCGAGTGGACGATAGCCGTAATTCAATCCGTCGGCGAGCGGAGCGACTCGAATCTGGAATCCAACACAGAAAGAGAGAGAGACAGACAGACAGAGCTATCGCGGACGACGCGTCGCATTGGGTCGGAAGGACGTATCAAAGGAGAAGAAAGGAAGGGACGTGTTTATGAAGCGCCATTGTTTAACAGAGGCATTTGTAGAGAGAGGGAGTTAATATGGAGAGATATAGGAGTGGTGGGTGGGAGGAGAAAATAGAGAGGGAGATAGAGGAGGAGAGGGTGGGAGGAGAAAATCGAAAGGGAGGATAGAAAGAGTGGGTGGTAAGAAAGAAAGAGAGGGAGAGATTGAGTTATTGATTGGACCCTTTACTGGCGAGGTTGGGCCCTTCTTCCACCTAACCTCATATGTCGCTAATTCTAAATCACAAGTACGTAATATTAATAACATAGGTAAAAACGAGGAAAAAGGGTTATAGAAGTGGAGTGGGTGGGAGGAGAGAAAGAGAGGAGGGAAGTGAAGAGCAGTAAGTGTATAGGTAAGGAGTGGATGCATTCCCTCTCTCTCTCTGTCTCCTAGGTGGTGGAAGGTGGAGTGGGAAAGAGGGTTGCGTAGCAACAAAGGTCGCTCGCTGATGATGGCGATCGTGGCATTAGGAATTGAAAGATGGGGAAACGGATAAATCAGACGAGTCGGGTGAAGAGCGGAATGAATTATTCAAACCCCCGGGCATCGGATTTAAACGGATTAGCTAACAATAAGATGGAAGTAAGGAAAGGGTTGGGAGAGGAAGATAGGCGAATGAGAGGAGAGCGGAGGGAGAGAGCGAGCGAGCGTAAAATAGGAGGCTCAAAAAATGAGGCGGAGAAGTGGGAAGGAGGTGGAGACGGTGGGAGGCAAGAGTAATGAGATGTTAATGAGAGGAAGGGAAAAGCTAGAGAATTGCGAGAAAATAATGAGGCTAGATTGTGGAGAGATAAGGAGAAGGTTAACATGAATTTTCTTGCAAAATTTTGGTTAGTCAGGGTACGGCGTGTCACGATTCAATATATTTTTTTTTAAAGGTTGCAATTGTTTAAAATAAGGTAACCGTGCAGTTGTCGTGGCGTTCGTTTAACTTTCCCTCTCTGTTTCTGCTAAACTTCGAATCCACTCCCAATTAATTTTGTAGGACTGAGATACTTTGACAGGCGGTTTAATCTATGTTCGGTAGAATGAGATAAGTTATTTGAAAGTCCAATTAAACGTGTACATAAAACTTTGAATGAATCCTCTCTCATTCCCGTAACTTTCTTTCTCAAGCCAATTCAATGAATATTTAGTCTAACTTCCCAACATATTAATAAGATGCAAAAACATCTTATTGGCCTAACTTAATTTTGGTTCTATTTTTCCAGCTTCATTAATTTCCTGGTAGAGTGTATTATGTGAATTATTAATTATCCGTGGACATTAAAAATATATATGAGTACATTCACCATCAAGTTGTGACTTAAAATGGCTGGATTTATTTTGTCGTGATTAAGACTATTGTGCCTCATCATTAATGGAACTGGTATGAAAAGGCCATAATTTTGCTAATCGTTTATCGAACTCTTATTAAACACTTATTGTTAGACTGAAACAATTTAATTTAGCAGAAAATCATTGTTCGCCGGCCGGGTTAGACTGGTAGGCAGTGCGCCTGCCTTCTAACCCAAAGGTCGCGGGTTCGAATCCCGCTTCGGGCATGGATGTTGTGATGTATGTTGATTTTCTCCAACAGAATTTGACGGTGCAAAATAACCTAAGCTGTTGACGCACCTAAAAACCTAATTACTACTACTACTAAATCAGTGTTGGTGCATTTGCAAGACGCTGATTTTCTGCTCGGCGGCATTTTAAGCTTTATTTTTTTTTAACGACTACAAGAAACCGACACACATATTTAACATAGGTTTCCAGTATGTAGTTCTCCCTGTTTTAGAAACAAAAGAATCTATTTGACCTGATCCATCATTATATAACTGCATAGAACGGCGCAGTAACAATTCACTTTCATCGTCAGCCATTTCGATTCGCGGCGACCGTATTATCCGAAGGTTACTTGCGAGCAAAACAAGATTCTCTTTCGCAGGTCGTTGCTTTTTTTTGTCCCATTAATTTTTCGAACTTGCTCGCTCTAAAATGAGAATAAAGGCAGTGCGATGAAAGTAGGAGGCGTCGTGCGAAAGAGAGAGAGAGAGAGAAGCGATGGAAAGAGGAAGCGACGAGAATAGAGAGAGTGGGGTTGGAGATGTTTGTCGTTGAGTTTGAGAGAGAGGGAGAGAGAGAGAAAGGATGAGGGAAAGAGAGAAAGAGGGACACGGCGGGTAATTCGGATTAGGGTAATGCGTTTTTTGGGAGGTCATTAGTCTTGCATATTATCTGACGGAAGGAGGAAGAGAGGGGGATGGAGGAAGATAATGGGCAATAGAAGGGAATGGAAGTTAAATTGGTACGGGGGGAGGGGGCGGGATTTCGGGAAGAGGGAGGGTTTCTCTTGGGGGGGGGGGGATAAGGGACGACAGCCTGGGAGAGGAAGAGGGCGAATATTGCGCCCCCCCTCCCCCCCTCTCTCCATCTCCCCCCCAACCTCTCTCTCCAACCTCAACATTTCCCCATCGCGTTACCGCGCATGCATGAAAAGTCCAATCGCTCATTCCTCCCACGTATTCCGTATTTTTTGTCCGGTTTTGTTCCGTGGCAGGGGAAATGGCGTGCGAAGACGCGATCGAGTGGAGTTTTCGAAAGGGGGGAGGGGTGGAGGAGATGGGGGGGGAGGAGGCAAAGGATCCGCGCGGTATTCACGTACCGCGCGGCCACTGGGCGGAATCTGTCTCGGTGCCAAAATGGCGCCAGTCGGAGCGTGCGTGTAGGCGCGTGTTCGGTTGACCGTGGCTCCATCTCGGCATTGTAACTGCATCGGCGATTGCTTCCCGATCGTCTGGGTTTTATTTTTATTCGCGACGAGTTCGGTTCGGGGACGGGCGATTGAGATGCTTTCCTCTCGTCTGGGCGGCGACGGGGAGAAAAGTCGTGCGTTTTCTCCGCGGGCGTGTCACGAACTTGAAGGCGATGGGAAAGTTTCGTCAAAAATGTTTCTCGTAATCGTGCGGAACGAGGGATTGAATTAAATTAGTTCCTATTCCTATGATATTTAAATGGATGTGTACGCCCGTGGATGCATCTGTATGTAATGTATATTCAGAGTTTTCCCGAAGAAAGTAAGCTTTTGATTATTAGATATCGCAATTATTGTTGTTACCCGTTTCTGTGTTGCGCCATATAAATAATTTCTTTTATATATAGCAGTTATAAACGTCTTCTTTGTGATCTTTCTCTCCAGTGTGCTTTTTTGTGTCGCAGGTTATTTTTAAATAATCGGTAAAACACCCATAGCAATAGCTTACCTTTTTTAGGTGCTACCCTGTGTATTTATGTGTATATATAAATATAAATATATACATAAACACGTTCGTGCACACACACACACACACATCTCACAGCTTCCGCCATTCCCGTCCCCCCTTCTGCCATCTTCATTAATCCCCGTCAATTAGCCTCGTTCCCGGGCGTCAATGTGTGTCATTGAGCGATTGGGCGGCCGAGGGGGGAGAAGAGGAAGACGAGGATGATGGTGTGGGATAGCACCAAGGGTCCCTTCCCATCTCTCCCTCTCTTCCTGTCCCTCTCCCATTTGGAAAAGAGGGACGCGTCCAAGTGGTGACCAGGATGTCTGGCGTGCTCGTACAGTTTCGGAGGCGTGTTTCGCCCTCTTCCGTAGGAGCCCTTCCATCCTTCCTTTTCATCTCCCCCTCCCCCCTCGACACAATCCCCATAGCTCCCGTTTTAAGTCTGCACGCGGCCAATTTACGTATTGACCCTTAATTCCGCGATTCGCAGCGACGGTGTTGCCCGTTATGTATGAGGAGTAGCCAAGAGGCAAACGGTTTGTGTCCTGGCTTGATCGAACGCTTTCACAGGCGGAAGTTCTCCTTAAAGAGAACTCATGTAGCCTAGAATGAACTTGCGTTTATTTCTATTCCGACCGTGTAAAATGTGAGCTTTTCCTAAAACTGAAGCCGCCGGTTATCAAGAAAATAGAGAGGGTCAGGGCGCGTAACTGTTATGCTTTGCTCAGAGTATGATGGTCCGTGTATCCCCAATGCTGAAATCTAAATCTTGGAAACAAAAGCACTCGGTGAAGTGACATTACTCTGATATTTAAATAAAATATGACTAATTGATCGCTGAAAGATTTAGATAAGAATTTTATCTTTTCAGAATCATTATCAGACGTTAGGATGAGGAGCTTGGTACTATGTATCGATTTTTATTGAAATGCGAAGTTACTTTGACGTAGAATGGATCCTAATCTATTAGTTCATCAGCTACGTCGTGAAAAACAACAGATAGCGTCATTAAAACCTTTAGTGATGTAGTATAGCAAATGGTTCGATCGGTGCTCCCGGAATCCGGCTCCTTCTGTCGCTTTCGATTGTCAGTATAATGACCTTATTGCCATATTTAATCGGCCGATTAATTGATCAATAATCGCCAAGGAACTATTCTCATTATAGTCTTTGAAAAAAACCTCTCTGAAATTAACTCGGCCAGTCGGATAACAAACGTAACGTGCACCTGAGAGCTATAAAAATTACGAAATTTCAACCGCATTTTTTTTATTGGGTGGATTAAAAAAATACGTCCGTTTGGCGACGGAGACGGAAAAATATTGCGCGAACGAAATGTAAAAGCGTCTCGTCTATAAGTATCTCGTTCGCTCTACCGCCGTCTCTCGTCCCTCTCTTTCCTCCTCCTCTTTCCCCTCCCCCTTTCTCTCTCTGCCTCGCTATTCCCCTTTTAACCCCGTCCATATCCCCTTCCGCGCCTCCCTCCGCTCTATCTCCCGCTCCCTCCTTCCCCATTCCTTTCCCTCCCTTCCTTCAACCTCACACGTTCTGGCGAGAAAACCTTTGAATATTTCAGGCGCCCCAAATGTTTGTTTAATCAGCGTGCCTCCTGAGCCCATCCTCGGATTAATTCCCCTTTCTCTCTCTCTATCTCTCCTCTCTACTCCAACTTCTCTCTTTCGCCGTGTACACCCTTTTCTCTTTCTACCCTTTCTCCGAAATACTTTCATCACTTCTTTCTTGACAACATTCTTGTTCGATCTCTTTTTTCTCCCTTTCATCCCATTTGTACCTCTCTCCTTCAAGCATTTCCTCTCTTTCTCATTGTCTCTCTCTTTTTCCTCCTCTCCGAATGGGCGAACTAAAGCCAACAGCGTGTCTTACGCTCGATCGCGTTTATATTTATACCCGAGCAATTTCGCCGTATTTTTATTAAGCTGCTTATGTGTCGGTATTTGTGGAATATTTATGCGTTTATTTCTTTATGAGCACGTATGTAGGTCGGTCTAAGACGGTGTTATATGTCTACGTTTTATGTACAAAACTCAGCTTGCCTCACAAATCTAAGACTGCCTTTTTTCGTCACTCCATTTTATAAACTTTATGCATAAACGCTGTAAATATGATCGATTTTTCCATGCCTTACAAAGCTAAGGGTCACCTTTACGTACGAAGTGTTCTTAGGAGAAGCCACTGTTGTAACTTCAGCGTAAATTGAATGACAAGAAAATCAACGGAAGAAGCCTTTAGTTGGTGGAACTCAGTCATAAATAAAATGGGAATAAATGACAAGAAGTTAATCGTATATTAGGTTTTGGAAATAGCTAGAAAGTTATTTATCTTGAATGATTTTTATCGAATCAAAAAAGCGATTCTGTGTGGTCCCTTTCTTGATCGATTGGTTTATGTTGACTGTCCTCGAACTTTTTCTCACGACGAGCATTCTCCGAACAAAAATTGACGTGGATATAATATTTTGATCAGTGACGGCGGTGCACTAAACTGTTTCAGTAATGCGTCAAAGACAATATTTATCAAAGATAACTATTTACGATTTTTCCGAACTAGGCGTAGTTTAGGAAGTGATAATAACGGTACATTCATTTTTGATGAATTATATCTAGACAGCGATGCGTTACGGTTTGTTTTTTTGTGTTAAAATGTTTCTTTGCGGACAATCATCACGCAGACTTTAATTCAAAACTGAATCTCTTTCTTTATAAATCTCCCTCACCCTTTCCCCGTATTTAGCGGGTCCAACTTTTGATGCAAGTTGCTCGCCTGCTCATTTATTCCTACAGATGGTCGGTAAACACTGGAGGTGTTGTTTTATTCCCAGGAAAATTGTGTTTCCTTACCGCTCATATTTGAATTTATTAAAAATCAACAACTTAATCCCGAAATAATTTTTCACATTTACACGGGCTCAAATAGCCGTATACTTTTTACACTGGCGATAAAGATGCGAATCTAGAATAAAAACGTCGCCATTTACGACTCTTTTCCCCTCGGACTAGTTACGGAATCGGTACATTGTTTGGTGAGCCAACGTTCCTAACACGCGCTGTCCATTCATCTCCATCCTTCCCCATCTGCTTCCTAGTTTCATCCCCCTCCGCTCATCTCCCACTCTTTCCACCCCCTCCCCTCTTCCCCCCTCCCCCTTCCCCTACTCTCCCTTCCTCTCGAATGGAATTGCATTCGGAACAAGTCGAGCGCTCGGCACGGCCGAGAAACAAAAACCCAATTTCACACGCCGATTGTCCTTCTCCTCCTCCCCCTCTCCCTCCACCTCCCTCTTCTTCCGCTGTCACGTATGCCCGCGGGGGCACCAACAGAGGGTCGATTGAACCGTGCGGATTGTGTCTCGCTGTGCGCGCCGCTCTATACCGCTCTGCTCGCTCGGAAGGAACAAAGTAGGGGAGGCGATACTATTACCCCGATGGAGGAGGATAAGGGAAGGGAGAGAGAGAGGGGGGAGAGAGGGGGGGAGAGAGAGGGAGAGAGAGAGAGAATAAAGGCAGAGACACGCATTCGCGAATTTCTAGGAATGGTAGGGAGGAGAGGAAGGAAGGGGAGAGATGAAGGGGTGGAAAAAGTGGAGTCTAAATTCCGTTTTTAAGTCCGCGGCAGAACGACAGGTGTAAATCGTAAAAAAAAAAGAAACCTTCTTTGAGATTCCGATGGAACCGTAAGGTAGAAAGGGGTTAAGAGTGGAGGGAAAAGGAGGGAGGGAGGAGGAGGAGCTTGTGCGTTCCTTTTAGATTCCTCGACACCAGAGGAGAATTTTTGTTTATCCTTTCCCGGTTCGCGTAGGCGTTACACGAATGCATAATATGGAGTCGTCGAGGATTTTCTCTCTCTTTCTCGTGCGCTTCGTTTTGTTTCTCGTGTTGAAAACTTCTTTGAATTTGTTCGCAATGTCGAGAAACTCACGCGTTTTTCTCTTTCTTTTCTACTTGCAGGTAAGCTTTTTGGAGTTCTTGGGGTCGACGATCAAGTTTCTAACCCCTTTTCCCGTCCTCCAAATCGGGTAACGTGACTTCGTTGTGAGGAGCCGAGGATGAAAGGCGTGTTACGGCGAAGTATTCTAATCCATGTGATGTGTACGTACGCCGTCCTTAGTGAGCGCGTTCGCGTGATGTTTAGACGAATGCAGTGAAGGGTTTGAACGGTTTTGTCAAATGGGTTGCATAAGATTCCGGGGCTATATAATAAATTTTGTTGTTTTATTTTGACGTACACGTTCGAAGCCGTTAACTTTATTGAATGTTTATGTTATTAACACCGTTCTTTGTTATTTAGACCCGCAAATATTTACTCGGCGGCGAAATATTAAGAGGGTAGGAGGGTGGAAGAAAGAGATGTGAGCGAGCGGAAAGACGCGGCCAGCGAGGATGTTATCCCCATCTCCTCCCACTCCCCCCTCGCGTTCTACTCGTGACGGTTACCATACCGACTCACGATAAAGCTCTTAAAAACTGAATAAAACATTCCGCGAGCAACTTTTTGACTAAAAGACACCATGCGGCGCGGGCGGATAACGCCCAAAAACTCTCCGGGCGGAATTTCAAATTATAATCCGCCAGAGTTTTCGATCCGTGCGGATTTGGGAAACGTACGCTCGGTTGGTCGAAATTTTTGTTATCCTCTCTTTCCTCGAAAAATTCGTCCGTCGAATTTCTTCCGCTATCTCCTCACTTCACCTCCTTTCTCTCCCTCCTCCCTAACACCCTTTCTGTCTACCTCTCTCTCTCCCCCTCTCTGACTTTCCTCCACCATACCCTTTCCTGTTTTCGTCCCATTTTTCACCTCGGACGATTACCTTCGAGGAAAAAAATAAAGCAAACGGATTTAGTTTTCGCGCCAAAGGGGCGGTCTATGAGCGCACCGTACGGTCCAACGCCCACCGGATACATCTTCTGTGCACCTCTACCAATTACTCCGTCCTTATCCCTTCTCTCCACCAGCGGGCCAATCCTTTTCCCGTCGAGGACGTTCCGCTGGATGGGCTGAAGGGCTAATCGTTCCATTCTGAAGTTTCTAGAGCTCTCTCTCTCTCTCCTTTCTCATCCTCCACCTTCGTCTCTCTCTCTCTCTCTCTCTCGCTTCATTCGGAAAGGTTTCGCGGTGATGGTCGGGCGGGATGAGATTGGAGAGGTGTGAGGAGATTGAGGGTGGGGCGAAAGGGAGAGAGAGAGAGAGGAGAGTATTTTCGGAGTTTTGGAGCAAAGAAAGGAGGGAAGTGGGAGAACTCAGGGAGTTTCCCCCAAGATGAATGTTCCAGGAGTTCGATATGGAATGGGTGAGAATGGTTTTTGGAGTTTTGTGAGAAGGGGAAAGGGGAGTGGGAGTTAGTTCGCGAGGTGAGGGTTAAGGGGAGGGGCAAAAGGGTTTGGTGGGAAAGGGAATGGACGCTTTTGGGGAGTGGGAGGAGGAGAGGGTGTGTGGGGGATGCAAAGAGGGGTGAGACAAATCCTGTGTGGATGAGAGAGAAAGAGGGATACGTGTTTATAGAGAGGACGAGGGAGGGAGTTGGATGAAGCGAGGAGGGATTCTTTTTTTTGGACTTGAGGATGAGCTCCAATAAAAAACCTTTCATTTCGCTCCCAATAGACGCCATCCTAAACCCCTTTTTCTTCCCTTAAGTTTCCACCGTCCACACGTGTCTGTGTAGTTAAAGATGTCCATTCTTTTCCAGTTGATCGGTCAACTCGTTCTTCAGTGTCGTTATCGGTCTTATTTAAGTTGAAAAATTCCCTCGTTTTGTTCCAGAATTTTTAGTAGTTCTTAATTTATAATTCCGGTATATTTTTGCTATCTAAACTAACATTATGGTAGGCGGTTTTGCACAGAGTTCTTACAACGCTTTATGGCAATGTATTGTTTAATTCAGAAATGTGCTCTTTAAATATTTCAAGCAAATATATTAATTTTCAAATGTGTGCTATTCAATGGTATTATTTTGAAATGTTTTGTGGGCTTTCTGTTTGTTTACTGAGATTAGTTTAGGATATATCGCGCTAAGTTATAAACGCATAAAAACTACTCGACGTTGCATTAAATACGAAGGTTAAAGATTGTGTCCCTAAAAAGGAGTGCAATATGGTTTCCTTTTATTATTGATGGAATTTACACTAGATGTAAAAATACCTACTAGCTTAGGTCATTACAGTTTGTTGTTAAATTTAATATGTATTCATTGGTCAGCCGGAATGGTTATGACGATTACTAACAATAAGTCGAATTTGTTTAATTCTACGGCAGGACATGTAATAGTAAAAACAATCCAATGAATAGCAATGTAAACTAATTTAAGTTCTGTTTTAAAAATTCCATATTCGAAGTATACAATTTCAGAAACTTTCAGCGAATATATCGCAAAAACGATAATGATTCTTCTCTATCCTTTGATACATCGAGTTAAACTATTTGATTTGGAATAGATATGGCTTTGCCGGCACGTCCCAGTTTCGAGCAAAGAAAACTATCTCGGTCTTTTGATTCAGTGACATAACCAAGCAACAATCCTATAAAATTATTATTAATTTAATTGGAAAAATGCAGTCAATGTAAATTTTGTGTCGGGACTACGAACTTTCTGTTCTTCCGCGAAAATAATTTTTGGGCCACTTCATAATTCGTTATGATATAATATATAGATATATGGACCTGTAGGGCCCCCAAAATCCATCGTCCTTTCCTCGGCGCGGACTCTGCGGTATTATATTTCCGCTACTGTTTGTAACTTTTCCTTCATTTGCATCAACGCTTTTAAATAATGAATTGCGCTGTCCTCGTCATCTTTCGTCGTTGGCATAATGATTAATGAAATCCTAAAATATGCCGTTTATCTTTTTCGTACTGCTAAACAACTCGCTTGATGCGGCCAACAAATCGGCTTTTCTCCTATCTCTCATCGATCGAGGCGGTATCTTCGAAAAAAGAACAAGCGCGCCACCGGAATTAATTAATATCCCCCTCCCCCTTCCCCCCTCACCCATCCAGCCGCGTATCCCGCATGGCCCGGACAGAACGTTTCGCACTGCAGTGAAAATTTTACACGCTCTTGCTCTCCCGAACTTTCCTTATTCCCCTCTTGTGGGTTTGGTTCGCGGTTACGCCGCGCATCGGTGCGTGGCGCGTTTTCTTCCGCGACGAACTTCCCTCCTAATTCGTTTCGCTCGCGCGACCGTCCTGTCCTCCGGGGAACCATCAATGGTGTGGGGTGATGGGGGAGGTAGGAGGTAGGGAAGCCCCAGTGACCTTTTAAAACGCACGGCGAAGAAAGAAAAGAAGATTATTAAGAAGGGAGGAGGAGGAGGAGAAGAATAGGGGGAGTGGAGAGGTGGATGATTTGCGGGAATTTAAATTCGCATATTTTTTCCACGTGCCTCATCCCCCTTCGCCATAATTCCATAACGCTTCGTTTATTTCTCCTATTCCTCTCGAATAGTTACTCCTACCTAAGCACCGGGAATCCATCATATCCTAATTGCAAAAAAAATTCGAGTTCGTCTCGGATTATTTATTTTAAATGTTGATATTCAACCTTGGGTTGGGAAAAGGGAACGATTAGCCGAATTTAATTTCACATATTTGTTTCTGTGTATGTCATTCCCCTCTCTTTTCCTTCGGAACGCGTTTATGTTTCTTATTCTTCGCGAATGGTTAGTGTTTGACCTTAAAAGAATCCAGCAACGCCTAAAAGAAAGCTGCCTTTTTGAAATATTGCTATTCAAAGGAGTAGTTGAGCGATAAGTTGGCAGATTCAGATCGTTTGATTTATTCTCGGCGTGCCATGCTTTCTCTCGCATCCATATCCGTTGATCAATTTATAAGTCGTATATAACAAACCTGCGATAATGGCGTAATTTCGGTTTTGATCCATTTGAAATCCATTACTGATGTCGATGAACGGAACTAATTAATCTTAATCGCATGTTCTACGCGAGCGATGGCGCGTTGCTTTCAAAGTTCGAAGCGTCAATGCACTAGCGGATGCCACGCAAAGCGAAACGTCCCATGTAATTATGCGTCGACTTTACTATCAGCTGTTTTACTGCATGAGCTCGCCCTTCCTGTCAGTCTTTTATTTTTATAAAAAAAACTTAACGACTCACCTTTCCATGGAACATTAAGCATCCATCAATTTTCAGACAAAACCGGAATACTTAGCAGTTTGCTGGAGATAGATCAGGTGGGTGCCTTGGAAGTTAATGTTCACGTGGACGCCTCAGCTAGAATTTCCAAAAATAAAATCGCGCGATTACGTACTTAATAAGATATTCCGAAAAGATACCCGGTGAGGTTATTTCTGTATTATTACCATAGAAATAATGGACGTGCCATTAAGCTTATCCGAAAAATAAATGTAAACTGATTGCACGCAGGTTTCTGGTATGCTAATTCACGCTAAAATATTCGCTCTTTGCAACTCTTGTGATAACACTAAGAAATGGTTAAGCGCGAGAACATCAGTCAATTAAAAAAGCATAAATGGTTCACCGAGTGGTTATATGCTTGTCGGAAATTGACTCATAACGAGATTATAAATTTATTTTTGTTTCAAAACGGAAATTCAAACTTCGGTAAAGGACAAGAAACGAGACGTGGAAATTACTGTCGTGGTCACCTGCTAAACATCTTGTTTACGAAGCGTAAAAAAGACGCGGTTGAAATCCGACATGTTCCCCCCAGTTGAATGTGCAGGTGCATTCCCTCGAATCCAGGGATTGAAAATACTGCCATTTTTTACATTTGAAATCATAAATTTTCCATAAAAATTAAACTTTAAGCCTTGGTACTTTCATACTTGTGAATACGTTCGCGATAACTTGGATTTTCGTGTAATAATTTTATTATAAATCTTTCCTAATGAACGAACAAAAACTACCTCATCACTCATAGGACGCCGACGCCCGTTGCCACGTGCCTGTTGTGTTTAACGAGAAATGCATCCATGCGCATAAGTAAAATTTTTGAGGAAAAATACTCATTTTAAAAAACCGTTAAATCAGGAAATCTGGCGACGTTTGTGCCCCGGATTTTTTTTTTTTTGGGATTGCACCTGTATAATAAACGCTCGCACGCTCTCGCTTCTGCATCGATGCGATTTCAATTTCAACGCGGTGTTAAAAATGGATCTGGACTTGTATCGTTCCGTTGGTCGTCCGTATGTTATCCCGACACAAATAAAATAAAACTCGACGTTTTTATTCCATTTTCGATTTTGAAATTTTTTTTTACGACCTCGCAAAAACTCCGGAAAAACAGGAATTAAAACGGAGGTCCATCGAGCGCATTTAGCTGACTGTAAACGGAGCTAATACAAGTATTTTTTAAGACCGCCATTCCGTCCCGTCGGGGTGAGAGTGTGGGAGGAGGAGGAGAAGGGAGATGTGGAGGGGGTAGAAGAGAGAGGGAGGAGGAGGGAGGTGGGGAGGAAGAAGGAAGGAGTGGGGAGAAAGGATAGGAGAGAGGGCTCGAAGCTCGCTCTTTTTTATTTTCTCTATAAATTGTCTTACGATCGTTTTTTATGTCCGGTATGGTCGGGTTATCGCCGTGTTGTAAACAAATGGATTTCGTACTCTCTCTCCCGCGCTATTTCCCATTTTTCCCGAGTTTTTCTAAGTGCTTAAGCCGCGATAAAAGCTCTCCAGAATCACCCACATTAGAGCACTTGGTTCATTAAAAAAAAGGAAAACTTCCTTTCTCCCATTCCTCCCTCCCTCCCTCCAACACCCCTATCTCTTCACCAACAATGCGTCTCCCGTGTCCGTGCGTGTGTGTGTGTGTGTGTGTGTGTGTGTGTGTGTGTGTGTGTGTGTGTGTGTGTGTGTGTGTGTGTACAAACCGCGGTTTTTTTTATGAGTGACGAAAGAAGTGAAACATTGGCTCCTAAAAAAAAAAAAAATAAACGTAGAAATCGCAGTCGAAATGGAAACTATCGGAACGAGGAATAAAAAGTCTGTCTGGAGTGCGTCTGTTTACGCTTCCCAACCTGCGGGAGGGGGGAGTGGGGGGGGGGGGGGAGGGAGGAGGGGATTCGTTTATTGCCGGCGAGGAATGAGAATGGGGGGGAGAGAGGGGTAAAGGGTATTATGTCCGCAATTCGAAGGGAATAAATCTCTGTCGAGGGTTATTTTTATCCGTTTCGATTGCGTTACACTTTTTTTGATGCGACCCTCTTGATATCGCCCGTGACGTGAAAAATAAGGTAGAAGTTTTTATTTACGCGAGAAATAACAGCCGGACAAATATGGCGGACTGTTCGAATCGTGTTATCCTTCTTTTATTTTTGTCGAGAATCACGGAAAAACCGATCGCGTCATCAATTTACAAAAATGGCTCGGGGATGAGTAATTCTTCCGTGGTTATTTTTACAAATAAGTTTCTTAAAAGTCCTCCTTAACTGCCCAGGAGAGGAGCAAAATATAATTTACGATTTTGTCTTGAAGATCAGTAGTTGAATGGATACTTTGCCGATATCCTCGCTGTACATAAAATACAAGAATTTTGATGAGGGTGATAATTAGCGTTATAGCCGATGAAATGTGCTATCGTTTTTTTTTGAACGAACAGTCTTTATCGACAAAACAGTCAAACCCTAAGAATGGCTGTTATTATTGTTATTCGATAAAATAAAAAATGATTTTACAATTGAAAGCGTGGAATGTGTAGGTATCTGCGAATATTCGATCTTGTTTTCATTCTCGTGCATTTTATTTGTTTTCACGGAACAACAGTATCGGAATATTCCCCGGTTAATATAGAAATTAACTCCTCGGGATGAAAACATTCCTCGAAAAAATATCGATCAATCGAATACTCCACTTTGACATCATTTGCCAATTCGTTTTTTTTTTGGAGAGGGAGAAAAAGCAGCATTTTTTCTTCTTGTTTTTCTTTCCCGTTCCGCCCATTTTCTCCCACGACGTCATTCATATTTTGCTCCAGCACTAAGGAAACCCATTCTTCATGGAGTAGCCTTCCGGCATTGAAACTTACACCGCAACAATGCAAGGATAGATGCAAAGGTGACAGGGCTGCGTGTTTGATGGCCGGGAAGAGAGGGTGCGAGGGGGATGTGGGGGAGAGGGAGGCAGGGGGAGGTGGTGCTCGAGGAGGTGGAGGAGGCGTGGTCCGAACAAGGGATGGGGGTGGGGGTGGAAGGAGGAGCTCGCGCGCGGAAGGGGGGAGGGGATTATATGGGAGACATAAGGGTCAGGGGTTCTTTATGGATCGTAAAGGAGGAGAGGACTAGGTTGAGGTCGATTTCCTCTCAATTTTTACTTCCCTCCTCCCCTTTTCCCTCCCCTCCCCTCTCTCTCTCTCTGTTTCCGCCTCCTCCCAACTTCTCACCCCGCCCGCCTTTCTTTTATTACTCTTAGCCTCCTTTTACACTCTCTTATTTTCCTCTCTCTCTCCCTCTCTTGCTACTCGACTCTCCTCCCTCCCGCTTTCTCTCCCCCCTCCCCCTATCTCTCCCCCTCCCCCTTTCTCTCTCTCCCTATCTCCTTCGCATCTCCCATTTTCGATTCACCCTCTTACGCCCACGTCCTCTTCATGCTTTGCACCTTATGTCCTTACTTTTTTTAACATCTTTCATTCTTCCTTGTTTTTATGTTTTCTCTTTTATCTTTCGTCTTCCTTCGTCGATCTCTTTCTTTTACTCTTCGCTCCTTATACTTCATTTTAGGTGGAAGAAGAGTCGCGAAGGGGATGAAACTCTCCCGTGTTGTAGGTAAGTCTTCCGATCGAGCTCTTCCGAGCGAGAATATTAAAGCGATAATGCCGAAATATTTTTGGCCAAATAAGGGTCTCGTTTTATTTTATATTATCCCTTTCTCTCCGTTTTTAATCAAAATTTTTTAACGCTTGTTTCTGTCTCGTCTCTTCGCATATTTTTCATTTATACCTCTCTTTATAGTTTTCGATACCTTTGGATATAAAAACTCCATTTTCACCTGAAATGATTTTTGGATATTCGATTTAACGTAATCTTTATTAAGTACGGGACAATTTTCAACCCGAATAAGACATTATTCCTGTGATCTGACGGAATTCATCCCGTTTTTCTCCTCGCGCATGAATAATAGGAATAAACGGAACAAAGCAGAAAGCACGCTTTTTTTAGTGATTTGCACGCAGGAGCGTCCCTTAAAGAGGTTCGGGGAAAATCGGCCGTTGCTGTCTTTCCTCGACATTAACAGCCAAATTGAAGGCGTTATTTTCTTTCTGTCACGTCGAAGTGCAGGGCCCAGGGCGCTAACATCGATCCGAGACCACAAAGTCGAACTTATTGTCTTCGAACATGGGAGTATAGCGTATAAGCTTTTGATGCAGCACTGTGATTTATTCGCCGTGTTTATTGAGTTTGTTAGAAAAAAACAAGGTAATTTCACGTGAGGCATAGACGAATTGAGCGAATTAAGAGACACGTTATTGCCGGTAGAGCACAAGGGCATTGCTTGAGTGACGAGTCGTCACCTTATGGATTCCACCTCAAGTCGTTAAATTCATTCCCCTAATTCCCTTCGTCTCTGGTTAATCCGCGATCACCGTTTCCATTTTCTGCCCAGTCACTCCTTTTTATCCCACTCTTGTGTCCCACCGGAGAGTTTTCGTTTGTTACCATTTCCTCTTCCACATTCCATCTTTCTCCGTTTATTCATCTAATTTTTCGGTACGACGTACGTCTTTTTACTTCCACTTACCCATATTTTCTTACTTTTCCTATATTTTCATCTTACCTTCCTCTTTCTTTTGTTAGTAATGTTCCTATATTTTAGTATCGCCCTCTCTCTCTCCTCTCACACACTCCTCCCCTCTCTTACCCATTTCCACCTACCCCCCCTCTTCATTTTCCTTCCATCTCTATTTCTCCCTTTTCTCCTCCCATGCGTCCATGACTCTTTCCCTCTTCCTCACTTCTTTTTCCCTCCCTCTATTCTACTCTCCTCCCTCCCATCTTTCCTCTTTATTTCATCCTCTTTTACTCCCTCTCTCCCCCCAGCCCTCTCATCTATTTTACTGTATCACTTTACAAGCCCTCTTATTGGTGTCGTTGTCGCATCGTCGGGTGTGAATGGCGAGCCAAAAACTCGAGCCTCTTAAAATGGTGGAAGGTGCTTTGAGGAGCGACTCTTTTGATGTTTTCTCGCGTCTCAAAGACGCTTTCTCTCATAACTCTCATTTTAATGATCACGCGTAACTCTTTGAGAGTCGATCGCCGTAGATTTTTTGTGTTCGAGTCTTTTGGCTCTCCATGTTATCGAAACGAAAATGTTAGATGATTTTCATTTTACAGAAATATCCGCTGTTACTCTTATGCGCTGCATGTATTTGTTCGTCGTTCCAGGAACCATTTAGCGTGTGTCCGAAGTCCTTTCGTTTCTCGCACAATTTCACTTTTAGTAAAAATTTTAGTACAGCTTAATCGGTATTTACGCTCTTGATGGGTAAGCGTTACCGAAAGCGATGGAGTTGGAAATTTTGGGGCAAATAAGGAGCGGAAATTAATCACGTTATCCTCACTCTTCACCTTTTGACAACCGAATGTTATTTTTGCGTTTATATACCCCGAAGCCAGTCGAACATTTCCTCCCCCGTTCTCAAGCTGCTTTACGTTTGCCCGCATGCCCCTCTTTCATTCTCTCTTTCATTTTCCATCACGTTTCTGCTCAATCCGAACGATCTTTATAGGGTCTACGTGAGAGCCCGAAATACTCGTTCAATCCTTTTTAACCCGTGTTTTCAAACTACCCTCCGTTTGTGGCGATGTTTTTGTCCCTTTATTTTTGACAGAAGAAGTAACGCTCCTTTCCTATCTAATATGTCAGGTTTGTTTTTTTTTACGGGCGAACCGTTCGAATAATTCCGGAAGAATTTCTTTTTGAAGGATGCGAGATAAATAAGAAGAGAGAAAGCGGAAGGAGGGGGTCGGAAAGGGTGTTTGTTGGGGGCGTGGGTTTAGTTTTTTTTTTAGATAAGAGGGATGTGCGAGGAGAGGAGGAGAGATAGAAGAAGATAAAGGGATGGAGAGAAAGGGTGAATGGTGGAGAGGAAGAGGGGCGTGGAGTATTCTTTTTTTTTTTTTTTAAGAGGAGGCCTTATGAACTCTGATGCCCTCGTGACTCCGTTTTACGAGCGTTGAGTGAAAAGAGGGAGAATAAAAGGAGGAGATGGGGAGGGAGTTAGGGTGTGTGTGGGTGATGGAAAGGGGTGGGGAGGGATGAGAAAGAGAGAGAGAGAAAGGGAGAGGAGAGGGGGGAGGGGAGGGAGGGCGCTGGTAGTGGCGGTGATACTGGTGATGTGCTCACAAAAGGTTTTTCATTTTATTATTAAGGACGCCTTATAAAAATCATAGTGTTGGCCAAGGGAAGGGAGGTTTTGCTTACGCGACTATTATTTGACGAGTTAATTCGCCCTAAAATTTAAAACGGTCGTGTCAAAGGTCTTCCAATCAAAAAAAAACAAAACTTTTCGTCCCACCCGTTTAATAAGAACAGTCGCGTCTAAAGGAAATGCCGCGGCGATATTATAAAGCGACGGAATTGAATCATTTCCCTGATCGCCGGTTATAACTTTATGTCTGGCGTATTTTAAAATAGACTAATCCTTTTGAAGGAGGGAGTTGCGTGATTGGCGGCGGCGGCGGGAGAAATGATTCGAATCTCAAATCTATTTTTCCATCACTCACGAATGGTTTGTAGAATGACGGAGAAGGAAATTGAGCGTTGAAGAAATATTTTTTTTTGTTTTGTGAATAATACAAAAAAATAGGAGTTTGATGTCAGATTTTCTCTATTTTAAACTATTGATAAAAGCGTAAAAATTGAGCGCGATTTATTTGTTTTTAAAAGTATAGTAGGCAACTATTTATTTTCTTTTATTTGAAGTATACTATGTAACATGTCGTGTTAGTTGATGTCCTAATCCTGTTCTCTTAAGTAATTTATCCGAAAGGATTCTTAGTTATTACAGAGCTGACGATTTCCCATCTAAATTTAGCTTTCTCACTTATTTGAGTTTAGCTCGAACAAAGGAACTCTTTTATAGCAAATGAATCCAGGATGTAGTTAAAAAGTTTCTCACATTCGTGTGAGATTAAAAAGCCTTCCTGGGACAGTGGTGTTTGGGAAGAGGGAGTGGTTGCAGTCTGTGGTTGGTAACTCTACGACCCGTATAAAAGATCTGAAAACTGCTGTTACCTGGTTTCTATATGTGTTTTTGTTTTCCAAGCACCGATATCTCATATTTACTCACTTTCCACTTAACGTCCGTCATTTTCGCCGAAATGCCATCTTGGTCACTTTACAGCCTATAAACCAGCGTTTTTAAAAATTAATCTCACCGTAATTTACTTTCTGATCAGACGTTAAACGCGACTAATGTTCCTCGAGGCCTTTCGCCAAAATTCCTCGATGCCTTTTGTTTTCTCATTCAATGTTCGTCTCTCCCTTTCTTATTTGCCTCTCTTCAGACACCAGTCCATTCTTCGCGTCTCCTTTCCCACCGCCTCCTCTCTCCACCCTTTGCCTCTTCCCTCCCACCTCCTCCTCTCCCTCCTTCCTCTCCCCCAATCCCCCTCCCCCCCTCTCCCCCCCCCCCCTCCCCCACACGCGCCCCCTCGACTCGCATTACGACCATATCCGCATAAAAGGAGATGGACATTAAAACGGAAATAGCTACGTAAATGTCTTTTTACTTCCCTCGCCCTCACTTTTTCCCCGTTCCTCCCCTCATCCCTCTCCCTCCTACCTCCCTCCACTTCCTTCCCCTTCTCTCTCTCTCTCATCCTCCTCTCCCCCTCTTATATTTATATAGCCACTCCCTCTTTCCATGGCTCTTCTTTTACGCTCGCTTCCGCTTTTATGTCATCGCTCTCATCCTATTCGCCAGCCCATCTTCACTTCTTCACTTTCTTCGAGAATGTGTTGTGTATGTAGTCATATCCTATGATGGTGAATTTTTTCATCTTATCCCGAAAGGTGTCGCCGAGGCCTTCCGAAGGATTCCCTGAACGCGATTTATTTCGAATATGTTTGCTGTTTTATTTTTGTCGTTAAATTTTTTCGGAGGCGGTTTTGTAGTTTCGGTAATGACGAGTTTTTTTTCCCGTCATTTCGACGGAAAAAATGTGTCTATTGAAACCTTACTAAATCTCATAGATCACGTCCCGAAGCAGTGGATTTTAATTCCAGATTTTCCAGTATTTTAGAATAACATTTAAAAAGGATACCGAATTCTCATTTACGTTCAAGAATACTTGGACAATGCGTTCGAGAGGGAAAGTAAACTCACGACGTTATAATTCGAACGTTCGTTTCTTGAAATATTTATTTTTTTAAATAGTTCATAAACAGCCGTCGCCGGCTTCCTATAATGAGCCTAAAAAAATATAGAGATTATCAGAAACAATCATGCCATCAGCAGGGTTCGAATCAGCGACCGTAGAGCTGGGAGCCAGTCACGCTAACCAAGAAGAAGAAGAAGATAGTCTAGCGTTAATATTCGCATTGAGTAAATTGTAAGCCTCGAATGTTTATAACCTTGTTTTTTCTAGTTTCCTTCAAGGACCCAATAATAAAGTTTTGATTGTATATCGGGATCTCCTCGATGGATTAATAAAAAATGGCCGGCGGTGAGGACGACTGTTATAAAGAGAGAGGTTTTAAGGAACGGACCGAACGATATCCCCAACCGTATTCGCGAATCCCAAGGAGAGAAATTAAACGGAACGCAGCCTCGATGAGTTCTTAACTCTTCGCTAAGAAACTCGTAATCGACCGTCTTCGTTCTGAGCGCAAAATTCGACCGTCGATGGGAAAGACATTTTTCTTTTCATCTTGAGTACTCCATCTGGTTCCACGCGAATAAATCGATATTTAGCCTCTTATCGATTTCCACTCCACTCGTCTGACAGTATCTCCAGACCAGCCAACTCCCCCTCCTAAATCCCTCTCTAGTATAGTAGGAATTGGCCTCGTTAGCCCAGAGTCATGCGGGACCATCACGCTGTCGTCACCGTCACCAATGGCGATGACTTTGCAACATGGCCACGCTCTACATAGCACGGAGGCTTGTTATTTTAATTTATGTAAACGTATATGCGCGAGTGATGTGTGTATACGTGCACACATATATACACATACACACACACACACACCATTTGGTTTGAATAATTCCGCATTCGATAAAACTTCCCAGTTCCGCCTACTTTGTTTATCGGCTCCATCTTCTGGCGCCCTCTTGTGGTTCCCCTCTCTGTCTTCCAGCCTCACTTTCTCGTCTCCCTATATCTATTTCTCTGCTTACTCTTCTCAAGCGGCAGAGAGCGCACGTGATGAATAAATTTATGCATCGTAAAATTTGATTGCCCTCTCTCCTCTCTCTCTCTCTCTCTCTCTATCTCTCTCACTCTCTCTATCTCCCCTCCGGTATGCGAAACCGCGATTTGTAATTGAAGAGAGAAGACACAAGTTGGTCCCATTCCATTCCCCGTGCTTTGAGATCAATTTACTGCCGACGTTAACTTATTGCTACGCCCGATGTTTTTTTGGTAAACTCCTCCCGTCGAGTAGAGAAACAAGTCCTTTTTTTAGTGCAAAAGCTGTGGATACCGTACTCGTCCAAATAACCTTTTGAGCTTGTTTCGCCCCCTAATTTCAATTTTTCATGCGTCAGTCTGGGCCAAATTTCTATTTTGAAAGTCACTTGTTCGGTAAGTAAGGAAGACGGTGATTAACCTGGAGAAACCACGGTGGAAAGTTTTTCGAGCGCCGATTGAGGAAGGTGAAGATGTCTATATTCCATTTTCCTCAAATGGCAATTAACGTAGTCCCGGTTTTATTTTTCACGCGTCGCACTTTTCCCTCTCGTGCCGTGTTGCAATTTTCTTTCTATCGTAGGAGCTCTCTGTTAGTTTTAATTTAGCCAGCTCGTATTTCTCCGTGCAATGGTGCAAGTATCTCGCATGGTCCTATCCAACGAACATTTGGCTATTATCCACGTCATTTACGTATCAGCGGGTTAATTTTTCAGGATAGGGCGTGGCGTGATTCAGGGGCGTGGCGTATTTCGCCCGCGCTTCTGGGATTGACGTGCATCATTCCCACTCCGCTGCGAGCGATGATTACGCATCGCCTCGTTCGCTTTTGTATTCCGCCCACTGTCCGAAAATCCCGGTCCCTCCGACCCTGAATCTCTAAAAACAATAAACCGAAGAATCAAACGTGCTTCGGAGAGAAATTCGTGGGAATGGGGTGCAGGGAAGAAAACGCCCATCCTCATTCCCCCGCCCTAACCTTCCTCTCCCCCCCCCCCCCCCCCCCACAATCCCTCCCCCACACTCCCTCCCCCTTCCGACGACGACCGTTCTCCCACGTAGGCAGATATAATTTTCCGCTCACGTTTTCTCGGGAGTGGGTTCAAAAACCTATCCCAGCCAATGGGAGCCTTGTTTTTGTGCCTACCGAGTCATTTTCCCCCGTATGTCTATTTCGGATCGCCTCAGTCGGGAAGGTGTTACCGCGGTAACCCATTAAACAAAAGAAGTACGCGTCGGCCGTCTTCCGACACTTTCCGCAAATGAAGTGTCGACGAAAGACAAAAACAATAACCCTCCCACGTGATGGCGTCTTTATCGTTGCTCCGTGTCGATTAACCCGGATCGGTTTCTTTTGATCTCCGGTTATTTATCCCGCGGCGGGAGCCAAGGTTTTTGAAAGAGTCGGATTGGTTTTAACACGAAACAGAGACTTGCCGTCCTTTTGTTCCCGGTTCCAAAACCGACTTCTGCTGTTATTTTGTAAACAAAAGCTGTTTTAAAAAAACGGCGCGGGGAAATTTCTCCTTTTGGATTCGGATCCCGTCAGCTCGAGAGTGCGAAAAATGGAAGCGAGGTCTCGGTTGGTTGGTATAAGAGCTTACTTGTATTCCTTAGAAAGAGAGAGAGGCTGCGAAATGGAAGGGAGTGAGAGAGACGTAGATGGTGAGAGGGAGGAGATGGTCCGAGAGTGAGAGAGAGGGGAAACTGGGAGAGACCTCAGACGCATAAGCCCTCTCTCTCATCGCCCTTCTCTCGGCGCCCCGCGAATATCTCCGCTCCTAATTGACCTCGTCGATAGCTTTATGTGCCACTGTTATCAAGGGCATCCATTTCATATTTCATCTCTCCCTCTCTCTGTCTGGAAACCTCTCCGGAGAAAATTGAACGCAGGTGGAAGAGGGATAAGGAGAGGGTGTGAAGAGAGAGAGAAGTTAAGTTGAAAGGGTAACAAAGATATGCGTTGGTTTTCAGAGATAGCGGTTGAAGTATGGTTGCCAGATTTCAATTTTGAGAATACGGGATACTGCCTCTTTGAGCCCGGAACTGCAGCTAAAACCCGACGGTTAATGGATTTCAGAAGCTGTACTTATGGAACTTATAGAATTGAGTGAATAAAATTCATTACACATGTTTTTCCGAGACGATGGAAAGTTGTCCAGCGCGAATTTTTCCCTACGCGGCTTCGACTATACGCGGTGGAATAAACGCGACGCATATTTACTCAACACGCATACATTTAATTATAGACGTACACCGCACTCTTACGTTTGTATGTAACGTGTGATAGCTCGCAGCCTATACGAATTGTGTGATCTTTTCATAAGGCATTGAATGCGGTTTTGCCCAACGTAACTCCCTCGTTGCGCAAGTGACTGCTTTATAGCAATTTGGATAATCCCGTATTTATCTGACGTATGGCAACTCTTAGGTTAAATCCAAAGAGTAGGTTAGCGGACGAAAGATGTAATTGATGAAAAGAGAAGGGAAAGTATTCAATGAGAATTGGCCCCCAAAAGTGGAAGAAGAGAGTGGATGTGGAAATTCCATGGAAGTAGAAAGGAAAAGGATATAATGGTTAGGTTTGCTGACGCTGGAGGCGAAAGGACATAAGAGGAAAGAAAGGAGAAATTGGTGGATGGTTAGGTTCGAATAGAGGAAGATAGGATAGAGAGAGAGAGAGACGGTGTTGGCAAGAGGAAGAGTTGGGTGTTTGGGCGCGGAGGGAAGAGAGGGGTGGGAGGATGAGTGGAGGCTGAAGGAGGGGGCTGTGGGTGGGAGAGAGAGTGTGGGACGGGAAGTTTGAAGCCGCCGAGACAGAATAATTCAGGGAACCAATCCCGCAAAGTGTTCCCTATTAGATTAACGGCCTCGCTGGAGGTGAGAGAGGGAGGGAGGGAGGATGTGGCGGCGGCGGCGAGGAGGGGAGGAGGAAGGGAGGTTTGGATGAGGCGAGGGGGAAGGGGTTATGGAGGTTAAGGCATGGCGTGGCGAGAGGGAGCTGGAGAGGTAGCGAGCTTCGCGGAGATAGGAAGGAGGCTTTTGCGCTTTAAGGAGAGGGGAGAATTAAGGGGAAAGGAGGGAGAGGTTAAAAGGAAAGACGAAAAGAATTGCGTTTTTTATGGGTGTTTTTAAGCCTCTCTCGCCAGCCGCGAGAGGGCAGGGTTGGGCGATGTTGTTGTTACCCGGCTTGTTTATACGGGAGCCTCTCGTGCCGTCGATGGAATTGTCTTTTTCTCCCGACCTAACTGCTAATTCATTCCTGTTGCTGCCACATGTCTAAGTATCTCCGACAGGACGCTTTGCGTTTAGTGTTAACTGTTCTGCTTTTTTGAAATTCTAAGGTTAACTGAAATAGTGGGTTAAGGCTTCCTGATAAGCCGTTTTAATTGCTACGTTAACCGTGGCTAAATTAAGAGTATTCATAGCTTGTTATTTACGTTTGCTTCATTAGAGCGACAAGTACCCATATACCAAATTTTTTAATTTTAATTTTACAATCTTCAATGCTGAGGTACATTTTTGCCCTGAAACGAGTCACTATATTTCCGCAAGGACGTAAAGAATAGCAGTAACCTCGCCCTCCCTAAATTGAACAATTACACTATACTAAGTTCAGCATCTATACCAAATCCTTGACTTTTGGAACTAAATATTGTCTCAATATTTACTGGCTGCTTCTAAATTAAAAGCGATGGAGAGATTCGCAGGATTTTTCCGCCATCATATATGTATACCGACTGCTTCTTGAGAGGCGAAATTAAAAACGATGAAGCACCTCATAGGATTTTTCCGCTATTATATCACGTTTCCCACGATCTGCTGCAGAGCCATCTCCTCTCCAAAATAAATCGTAAATAAAAAAAAGCTCTCCCTGTTTGGGTCATGGAACACTTGGCAATCTACAACCTGCGTCCTATTCCGCTCCTAGTCTACAATCAATTCTCTTATCTCAAATCCCTTTTTGGCTCTCTTTTCCTCCCTCCCTTCTCTATAATCCCTCCTCCCACTACCTCGTTCCTCCCTCCTTCCTCCGCCGTTAAAACCGCACCGAAGTTATGTCCCGGCCCCTATCCAAAACGTGCCGCAACCCGCATAACCCCAGCCGTAAAGTGCTCCTCCCCACTCCTAGCTCCTGTTGGTCGGTCACCGCGCCTCTCGCTCTCTCTCTCTCTCTCTCTCTTCTCTCCCTCCTCCCATCACTCCTTTGGGAGGGAAAAAACCCAAGTGCACGCACAAAACACTCAATATAGCGAGTGATTCGTCGTTACCTCGATACGTCCCTTCCTCACGCACACACGGGGCGCTCTGTGCGTGACCATTTTTATGATTGGTAAAGGAATCGGCGCGGATGAAGGGAGAAAAAAAAATTGAAGGCGTGAGATAGCGCTGTGGTTTTTTTTTTCGATCGAAGCCGCGAATGGTGGAATTGGTTTTACTACGATTGGAACCGTTTTTTTTTTCTGAGTAGGGAATTGCGCGACAAAAAATTATTTTTATGCGCTTTTTTGTCTAGCGGGTTCTTTGGAAGTGGAAAGCCTTCGTTGGTCTTTTGCTTCGCCGTTGGAAGTCGTTTTACTCGGAAGAACTTTAGAAATCGATGAGGATGTCTTTCAAACCTTCGGTTTAATTCCTGTAAATAACTTCAATTACGTACCATTTGCGGTAGCCATTGTCTGGGGATAAATATCTTAGGATTAATTTTATAAGTTAAATTTCCTTCCTGGTACTGCTTTTAATCTTAATGAGAAGGTCTTCCTTAGGAAACTTTATACGGCCCGTTGATTATTTCCGTCTTCTACTCTACGACTATTTTTTTTCGAAAAGAAAATTGGTTTTATAGCGAGTTGTCCGATGATAAATCGCCTGGTTTTATTTTATTAACTAGAATCCAAATAACCATTAAATAAGAAAATTGTTCGAGTATAGGTTTTAATTTTTCCTGGGCTTGTTCATGGAGTAAATTATTTTTCTAATTTATTGAATGCCCCCAGTTGCCTGTCTTGTAAACTTACTAGAATGCAGAATGCTGTAATATCTTGAGCCACAATTTATTATATAAATATGGCAAGTTTTAAAAATTTTGAATAAACGGTATTAAACAATTTTGAATTTGAGAAACGTTAAGTAATAGAAATTTTTGAATAGTTTTGATTGTATCTGTGAGCTGAGTTTTATCGTCGTTTTTGTCTCTTTTCAGGTGAGTTGGCTCTGTTCGGTCTATTTTCACTTTCCGTCCCTCAAATCGAGTGAGTAAGATAACTGATATTTTCATATTCATATTCTTTCATGAGATGAAATGTTAAAAGTATCATCAATTTTAATTTTCATTGTAAATGGATTTATCGTTGAAATTTACCGCTTAAATTGTCATGTTATGGAAAATGATTTATTTCGAAGATGAGTTCTGTTTTGTATATTTGAAAATAATGATCATGTTGATAATAATTGCTTAGCGCCTCTTTAGGAAATGCAGATAGACCGCGATACGGGAATGGTTGCACAATCATAGTCGTTGCCTAACTAACTTACAAACACGGTGTTGAACTTCTCCTTAAAAGCGCGGTTTCTGTTATTTATCACGCGAGGAAAGAAACCTCTTTTGCGGTTATTTTTGACCTCCGCCCGCATTTCTCCGCCAAAATGACGCTTCTTTTTCCTTCATCTCCATCATAGTTACTTCGCTTTTTTCTTTAACCCCCGAGCACTCGGAAAGAAAAGAGAAGGAACCACGCTCCCGCCGAGTTGCATGATGGGAAGGGCGTGTGCACCCATTGACGTCACGCAGGTTGCAGACTCTAGGGGTTCCCCGCAGGGGATCCTCCTTGGCCCCATCTCCTCCTCCTCCGTCTCACCCATCACTCCCCTTCTAGCCCCCTACCCAACCCCTCTTCTGCACCCCCACCCCCCCATTTGCCCCCTCCCGTCGCGGCAGCCTCCGTCTCTATCTCCGCTGGAGCTTCTTTCTTCCGCGCCTCTCGTATCCCGCAGGGATGCAGATGCGTGCCGACCCGTCTTTTGTTGACCTCTTGCTCGCCCCTTCACTTTGAAGGGCGGCACCGTTCTCTGCGTGTGTGTGTGTATGTGTGCGCGTGTAATTCTTCGCCACGGCGAAAGAGAGACGGAAGATGGAGGCGTCATGATTTAGCGGATAGCTTCGAGGAAGAGTTGCGTATAAATTGTTCGTGGCTGGTGCTCGCGTGCGCCTCCGAACGCTGTTTGATGCTCTCTCTCTCTCTCGCGTTATAAAGAGTCGCGGTTTTCCATGTAACTAGCGTAGATAGAGAACGTTAGTTTCTTCAAAGTATATACCTTTCGTTTGAACGTCAGTCTGTTTGCGGTTGGCTTCTTGCCTGCGAGAACTGTATGACTCTTCCGACCTCGGTCGTGTGCTATTCGTTTCATGGTATTCCAGTAGGAAAAAAGTGCTTTCTCGGTTCGTTGCACAATTTTTCGCATTGTAGTGCGGGGAAATGTTTCTAATATTCGTCCGTTTTTTAACTTTATGTAATTTGAGCCACGTTTGTCCCTGTAATTTCCGCCAAGTTTAAAACATTAGTTCGAATCGTGTTCCTGTAAAATTTTCATCCAAAGAATGCCTGAATTAATTTTGGTTTATAATTTTTGTCTCATTTACTGCGCACAATCTTTATTATTCTGAATAACAATTTTTAGAATGTAATGCAGTTATCTGATTAAAAATGCTGGTTAAGTAATGTTGCAATAAAATCCCTGACGTATAACCTGTAAAATTATTATATTGCTAATTCTCGACTACGTAAATCTACGTTTTTATTTCTTCGAAATGATATTAATTTTGAAATTTTAAATGAGCGTTCGTGCGGTTGGTCAATTTATAACGCAAGAAAATACGTAAATCTTTATGGATAAGCATCTCCTTGAAAATCTTAACCGTATTTTCATTTTCTATCAATTTTGAAAGGGAAACGATACGCCCCCTTTTTATTTTGCTTGTTAACTCCTACCAAGTTCTCACCGTAATCCGTCAATATTTGTTCAATATTAATTAAAGTTTGAGGTTATTAATTCTGTTTAATGGGTCTCTGTTTTGTGGTGGACTGGGCTTTTAAAGCCTGTCGTTACTCCTTCCTCTTTTGTTTAGTCTCCCTCCCTTCACGCTCTAATTTCGGGCCTCTTTTGTTTCAGTCCGTCGCTTAGTAACGCCCTCTTTTTAAGTGCCGCTTAAATCGCATTACGCACCTCTCCCGCCAAAAACTCCCTCTTTTTCCTACTCTCTCTCTCTCCTCCTGCTACCTCTCTCCTCTTATTCCACTGCAGCTTCCTTCTTCAACCCCCTCTTCTCCTCCCCCCTCTTCCCCTCCCTCCATCTCCCCTCTTTACACCTTCACCCCACTCCCCTCGACTCATTTAGATAGGTGGGTTCGGTTTTTTTTTTTTAACGTTCCTGCCGTTGCTCATTTTTATTGCTCTAATTCGTCGGTTTCATTATGTAACGCACGTAGTAATTATTTCTCCGCCGAATGAAAAACCATTCGACTTTTATTAGCCATGAATAATTTATTGCTTTCCCTCGAAAACACTTCTGAGATAAGCAAAAGTCCAAATGAGGTGTAAAAATATTCGAATAGCTTTAATTTCATCCCTTGGAAATCGCTTAAATCACCTTGCCGATCTGATAAATTCTCATTAACATATCTTATTAATCTCGTTTTCGGTTGCGTCCGTTTCGAAACATTACACGACTTTAATCAGTGGTCTGAAATGGACTACAAAAAAAACAAAAAGAGAGAGAACGCGGCTGTCGCCGTCGATAGCACAACTTTGTTTTCTTTGGCCGAATCGCCTCGGCAATTATTTTTTCTTTCTGTTTTTAATTATTCGGTTCGAGTGAAAATTCATCGGTTTTCGAACGCCTCAAAATGCCACCTTCTATGTAACGGGGAAACACGTCCGTATCGTTTCCTTAAGACTATTAAAAGAAACGAAAAAAAGGTCTGCTTCTGTGTAAAAAATCCACGGCTTTCCTTCCCTTTTAGAGGGGTATTAATTATATCGCTTCCTCTTTCGGGTGTTGTTTCAACAGGTGCCTTTGCCAGGGGCTGGGGTCGAACCCTCATCCCTCAAAACGAGAGAGCCGTCCTGTAAGGCAGAACGAACGTAAAAATGCGCCGTTTTATTTATTTATTTTTTTAAAGAGAGGAAACATCCTCGTAAAAATTCGATCAAGGATCGCCGTCTTAAATCTCCCATTCATGAGAGAAAGAGAGTCATAACATTAATCTCGGACCTCCTTTGTTTGCTTCTAATAACGATGCGTCTTTGTTCTCTCTATCTCTCTCTTTTCGCTCCTCTTTCACTTAAGAGGGAAGACTCGTTAGGTTGGAATTTTGATCCGCTAGAATATTTCTATCCATTTATCTTCGTACAAGTTCATTTTTGTTTTTTTTTTACCCGCACCGAGCTACCTGCTCTTTTTTTTTTTTTTAGGCGACGAGCTACCTTGTTGCTAGCAGTTCATCCTCTTCCTTCTCTCTCACTCGCTTGAGGTGCATTTGATGGAGGGTCGGTAGTTTTATAGCGTCGAAATGGTTTCGTTGTATTAGCCTCAGGGGTTACGATCTCTCCAGTCTTACTCCCTGCACCACGCTCTCTTTTCTCCTCCACCGCTCTCCCACTTTTTTCCTTCCTCCCCCTTTCTCCCCCTCTCTCTCCCTTTCCATATCTCTTCCACTCTTTATCCCTTACGAAAAAAATACACGAGGAAATTCATCTCCCTCTTTTCCTCTTTGCATCGGAATCATTTATTTATCCTCCCTACTTTATATTTTTTTTACGCCCGGCAAACGCGTGGGCGACGGACGGCGTGCAAGTGTCGTTCCTCCGAACATCTCATTCGCTCCTCCAGAGGTGCGTATTGGCGCGTTTTACATTGAGATAGCGCTAAGAGGGGGCTGAGATTTTTTCCCCCAGTGGGTAAATTTATCGCTTAAAACTCTTCTTCTCCCTTCCGTTCCTCTCGTGCGAATGAAACTTTTGAACGTCGCCCGTGTTTTGTTTTCTTTTTACGGGATTCGTTTTCTGATGTTATTGAGGAGGTTTCGCTCCTGTGTTTACGTATTATCCTCTGATTTCCGTTTACTCGGATTTTCGTTTTATTTTTCGAAGAGTGTCCTACAATTCGGATCGCCATCTCGCTCGGCGAAACGAAGGAATTTATTTCGATCACGGAATTAGGTTACCTGCAAATGGTGTAAATTGAAACTAGAGGGAAACGTAATTTAGTTATGTCATTTAATTTATCGCATTAACGACTTGGTTACGATTTTACGGCGTGTATAATTTTAATTTTACTTTATTACATTTTATATGCTTCTCATTATGGAACTAGGCATATAACGCGGTGTCGTAAATAAATATGGTTAAAAAGCTTATATATTGTGGAATAAATCTCATTATTACATATAGCAAAGGCAGATTTTATTCTTTAGTATTCGTTGGAAAATTGTTAGTTCTCAGAATGCACCATTGCCAGTGGATGCATTTTTACTGCGATATTTACCTTCGGGGTAAAAAATATCTTATGCCGTTATTACCGCTATTTTGCGCTCATCGGTTGGTTATGGATGTGTTGATTAACATTCCGTGTCCATTATTATTAAATACGTCCACAAATCCTGGCCGAAAGAAATCAAAAGCGTTATATCCGTTCGCGTTAAGAGGCGGTGGGGGAGGAATTGTCGTTGGCCTAGTCTATAATTCGTGTCCATTATACGTGGCCCCGGGATAATACCCTCGTAAATTTCAAAAGCCCGTTTATTCGGCTCTATTTGCAATTATATAATTGCTAAGCGAAGCGGTGCAAATGTGTCGCTGCGTTATCTTCACATTTCCCGTCGTACGTATGCCGTCCTTTATACGGTCGTTTTTGGAGCAAAATCTGTGCGATCACGCGCGAACGAGCGCGTGATGATGATGAACACGCGGGTATAACCCGCGATGACGAATGGCCGCGGTTCGAGGCGAAATAAAATCGAGCGGAGAAAACAATGCGGCCGCCGGGGATTTAATGTAGGATCGCCACGGATGTTGCGGAATTTTCTATGGATTCCCGATATTCGGAGCATTTTTCGCCTCGCCTTTTTTTCCCGCGTATGAATGTCGTCGTATTTTCAGTTGTCATTTTTGATATTCGTTATGACGTTATTGTATGCTAAAAATGTTGCCTTTGCTTATTACCTTTATTTGTAAAAACAAAAGTGTCTCTGTGTACATCAAGTGGCTTGTCCCAATGGTGTGTGAGTGCATATTTCATTCTGTCGAGTTAACACAGTGATTTCAGTGGTAAATTTATGATAATGTAAGTATTAGTACAGATAGCCTTACAGAATGTGTCATTTTCGAAAGGAAAGGTCAGAAATGAAGTGGCGAGCTCACCTTTTGCCTCGAATCGATTTGATGATGAAACTAACTCCCGTGGCCAGGAAATCGAATTACTTCTACGATCGTATCGACTAAAGGTGGATGGCCACTGAGGACAGCTGCTATGTAGCCGAAGTGCGTTTCGTGGAGCTTCCAACAGTTTTGTGCTCATCGAAGTTATCTCAAAGACCAAATGGAGGAAAAAACGTCTTTGAATTTGTTTATTGTCATAAGGAATGACATCTGACATCTACCTTGATATTACAACAAAAACTCAAAATTCCCACCCATCTTTTCAATTCCATTTGATTATGTATTTTTTTTAGTAATTCCTTATGGAAACTCCTTACTCGTCACATTTGGCGTGAGCTATAGTGGGATGTGACCCACGTTATTGCTTCGACTCTGTTCTTCCGATCTTTTTGGAAAATTAGCGCTGTCGATAACGGGGTATTTTACCACCACAATTGAAATTAAACTCGAATCACTTTCCCCCTCACTCGCCTCTCTTCGAAACTTCCACCATTGCGAATTCCATGTTGCTCGATCTCGCGTCCCTTCGGGTGCGAAATCGTCCTCTCTTAGGCCACCACGGAGGATACGAGGCCAACGATTCGATTCCCTTCCGTATTAACGAACGCTTGTGACGCATAAAATCAATGAATGACCTTTGGTCGTTACGGACGCACGGAAGAGAGAGAAGGGTTATATCGGTAAAGAGCGATCTCGGTGCGAACAGGAATGAGCCGATCGTTAGCGGAACTGCTATTCTCGCTCTTTTTTCTCTCGCTCGATCGTTACTAGCGAGAGAGAGAGGAAAAAACGTGGACAAGAGAGAGAGAGAGAAAGAGAGAGGTTTGCGGACCATTCTGTCAGTGTACGTTGAAGAAGCAGCCCTTTGCACAACTGTACGCGTTCTTCTCTCCCAAAAGAGAGAGAGGGAGAAAATTCACCCCCGCAGACGACCGCCTCAACCTTCCTCCCCCCCCTCACCCCCCCCCCCCCCCGTCCCCTTGGCTCGAATCTCCTCCTCCTCCCCCCCTCTCTCTCCACCCCTACACACACACACACACACACGCTCCTTTTTCCCTCCTCCCCTCGGAAATGTCGCCCCCTCTTTCTCTCCCAAACCTCTCTTCCCCCATCCCACCTCTCTCACTCCCCTCGCGCCTCCTCCCTCCCTCCCCTCTTCTCTTTCCCCCCTTTCTGCCGCTCGCTCACCCTCAAAAATCAATACGGGAAGCCCTCGCCTTGGAGAGTCGCTACCCCCAAAACCTCACTATTCCCTACCCCTTCCCGTTTCCTTCCTCTCTCTCTCTCCCCTTCCCACTCCCTTATTCACCTCCCCCCCCTCCCTCTCTCTCCTCCCTCTTCGTTACATCCTCACTCTACGTACGGCCTCGTTCGCTCACTCTCGCCCATGCTCCTTCCTCTCTCTCTCACTCTCTCGATCTCCTCCCCTTTATCCCTCCTCTCTCTCCCTCTACCTTCCCTCTTCCTCCCTCTCTTCCTCCTCCCCTCCTCTCTCTCCCTCCCTCCCTTTTTCTGTTTCTCGTTCACTATCTCCCTCATTCTATCTCTCCTTTTCTCTCTCTCTCTCATCCATTCTCTCTCCCACTCTCTCACGCACTCTCCCCTGTATTTCTCACCCACTCTTTCTCCATCTCTATCTCTCCCCCTCTTCTATCTCCCTCTCACTTTCTCTCCTCTCTTTCTTCTTCCCTCTCTCTCTCTCCCTTCTACCCGCGTCCCACTCCACCCCTATCGTCTCTATTCTTTTGCCTATATCTCTTACATAGCCGAGGGCTGTTGTGTAGTGTTCGGTTATATCTAGGGGTCGCCACTTGAAAGCGTTTAGGCGTGGTTAATTAAGAGTCCTTATATCTTTTTTTTTTGCTATCCTAATGGTTTGGCTGTTTTCCTTTTATATTGGCCGCGCTTCGATACACCCCAATTCGGGTTGCTCGAGAACTACGTGATTTTATAGCGTGAATGATTAGGTGGCGCCTCGAAGAACGCGTTTGCGTACTTGAGGGTCCTTTAGGTCGGGACTCAAGCGAAAGGCGGCGATGTATTCTTAATACGGTTTCCCCATCGCTGTGATGTTATTTTCGGGTCGTCTTGCGGTGAAGGACTCGACTTCGTCTTGACGAAATTCTTCTTTTGGATTGATCGAATCATCTGGAATGAGGCGCATTGTCTGGGCTCGAAGTAGCGGTTAATTAGGCGAGCGTTCGTATCCAAGGGCAACGTCGCAGATGCCTCGATCTTGCTCTGAATGGATGGTTTTGTTTCGATTGGCTGAATTTTACGGAACCAAAACGGTGATTTGCCTTTTATTAGCTCTATTGAATTTTATTGTGGCATAAATTTGTTTTTTTGTACTTTTAAAATAAGAGTTCCCGAATCAAACTATAAAAGAAATCGACATTTTACTGGAGTTGTTGTCATGATTTTTTATTCACGGTGAGCCATTGTAAACAGTTTGACACAAAAAAGGTTGGCTCTATAATTAATACATGCTCACTCACATTTTATGAATAGCTACCATGAAACTTTGCTGAATTTTAAATAATTCAGTCGTATTCGTAATAAGATATCTATCCCGTTAAGCAAACGCCGTCGGTAATTAACAATGAATAGTCATTGACTGTGGCATTGAGTTAATCGATTCGTGTAACCCTTTTAATTTGATTTACGCGACTCCAGATATCAGCGAGCATTGCGGTAGATTATCGCTACAACCACTTTTAAATCTCCGAACATAATCCCAATCTAAATCTCGGTGTATTCCGCATTTACGCAAGCCTGCAGTTTTTTGCACGGCCACGTCCTAGTAGTTTATATCGATCACGACGCAATACACTCGTAATTCAAATTTAATCGCGGCGAGCGATTATCGATCCCTATCGGACCCAAGTGGACCTTGATAAGGCCAATCACATTCTTTCGAAAGCGGAGAAAAATTGAGCCGGAGAACAATTTGCGCAGGAGCGGTCGGACCTTTTTTATCCCCGGGAAAAAAGAGGTCCAGACGCTGGCACATGGGACTTCTCCCAAATAAACTCGAGTTCCCTTTCCGTGACCGGGAAATCATAAGTCCCTGCGCGCCATGTTTCCCACCGCCGTCCTCCCCCTCTCCCCCCTCCACCTCTTCCCCCTCCCCCTCGAGGCCTCCACACGCCCCCTCTCTCTCTCGCCCTTGCACTCCTCCCCCCTTCACTCTCTCACCCCTCTCTCTTTTCCCTTCTCTCCCCCAAATTCCTAGCAGCAGCGACGGGAGCAGCAAAGCCTGTGCTCCCCTTTCATCCTCAGATTCTCATCTTCCCTCTTCCCTCCCTCCCTCTCTCCTTAAACCTCCAAAAACTCCCCCTCTTCCCCTATATCCTTCCGATCCTTCCCCGTAGCTCCTACACACACACACACACGCACACTCGCGCCATCCCTCCCACCCTCTCTTCCCATTTCGCCCTATTCCTCTCCCAGTCTTTTTACCCCTCTCTCTCCCTCTCCCTTCATCTCTCTCTCTATAGCCATCACGCCATCCCCCGCCGAGATTAAAAGTATGATTTATATGAGTCCGTGGAGGGATGAGGGAAAATGGGGAGTTTGGGTGGTCCAGGAGAGAGAAAGGAGTGAGGGTTAAGTTGCTGCCGAGAGGAGAGAGAAAGGGAGAGGATCTCGAAATGAGATGGAAGAGAGGCGTCGGAGAACGCGGAGGAAGGTGGTAGAGATGAAAATCTTGGGGTGGGCCGGCGTGATGGACCTTTTTAAATTTTCGGAGCTTCCGTAAGATTTTCGCTCGGTATAAGGTGAAGGTTGGAGGGAAATTTCATTTCGCGTTGTTTTTGTTTTTTTTTTCCCTCCTCATATCGACGCCTTGAATTAGTCGAGGGTTTTGCGAGCTTCTAACCTCGAATATTGCGGAGTTGCGAGGTTTTAGCGATGTGCCCATCAGAAAAAGGTACCTTGTTCGGCATCATCTTCGCAGCTTGAATTCAAGGCGATAGCTGATTTAATGCTCGCAAACTGGTTTTTTAAATGTTGAGGAATGTAAATTACTTGGAAAGATAATTCGTCTTTTTGTGGTTAATAAAGACAATTCCACAAAACGAATAGGTCTTTTGTGCTCCAAAGTAGCTTACTTTCACGGAAATAAATTTTATTATCCTGAAAACCACCAAACAATATTTTAATGTTTTGAATGAGACCGATTTATTGTAGATATTGACTATCCGACTTCGAGACCTTTTTAATAGCTTATTTCCCGTAAAATTTTACGATCAGTCCTGGTTGAACCATGGAACCAGGGGCGGTTCGAGGAATTTTGACGCCCCGGGCGAGATAGCACTCCAGCACCTCATCCGTAAATGCTTGTTGAGATATTTTCGAAGTGCATGTTAATTTATTCATCGCTGTGCAAAAATTATTGATAATGAAAAAAGAAAAGGGTTTACATCAAGATTATAGCCTGTTCTGCGATATAAATTGGTATCCGATATTTATTCACTTGCTAGTAATGCATACATATATGATCGATATAGCGCCCCTAAGACTTTGGCGCCCCGGGCAGCCGCCCTGCTCGCCCATGCCTCGGGCCGCCCCTGCATGGAACTACATATAAACGTCATGAAAGTAGTCGTTGGTTGTTGAATAAGGTAGAGGACAGCTAAAAGTTTGAACTATCTGCATCTTTCTGTCATCGATCTCAAAAGAAGCTTAGACGTAAGATTTTTTTCCTCCCTCTCAAATGTGTTTTGCTTTCTTGGCTTTGTCTCCTTCTGCCTCTCTCTCTTCTTAACAATCGTCTCCCCCTCCATCTCGCGAGATAATGGTTCGTGTAGGAAGTAATTTATTTAATATTCATTGGCTGAGGAGGGCGGGGAAGACGCAGTTCCATGTTTGCTCACCGTTCCGCCAGAGGGTGTTGAAGGTCCTCGCGCGGAAAAGATGGCGTGGCGATGACAGGATGACTTAATTGGAAGAGAACAACGGCGAAGGAGGAGATGCGCGACTGAAAATGGATTTGACGAGGTTTTGATCGAAAAATTTTACCCGTGACTTTTGGGTGTCATATTATATCCTTACAGAAGAGGAAGTGACGCAAAGTCGCGAAGAAGCGGTTTTGAGTTTTTTTTCCCTTCCTATAATGAGAACCCATTAACTAAACAGCCTTTACTCTCCTATAATGGGTTTAATATAATTTTATGATGGATAAGGGTCCGTCATTTATGATGTCTTTGAATAATCATTGGGTGAATTTATGTCCTAAGAAGAAAAAATATATAGCCTCTTAAACAGATTATTGCTGCCATCTGTGATGGAAGTCCTTTTTTTGGATGTGTTAACGCCGTAGTCGTCGATAAAATATGGAGAGGGAATTATATCTGAGGTGCAGTAACATTTAGATTTCTTTCCTCTGAAAATTAAAATAAACTTTCTTCCTTGGAAGGTGAAATTAACTTATGAGACGTGTCACTTTGGAACGATTTGAGTTTTATTTGTCATACGCATTTCCTCCCTAGTATCCATTCTTAAGAGGTGTACGATCGTTCGTCCGACAATCTCACAATTCGCTGCGAATTATTACCTTTGGTTTTAAACTGCAATGCTACTAATTTCATTCGAGGTACGTCTGAAGAAGGCAAAGAAACAAGTTATCGCTTATTTACCGAGATGCTATAGCTGTTGAAAAAGAATGCTTGAGAGTTTATTTTATTTGATCAGGGATTAGGTAGAAGGTGGTAGTCGGAAATTTTCCGGAAAAGCGCTACCAAGTGACGCATGCAATAAAAATCTCTCTTAAGCCTTGGTGAACATGTGACGTTTTCTATACGGTGTTGCGAGGGAAAGTTTAAGTGAAGTTCTAAAGGTTGAACACCTCAAGTCTTAACAGGAAACTTTTCCTTCATCATATGTCTTCAGTTCCAACTCTTCCCGTCTCTCGCTGTCATCGCCTCCTGTTTTCCCTAAACAGCCTCCAGGATGAGTTCGAATACGACACGCGCTTAATTATTTAATCACGTTAATGGCAAGACTTGCTCTTCGCAGTGAAAGTGGAGGGAGTCATAGATAGCCGTGTAAGCGTTAAAAAAAAGTAACTCATCCTCAGCTTTCCGAGACTTTCCTGGTAATTTGCGGTGATATTTCTTTCCTTGATTTTGCTTCGTTGTTACGTCGTTAATAATTCTCGCATCCAGGCGTCCATTTGCGACGCCTCGAAAGAGTGAATGAAAATAGCCGTAATAACTGGAAGGCTATCACCGGCAAGCAATTTACGCTCATCGATTCCACCAATCCGCGTAAACGACGGAAAACCACACCTGCGACGCAAAAAGTTTTATCGAGAGGCATAACATTAAAAAGCGTGATTTTATTTATGCGTCTTAATTTATTCGGTGCTGGGTTTTATTCTGCATCTCTCCGGATGTAAGTCGATAAAGAGATACTTCAAAGCTTGAATCAGCAATCGCGTTAACACGTTCCCTTTTAAATTTTGCGGTCGAGTACTTTTTTTTTACACCGGAAGTTCGAGAACGAGAAACCCGCGTATGAATTATCGAAACGTTAATTTTCTCCTCCATGGTGGGAATTTTATGTTCAGTGGGACTATGTGGTTGATGGAGGACGGGAAGGGTAAGGTGCATTCGCCCTGTCCTCCTCCCCTCTCTTACTGAGAGCTGTAGAGGTAGGTGAGGGAAGGGTTGGACGGGAAGGGGGGGGGAGGGGGAGGGGGCGGAGTACGGAGAAGGAAAGGAGTGTTCGGAGAGGGGGAAGTTCCCTTCGGTCGTTTTAACTTTTACCGCTCGTAAGTGCGCGTCCTCTCAATCTTTCATAAGGCGACCCTTAGTTAAGAATATGCCACCGAACCTCTCGCTCCGGAATCACTCTGCAGATGTCGCCACAAATCACCCTCACCCCCTTCTCTTGACGCCGGCGTCTCTCTCTCTCCCCCTCTCCTTCGCCCTCGTCTCCTCCCCTTCACCTCTCCCCCCACTTCCCTCTCGCGTCTGAACCCTCTCTTCCTCTTGCGAATTCAATAAAGGGGGAGGGACGTTCGAATCAGCCCTTCCCGCCCTCTCTCGTTCTCTGTCTTTCCCGTGGCCCTCGCTCCATCTTTACTGCTTTTTCCCCTCCCCTTCCCTCCTTTCTCTCCATCACGTCCGAGGACACGCCGATCCTCGCCCGATGGCCGTTTTCGAAGTGTTCGGACTTCTTTTATGACACGTCTCTCCAGTCTCCTCCCTCGAAATACGCGCAGGAGTCGCAGATATGTCAAATCCCTCGCGTGCCCTCTCCCTCTGCCCCCCTCTCCCTCTGCCCCCCTCCCCCTCCCACATTCTCTCCCATTCTCCATTTTCCGGCCTTTGGTAGAAGGGTGGTTAGAGCCGAATACTAACGTCGCGGGTTCGAATCCCATCGAGGGATGGGTTGTATCTAAGAGTGGACTGTATTGTCTAAGTATCGCCCTTGAAAATAAAGTCAAATTATTATAGTATCATTTCTATATCTTGTCTACCTCCATATTTTTCTCATCTTCCTTTTCTTTCTTTCTTCGACTATCTCCTCTCTCATTCTCTCTTCTCACCCTTTCGTCATGACTCATCTACGCAGTGACTCCTTTCTTTTCCTCCCACCCTCTACTCTCCCACTTTTTCTCGCAGTGTGAACGTTTATAGAGCAAAAGGAGGAGAAAGGGAGTTTAAGAGCGCGAGGCGATCTCTTTACGATCCCCGGATGAGTGGTGTCGAAAGTATATGGACACCCGAAAGGCGCGTGTGATTTTTTTTTTTATTATTTTGCGAAGGCGGAGGGAGAGGCGGCCGTGGAGGGGATGTCTATTAACGAAGGAAGTGTCCCCGGAAGAAATAATAAAAGCGATGAGTAAAAACGACTAGGGTGCGTGGTATCAAATCCGAAGAGGGCGTGGGGTAGGGGAGGAAAGGGAAAGATCCTGCGACCTAAGACGTTAAACGCGTCGCCCTTCTCCTAACGTTTTAAACGGGTTACGCATTAAACACGAAATTTTCGCCGAAGCCTTTTTTTATATATATCTCTGAGCCATTTCCTAACGTAACGATTTAATATTTTCCCCTGGAGAAGAATAAGAAAAATAATGGGTTCTTAACCTGTTAAGTTTATCCTTTATGATTTAGCCGTAAGTGAACGTCCCGCGAACGCTGTACGAGAAGAATTTCCACCGCCTTTTCATTATATATCCTGCGTCGGTGTGGCATAGCTTAGCCCTGTAGCCATAAAACCATTGAGTGAACCAAATGATCGTTTCGCCCACAAAGTAATGGTCTTCGGAGGAAATTCGCCGATCTTTCATTCCAGTAGGCATGAATGCGCATATGGCTAGCCCAACGGTTTTATGGCAGTGCGAGTTACCACTTTATTCCATACAATCTTTAAGCTGTGACTGTTAATTAATTTTCGAATGCCTCGGCCGGAAAGTCCGATGAAAATGTTTACGAGACACGCGAGTTTTACCGCGTTGCTCATCCCCTGCTCTCGCCATCTTTCAAATCTTAGCCGTAATAGTCTCTAAAAATATAGAGATGGCACGCAAAAAAAAAATCGCAAGTTAAAAAAATTATTATTTGGTCCGATAGTTTCGCCTATGGCCGCATGGAAATCCCATCCAATTCCCCAGAAAATAACACTTGAGGCAAACACCCCGTGACGAGACTCGCAAATGTTCGCCCCCCTCCCCCCCCCCCCCCCCCCCTCGTATAAGCTCGCTCAGATTTCTGAAATAATCGGACTCTTTAGCTTATTTCCGGACGCATTCAACAGCGTGTGGGATGAGAGAGAGAAAAAGAGTGCGAGGCATTAACGACGATGAACAGTTATTTTATTCCACTGGAAAGAAGCGACCGAGGAAGCGAAAGATGTCTTAGAGATCCTCTTTGATTCCGCTGCTGGAAGGGAGGAGAAGGAGAGGGAAGGAGTGGGAGATAGAGAGAGGGAGGGAGAGAGAGAGAGAAGGTGGGTCAGCGGCATAAAATGAGAGCTCGGGACATCAGGAAGTCAAGAGGGTGTGTCAGTGGGAGAGTGAGTGTGTGGTAAGGGTTTTTACGGGTCGGGTTTTAGGGAGTGCTATGGGGTACTTGGGAGAGGAGGAGGCGTAGGATGTGCGAAGGGGCGGAAGGGGTGGGGGCAGGAACGTGAAGATGGAAGGGGATGAAAATTTCAGGGGCAGGGTCGTGCATTCAGTCTTTTACGAGCGAGTAAAAATCTATCCCTTCCCACTTGTGAAGCATCCTCGCAACCTCCCACCGCCCCTCTCTTTTTTTCGGTCTCCAAGACTTTTGACGGCTACCGTGTCGTACTCACTTCTTCCTTTTCCTCTCTCTCTCTCTCTCTCCTTTCTCTTCTCTCTCTCTCTCTCGTACCTCATCTGTCTTCCATCACACGACACGTACTGGTCCTTCGTATGTGTCTTGCGTTCCTTCCTCATTCTTATAGTTTTTAGGGTGTGTCCTTACTCGTCTCTCCCACCACCTCTCGCCGTCGCGTTGTTCCCTTATCAAAGCGTGCTCCGTCCTCCAGAAAAAATGCTATATTGCCCATCGTTTTATTCGCTCTTTCTGTTTTACGCGTATTTGCTTGTTTTTCTACGTATCTTGTTCGGTTTTCCTTTTTCGTTTCGTTCGACTCTATTCGTCGCTCACTTACTTAAGTAATGCGATATTTGAGTTGCAGATTTAGGTATGTCCCTTGCGCGATATGTCGGAATAGTGCCGTCGCTGGTTACGTTTTATAATGAGTTTTGTAATGTTTTATAATGAGTTTTTTTTTTCTAAATCCGTGATTTTTGTCGGCGCGAATAAAATTAACGCTTGCATCAAATTTTGAGGGAAAATTTTCTTATAATAATATGCAACCCTTTGCCACGGTTTGTGAAGTACACGACTTTCTAAGTATTTCGAAAAGATCGGATATTTTTTATTACATTCGGGAATTTTTATTCAGATTTTTTATCGTATCCATCGGATTCAACTTCGCCCTTTGAAAATCAGTCTGCGGAAAGGACAGCCATGACGGGCGGTTATGAGCGAATTCGACCGGGGAATAAATGAGCGAACTGCCCTTTTCCCGGGCGAAGACGACTTCCGCATTTCTGTCGCGATAGAGAGAGAGAGAGCTCCCGTGTTACCTTAGCGGTCCGATCAGTAAAGGTGGAGAAAAATTGGAAGAAAAGAAGGAATAAAAAAGGCCGAGGGGGAGGGGGGAGTTTATTTATTGGACTAGAGAGAAAAGCAGAGAGAGAGAGAAAAAGACATTGGCGAGGTGGAAGAATAAATAGAGTAAAAAGAAATGGAAGAAAAGAGAGAGATAATCAGAAAAGAGAGATGGAGGTGGAAAGAAGAAAATATAAACTAAGCAGGGAAAAGAATAAATGGGAGAACGGATGACAGATGAGGGAAGGAATGGTCAAGTGGAGGAAGATGAGAGAAGGGCAGAATAGGAAAAGGTGGTTGATGGATAAAGAAAGGGAAATGGAACTGTAGAGGTAAGGGAAGATGTAATAGAGAGAGAGGTACACATAGGAAGAGGAAGGGAGAGAACGAAAGAAGATGGCAGCACGGGTCACTGGCATGGTTGCCTGTAGTGTGTGTGTGTGTGTGTGGGAAGGATATCCCGCCATTCGTTGTACAAATGGCGCGAAAGTGAAGTGTTTCTGCGGCGCAGGAATGGGAGGAGAGATAAAGAGAGGAGGGAAAGGGAGCGAGATCGAACGAAACGGAAGGACGTAAAGGAAAAGGGAGAAGAGAGAGAAGAGGAGAATGCGGGTCACGTGCGTGAAGGAGCAGCAAAAAGGAAAAGGCGGCACCCGAAATGGGAGATCGCGAATCATAAAGGGGTGCGAAAAAGCGCGTGTTTGCATTTTTAACCTATTTCGCGAAAGTAAACAGTCTTCGCTGCCGACATGGGTTGTTGAATTCATGCGCCCAAAATAGTTCCAGCTAACATTTGGCGTCGAAGCATGTGGTTCAGGAATTCTCTTCGGTTTTTTTTGTAGTAATGTTACGAAAGATGAAGTTTATTCGAGTTTTGAATATTTTAAAAGGTGTTAGAATTTTGCGTATTTCTTTAAGTGATGCGTAACATGTGTATGGCTATAATTTTATTTACAACAAGAGCATTTCAACTGTTAATAAGATAACATCAGCGTCGATTCTCTGTCGCTTTTGATATTTTCCCCGCACTTGCAAATGCTCATTTTTAAACAGCTACCAGGTGAAACTCGGCGAAGTTAAGTGCCATTTGTCTCGCGTTAAGCCTGGTAGTTTTGTTAGAGACCATTACATACTATTTTACGAGCAGTATTCTTTGAATATATGACCATATATCAATGAAATTGCCCAACCTGTTCATACACATAAACCAGAGTTCTTGACCGCCGCTCGCTTTAATATTTCATGCATCCCGCTCTACAGGAAAAGGCATATGCGGTCGATGGTTATATTTTTCAGCGGACGCGTCCGTTCCTTTCCGCGTGGTCAAGTGGGCAATAAGAAGGCGTTCGAGATGGAGGCGCCCTCCGACGTAAAAGACTTTCTCACCGCTCTTCCCTACCTCCCTCTATATCTTTCTCCTTCCGTGAACACTCTATTCCGTCCGAATTTCTCTCGCTCCGCCGAATCTTCCTCTCCCTTCATATCTCCTTCGCACACTCCACTCTTCTTTCCCTCTCCCATCCCCCCTCTCCCCTCCCCTCCTCTCCCTCCTCTCGCTGGCTCTGCTTACAAACTGTATTTTTTTACTCTTAGTCTCCCACACACACCCCATTTCACATTCCTTTTTCTCGTTCATCCCTCGTTTACTCGTGGGTATCTCGAAAAATGTGCATTTATTTCCCAATTTCTTGTCATATTTCCGTGGACATTATTCTTCACGAGGAGGCGCCCTTCGTAACAGAATTCATGCATTTTAAAGTTATGTTTCCAATGTAATTATTGATATTATTTTCAATCTATAATTCGACAGTTTCGGGATCCAAGCACGAAATTCGATCTCTTGGAATTTCTAAACGCTGGCCATTCTTTGTTCCCTAAGGTGGGAATAATCGGATCCCATACTAAGTTCCTTTCTCTTCATCCTAGTATTTTAACGGCACGGATTCTGGTGATACGTTTATTTAGGAATCCTTAAATTCTTGTTTTTTCGTCGTTACGCCTAAAATTTATCACCCTTGTAATTCCTGAGTGTGTATGATCGAGCTTACCTAACGATTGGAATCTAATATCCGTCAAACGTGTGGGAAAATCAGGTCCGCATTTAGTCTACACATCAGCCGTTCGCAGTGGCATTTCACCGATCGTTGAAAAATTATCGGGAAATGAAGATATTCGAAATAAATCTTATCTACTACATTCTTCGCCAGGTTTCGTCGCTGGTTTATCGTTCGTAATGCGTCCCGAAGTGCTCCCCTTTTGTTCGCTCTTAACAAACAAAGAAGTGTCGAGCGCGTCGTGGAGTACACGCTAACAAACGACTCAAAATAGTCGTCTGAAAAATAATAATATCTCTCTGCATCCAGGACGAAATAAAGGAAAGGAAAAGAGTCGGATTAAAGAGAAGAACGATGTCGCTCAAGAGTTCCGCATTCATTCCTCGCACTCTCCTAATTTCGAAGAGGTGCCCAACCCTTCAATTAGTGAGCCCCGAAGCGAGAAGGGTGAGGGTGTTTAAATGGGAAACTCCTCTCCTCCGGGGATGACGAGCGAGTGTGTTTCTTCTTACCCTGTCGCCATTAGCATAGCCCGTCCATAGATAGTCGCTTCTCTACGAGTTGAGGGGGGGAGGGGGGAGGAGGGAGGGAGGGCAGGGGGAGGAATTGAAGAGGGGACGGAGTTTGGAGGTGGTTGAGGGTGCCGTACGTGATGAGTTGGAGCCGTGGAATTCGCGCTATGCGTCCTTTTTAATGGGAGAGGCGGTCCCGGGGAAAGGGGTGTTGGCAGGGGAGGGTGCGTGAAGGGGGAGAGAGGGGAGGGAGGCGGGGCAGGAGATGTCCCCGTGCGTTCCATCGGTTTAATTTCCGAGGCGGCTGAGGAGGATGATGGGCCCGTAATTAAAGGGAAGGAGAGAGGGGTGGCGAAAGGATGCAGGGAGCGGCGAGAGAGAGAGAGGGCTTTGAGGTCCTAATATCATTTTCCCTTTAGAGACAGAGCCCTCACTCCGTGCCTCCCTAGGCGCGGACCGCTGTGTCTTTCGGCGGCTCTTAAAACGCGCGGTTCGCTCGAAATTCTGCCCAAGGAAACGACGTGCTCGCATCTGGTCTTCATCATCCGTCGACTCGGAGCGGGTCTCGGTAGTCGTCGTCGGCGTTGGCGTTAGGAGGAAGGTATTGTGCGTGGATTAATGCGAGACATATGAGAGCGGGTAAATACGTGCACGCGCGCATACGTGGATTTTTAAGGCATTCGCTTGATGTTGGAGTCGAAACCCTTCTCCTAAATGCCTCCTGCGTTCGCGCGCGACTAATAGTAGGAGAGTTTGATGTTCTTTAGCAATTAAATTAAAAAGTGTTTGTTCGGCTAACTCGAACGAAACTCTATGGTGGAGAATGCAATATCAGTATCCTGGATTAATAGTAATGATAATTTCATTATCCGTGTAGTCTTGGATGTATGAATTACGTCTCACCATCAGCCAAATTAAGAAGCGCTACGTGTTGATTTATTTGAAATGTTTCCGTAATGTGTTCGTAAAAATGTAAATTTTTAATTATGATGCATTTTAAATCTCCTGATCTTTTTTTTCTCGTTAGTTGTATCCAGTAAAAATTAGTATCGAAAATCATTCCCGATGGACATAGGAAAACGGAAAATTTTTCTTTACCCTTTTATTCCCCAATTACCGATTCCTGCTTCCTTTATATGCCGACATGGGTTAATAAACAGATTCGGCTCAAACCCTTGTTATTCTTTTAATTTTCACCCATTCTCAACCCACTTTTGCGTTACGTAATCGAACGATATTTTCTGTTTTAAATTCGCATCATAAATGGCCGCGAGGGAGACAAAGAAATCCGGCCGTGCTTACCCTCGGCCTATCTGATTTGTCGCCACCGTTCGTTGAAGCGTTAATTTCTTTCTAGCTCGTTTTCGAGGGAAGTATTTTTCTCCCACCTTAATGCGCCCGAGCGTTAGCCTTTCTTCGGGAGTTCGGAGATTATTTAAGGGGCGATATTTCAGTCGCCCTTAATTCCTCATTCCTTTGCGTCCCGCGTATCTGTCCCCTTTCCTCTTCCTCTCTCTCACTCTCAACCTTTCCGCCACTTCTCAGTAATGGCTCCGTCTTCCCTAACGCCCTCCTCTTCATCTCTCTCCTAGGACACCGTCCTCCGACTGAATAAACCTCCCTCCTCCCCCTCCTCCTCTCGATTGGGCGGTCTCCTTACTCTCCCCTCGCTCTGATGTCTTTTCCCCCTACAATTCCTTTTCTTGCAAGTCATTAGCGGGCCGTTCAGTTCGAGTAATTCTTCCGCCTCTTCTTTATATCCTCCTGCCCCTCCCCTCCCCCCCACCTCCCCCATGACGTCCTCACCTCATCGCCAGCCACGCCCCTCTCACCCCGCGCCCTTCTCTCCTGACCTCTGCTTTCTCCCTATTCAGCATCCCATCTCCTTCCCCATCTCCCCTCCCCGAGGATCTTAGTTTGATCCTTCACCCAAGTCCTATTTTTCAGACCATGATAAAAAGGAACCCTCAATTTCCGGGATTAATGCGTAGTTGAGACAGATGTGGTAATAGCTATTACTCTGTACACACACACCTATGAACGATGAAATCTTTATGGGGGATAAAATGGACAAACTTGTGTAAAGCACTATAGAGAAACATTCGTAAAGCTCTCTCATTTCAAGGAAACTATCGTGTCGCAGTATTTATTTATTGTCGGTAACGATATATTAGGACTAAACTTATTTGTTGAAAGTTATGTTTTATGTAATTCTTCGAGGGAAAGTAGGGTAGATTTGGCAACAAACGTAGTTGGGTTACTATTTTAATTAAAAGGTAAACAAAATATTTTGGACAAGGTGAACTCAGAACGCCATCGTAAGTTTCTGCGGTCGATGGTCTTTTAAAAAATTCAAATATTTTACGAATCATCGTAAAGCAGAGTATAAATGGCCAACCATTTCCAACTTCCATTTTAGTCTTTTAAATAATGACAACATCTTGAACATAATCCCAGATAGTATATCTTGGTGTTGAATTATTTTTTTAAATTGGATGACATTCAGAAAACCTTTTTTCGGTTAAATTATATCAGTAGGATATTGTTACTAGTCCTCTTTCATCAGATTTTCCTCGGTCTAATGCTATCGAATCGCATTCTCGCCTCAATTCAAATGTGACACTCCGTATTATAATATAGATGAGGTGGAATCACTGATGCGATTAAGATACACCGCCTCGAACGAGTGGCATCCTTTTAAACGAAATTGAACGTGCCAGCATCTGAACGCCGAATTTTATTTTATTTTTCGAGCCAACCTTTCCATCAGCTCGCCATTTTTGTTTTATTTATTTCTTTTTTTTTTAATCTCTCGGCCATGCCTCGGTCGAATTTCATTGGATCCGGATTTCTTCGAAACATCAACTGCAAAATTGCCCCGGCGCATTCCGACGCTATAAATATTCCAACGGCGGATGTTATTGCGTCCACCTCCTCTCTCTCTCTCTCTCACCTTTTCTCTCCACGTCCTCTCTCTTTGTTGCCATTTCCAATTCCCCCTCCTCAGCCTCTCCGCACCCTTTGCCCTCCTCTCCCCCTACTTCTCCCTCCCCCCACCCCCACCATCACCACTCCACCCTTTTAGGGAAAGCAATCGGCCTTACCTCCTTCGCGTCCAGAATACCGAATAAGAGAGGCCGTTTCCCCCAATTTCCTTTCCAAACTTCCTTTCTCATCCTCCCACCTTCTCCATTCCCAACGCTCCCTTTCCTTCTCTTTCATCCACCCTCACCCGTCTCTCTCGTCCATTAGTTCTCCTCTGCTTCTCTCTCTCTCCCTCTCTCTCTCTCTCTCCCTCTCTCTCTCTCCCTCTCTCTCTCCCTCTCTCTCTCCCTCTCTCTCTCCCTCTCTCTCTCCCTCTCTCTCCCTCTCTCTCCCTCTCTCTCTCTCCCTCTTTCTCTCTCCCTCTTTCTCTCTCCCTCTCTCTCTCTCCCCCTCTCTCTCTCCCTCTCTCTCTCTCTCCCCCTCTCTCTCTCTCCCTCTCTCTCTCTCCCTCTCTCTCTCTCTCCAATTCCTCGATTCCTTTTGCGTTCTTTTCTCCAGTTCCTTCGCCGTTACGTAGTGTCGTTCCTTAGCGATTGGTGGCATCCATCTCTAAACGTAATCCTCTCTCTCCCCTCACACTCCTCTTCCTCTCTCAATCTTTCTTCTCCTCTCCCCCCTTTCCTCTTTCCTTTTTATTTGCCTCTATTTGCCCTCTCTTTCTTTCCCCATCAGTCCCCTCAAATTCGCGCCCTTATTTCGCGTTCTTCCTGGAATTTTCTTAATAACACGGATCTGCTTGCGAAATTCGCAATATACGACGGAACCCTTCCTTTTAAGTCGATCTTCTGACATTTCATAAGAGAAGCAAGCGTTCGTTTTCAAGGGCCCCGACCTGATTTCTTTTAATGACGTAAATGCCGTTTTAATAAAAGTTAATTTTCTCCGGTATTTAATTTTCCGCTCCAGAAAAAAAAGCTAATTAGGTTCTTTTAATGAATACTTAAGACGGAGACGTGAATCTTTCCTCGAATTTTATTTTTCGCGTATGCCTCGCTTTCAGATTATAATACAGAGATATAACTAACTTTATTTTTTTTTTGCCTTCCGACGCTACAAGCAATTCGCTCTCGAGAATGTATGATTATTTGGATCTTTTATCTGTGTTAATATGTCTGAGGGCAAAGTTGGGGAACCCTTTCGAGATCAGGTACCACGGCGGAAAAAATTACGGGAAAAAATGTTCACATGCCGAGTAAGTTCAATTATTGGCGTTGCTGCTGTTTGTGTATCGTGTTCTAATGAATAGGTATTAGGGCTGAAAAACCTGGATGTGAAAACGAAACTTCTGTGTGGGGAACCGCCCACGACCATTGTCTCTGAACCGAATATACAGTAAAGAAGAATTTTACATTCTAATGTTATAGATTCCTTTTACGTTTGACTCAACTTTCTGCGTACTCATCCTACCTAAAAGATAAGCTCTCTTTGATCTCGGCGGTAAGACGGGAAGAGAGTAAGGTCCTTAAAAGGAAGGATTAACAATCTCGCCTCTCTTTCTCTAGGCCAGGGTTTCTCAAACTTTATTGGCCACGTACCCCTCTAGAACTCAATCAATCAATCGTAGTACTCCTTTATAAATAATACTAGTATTACACAAAATAGACGTACTTAAAAACGAGCGAGTTTACATATAATAAATAACACTCATTGAGATGAATGTGGCTGTTTTCCAAGGCATAAATGATCATTTGTTTACTCGATTGAAGAAAGTCTCGACCGTAAGTCAGGTTCGACATGCACGTTGTTGAGAAAGAAATTAACGTTTTTATTGCTGTTTTAGCCACTTCCCCATACTCTTTCGATAATTTTGCTCAGAAAGCAATCAAAGATGCCTTCGAGGATTTAATTTTCAAGTTATCCTCAGTAGAAATATCCACGAGGCTTTTTGTTCTTTTCCTGTTACATGTGGATACATAAAATGGATTGCGTCCGTTTCTGGAAAATATCCTCGAATTTTTTCCGTGAGCTCTTCCAAATGTTCCTTTCTATATGACAAATCCAAACAGAGGAATAGAAACTTGTACGTATTTCAGATTCGCCAGTTTGGTTACACCTGGTTTTATGACTTAATCCGTAACACGTCTTGTCCCTTGGTCAACGGAAGCCAACAAAGTACTTAAGCCGACGTCATCAGTGATAAGGCTGCAGTTTACTGTTATGTATGCATTCAGTGTTTTTAGAGACAGAATACACTGTATTGTTTATGTGCACACAGTGAATAAATTTGTTGTAAAACGTATTCTATAATAACATCACAGTGAAAGAAGCTGTCCAGTGTCATAATATCTGTCATTACATAAATTTTCTCAAGTGCCCCCTAGCGCCTTTAAAAGTACCCCCAGGGGTACGCGCACCCCACTTTGGGAAACCCTGCTCTAGGACAGCTAGAAAAAATAGAGAGGTGGTTTGTGGTGTGCTCAAATTAGATTATCCTGTTTTTCGACTTCGAAGCATTGCGTAATCAATTGAGCGAATTCTTGATTGTCAACCTGACGTTTGCCCATATTTATTAATGCAGCGCCATTTCGGGTGTATCATTATTGCAAATCAATTAATTTCTGAATTTTTTTCTTTTCTACGAATCGAACAGAGCAGTTATCAAGTTTCTAGACTTATCTGTCATTAGATTATCCCAATGTTCGATATTTCTCGGGATTAAAAGTTTGTGTAAATCGATGTTTTTCATGGAATAACGAACACCAAACATGCTTATTTATTTTTTATGCGTTATCTTATTATTTTCGGAAAATGACGATTAATGCTAGATAATATTTCTTTAATAATTTCTTGCATGTCTTGCCTACGATTCATACGGTCTTATTGCCGTCATCAACATCACCAGAACGGCTTTAGACCTTATGACCCCCGTTGCGGTTTCATCCAGCGTTAAAACTGCTAACCAAAAATCTTCTGCTCTTTGGCTGATACTCAGAACATCATCTTCGACGATCTGACACCACCCATCCACTCGTCATGTTCTCTCTTATTGGTTTTGTATCTCTTCAGATTATCCGCAATTAGTTCCACTTATCATTTCCCTCAAAATTATCCTCATTTTTTCCTAGTGAAACATATCCATTCAAAAACTAAATTTTTTTACACTCGTCATACGACCATACCATACTTACCCGAAACCTTGACCTTGCGTTGGGAATCATACATGCTATCGACTCCTCTACCAAGCTCGAAATTTCAGTACTTGTAATTTTGACTTTCTGCAGTCTTTCAAAGACCAAATTTTATTCATTGACTTCGTCCTTCCTATAAATGTACATAGAAGCTTGCTTTTTCAAGAATGACTCAAACTTGTCGTGCCGCTTCAATTCCTCCATCTAACAGAAGTTTGGCCCTATCTGCAAGAAAGCGCGTTCCAGTTTCCTAGTCTAACTCTTGAAAGAATTTAATAAGTATGGTCTGTTGTAGAATGACATTTACATGAGACGATGCTTTTCTACGCTCAAGTTTTAAAGTGGTTCTGTTTCAACTCATTCCTTCGAACGTAACAAGTCTTCATCCTCTCTCGTACTGAATCCGGCGTGAGCGGAAACGCGCCAAGTTTTATTCTATGTGAATGGAGCGGATGCGATCCCGAAAACACTTTTACATATAAAGGGAAATCTCATTTCCACGGATGCAAGCTAGTCGGATGAGTTGTAATTTTCGTTGAAAGGCGCCGTCACTCAATAATGCAGGCGGATGCTATAACCGGGGAGTTGAAATGAGAATTCGATTTGTTCGCTTCTAAGAACATAATCCACCTTCCTCGTCGAAAACATTGGCCTTTCAACCATAACCAACCCAACCCATCGGAATATCGCTCTTCTTTTGTTTGGCGCACTTTCCTCGTGATTACCTAATAACTTACCCTGTGGGGTTGACGGTATGGAGGGCCTCCCATTTTTAAGACCCTGCCTGCCCCCTTTTTATTCAACTCTACCTCTCTCTCTCTCTCACACACACACAAACACTTACACTTTAACGCAGTCTCCAATCCACTCTTTTTCACTCTCTGCCGGCAGTATTGTTTAGCAGTTTTGCATCGTCATTTAAGAGCGGCACTCCCTTTGAAGTTCTTTTTTTGTACTTCCGGTGGTCACGTATCCAAGCCTTTATTCTGGGCGGAATGCACTTTTTTCGGTGGTTTACCGGATCCGCTTCCGGCGTTAACGGAGACACTTGGATGCGCTAAAAAAAAGTGGACTATAAATGACGTTGCATATTCCCAAATTTTTACTCTGGTTAATAGTCTTTTAAAATCATAATGTGATATAAGAACTAGGTACTTATAAATTATTGAATTTAGTGATTGAAATTCAGAGAATTTCGTAAAATTATGAAATAACATATACAAATCAAATATCAAATGTTTAAGAAAAAACTTTTGTTGATTATAAAAAGTAAGAAAAATATACACATTTTTAGAATAAATGTTTAGAAAACCCTAATAAGCTGAATATCGCAAAGAACTTGTAATGAATGCAGTGGTTTGTAACTTTTCGGTCATTCGACTTTTAAAAGGCCATCTTTGATATTCACCCAAATTTATTATATTTTACGCTTCAGAACGCAATAAATAAATGAATGTCTCTTTTATGTTTAAAAAGCTTGCAAAGAACACGATAAACACTTCGACGATTCAAAGAATTGTCAAACTCGTCTCATGACTAAGATTAAACTGATGAGTAAGAATCCTCCAAAGGCCATAAAATGGTTTTTATGGCTTTTTGAGAGTTCTGATTCATCAGTTTATTCTAACGACTGCTAATCCGTCCTAGTAATGGCTGTCGCTCCTTTTTCTCACTTAATATCGTTCCAGTATTTTCTCGAGTCAACCAGAGGTGCGTGTCCTGTTTTCATTTCCCCATTCTTCATCTGAGGTTGTATTTCCTTTTTTCTCATTCGTCGTTTTTTCCCCATTTCTCGGTATTTTTCAGTGTCGCATTAATCCTTCTCTCCGTCCCCCACGCTGTCTCATGTTCTCCCTCTTAACAATCTTTCTTCGCTTTCTCGTGTCTTCTTTTTGGAGTCGTCGACTTTTCCCCACTTTTCATTTTTTTCTCGATGATCATGAAAGCTCTTGTCTTCATGAACCGTTCGGTTTAAATTTTATGATAAAAATTATTAATAATAACCAATAACTACGGCCACTGTAAGTGAAACGCTCGATTGGTTCATTCTACCGCTTTTTATTCGCGAGAGTTGTCTTTAGCCATCGATTTCTTTCCAGTCGTGAAGTGTGCTGGATGATTAGTTTTGTATTTTCCTCTTTTTAGCGCTTTTTTCATTTTAAAAAAATCGCTTATGAATTCGTTTCATCCGCCGTCCGACAAAATGACTCCAAAAGTCCAGGATAGATATTTGTACGTACATCAGGGATACATATGGCATAAATTATGTGAATCTAGGATCAGCTGCTTGGGAGTTATGAGAAAAATAAAAAAAATTGCATGTTGCTACGAATGCAGGCAACCAGGAGTACGTAACATGTGCGATTCATTACTCCAATGGAAAGATAGCAGTCAACGAAAAAAGCGCCTCATGTAATTTGCTCTGCAATTCTTCCCCCATTTGTTTTACCTGTAGATTATAATCCCGTATTGGTCTCTCTCTCTCTCCCCAACTCTCAGTGATTACTTTTCTGTGGGCGATGGAGAAAGGGCCAATAATAGAAAATTTTGCTTTCCTTAATCCTTTGCCGCCGCTTTCGCTTATTTTCTCTTCGTTTTCTCTCTCCGCTCTTCTTTCTTTTCCTCGTCGACTCCCCAATCATTTCGTTCCTCTTTTTTGATTCCGTGCGACGCAACTCTATCATCCCTCTTAATTTCTTCCCTTTTTCGCTTTCGGCTGGCTTCTTCACGCGCCCTATTCCTTCGTTTTCTTTTATTCTTCCGTTCTTTGACTGCTCCCTTTGGTCGAGTTCTTCCGAATGTTTAAAAGGGAGAGAAAGGTTTGGAAGCGACGCTGCTGCGTGACGTGTTTAAAAGGAAATGAACGCTTCAAAATGGTGGACGGGCAAAAGAGGGCGCGCCTCGTCTCTTTAAATCCCAGCTCATCTCCGCGGGACCAATCTCCTTTATTTTCCCCGCCATTTCATCCGTTCTTTTCTCTTTTTTCCTCGCTTCCCTTTTTCTGTCTCCGTCTTCTTTTGTTCCATCCTCTTCTCGTTCTTTCTCTTTCCCCCGCTCGGTTAGTCGTTTCGCCGCTTGCTCTCTCTCTCCTCCGCTTCGCCACGCGTATTCCGCTCTCTTTCTCTCCCTCGATTCACTCTTCTCAAGTTTCCGTTTCCATTCTACCGCAACTCTCTTTCTTTCTCTTAATCCCCCGATTTATCATTCATCCCCTCCCCCGCCTTTGACTTCCCCACTTTCTTCTGTTCCTTCTCTTCAGTACATCCGCTATTCACACACCCGCGCAATATATCCTATGACCTCCGTTTCATTCCTCCGTCTGACCTCTTCGACGTCGTACTTTTCCATCGCACCCTCTTCTTGTTTCATCTTCCTCTTTTTTTTCTTTCCACTCCTCTTTGCCTCTCCCTTTCTTTGCTTTCTGTCTCTCCCTCTCCTATAATTTATCTTCTCTACGGTTCTTCTGTCTAACACCGTCTCTCTTACATCTCTCTCTTCCTGTCTTTGTTTTTCTGTTTGTATGTTTATGTTATTATTTTTATTGTCGTTTGTAATTCATAACGTAGGGTTAAATGTGAGAAGGGACTATGTAGTCTCAATTTCGCCCGAAATAAAGTCGTTTGTCTGTCTGTCATCTCTCTCCCTTCGTCTCTCTCTCCTCTATCCTACCATTTCTTCTCTGTTTCTCTATTCCCATCCTTTCACCGATCTGTCCATCCCTCCGCCTCTTCTTCTCTTTTCTCTTTCCTCTATATCACACTCCAAAATTCTCCTTTTCCTCTTCTATGACCCTCATTTTCTTTCCTCTTTTTTATCTCTCCCATTCTCTTCTCCTCTCTATCCCCTTTCCTCTTCCTCCCTGCTCTATCTCCTTTCCCTTTCCTCTTTACCCCACTCTTGTTCTATCCTCCTCATCTTCTTCCCTCTCCCTCCCTCCATATTCCCTCTTTCTCTCTCTCTTTCCTCCGCGTTTCCCTTTTGGCTATCCTTATAGGTGAACGGGAGCATCATTCCGTCGGCCGGCTATAGGCTTAGAGGGCCTGCCACTTCCACTGCCCACTGCGCTTGGATTTATATCTCATCCCGTGGGACGTGGGGAAGAGAGAGAGGGGGAGGGGAGATGGAGGGTGAAGGGTTTTTACCTCTCCCTCCTATATCTCTCTCTCTCTCTCGCGGGGGGGGGGGGGGGTGGAAGCGGGGGTAGAGGAAGGAAAGGGAGACACACGGGGGGAGGTTTCTATGGAGATGGGAACGCGGGTTCTTTACCCCAAATCCTCCACACACACGTATGCGCTGAGGTTGGGTAAAAAGAGGGCGGAATGTTGGTAGGGAAGGAGGAGAGATGGACTGGATCTCCTCTTGTCTTTCTCCTCGTGTGTGTGTGAGCGAGTGCGTGTGTGAGCGGGCGAGGGAGGGGTGGTTTCCCCCCTCCGCCCCCTACCCTCCTCGGAGAGTTGGAGAGAGGATGTACATAAAAGGGGTTTTGTGAAAGGAGTTTTGATTCCCCAAATGGCTTTGCTCGTCCGCTTTATTTACCCCTCTCTTTCTCCCGCATCCATCCCTCTTCCCTTCACTTCCTCTCTCTCTCTCTCTCTATACATACCTCACTCTTTTGTTTCTTCTGTTCCCGATGCCTGTGCAGGCGTGGATGAGCCTCTCTTGTACTCCCATCTAACCCTTTCCTTCCTTCCTTTCTCCATCTCTCTCTCTCTCTCCCTTCCTTTCCTCTCACTCTCCCCTTTTCTCGTTCTAGCAGCGGGCTAATTGTCTTTCATGGAGATGAGAGCTTTTTTTTAGTTTTCGCAAGTTCTCCTTTTTCTTTCCCTTGTCTGTGTGTGTGGGATGCGTTCCGACTGCCATACTCGTTCGTTTCAATGGATCATATGGCTTTTTAGAGAGAAAGAGAGAGACTCAATTCTGACATTCGCGCCGTTGTCTTTGGTTCTCCGAATCTCTTAGGCATCTCTCTGTGTGTTCGGATCGTGTCTCTTTTACGCCCGCGAAATGACGCGCCGCACGAGAAGCGATTCTGGGTCATGTCTTCCTCAAATCATTTACTTCCTAAGGTGATGATTGAGTCTGAAGGCATTTTTTTTTTCATTTTTGAAGTTCGATCGACATGTTTTTGCTGCTGAAAGCGTAAAATATTTTGGAAAACATTACAAAAACGATGTTTAGATTAACAGGGACGGTTCCATGACGTTTCCCCCAAAGCACTTCACCCACAAGACATTTCACCCAAAGACGCTTCGCCCATGAGACGTTTCACCCACGAGACTTTTCACCCACAGACGTTTCATCCATGCCCTTTCACCCATAGTTTCTTCGCCCACAAGTCACTTCACCCACATAAGTTTCATCCAAAGAACTTTCACCCACATGTCTCACCCATGATTCAGAAAACGCATGAAACGTATTAAAAATTTAAATAAATATAGTATCGAAAAAATAAGTATTAAATAATAACTTTCATTTTTTATTTTTTGCATGCCATCTCTCTTTTTTCTGTTTGCTCAGGGAAATTATAAAAGAGCAAGCAGATAATGAAAAAATGGTGGTTAAAGTAGAATTTGAAAGAATGGCAAGAGAACCAAATAGGATGAAGTATAAAAAAGTTACGGAGAAGTTACTGTCAATTACACTAGGGGTGCCCAAACTTTTTCATATCATGGGCTACTTTCATCCTGGTAATTGTCTTGTGGGCTACTTATTTTTTCAATATATAAAAGGGGATTTTAAGAATGAATTATACTACAAATTTACCGCAAAATGCATTTTTATACATTATACATCAAACAACATTTTACAACTGATTAATTTAATTTTAATTTTGATTTGCGCGATTATGGGCACGTTTACACTGCATATCTTCAGCTAATGATTGGTAATTGGGCATGTAACTAGAAACAGAGAGAAGTAAACAGTCCTCGAGATGTTCATTAGTGAGAGCATTTCTGGATTTTGATTTAATTAAGTTCATATTAGAAAATAGAACTCCTTACTCAGGATAATAAGCTTAATGCCTGGATGGATGCGTGGGCGACACAGACCCTCCCAAAGGGCGACCGGTCGCCCATGGGAGACGTAATGGGCACCCCTACACTAGAACATGAAGAATGCAATCGGTGTAATCGCATTACTGATTATCTTCGTGTTTGTGGACTCAATTTTAATATTTAAATGCATATTGAAATGTTTCAATTTAAATTACATATCTTAAAACCTTTAAATAAAAATGTATTAAATCAAATGTCTTGTAATTTTAATTTAAAAATTAAATAAGGTTAAATAATATTTGGATTAAATTAGAGTTCGATTCATGCATAAAATAAAAAATAAAATTATTATTTAATACTTATTTCTCCCATATTCTATTTATTTAAATTATTAATACGTTTCATGCGTTTTCTGAATCATGGGTGAGACACCCGTGGGTGAAAGTTCTTTGGATGAAACTTTGTGGGTGAAGTGACTTGTGGGCAAAAAAACTATGGGTGAAAGGTCATGGATGAAACGTCTATGGGTGAAAAGTCTCGTGGGTGAAACGTCCCGTGAATGAAAGTTCTTTGGGTGAAACGTCTCGTGGGCTAAGTGCTTTGGGGGAAACGTCCGGATACCACAGGGACGGGCAGTGGAACATACAAAAAGTTTTCTTAAAAGATAAAAACCGATTGGGCTACACATATGAAATGGCATTGCTTTAGTTATATTTTTTAGGCGAACAATGTCTTGTGGTTATTAACGTTATTTTGCGATTGTTCCCAAACTTTGTCGGTGTGGCGTGTCTTTACTATCATACGGAAGAGTGTATTTGAGGACGAAGCGCAAAGAAGAGAGGTGTAAACGAATTACAGAGGGCGTTTGCCTCTGTAGTCGATTCGGAAAGAATAGCGCTGTAAGAACCTCAATAATAACATTTAATTCGGCTGTATAACTCGGTTTTCTTTAGATTCTCACCGCTTCTCGTAGTTTATTTTCGTGTCTGAATTCACCCTGATCTATCTATCAAACAGCTTTCGCAAAAACGATTTGGTTACCTCGCGTTGGAGACGACGAGAATCACTTGCGGTGTGGTCCCTTCAACTTTGAAAACTCTTCGGTTCTCATAACGCCGTTTGCCTTTCATTATGCAGTTTCGAGGGTTTCGGTCCAACTTCGCGACTATTCGTAAGGGTGCTTACTCAGCGGATAGTTTAAGGGCTTCTTCACCGTGAAGAGGTCGGATGCCAAGTGTGTCAAGTCATAGCGAGCTTTTTCGTCAAGAACGGTTCGATGTGCTGTTTGAATTGATTTGACTAAATATTTTATAAACACTTGTTTCTTTTGAAATACTATTTGCCTCCAGCAGCAAATAGTTGGTATTTTATCATAGATTATGCAGTCTATGAATTGTCTTAAGCATAGAATCTCGTTTCTGTTCATGAACTTCTTATGTATTATTTCAGTCTGAGTTAGACTGATTCATAATTATATATACATTTTTGTTAAATTCATGAGAATTACTTTTTTGAAACAATTTTTCAAGATATCTAATATGATGATAATCCCAGAGGTAAATCCGGGTAATACACATTGAACTTTAGTGTATATGATTTTTCCAAATTTATTCTAATAAAATATCCTTTAATTATGCTGTTTGCAGTTTGCGTTTGAACACGGTGAATTATTTTTGTGAGAACTCTCATTTTTGCTATCGCTATTCGTGTGGTTGACATTGGTCTGTGACTAATTGTTTCTTTTCCATTTTCTTTCAGGTGAGGTTTAAACTGGATGACAGATTAAATGAAATCGCTCCTGAGGTGTCCTTACTGCTGCGGCCAAGTGTCGTGCCCCTCCTTGAGTCATCCATGTTTCTTCACTCGTCCAAGTGGCTAACAATAAGTCTTAGCTGAAAAATTATTTTAGAGAAATTATCCATAAATTTAATATCTAAGGTTAACTTTGCGGAACCGCATTATAATAAAATATCAATATTGTTGTTGTCTATAACTTCAAATTAAACGAAACTCATTACGTAAATTTCTACTTTTAATTTACATAGGGATTTGGTTTTCATTTATGTCGTCTCACGAAGTGACTCATTCTTTGGTTAACTTGATTCATAAATTCCGTTTTGTTTTACTTTATTTCCGTCAACCTTTTCCCTTGTGTCAATCACGGTAAAATTTAATAATCTGACTTTTGTTGTGACATTTATTATTTTTCACGAAAAGTATTATTTATTCAAGAGTAGTGAGAGTTTAGAACAATGTTTTTCAACCGCTGTTCCGCGGAGCATTGGTGTTCCGCTGACATTGCGCAAGTGTTCCGCGAAATATTACACCGACCATAACTTTTTTATAGATTTATATTTTTTTAATGAATTTAAAAATAAAATTATTTTATTTTTATTTATTATCTATCGGAGAAGCAAAAAGTAGCAGGCTACAACTTCTAATCTGCTGCAGTACGTATGCGCGTTCCTACAGTCATATGTAAATGTATATGCATATGTATATAGGTGTTTCACCAATTTTTTCCCCATTCCAAAGTGTTCCGCCACTCAAAAAAGGTTGAAAAACATTGGGTTTCTAGTATTAATTCTTCAAACAGATCTAATACGATGATCTAAAATGGCGATTATGAGTCACTGTAACCTTTATAATAGTTACTCTACGGATTTTTTTACATCTCTTCGTGATATTGTAGTAGTTAATTCAACATTGCACACTCATTAGCTTTGCAATTCTGCTCCAATTAAAAGTATTTTTCACGCAAAGCGCATTACTAAAAGCTGACAGTGATTCAAAGTACCAGTGAGATGTGTTAAGAATTCTATCCATGGCATAAGTAACTGCTGTTTCGTAAGTGGAATTTTTTAGGGTCGGTCTCTGGTCAGGATGTGCGTGCTACAGAATATTCGGGGAGGGTTTTTTTTTTTGCATTATGCACCCGAAAAGATTCGATCCCGCTATAGAGAGAGGATTTGTGACCATTCGACCCACCTCCTCTTCCCCTCCTCTCTCTGACATTGTAAAAAAAACACCCACCAGGACGGCGCCACCATATGTCAAACCCTCTCCTATAACTCCTCAAACTCTTAGGTATTTTCGACGTGGAGCCGCCATTATCGGAATCCGCCCTTTGAAAAATCAGCGATAAATCGGCACCCTTCTTCCTTCCTTCCTTCCTTTCATTCTTTTTCCCTCTATTCCACTCATGCGTCCACTTCATCCGTACTGGTGCCGCTTGCTCTCTCTCTCCCTCCCTCACTCTCTCTCTCTCTCTCTCTCTCTCTCTCTCTCTCTCTCTCTCTCTCTCTCTCTCTCTCTCTCTCTCTCTCTCTCTCTCTCTCTCTCTCTCTCCGACGCCCTCTTTCTTTCCTACTATTCCGCACAATTCTGATTTTCCTCCGCTTTTTTCTCTCTCTCTCTCAAAAACCACCGCGCGCCATCTCGCAAATAAACGGATCCGTTTCGCGATTTACGAGACGTATAAACTGCTCCGCTTCGGAAGAGTGAGAGAAAGAGAGAGGTGAAGGGGTGAGGTTTTGGAGGAGAAAGAGAGAGAGGAGAAAGGAAGGGATGGAGAAATGTTTTTTTAGAAGGGACGGGAGAGAGAAAAGAGGAAAAAGGTGGATTTTTTTGCGCTCGGTTTCGACTGTCCTTTCCCCTCTCCCGTCTCTCGTGGGGTACGTGAAATACGCTCGCCTTTTGTTTCCGCGACCGGACGTCGACGGCCATTATGAAATAAAGAAAGGAGTGGTAAAAAAAAGCCTAGGAGGAAAGGATCGGAGAGGGAGTGTGTGTGTGTGAAAGAGAGTGAGAGATAAAGAGGGAGAGAGAGAAGTGGAAAAAATTGAGAGTCGCACTGCGCGTCCCGCTTCATCCGGCGGCAATCCCGTAAAGTACGAGATTGCTGGAAATGGACGATCGAGAGATTTATGACGGGATTTTCAAGCTGGAGAGATGAGAGAGAGAGATGGGGGAGGAATGGAGGGAGGGGGATGGAGAGAAAGAGGGAAGGCAGGTTGCGTGGAAGAGGTAAGGGAATAGAAAAGTAAAAAAAATACATAAATGTCCATTAATGCGACGACCAGGTGTTTTCGTGTGTGTGTGTGGATGAGTGCGTGAAGAGTGGGTGGGGGGGGAAGGGAATAATATGGGAATTACTTTCCGTCGTTTATTTTTTTTTCGTGAAAAAATATCCCCGTGGGTGTGGGATGCTTTACCGTACCGCCGAGACGTGCAGTTTTTCGAAATGGATTGAATTTTTGCGGCGCTGCGAAAAGGGGAAAACTCGTTCGGAAGGGAAAAAAATCTCTCTCTTTTTGCGCCTCGTAGAGTTAATGAATCGAGGGAAGTCAGCGAGCGAGGAACATATGGACCAGAACCGGTGGCGAATTACTCGTTACGTCTATCTCACATTTTATTATTTCTTTTTTTTTTTTTTTTTTTGCCTGTCCGTCGTCAGCTACTGCGCCAGCCGCGACGCTCTCTCGCTAGGCGACAGAGACTTCGCGTTTTTTTTTAAATTCTCTTTATACTCGGAAGGCTTTGTTTTTATTTCACGAGGATCGTCGTTCTCCTGTTTAGTCGCGTGTGTTGGGTGTGTCGGTCGTCCCTCATCATCCGCGGTGACCGTTCCAACTCCCCTTCCCCCTCCCCCACGCATCCCAATCGGGGAGAAATTGTCGTCCTCGCGAAAGATGGAGTGGAGGCCACGGGAGTCACACACTCACTCCCTCCCCCCACCCCTTCCCTCTCGTACCCGGGAAACAATCAATCTCCCTCCCATTCCCCTCTTGACGAACGAATTTCGCCGGAGTTGTTGATTAAGGCGCACCATCTCCTAGTGGAGATTGCGGAGATTCGATGGAGGCTGCGGTGGTCATTTTCCCTCCCTCCCCCCATCTCCCTTCCCCCGTTCTGCCTCCGCCCCTTCCCACCCCCATTCCCCCCCATTGGTATACCGTCCGCGAGAATTAAAAGACGTAGGGACTTCGCTCCCGGCCTTATTTTCGTTTTGCCCCATCCGTGCGCGTGGTACGCCGTGCCTGGCGAGGGTTTTCTATACTTAAAAGGCGTCGCGACGAGGGCGTGGGAAAAGACGAACTCGAGAATCTTGAAATTCCGCAAAGAAAACGCTAAGGATGCGCCGCGATCGGTCGTGCGGAAAAAAACATCCTGCGCTAATTCTCAACGAGAAGTCAGTCCTTCCTTCCTTACCGAAGATGATAGTTCGTTTGTTTTTAATTTTAAAAGTGTTTCTCGCCGTAAACTAGGAGTGCAGAAACTGAAGTATTTAGTTTTTAAGCGTTATTGAATCTTTTTTCGCTTTACGGACGTGATATTTTTTTGTTTTATCGCACCTCGTTCGGCTCATCCTGTTGTCCACCCCTTCCTCTCGCCCTTCCTACCCCCCACCCAACCTCCAACCGCCACCCTTTTCCCTCCCCCTCCTCTCCACACTTCTTTTCCCACCCCCATCAGGTTCCACAGCATTCCATCGTCTTCTCGGCACAGACTGGTCTTGTACTGCCCTCAGCCGACGCCGATGCCTTCCTCTCCCTCCTCCTCATCTGGCACATCGCTGGCAGTCGGCCAGTCCTCTTCCTTCGTCTGATCCTCCCTTTCCCTCTACCCCCCCCCCTCCCCACCCTCCACCCCACCTCACTTAACTCCCATTCCCTCATCTCCTCCTCCTTCTCCTCCACCTCCCGTACCTCGAGACACCTGAGGTCTCCTCGCGGGGAAACGTTTTAAAAGCTATTGGGCACGATCGAGATTAAGTCGAAAGAAGATGATTAATAAGGGATCAATAGGGAGAGGGAGAGAGAAAGTCAGGTTGTTTGGTTCTCGAAGAGAGTTTAATCTCGCCTGGAGATCCTTCAGACGGGCCGATGTATTTTTACCTCCCCTCCGATAAATTTCCGCCGTCGAATACGTGATCGGTTCTTTCCTTCGTCTTCGAGAATCACCCGGCGCCGAAACGTTTCGGGCTTCGAAATCGACGATTGATGACGCGCGGTTGTTTTTGATTGAGTCTTTATCTCGAAGGGAAGGACGTGAAGCGAATAGGGAATCGAGTCGGGACGATTAAGTGTATACGTGGTCGAGTCGGAGGTGTTCGCGATGGATCGAGTCGTCGCGAACGGATGGACTGCGTCCACGTACGAGGGCGTCGAGGAAATGGATCGAGGCGACCGCTCGCGATTCTTTGTTATTTACAAAACGCCAAGTTTCGCGCTTTTCTTGCCACAAGCAGTGGTTTTCTAAGTGTTCCGTTTGAAATAGCAGGATGTACAGTTTCGGGTTTTTAGGCTGCTTTCCGAAGGAAACATAGCCGTATGCAGATGGTCGTTTCTGGGTGTGTTTGTCCTTCCTTCCCCTACTAACAACTTATGCATGAATGGACCGATTTTCGTGAAACTCGGTATGATGCTCGTTCTGCCAGGGCCGACCTCTGGGCCGTATTTTATTTGGCGAAGATCGAGGTCCTGAGTTCGATTCCTTCCCTATTTGATTTACTAATCCATCCTGCAGACATTTTTTCTTCGGCACTTTAAAATATCTTAGAATTGCGATACCGGAGCAAGGTTTGTGCAGTAATAATGGGAAAGATAATATAGCTTCTAATCCTCGCCAAAGAATTTTGATAATCGATCGTATTACCTTGCATTTTTAGTTAACAATAGATTTTTTTTTGGCGTTTTAAATCGCATTTATTGGAGTGTTGCCATATAGACGATTATTACATTTCCTGTCAATATGTAATATTTAATTTGACACATCAACGTTGGGAAACTGACCTGTATTAGTACTGACCTGCCCTGTTCAGTTTTCGATGGCTCTGCTACTTGAAAGACTGCTATCGCAGTATTTATAGGACTAAATCATTACAAACTACAAAATTAAGGAAATATTTTGAAGCAATTAAAATTTATAACGAATATAGCGGCCGTGACTTCATTCGAAAATCATAATGTATTCACGTCACAAGCTTTGTTTCATAATGCATTCCCTTTGGATGGAATATGACCACATCACGTGGGATGCGCAGTACGTTTCAGATAAGCACCTGTTCACCTTTAGTGATGCAATATTGCGAAGGAAGGGCGTTAAAATATTTACGAAAAGTTTCCTGGTAGGTTATTAGCATGGCCGGCGTTATTATTTGCGGAGCCTAGTTCGATAGTGAGCGGGAGCGGGACCTATTTAATTATGTATATACCCAGTGGCGCAAAAAATGACGTTTTTTAAAGAACAGTGATAATTTCTCACAAAAGAGGCGTGAGCTTTCTCATAGTCTATGACATTCTTTTATTTTTCCGCTTGTAGTACCTCACTTCTCTGTGGCGTTGGACACTTTTTGTTGTGAAATTATTGTTGAAGATAGCCCGTCAGTCGGGCTCTCCTTCGGGAATGTATTAATAGGTTATAAAGAAGTTCCTAAGTCTCAATACATGAGAATTGAGCCTTGCGCGGGGCCCTGTTCGGTGGAACCGGCTGCACACGCCTCAAGCCGGCCCTGGTTATTAGCATATAGGCAGCACTAAGCATATGCCTCGAAATATAAGCGAAAGAACGTTTTGTTTCTAACTTTCCATCCCCTTGAGCAATATCCTCTGTACCGAACAATCTTCCATGCGCAACATTAACACGACAGTTGTGTTAGAGAAATACGGAGAGGCGGGACCTTCCATTGTTGGGAAGTCGTATTTTTTGGTATTTCCCTTGTTATTGTTTTTTCTTTACGCGCGGTGCTCGCGTCGTCCATCAGCAGATGGGGGACTGCGTCTCCTTGAAGGAGGGAGGGCAAAGCAAAGGGGAGGAGGAGGGGCACTCGTCTCCGTATTTTGAGATTTCGAAACCCTATTCTTTCCTCGCCGTCCTCCTCCTTCGCGCGCCGGAAATGGATTTCCTAACAGCATATCCTCCCTCTCGCTTTCTTTCTCTCTCTCTCTCCCCGTCCGACTTCCGTTCTTTGCCTTATATCTCCCTCCTCCCATCCAAACCCTATCTTCCACCCCCTCCCCCTACGACTCCATCCCTTCTTCTTCCATCCATTCATCAAACGCAATCCGCACTCTCATTGGCCCACCCAGATTTATCTGAATCGCGCCGACATCCACCCCTGTTCCGGGACACTTTATTTTTTTCGTCGCCATCTCGAGCGGAGAATGGTACCGGGACTTCCTTCACGGAGTATGTTGTTTTTTTTTTGGTCCGAACGAAGAGATCGAATCGAGAGAATAGAAATCGACTCGGGAGGAGGAAATGGGGGGCTGGTAAATGAGTCCGCTGAGATGATACAGGGTGTGTGGGAATGTTCTGTTCTTGTTCACGGTTGAAATCGTGTAAATAGGAATTACCCATGTGCGAAGATAAGGCGAGTGATAGAGAGATTCGGATTATCTATCTGTTTCCGAATTAACATCGTTTGGCACACAGAAAAGTTTTATTCCTACTTCGTTATTGGATGTTGACTCTTATGTGTAATTTACCAAAAATATTAGAAAGTCGGAATTTCTCTTACAATTACCCGACTTCTGTTAACGTTGACAAAAATGTTTTGTAAGGCATTCTGATCAAATAAAGAAGATCATTTGAGTTATTTTATTTAAATATTAAAACATTTATCGTCACAATGTACGGTGAAAAGACACACGCTGTTTAAACCATGGTAGAGAGTCGCAATCACTGTCAGTATTTTTTATTAATTTATTTTTCACGAATGTAAGGTGACCCCGAACCTTTAACTGAAGAGAAACTAAAACTTGTCTTCAAGTCAGGGAAATACGGTCGGATCCAATTTTGTTCCTTCGAGAATCCAGTAAATGACTTTTAATTAACTTAATAAGTTCACGAACCGTTTTTTCTTCATATTGTGGTATTGTTTTTAAAACTTGAGTGTGCGAACAACACTCGGCGATAAGGGCGAATTCGGGTATATAAGCGGTTGCGTTGCTTATCGCTACTCCGTTGTCTCCGCAGCAGCGACTGTTGCCGCGCACAATGAGCAATTATTGCCTGCCCTTGGGTCGCCTTTTGCAATATCGGTATCGCACCGAGGATTTATAGCCTCGGCGGTTTGTGTTCGCGAGCGGCGTGTTGCATAATATATATATTCGGCCGCGCGTGCGCTCCCAGGAAATTGGGATGCAATGTCCTCCATTGGTTTGAAACAACCCTTCGCTGGTCCAATTACGCCACGCGAAAGGGTTCCTGCCGCGGAGCCAATATTTCCACAGCGGTCAGGACTTCTGTCGGATGAAAAGTAAAAATAACGAAGCTCGAAATTTGGGTTCTCTTCGATCGATCCTGTCGCGAATGCAATTCGAAAAAACCTCCTCGTTTGGTCTTTAGTACGGAGTGCGAACAAAATTATTTTTCAGATAATGTTTGTTTCTGTTAAAATCAAAGCTTAGAATCAAGAATGAGGTTTTGTGTACACTTATAAAAGTGTGTTGGATGTGTTTAAATAATTTAGGATGAGATACCATATTGCGTTCGGTTTGGTCAACGCGATGATCCCCATTAAGTATAGGAAATAACCTGCTGCGTTGATACAAAAGTTTATCCTTTTCCTACATAAAATAACTCGGTCCCTTGCACAATTTATTCCCCTATAATTGTAGTTATAGGATTACCAGTTTTGAGGCCCAATTCGGATCCTATCACCACTTGATGTTGAGAGGGCTGAGGGAGAATAGTAACCGCACTTTATGAAGTATGAGAGAATGGCAGGAAATTTCGAGACTTTGAAACTTGGAGGAAGGGAAACGAATTTTGCATTTCGACACATTCTCGCGATTTCAAACGAACATTTTATTTTTTCGCCGATCCGGGAGTACCAATGGTCCCTCCATATCTCTTCTCTTCACGTGACGTCCACGCGCGATCAGGATGACGGGAAAACAATGGCGGATCTCCACCGGGGGTGGATTTCCCCGCCTCTTCCACGGCCGGCATCACACGTCGTATCGCATTTTGCTCGTCATTTGTCATCTGATGGGATTCTGCCCGACAGGGTAGTAGAAAGGTGAGGGCGGGGGGGAAGGAGGGGGAGGTAAAAAGGAGAGGATAGCGGAGTTGACTGCGGTAGTGGAGGAAAAAGAGATAGGCTGTTTGAGAACCCCTCGCAGCCATGGGAGATGGAGGGGGAGAGAGAGAAGAGCGGAGATAGGGAGTGGGAAAAGCGGAGTCGGTTGCCACGGAGTCGCTACGATGCTGGGTAAACACGATGGAGATAAGAGTTTCTGTTCGGATGAGTAATTATGAGAGGCGCACGTGAAGCGAATGAAGTGCTTCGGCGGCGCTTCATGACGCCGTAAAATAACGTTAAACACTCGTCGGAAAACGCCGCGAAGACCCTTCGAAAAGCGTGCATTCCAGAAATTGGTTCGAGATGGATTGATTGAAAGGAGCAGATAACAATTTTGGATTGTTTACAGGAATGGATCGAGCTTTCGTGATACGTCTCAGCTTCGTCTCTGGTATATGCGCATTTTTTGTTTACCCTTCGGCAGGGGTAAATCGACCTATGCGGGGCCCCGTTATCATTAACCGCCAAATTAAATTTAGACTTTCCTTACGGTAATATAGAAGCGCGGGGCCTCTGAAATCGCGGGGCTCGGGGCGGTCGCCCCGATTCGCCATCTCCTAGGGACGTCCCCCTGCCCTTCGGTTTCGGTGATAATTGTGCTACCCGCGAATCGCTCTGTACAAGGGATTGCAAACCGTTTTTTTCGCTCGCGTGCCAAAATTACAAAAATTGGTTTTCCTTTTCTAGCTTAGGTGCCAATTTAAGATACGACGAAAAAGAAGTTATTTTTGTTTAACTATGATAATTTATTTTCAGACTTAGATATCAGAAAGCAATACATTAGTTGGTTATTTAAAATTCAATCCATTTATGCCTGAACGACAATTAATATGCAGCGTCAAGTTTCTCGTTCACGAATTAAAAGTCACTGTTTGTCATGTTGTCAACATACTAATTTCAATGTCGCTAGAAATAGTCTTTTATAATGTGCCAGAATTTTTAAATTATTGTGGAAGTCAATAAAAGAAATTTTCTGTTGCATGCCAACCAAAATCGTTTCATGTACCAAAAGAGGCACGCGTGCCATAGGTATGCCGTCCCTGCTTTAATATGAATATAATGTATCTTGCTTTCGTCCAACATAAGGATTTGGGTTTAAATCATTATCTTAAGTTAAATCCTGTTCGCCTTTAACAATTATTAGTCTTCTTCGGTATAGAAAGTAAAAAATAAGATCAGTAATGTGAACAACATAACCATACGAGTAATATTCAGGTTCTTGTTTGATTTTCAATTCATTTTTTAACATTAACAATAGAATAGTCACATTTAATGCCATTTTAATTACATACTGCGTCCGCATTTCTAACCTATTTTTATTTATTTCTTGTTAGCATTAATTCAATCCGTGACTTACTTTACCTTTTCGTGTCACCTACCAGCAATCAGCTGTTTGTGATTTTTTTTAAACGCCCCAGGTCACCAACTTTGCATTCGCTGTTTTCCCAGTCAAAACCCCTGATTACTCCTGACCTGGCGTAATGTCCCCGTAAAGTCATAATAAGCAAACAAGGCAATCTCTCTATCCTGCTCTCCCTCTCCCTTTGCAAACGCTGTCGTCCCATTATTCCTTATCGCTCGCTGTCTCCCTCAAAACCCCCTTTTTTTTAAATGTCGTTTTTTGATTAACACGAAGCGAAGCCCTAGAGTGAGTCTCCATAGCGTGCTGTTGCCTCGTAGAGGTACCGTCATGCTAGCTGGAGAGACCCAAAGTACTTGTACCGAGATTGCTTAAAAGTCACAGTGCATTGCGTGTCACTGCAAAAGTTTTATTAAATTTTGTTTATTTCGTCTACATTGCGAAATGACTGTTATAAGCCTTCTTTTGAATTATCTCCCACGAAAAATGGAGATTAGGTGAAGTTTTTACGATAGTTACATTAATTTTATCGTAAATTGGCAAAATTTATCGCATAAAATACTTGGGCAAACGGAGAATTAGCAAATAATGCTGGAAATAGAAATGCCTAAATATTTTGTTGGCTCAGTAAATCAAATAAGCTGTAATAAATGGTTTCTATTAATCGAATACCCACTGAAATACGTTTTGAATTTTGAAATACGTAGATATAAATTTAATATAAAAATCAATAACAAATTGATGCTATTTTTAGTTCTCGCGTGAAAGTTGTTGGACTCGTATGATAGCTTCTCTATCTTGAGGAATAAAAAAATTAGGTTTTCTTGTCAAATTTTTATTCATATTTTGATGGATAATTAAAAAATTATTTTTTGCGTCACGTCTTTGCAATTAATGAATATCTTTTATTACTTAAAATGTTTTTCCCTATTAGAAAGATTGATTGTCATTTCATTTATGATTTTGGTAATAATAGCAATTTTTCTCTATTCTATAAAGAAGCGCTATTCAGCTAAAATCAAATTTAGTAATTTTAGAAAAAATTCTTTATATTTGAACACCTTCTTTTTTACACATTTTGTTTTTCCATCCTGCAGTGCTGAGTCTAAGAAATACCCAAGAGGAGGAACCCCCCGACCCACAACTGATGCGGTTGGACAATATGCTGATAGCAGAGGGCGTGGCCGGACCAGAGAAGGGAGGAGGCGCGGGTGCAGCTGCGTCGGCCTCCGCAGCCGCCTCAGGGGGCAGCAACGGAGGAGCCGGAGGTCTAGGTGGACCGGGACAGCCAGACAACGCCATAGAACACTCAGACTATAGAGCCAAGCTCGCGCAGATTAGACAGATATACCACCAGGAGCTGGAGAAATACGAGCAGGTAAGAGGGTGGGAGAGGCGGGAACAGACAAATTCGTCGAAGACGATTTCGCCGAAAACAAATTCGTCGAAAGTAAATTCGTGGAAATCAAATTTGTCGCAAACAGATTCGTCGAACGATCAATTCATCGAATGGCAAATTTGTCGAAAATGACGAATTCGTCGAAAATCAGTTTATCAAATGAAAACTTTCAAACTTATAATAGTTTCAAAAGGTGACGCGGGAAATGTATTCTGAGCATTGCTGCTTTACATCATTTCTTCAGCTAAGCTTTCTAAAACCAAACTCAGAATAATATAAATACAGGAATAATGAACATAGAAGCTTGCAGATATCTGCACCTGGCCATACAAATTTCTCTCGAAAGACCGCTAGAATGCCTTCTTTCCACTGTAAATATGTAAATTCTTTGAAAATAGTACTAAAATTATGAATATTTTACAAATTAGTTTATTATACATTTTTCTCTTTTTATTCTACTAATAGTTCTTATATTTGTTTATTTCTCAGCCTTTACTTTTTCAGAAACATTTATCACCGATTACACTCGTGAATAATTTTAAAACATTTTCAGTAGTCTTACATACATACATACATACATACATACCAATCACACTGTTCCCTTACGGAGTAAGCAAGCTAAATGCCGCTACCATTCACAATATTTCTCCATACCTTCCTATCCTTACATACTTCTTTCGCTTCAAACACATCCATGCATTGTTTCATACATCGTCTTCCATTCCTTAAACTTCTGATCTCTCTTTTCTTGAGAGTCTCCTCCACCACATTCAGCCAGCTTTTCTTGGTCTTCCTCTCCCTTTTGATCCGCATACTCTACCATCATATATCAGTTTAGTCACCCGGTTCTCATCCATTCTCCCCACATGCCCAAACCATCGCAGCACACCCCTTTCATACTGACCTCTTAAAGTTTCTTTCATTCCACATTCATTCATCACCCAAGTATTCCTGACTCTGTCTCTGATTTAAAAAAACAATAAGTAAAGAAAACAACTTTTTCTATGGATAACAAAATTTCTATGCGCAATTAAAATGACGCTTGGAAGCGTACGCAACACTATCAGCAATTAGAAAATTGTATCATAGAAGCGGAAACAATGGTATCACTTAGCGACGTATTTAACATAAATTTAGAATAAAAATCAAGGTATCTCTTAAAGCATCGGTTTTATGAAAAATTGTTTTAAACAAAACTTGTAAAAAAATTACATTATCTATAATTTTTATAATAACAACTATTTACAAAAATCTGATGTGGCCAACACGACTTTCTCCATATTTAGGGTATAGATATTTAAATTATTATGAATAGCATTATGAGACAAAATTATTATTTCGTATCGTAAAAGAATACAGTCGTCCTTATTGCCGTAAATTATATTTTGACTATGTTTACAGAATTCGCCGCTACATGGTGGTGGCGCTGTATACTGGAAATTTACGAACAAGTTTAATATCCCCGAAATGGATGGTTTTACGAAAATTTGTTTCAAACAAAACTTGGAAGAAATATTATTCTCTACAACTTTGGTCCTCACAAAGATTACCAATAACGACATTTTTAAGGAGATATTTGACGGAAACCGAAAAAACCGATTATTTAGAAATAATTACTAAGTAATAACTGTTATGGAAAATTGTTTGAAATAAAAGATGCAGGAAATTATATTTTCAGCATTTTTTGTAATGTCACTGTATAAAATGACGTATTATCGGAGAAATACCGCAAAAACCGAATCGGGTTTCGATTAAACCTCGACTTACGGTTAACCGGTATTGTCCAAAAACTAATCAGTTCTTTGTGCTCATGCTAAAGTGTTATATATGAAATTTGGTATTAATATGACAAGTACTTTTTGAGTTAGAGCGCCCACAATCACATCCATCCATCCACACACACAGACATCATTCCGAAAATAGTCTAAACGTGTTCTAGGGACCTCAAAACGTGTATCTCCGTTGAAATCTCGAAGTCGATTTTTTTCGTGATCACAATACTTTCCCCGTACTATTTATGGAGAAAGTAAAAACGGAAGAACGACTAGAATAAACACCCACTTCGAGTGTATCAGTTTCAGCCAAAACCTTTTCAAATCTTTATTTGCTAATAAAAATCTTAAATATACAGTTTTCTGCTGATCTATATTTTAGTTTTTGAGTTAGAGCGCCCACAAAATTCCTATCACATATACACAGACACAAAGACATCATTGATATAAGTTTAATGTGTCCAACACATGACTTTCTCCATACATAAGTTGTCAACTAAAATCAAATAAATACGGCGATAGGAACAGTTCAACTTACACGCTTCAGCGCTAGCGATTCAATTCTTGTCACTACCACGCGCGCGAGCTGCCCACTAACCGTCAATTTCGAAGAAAGTTGAATATCTCTTGAAATATTCCTCATGTGAAAATTTATTTCAAACAAGAGTTGTAGAAAAAATAATATCTACAACTTATATATATCATCATCATCAGCCTTTTTCAATCCACTGACAGATGAAGGCCTCCCCCAGACTTTTCCAGTTTTCCTGCAACTGCCTCACTCCTCCAAGTTTGCCCCATGAGCTTAACAAGCTCTCTGTCCCACCTGTCTTTCGGTCTCTTGATGTTTCTTGGGATACATTCGATGACACTGGACGTCCAACGCTGGTCATTTCTTCTAGCAATATGGCCCGCCCACTGCCATTTTAGCGCCTTCACTCTTCTATTCACGTTACAGACTCCCGTCTTCTTTCTTACCCAGTCGTTCCTCTTGGGGTCTCTGCGGGTGATCCCTAACATACATCTCTCCATGCTCCTTTATGTTGTTTGCAGGCGCTGCATCATTCTGGCGTTCATGGTCCATGTTTCACATCCATATGCCAGAACAGGCAGGACACATTGGTCATACAGTCTCCTTTTTAGGAAGACTGGAATATTTGATTTAAAGATGTTTGCATTCTTGCCAAAAGCACTCCATACCATCTTCACCCTCCGGTTGATTTCTCCAAGAAACACAAATTCAGTTTGAGGCGAAATATTTAAGAAAAACGAAAATTTGACAGCGGTAAACCTCTACTTCCGGCTGACCGATTATAAAAATCTTTTCAAATCTTAAGAATATATATAAAATCACAAATATAGAATTTCATGCTGATCTGATGAAGTTTTTGAGTTAGAGCGAAAATTTCTGTCACACACATTCACACGCAGACTTCATCAAGAAAACGGTCAAAACGTGTTCAGGGGACCTCAAAATGTGTATTTCCGTTGAAATCTCGAATTCTATTTTTTTCATTAATAAAATACTTTCTCTATACTACGTATATGGAGACAGTAAAAAGAGGTGGCATAGACTGATTTTTGAATTACTAGCTAGGACGATAGTAAATTCTTATATATACTAGAAACAATCTACTAATAAGTCATTTATGGATCAAAAATATTTTATTTGGTTGTAATCAGATACCTCATTGGTGACTGCAGTTGCTGAAAATCGCGAGGACGCAGGGCAAAAATTTCTACTATTCATAATTTTAGAGTGCCCTTATCCCGATCCAGTGGAAAGAAATAAGGACAATATAGTAATGCAAAAGGATTGTATAGTGTGTAGCGGTAAAGGAATAAGGAAGAGGACAAGTTTAGTGTGTTCCATTTTCAAAAATGGGCTATGCATTGACCCTTGCTTCAGGGAATACCACATGAATCTCCGGTAACAAACAAACCGGAAGCCTTAGTAAGGTTTTAAATATTACTGTGGTCCCTCATCATAATCAAGGCAAAAATTAGAGCAAATCAGAGTTTGTTTTATTACAATCGTACTTTTCTCAAAAAAAGTTTAAAAAATTGGACATTTTCCTCCATTTGATTCAGTCCCTAATCGGTTAAAACAGGCATATAACAGTGTTATGAGTTTCTTTAAAGCAACTTATTTCTCTTAAAACCATTTTGCGAGAGTGTAAAAAACAATTAATATCAACTTATTAAAAGCGAATAATTACTTAGTAATTGTGTATTTTAATTTTCCATAAATGTACTGAATGCATTGCAAGGATTTTGTTTCCCTTGAAACCCCTATAAATGAATAATATAAATATGAAAATTACCATTCGCCATTTGATAAATTCATTTTCACAAATTTTACAAACCTTACCACGTAATTACTCCAACTGACGTTCAAAACTAAGTATTCCGAAGCTTCACTCTAAATCTCAAGCTTTTCCCTAAATTAAAACTCGATAGTATTAATCTGTCTGAATGCAAATCATTTTCATTAACATTTCTTCTTTAAAATAATTACAAATGATTTTCGACAAACTTGCCTTTCGATGAATTAATCGTTCTACAAATATGCTGTCGACAAATTTGTTTTCGACGAATTTGCTTTCGACGAGTTTACTTGCAACGAATTTGCTTTCGACGAGTTTACTTGCAACGAATTTGCTTTCGACGAATTCGTTTTCGACGAATTCATCTAGAACCAAATCTATGCAGAGAGGTACACGCTAGACACGAAGGTGTCCTGAAAAATTAGAAAAATTCTTTCTTGACCGAGAATTGAACCCGGGTCTTCCACTTACTGGGTGGATATTCTGCCGCTGAACTAACGAGGCAAATCCTTCAATTCAGAATAAGTATTTCTCTCGCTACGTTATTCTGAATTGAAAGGATTAGTTTGCCTCGGTAGTTCCCAGCAAGAAGAAGACCCGGGTTTGATTCCCTGTCGAGGCAGAATATTTATCCAGCTTTTTCATAATGGCTTCGCCCTATTTTAGTGGGTTTAGCATGTGCTTATGCATTGTAAAAAAAATATCCTTCTGACTTGGCTTGTTAAATCTCCCCGCATAGATATTATGGGATGATTTTTAATGATTGATCACTTCAACCTAGTGATTTTAACGTTTCGACTCTAGTCAATAATATTTTTTCTGCGGTCTCCCTTTAGATTGAGCCAAATTGTCCTACCAAGCTGCGAAGGTTTTTACTTTGGAAACATCATGCATTCCAAGTTTTCGATTCTCAAATTTAAAGAACTTCAAATGGGAATCAAAGCGATGAGACATAGGTCGCCATAGCGTGCAGGTGATGTTTTTGGAGGAATTCGAAAAAAAAATTAATTGAGAAATAAATGCAGCATTCCGATCGAAAATTCTGACCGTAAACATGAGGAATGAAGACGAGAATTTTTCTCCCTTCTGCTCGATAAGGGGATTCATATTGCTCGTTCGTCTTTGAATTAGACTTTTATCGGCCGTCGTTCCGGTAGGTACTCCTTCCGCATGGCAGATAGCTTTCCGGAAACGTGTCAAAACGGTTCCATGTTCGCGGGTGACTCCAGAAGCGACCCCTCCTCTCGCTCGACTGCACCGGTAAAGAGTTACGCTCACCGCGGGCGTTCTGTTCATCTTACTTTTTAAGGAAGTTGACGTCCAGCGCGCGTGCGTGTTCGCTCGGCCGAGTCGCCACCTCTCTCTTTGGTGCGGCGGAAGCGCGATGTCCCCGGAACCAGTCCACCCTCTCCTCCCCATTTCCATCGCGAATCAATCCATCATCTCCCGATGCGCGAGCGGATCATCCCGCCAATTTCCTCTCGCGAGCTCATCTAGCGAACGCGGGAGTTCCCAAAAAAAAAAAAACAATGGGATGACGTTTTTACGATACCCTTCCACCGGAACGGACTATGCGCGGTTTTTATCGGGTGGTGGTGTCCGGTTGGGTTGTTTTTTTTCTCGTTTCCTCTTTCTCTCTCTCGCGTCCAACTGTTTCGATGAATAAAGAAATACTCTCCCTTTCGGAATCAGTCGCACCGTGAAAATGCTTCGCTGACCAACTTTTGCGAGAGATAGATGGGGAACGTGGGGCTTTGTGGAGTCGCTCCCTGCCTCATCGACGTACCTGTTGTTTTTCAAACTTTTTTCTCGCCGCTTATTACTAAGAATAAATCTTTCCACCTAATTTATCCTTAACTTGCGATGAAAGACAGTAGATGCTGAAATAAAACCTTTTCGAGAGAAATCCGTCCTCTATCATTACCGATACATTATATCTGGTTATACTATTCCCACAATTTCCTCATGTGCCTTTTGGATCCATTACTGGGTCGCGACCTCAGCCATGACAAACACCGGACTAACAAATACGAATGGAGGGCCGTCCAACGTACCAACCATCTCCTTTTATAAGAGCCCCATAATTCGCGCAGATTATGATCGTAATCATTATAAGAAGATAAAAAAAGAAGCCCACGCAGTTGGCTTGCCGACGAAAACCTCATTGTTTGAGTAGCTTCTTGGTGAAAAACCGGTGCCGCCCCCTATACGTGCGTGGGTTTTGTGCGTGTGCGCCAGAGGGAGAGGAATAGGGTGGGGTGTAACGAGAGGAGAGAGAGAGAGGGGGGGGGAGATGAAGGGAGGGAGGGAGTGCAGAAGAGATCTCGCCGCTGTAGAGGGCGTGGGAGTCGAGAGAAAATGGTGTGAGGGAGGAAGAGATAGGAGTGAATGGGATGGAAGGAGAGGGAACCTCTCCCTCTCTCTCTCTCTATTTATTCTCCTCTTCTTCCCCTCGCTTCTTTGCCATATTTTTCGCCTTTTTCTCCTCTTCCAACTCTAACCCATCTCTTCTCCCTCTCCCCCATCACTCCTAACTCTCCCGTTTCTGCTCTCCCTGTCTCTCACTCTCTCTCTTCGAATTTCTCCTCCCCTTCCAATCCTTTCTATCCCACCTCTCCCCCATGCCACCCCACCCCACCCCCTTCCTCTCCCCCAACACATCCTCCTCATCTCTCTCCCTCCCTTACAACCTCCTCTCCCAACCACTCCCCCATCTGTCGGGCAGACTCCCCTACTACGCCACCAGCGCCCAAATACCGTTGCTATGGAAACGGAGAAATCGTTAGCGGCGGGCAAAAGGACAGCTGGAAGGGGGTGAGTGGGAGAGAGAGAGGGCGCGTGGGAAATGGAAGGAAAGGAGAGGGAGAGAAAGAGAGAGGGTTAATGCTGTGATGTCGAGAGAAGGATGAAGAGAAAAAGAGAGAGAGAAAAGAGGGTTTTGCGTCCTCCCTCTTATTTTACGTTCATTTTATGGCTCGCTCGTATGTCTAATCGGGACGCTTAGCTGGCGACGATGAATGGCGAGATGAATGAATTCGTAAAAGGCTCCGATTTTTCCGGTCCTTAACGTGTTGAGGGGATATCCGAATTCTTCTTCGAAGAGAGCGACCGCGTACCGAGTGAGGAAGCTCTTACTCGCGAGCGCGTGCGTGCGTGCAGTCAAAAGCTGCAGCACCGCCCCCGTTCTTGTTGATGCTCCGTTTTGCCGGGCGAATGTGTTTCGGGGGGGAATGAGGATGAATACGAGCGAGTTGCTAGGTGGTTTTATATTGTTGCGAGGGAATTGCGGCCGCTTTGCCTCAATTATTTTGGCTCGTGAAACGGTTTACGCCTCGGTAAGGAGGAGATTACCTTTATTCGCTCTCGGCTTTTGTTTTTCCGTCTCCGTTTCGCGCCTGCCATTCCTCGTCAAAGGATCGAGCACGCTGACCGCGGAAATCGTTTGAGAGGGGAGTGACGTTTGCCCACACGCTGAGGAACAGGGACCCGAAAGAGGGGTTTGACAATGAGCGTATTAACAAAAACTATTTCATACGACCATACCCTCAGCAAGATTCCAGCCCGCGACCTTAGTATTGGGAGCCTGACACACTAAGCACTCCTCTAGGAAGGCCTATTATTGTTGCAGAGAGTGATGTCAAACTTGGCAGTTTTTATGGGGTATTGTATCTGTTCATGAAATCCTAAATTCTGCTTCGAACGAGCAAATGCGCCAAATATACCGGCCAAAGAACAGTTACAAGCTTTAAGGTTAACTTCCTTTCGTGGTAAGGTCATTTTACTGGTATTTCATGAAATGTATGTATTCAGTTAAATATCTCAGACGTGGCGCTTTCTATAAAAATCAGTTGAAAAAATCTAGGTAGGTCAATCTAATGTTCGAAAAAAGTAGGTGCTAATGATTAATCATCGCCTAAACTCCCCTACAATATAATACATAATCAGTTTAATAATAGACATATTGAGTTTGATATCGTTTGCTTCAGTATAATCTCCGAATATTTCGTCCTGAATGATTTCGTTCTTGTTTTGGGTGCATTAAAAATGCGACGAAACAAACGAGCTCCATTTTGCGTTTGTCATTCCATTATCCCTCGGTTTTTAAAGGTAGCTTTGTTCACGTTAACGGTTTCCGGTGCTATTAATCTCTGGTTGAAAAAAATATGTATTTTCAGAACGTCCATTGAGCGAGAGCATGACTAAACCCGTTAAATCTTTGAATAACCGTAAAGATTAATTGTCTGATATTGATGCATGGAGTGAAAACTCTGTTTTACCATCTCTTATTGATCTTGTGAGTGCCACTCAACGAAAACCGAATCGTTGGAGCCATGAGTGATGAAATATATTCCCACGTTTATCATTATACTCCATGGACTGGTTTCAAAACAAATGCCTCACTTTCGCCAACGGTAACCATTTCGCAATCGCCTTGCGTGCCCTCAGCTTCCCTCGGTATTACACGTGCATAAGACGGTGACGATTCGAAAGGCTTTCGATTTATTAAAGTTTCGAATGATTAAAATCTTTAACTCTAACGCAAAATTCCCTAATTGTAAACAGTAATGTGGCATTATTCCGGGAAAAAGTTATATTTATATTAATGAAATCAAGGTATATAAATTTCCATTTTAATTCATATTCGCGTTCGATTTCACAATAACAACTTTATCAAATAATGCATTTTTATTTAATTAATTTTATCCTTAAGGTCGATTTGTGATGGATCCTTGAAACAACCAATCAGTAAGTCATCGGATTAGTTACATTGCGACGTTCAGTTCAGTGCTATATCCCTCAATTAACCGCATTCTTTTTTGGTGCAATGATTTACAACTTGCTCCGCAGCCATTCTGAGGTGTTTGGCGGTTCCTCTACCCTCGACGTATCCTCATAACTTTCTCCAGAATCCCATCGTTTACCGACGCCAATCCTTCCCATTTCCTCCCCTCCCGCTCCATTTAATGCCATTATATTCCGTTTTACTTGCCATTAAGGATTTTACTGTCGTTGTTATGGAATTTTAGGGCCCATTCGGTCTACTGCTGCGCCGACGAATAACTGCACGACTTAAGTGCGACGCCATCTCCTGGAGTCCCGGATGCTTAACATCATCCCGCGCGTACGCTCTGTCGCTTCCCGGTCTCCGCCTCTCTCCATAAATCTATCGTTGAGAAGTTTGAGTGGTTGGGGGTGGGAGAGGGGGGGAGTCTTCTTTGACACCCTTCCTCTTGTGTCGAACTCTACCCGATCTTGCCAACGAATCAAATTTATTTTCATTTGCACGTGTAACTTTTAGAAATGACGGAGAGAACGAATGGAGTACAGACCGTTCCCGACTTACGACTCTAATGCGGTCCTGAAAATCGCATCGTAAGTCGAATTATCGTAAGTCGAATATCAATTTCTCGTAGGCTTACACGTTATAAATTGAGATACGTTCCAGGACCTTGGAAAAATTTGTACCAAGCCGTATTTAAGCTATAAATTAATAGTTAAAGAACAGATTAGTCATATATTGTACTATGATAAACATTTTTAAGACTTAAAAACAGTCTGTAAATTAAAACCTACAATGCGGACGAGTCGTATCATCCAAATGAATATCGGCCGAAAATACGCACAAGAAAGTAGACTCGGAGTGCATCGGATGTCGAATGTCGTTATGTCCGGGGTACGATATCGGATGTCGATTTCGAGGTGTCAGTGTATTAATGTCGTAAGTCCGGGTTCATCGTAAGTCGGGAACGGCCTGCACTGGCATCCGTCACATAACGTCGTTAATTCGTTCCACGAATAGGTGTCGTTGTGCGAAAATCAAGCCGAGTATCGCGATGGATAAGCGGGAATATCGGTGCCAGCGTCGTAACCGCGAATCACACACGTCGTTATGGGAAATGGGTGAAAAATATTGCAGCGTCTTTATCTCGAAACGTCGTTAAGCGAAACGTCGCTGTATGAAGTTTGAGCCACAGAAGTCTTCTTACTCGGCGTGTGGAGATCGTGGGAAGCGACGTCACCCCGGTTACTGCCAACTCCACGATCCTTCGTTCTCAGCGTAAAGGTCCGTCATGTACATACGCTTCCTTTCGTAATCCGACGGGTACATATTCCTCTCCGCTTCGCGACGGATTTTAATCCAGTCGGCATTTGACGGTGCGTCGTCGTATCATTTCGTCGATCGTTTCTGAAAACTCGGCGTCGTGCGTAACAATTCCGTCGCCGTAGGGCTTGGTGATAGGAGAGAGACAGAGATTTGATGCGGTGCTGAGCCATTGGCGGGACGTTTTCATCTCAGAGTTTCTTCCGGGGATTAATTACTTATCTCCTCATCTCGACGTCAATCTCTCTTTCCCTGTCTCTCATCCCTCTTTCCCTCCCTCTGTTTTGCAACGAAGTTCTTTTCTTTGCCTGTGACTTTCAGTTGTTTTTTACGGTTTTAAAAAAATCCGCTGATGTGATAGTTTTCCGTCAGTCCGTCCGTCACACTTCCGTGTCCGGTGAATTCTTTCTACGCCGTTCAAGTTAGAGCAACCAAAATTTCAGGATAGTATCTTCTGGTGACAGTCATGATCCCTTTTGATTTTGGGATCCGTTCATTTTTCCGTTTGCTTTTTAGCGGAATTAAAAAAAAAATTTATCTATACGGGTCCGTTACTACGTTCAATTTTCGTTTTGTTTACTTTTCTAGAACAATAAAAGCGAAACGGTAAAACGTTCAATTTACTTTCGAGAAGGGATATAGATAATATTACAACTGCCTAACAGCGATGAGCTGTCTTAAATAATTTTTTTGTTCTGCGTTTTGTTTTAAATTCTAATTTTCTAATTAAAATACATTGAAAATGTATTAAATTCAAAGGACGAGGTGTGGTTTGAGGGAGATTAAGAACGCAGAATTTAGTAAATTTTACTATTTAAAATTTATTTTAGGTAAAATATCAGGATGTAATATCTGAGCCACGAAGCTTTGATTTTTTTTAGGAAATTGGGTTAGTTTTCTTGCGTTATCTCTAGTTTACGGCAATCCCATTTATCGGATTATATCTCTTTCTTTTGAATTTCCTTCGCCGCCGCCCCCGCCCCTCTCCCAAACTTTTATCCCACCCCCTACCTCAACCCACTTTCCCTCCCTCCCTCTCTCCTCATCCCTTACCCTACAATTCTCCCCCTCTACACCTCCCCGCGCCAGCCCGCCCCCTATATTCGGCCAGACCAATAGCCTTTAAGCTTTTAATTGTCTCCCCCCCCCCCCGGACTTATCTCACCGACGACCTTTTTTCGGTCGTTTTCTTTTGTTTTTCTCGTTAATCGCGCATCCTGCTTTTCTCACCGACTCGTCCGGAGGGCTGGCGAATAACTCCCTCCCTCTCTCCTCCTCTCCCTCCCCACCCATTCCCTCCTCTCCTAACTCCTTGAGGAGAGGGTTAAAGAAAAAGGAAGGTGCCTCAAATCCAGCGTGTATGTGAGAGAGAAAATAAAATGCGGTGATTCTTCCTATGTGGTCCAACTTACTGTTCCGTAATGACGCTTCTTTCTTCTTCCTAGGGCGTTCGAAAAATCACCTCGGCAGAAGAGGATTTCCCTCTGCCTCATATGACCGGTTGCGAAAGGACACCATCCCACGTGACAGATTTTTGCGTTTCCGTATACCTCCGGGAAGAATCGATACCACCGCCTATTAAATGCCTCGAGTAAGCCTTCTAATCGGTGATTTCGTGAGAAATGAAAGCAAAAAATTAAGCCATTCCAGCGTACGGGTTTAAACTCGTCCTGATCGACGGCCAATACGAAGTTAATTAATCGACTCTAGATTTTTAGGAGTTCTTTACTAAAAGTTTTTAAAGAAATTGGACGCATTACAATCAGGTCCTGTGCATCTGTCTTTCCGTATTTTCATATCCGATACTATTGAGTGGATTTTCATGAAGTTTGGTGCTAAGGACTTTTTGGGCAAAGGGCATTAAGGAAATGATATAAATGGTTCGCGTATCCCAAGCCGAGGGTGCCACCTTTGCTAAATCAGGGGTACCACCATTTATATGAACAAAAAAAATGAACTTTCTCTCACATCTCATGCAAAATATTAGTCATATCAAAAAAGGTATCTAAGAAAATATGTAGAAACAATTGTTCAAAACGATTAAATATTTCGTAAAGAACGCCCCTGCCTTACATGTCTGCACGCACCAAGTGTGCGTCTTTCCTCACTTGTTTAGTTCTCTCCTCTACTGCGCCCCCCCTCTTCCACACCTTCGAAATCTTGACCCGTTTTGTTTATTTTCCGTCCCGTCGACACTAATCCGTTCATTGTTTCTCGTTTACCGCTAATTGATATAGGATTCCCGACCCGCGAACTGCGGATTGCTTTCAATGCGTGCGGAATAGGGACTCCGGCGATAAATTAATTGAGAGAAAATTCTAGAGCGGCGCCGTAACTCTTAATTGCCGCTTTTCTTGTCGAATCGAAGAGTTCGATACGTTTATTACCGCCCGTCGCCTCGTTGTTGCGGTGCGAACGGTTTGTTTCGATCAAATCTCCCTTCGGTTGTTTTTACGACGAACTCGGATGATTGCCTCCGACTAACGAAACAGTACGATTCGCGCGTAGGGTAATCTATGCGATTAATTCCGGGCGATTTTATTGTTCTATTCGTCGATTAAACGATGCTCCGTTTTTCTCGTCGCGGGGGCTCTCTGGAAATCAATTAATCGTGAGCGAGGAACAATCGTTCTTTTTGGATATCTATCCTTTTTCGCTATATAGCGCTTAATATTTACGACTCCTCAAGATCTCTTTGTCTCCCAGGAACGACCGTCCTAAATATTTGTTGGCCCAGGTGCATATCGTTTTGAAATTTAATGAAACCAAGTTCATAATAATTACTCAATACGCTGATTTTTTTCAACAGAATTAGGATTGAAATATAAGAGTATTAAATATTAATCGATATGACAGAACTTGGACATTTTACGAGGGGACGCGGGGCGAGATGCAGTCTCTCATGACCTCCAAACAGACCCTTCTCCCAGGTGATGCGCGATTAACAAAAGGTGCCGCGGTGTCAGTGGGGCAGAAAGATAAACGAAGCTGTTATTGACAAATTTTCAAGTGTTATTCCTCATTTCTCGGCACGGGAACGTCATCACACGAGTCGTAATTCTCGGGTATGATACCGAAGCTCTTTTAAAGCAATATTCAAAGAAAGTGGCGGTTTTTCGGAATGATTGCTCGAGCGGTTCATAATCTTGACCGGAATGCGTGCATTAGATCTTCCTCGAAAAAGAAGATAAGAGTGAGTGAGAGAGAGAGAGAGGCGGGTTCAATTCTCGTTGAAGGCATTTGTGCTTAACGTTACGTGGGTTGATTCATCGCCGCGAGTTAATGGCTTTATCGATTAGTTGGTGGGATTGGCGCAAAATGGGCGTTTTTGGTCTTACTCGACGCAAAAAAAAAAATAAAAGAAGGCGGAAAAAAGGGTTTCTAATCGGTAGCTTATCGTCCCTGTGAGACTTCCAATAAAGTTGACGTGAAGTTAAGCTATTAAGAGATGGAGGAGGGAGAGTGTTAGGATGGATAGAAGGAGAGAGAGAGAGAGAAAAAAGAGGAAGTAAATGGGATGTGGAGAGGAATGGAGGGAAGGCCTCCGACTATAACTCTCCTCGGTCTCTCCTCCTGCTCCTTCCGAGCAGATAGAGAAAGAAGGAAAATGCTGAGCAAACGAGTGCGAGTAGGAGGAGCCTCCACAAGTCGGGGGATTCCTTATGAATGTTCTGCCGTTTGAAACCTCCAGTTGCGTACGGTTGGGAATGAACTGGTCATTACAGTATTTAGTGACCTTAAATATATATTGATAAAATATTAAGACAGGTCGGAACATAAGTGCGGCATCTGTAATCAACGGCGAATGTTTTTTACAATTTGAGGTTTTTCGCAGTTTCAGAGGAAGGACTCCGGACAATTAAAACAAAACCTTTTTTGTAGAGCCTGTTTATTGGAAATATATTGATATTAACATTGTGAATTCGAAAATTTGATGTTTGCCTGATTTTGATTTAATGTAATTCCTAACCAGAAGACGTTCTGACAAAAAAAATAATCGCCCAACGTGGGGCTCGAACCCACGACCCTGAGATTAAGAGTCTCATGCTCTACCGACTGAGCTAGCCGGGCTTGTGGAATTCGTATGTCTGATTTCGATTCCTATTCACTTTTCATTCTTGAGGGAATACGTGATTTAATACTTGTTCATTCCAAAAACATTATGATCATTTTTCCATGTTATTTTTCCTTGAAAGAGGACTATGAATATGAGTGAAGCGCATTGCATAATTTCAAACCTTGGGTATAGGTATATATATATGAAATAGCGCTTGTGCTTTCTTTCCAACCTAATCCGTATAGGTAAGTATGGATTTCACATTGCTGCAAATTCAAAGTTCTTTGTCCTTTCAAGGGGCGAATTTGAACTCCTTCCTGTAAAAACCCATTTTTGATGGAATAACTTTTGGAGTAATTTCTAAGCGTCCTTAATGGTTTTTAAGTCATTATTATTCAGGCACTGAAAATACGGCCACGCCGTCGACGAGCATCTCTTTCTTGCGCTTTGGGCGTCTTTCTCGTTCCGTTCCTCACAGACGCGATGCAATGGTCGCGGTTCGTCTCACCGTCCGATTCCCCTTTAGAACTCTCGATCTCTGTCAAGTCGATTACAACGCGCTGTAAAGGAAGGAAAAAGAGAGAAAATAAGAGGAATGGGGTCAAAGGTCATACGTTTCCCATGGTTATTGCTTTCCGCATTCCCCTCCATTCCTTTCTTACATGTCATTCGGGATGTTTTCAACCGACTGGGTCTAATGAATTTAAACATCCATCCTACACGCGCAGTCGACATGTCGAAATGCTAAATTATACCTTTGACCGGCATGATGCTATCGAAAAGTAAAATGTCTTCCAATTAAATTTGCGAACGTTTAACCGAGTAGCGAAGAGTAACAACATTAAGAGCAATAGAACAGAACAGTTATATTATTTAAAAATCCGAAAAGCTTTTCAACAACATTTCCTTTTTTGCCAACGCAGGTTGTCCGGTGAAACAAAATCAGGCCTGAATTTTAATTTGGCGCGTTGTTTTTAATCATTAAAGTCTTCCGTTCACTCTTTCGGTAGAGGAGACACTTTTTTAATCGAGCGATAATTCGTTTCTCTAAACGACACACGCAATACGGAACGGGAGATTTTAACGCTCGCTAAAATGCGTTTAAGACATTCGAAACATTTATCGCGGGAACGAGATTGGAGAATATCTAAGCAGAGCGGATGGCAGCGAAAGAGAAAGAGAGAGAGAGGAATAAACGGACAGCTAAACAGATGAGGTTAGCGAACTAAGTAAAGAGCGACATAAACAGTTGGAGTCTGCTCGTCCATTGAGGAAGGGATAAAAAAAAGAGAACGAGGAACTCGATCGCAATGGAGGCAACCGAGCGGAGAAGAGGAGGCGTGGTGCGGAGGGGGCGAGAGGAGGCGGGTTTTAAGAGTGACGGGGAGCGGTGAGGTGGGATGGGAGAGGGCGAGGAATAAAGGTTTGCTTTCGGTCCAGAGGGAAAGGGGCGGAGGCGAAGGGGGGAGGGAAGGGGGGGAGAATTGGACGGATGCGATTGAAGCGAGGTTTTTGGCCCGGACCTAAAGATGCATGTTCATTTCCCCTTTAATGGGAGATTTGGATGCGTATATCGTCTGGCTGTCTCTCGGGTTGTGCGCGAGCTGCAATCTCTGAATCCCATCTCTCTCGTATCCTTCTTCTATGTCTTTTTGCCCGTCCTACCTACCTACCTTCCTCCCTCTCTATTTCTCTCCATCTTACTACGCTCGACTTTATACTTAGGTCTAAGGCGACGCTTTTCGCCTGCGATCTAACCTCCTCTCGGCCTCTTGTTAGTGTTCGTGTTTGACGAAATCCCTAAGGTTACCTTCGAGCGTTTGACAGGTCCTTTTGAGCAGAATTAAATCTACCTGAGGTCGTGTAAAATTTTTCACAATCGGATTCCAGTGTGTTTTACAAACGTATCCGGTGATTTGGAAAATTTTGCAATTTATGTATTAATTTATGTTTTTTCTCATATTAAGTCCTCCGTACGATTTATCTTATTACGGTTCGTTTTGCGTTAACGTCATGCTTTGATTTTGATTAATTTGAGTCATTTTATTTTATTCTCATTGCGTCTCATTTTATTAGTTTCTTCCGCCAACCTGTGATCTGAAATTTTTTATATTTTTTTTTAGAAAGTAATTTTTGAATCGCCTTGTTTACAGTTACCGTGTTTTTTTAAAGGTAGAGTATCTATTTACAGCCTCTGACATTTTGCCTAGTAAGTAATCCATGCGTGTAGGTACTTCCTAGTATGTTTCAGCGCTTCGCAAGGATAAAGAAAGTGCGTTTCGCAATATCCCTTCACCTCCATGGTCGCATCATCAGTTCCTTTAGGTTTTAACAGTCTGATTCTTAATCGCTTGAAATCGACGAGTAACTTGAATTCGCACTTGGTTAAAATGATTTCACGCTTTGATTTTTTAGCGAGATGTATGCGCTGAGAAACGTTGAAAAATAAAACTTGTCTACAATCTCGTTGTCTTGATTGGATGTATGTCTTAATTTGTTCCTTTTCTCTCTCTCTCCCCCTCTCGCCTCCGTTCGTGAGCAGGCGTGCAACGAGTTCACGACGCACGTGATGAACCTCTTGAGGGAGCAGTCCCGCACCCGACCAATTACCCCCAAGGAGATCGAGAGAATGGTGCAGATAATCCACAAGAAGTTCTCCTCCATCCAGATGCAGCTCAAGCAGTCGACGTGCGAGGCTGTCATGATCCTCAGATCGCGATTCCTCGACGCCAGGTAACGTATGACGGCGGCTTTTTGTTCACTCTTAATCGTTTCACCCGTGTTTTGTTTTCTCCGTATTCTAAAGAGTCATTCCATATGTCAAAAGTGCTCGGCGAACGCTAAATGCTCAAATCAATGTGTATTTTTTGTTCGTTCATGTAATCTTTTAGATTGCTGTACTGTTAGTTTTAAAATCTCTGCGAAACAACTTTTGTTATTAGTTTTTTTATTTCTGTTGTTGAATTCGTCCTCGCTGTTTGATAATGTATAGAGATTATCAACGTGCTTCATGCCTCGCGAATTATGAATGAAGTTGAATAGGGATTTGAACTTTTGGAGATATTTAACCGTAAACAGCTGAGGTTTGGCCTGTAAGAAACAACCTAAGTTATAGTGTCAAATAAACCCTTTACTTTCCGCTAGTTTACATTTGAGTGAATATTCAATTTCTCTTTTAACTACCCTCTAACCCTCATCACATCATTAAACACGGAAAATCCAATTGCATATGTAGCTACTGAATAAAAAATACCTAATGATAAAAAATAAAGCTCTGGGAGACTGCATCTGTGAGTTATTGTGGTCATAACTTCACCTTTTGGTATTTTTTTAAATTTTGCTATAGCTCTCTCCAAGTTCTTTCATTTCACTTTAGTTTATCCACTTCCATGCGAATAAAAAGTTTTCTTTTGAATTACAGTGATACCCCGCTATACATCAGAGATGTGTTTCTGAAAAATGCGACTTATAACGAAACAACGTATAGCGAAACAAAGATTACCATAAGAACTATGATAAAAGTGGGGGTTACGTTCCTGGCGGATATTTTGTGACACATTTGTTCCCCAAATAATACATATCAATACAGTAAATTGGACATACTATGTTACCACTGTGTGTTTACCACTCATTGCTACTAGGGTTTTATATACATTTAATCGTAACAACGAGCAATCGATTGCAATAATAAATTCAGAAATCACCGAAAATAATTGTCTATAGTGTGATGGAGCAGAAAAATTGTTTCTTTACTTACACGTACACTGATACACACTTCAGAGTACTTTTCAAGCAGATTTCGCAATCCAAAGTGTATCCAATTTCTCATGAGATATCAACGCAAACGTAAACCGGGATGAAAGGACACACAAAATGTTAGACACAACTGTACATTTCTAATCCATATACCGACAGATACCAAAATACGAATTAGTATAGAATGAGTGGCATTGACAATGCGTCAGATACTTATCTTACGGAATTATTTCTTAGAAAATCTCGTTGACTAGCCTGGTTCGGAAACGTCATGTGGCAGTGGTCGGTAAGAGCGAATGTGTTAATAGCCGTGGAAGGAGACACAGTGGAAGAACGAGTTGGAAATTCCGCGTACGAACGCATGGTGTCTTGGGACGGATAATATGTGTAAGTTTTGAGTAGGAGAATGGAGTCTCCATTAAGTGAATGTTTTTCTTTCTTCGTCAGTGGTTCGACTTATCCATCTAAACATTCTAGAGTCATATGCCACCATCGATTACTTGGCAATTTCTCGCTCGCTTCTTTTTCTGTCACAATTTCCTTACACGTTAGTTTCTATACTCGGTGCATCACTCCGTTTCGATTCCTCTTATTTTACTCTCATTATTCACGACCTTTTCTTCGATGTTTGCATCTTCAATTTCCAATACCCTCCTCGTTGCATTCTCGCAAACTAACTGAAAATGATTGAAAAAAATTAAAAAACGAGAGGAAAAGAAAATTGGGTAACGTAACAAAATAAAAGCGAAAAATGAGGAAAAAACGAAAATATCTTCGAATTTCCCTTCGACCAACACCTTTCTCTTTTCGCCGTATTCCTCCAAATTCATCCTCTTGCTTCGACCACTTTTGCTTTCGCATGAATGCCACTTTTTCGAATTGACGCTCTCTTTCGTTCCTGACGAGGCTCGCTTCGAGGTTTTATACCAACGGTGAATGGAGGAAGGGATGCCGCGCAGTCTGTATCCCAGTACCACATATTCTCACCGCAAACACATCGATTCCAGTTTATCGCCGTTTGAAGCATTGGTCCCCAAAAATTACCCACGATCTTCCAGAAAAGAGGAGAAGAGAAGAAATTCTGCTATATCGTAATGCATTATCACTACATTACGTTTTATTTCTTACTGTTGCATCCCAAAATTTTCGATTTTTATAACGGTAAACAGTTTGTAATTCTCTATAGAGTGTTATCGCTCTCTCAGCAAGCTAAATTTACGACGAAAATCTTTCAGGCGGAATGCCTGTAACAGGGCCCGTTGTTAGCCACGTTGGAGGTTTGTTTTCAAATTTCTGTCTTGGATTTGGGATCTATAAAAAGGTCTGAAACGGTGCCTTTATTCGAAGCTGATGTTTTACGATCTTCCTTCTTTCTCCCCGTACGGGATTTTTTTCTGAAAGTTATTTTATAAGTGGGCAGGTAGAAATAATATATTAAAGATCTGGGTAGTGCGTTTCAGTCGACTAAATACGCAAAAATCCCCGCGTTAGACACTCCGATCCTGTAAATCAGTGGTTCCCAACCTTATCTATATGGCGGGTTATCTATTGGTGGTTGAAAATCATTCGGCGGGCCGCATCTCAAGGTGCAAATTCTTCCGCGGGTTGGATTCGAGTTTAAATCGGAGTTACCAATATATACTGATGTGCCATAGTAGCTAAAATCGCATCAAAGTAGTGTTTTTTATGGCTAACATTTCAATATTAAAAGTTCAACTAACAAAATGTATGATTTTCATGTGTTAAAATTTTCGACTTGCTTTTTCATCATGGCTTCGCGGGCCGCATGCTATTTTTACATGAGTAAGACTTCTTTACACTTATTCACCCCAAATTCTATTTTTCTTCCTCGTTTTATTTTATCTGCGCAACTATTACACGATCAATTTCGGAGCGATAAAATTGACACTCGTAACACGAGCTAAAGATATTCGACTTTGTGAAGAGAAGCGTACAATTTTCAAAGCGAAGTCGTATTTTTTCATACCGATTTCATTGATCTTTCTAATTTAAAAAAAAAATTTTCTTTTTTAATTTTCTCCATTTGAATAACATGGGGATGAGTGCAGCTTATTTTTCATTTGGATTTTTAAATTACTTAGAAACATGGTACGAACTTGAGACTTGGATGGTTCTATGAAGACAGAATCTGAATCCTGACCGAATTAGCGTAAAAACGCGTTTAGAATAAGAAAAATACGTGATTTTATCAGTTTTATGACAATACCAATTATAAGCTACCATGACAACTCTCTTTGTCGCCGAATTTGAAAGTCCTATGGTCGTCTTACTTAGAGAGGTGGTTTCACTGTACCAGATATACTAAAAATCGATAAAATACAATGTATCTAAAATGGCATCACGCTGAGAGATATACAGTAATACCCCGCTATACGTCGGAGATGCGTTCCAGAAACATGCGACTTATAACGAAACAACGTATAGCGAAACAAAGATTACCATAAGAACTATGATAAAAGTTAGGGGTTACGTTCCTGGCGGATATTTTGTGACATACTTGTTTCCCAAATAATACATATCAATACAGTAAATTGGACATACTATGTTACCACTGTGTGTTTACCACTCATTGCTACTAGGGTTTTATATACATTTAATCGTAACAACGAGTAATCGATTGCAATAATAAATTCAGAAATCACCGAAAATAATTGTCTATAGTGTGATGGAGCAGAAAATTTGTTTCTTTACTTACACGTACATTGATACGCACTTTAGAGTACTTTTCAAGCAGATTTCGCAATCCAAAGCATATTCAATATCTCATGAGATATCAACGCAAACGTAAACACACAAAATTATAGACACAACTGTTCACAAAGCTCAGAAATAGGTTTTCACACATCTTCATTAAAATTGGGACAGTCTCTTTCATCCCCTGTGTATCTCGTGAACCACCTAACCCATCGTGATCTCTCAAACACATGGCCAGCAAATGTTTATTCCGAGTATGATTTTTACACGAATTGTTACGAAATTAAATTAATTCATATAAATAATAATAAACATGAAATTAAAAGCCGAATAGAGGGGTTTCATTGTTATAGTTATAATTTATGCACCGCCATTAGAATTTCAGAAATTTTGCTTTTAGTATTTCACAAACGACGTATATGCGAAACAACGTATAGCGGGGTTTCACTGTATATACTTTCCGCCTCCTATGTTGTAATTGACTGGTCTGGGAAGCATGTGGCACCCTCATCCGCCCTGAACCGACCCGAGGCCCAGGATCGAACGGCAATGGAAAGCATCCCTGGGAGTGAACCAAGAAAAAAAGCCTCCCAGGGACCGAGAACCGACACAATGGCCCAATGGCCAACAGACGGCTCACCGGCGAGAGAACCCAATGGCAAAGATCGGCGGAGATACCAGACCCGATTTTTAGGCATTTTTTAAAACTTTCTGGTTTAGTTGCAGTTTTCGTTTTGAAATTAAAAGCCTAATAGAGGGTTTTTATTGTTATAGCTGTAATTTATGCACCGCAATTGGAATTTCCGAAATTTTGCTCTTAGTATTTCACAAACGTATATGCGAAGCGACACAACTTATAACGAAACATTTGACGTTTTGAATTAGAAAATTTTTAGAACTTGTTCATCTGGATGTCATATTCACTCCCTAAAAATTATGTTTATTACGTTTTCCGTACCAGCCCCGTCCGTATTCCACCTGGATCGCTCTCTGTAATTAGAAAGCGTGGTTTTGCGCCGCCGTTCCTCGTCTCTTATCATCTCAGCGAAGGAAGCAGCGCGCCTACATTTAGAACGCGAGTCCAGGAATTCGAATCACTCCGACGCAAACAGAAATTTGTGCCAGGGAAGAGCGAATTTTAATTAAATAGTCAATCGCCCCGTTTAGGCTCTCGTGTTTGTGCGCTTAGAACCCCAATTAAGGGAACTAATGAACCTCGTCTCGTTTTTCTTTCCTCGCGCGGCGTTTGTTTCCTACCTCTCCCTCTCCGAACCTCCCCAGTATCCATTAAACTAAAACCTCCCGCCGTAATTACCTTCTATTTTATAATTATAAATAATCGACCGGATCCTGATTGCCCGTGGTCTTTTTATTGTTGTGTATTCCCCGCCGCGGTTTTTCCGCCGCCTTCCGATCTTCTAATAGAATTTAAAAAAAGAAAAAGAAACCTCTCTTCTTGGCGTCGTGGCTTCCCAGTTACCGTTCGTATATATTTCTGAAATGCCTCCCTCTTATTGTTTCGCGTTGTTTATTCTCCCTTCCTAATTGGGATCCTTGGAAACAATGCCCATTATATTACGGAAAGGAAGAGTTTCCCTTTTGCTACTCTCTCTTGCTCTTCTCCGCCTCTGCCTGTCTCTCCTTTTCTCTCCATCTCCCTCCCTCCCTCCTATCCTCCCCTCTCCCTCTTTCCTCATCTCTTCTACGAGCTCCTTTTTAACCTTCGCTTGCACTCCACGGGCAATACTCCCTCCCTTCCCCCCTCCCTCCTCTTCCTCCTCATTTCAATACATTATCATATCTTTTCGATCTCTTCCTCTTATAAAAAAAAAGAAGGAAAGGAGAGGGGAGAATCCCTTTAACCATTTTAGGAGCTAGCAACCCTTCTCTTTTCCCCTCGGGCACCAAGAGATAATTCAATCTCAGCCTCTCTTTCTCTCAATCCCCTTTTCGGATTGATTGATCCATTTTCTCGTTACCTTCGTTTACGTCCTTCCTATCTCCGTTTCATTGTCTCTCTCTATTTTTTTCAAACGCCTTCGCCTCCTTTTCTCTCTCTCTCCCCCTCCCTCCTCCTCCTCCCTTTCCTCCCCTTTCCTAACCCCATTCGCCGCCCGCGGGTTGCGCGCACAAAAGGTTTTCCATCAGTCGGGCGTTTGTGTCCAAATAGGCGTTGCGGGGCATTTCTTTATTTTTGAATTCAATCTCGATACGGTCGTCCGGAGGAAGCCGTGGAAACACGGATTTATAAGTGGCTGCGCTTCCCTTAAGGCAGCTGAGTAATCGTCGTCATCGAGTGAGTTCTTTTTCGAGGATGTTGGGTCGTTATTTAGTTCCAGAGTGTGATCTTTACATCTGGTGGTACCAATCCCTATTAAATACGGCTCAAGGTTCAATCTACCGATCATTTTTCCTTCCTCTCCTTTTTAAAGTAAAGCGTAAATTATATGTTGTTGTTTCATGTACTCAGTGCTTACAGAGGTAAATATTTTCAAAGTACGCATATTTCTCACAAGTACGTAATCGCTGCGCATATGCGTTTAAGCTAAGTGGAATTCATTAACGTCGCTATGAATATATTGCACGTGCTTTCATCATAAACTTTCCACCGCTCAAATTTGGAGGCGTCGAGATGTATTACGTCCTTCGCCGACACCTCATCCGTTTTTAAGCATTTAATTTTCAGAATAACATTAAACCGATACAAAATCTTGAATTGCAAGAATTTACCGCATTCCCCTGTCAAAGATCCGAGTATCTCCAAGACAAACATCGAGTGAAACCAGTTTTTAGTGAAACAACTTTAAATCAAAGTGGAATTAACATAGGTTGATCTGGCGATAGGAGACTGCTGCGCCCTCTGGTGCTTTCTGAAGAAGGGTGAAATGGAGTAAATCTTCCGCCCTTTTCTCCCTATATGATGAGATTTAATGCCCTTCTGCATGGAATGAAAGTGAGCCGCACCCCTCTTTCCTGGCTGCGGATGTCACGTCCATAAAAACCCGTGATGTCGGGGAAGCTATGACAGCTCCGTTTCTTAGCGAGCCGTAACTAATCTCCGTAGAAGCCACCGAAAAATAAGAAAATATTCTTCTCCGGTCTCTGAGAACTTGAGCTATGGTATGTTCGTAATTCAGTCGAACAGATCGACTATCTGACCGGAATAAGCGGAAACGCCGGAGAAGTTTCTTAACTGTGCTAAGAGACGGCTCGAGGTAATGGAGAGCCGGGAGGCTGCCCGGGGCGCCAAAATCTTGGTTACGCTTCCCATAAATTTCTTTCAAATATTTTATAATAATCTATTGATGTCGTCTAAACTAAGGAAGTCTTTACTTCTTTAATTTTTGTCGTTATCGTTTTTAAATCACTATCGCGTGTTTAAAGCGGCCATATAAAAGAATACTTATCGAAGCTTTCTGAAATAAATTAGGCGCTGGGAGAGATCCCAAAATACATCTGCCCTGCCTCGAGCATTTTCCATTTGAAATTCCATTCTTTCAAAAGTCGTTAAGATTTGATTCTGCCATTTGGCAACACTCAGCTACTGGCGTTGATAATGCCTAGCCCGGAGAGCAAGTACATACGATCTTCCGTCCATTCAAGCGGCAAAATTTTACGACTTGCTCAGTTTGGAGGAAATTGAGATTAAACGTAGAGTTTCGTTGCTTATTTACTCGACATATTATCGATGGAGGTCCGAAGAGGACGACATTTCATTACGAACGATTTCGAATCGCGAAATCGCGGCACCGACCTATGGAATTAGACCGCGGCGAGTCTCAATATGGGCGTGGAATCGCACGTCGGAAGATGCGGCAGAATTCCCTTCTAAAAAGCGCGCTTCGCCCCGCTCCTCCCGCTCGCTCGTTTCGGTCCCCGACCTCTGCTCATTAACGCCCTCTTCCTCCGTCGCAAGAACTTCTCCGAATGCGTTCCGATTCATTGCATCTCCTTTTTCCCTCCTCACTTTCTCCTTCTCCCGTCCGCGGCGACTCTTCGCGAGCCCTCGTGTTCCTTCTCCGGTCATAGTCATTAAATGGAAGTTTATGCGGAGGGGTAAAGGGAATGAAGAAGAGTAAAGAAGGGGTGTGAGTGTGTGCGGAGATGGGAAAAGGAATTGGCATCGGGATTTTACTACTCTGGGTAGGTTATTATTGCTTAGGATGACTCCGCGGGATGCCGCGCCGCCTCGCGGACAATTTTCTTCCCCCCTCCTCGACCGGATACGTTCGCCGATCACGTAGCGATCCTCGGAATGATGGGAGAGATCGAAACGCTGCTCACGTTGTCTATGATTTGATAAAGTGAATAAATTAAAAGGATAAAAGGCGCTAATTGCTCGTAGAAGTCAGTGAATGTTTTTAATCGAATCGGAAACGAGCTTGGGGGGGGATCGATTTTTTTCGTTTCTTTATACAGTTCGCGTAAAAGTGGGTTCCGTCGATTTCGTTGACTTTTTCTGCCGTCCTTAGTTAAGACGCAGTCGAGAAAAGGGCCGGCGAATAGAGTGAATTTTGGAGAAACCTCGGAGGATATACCATCTTTTATCTCGGCTTGAAAAGTCATTTTAGAAATGAGAGAAACCGCACGCTTTTTGTGTTTTTCGTTCTGAGCGAGCGATTTCCATCGTTTCCCGGCTTAGCATCCGGCGATGGCGAGATTTTTTTCTGCAGACGAAATTCCCTCGCTGCTGCGGAACCGAATCGGTCTCGGATAGCTTTCAGATCTGTTGAGACGAGCACTCATTGCCGCCACTCAATGATCGGAAGGGTCGCGCCCGAATAGGGAGCGCTCTCTATCTTTTATAATCGAAACTACGGTCTTTTAAAAATTGATCATTCAAAAATTAATCATGGGACTCACCTTACGTCTTGAATCCAACAGATAATCAAGTTAATCATGTAGTCGCAAAAAAAATCGTCGAGTAAAGCGAGAGTCGCGTTTCAAAGTTGCGATCAATTCGCTAAGATTTCGGAAGCGATTACGATTTCTCCTGAATTACATCGTGTGGGTCTTCCTGCGAGACGCACGTGGGGCGAAAGACGCTTCGACACGATTTCAGAAAAAAGTTTGTCATTTTGTTTTATCCTCTCTTTTTATGTTCCACTTCTCCTGGGATACATCACGATCGGATCAACTACCAACGGCCGCCTCTTCTCTTCACCTTACTCCTTCGATGAATTTCTTTCTTCCAATCTTTTCCTCCAATCTCTCTCTCTAAAATTAAAACGTTGGTTTGGTCGCACATCGTGATCACTCTCCCCTTCTCCTTCTTTCTCTCCTAAACTCCACACGATCCCTTTATCGACGCGATAACGTCGCTCGTCCGCCGCGTGCCGCAACAGGAGAAAGCGACGGAACTTCAGCAAGCAAGCGTCCGAGATCCTGAACGAGTACTTCTACTCGCACCTGAGCAACCCTTACCCTTCGGAAGAGGCCAAGGAGGAACTGGCGCGCAAGTGCGGCATTACTGTCTCGCAGGTGAGTTAAAACAAGAAAAAATGCGTCAAAAGACGCGAGTGTCGCGTGATCCGAAAGAGAATCGTCGAGATAGTGATGTTTTAATGTGGCTCAAAGTCGGATCGGTTGTGTTAACGTGCGGCAGCTAATCTTTAAATTTTTATGTATAGACTCGTTGGCATTAAAGTCGTGTCAGCAGCTCTAGACTTGAATGTGTACGCGTAACTCGCTACCTACATCACCTCTCGAAAGACAGCGGAGCGTATAAAAATATGATTACTTGATGCTTAATTTTTTGGAGTATTAAAATAACTCTTAATTAAGCCTTACGCCTTAAAAATTCTTTAATTGCCATGCCGTTAGTTCCGTGCCAAGTTTACGGCACGTACAATTTATAGCTGGATTTATTCAGATAGGAGTTTTAATTAAATACAATTATAATGATTGTATCGTATCACATTGTGTGTGTTGTATTCATGTACGATCATCACGCGTTTTGACCATTTTAGATATTATACTAAAGTCGTTATCGTTATCTCACGGATTAATTTGTCGCCGTTATCTCGTATTTTATGGAGCCGAACTTCAATTTTCTTATGGAAGACTGAAAAATATTTGTTAATTTTCCTTGGCGGTTTTTTTAATTAACGTAAATCTGTCAAGTCACTAATTAAAAAACTGATCATCCGAAATTGCTTGACGATTCTCATCTTGGTTGAAAATTTTAAAATTCCAACTACAATGAGGTAGAAATGCTTAAATAATACAATTAGCGTTTGTTTCGCGTGTATCGTAATAAGCTATAAAGTACCCGCGGATTGTGGTGAATCCGATTTATAGCTGTGACAATCGTGATCGCGAAGACTGGACTCAAGCGTGACTGCCCTCTGTATTACAGGTGTCCAACTGGTTTGGCAACAAGCGGATACGTTACAAGAAGAACATCGGGAAGGCGCAAGAGGAAGCCAATCTGTACGCGGCTAAAAAGGCAGCAGGTAGGGACATCCGGAGGGAGCGGGGGTTGCATGGGATAGTCACTGAAACTTCTTGCTTTTAAAATGGCTGTGACGTCCAGTGCGACGGTTATGTGGACTGAATTTTGTTCACGAAATTCCGTGCCGTCTGTGCGATTTTAAAATTTCACCGCCATTTAAGTAAAAAAACGTTTCGATGTAACATTCCGCCTTTTAAAGGTGATGAATTTCAGAATTGGGATGAGAAGTTTTGGTTTCTATATTAATGAGTTATTGTTTTTTTTCTTCGCACTTGATACAAAAGTGTTGAGCTGAGTAAATAATTGAGAAAATTCTTGATTTCGACGGAGTGTTTTTTTTTCAATTATTAAAAATTTATTACCGCATTTACATTAAGTTTTGTTAACGTCCTCAATACAATAGGCAGCCAAGTTGTTTCAAGTGTTTCAGTTTGCTTTAAAATTCATTTGAATATTTCTAAATGCCAAGATTCATTGTCAACTTGTATGCTTCAGCATGTCAGTATGCTGTGATATGCATTAATAAGTAATGCATAATGTTAGATATTTTTGCATGTATTTGCTTGTAATGCAGTAGATTTCTTTTGAAATGCATGCCCGACGTTGCAATCATTTCTTTTCCGCGATAAACTGTTGTTATCAAACTTTTTGTCGTATTGATTATATTTTTTATACTTTCCTTAATTTTTAATATACTAGAAGTATTAAAAATATCACATAAATTTACACTTAGTCATTTCCATGATACTCATACCAAACAATAGGAAAGAAAAAATTCCCTTTACATTTAAATTGTCAGGAGAAAATTGAGAATTTCTAAAAAGCATTTAGCAGCTCTAAATATCTTTCGCATGTAGATTAAGCATTTGGCGTCATTCCACTTGTAAATTTTGAGTTTTTCTGTTGTATATAAAGTTTATATTCCTATAAATGAAACTCAAAAGAGATTTGATGGAATTAGGACTGTATCAATTTTAGAGAAACTAACGATTCTTCCAATCAAGGTACATCAATACTCGTTTCCTGGAGGATCATCTGAAATTCATCCCTGGTGAGCATGCGACTTTTATGCTCGATTTGTTCTCTCAATTCAAACAAAGGCAGGGTATGTCCGTCTCGAGTCCGAAAAATAATACTTTTTGATTTTTCTTGAGATTCTCACTAATTTTAAACAACTATCCAAGTAGTATTCTATAACGAAAACATCCACTTAAATTGTTCCCTAAGTTCACGTTCATAAATCGAGCATTCCTGTACCTCTTCCTAGGTTCTTCTAAGTATGCCTTGCGGTGTTTCGATCACATTCCAACATAGACGTCATATAAACATCCTTTTCTCGAATACGTTTTCTTCCATCGCCACTCAAACAACATTGCTAGAGGCAGGTTTCTTTACTAGACACCAGTAAGACAGGGCGTGAGGGGGGGGAGGGTTAAGAAGAACAGAGGAATGGGCCGTCTAAAGAGAGATATGGGTACGTCCCCATCACAACCCTCACATCCCCAATATGACCCTCACTCCGTGACACTCTGACCGCCATCGGCCTTTCTTTGCATTTGGCGTTCGAAAAGAGGTGCGGCCTTGGACGCAGTTCCGTAACAGGAGCGAGTCGAGAGGGTCAGCAGCCTCCGAGGAAAGGCAGAGGGAAGCCCAACGGCCGCACCTCTCCCTCCAAAGTAAACCAGTGTTGTTATATGCATTTATATATAATTTTCACATAATAATATTAATAATTAATGCATGCCACTCTTCTTTGATCCATCATTGCCTATAGTGATTAATGACATTTTTTATTTTATGACATAGTTTGGATTTCCGTTCGGGTTAAGTAGATGAAAGGAGCAAGGCAAAAAATTTGCGGGGACGTCGTGCCGATGAGGAATCAAGAGTATGTTAAGCCGAGAAATTGTTTTCGTAAACATGCCTCTTGACGTAATAAATTTTCTCACTGGAGATAGCGAAAAGTTTAGGATGAGTTTGTTATTTTTGAAGAGAGAATCGGAATTCTGTTATTACTTAATCTTTAATTACTGAGGTGCGGTCTGTTACCAAATAAGCTATAGTGTTAAATTACTCCTCACTTTCCGCTAGTTTACGTTTTGCAAAGAAAAAAGTGAATATTAACTTTTTTAATGACGTCTTAATCCTCAATGCAGATTATTAAACACGATAAATCCAATTGTAGACTTAGGCAGTGAGTAAATAATAAAGAAAACAGAAGGGGTCTGGGAGACCATATCTCAGTTACAACGTGTTCTTAATTTCACTTCACTAGTTAATGTTGATTTCCTGGTTAATTAGTTTTCCAAGTGGGCAGCTCCATCTCCTTCGCGTTGTTGTGGGGGTACTGTTTAATTAAAGGGATTCGATACTTTCCGTTTTCCTTGTGGGTTAGACTAGAAGCATTGCTTGTGGTAATACCGTTATCGATATTTTAAGTGTGCCACGAACAAATGGCATTTTACTTGTTAACGTAAATGAGAATGATTAAGAGATGGGTCATGGGATTAATGCAATTGTCGCTTCATAGTGTTACGCTTCATATTCTACTGTTATTTATATTTCGCCTAATTAATTTTAAGCTATACATTTGGATAGAAAGACTCATTCGACATGAATGTGCCGAAAGTATTTGTAATATTCCAGTATTTTAGATCATTGATATTTGCTTGATACTCATTTGAAAACCTTCTGCATTCGTTGTTCAGATAAATTAGGAACTAAAGGGAATACAATGTATATGATTCCAAATGGAAAAAAACACCATGCCAATTTAGACTGAAAACTACCATCCTGAGAATAAGGGTTTCGTTCTCTGCCAGCTGAAGTCGTCGGAATCCTATTTATTGGTCGTGAAAGTATTTTAATTTTCTTCGTTCGTAGCCGAAATTTCTGAAAAATGAAGAGAATAATTCGTTTTCAGGGGAATAATAATAGCCGAATGCTTTATTGGTAGAGGTTTGCGCAATCGAAGAGGATAAAGCGAGTTGATGGATAGATAAGGGCGTGGGGAGGGAGAATGGGGGGGAGCGAAAAGGGAGGGAATCGAGAGACCGAAGGACTTCTCCCCCTCTGCGTTCTGTCCGTCTTTTTTTTTCGTTCCAAACCCTGCCCCATTCCATCTGTCAGGAACAACGCTAGGGTCCACGCTCTGAAATATTTCCTTCCATTCCCGGCACTCATGTCTGTATGTGTGTGTGGACTTGGTGGCTTATTTCTCTCCTCCTCCCCCCATTCCCCCCTCCCTATTTTCCGCCCGCCATTTCTGGGGTATACAATGCGGCCCGCCCTCTCAACCACTCGTTCAATCCCCTCCTTCCTCCCTCCCCTCTCCCTCTTACCTCCCCGGCCCCCCTTTTTCCCCCACCGTCCCCGTGTCCATTCTCTCTACTTTTACCTCGCATGCGCCATGTCGACTTCTTTTTGTCTTGTATGTCTGTATTTGCACGCTTGTAGGTTTTACAAAGCTCCCACTAGGATCGCCGTTTTTTTTTTTTTTTTTAGACTTCTCGGGGTTTCTTATTTTATTCTTTTGTATGAGATTTGGCCGAATTCGAAGGAGCCATTTAAAAACGAATCCAACCTTTTGCAGTTGATTCAAATAAAGTAGCATTTATACTTTGGGATGTGGAATTGGCGTTTCGTGAAACAATCGCAGATCATGGTCGGTTACATAAAGGCGTGATCCTTACATCATAAATTAATTAGCTACAAGGTAGTAATTTTTTACTGTTACCCTTTAAACGATCACAATGACGCTAAGCACGCTGACGGTATCGTTTTCTGATTTGATCAAATGTAATATAGGCCACGAAAATGTAATAAATGAAAATATAATTTGACGTTTATTATTTTTGTGAGTGAAACGGTTTTCTTGCGTTTACACACATAATTTAGTGTAATACATATAAATAAAATCGATGAAAAAATAATTCTCAATCAATTCATATTTGAAAAAGCGCTGAGATATGTCAATGAAAACCCCAACAACCTCTCAAATATTAAGAAAAATGAAATAGAGCCATGGAAATGTTAACTCTTAAGAGTTACACTAAAAATAAAGTTTATGTCATATCTTTCATCAGAAGAAATTCTCACAAATGCCCGTCAATTCTTCATTTCTTCTATTATGAGCATGATTAACGCTTTTATTGAAATACCAAATCCAAAGTATGTTATTTCCTTTCCTTCTGCATGACCATCCTTTTCAATGCTCGGTATTGCCTTTCACCTAACAATTCTCTTCCTAACTGGTACATATCCTTCCTCCTAGCAGGTGCCTCCCCATATAGTATGGGGCCAGGCAGTGGTGGTGCAAGTACACCAGCACCACTCATGTCACCTGCTCCTCCTGGCGGGGGTGGGGATAGCATGGGATACGGTATGGGCATCAATGGAGGAGATTATAACCCATCGCCCATGGGCCAGTCACAGGTGAGCAAATATTGTCACTTTTTAACATAAGGAAATATCAACAATTGTCTTAAATTCCCTCTCTTTAATGAAAATAAAAACTGTCCAGTGAACTTCCTGTGACTGATAGGTTCTACTCATGAAATGCAGGTAATTCATTTGAGTAAATATTCAATCTAAGTTTAGGTACTTCATGGCTGTAATGAAGGAATTTACGTATTTGTATACTGCAAACTGAGATGCTGTTGTCATCATGATAAGGAAAGTTGATTTCTTTATTGAACTGATATCTTTAAGTTGCCTGAAGTATGTTAAATATTCTTATTGCATATGTTATGTTGTTATTTTATAATAGTAAATGATTTAATTAGTGGTGGAATGTTAATGTTTATATTCAGTCTATGGCTTCTATATCTCTAATTATTTGACAGTTAGTCAAATACTTTCTACTAATGTGTAAAATAGATTTTTCCATGATTAAGGACGTTTATTATTTATAGCTGTTTGTTCAAAATTATTATGTATAAATAAATCCTATTTTTGACACTTTCAGCATGTGGAGTGTGTCTTTAAAATTAAGTTATTAGACCAAACAAGGCTGTGATGAATGTGATTGATCATCCTGCTTTTACTTTTTGAACAAGATTACATTTGTATATTGTTAATATTTTGCATATTATTATTATTTGAAGTTCACAGAAGCAGCAAAATCTCTGTTAATTTGAATTTTCAGTTATAAATCACATACATATTTATAGAAATTGTTATTATATATGGAATGTTTGATTGATATAACTTTCTAAATTAATTGATTACTAATATCCCTCACATTGTATGCAAATATATTCTTAATTCTGCAAGATATTAATGTAATGTAAAAGAATTATTTATCCATTAAAAATGTGTATTGATCCTACTAATGGCTTAAAGTTCCAACTAATCAAATGATAACCATATATCCATGTAAACGTTTTCTTTTATTTTCACTAATAGCGTATTGCATCAACTTATCATGACATAATAATTCCTCCTCAAGAAATTATGCTATGTGAAGAATCGGATGTTATTTATGATTATGGAATTAGCATAAAAATGTATCATCTTCTTAAGCTTAAAATATTTTATTTAATGTTGAATTTTAAGTGTAGAATAATGTGAAATGAATCTAAGAATCTCATACCATTAAAAACTTCAGTTTGATTCATTGGAAGTTTTTTCATTGGAGCATTAGGGGAATTGTATTGAAGCTGCCATTGTAAATTTTATTAACTGCAGATTTATATGCATTATACCTCTATTATTGTACTATAAAAATCAAAATTGTCTGGCAACAATGAAATGAATGTTTATATTAAACTGATTTTTATATTTATTTAACTTATTCTGTGTGGCAAACTAAAACTTTACCATACTTATAGAATATCTTTCTCCTTCATTATTTAATTTTATATTGGCTATTTATATTTAATCTTAGAAATGTAACATTCCAAACATTAAGAGTAATTAATATCTATTTTACTTCATCATTTCAATATTTTAAATGTATCAATATTGGTCTTTATAGATATCGTAGTTTGCTAACTTTATGTTTTACATTTCCTCTCCTCAAATCACATGACATTTTAAGCAGCCATCTACATAGACCTGGAGAGCAAATATGTTTTGCAGTATTAGTGTATTGTTAATTAGTGGTTTTTACTCTTCTGTGAAAGCATCTTCTTGCCTTTCACTCATTTCATATTCTCTCTCTCTCTCTCCCCCATTCCATCTTTGCCCATGCGTGCAGCCTCCTTACTCGGATGGTAGTGGAATGGGATATGATCCATCGATGCACCAGGTGAGAACAATTTGTCATCATTTTTTAAAACACATCTCCTCTACTTATTCTCTCTCTCTCTCTCTTTTTTCTTTGTATAGCGTCTCTTGTGATCGGCTTTGAAAATATTTACTGTGAGGTGGTATGTTGTTATTTGAAAGATTTTGGAAATGTTTACACTGTTGTTCATGTTTCCCTTAAATTTAAAAATAAACATATTAGGGTTTAAGTGATTTAGTTATTTCATTTATTTATAAATTGTTAAAGTGATTTCAAGTTTTTATCAAATCCTTACTCATAGTATTATTTGATGTTTTTCATATTCCTGAGCAAAATGTATTAATCACAAGAATCTTAATTTATTAAGTTTCTTGATGTTAGTTACCAATGCAACAGCGTTGATTTTCTTTTAAAGAAATTGTATTGATAAGATTGCATTTTGGTATTTTTATCTTGGATTTATATTTTTGTAATTTTTATGATCTTTCAAGCTAAAATGACCCAAGACTATAAATTTCCTTCCTGCCAGTGTAAACTTTCCAGTTTTTTTATTGTCCTGTGTTACATTTGATCACTTATTTTTCCATCCCTCTAATGTCATTTTCTCAGTCGATCAGAAGCTGACTAGTAGATGAATGCACTGGGCCTTGTGTGTAGACCAATTAAAAAAACATCCTTGTCTATGAACCTCACCTATTTCTCCCTAATCTCTCCCAAAAAATATCCTGGGACTTAGCCATTTGATTGGTGTTCAGCGATGGAGACTAGCAGAATATCAAGTAGACGCTATTTTTTTAAATGTCGTCCTCCTTTTATCCATGCTCAAATTGCCATTTTTTATCATCTGGATGCTTCTACATGCATTAGAATTTTATTTGCCATGAAATCCATGCAGAAATTTTCATTTCATTCCATCATACTGGAATTCATTGCAAAGTACAGCATATCAGTGACTGCAAAGTATTTTCATATCATTTAATATAAAAACATCAAAATGACTGAATTAGATTAGATGAGAGAACCATTCCACAGTGGAGTAGAATAGTTCTTGTGTAATCATTTTCATCTTTACTTTGAACTCTTCACAATGACTGAACCGCTTTAACTTAATGTACTCCTCACTTCGTTGCTTTTTAGGGATCTCTGGTAAAGCTTAACCCACATAGCGTGAAATCAGAAGTAGAAAGCTTTCCATGTTCCCCCGCCATCTAACAACACTGGATTTTTGGGTCCAGATAATTTATATCTCATTCACATAACCTTACGTTACACGTAAGTTGCATCAATTCGTAGCATTGTTTTGCCACTTAATTGTCATCTACGGTTTCTTGGTCTGCCGCCACGTTTTTTTTTTTTGCATACACATGTCTGTCAACCTTTTATAAACTTCTTTCGGAACGCATGGTCTGCAGTTGTAAGATTTAAAGAGTACATTGCATTTTCAAACGATTTTACGAATCGGATGTTAGCAGTCGCCTGGAAATGTCGTGAGGTAAATAAACCGGCGAGAAGAAAAGTCGAGAGCTGATTTAAAATTGGCTTTCCTAACACTTTCTGTAAGAGGTTAATTGCTTTTATTATAGTCCGTCTTTCTGCCTTTCGTACGAATATTCCTTTTCTAAAGGCTGCGGATGCAACAAGCCCCTCTCCTCACCTCATTTTTCGATTTATCGTTCGAAGTTGCCAGCCGTGGTTCGTTAGAGAAAAGTAGAAACTTCCACGTTGCTCTGATGCCCAGTCTCTCTCGGTCCTCGGGGGATGGAAGGAGGAGGTTCCTCCGGCGCATCTCATAGCCGCAACTTACCTAATCGGCTAGGCGAAAAGTAGATTCGATATACCTCCCTTTTCCTCCGCTATTTGCCCCTTCGAGAAACTAACTCGTGTTCGGATGATTGCGGGAGGTCGAGAGGTGTCGCGTTTTCTCCTTCGGCGCCGTAGTACCTACGCGGAAAACGGGATGGATTGGCTTACCGGGCGTGGATCATTTGTCTGTTGTGTTGATAACGAAGAGCTCGCAATATGCGATTCGACCTACTGAAACGTTTCGTTCGTCGTCCGGCCAATCGGGTACGGAACGCTTGATTGGTTTTATCGATTTGATTTGCAGTCGGTAGGTTCTGGCGGTTAAAAAGGGCAGAGCGAAGTGAAAGACGAAAATTGGGATGTTTTCTTCCGTTGCATATCGGATGGATCGGGGAAGAGAATGCATGTTTTGTGGAATGAAACGGATCGGAGATTTACGCGGATGAATCAGAATTTAGGAAAGTGTGTGATGATTGTTTGTGTAGTTATGTAGAACCGAAATACAGCGTGTACAGCGTACGAAGCTAATTTTGAAGGCGGAGGAGTTGAAAATTTTTATGCAAATAAAGTTTTTATCTTCATGATTATACATGTATATCTATAGATGTTTAAAAAATAAACTCGTTATTTGTTCAAAAATTTCTCTTTAGTTTCTCACTTTCGTGGCAAAACTCCATCTGAATTTAAGTTGTCCCTGAATGACGCTATTAATCGTGTAAGCGTTGTTTTATTTGTGATTGTTGCAGGGTTTATGATTGATTTTCGAAGAGGCGACTGGCAAAGCATTGCACCAATTTGGGTATCAAACTCCGAATTAGCTCTTAAGGAGGTGAAAACTAAGGCATTTGAATGAGTTAGTGGATCGTATTTGCATGTACTTGTAGGGTAATTATAGTTACAGGTGATAATAATAATATCTGAGCCCTAATTATCCAGAATTCGCGAGACCATTTTGAAAAATCAACGGAGGTCCTGCAGTATTCAACTGGATTCGATTCTTGGAATTTTCTATTTGAACATAAAAGTTGCCATAAAATTCAAGTAATTTTTTACAACCATTTAAAAGCTGGTATGTTATTATGGTCGAATCGACAAAAAAAAGTTGGACGAAACATTAGATCAGTGTTTTTATCTTCGTTGTTCTATAAATCTTTTTGAGGATAATAAATAGGTATGCCTAAACGTTTCCCTTACGTAAAGCATGCATTTGCACTTATTTTAAAAGTAAAGCTCTTATCGCCAGAAATTTTCTAAATTACCTTTTCAATGTTTACAAATACTTATTTCTCAGGGTCTTGCCTTGTATGCGATTGCTGTGGAATGTAAAAGTCCGCGCCAGTGGAAAAAAATCAGCAATCTGTCTTCTCTCGTCCTTAATCTAACTGGGAACATTCTTGCTGTAATACTAATACTCCCTCCTTCCTTTATGCATGGGGCTAGGATATCTCAGGGGGAATGTGGTTGTTTTTATGTTTTTCGTATTACTGTTTACTCGTTGTCTGCAAAACGACTTGTATCATTTTAAACTAGCCATGTATACGGTTAATCTTGCGACAGATTAAGTTATCCTTTTATTTTCTGACGCCCGCATTGAAGTAGGTCAATTTTAATACCACAACCGGCGTATTTTTCAAAATTCACGGTTGATCCGACAATAAATCGGCATAAAAAGATGTAAAAATTTTTTATATTGCAAAGGTTACTTAAGATTTTCAAAACTTAACTTTTTAAAAGCTAATTTTGCTCCCTCATCTCATACTAAATGGTGTTCTCAAAGTTAAATAAACAATTTTTTAAAGATCTCATTATGGCATCAAGAAAATGTCCGTTGTTAAATAATCAATTTGTTCATATTTAAATCGATATATGCCAATGAGGGCCGCTTTTAAAGAAACAGAAAAAATCAAATGAAAAACAATGACTCGATTGTTTTTGTGTAAAATATTGTTATGTTTGTTATTAAGTGGATTTTAGCTTCATGATTTTCTTTTCATTTGAAACAGAATACTAAGACTTTTGCATCCGATGATCACAGAGACGATGCTGCATCTGATGATTCTGATTATGAATAGGTAAGCTAAGAAATCTTGAACTTTTTATTGCGTTATTTCTATTTGAAATGGCAGGATGGTTAATTTTATGATATCGCTATTTACTCATTTAAACCTGATATATTTATAGTAGGTTGAACAAACGATGAGATCAAATATCGTTGGCAGCCGTGCGAGTTAAATTTAGTTCTAGAGTATTCTGTGTATTCATTTTATAATGTTAGCACTCAAAATGGTTATAGTATTTGGCAATGTTTCTTGTGTCACTTGTCGACGTTTGAAGGTTAAACGTGGATAAATACCGCTTCAGCAAATATTTAGCGGGTAAAAACCACAACTCTCCCAATGCGGGTGTAAAATTTTACATACCAATGTTTGTAGTCATTTTGGAATAATGAATAAATTTCGTAGTTGTAATGATTTTTTTAGATTTTATCTAAATTATCTTTTATTACTACTTCTGGTAAAAGTACATCGGTTCCAATAGTATTTATTTAATGGTTAGCTATTACCGGGGACGGCAGTAAAAAGAAGTCATAAACTTCATACTACAGCCATACAAACAATACTTCCACATCCCCCCTCACGTCGGAATCCGCTGGCCTTTTGTAGTTCCCATTGGATTTGTTGACAACCTGAAGTCATAGCAGTTTTTTAATCAACTATTAAACGCCCGAAATCGCTCGTTCCCTGCTCCCCCTTCCCTCTATATCCCCCTCTTTCTCCCGCCTTCTTCGCGATTGAAATCGCCGCACTACTTCTTTCCGCCCCTTCCGCCGATCGTCAAATGTTACGCCGCGCGCGGACTAATCAAATCCTCGCTGCGCCTCCTTTTTTTTTCGCTCCCCACCCTTAACTCTTTCGCCGGCTAAACCACCCTACGCCCACAGGCACTAAAAACACTTCCGCCGGCTGTAGGGGTAGTGGATTTGAAAGGGCTGTGCTCACGACGTGTAAAACGGGGCCACTAAAAGGTTTACCGCTGAACGGAATTACGCGGCCGTATAACGTGGAAGTCTGTCTCAGAAATTTCTCGGCGGTAGCATAGGGACGCGCAAACACATAAATTCCTCAATTTGTCATTCTTGGTAAAACGCTTTCGGCTATATAAAACAATTATTTCAGTACCCCGAAAATTGGCGGGATTACAGATTTTTCAGGTATGTACAGATTTCACTTTGAGCACCTCGAAGTATTTTAACCGAGTCACTATTTTGTTGTTCATATAAGCGTATTAATAATTTGTAGGAGTGAATCCATATCCCGGACACTTATTTTATGAGAAGTTATCGTGATAGGTTCCAATTTGAGTAGTGGAATAGTTTTCGAAAAAGTTACTTTACTTCGAATTCTAAGTTCATGAGCAAGCTTCTACTCTCCTTTTCCTTACCATTAGCTCGACTTTTCCTCAGGCTACGTTACTTCATAACATGATAACATGCGTGATTGTTTCATTCCATTTCATGATCCCATTCCACATATCCGAAGTGTGAAGTGTTGAAAAATTTCTTTTCAGAGGACGCAAGGCACGCTCCTGTATTATAGTCCTCTCCCCCCCCGCTTAACAAATTCTTCCTATCGCGCGAGAATTTAAACGATCTGTACCATTGGAATTCATCGTGCAAGACCAAGCCTCCTTCGAAAATAGATAATAGTCGAGTATTCTCTAAGATTAAACCGCATGAAAGTCTCTTTAAAGCTATTGGCCAGTTCTATCGAAAGTAACTAATTGTGAGAAACTCGAAGAATCATATGAATGATGAATGAGAAAATTAATTTTACTTGGTCATAAATTTTACTTCGCGCGTTGTAATTTTTTTCAAAGAGAAGAAAAAGAAAATCTTCACGCGTTTACATAAAAGACAAATATTCCTCCCATTTTCCACACGGTTTACGGACGACATCTCGAAATTCAGCGTTTTTGGCTCATATATCATGGGAAAATGTAATATTTATTTCTTATAGATTCTCAATCCCTAAACATCGTGCATTCTATCGCGTGAATCAATATTGTGAACCATGTTTTGATAAAATTGATTACAGACAAAATGCGAAACAGAGGTAAGAGTTTAAGTGTGTCACGTGTCTTCGTCGCATAGTTATGTTTAGATTTCTGTTGCGTGGATAAGTTCCTTTAAATATTGCCACTTTTCTATCAAAAATTACACTTATAAACGTTAATAACGAAACAGAAGATCGAAAACAAGAAGTAATCCCCACTAGTGTTTGTGAACATACCATATTTCATCGTCCGCTAGATATTCAGAATTTCTTTATTTTTGATCCACCACGAGCCATAGTAAAACACGAGTTTTAATAAAGTCCGAATCGCGGAAATATTTCATTTCGTTAATTAGTTCCATTCATCTCGACAGACATGTCGACGTCACATAACTCGACAATGGCCACTCGTACGTACGCGCGAGAGTCGCTTGCAAATGACGCAGGTCATTCCCTCCCCCTTCCCCTCTCCCCGCATTTCGACGCCAGCCTAGTATCTTCCTCTTTCCTTCACCTCTCGCCATTCTTAGCGCTGGCCCTCGCGTCGTTAAACCTCCTTTTGGATTCTTCATCTCCCCTCTGCCGTTCCCTTTCCCGCCCTTTTACTTTCCTCCTTCGCGATTTTAATTAACGCCCAGCTGATAGCTCACAATTCACGCATTACGAGATTCCACCCTCTCGCTCTCTCTTTCTCTCCCAACCCTCGCTTTAATCTCTCCACCCCTTCTGTAATTCCATTCCACCCACATCTCTCCATCCTTTCCTCCCACGCGCCACCTTTTTCTTATATACAGGGTGTATTTAAATTCCACCGACAAACTCCTAGGGCTGGGAGGTGGGTTCGAGATATGCTCCGAAAAATTAGTCCGAGTTGTCTGCGTCGCCTCATTACCGAGATACAGGCCGATGAAAGTACCGTTGCCCCTGTAGGGTTTGCAACCGTCTCAGCGCCTCTGTCGCTGCTTGTAGTTGCGTAGTTGGGACTGCTATGCGCGGTTCAACGTGACTGGTCTGGCCGCATTGAACTGCACTCCATGATTCCTCGATCAGTAGCTTGTTAGCCTGGCACATGCCACCCCACCACGTCTCTGTTGCGAGTTTGTTTGCATTAGTGCATGAGAGACTTCAGCAATGGATGCGTATACGTGAGAAGAAATGACAGATATGCTCCTTGCATACGGTGCAGCAGACGGAAATGGTGGAAAGGCTCAGCGCATGTATCAGAGACACTTTCCTAATCGTCCACTTCCACACCACAGCACGTTTGCGTCCATAAATCGGCGGCTAAGAGAGACTGGCTCGTTGAAGGTCAACAGGCATGATTGTAGACGGAGGAGGACTGTCCGCAGTCTGCACTTTGAGGAACTGGTCTTGGATATGGTTGCTGACTAACCGTCAACCAGCACGCGCCGAGTTGGGCACGTTATGCATCTCACACTGCCGTTTGGCAGATCGTGCATGAGTAGAAACTACACCCATATCATCTGCAAAAAATGCAGGCAATGAGCCCAGCAGACTACCCCAGGTGACAGGAGTTTACTCAGTGGTCCTTCCAGTGCTGTGCTGCAGAGCCCCGGTTCCCCAGCATCGTGCTGTACACAGATGAGGCATCCTTCAATCGAGAGAGTATTATCAACAGCCATAATAGACCTGTTTGGGCCGAATAAAACCTGCATGCGACAGCCGAACAAGACCATCACCAGAAAGATTTTCCATCAATGTCTGGTCTGGTATTGTTCATGATTTTTTAATAGGCCCTATGTACTTCCTGCACGCTTGATAGGACCGGTCTACAGGGATTTTTTGGAGCAGAGACTGTCAGAATTGCTGGAGGACGTGCCCTTAGATGTTTGCCGAATGATGTGGTTTATGCACGACTGGGCCCTAGCAAATGCAAGAGAATACCTGAACGCTGTTTTCCCTGTGTGGTGGATTAGGCGCAGTGGTCCTGTTTCCTGGTCGGCCTACTCACCAGACCTAAATCCGCTTGACTTTTTCATCTGGGAACAGCTCATGTGTCTCATCTACCTGACTTCAGTATAGCAAGAAGATGATCTTCTGCCCATGATCCAGACAGAATGCAACAACATATGACAGACATGTGGTGATTTTGAGCGAGTACGACAGTCATTGGTGCATCGCTGCAGGCTGTCGTCACTTTGAACAGTTGCTGTAGTTTCCATGTTAATGCTGAAAGACCTTATCATTGTTACCTTTGCACAATTAAATTTCCCACTCTTGTCCGTTTTCACCATCGAAGTACACTAAGGGACTTTCATTAATTACGTAAGGGATCTTAAGCCACGTTTTGGAACTTCATGCCTACCACTGAAGAAAACGATATTTATCGTCCCATGTTATATGTACATTAGGACGTAAAGATTGTTTATATCCTGCCCTCTCAGAGTCTTATGTAATTAAATGAACCTAATAACTTCCGGCTACTGATTGAGGAATCAAGATGTGCAGTCACGTCGAACCACGCATAGCAGTCCCAACTACGCAACTACAAGCAGTGACAGAGACGCTGAGAGGGTTGCAAACCCTACAGGTACACTACTTGACCTGTGTCTCAGTAATGAGGCGACGCAGACAACTCGGTCTAATGTTTCGGAGCATACCTCGAACCCACCTACAAGCCCTAGAAGTTTGTTGGTGGAATTTAAATATACCCTGTGTGTGTGTATACACACACACACACACACACATCTCACCTTGCCCTCTCTTTTGCCCTGACTTCCTTTCCATATTCTTCATCCATTCTGTCCCACACTTTCTCTTCCTACTCCGCCCTCTTTGAGCAAAAGTCTCCTTCCTTCCTTCTCCTCTTCCTGTCTCACGTGTTTTCTTTGTTCTCTGCTATGGGGATGGCGAACTATTTTACATCTTGGTGTATTTCTTTCCTAATCTTCAATCGGTAAAAATATTCGTGTTTCGTATGTTTTGGTTGTGCTCAGAAACAAACATTCATGGTAGATTATCCATAACAATGAAATTTTTGTTTGTCTGGACATGCTAGTTTTAATAGCCTTCTCAGCCATTTAATTGGGATTCTTATTAATGCCTTACGTAAGTGGTTCAGAATTCAGTTGTTCTGTCGTTAAAAGGTTAAATGAATTTGTTAAATTAGAGGAGTAGCTTATTATTAATTAATATGTAAATAAAATAAATATATTGTAATTGTTTTGGGGCAATTTTAAGTTGATTTAATAGCAAACTTTAGGTGTTGCATAAAATTAAGAATGTTCTGTTATAAATCATTTTGCAAAATAAATAAAAAATGTTATGCATTGTTTATTAGGTCCTTGCAAGGAGTTAGCCTTAATAGCTATTATAGTAATTGAAATAAAGAAATTCGTCATCATAGTGGTAATGTTTTGGTACATTAAGCTGGAAAAGTATTATTAACACCGATTGTTTAAATAATACTATCAAATTTTAACTAGCTCTAAGCTCTTGCTGCTTCACTATTCCAGACATTTATGCACTTCTTATAGTCTTGTGCTTACTATGTGAATACCTTTTCTGCATGTCTACTTCTGTATGAGCCCATTCAGTTTCACCTCTGTGTGAGGGAGAGCAGTCCTTGACACTCTCATCATACTGAAGAATTCCTCAAATTCCTGAGCACAAACATATCCATCCCACTATCTTGGGGGATAATGTAACCCATCTTGCTGACAGTATTGAAGCATTAGAAACAGTGTCGGGGTTAATTGAATTTCTCCAAAGGTCTTCTCTACCTCCTTTCCTGATTAATCTTACCTTCTCGAAATTCAGTTTTCATGTTTAACTCATTAATGAGTTGAGAGTTGAGCTGTGTGGTTTGAGGATGAATCTTAACCCTTATGCATTTACAATTTTTTGAAATGCCTGTAATAAATTTTATTTTTCTTATTTTATTATTTATATTGTCTGGGATTATATGATAAATGCTGTCTATTTTTTATTTCATTCAGATATTGCAGTATAATTATATCCATTGAATCTCTTTTTTCTTAGAGTTCTGTATTTTTTATTTGTGCATTTTGAAGAATCCAGACTTGATTGTTTTAAAATTAGAATTGATCCAATATTTACCAAAAATGATTTATTCATTTGATCAAGCATCTTACAGTGCAGCACATAAATGTTTTATTTTTAATTTTTTCTATTAATGGCATTGGTTTATGTCAACTGTTCCGCTAAGTATACCTATTGACACTCAACTAAAGGATATATTTTGCGTCTATTTTCTATTGTCACCTGCATTTTGAAGAAAACAAATGTATGTTTGGAGGAAATCTATGTGAATGTTATTCTATGAGGTGCAACTGTATTGCTTGATTGAGATTAATCAAAAACTGGAATCCTTTTTTCATTTACTAAAGAAGATGTTTTTTTAGATCTCATCCAATTTTCATATCCGTACATTCTGTCTTCTTCATAAATTTATCTTTATGCATTTTCTATCATTTTTCCCCAATTTGACCAGAAACCTTTAGTAGTGATGGAGGAGAAAACGCATTCATACTTTTGAATGTTTTTAATTTTTGAAACCCTGTGACTCCCTCAATCATGACTAAATGATTTATTTGCCTGAAAAGATATATTTTTAGCTACTTTGAGTTTGTTGTTTTTTAAGCTTAAATCTCCCTTTTCACTGTTGTGCACAAGGAAATTAAATTTTAACAAAGCTCTACAATTTTTGAAGGTCATAATTATTAGAAATAGGTAATAATATTTCACTATATAACTAATGCAATAATTCAAATCTAACAATTGTAACATCATCATCATAGTATGTGCTTTACCTGTGATTGCATATTTTTTATTTTGTCAAAATGAGTTGTTAACTTTAATGAAATAATGAATAAAATGTAGCCATTAATATGTACTTTAAGACATTTAAAAATTTTATTTAAAATACATATTATCCATGTTTATCAATTAGCCAAATTCACTAGAAAATTATCAAGTTTGCCCTATGGCAGGAAAAAAGTCAAGAATAAATATCAAAAGTTGAAAATAATAGGTACTTTTCCTAGGTATCAGCAATAGTAGTAATAATTTTATGAAAAACCAAAAGCAGAATTGGTTTTTCATTAACTAGTTATGACTATTGGAGATACCTAAGGTATTTATTTTGTTAACTAGTACATATTCTTTAATTAATAGCTAAATATTCCCAGATGTTATCATTCTAAATATATGGCTAAATTTTCATTTCTTCTCATGAAATTATTCCTGTTCAGCAGGGCCAGTTTCAGTTAAAAAATATGTGTAAGCGAGGTAAAAATTTGCTGCCCCTCTGGATATCAAAGGCATGAAATAATATTAATGATATATGTACTAAAAAAAGAAAAATTTATTTTAGTTTTATTTTTTCAAAAAAATATTCAGCTAAATATTTTCAGAAAATTGAAATAAAACATTCACTGACCTTATAACAAGATTACTATGTAATGATTATATTACCGAATATTTTTATATTGCAACTTTATGAACCCATTTTTTGAAAAGGACAAGATTAATTTTTTTCGGGCTTTTTTCTTTGCAGTCCTTTATCAAGGATCAGAGAGGGAAGCTACGTGCAAAAGGTAGAGAACCAGAATGTTAAATAGTTGCACAAAGATACAAACCCCGAGTAATCAATATGTCTAGTATTGAAGGTTCACTGTATTTGGAGCGGGAAGGTTATTTTAAATTACAATGCTTAATCCCTAAAAGCACATGAAACTTAACAGTATAGTTATTGCTTTTGCGTGTATATATTCCGCTAAAGAGGTTAAGGAAAGTGCACAGTGTATCGGTGTGTTTTAGACAATGTAAAACTTTAAAACGTTCATCTTGCCACCCTTCTTAGGTGACACCTGTAAGCGGTAGGTTACGTCGCTTACCCCTTGAACCAACCCTGAATGTAAATGACATATCATGGCATAAAATATAATTTTTTCGTGATGTTTTCAAGTTCTGTGCAATAAACCTTTAAAAAAATGAAAATTTAAAAATCCGAATTATTGATTTTGCTGCCCCTCTGAAGTGACCACTTAGGTCACTTACGCCTGAAATCGGCCCTGCTGTTCAGAATTCGGTTCAATGAGAGTGTATCCATTCATAACTTTTCCGATAATTTAACATGCCTTGCACATTCCACATTTGTATACTGAGGTTTAGTAAATTTGTCTTTGGTGGTGGTCCTCTAGTGATGGAACTAATTCCTTAAAACTATTTACTTTTTTAGTATGGTTAAAATTTGGGTCAGGGAGTAATCAAAATAAAATTCACAGCCAAGTCTTATATGTTGTCAAGCTGTTGGAAAATTTCAAAAGCTTAATATATTTCATTAACATTTCATAGCATTTGGACTTTACTGTCATTTCATGAGTATTGCTCAATAACGTTAACCTCAATTCTCTTACATTTTAATGTAAATTTTCCAATTAAAAAATTCTTGAATAGGAATCATTAGTTAATTTATTTAAGAACATAAATGTGTTCACTGAGTTATTTAAAACCATTAGAGATTTGAGAGCAAAAGACTTTTTTGTGGAATGAGCCAAGTAATAGATAAAGTGCTTTATCTCCTGATTTAGAAATAGTGTGACCAACTTTATGCTTAACCTTTATCGTATTGCATTTAAATCCAAACTGTTAGGAGCTCGCAGATTTATTTCAGAGCATTCAGTAAAATTATGCAGTATTTTGGTTTTGTGTAATTTTTCATACTATCTGCAATAAAAAATTGAAATAAAAAGCGGATTTAGAAAGCTGGAATTTATGGTTTCTTAAGTTTCTTTCTTACCTTAAATGTTAAATTTAAATTTCTTTATTGCTTCCATAGTTTATCTATATGAACCATTTAACAACTGAAACTAAATATTATTGTTTTATATTGTTTGTTTAACCCCTTCATAGTGTGGTATCATTAATAAAAAACAATATTAGAGTTGCAAATGCTCTATTAAATTAAGTCTACAGCTATTTTTTCATTAAAAAACAGTTCTTATAAAATTCATACACAATTCTATATACAGCATTGCTAATCTTAAAATTGTCTCGTTTTAGATTTCCTATAATTTTAGTGACATTTTAATGTAGCAGTGTGATTTTCCATCTCATTACAAGTTGGTCACCCTATTCTCTTGTTTTACACAATTATTTGTAAAAACTAAATTTTCATTGCTATCCACATTATTTGAGTTATTTAACCAACATCTTTTCTTTTTTGCTTAATCATGTGTCGTTTTATCGTCTCATGATGTCCCACTTCATTCATTCTCACGTAGGTTCATCAATGAGTCTGCCAGAGGAAAGGAAATCACAGCAAGAGCAATAAGGGAGGGAATGTGTTTGGGAGATATGTATGGATGAGTTGAGAGAGAGAGAGAGAGAGATAGATGTCTATGAAAGGGAGAAACTAGGAAAGACAATTGCAATGCAAGAAATGCAAAGAAATTTCTGTAAATTGGGTTGAATGTTTGCGTGTATAAGTCTTAGTGTGTGTGTGAGAATGTAGCTGTTGAAATTGTTTATCACAATTCATTTGCTCTTTATTTGGGGACCCTCTTCAAAATGAAACACGAATGAGGCCAAAACATTAGTCTTGATTATTGGAAAATCAATTCTAAATTTTGAAGGAATGATTGAAAATATTATTTAAATCTTATTGAATTATATAGTCTGCTTCACTGGCCACATGAACTGTGAATGACTGACTAGGAGTTGGGCTTTGTACTATACACAGCATAAACATTGATTGTGTGGTAATATGGCACTTCTTATACAAACATGAATATCCCTCTGAAAACAGTGTTTTACGTAAAATTGGAGTTTTTTAATACTTATTACTCGTGTGCTTGAATCTTGGTTATTTGGTTACACATTGGATTTCGGCCATCAAAACTTCCTCTAGTTTTCCAATCCAGTCTCAGAGAGTATGATTCCTTAGTAAAATTATAGTTTAGAAAACTACAGTATTGAGATGTGAAATGACTCGTAATCATATGTGCAAAATCAGTACTTAATTAATAACTTTATTTTGACTTAACAACAATCAAAGCATTATATGACCTGTTTCATGAAAATTATGGTGTTGAATGGTGTAAAAAGAGAATATGTATATTTATCCCAAAAAGAAGTGTATACCCAACATAAATGAACTGAAGTTTTGGAGATATAAGAATTATGTCCTATCACTGAAGAGAGTGAATAGATTTTAGTAGCATCATTAGAAGACTAATTTGGCATGTAAAAATTATGAACTTGTGTCAGTTGTTTAGACAAGAAGATTAAAAGTTTTTCACTGTTACAAGGAAGAAAAGAATTATAACTTAAAAAAGTGAATTTTTGTGACTTTTGAAGCTCTACTGAAAAATGGCACATTGAGAACATTCTATGAAATCATTTAATTTTATATGCCTCATATTCTATGACATGAATATTTTTGGAAGCTCAAAATTCTTTTAGTTTGAAGAACTTTGAAGAATCTGAGAATACTACAAATGATACCATGTATACGTAATGGATTTTAAGCACTGAAGGTTATGAACTTATCACAAGTGAGAGCAATTTTTAAAGTTATAAAATAGGATGAAGTAGGAGTCGTGATATGTGAGATGCAGGAAGATGAGTGTCTGGTGTTTTCACATGCCCATTTCTTGGGTGCCTCATTCATTGAACGTATATGAAAGGCTGCAGAATAGGTGTACTTGGGACTGCGCATATCAGAAGTGGTGCATATTTTAGAGAGAAGAGGAACAAAAGGGAAGACTGAGCGTATTAAGTGGTTGGGAGGTCAAAGTGAAAGTGTGCATCAGCTCTTCAGGAGAGAGAACAGAGGAAGGAAAAGTTCAAAGGACATTTGAAGAGGGTGTTTGATATAAGCTGGAACTGTGAAGAGTTTGTACATTTACATATTTTCTAAAATTAATGACTAAGACTTGCTACCATTTTATTATTCATAATCACTTTTATTTTATGTTTGATTTGGGTGTAGCTGGTATCTTGATTATTTTTTAAATAATTTTCTTATGTTTTGCCTCTGCTTGGTTCCTTTGTTCTTGAGCTGTTTTTTTGTTGTATTTAATTATTTCTGTTGTGTGTTGGTCTGCCAACTCTCCTGTCAAACCTTCACTTATTGTTCATATCCACTCACTTCCTCAAACATCTCACATGGTCCTCTTATAACATCTCATTCACATTTGCTCTCACAGATTGCTTCACATCCTCCAGCTGGTCAGGTTAATTTTTTTCTTAAACTGATTTGCTCATTTATAGACAAAATAGAAAATCCAAGTACAATCAGTTTAGGCTGGGTTACATTTTATTCTTCTTTCTTTGGACCAGGATTTAATATCCGGCCTTTTCAGGTATTTTATAAGTGGAATATTTTATTTAGCAATGCAGTAGATGTCAACTCCATCGTAAACTCCTAGTTAAAGTTTCTTTGTATCATTTTAGCTTAATTTTGGTGTTTGCTTCGTACAAAATTATGAAGTTAAAAAATTTATTTAGAATATTTACCTTTAACTAATTTTAACATATCTATACACAAATATAAATTACTATGAATGACAAAATTGCTGTCGACTCCAGTATTTTCTTATTACTTCCCATATAAATTATGTATTCTGATATAGAAAATTTACTGATAACTTGTCAAATTTGAATCATTCATTTAAGATAGAATGGTGTGAATTCTATGGTAGATTCTTTGTAAATCTTTATTTAGACGGTTGATTGTAAAGCTTATTTTGGCCAACTGAATGGATTTGATTTATACTTATCATGTTCATTTTCTCAATACTGAAGTCAAGGTATTTCAACCCACGTGGTTCCTTTAGGTTGATGCAGCAGTTGCCTACTTCATGCTGTAAGACTTTAGTTGAATTTAAATTGATAGATTTTTAAAAGGATCATGCTCAATCTTTTATTTTTTCTTAATGTTCAAAATTACTTCAAAGTTATGTTTAATTTACTTCTTTGCTAGCCCAGGAAAGGAAATTTCAGCGCACTGCATTCTCATTTCAATGATTTTTATGAAGTTGTTGTTAATGGATGCTGTTACAATCTCAAATGCCCTAATTTTTTCTAAATGTCTTGCAAAATGTCCTTATGGCTGCAATGATACCTTCTATCCTAAATCCATGAAAACCTTTCCTTCTTTTGTGGCTTACCTACACAACAAAAAGGCTTTTATATTACTTATTTTGTAATTGCACTAGTGATGTAACTTTTGATTGCAAAAATGAGTGTTTTAATTAATGTCTTGGGCTCTTACATTTGTGAAAGTGTTCAAAAATTAATTTATCATAGTGTGGGTATATTTCTTATAGCTGAAAATGAAGGTAACATTTTTATGAAGATCATGCTAGCTTTACAGTATTATTTTGCTGTTTATCACAATGCAACACAATACCAGAAGAACCTATTATGCATTGGTCTGCCCATAAATAGCTTTTTTATGACTTGGTGTTTTATGCTTGCCAGACCGAAAAGGCTTTCACTGTGCCTTGTTAACCTATGTTAGTTTCATTTATTTGATAAAAGTCTTTGCATTGCATTATTAAACTAGATTCCACTGGAAACATTGCCAAATTTTTCATTTTATGTTAAAATATGCAATATGTTTTGTGGCTTTAATAATTTCTGAAAGCAATTTAAATAGTAATATAAATTTATTATAGTTGCACGCTCCTTTAAAAATGCATGTAAATTTAAAATTTTATTTTTGTGTAAAGTGAAGCCATATTGCAATTAGCTACCAAATTTACCATTGCTAATTAAATGTTCTTGTAATTGAGAATTATTTCTTATTTCTTACATATAAATAAGAAATCAGTCTATTTCACAATTAAAAGCTTTATAAATTGGGAAAGAGCTGTACCTTATTTTTAGCTTTCAAAAATCCCAAAATGCAACTTTAGTGCCACGAATAAGTATTTATTTAAGTTTATAATTTTTACATAAATTTCCTCTTTGCGATTTCAGCCAAAACAAGTTGCATTCTGAAAATACATTGTCTTAATTTAGAAGTGATGTTTGCTCTTAAATGTTGACTTGCTGATTCACATTTACATTTCTCACATGTGTAATGAATTAAATGTATTTTTATGGCAACAAGGACTAGAAATTTTAAAGAACTGTATTTAGTTTAGAAGATGATTTGAATTTTTAGCATGGATAATTTTTTCTGCTATAACCTCAATTCATTAATGATTTATGAATTGTTCTATTCATTGTGTTCTGTTATCAGAAATGTGCATAATAACTTAATAGAAACAAATCAAATACATTAATAAACTGCAGTTTTTCATGAAAAAGTACTCAAGTTAATTTCATCACATACACTAATTAATTCATTTAATGTAACTTTATTTTGTAAAGTAACAAATTTTACATGAGTATTTATTTGTTTAAAAAGTTATATTACTTATTGGAACAAGATAAGAAAGAAATTTAAATCAAGAAAATTACTAATTAAGTTGTAAAATTGCAATTTAAAAATGACTTTAAAGTGTAAAATTTTACATAATTACAAAAACTTGAGTGTACATCTCCGTAACTTTTGCATTGTAATGAATTCCAATCATCTCAACCTCCAATTGTTTTCATTCTCCATTTTTTCCCCATTGTATCAGCAGTGGTCAATAAAGACCAGCTCTTTACAAATATTTCTTAAAAAGACAACTTTTTATTGATCAGTATTGGTTTGAGTACTCGATATTATATGTGATAAATGGAAAAAAAACTCTATGCCATTTTCTGGAGGCGTGTGCCATGCCACTCTTCTCACAGGGCCCCAACACCAAGCCACGCGTGGACTCTCCTGTGCCGCCACCTCCACCTCCGCCACCTCCTGCTCCAACGGGAGGCCCAGGAGCACCATGGAATGCACCTAGAGACCAAATGCCCGATTTCCCTCCTGTACAGCCCCAAGAGGATGAGGATGATGAGAGCCAGGAAGAGGAAGAAGAGGATGATGATGAAGAGGATGACGAAGATGACGAGGAGGAAGGTCGTGGTGCTGGACACCATAAGCGCCCCAAGATCTAAGCAGAAGATGCACGGGTCTCATAGGGTGTGGCACCGCAGAGAGGTTTCCTGTGGGTTTGTTGCCTGCTTGTCAGAAAAGTTCATTCTGGGTCTCCAAGTTTCGGCTTTAGCAGGAAAATGGTCAGAAGTATTTCAGGCATGTTGCCTTTCTTTTTGGAGTGCTTGGAGGCTTACACAAGTACAGAGTCTCAAATTGTAGTGTGTCTTTGGTGATGGGATTAGGAGCCAGTCCATTGAAGTTCTGTCGAATTAGAGTTTTAGTTTAATTGTAGTAAATTTTACAAAAGGCTATTATCAACTTGGGACAATGAGTTGGTGATAATGAAGGTTGATAAGTGTAAGCAATTGTCTCGAGCACATGTGCAATATTCATTGTTGCTGCATTATGCTTGTGGTGTCTCTTTCGTCAACTTTATGTGATGATGCATTTAGTTTTCATTTGGTGTCCATTCACCTGAAACCTTCAGGAAGTTATTTTCGGGTATTGTCCATCTAAACAATTTGAAAGAGGGTTGCTTATTGGCTTTATCAAAGTAGCACAATGAATACTTAAAAAAATTCAAGTTGACATTATTGTAACCATCATACCTGCTGGATATTAGCGTTAGTTAAAATTATAATTCTCTTAGATATTCTTTGGACTTGCTCCAGCCCTTCTGTAGGTGTTCTAGTTGAAAAGCAGTGTATCTGATGGTGGAGCATTTTAACTGCAAGTGCCAGAAATAAACGAAAGTTGAGGAAATTGGGCTACAACACAGTGTATACGTATTTAAAATTACATTAGGAGATATTTGGCTGATAGTTGATCATGCACTATTTGTTTTTAACCCACCAGTTATATTCAGAAATTGATCGATCCTAAAGTATTTTTTAGGGTTTCTGTTTTTGGCCAAATTATTTGGCTGTTTGCTGGAACTCAGTGATGGAAAAGGGAATAACTGACTTAATCATCTTGTCTCTGGATCTCGTCTTAGGATGAAAATTTTTCAAAATGGAGGTTTTACAATGTGTCTGAACCTTACCATTTAACATGAATCATTAATGACCACTACTTGCTATGGTAATTTAAAAGTGTCTTGTTTAACTTTTATGCTATTCAGTTAGTTATTTTTCAATTGGTAATTGGAGTTTAGAATGTTGTGTTAATTTGCTTTCAGAATTGCATTTTAAAGTGGAGTTGATAGATCTTAATTTTTCAATTGGGCTATTTTTTGAATTTATTCAATTATTATATCAATTATATTGAGTTTTAGAAGTTGTCCAAGATTGGAGATTTTGTGATATTAAAATTTTGATTCATTTTCATCCTAATTATGTTATTCATTGATATTCTTTCTCAAGCATACTTAAACATGAAGTAAATAACATTTTCTCGATGACCAAAATTTTCTTGTAGCATTCATTCCACTTTTCAGAAATTATATGGAGAATCAGCTGCAACCTCGTACCAATGCATCCTAAAAAACCTCATCAGCTTTTACATGATTGTTAGCATTCAAATTAAAACAATTTGTTTTAAGTGATAAATATTGACAAAAATATAATAATATTCTGTTATTTTGTAAATGGTTACTAATTCAGACACATTGTGATTCACTAGTTTTGTGGGTATGTACAAAACGTGTTGTATTTTGTCTCATTGCCTGACTACAGTCTGGCAGAAAGATCCTGGTGGAGTGAAGATAGTACTTTGCGCGAGTGAATTTTGTATGGAGGTAGCTTTGATTGATTTGTGGTGGGGAAGATATGAGAGATCAATTTGAAATACTTTGTAATTTTTTGAGGCACTTTATTGGTGTCACTGACATCACTGTCAAACCTGGTATACGTACGTAACATCACTTTCTAGATGTTTCCATGTCGATTTAAGGATAAAACATACTAGCACTGAATAAATAAACAATGTGGGAGGGCCATGCACACATTTCTTGCCAGTGTTGCTTTGCATTTCCTTTTTAGTTTGCATGTCTTAAAAATGTATATACGGCCTTGAGAAGATGGAGATGTTCAATTCTAACCAGGATATAAGCTTGGGATGGCTTTAAATGAAATGGCAGCATGCTACAGCCTGGAGATTGTTTCCCAAGAGAATTGACAAGTGCCTAAGAGGGTAATTTTGCTGAAATGTATCTCTGAAAAAGGGAAGAAAAATCATGCTTCACAGCTAGGGTAAAATCATTGCAGACCTAAGACATTCTGAATGTTTAACCATCAATCCTCAACCTCTGTAAGTTCATTTAGCATTTGAAATATTTTTTATTGTGATAGACGTTTCTTAATGAAGTTGATATATTTATCAAGTGTTGTGTTAGTGTACAAATATTTTTGAGATGATTGTAATTATTGATGAGATGAAAATTAATGAGTTTTTAAAGTATATTATCCCTTTCCAAAAAAATATAAGATCTCAGGAATTATTTTTTTCTCTTGCCTATCTATAGACACAAATTAAAGAAAGAAAGATTTAACTATATTTAATGTATTTTGTAGGAATTAATCTCCTGCAGTGGATTTTGAGAATATACCTCAATATAAATGGCAGATAATGTCACGATTAAAAAAAGTGGTGGACAATCTTAAAAGCACAATGTTTTTAAGGGAAAGTATTGTGCAGTATACTACTCCAAAGTGATGAGGAGGGAGAAAATTTCGGTACGGAAGCTGTGAAACCTGTATACAATTTTCTATAGGAATACTAAATGGTATGTCAAAGAAAGTGATTATTTTCTCCTATTCTGTGTACACAATAGCCTTTTTTTGAATGGTTTGTGTGCACTGAGGTCTTTCTTGGTGCAGATGCATCTATCTCAGGGAAGGTGGCATGGATGCTGGCGTGATGATTATATCCCCTCATTGCCATAGGATATGAAGCATTGCTTTGAGAAAGCATGGCTCTTGGTCAGCAAGCAAGTTATTTTTTTACTGGGACTGCGTCGGGAAGTGTGAATTGGTGTCGTTATCTTCCCAAGGCCATATCACAACTTTATGCAATATTTGGAAATTTGTTGATTATTCAGAATTTATGCAGAATTGATTTTAATGAAAAAAAACAGAATTTTAAAATTATTGCCTTATGATTTGATTGTTACAGGCACTGCTTTGGTGATATGCTTAATCCATGTGGGAGGCAAGTGTTGGCAAATATGTGTGCATGACTTTACTTCTTTGCTGATTAAAAAATTCTCCATTTATATTTATACATTTTGTAGGTTGTAGGGTAGTCAGAATCAAGGTTATTTTCCCCAGCCTTTTCATCATTTAACCCACCAACTGATACCATTCCAGTAGTGAAGCAGAAAAGAAGTAGGGGTTCATTATGTCGGTAGATGTCTTAGTCTTGGAATGGTCAATAAACTCACTTTTAATTGTAGTCTCTTTGATCACACTAATAATTCATAGTAGCCAGCAACAGTGTGTGTACCCTTGACTGGATTCACATTCTCTTTCAAAATGTAAGGGATTTGAATCAAAAGAGGGTAAATAGAACAAGCGTATACTTTAGAGCTGTGATCACCCAAAAATAACCTATAAATTTTTGATCAGAATTTGTTTAGCAAGACAGCGGTTGCATACAGGAGGGTAGGGAGCTGTAATGCCATGGATCAGGTGAAGGGTTTGTTGTGCACCACTTTTATAAATGGTGTAATCTAAAATGTTCTCTCATGTTTTTGATTCATTAAAATTGAGGGAACAATTATGGCATGGTGTTCGAGATGTTTGAAGTCTGTACAAGTCCTCCCTCCCACCATTCAAGTCGCATTTTTTCAAAGCATGTGGACAGTTGCTATACGTCTTTTTTTTACCTAACATGGTGGAAACAAAAACCCCATAACAATGTATACGATTTTTGAAATCTTGACAAATTATTATATAAATACAATATTATATATGAATTGATAATTAATACTATTATATGATACATATGTATAGTACTATAAGTCACTGTTGCATTTCAAAAGTACACTTTCTGAGAGACACAGCTAGATGTGGAGTGGTCCCATGCATTCTATACACGTACATGCTCACTCAGTCATTAACATTCACCCTCATCTCTGTATTTTGAGCATCGATACTGTTGAAGGAAAGGTGATGTGATTTCTGTATTAATTGACCTAAATGCACTGATGAAGAAATTTTTGTGTACAGTGAACCAATTCTTTGTAGCATTGGTAAAGCCTATGAAAGAAGAACATCATTTCCATTCATTTCCATGGGTTTGTATTATTTGGTGCATGTGTTTGTATGAAGGAATCTAGCAATGTGATTCTAAGGTTCATTTTATTAAAACTTATAGATTTTAGGTGAGGCAGTTTTCAATACTGCTTTTATATTGCTGTATTGCGTTAAAGCTACTTCCATTCATATTTAATAATACTAAATGTTATTCTTTGCTCTAATTTTGGAGTCTTTATATGGCTTTATGTACCTTGTTGTTTTCTGATACTTTTCCAATTGTATCAGGATTTTTTCAGACTGGATCTCTTTCAGATATTGCAGGTTTCTTGGTTGTTAGGGTAAGGTTATTTTGTCTCTTCATGAAAAAAGAAAGAATAATGTATCCATTGCAGTATTTTTTGTACTGAATGCAAAAAACTTAATGCAAAATCTATGCTGGTGTACATATTTAAAAATGCATAAAATTTTTGTCAAATTAAATCTAATTTTTATAGGTTAGTTTAATGGAGTGAATGAGGTTTTTATATTCCTTTTGATTGTAGATTTAAGCAAATGTAATTTTTCTTCTAATACTAATTCTGCAAATCTTTGTCCAAGCATTATAGAGGACATTGCCGCCACTATGTGTCTCACAAGGCAAATTTAAATCCTTTGTCAATTGTTTGAAAATTAAAGGTATCTATTTTCTTTCAATATCTCAGTAAGAACATCCATATGTTTCTTACTATCAACTTTCAAAGCTGTGTTCTTAGTTTTCTTAATCTGTTTGTGTTTTGCCAAGAAAAACTTTTAATTGCCTCTGTTTTTGCTTCCATACACATTTCTTCCCTCATTTGAATTGATTGTTCGTTTTTTATAAATGGCTACTAATAGCAGCATTGCAATTAACAGGTACAACTTGTTTAGTGATTTTTAGATGTTTTTGGCACTGTTACAGTTGTGCATGAGTGAACGTTTATGCTGTATGTCTCAAGGGGAGAGTATTTTATAAAAAAGAAATATCGAATGCACGAGGAAACTCATGCATGTCTCAGTATACGTCATAATTATACCGAATAGAAATCAGTCTAAAAGCTTAATATGAAAATTACCCTTGATGATAGCAGTACTTTGAGATCATTAATTATTGGAATGGAAATGATAATTTAGTTGCTGTATAGGAAAGCAAAATTTAGAACTGTGAAAACCCACTTTGGTCCATAGTTACTTTGAACAATTTGAAAATGACCAAAGAGGAGTGGTTGAGCATGGTTTAAAAATTGGTGATTGTCTCCTTCTTTAATGACAATGCAAAATTTTAATAAGGCATTTTACGAAGTTATTGGAAAAGAAATTTCATGCAACAAATGTTTTTCTTGTCTTTGTGTAAGTTAATATTGGCATCTGTATGTATTGTAACATATGCAGTTTTCGAAATAAAATAATGGATGTTGACGGAACATAAAAAAATTGTCTTGTTACTGATCAATGTAATTTACCTTGTTTGAATCATGTTTGAAATTAGATGCTGCCTTTTCAGCATGTTTTACACTTGAGACTTTTATAAAACTTGGAAGTGGATGCTTCCCAGATGATATGTTCACTTCCTTTATGTCTACTCTTTTATGTCCACAGCCCTTATGTCCACTGCCTTTACGCCCACAGTTATATATGTCCACAGTATTTATGTCCACAGCTTTTATGTCCACTCTTATATGTTGACAGCTTTTTGTCCACTGCCTTTATGTCCACATTTATATATGTCCACAGTCTTTATGCCTACAGTCATTAATGTCCACATTTATATATGTCCACTGTTTATACGTCCACAGTGAATGTCCACAGATTTTATGTCCAGTTAAGAGAAATTTTGGGGGGTAAGAAGGAGGGAGAGGGAAAAGGGGGGAAGATGAAATCCTAAGGAAACAAGGGACATTGGTATCCATCAACTAAGAATTTTATAACAATTACAAATATGAATTGAAAAAATGAAAATGGAGGGTGGTAGAAGGAGGTCCCTGGAAAACTATTTTTGTTTGCTAAAGGTTTGAATCCAGGAAACAATTATATTTTCCCATAATCGACTTATATTAATTGATTAATATTAATGTCAGTCACACCATCAGGGAGCCAAGTTTTTTCCTCTTCATTCATCTAAATGCCTAAATTTAGACATTTTCTTAGTGTTTTCTTTATTCAACAGCTAAAACTATACTGTCTTATTCTTGTGATGTTTACATGTTACATGGTCGAAGTTTTCAGAAATACACATTCTTTTTCAAAATTTTGTAGATTTTTCGTACTCTTTCAGTTCAGTTCAGTTCAGTTGCCAAGGCGATTCATTGTTGCCTTCAATTCAATTATCATCGATTAAGACTTCAAATGGCAAAATAGCGAATTTGCTTTGCATTTTGTTTAAGCATCAAAATTATTGTTGTAGCAACATCAATTTGTATACATAACAATGTAAATTATTATTTGAATCTCCTTTCATCATTTGAACATTGAAGCCTTACCTATTTTGTAAGTAAAATAATTATATTCTACATTTTTTTGTGTTTATTAATGTAAATAGGCCCACAGATCTGGTTTACATTTACCAATTCAAAATGTTATAAACAATAACTTCTTTGCTTGGTGTGAGTGTCAGTGGGTGGCAGCAGAATCACAGAGTGGCAGGTGTCGGGGGCGCTCGGGTTGGGAATATTTTGTTAGAATTGAGCACACCCCATACCCAAGAGAAAATCCTGGGTACGTGCCTGGTATACCTTGATACTTGGTATGTTTAAGCCACATGCCCAGATGAGCCAGTACTCTGTAGCTGGGCTACTAAATGTCAGGTTACTGTGAGAGCACCAAAGATAGCTACAAAGGACTGATTAGTGGAGGAATAAATGGGCATGCAAAAAAGTTATCGTTTATAACATCCATAATCTCCTTATGATATGACACAACAGGCATTTTGAACTGGTAAATGTAAACCAGATTCGTGGGACTATTTCCGTTAATAAACACAAAAAATATACAATATCATGATTTTACTTACAAAATAGGTACAGTTTCAATATTCAAATTCAACTGCTTTGGCCAATAGTTATAATAATTATTTACTCTCTGTCGCCGCCTCGCACTGAGGCTAGAAACCCTATTCAAACTGCCCGTGTGCCATCCTCATTCCCCATGCATTAGCTTCCCCTCAAGCGTGGCTGATTGAGAGTTAAATTGAAGGGAAGATTTTACTTACGAAATAGGTACGGTTTCATTACTCCAATTGAACTGCTTTGGTCTATACTTTTACTTATAATAATCATTTAAGTCACTGCTGCCGCTGCAAACTGAGGCTCAGAGCTTTATTCCAGGTACCTGCAGGCCCTCCTCACGCCCTCCTCACGCCCTGCACATTACCTTCCCCTCCACTTCTGCCCCAGTGTGGCTGAGTGCAATGTAGTAGCTCGGGTCTTCGGCACCCGGGGGCAAGGCACCTTCTTGGCGCCCGTAAGGGGGATGGGGGCAGTGGGATTATATCCCCAGTCTGGGCCATATGACCTTTTTTCTTGCCACCAAGTTCCAGGGTGGAGGGGTTTATGGGGTGTTCTGTACTTGGCATTTTTAGGCAATTCCCCATTAGGATGGCTCTGGGAAACTCAACCATGCAACAAACACATTTGAATGGGAAATTGGTTCGAGTAAGGCTAGAGGGCAGGAGATACCTTAACTCAATTGCAAACCTCCTTGCAGAGGCTTGAAAGATCGCAGAGCCTGGTGCAAAATACGAGTAAAAAACTTTTAATGGTAAATTTCAATAACTAATGCAAACTCTTTCACTCTGACTCTTCAATATATTTTCAGAATAAAAAATACATGTACTTTATAAGTACTACGTCAAATATTTTTTTAAGAGAGCACGGGGCCTCTTTAAGTGCGGGGGCCGGGTGCGAGGGGCCGGTGCAGTTGCGCCATTTGCATTACCATCACTCACGCCCTGCCTTCCTGGCCCGTCAGCACAACATCAAATACAAGTGGGATCAAGTCTAAGGAAATACATAGGCAAAACAAGAGTGTAACCCGAAGTCCGAAGAATGAGCGATAACCCCAAAGACATCGGTGAGACATGAAGAGGTGGCAACCCAAAGCAGGACTTAACACATATTTTGGATAGACAGGGAGTGGGAATATTACAATAAACTCAATTTTTCGCAATATAGTAACTCTGTCTTGGGGGGTCAAATGCCCGGTTGCTCCCCTCCCCCTGAATGCGTCACTGCAACTCGATACCAAAAATAATTGATTGAGAGAATATACAATCCAGACAACTTCACGTATTATGTAATAATATGTTTCGCCAAATAAATTGCACCCTGATATTCATACGTTTAGTAAGATTGGCAGTTACTGTATAGTTTAAATGTAGAAAAAGGAAGAGGAGAATTAAGATAAGAAATGAACTGAGGACTGCTAGTATAGCCCCAATTCTCACCACAGCAACTCTGGTCAGTTGAAATTAACTTTACATAACCAATTTTAAACTAGCCGAGTGAAGATTAGCCATGCTGTGGCCGAGTATATGAATCGCTTGGCCTTTTCTGATAGTGTATGATGTCGGCAGTGCACCCAGAGCAGTCATTTTCTTTACGTATGCCAAATAGCATAGCGATTTGCGATAAAAGTATAACGTGTAGCTGTTTACATGCTTTATTGTAAATTTTGAAAGTAATCTATTAAGGCCTACATTTCCCCCCTTCAGATGTTTAAGGGTACCATGAGTGAAATTTTAGTGAAAACAAAAAATATGAATTTTTGTCTTTTGCATAATAAAAATACTCCACATTTTCTTTCTCGGAAAGTTGCGTAATTGTTTACATTTCGTTTTATTTAAAGGGCCTGTCAGTCATTTTTAATTCGGTCTGCACACTCCTTTACATTTGAATTGCTTACTGGGACACGCCTCCTTTCGTACTGCTCTAATTTCTGTACTTCTTTATCTTTTACAATATTACTTTTTGAAAATCCCGCTCGCCTACGAGTAGCCTTGCAGCTACAGTGATGTTGACAGTGAAATTTCTCATATTTGTGTTAGTCAAAATAATGACTATATATGTGTTACAGAAAGATTTTTCTTCCACAAATGGCTTCACTAAGCTCCATAATAATGATGCAATAATTATTAAATACCAAATTTGCATTAGTAATTGCATTTTATATACATTTCATGTACATATTATTGATTATTTGAATTACATTGTTACTTCCTAAAAAGCGGTTTGTTTACAAGAGTTGTTTTGTTCCATGTGCTCTTGGTGCGAGTTATTTTTTGTTGCGATTTTATAGTTATTGTTTTTCGTTGTTTTACGCTATGGAGAGGTCGAAACCCCCTCGTAGCAGCTACAGACATTCAAAAAAACGTCCATCAAAGAAAAGTAAAGCTGCAAAGTTGTCATATAAGAAAAGATTGAACATAAGTGATGAAAGTTCTTTAGGGAGTCCAGAAACGGTATGTACTTCTTCTAAGCCATCTAATATATCAACTCAAAGTGAAACAAGTGAACAAACTACCAGTGAAAGAAAACTGAAAACATTTGCAAAGTGTTGGACCGAGTAGTATGAAGATAGTGCTAGTGATTCAAGCAGTGCTAATTACACGCTGATACACCATAGTGTATGGAAAGAATTAATGAAGAATTTACTTTGTGATGAATGTAAGTCTTAATTTTTTAGTGGTTGACATCAGAGCCGGTCTTATGGGCGGGCGAGCCGGGCGTCGCCCGGGGCCGCCGAATTGTACATTATGCACTGTATCGCAGAATTTTTGGACAGGTATTTTTATATTTCTCCCGGCTGCGATTAGAGGATTAAGTAGAAATACAAATTTTGTCGTTTAGTAATAGTTAAACGTCTTCTGGTGGCAGATAAAAGAGCTATGGATGGAAATTCTCTCACTAAGAGAACGATTTCAGCAAATAAAACGTTTTAATGAAACGTACGGCTTTTTGTACTGTATTTCGACACTGAAAAACGTCTGATGGTGATTTCCTTTAACGGTGCAAAGACCTAGAATTATTGCTTTCTGAGCAACGTGGTGAATTTGAAAATGACATTCAAGGATTAAGCCTGTTTACTGAACTTTAAGACTTTGTCACGAATTATGCCGGACCATTGTGAAACGGCACTGGATACCTTGCGATATATTTGTGGCAACCGTTTTATTGAACTTGTCCCAAATTATTATATTGCACTTAGAATTTTATTGACAGTACCGGTAACTATGCCTAGTGATAAACGTAGCTTCTCAAAGCTAAAATTAATTGAAACACTTTCCTTCAACGATGACACAAGGAAGGCTGGTTGACCTTGCTATTATTTCAATCGAAAATTCTTTAGCATCATCGCTTGATTATTCCACTTTAATTGCTGATTTCGCAATTCGTAAATCAAGAAAAATAAACCTTTGATTGATGGAAGTTTATTATAAAATACTACATTAAACTTTAAAAAATGTTGTACCTTATAACAATTTTTTTTGTTTTGAAATAAAAATTTTCATCCAGCTTTAACCCTTTTTGTTTGTATCATTTTGCGGTTGTTTCTCACAATATCGTGCAATTAATAATGCCGCCAAATAACAACTAGGGCCATTTTTTGTTTGATATATTATCTGTTGACTTGTCAATCGGTAGTGTAAAATGCCCGAATCCCAGCTTACAGCACAACTCCTCTTTGTGTTTTCTTCTGTGACGTTTTTAATAATCATAGATCCTTTCGGTCGCTTGCAATTGAAATCTCTTGCTATTTTCGAATCAGGAAACCAATCGGCAACATTATCGGAGATTTCCATCAAGCTTAGATGCAAATTATTTCTTGCTAAAAAAATTGGCTATTTTCAACTCACATTCTATAACTTTCTTACTGTGATTAGTTACTACCGAGTGTGCTTCTGTAAAACTGCTCATAATAGAAGATGTAGATTTTCTTGCTGGCTATAGACTTGGATGTTTACCACTTGGAGCATGGCTTCGGACATCTCGCACTCTGCCTGATGCTATGCTAAACACTTTTTACATCAAGTGCATTTCGTGTTCTGATTGCTTATAATATCTCTGCAAATCCATTCTTTGAATGCATTGTCCAACATCCATGAAGATGAAAATGAGCAAACTCGGACTATAGATTTCTTGACAGTTGATTGATTGATCATCACTGTTATTCTCCATCATATGTTCTGTAAATCGTAAGGGCATAAAGTTCTCTCTCCTGCCTTCTCTCTCTCCCTCCCTTTCTCCTGCCCTCTCTCTCCTTCCCACCCTCTCTCTCCCCCTCCCACCCTCTCTCTCCCTCCCACCCTCTCCCTTCCACCCTCTCTCTCCCTCCATCCCTCTCCCTCCCTCTGTAAGAAGGGACTGTCTTAAATTCGCCCTAAATAAAGTCGTTTATCTGTCTGTCTCCCTCCCTCTCTCTCTCCCACCCTCTCTTTCCCTCCCTCCTTATTTGGCACAAATTTAAATGCCTGTGAAAGGCACACTCAAAGACCTTTAGTTCATATAAGTAAAAATAGCAAATATTTTATTTCCTATTGCCCTAATCGTGAATGCCCTAAAAATAAATGCCCGAAGCCCAAAAGCCCTAATACCCGACTTGAATTCCTCCATTGTTTTGCGATACGTTGCTTTACAGAAAATCTTATATTCTGGGGGACACTAAATATAAATTTGAGATGTGAGAAGACTCTACCTACACAGCAACACATAGATGATTGACTTCAGACCATAGAAGGTCAAGAAATGGAATCACGAGAACTGCTTTTTCAGACTCATGGACACCTAAAACATGCATTTTCAATTAAGATCAAAATGCATTTAAATCACAATCAGAATTATCTATGTATCTATTTACATAAAACATGAGAAATTGAACTCATTTTGGATCATACAAAATGATTTTCAAATTAACCATAATATCCAACAAAATAATGACCCCCTCATAGAAAACCAATTGTGCCCAATTTTAGTGAAGCCATTTATCAATATGTTTGCCTCAGACAAACTAACTCTTCCCAATCATTTTCCATGTAGAAGACACTTGCACCATCCCAAACTCAGTAGCAAAAGCAAAGGAGAGAATTTCATTGAAGACTAAAGTAACCACTAAATATTTCATAGAATTTGAAATACAACCATTCTTTGACCTATCTCTCCAAACAAAAAACTTAAAAATAGAATGAAACATTAACAGAAATGCAACAGTTTAAATTTATGATGATCATTCCAGACCGTCGTCATATATTTCTGTTCATGCACTACAACACCAAGCATGCAGACAAGCAGAGGGATTGCTGTAGCCCCTCTTCCTCCGAAATTTTTGTAATTTTATCCCCACGTAAACTAATAAATTGCTATACAATGAAAAATTTAAAAAATACTTAGGACGTTCGGAATAACGGGCTCGAACACCTGATCATGACATTTAAAACCAAGCGCGCTAACCCCTACACCAACCTCGATACGCATGATATACATTACGGTGTATGATACTAATGCAGTGACTCGGGAAATATTAACTTATTTTTATTAATAAACTAAAAACGGCTGGGTATTGCCCCTAACATGTATATATATATTCCTTGATCGGGCGTCATGAACATCATCTCTACGAAGTTTCAGGCGAATCTGTTGGGGATCAGTAGTGCTCTCTCCTTGTTAGTGCACTCGGCTGCCTTACTACAGTCTTCACTAGGTTCGATTCTATGGAAGCGTTTCATTTGTCGTATAATACGAAATTATGAGGCACTTCCAGATGTGCTACAAACTTGAAATTTGGGAGGATTATAGGTTTTTGGTCAAAACTGAAGGAAAAAATCCAAAACTGGAGAAATTCCAATTTTGAGGGGCTATTTTGGTCCCTTTTTGCCCCATTTTTGACCCATAAGAAAACACGTAATTTGGTGTAGAAGTTTTTATATTTGCATTTTAAAATTATTTCCCACCAAGTTACGAACTCGAGACTCTAACTATCGGATAGGAAATAAATCGCACTTTCTTATTTCTGAAGACAGAATTAAAATCCGATTAGAATTAAAGTAAATTCATAGTTTTTATCGAAAAAAATGGTAATTTTTCTGGGTGGTAACAATAGGCTGCCAACGCCCGGAAAGAGAACGAAATATCCGCAAAATTTCAAAAACATTTGCGTACTTTTAAAAATCTCGACGGTGTAACACGTAAACATTGCAAAAATAAGATAGTATAGAGTTTTATCCGTCGAATAAAGCAAAAGCGAAGAAAATCGGTTCATATTTACGTGTTTTAATGTATGAAGGGAAAAAACCTTGCACTCTAAAAAATCGAAAATCCCGCGTAAACATATAATTGTCTCCTGGATTCGAACCCGGGACTTTAAGAAAGTCAAAATAGTTTTCTAGGGACCTTCTAGCTTGTAGATCAAAGCATAGTTTACCGCATATCTCTACGATAAACGGGTTTTGAGATACAGGGGGGACGGACGGAATTATATATAGGAATATTTGTTAGTAACACCCTTGCGTATAATCTTCCTTTTTTGCAGTATTTCTGGAAGAGTGTTTCTGCTTCAGTTAAGTCCGCAAATCTATCACACAGAGCGAATACAATAGTAACGCACGCTGAACCACACCTAAATACTACTTCGATACAAGGGTTTACACGAGGTCCCTCACGGTACCAAGAAACTCGAGGTACTTTGTGACGTCATGCCTCACACCAATACTTTCAGATGAGACCACCTCCTATTCTATTCACCTTGGGGGAGAAACCTAGAGAGGAGGGGAGAGGAGGTCGCCTCGGCAGCTACGAGAGAGGGCGGCACAGAGTGATGAGTGCCTTCGAGACATTTGTGGGATCCTCCGCGAGATAGGCAAAGCGAGGATACGGCAGCAATTATCGAGATGGCCACAATGAGTAAGGCTGCAGGTAGGTGACGGTGATTTCCGTGCAGTGCGTTCGACAGAGCGCGATGCTCTGTCGAACGCACTGCACGGCAGAGTTAAAAGGGAATGCAAGAGGTCTTCGCAATTGTTCACACCTTTGGCGGACTCTAATCATAGGATTAAAGATAGTGTCTCAAGCGACGTTGTTATGCCCACACGATATAGGCCATGTTCTTCTCGGTGCTGGTTTCAGCTTTTCGTAGCATTACCATCGGTTGTTGTATATCATATAGCATAGCGAGTGATCCGAAAGTTATGCAAGAGTTATAATTTCAATTTGAATATGGTTTGGTGACTTTGTTTTCAGATTAATCGCCAACACCCATTAAAACTTCTGTGACTAGGCGCAGCAACACCTTGTTCGAGTTGATCAGTCACGAAGTGTTGGAACATGTCATTCTTATCAAAATTATGTCCCTCCTGATCGTGATCATGGTCTTTGAGAAATAGATAGATTTTTTTCATTTTTGAGCTAATCTCATAATGTTATAGGTTGCCGGGAGCAGTTTTAGAAATTCACAACCGTAACTTCTTCCTACTTCGTGAATATTTTGCGTCTTATAATACAATTTACAGCTGTATTCCGCTAAGAAATTTCAACAGAAAAATTAATAATAATAATAAATAATTTAAAAAATTATTACTTAAAGTACATTTACGACCGCTTATCTAAAAGAATGCATTATAATGGTAATAAATAATGAAAAATAGATTCTATGTTGAATTTTTTGATATACTCTTGCGCATTTAATGTTATTTTATTGGTATTTCGTAGCTTTGTTAACACAATACAGTAAAGGTAACACTGTATTTAAATTATTATCTTTGAGCTCTTTTGTATTTTAATGATATCCTGTTCAAAGCTTTGTATTTCCATCCATAGTATGTGTTTGTGATAGTAAAGACAAACCATCACCATTACCATTAGTTATAGCTACGACAAAACTGGTCTATCAAAAGAGAATATTTTACTTTAGATAATGGGGTGAAATAACGATAACATTATAATAAAGGTTTTCATTAGTATTTATTATCTAGCTGTATCTTCTATTGGAATTTCCGTTTTTAATAATGTTTCATGAGGTTGAAGAGGCAATGAAAAGAAAAAAACCTTAATACATATTCACTTTATTTCTTTGTAAAATATAAACTAATGGAAAGTAGTGGAGTAATTTGACCCTCTAACTTACGTGATATCACAAATCGCACCTCCATTACAAAAGGTCAGAGACATTTCTTAGATAAAGGTTTCCTTGTCGAAGGCCTTCGAAAGGAAAACCTTTACTATCCATTTCTCAATGCGGAAATGGAGCTGCGTTTTGCGAAAACATTTCGTTGAGCTCAGCAGGGAATCCAGAAATTTCCCGATGGGGGAGGGGGACGTTCCTCACATCGACTCTTCCGCTGCCACTGACCCGTTATTGTGTAACTACCTAACCCTATTATAATCCTTTTCTTTCCTCTACGCACCTAACCCGCGACGCCGAACCGAGGAATCTTGCGCGGAATGGATTTAAGAACGCATCCAGGGAGAAGAGGTCGATGGCCCTTATCCCACTTCCCCTGCCACTGCCTGAGCTCTGAACAACACGCGAATGTGTTGTAAAGTGTGGTTCGATGAAAGTAAGTGGATTGTTAGTTTGTGGTGTAGAGTAGCGCTGTCCAACTGGCGGCATTATTTTATCCGTCCCGAGGCAGTGGCTTGTCCAGCTGAGGGTCAGAAGGGTCACTGCACCCTCTGACTCTGGAATCGGCTTTTGTGCCGCCTTTTAAAAATTTTTGTTAATTTTTTTTTAAGAAATACGTTATATTAACATTTACGATCCGAACAAGTACTTTTGGCACAAAAAATATATCCCTATACGATCCCTAGAATGTCTTCAATGCCAGAGGTTCTCAAGTGTGGCCACCAGACAATTTCGGTGCGGTCACATTAAAATTTCAATAATTGGAATTATTTAAATAAAAACATTTATTAATGATAAATAAGTAACCGTTGTCATTGAATTAGAAGGCATGTGTAAGTTTTTACATGATTATAATTACATTTCCTCTAATATTTCATTGATGCGGCCACGAGGGAATGCTCGCAGTTGCGGCAACTACAAAATATCTCCTGAGAACCACTGTTCTATGCTGTGTCAGAATGGAAAAATGTTAAGGGAACAGTGAATAAATACATATGTTACGTGCCAACCAAAATCTCGCGCGCCATAAGTTTTCCATCCCTGACCTAGAGTAACTCGGTTAAAATGCCTGGCCTGAGGTATCCACGGCTGCCTGGGACGCCATGACCTATGGACCATAGGCTATGGCGCGCTTTCCCAACGAACTCCAGTAATAAATATCTCTGAAAAGGTGGAGTATCAATGGCATTCCTTCAGATTTTTTTGGAGTCGACGTTTTAATTTCTCAGAACTTATAAAGAAGTTAGCGTAAACTTTTAAATGTCTTCTTAAAATTATTCGAAGGGACCTCACGGGGAGTATAGATGAGAATGTCTTGGTGGACCAGACCCGTCCTTATAAGTAGGAGAACCGCCCATAATCCCGAGTTTAAGTTTGAACCGGCTTTAAGATTCGTAAATGAATTGGTTAAAACTAAAAATTATATCATTTTCCATTTGATATAAAAGTCAAAAGAAGTTTCCTGTGCTGAATATTAATTGTTCAGATATAATTAGCAACAGATCTGTGATTGTATTAATGTCCTACTACAACCGCAATAGTAAACAGATTCTTAGTTAAATATTTGTGTATATTTTCAAAATTATCTTTGATGAACTATTCCTCCTTAACTCCCATCCACACCACAAGCCCTTCCTAATTAGAGGGATTTCATGAAGCCAACCTCTCACGATCTCATCCTCTCGGATAATGAACTCGTCTTCCGCGGCCTCTCCTTTTCCCTTATTCAAAAGTTCAACCTCTCCTGCCATCGTCGTGGGACCCGGATTTTTTGACAAAATGGTTGGTGGGATATAAGATGCAAAAGGTTGAGAACCGCTGTACGAGAGCGCAACTACGGTTTTGGTGAACTATGCCTCCATCCACTCCTTTCTGTCACGCCTCTCTTCCCATCCTGCGCTATCCTTAACCTACCGTTTCTTCCCCACACATCATCAACTTCCTGGAGGTGAGCCTCTCAATCCGGGAAAGAAATATCCAGTGTCCGTATTGAACCCTGCAACCACCTTCGATAACCCCGATATGAAAGCTGCCACCCCTTCAACACTAAAATCTCAGTTCCCCACCCCCGCCGAGGGTAAAGAATCTGCACGGAAGTGCCTAGAACATATTGCCATATCAACCGTGGTAGATTCGTGGCTATCTACTATAACCGCCAGCAAATAAAAAATGTATGCTTTAAAGCAGGTGCCTCAAACTCGCGGGCCGCATGAGGCCCGCGCGATGCATTTGTGCGGCCCGCGAAATAATTTAATTTGTACTACGCGACCCGAACTCAAATCTATTTTTATCAAATATTTCAAGCAAATATTTATAATGAATCTAAGAAGTGTATTAAATCATTCCAATTTATATCAGCCTGCACGGTTGAGTTACCTACTGAAGAATGTTTATCCCACTGCCAGCGAGTTTCTTGCGTATCAGAAGGACTTAACCCTCGACACCAAATCTGGCATTTTTGTGATGACTGCCTGTAAGACGCGTAATAGAGCGATTCCTCTCTTGTGAAAATGGAGAGTGAATATAATACAGAGAATACGAAAAGGTGTGAAGACTGGGAAAGTAATGAATGCGGCCCGCGGACCGTCAGAGAGCCGTCATGCGGCCCGCACACCAATGTGAGTTTGAGACCCCTGCTTTAAAGTAAGCCTCGAAATTGTATAGTACGCAAAGATTATGCGACTAATTCATCCGCCAGTCGTTATTTTTACTATTTCAATCATCGGTTTGAGTGGTGGATTAACGTTATTATACATTGAATTGGAAAACTTTAGCAACGGGAACCCTATCGGCATCATTTTATATTGGCTCACGTTAAGTTCGAACCTCGATTACGCGTAGTTTAAATTTTCTTAGCTTTCGAAAATCCGGAAGCCTCCACTTCCTCTTCGTTTCTGGGGAAAATACCGTATCTGCGAATAAAGACATATCGTGTCAATTGTAAAAGCGGTTGCTCTCGCATTTCACGGAGGTGGCGATCCTGGAAAAATATGAAAAGTCATGACTCACGTGATGCAAACAATATATACGCTTCTTTATTAAATGATGGCAGTGTAATTTTACATCCGTCTAAAAGTAACTGTTAACAGAAAAAAATTCACCTTAATGCGCTTATAGTTTCACTTTGGCATCTGTTTCTGGTTTTTTACAAAAAATACGCTTAGGTGCTGATATTTATTTGTTGTAGTACTATCTTTTCATATAATGCTTTTAATGGGAATTTATAATCCATATTATGATGCCCTCGATTTAAACCAAATATGTAATCTTATGATGACGTTATAATCCTAAAATAAGAAATATGCTTTTTCATTGATTTTAACATAATGAAAGGCAAACTTTTGTAAATGTTTTCGAAAAAACAACTGCATTTAACTACTGCAGGTATTTAAAGAAGTGTAATGTGTAATTTGCTTTGCGATTCTTTTCTCACTGTTTTTAACTCGCAGAGAAAGAGGCAACGAATAGTGTGGAGTGCGGTGTAAAGTGCAAAGTGATAAAGCGGGCAAGGACAAAATAACGATTATAAAACTATTCACCCTTGTTAGTCTGTTACAAATTTTATAAAATGAAATATATTTTAGACTAATTCTGTTATCTCATGAGCTTCATACATATATAATTTTCTTCTTTCGCTTTCCCTTGTTACATTAAATATCGAGTTGAAAAGATGCAGGCAACCTTCGGAAGGTTTTTCAGGTTTCCCCTCCGGCTTTGGGCGAATGCCAGGGTAAGCTCCCCGTGTATTTGGCAAATATCCTCCTGCCAGATGGCTTACAAACTGTTCGAATTATATAGACTTTCCATCCAGAAGAGACATCTAGCCTAAGCGGGCGTTGTCCTTAAAGACGTGTAATATGAGGTTCAATTGTTAAATGTTATTTGTTAAATCTATTGTTAAAAGACATGTTATTTCCATGTTTTTTGAGGCAATAAAAACTTTTAAAAGTCAAAGTCCTTTCTCTTAAGCAAATATACAGAATTGTTTATTCGAATCAGTCTTGGTCCCAATTTTATTATTTCAGATAATCTGAGTTTTGTTATATACTAGTGTAATGCCCGTCAAAAATGACGGGAGGAAAGATACGATCGTTCAAACTATTTAGGGAGATCATATTAACATCAGAAAAAACTGTCTTGAAAATCGTTTCCCCCATCTCTCCCCCGTCCTTCTCCCCCACTCTCTCTCTCCCTGCCTCTGTCTCGTATTAAAAGCATTCAAAGCACGTTTATAAGGATTGAAATAACAATATGATATCGAGGCCTAACAATGGAATAGGTAGGCAAGGTAATATCCCGTTAAAAATGGAAAGATTTTTTCAAACTGTGTGAATTAAACGTTTAAATTGAGCGATTTCGAACTGTAGGCAGAAAAAAGATGAAAATAATAAGAAACTTTATAATGGTTTATATCCGACGATTGTAGGTCAATTATTTCTAATTTTAATCTAAAAAAGAATGAAAACCCGCACGTCCAAATGTCCATTTTTACGTGTTATTTTATGGGAAATGGAAATTATCCCCTGGGTCTTTGATCTCGAGTTGGATACATTAAAACGTTTTTTTATTATATTATAATGCTATCCTGAAAATTCCATCAAATTCGGTTAAGTCGTTTGCGAGATATTAAGCTTCAAAAAGCATTAGGCTGGGTTCACACGATGCGAGTTCACGCACGAGAAATGACTAGTGCGAGCTCTCGAATGGGCACTCGAACCGTCTGACCACTTCACGTGCGTGCACGCACCAGTCCACGCACGCGCTCGAATCACTTTTAAACCTGCTTAAAAATTTTCAGTGCTAGTCGAGAGCTCGCACGAGACGTCAGTTGCCGGGTGGTTTCCAAGCATCTTTTGTAGTTCATTTGTTGTTTCGTTCGTGTGATTCTTTTGTTCCCTGTGTTGTTTGTGTCGTCATTTTTGTGAAAATGCCACAGGATCTTCTGATCTCAGTTCATAACATAAAGTATTAGAAGCCCCACTTTCGCCGCGTTTCGCGATCCACTTTCTCACCCAACACCTACTTTTACGTTTTCTTTTAATCCTCGATATCAATTCCTCAGCTATTATTGCACAAACCACGTTGACACCTTCACTTACCGGATCCATTTTGGGAACTGAAATCATTCGAGTCCGTTGCATCGTGTGAACGCTACCACATACGCTCCATTCGAGTTCGCCTACTTGTGCCATACCACGCACTCCTCAACTCGTGCGTGAACTTGCATCGTGTGAATCCGGCCTTACACACAACGTTTGCTAAGGTTTTTATTTATATGATGACCATTTCAGCTTAAATTATATAGTAACTATTTTGAAGTACGTCCCTAAATTCACCTTAACTTCTTTGACAATAATTTTTTCTAACTATGCCAACCAAGTTACGGACGAACTTGTATACGTCTCTATCTTACTACTGCGCTTATGACTTATGCATCTCCTTCCCCTCCACTTCCCCTCACTCGTGGCTCATAGTATCTCTCTGCGTACGACCAAGGTCACGCGTAGCACGCTATCCAAGCAAAATTATAAACATAATTATTGAATTAAGCACCTCCAAATTTTGTATCGCCATATAGTCTATGTTACTCGCAGTGTAAAATTATACACCTATGCTAAGTTTCGTGATGATATCTTCAAAGATGTGGAGTTGTATAGCGTACAAACAAAAACAGAATTTCAGATTTATATATATATATATAATTTGCGCGTAAATTATATGATAACTATTTTGAAGTACGCCCCTGAAGTCACCTAACTTCCCGGAAAGGGAGTAAGGAGTATATACTTCAGGCAATTCGTTCAATTATTATGCAATTCTTTTAATGAAGTGATATTCAGAACGAGAGGGATGTCTATATAGACTAGAGACGTCAAACTCGAAGAGGCGTCAGCGCCACATTAAAGCTATAGATGTTATAGAAGGGCCTTAGAATTGCAGTTGCTTAATGAGGGCCAGATTTGGAAAAAAAATTTTTAATATAGAAGATTTGACGGAATTTTTTGCATTAAAAACAATAATTTAGAGAACATGCTTTATTGGTCCTCACTAATAATGGTAGAACATTGTATCCTTTTTCATAAAAGTAAAGCATCCATATAAAATATAGAACGCTTTAATTGTTTTTTGTATATATTTTTGGCTAAACAACCTCTAAGATTATTATAGCCATAACTACTTCCACACCGGACAAACACAGAAAAGATTAGAGAAACCCGGTGCCGGCAATAGGCTACTCTTTACGAAGAGCACCAAGGGCGCCAACTGCTTAACGTCGCTTCCGAAGGACGGAGCGCTGACAAACGCGTTCTCTTAACGTAGAATCGACCTAACATGCCTTCATACATATAATTTTCGTAGTTTTTGCCGGCTATAGTTACCGGAAACGCAAAAGATGCCGCGAGAGATGGCGTAGTCCGACATATGCCAAGGTATAATCATAGTTCTTCCAGGTAAGCATTTAGGGGGTATTGGTTCCGGTTTGGAATGCGTTCCGATTTCTCTTCTCTTTGCGGTTTATCTATTTATTAAATAATGCATTATAGAATGGAAGATCTGCGCTTAAAAAACAGCCGTATCGGCACTCGGAATGCATGCCACGCGTAAAGGTCTTAAAACAAGTTAGGAAAGTGTACAACGTATCACAAATGGGCGCGTTTCGTGCAATGGAGTATTAGAAAGCAATTATATACCTGTACGTAAGGGAAATAGCGTTTTAAAGTCCTTCTCTTCATCATAAATAATCCATTTTCTTCCTATTTAATAGTATTACATGCTGTTACATGCACACGTAAGGAAATTAAACGTTTGTTTGGGAGATTGTTTATGATAGCAACAATGAAGAAGTAACCATGCAAGAAATTTTCTAAGTTCAACTCGATTTAAGACGTTTTTGTTTGATTTTCTCGATAAAGGCTACTTCTACGATAAAAATGTATAGGAAAGAAACTACTCTTCTTTACCAGTTCTACAACGTTTATTTGAAAAATATTTTGATATGAGCAATACTTTACGAGATATGACGAAAATTTAATTTTTTGTCACCAGTAAAGTGGTAACCCTGATTGGCGTACGTGATTCGTTTGTGCGATTTTCTTATTATATTTGATAGAAAGTCCTTAATATCAAATTTCATAAAAATCCGTTAAGTAGAAGCCGAGAACGAACATGCGGACGATAATAGGCGCTCACGCTGTTAGCGAAACGCGCCTAAAAAGACTATAGTTTTGCTATTCTATACGACGAAGTCTTATTTTAACCTTCTAGCCCCTCATCTAGCGTTTTCCGCATGTAGGATATCTGTGTAAAATACTGTGCGTCCCACGATTTTCACGTAGTTCTTTCAGCTGTATTGTCCTTTGTATACGGCGATGTGCATATGTTCCTGATCGGTCCCAGATAATTCTCCGAAATGGTTCATTATTGTCATTAATATTTATATTTTGTATATTTTTCTGGTATTTATTACTGAATTTCAGTTTTTCGAAATGTTTTAGGCCTAATCTTTGTTAATTTTTTCATTTGTATTCCATAGTTCACCATGCGTATTTTTGTGGTCGCCACGGAAAAACACGGGAAATGCATCTCTTACGGTGATTCCCGCAATGAAATTTTAAAGTCCTATGTCTCAGGTTATGCGGTATTTTACGAATTACGCCTCAATAAAGATCGTTTTGCACCGTTGAAACTAATAAAATTAGATATACAAGATTAAAGCAATTTTTAACTCATGTGTCAAGAGCCACTGACTTCGATCACAAAGAGGACGGTAATTCCATGTTAATGCTTTCTTTGTGTTTTTTACAGGCTCAGGCTGTCGTCGCCTACTTGGAGTGTTCCGAAGATCACTGCTTCATTTTTCCGGCCATGTGCTTCCGGCGAAAACTTAACCATCATAAGCAGCGTCAAGAAGAAAACACTCGAAGTCAGCTGTTCAAACGCGTGGAGCGGACCTGAAGGCGCCACGGGAATGACCCGGTCTTGGGAACAACGAAGGAGTTTGGCCGATTTACTGACGTGTTCGCCAACTTGAAATTGTATAGACTCCACGGATTTACGACGCAGTGACAGGAGTGTAATTATGTACTTGTGATACGTATTGTACTACTAAAATCCTATATTTGTAAATATGAGTAAAAATTGTAAATAAATCTACTTGTATTTAAAGTTTTCGAGTCAATTCTACGTCCTATCTCCAAAATTCTTCTGGGTAAACACTGGAAGCGAAAATCGATTTAAAAACGTTAAGTTTATCACGCATATAAGCGATATAAAATTGGAGAAATGCATTTAAAATATTCCATTTAGTGGAAATAACTCTAATTATAACTTATAGTCCACTATGGGTTCGCCGAGACCATCTTAATATATAACAAAGGTAATCACGAAAACAAATCCAGTCACACGGGATGATTCGAACTCGCGCGCTTAGTATTCGTAACCAGATATGTTAGCCAGCCCTCTACCGTGGCTATTAGAAGTAATACCGCAATGACAACCTGGCCCATTCACCGCCTTCAACTAGTCATGCGCCATTTACTGGGCAGGTGGCGGAAATCGGAACTAATCTAAGGTGACTTTGCGGTCGTTTAAGGTTAAATAAAGGTCAAACGCAGTTTTTGGTCTACTTATAGAGGTTTTTCAAAATTTTCGGTTTTTCCTCAAAATTTTCAGGAAAGTGAAAGTAACCTTCTGTTCAAGGTCACTACCTCTGACGTCACAGCTCCCCTCCTCCGCCCCTCTGACGTAGCAGCTCCCCTCCTCCCCCCTCTTGACGTAACAGTTCTCCTCGCCCATTGACGTCATATTTACTTATTCAATATTCTCGCTATTGGGGAGAGTTACGCCATGTTATTTTCTAGCTCAGCGGTGGAGCGTTATCATAACAAGTGAATAACGCTTCCATTTCCATTCTTGATGGGCAATTGTCACGAAACACGAAGAAGCCATTGTTTTGATAAGATTAAAGATTTTTTCTAATACTCTTTATATTGTAAAATCTTTCTCTCAAACCTGGCGTGAAGTAATATTTTAAAATAATTTATTAATAGAGAATATACCCTATATAATAGGTAATTGAAAAATAAATAGAAAATTATTTTGACAATTTCACACATTTTTATTTATGCAGTAATAATGATGTAACCTAAAAAGTTTTAAAACATTTAAGTAATAAACATAACGCTTTTTATGCAACAAAAAGGGAATCAGTATACAAAACTTTTATTAGAACAGCTGGCTGGTCAGGTTGAAGACACTATGATCCAAATGACCCCTTTATTTTCCCGGTAACCATTTGGAATGGTCTTCAAATTAGGCGTTCGCCTAATTGTATAAAATAATAACAGAAGGGCGACAGTGATAGGAAGAAAATCAGCAACTTCCACGGTGCTCATCACGATGGATCTGAAACAAGAAACAGAAATCAGCTCAAGAGGTCACCCGCTCCTCTCACTTCAATTATAAGGCACAAAAGTATGGTGTTTTTACCTTTTCCACCAGCAAAAACAACCTTGTTTATGATATTATTACAATAAAACCAATTCAAAAGAATTCCCCTTTATTTTGAAACGTGAATATATCTTACTCGTACATTGGTTTCCAATATCTTTTCTCAATTCCAAAACATTTAACGGATTTCTTTCTACTTAAAAAAGCTATCCATATTTGCTAAAAAGTGAATTAATGATATTCAGAAGAAACTGAATAACATTTCGTTCTTTTTTGGTAACTTTGAACTTATAAATATAGAAGCATCACCTCACACAAACCAACATGCAAACATGTATTTTGTATTTGTCATTTGAAGTCCAGGAAAAACTTTGCCGTATTCTCCGTATATTAATGAAATTCATGAAGAATTTCCGTTTCTGCTGTAAGAAAGTGATAATTGCGTACCAACTCTTTCAATAAATCAATACCTTCACGTAAAACCGCTATTCATTTGGCTGATATGCGGCTATTTTAGCACCTTCGTCATTCACGTAAGGCAGGTATGTCGAACTGCCGGCTGCACTTTCTGTCTTAGTGCGGCCCGAATGCGAATTTTCGTTTCGACTAAATCGTTAGATTTTACATAAATACAGGTTCCCGACTTACAACCATCCGTACTAGGAACGAAGCTCCATAAGGTATTTTAATAAATAGGGCATACGGTCGTCAACTCGCACGTACGAATGTTTTTCTCTCGAGAATTGCGACGGCGGAGTGTAGCGTCGACCCTCTTCTTCGACACAGTGGCCCGTTACGTTCTAAGGTACTTGTACGTCCGACGATCGGAAGGGTAATGAAAGACAAAACGAATGTCTACAACAGTATTGTTTTCTAGTATTATTCAGAGCAAATATAGATTTGTTTAATTGTGGTTTAAATAGGCATTTGTGGAGTGACTTGGGAATCTAACCACCAATTAATTATAAAATATTGTCTATGGTTCAGAGTCCCGAACAAAAGACTAACTTTTGGAACGCAACCCGTTCCTAACTCGGCGACCTCCTGTAGGTATTTCATTTATGTGAAAAGTTAAAAAAAATTTCAGCTACTATGGTACGGTATAGTGCGGTTTCTAAATTGTGGTTTTTGTAAAATAGACAATCTTCCAGAAAAAGTCTTATTTATTTACAACTCTGGGTCTAATTAAACAACTGTAATCCTAATGAGGCCCCGATGCATCTTCGAGTTTATTATGCCTGACGAATGTTGTTCCGGATAAAAGTGAAAGGTAACGACACAAATCACTCGTTGAAACGAAGAAATCTAAGACCAGTTTACGTTCACTTGAGACGATACTGTAACTAATAAAACGCGCCAAATTCTACCGCATGATTATATAAAAATAATGAGCTCAACACTTATGCAATAACATTTCTAAAATATAGCCTATTATGATGGACTGCCACTACGAAGACCAGAGCCACCCCAAGGAAGCGCGAAAAAAACTTCAATAGGGACACTGAAAGAGAAATAAACCACAGTAACGTACCGATCGAGTAAACAGGGCTTATCGAAAACGCTCGATGCCTTGGAGCTGCAGGGTATTTATTTACAATCCCAGTCATAATCGGAGATTTAAGTCATATCCAGAACCGCATAGGAAAATCGCGGGACCCGGTGAGCGCGCGATGCCTCTTACGCGACACGACAAAAAATTTGAATAAAGCAATCTCTTTCATTATGGCAGTGTTGATATTTCCCCAATTTTTTTAAAAGCGTGGGCCCAATAAGTACAACAGATTTTTTTGAGCGCGAGGCTTCTTTAAGTACCGGGCCCGGCTCAGTCGTACCGTTGGCACTGCCATCACACAGACCCTGTTAGTCTTACTAACAAAGGCGCGCACATTCAGAAAGAAATGATAGGAAAACGCCGAGGTAGGTATTTTTAGTCGTCCGCTCTTTAGAGGCGTTTCGCTTCCAGAATGAGCGCCTATTCGGTATGTCCGTCGGCATGTTTGTTCAAGACTTCTACCGAACGGATTTTCATGAAATTTCTTATCAACAACTTACAGTAAAAGATAATAAGAACACAAACGAATCACGTAAGCCAATCAGGGGTAGCACTTTACTGGTGACAAAAATGAAATTTCCGTCATATCTCGTAAAGTATTGCTCATATCAAAATATTTTTCAAATAAAACTTGTAGAACTAGTAAAATAGTGTGTTTCTTTTCCTATACATTTTTATCGTAGGAGTAGCTGTTATCAAGAAAATCAAACAAGAATGTCTTAGTTCGAGTTGAACTTAGAAAATTTCTTGCATCGTTACTTCATTGCTGTTAACATAAACAATATCAAAAAATACACTTAATTTCCCTACGTGTGCATGAAATGTTTTTAAATAGGAAGAAAATTATTTATGATGAAGAAAAAGAACTTTAAAACGAACATGTATATCATACATTTCAAATACTCCATTGCATGAAACGCCCCGATTTGTAACACGCTGTACACTTTCATAACTTCTTTTCTACTTATGGGAACTTCCTCTTCTATGGGTATATTAGCGCTTTCTGAATTTTTCACAACCCCATCACACTGGCTTATAAACTCTTGCAATGTCAGGCATTTATCTGAATTCAATCAAAATCTCAAATATCGCAGGAATGATTAAAAAATAATGAAATCAATATTTATTAATTGAAAATATTTGAATGAGGCAAAATTGCATTTATTGTTATCTTTACCTATAGTAAATTAAGCAAATTCATTGTAAAACTAAGACAAACATTGAATATTTAAAATGCCCAATACAAATAAAAGAAAAACAAAATTAACAATGCTTTCTAATTTTTAATTCCTATTTATTGAGTTGGAATAATTACAAATCGAAAAATCAAGTCACTTTACGACAGCCTAATTTTTATGTAAAATTACACCACTATGAGGACAACACTTGAAGAGGTCACCTAGAGCTTGGACTGATCCTGTCTCCAAGTGAGAGAACTAAGCAACAAGCCGAGAAAACGATTAAAGGAGAACCCGACTCAGTATAATAAAATTGCATTTCAGTACATTTAGTGGGTTTACATGAAGAATTATTACACTCCCAATTATTTAAAATGTATAAAAAATATTTGTTTAAATTCTATAGCATTTTAAATGTGATTCCAGCCACATAGATACTGCCTGGGTGAAGCCCGTAGGCCCGGAAGAGATTGAATGTTTAGACTAAAATGTTAAGAGTTAAATTCTGACATCTTGTGCATTTAAATCAGGCATGTAACACTCGAAGAGATAGCAGGGTCGCATTAAAGCAATGAATGTTATAGAAGGGCCACATTAGGATTGCAGTTACTTTATGAGAGTAAGATTTGGGAAAAAATGATTTATTCTAGAAGACTGGACACCTTTTTTGGCATTAAAAACAGCAATTTATCAGACATGTTCTATACGACCTCAGTAACAATGACAGAATATTGTCCTTTTCATAAAAATAAAGCATTTATATAAAATATTGAGTGCTTTAGTTCAATCAAATGAGTTTTTGGGTTGTAGTTAGGGAAAGAAATGGACTCATGTGGCCCACAGTCTGCCAGTTTGACATACCGGTTTTAAATTAAAAACTCACTAAATTCTTTCATACACATCATATAACAAACTAAATCCCTCTAAGAATAGGAAGGAGGAAACTCAAATCTAATCACTTAAATATAAAGTCACCACAAGTTAATATCTTTCCCTTTTCTCTCTGCTTCAACTACTTACCATCCGAATGAACACTGTAATAAAACAAAATATGAACAATAAGATGTGAACAAAGTGAATCTGAAAAGTTATGTGAAATAAAATCATAAAACAAAAAATTATTGCATAGATTTTGTTTACCTTTCATTATGGCCAACTACCATGGTCAGGAAAATTCCATAGTCCGGCATGGACTATTTCCCAAGGGCACTGGATTAAAGTGCTTGTACTATATTAGCTTTTCTATTTCATCTGTTGTATTGCTTAATTTCCCTCCAAATTGTTTGTCTTCTTCTATTACCCATTTCAAAAACTGTTAATTTATCAGCATTTCCCTACCTTTTGAACTCTGTGGACCACTTCAGCAACCCTTCCAAGCCCTGCGGACCACCTCATCTCTTACACTAACCTACTTACTGTATCTATGTTTAAGAAAAGGAGTTACTTGGTTACGTATTTTATTTGACCATTTTGAAATATATTACACATGCTTCAGTATGTTTGACGATCACCTGATTATTTTTGTTTTAATCAAAGAAATATTTTCAACATTTGTGCAGGAAATTTTTTTAAAATATGAAATAATTTTACAAACTTAATTAATAACAATATTCAATACGTTCTAGTGTAAAATTTGCATAACTTTTCCCAAAAAAGTTCCAACTAAATATGAGGTGAGGACTAAAGAAAAACTACATTTTGGAAACCTCCACGGACCACCAACAAAACCTTCATGGACCACAAGTGGTCCATGGACCATACACTGGAAAACGCTGGTTTGGATTGTATGCAGTGTGTTTCTTTCTGATGTTCAGTATAGACATTCCCGGTCAGTACCGTAACTACGGGGGAGCAAGCAGGGCATCTGCCCCAGGTGCAACTAAGTAAGGGGTGCAAAAAATACATAATAACTAAATAAACTATACAAAATAATTTTTTAAATGGGGAGAGGTTACATATTTAGTAGTTTGCTCTGGTTAATAAAATATCTAGTTATGGTACGGTTCCCAGTAAGCCATGCAGAAGTCGCCTGGTTGACGAATTAATCTGCACTTGGATGATCCAAGGGAGTTCTTACTCAGTGCTATACAGTATAGCATTTTCCCAACAGAGGAGCAGCAGAAAGTGATTAAATAAATAAGTTAACAATTTAGAAATGAGGATAGATCATTAAGTCAACAATTTCCCTCTAATAAATTGATAATGGTGTGGCACTAAGGAATGAATGTGTCCAAACATTGTGATACAGTGGATTCTGTTTATTAGAATCAAGTCGGGAATCCGTTATTTGATTCAATTAAATGGCTGATCCAATAATCCGGAGTCTGCATATTTTAGTTATGGCAAATAAGAAAATGTTAGACTAAAGTTCATATCTCTTTCGTATATAAAAATTTCATGGTTATGCAAAGTTTTGAGATATATAATATAAAAAAGTTTATAACAAATAAAATTTTAAATGCAAATTTCACTTTTCGTGTTATGACAATGTCATCTTCTGTCAATAGGAGCTTCAACAATGTCACCATCTATCGAATTCAATCTACTGAACTCTTTCTCAACTTCCACCTCTTAGGTTTTCATTTCTGCTCGATGTGATGAAAATCTGCTTTTCCGGAGCATTTCGCAACTTTAGGTATACAACCCTGCATTCATTCATTCATTGCCGCACGATTCAATAAACTGAAATAAGTGATTCCAATAATGGGAGGTTTTTTAAAACGTTAGATACAAAATGGTTTTGGTTTTACAATTTTGATTCAATTAACCACTGATTCTAGTACGCGGAACCCACTGTACCAATAAAAATATAAAACCTTTTTTCAAGTTGAAGATGCCATGAAATTCTACAGAAAGTTGGAAAACACTGCTATACGGTATCTGCAAATGATGGTCTGGTCAGTTTTTAAACTCTGATACAGAGGATTCAACATGCATATTACCAGCTTATTTAAAAAATGAGCAATAGAGAATATGGGAACAAAGACTTCCTTTAGCCTTGCAATTCATTTTCTGTTGCACGTGAGAGAATTAGAGTAAACATTGAGACAAGTAACGCACATCAGTTAATGCTAGTTAGATCACAAAGTACAAATTAAGATCATTCCCTTCAGACTTTTATCTAAATAGGAGTTTTCTTAAATTCAATGTCATCTTTCTTTGTGGAGAATATGGTATATTCCAGTGATGGCAGTTTTTGCATGCATACCAAAATTACAAAATTTGGCTTCTCTTTAACCTACTATTAATTGAAAATCCATCCAAAAAGAAAAAATTTTATGGTTTAACCATGATCATTTTTTCTCAGACTAGAGCTCAGAAAACAATGCATTGATTACATAAAATTAAAGTTATCTAAAAAGATACATTGCCCAAGATCATTTACGAACAGACTACAATTATGGAGAAACTAGCTTCTCAAATCTGGGCAAAAGGTTACTATTATACAGTTATTTACCAAAATAGTTGTAATCTCGCTAGAAATAGTCTTTTATATTTAGTCAGAAATGGAAAAATATTAAGTAGACAGCAAATAAACGATTTTTGCTGAGTGCCAAACAAAATCATCTCACATACCTAAAGTGGCATGCATGCCACCGATTTGCCATCCATGGTAAATTTTATTCCAAATCCTGATTTTCACTATTTTTTTGACAATTCTTCAACCATTTCCAACGAAAATAAAAAATAATTCAGCTGACACTTCCAAAGATAAATATTTACTATAAATTTTGTCTACATCGATCCTGATAAAAATACAAGCCATATTTAAGTGTAAATTTGGTCAGCACTACTTTATTTGAAGCAATGGTAATGTTCAGAATGAAAAATGTAAATTAACCACGTCATACAGGAATTGCAGTGTGCATGTACGCCTCAAGAAATTTCTAAACTTATGGCTTCATATCATGAAAGTCTCACTGTCTTTCTGTGCATTTTCTCCTAGCATGTCTGTTGATCAAGTACAACTGAAACTGAAACATTCATACTGTAGTATTTTACAAAATACAGTAAACCCTTGCAGTTCTCAAGGAAACATAGTGAACGACAAGATCTTGATTAAATGAGAAATAGGGAGTAAGGGATTTGGGTAAGCAGCGCCTATTTTTTGTTAAGAGAACACCTTTTGTGACAAACATATACATAATCCTAAAATCAGGCATGGATGATTAACTAGTTATCTATAATATAATCTAGACACCATCATCTCACTGCATGACACTTACGCATTGGTTCAAATTCCTCCAATCACATTTAAACTTAATGAATAATCACTGTGTTATTATTAAAGTAGTTTATAAAGAACAAAATCATTAAATGTTTAAATTATATTATAGTGTCTTTGATTAAACTAGCTAACAGAGAAATACAAACTGAAACACAGTAGAAGTATTGTTGTTAAATTCTGTTAACAGAACTGCTGAGAATGTTGAAGTATGATATATTGTTATACATGCCTCAGCTCTGCCTATTTAAATACAAATTTGAAGTTTTTCTTAAGAAGGTTTTATACCAAGGTGATTGGTGACAGTGATCTGATTTGACGGCAACTGAAGCTGCCAACAAATCACTGTCACCAATGTATTTATAGCAACTGATTTTTGATGGTGATATGATATTTATTCTTCCCTAGTATCAAACATGTCCTAAAGTGAAGAGGATATACTCCTTTACTGCACATTACAATGGCAGCGTCGCCGTAGTAAGCAGAATGATAGAAGATTTAGTATTCACCCGCTTAATATTTTTAAATTGCCACATAGCTCTTTTATATTAAGTCGTGAGTTAAACCAACAACCTAAAAAATTTCACTTGTTTTAGCGAATGAGCAAAGAAAAAGGAGACGGGGATTACGGTTTTAATAATACGTTTCTGGAAAGCTTTACCCAATGTTCTACGAATATGAACTCGTATTCAAACACCCTTCTTGAAATTGCCTACACTCCAGGGGCAAAAAATTAGTGTACCGGTTTAGCTGATCTGAAAACTTGTCACTTTACCCAAAAGTAAAAACAAAAAGTACGGCTTATAAAGAAGTACTGGACTCCAGATTTTAAAATATTATTACTAAAATTTACTTAAATTTGTATGGTTTTCTAAGAAAAAAGGAAAATGTTAAAGAAAACATTTTTAATAATAAATAAGAAACTTGCTAGTATATTCATAATAGTAATACTTATTTTGTTTTATTACAGTGTTGAAAGTTTCAGCGTTCACATACAAGAATTAAATTTTTACAATTTTTCACTTAGGAAATATCCTGTCTATGCTGCCGTTATCTGGGTAGCTTTCGGAAAAGAAAATTTTTAGTATGCAAAATTTGACAAGCATTAGGCTAAAGTTCAGGCTTTGAAAATGTCTTTGCTTTCCTTACAGCATAAGCGGTAGCGAAATTATAGACACTGGAAGTTTAGGTGACTATATTTTTGAAGGCGATAATAGGCAACTGGCAGGTTAATAGAATCACGGGTGATCGGCAGGAAAAGTCACTCAGTGACTAGAGTTGCCGAGTCCCTTCCAAGTTGAGTCATCATCACATTTCCGTCAACTTGGTGTAAATGGCTCCATTTAAATGAATGTGTTGTCCAAGAGCAACTGAAGTTACCTTAAAATCACAATCACATCACCGTCACCAAACACCTTGATATAAAACCTCTCTTAGAGAATTTAACCTCTTTTGTATGAATTCCTAAATCAGATGACTGTCTTAGAACATATCCTTATCTCATTCTTTCATTTCAATATTTATGATTCACTGCATTGATTGTTTCATGAAAGTTGAATTTTAATCTATGAAACTAGCCTTACAATGTTAAATCAAGCTTAAGAAAACGACTAAAACATTCAATTGAAACCGACAAACAATGAACTAAAATACTGGCATATCAAGTTGTAAGAAAATGAACAAGGTATGTTGATGGCATAAACTAACATAACACAAAATGCTTATCAAATGCTTCATTGGAATATTCAAATGTAACAAATTACAAATGCTGCACTTTCTCGATGATTTGAATGTTCATAATTCTCCTGTAAAATTGTAGTTAATTTCCAGAAAGAATAACAATACATCTAAATTCAAATCCTAAAGTTACTATTTAACAATGGCTAGAACTGAAGCACAAAAATGGCACTGGGACAGGCATACCAAGTTCTCAATGGTATCTATTTTACAAAAAAGCCAGTCTCATATGCTGGAGCTTCTATTACCATTCTTCTATCATGCTCTTTTTCACAATAATGGGATTTAGGCAAGCCCATTTGAAAAAGATGCTTTTGAATCAATGCAACATCTTTTGACTAAACATTGTTCAGTATGGAGGCATTTTTAAATTAGATCACAATAAATGCATTGCAAACCATGTAAACTGCATAAAGAAAGGGTTAACTGCACATTTAATTCATTAAATATTATTTTAATATATACTTTCTTTTCAACTAGTTCAAAATTTACCTATAAGAAAGTAAAACTCTTAGTAACATTCCTTATAAAAAGACTGACATCTTAATGGATTTTTGAAGCCACCACACTGTCCTTGGATAGCAATATTTAAAAATAATATTTTATCGTAGTTTTTATATCTCAATGTGTTTTGTTTGACTCTAGTTTCAACAAACCTGTCCTGCTAACCATTAAGGCTGATAGCTGGGTCCCCGAGGAAGAAATTATTATGAATAAACATGCAGTGGAATCCCGATTTAAGGTTTACCTGCATTTAAGATGGTTTTTTTGCAGCCCCGACCAAAGCTCCATGTAAATAATGTATTGTATGACCCGATTTAGTGTTCCTCGATTTAGTGAATTGCCCGTAATTATGGGACAAATTTCTGGTCCCTTGCGGGGTATCGCCTCGTTTTCAGGTACGTTTACATTATGACTCTCGAATATTTCATTTGTTGGAGATGTAATATATTAATTCAATCTAACCATCAATGGCACAACACATACTGGCGTTGTTACTACATTAAATAAACTCAAAAGAATTAATATTTAGTCGTGCTGTCTTGTCAATCCACCTTAAATGTCCTAATCTGTTACGTGCTTCATGAAAGTTGCGATGACGTCATCAAGTGAACACGAATTTTTTTACGTTTCATTTCGCAGGCGCTCGCTCACTAATTTGACGCATAGTTGGGCCAGCTATGTTTACCACAGCCATATTTACCTTCTTAACCCGAAAAGAAGACAACCCCCAAAAAGGGGATGCCTTATTCACAACGTTATTATTACATCGAGGCGGTGATGTTATTAAAACTTTGGATGTATGTTCTTACTCGTCAGTCACTGTAGCATTTCCCTACACCGCACAAGACACACAATCAAATTTGTGAGCCCACTTCGCATAAATGGCCGCAATGTAACAAATGAGACTAAAAACTGCTTCACTGAAGGATAATTATTCGAAACTCATAAATACAGTAAAACTTCATTATAACATGTCTCACTATACTGCGGATTCGGATATACCACGCGTCTAGTCATGTCCCCCAAAATGAATCCATTTATTTTCTTCGTAAACATCCTTGTTTCATATTTTACCACGATTTATTTTCTTCGTAAACAACTTGGTTCAAATTTTACCTCGATTTATTTTCTTCGTAAACACCTTGGTTCAAATTTTACCGCGATTTATTTTATTTGTAAACAACTTGGTTCAAATTTTACCGCGATTTATTTTCTGCGTAAACAACTTGGTTCAAATTTTACTGGGATTTATTTTCCTTGTAAACTGCTTGGCTCAAATTTTACCACGATTTACTTTCTTCGTAAACAACTTGGTTCAAATTTTACTGTGATGCTAAACTCCCGTCGCTGTCTATAAGAATGATAACAAATTGTAGCTGAAGTCCAGAAAAATTATCGGAAGATGACAGTGAGAGTGAAGAGATGTGTGAGGTTGAGACCCCTTAAATAAGCGAAGTATTGGATAACATCAGTGAAATGATGAATTGGATGGAGAGAGAGTGATTGTGATCATCTTCATCTTTTACATTTGCAAAATATTAAGATGTATGTGACGAAGAAACGCCATCAGCTGTCACGCCAAAAGAAAATATCGGACTATTTTAAAAACACCGATTAAAGTAAGGTATGCATTTAAATAAAAATACAATATCAGTTTTTATAGTATTTTGCAATTAAATTTGTTATAACGCATATGCTTTCACGTTTTTTAAAATTATTTCCCGAAATACCATGGGTTGCCGATAATGCGGGTGTACATTCTGTCTCCCGAAACTCGAGTTATAACGGGGTTTTACTGTATTATCTTATATCTTATATGCGAGCCCAATTATATCATGTATTCATTATAGCATGCGAACTTAAAAAACTGAAAGGATCTGCACACTTGGTTGATTCCTCCTATATAGGAGCGCTTCAATTAAGTGTGTTTATTTGCTTAAAAGTTTTAAGAAAGTTTGTCTCGGAAAAATTAAAGATTGCAAATTCACTGCTAGTAGGTGCAATAAGGGTCACAGCCATGAAGTGACCATTAATTTCGCAAAAAAACCATAGGCTAGAAGAATCACCTTTGCCGAATGACTTACAGTTGGTATTATTCTCAACCATCTTTGTTCTGTGAAATTTTACAAATGAAAAAATTGATCGTAATTAATCTACAAACTTAATATTTGTGCTTTAACTAATAAAACATATTTGACATTAATGAACTGCAGTTTAGTCTTTCAATTTTAGATAACCCCCATTTAATGTATTACTCGATTTAAGGTACAAAAAACTTGTCCCCGACGCAAACGTTAAATGGGGGTTCCACTGTATTTGGAATAAGATTATTACCTGCATGCCATTCAAATTTTAGTCCCCACTTAATGTGGCACTCTAAGCTAACAAAATTTATAAAAGCCTGAAAATTTCTTCACCTCCAGTGCACCTTTCCTTTCCTCCTCTGCTGTTGACAGATTCTGAAAAAATAATCAAAATACATAATTAATTAAAACTGATAGCCATACTAACTCATTGCTATATAAAAGCAAGGAATACTAAATTAATTTATAGTGAACAGGAAAAACATATGCTGTAGTCATGTTTATCAAATTTATTATGTCTGAATAATCGCATTACTGTTTCAATACCATTAAAAATTGTTGTTTTATTATATTCTGAACCATCTCCTGAGAACCTTTCGCAGGACACTGTTTGATACATAAATAATTAAAAATAAGCCTCGAATATATATGCATAACATCTTTTTAGTCTAGGTGTACAGTTATAATTGTCAAATCTCAGTAATAACCATCCCAACCTACTTCATGTCTCAGTGGTAAATTTAATGCAAGTCAATATTCAAACCAGTGCTCGAAATGAGCTGGAATACCTCTCTGGCTGGTCATACGAACCGATGATACCCTTCCATTTCGTCAGACATTTAGATATGCTGTCCCTTATAAAAAGCGTTCCGTTTTGTAAAAATTTCCATTCCACTACCAATACAAGCATTCTGTTGTGTAACATTTTCCATTTCAAGCACTGATTCAAACAGCCTTGGCCCTCCGAAACGCTAACAACAATAGGTCATTTTATTTCCAAACTGTTCTTTTATCAGAGTTTCCCAACTTAAATTTTCTACTATCATGGAAATCCATTCAAACGTTAATTGGCTGAGAATAAGAGCTTCCTCTTGATTGAAAAGTGTAGTTGACATAGCTAAATTATTTATCAATCTTAATCAGATAATTTGACGGAGCAATCCTAAAACCACATGGATTTTAAAATTAACTTTTTCGTGAGACTCCAAGTTTTAAATAGTGCTACTCAAATTCAAGAACAAACACTAAAAAAATACTTGCCTCCAGTATCACCAATAGCCACAGTAAGGTTACAAAAAAAATGTGCATTTAAGCTACAGAAAATCCATCTTCAGTGGTAATACACTATCAGTTAATTTAGCCAAAATGTACATCTGTTTTTTTATAACCTTGTTGGGAATATTGGAAATACCTGGGATGTTTTTTTTTCACCCTTTCAATGCTGAGCTGAATGTTTTGGCAGTATGTGCCATTTTGAAAACCATTCTCTTAAAGTCAGGAGTTTTCGCTATTCTCTGTAAAAGCACACTGCTATAATATGATGCAAAACTAATTTGCTGAGGTGAGACTAAGCAAGTGACAAATCGTTTTGTCAATAGCACTGAAAGGGTTAAAGTGCTTGTTCTTGAATTTTTTTCTGCCACAAGACAAGCTCAATAATTTTGTTGAATTAGTGATAGTCAAAAGCAAAATACTTTTTGAGAATACAAATGACTAAACTTTACCAATACATTTATAGCTATGGTTTGATTCTTTGTTAACTACCATAATGATTTAAAAGCTCAGCTCTCAGAATCCATTTTCCCATTTACACCAACTTTTGTTATAATTGTTTGTTTTATTGAATTAATGAGCTTAAAATGATTTTTGTTGACAATGTATTGAATGTCATAAAATCATCAGCATTACTGAGGAATTTAAAAAAAATAAAATACTGTATCCTAATTCAAATTTTAAAAAATATTATGAAAAACATACTCTTAACTTGGTGTGGAAGAATCTCGATCAATATAGAAGGCACAAACTCATACATATGGACATCAAGCTGGAAATATCCCATTACATGATTTTGTTTCTACCTTCTTTACTCTTCTGGTAATTTTTGCAAATTAAGATTATCTTGTTTACATTGGAATACAGGATATCTTAAGGTGACCGAGTTTTCTAAATAAAATGGAGTACATATTTACTTTTTATTAACAAAATGGAAGGATAAATTTGATGAGCAATATACTTATAAATATATGGTTTACTCCATATTTATTTTAATAAAAGATTATAAATGGGTCCATGTACTACAACAGGCTTAAGGCATTTGTACTGCTCATTTTATAAAATATTGTATGCTTACAAGAAGAAATGAATGCCATTTGGATTGACAGATGTTCGCAAATACATCGTAATTTACAACATAATGTGTAGCATTAAATATACTTCACCTTTCCGTGAGCGATTTCTATTTTTAAAATTTCACCCACTGACCAATAATTTTCCTCTTGGGGCTAATGAAGTAAAATAAATACAGAATAATTACTATGATTAAACCATCCGCATACCGTTACACCGTCAAATACAACGTAAGTTTCCCATTTCTGCCTGTATTAGCGCTGTAATCAGTAAAAGAATATCGGAATGCGTAGACAATTTGTATGAAAAATTTGATGTCAATTGTGTTTTAGGATTTTTTAAAAATCTGTAAACTGTAATTATAAATCTACACTACTGATATTTTGTGGGATTTATTGAAACGAAAGAAGAAACTGTTGGAAGAATGTAGGAAAAAGAGAAGGATTGAAAAGTATCACGTACGAAAGAAGAAAGTATGAAAGGAGAGAACGTGGTAGGTGTATAGACAGCGAGAGAAAACGCTCGGGAATTAATACGCTGCGAAAGAAGGAATCCTGCTGAGGGCATGGTTGCTCATTTTCTTGGCAATATAATTATGTCAAACATGCGTTTGGATGCATTTTTCTATGAAATCGGTTAATCTTCATTCGAGTTATTAAAAAAAAGTTCAACTCAACATGATTGGAAGTTTGGAAATTTAAGTTTTCTAACTTACTCCATTTGAAACAAAATGACTAGCTTATGTGTCAATTTAAATATGCAAAAGAAATAATTTTATGATTTAACTATGATTATATTATAATATAAAAAGTTTTTTCTGTTGCATGTTAACCTCAATTGTCTTGCGTGCAATAGGTTTGCTATCCCACTTAGGACGGATTTTATTTTCCCAAAGTATAGCACAGGAATAGATAGCGGAAGAATATCGGGTAATCATGAAGTTTAGTCACTTTTATTATGAAGAGGTTATATCCAGTGGTGAGCTGCAGCCGGTTCGCGTGAACCGGTTGTTAAATTTTGAAGCAATTTTAGAACAAGTTGTTAAAAATTTCTACAGAAAGCTGAGTCTGCTCGATCCATTATTGGAACCCGATGGATGTTTGGTTTCATAAGAATTATTTCCCAGTGTTGAATTTCATTACAGTAATATAATATTACAACTGAATAAAATATAATCCAGAACATTAAAATATCACATAAATTAATCACATATAGCAAAAAGAGTTAATTTTGAAAAAGATTTACAAATTTAGTATATGAATTTATCTTGATCCTTTTTATACGCGTCTTAATACCGTCGGCTTCCTCTGACAAGCATAGACGACACCTGCAAAGATGTCGGCTTTCCTTTGTAATCTTCAAGTATACCGATAATTTCAAGATATTATAAAAATACGCAATTTAAATTATCGAGAAAAATTTCGCCAGTGTATTAATATTTTAGAGCCTTTTGCTCTGTGACATTTAATAACACAATAATTAGCTAAATGGATTTTTTCTAGTGACAAATTAAATATGTGGTGTAAATTAATCAAGTTGAATTCATTTTAATCCCTCATATCGAGTTGGATTCTTGGTGTAGAAAAGGTGATTTATTGAAAAAAGATAAAAAGCGTACATTTTTACTTTATTTGTTTTATTAGATCAATTACGTGAAGTAGTCGCAACTAAACATTTTTCATTGTTAAGGCGTTGAAATGTGTATTCCTTTCGATTCCTAATAAATATTTATGCTAACTCTGAATTTAATTAATTTAATCTTGAATGGATTACATTATTACATTACATTATCAATTCAAACTCCTTTATTCTTAAGATAAAGGATATTCTTCAACTTGTGACCAATTGGGAAGAACAAACAATTAATCTCAGACTAAGGCTCAATATATTCCTTAAGATATTCAATGCAACTACAGTAAATTCAATACATATCAATGAATCTCACATTTTTATTTAAGTCTATTGTTTTTAAATGGTTAAATAACTGTTTTACATTCAATTGACTCAATTTATGACTGAGCCAACATTCAAGTATGCCTATAATTTACTGAATTTTTTAACTTCCATTATACAGTTATCTTCTTTTTCTATTGCTTGAATTTCTCTGAAATGTTGACATCAAAGATTTAAAGAACTATAAATATGCTTCACTAAAATCATCTGTGAACATTCTAAAAATGGCTCGAGGTTGGTCCTGTAACAAAAAACAAGATTTTAGTGCCAAGTATATTTGCAAAATGCATTCAATTGCTGGGAAAAGCAACTGAGCTGTTTTGTAGTTGATATCAACAGAATAAAATTCCCGAAGTTTTTCAACTCCAACTGTGTACAAAAATAAGTAGGTGAAATCTTCATAATGATACTTTTAATGTCTGTTGGCAGTAAGTCAGTTCCATGATGAGTAAAATTATGGAGCACATGAGCTGGACAACCAACGTTTCCCTCCCTTTCCTTCCATGATTCCACCAAAGTTTGTGTTACAGTTATCACCTCCAAAACCAATACACTTATTTAATATCTTCTTCTTACGAAGGACGTCCAAAATAGTGCAGGAAATTATTGCTGATGTTTCATTTGAATCACTGAAAATTGATGTTTTATTTGCAGTCCACTTTGCAGACAGAGTACTGTATAAGTAAAGGAAACATTTCCAAGATTAGAAATATCTGTAGAAATGCCAATGAAAGTAACATCCTGTACAGATCTATTTGCTGCATCAATAGCTGTAGTCCAATCACACCAGTAATGATAGCTTCAAATGTTGTTCTTGTACATGCAATATTGTTCTTCATTCATGAATCCGTAAATAATGTTGATGCTTGAAATAATCCATTATTTCGAAAATAGAGTGATGCACAAGTGTATGATAGACTGTTTTCTTCAGCTGCACACATTTTTTCATTAAAACGGGATTCTTTCTTATCAAAATACAGTGTACTCTCGATTATCCGCGCTAATGATGGGGAGAAGAAGCACGAAAAATTGGAAAACATGGATAATCCAAAATTTTGCTTTATTTTTCACATTCTGACATAATACATGCTATTCAACCAGTTTTTGCATTTAACAATTTTCTTTTCGTAAATAGTCCGTAATCTTAGCTTGTTTTGTTGACTCATTAAGGTTTCTCTTCACGATCGCTCAGGTTTTTCTTGCAGCTATAATATCACTGTACAGATGACTCCCGAGATTCGACCGGGATGTGGTCCTGAAAACGTGGTCTAATCTCGAACAGTCAAATGTCGAACGTGCCTAAAAACGAGTGAAATCAGCACAAATTCAAACAATTAGAGCAGAAATAATGATGTCTACACTGAAACTAAACCTCGCATGGTTGGGCGGGCCAAAAATTACTCTGCATAAACTAGTTCCAAATTCGACCAACCAATTGACTGGGTCGAATAAGCAAGCTTCAACTGGTCAAATTCTTGAGTTGGTCGAATCTTGAACAGTCGAATCCCGGGAGTCACCTGTATTGTTAATTTTACTGCCCCATGCAATCAAGTAAATTGTCAACATACTGGAGTGCCAGGCTGTGACTCATGCGCTCATTTCCTTTCTCTTCGCTCTCAACACAATTTTCTTATATTTTTCTGCCATCTCTTCTGGAGTATACACTTCCAAGTTAGTACGACAGTGAGTGTATGACTTTCCGAGTGAACTACAACATAAACGACCACAGAGGAGAAGGGAAATTTTCCTCTGAGTGGGGAAAATGTAATCACAATGAAAGAATTTGTCTCTCCGCTACATTCTGTACAAGATGTGATGCAATATGTACAGGGTGTTTATAAAGTTATTGTGCACTTTAAAACTTTAATAACTTTCATGTATATATGATAGAAACGATCTGTAAACGTAATAATAAAGCAAATTGTATTAAGTTTTATAACAATAACAGATTGTTGCATTACAGTTATCGTAACAATAACATAATGTTTAATTCAGACCCCTTACTGATTAAAATGGAGACAGTAGAGGAGAAGGTTAATTGCACGCTATGGCTAGCAGAATTCAAGAGAATAACAGCTGTTAGAAGACACTTTACTGCTCATTACGAGAAAGATGCATCTCATAGGAATTCAATCTCCAAATGGATGAAAAAGTATAAAGAAACCGGGTCTGTGAATGACCAGCAACAATCCGGGAGACCTCAAATCAGTGAGGAGACTGTGCAAGTTGTGAAAAAAAGCCTTTGAAAGCATTCCACAAAAGTCCCTGAAGCATGCATCTTTTGAATTAAACATCCCAAAATCAACAGTGCACAAAATCCTCAAAGAAAAATTGCATGAATATCCTTTTAAGATTCAAGTGGTTTAAATGTTACATGAAGAGGACTTCAATGCGAGGTTAGATTTCTGCCACCAGTTGAAATAAAAAATTCAAAATTTCCCCGAGTTCCTAGAGGGAATGACATTTTCCGATTAGGTGACATTCCACATTAGTGGCAAAGTTAACCACCACAACTGCCGCATTTGGGGATCAGAGAAGCCTCAGGAAGTCTGGCAACATGAAAGAGACTCTCCAAAAATCAACGTCTGGTGCGCTTTGAGGAAGTCATGCATAATTGGTCCTTACTTTTTTGAAGACAAAAGAGTAAACAGTGAACGTTATCTTACAATGCTGAAGAATTATTTCATCCATGAACTGCGCCAATTGAATATCTCTGATAAAACTTTTTTCCAGCAAGATAGGGCTCAGTGCCATTATGCACTAGGTGTGCGACAATTCCTGAATGACACTTTTCCAGAAAAGTTGATCGGCAGAGGTGAAGCAATGGCTTGGCCACCTCGTTCACCTGATCTGTCACTATTGGACTTCTTATGGGGGCATGTTAAAGGTGTAGTTTACTCGACAAAATCATGTTCTTTGGAGGAATTGAGGGCCAGGATTGTGAATTCAATTAATGAGGTCACCGAACAGCAATTGGGTAACGTTTTCAACGTGTTAGAAAGAACTGGCTTGAATGCTGTATTACGAAAGATGGCGGTTATGTTGAAATATAGAAATAAATACTGTAGTTGTACTAAAACTTAATAAAATTTATGTTATTATTCCATTTACAGATCGTTTCTATCATATATACGTACATGAAAAGTTATTAAAGTTTTAAAGTGCACATGGACTTTATAAACACCCTGTATAATCGGCAATAAAAGAGCATGATATCATTTTACAGTCGCTTTACCTTAAAAAAAAACCTTATGTACGATCTCTTTTATGCAATATGTCTTCTTCGCATAAGTTGACAAGCGAAAAGTATTACATGACTCTGCATGGATTAATGCAGGAATAGTGCAAAGTGCAATTTTCATAAACAAAAATTTGTGAGAATTATGGAAAAATCATGCACAGATAACCTGCAAATCAGATAATCCTCCCACGGATAATTAAGAGTACGCTGTATTAGGTTATTATAAAAGATGATGTACTTTGCACTTTCTTTATGCTTTATAGTACAAATGTATTTCTCAAGATCCACTGTTTGTAATAGAAATATTTGTCATAGGTTTATATATATAAAACATTTTGCTTCTTCTTCAGAATGCCCTTTTTTAGAGTTCAAACTTATTCAGCATTTTACAGTTAATTTGCATTTTCTCTTCCCCATTTCTTCTTGTAGGGTATTTAAAAATAAAGTTAAATAAATATAAAGAAATAAAAACATGGAAAAATGAGAAATTATAATCAAATATGCTTATTGCTTTCACTATCTCTTTGTACAGATGGTACAATAAATGCAGGATAAAAAGTACCACCAATGTTTATATAACCAAATATAAACTATCCCTTGTAAATAACATTTCAAAAATAAAACAGGACAGCACCACAAAGTCAAAATCAGGAAATACCCTTCTAAAGAACGATGTCTGGTAATCCTTGTCCCAATATTACCCGATTTGTTTTAAATGTCTTCCTCTATTATTTAAATATAAACAAAAAGATGAAATTATATTGTTTTCATTATCTTTTGTCATTTTACATTACATTATGCCCTGTAATTGCAAAATACACGGCAGACTGGATGTAAACACAGTGAGTTGCATGTGGGCCTTGGGCTGTAGTTTGGACACCACTACTCTGGCCAATAACAAATTCCACTGTAGATTCGCACCTACCTGACTTTACAAGTGGTGTACACCATCAGCAAGGCTTGGCTCAGGGCAATTCAGCTTCGTCCATCCAATTCTATGTAGTACAAATATCCATCCACTCTGCTCAGGGGCACGGCAACACTATGCAGCGCCTGTGTGCAAAACTTATACGGCGCCCCATTAATTAATATCCACTAGTCGTTTTATCAAAAAAATTCTTATAAAATTTAACGTACTAATTCTGTCCCGATCAAACCGATACTAATACTATTTATGATATAGCATACCTATATCAGCGTTTTTCAACCAAAAGTGGTTCGCGTAAACGAATTGGTTCGCAGCTCTAAAGATAAATGGAAAGAAACCTTACCCACTGAGGGTAAACGTTGGTTCGATCATATAGACATAATGATACTTTGAAGAACTTGGATAAGAGAAAAAGAAAAAAATCTGATGTGGCCAACTCATGACTTTCTCCATATTTAGGGTATAGATATTTAAATTATTATGAATAGTATTATAAGACAAAATTATTATTTCGTATCGTAAAAGAATACAGTCGTCCTTATTGCCGTAAATTAGGTATATTTTGAATATGTTTAGAGAATTCTCTGCAATGTGGTTGTGGCGCTGTATACTTCAAGCTGGGGAAATCCCTCTATGACAGGGGTATCCAGCCTTTCTGGATTAGGCTCGAAATCACCTGTAATAATATAATATACTAAATCCTCATGTTGGCCATCCTTCCGATTTGGGATGTGAGGGAAATACCATTCTCATATAGGTGATATAACTTTCACAGTACCTGAAAGGTCCATCCAACCGTTGGATTCCAATGTGGAGAAAGTAAGTTTTATTTTGCATATGTATCTTACACAGAGCTGCAAACCAAACCGAACCACTGAACCGAACCACAGTCATTTTTCTGAACTGTGAACCGAACCGAAACCACTGATTAATTTTTCAATGAACCGAAAACCGAACCGTAATTTTTTGCAAAAGTGGTTCGGTTTCGGTTCGATATCAATCCACAAAGTACGGACCAATGAAAGGACCAGGAATTTCCATTGGAAAAACCAGTGGGTTTGCTTTAAAGGAAAGAGTGCCTAACTCTTTCCTCTCTGCTACTATTGTTATCCACAGATGACGTTTATGGTGAGGGTTATGGGGACACCAACTGCGACAATATCTGGGTCAACCACTGTAGGCAGAAACCGACCAACAGAATATAGAAAGATCTTTATCTGAACGCAGGCAAAAGGGTTGTTTTACAATGGCCTAGAAAGGAGCCGTAATCTGCTTTCGTGCCGAGAGAAAAATCCATGCCCTTACCATCACCCCCTTCAGCATTGTAATTAGCAGACCTGAGAAAATATGCCCCGCTGTGTCTTTCTTAGAACACCATAACTCTCCTCATCTTTTTCTTCGGAAAAATTCAAATTGTTGCTCTCAACGGCTTGAGCTTTCAACGACATCATTCCTTTTCTAACTCTCGTGTGGTGTTCTTTTATGATATTTCCATTACTTGGTAGTTTATATTCCAGCAAAAACAGGCGAGGACTTCGGCGGATCCCTTGGATCGGAGGGATTCATTTCCCGCAGAATTCCTTGAATTATCTAAAGTGTGTATTTTTAATAATATTTTAGTAAACTTTATTTAAGAGAAATAAAATGAATTAACATGTTAGTGTTATTTAAAGAGGGTCACTCTACATTTTATAATCGTTTGTTTTGAACCATAAGTGTCCGCACTTCATACATTGAATAATCTGCCCCGAACTGTCGATTAATTTTAAATTATTCTTGTAACGTATTTTTACAATCATATTGATTTTTTGATTACTTTACTAAGGTGGCAAAAGAAAAAAATTTGCAATATATAATATGTTTTGAATCGAGCTAAAAGTGTCTTTTTGCATTTATTATATAATAATAAGAATTAATAATCGAATTTATTAGTGTTTTCCATATAAATTCATTCGTAGTAATATTTTATTCCATATTATTTGACCAATTAACTAATTAAAATAGTTTATTTACATAAATTTATTATTGAAAGTTGGAAAATTTGAGACGCTGTGCATCATCGCCATTGGAAATCAAGAAACTCTCTACTTCAATAATTAAATCTATCATTCAGTCAAGGAAATCTTAATAAGGGCTTATGGAAAAGAATTTTCCTAGACCCTTGACAAATATAGCGAACATTTTTTATTTTATTTGTTATAAATGAACCAAAGGAATAACGCTTTGTAACTTCCATTGCTAATATGGGGGCCCCTAGTTAATGCTAAAATAAACAAGCATATGAGATATGGGAAGCAATAGCAATAAAGTCACAATAAGGATTTTATTTGCAATTTAAAAATAACCTAAATGGGCATTAGCTACTAATGAATAGCAAGAGAAACTCAAACCCCATACTTTTTCTTCGTATTCACAACAAACAATCTAGTATTTGCAATAACTTTTACTCAAGAATTTTTTAAATACATTTGATTTTGATGGTTCACTATTCATTTATTGTGACCAAACATTGCCATTCATAAGAATCTAAGGATTGCAAATCATGATCTAATTTGGAAATGCCTCCGTAAGAACCATAAAGAATTGTTTCAATAATTCTAAGGCATATTTTTCAGGTATTCTTCCATAATCAATCATTATGAACATTTTTGACATAGAATAAAAGGAATGTAAGCTCCAGCAAGTACCCAATATGGATAGGACTGGGTTATTTTGTAAAAGGATGCAATCCAGAACTTACGCATACCTGACCCATTGCCTGTTCCCATCTCAATCCTAACTATTGTTAACAATTTAGTATAGTGTACAGCATAGCACATATGTGCATTGGAGTATTTGAAAGAAATGATATACAAGTAAGGGAAATAGCATTTTAACCCTAATCCTACCAGGTTGTGACTAAGAGACACATTTGTATTTTTATTCATGATTACTTCTACAATTAAATTATTTGGCAGTGAGACTGGGTATTCTATTATTTTATATTTCTACATAAATAAACACCATTAACTTTTTTTTAACTGTTTGTGTTTCATTTACATAGTTCCTAGTATAAAATTCTGACGATTACCACGATGTTACATTGATACAATGTAATCAAAATGTTCTTTGTGAATGCGTCTTGTGAAATAAGGGCATTTATTGGACTGCTAATTAATGCTGGACTATATAAACAAAGTATAATTGACTATAAAGAATTTTGGGACCCATTGTATGGTAATCCGATTTTTTGCACGTGTCTAAAAATAGATTTATTGTATTACATCATAACATGCACTTTGATAGCATGTCAACTTGATCTATTTAACCATGTATAATGGTATCCAGACGTTTCCCCCTAAGCACTTCACTCACGAAACATTTCACCTACAGACACTTTACCCACGGGACCTTTCACCCACAGACGTATCACCCATGAGATGCTTCACCCAAAGACGTTTCACCCATGCCCTTTCACCCACAAGTCACTTCACCCGCATAAAATTTCATCCCAAGAACTTTCACCCACAGGAGTCCCACCCATGATTCAGAAAATGCATGAAACGTATTAAAAATTTAAATAAGTATAATATGAGAGAGATAAGTATTAAATAATAAGTTATTTTTTATTTTATGCATGAATCCAAATCTAATTAAATCCAAATAATATTTAACCTTATTTAATTTTTAAATTAAAATTACACCAAATCATTTGGTTTAATACATTTTTATTTAATTGTTTTAAGATATGTAATTGAAATAAAATATTTCAACATGCAATTAAATATTGAAATTGAATTCACAAACACTAAGATAATCAGTTATGCGATTACACCGCTTGTATTCTTCATACTGACTGTAACTTCTCCATAACTTTTTTATACTTCCTCCTATTTGATTCTCTTATCATTTTTCCACATTCATTCTTTTATAATTTCCCTCAGCAAATGGAAAAAATCTGATGTGGCCAACACATGATTTTCTCCATATTTGGGGTATAGATATTTAAATTATTATGAATAGCATTATAAGGCAAAATTATTATTTCATATCGTAAAAGAATACAGTCATCCTTATTGCCATAAATTAGGTATATTTTGAATATGTTTACAGAATTCACCGATACATGGTGTTGGTGCTGTATACTGGAAATTAAGAAAAAGTTGAATATCTCCGAAATGGATAGTTCTACGAAAATTTGTTTCAAACAAAACTTGGAAGAAATATTATTCTCTACAACTTTCATCCTCACAAAGATGACCAAATATGACGTTTTTAAGGAGATATTTGACAGAAACCGAAAAAACCGATTATTTATAAATAATTCCTAAACAATAACCTATGGAAAATTGTTTCAAATGAAAGTTGTAGGAAATTTCATTCTATATAACCTTTATATAGAATTGTATATATAATAATGATGTTTTAACAGAGAAATATTGCAAAAACTGAATCGAGCTTTGAATAAACTTTAACTTTCGGTTAACCGTTATTGTTCAAAAACTAATCAGTTCTTTGTGCCCATACCAAAGTGTTATATATGAAATATGGTAATGATATGGCAATTACTTTTTGAGTTAGAGCACCCACAATCACATACATATGCACACACACACAGACATCATTCCAAAAATAGTCTAAACATGTTCTAGGGACCTCAAAACATGTATTTCCATTGAAATCTCAAAGTCGATTTTTTTCATGATCACAATACTTTCCCATACTACGTATGGAGAAAGTGAAAAGGGGGATGGCATACATAAAATAAAAGTTATTATTTAATACTTATTTCTCCTATATTATATTTATTTAAATTTTTAATAGGTTTCATGTGTTTTTTGAATCATGGGTGAGACACCTGTGGGTGAAAGTTCTTTGGATGAAACTTTATGTGGGTGAAGTGACTTGTGGGCGATAAAACTATGGGTGAAAGGGCATGGGTGAAGTGTCTGTGGGTGAAACGTCCCTTGGGTGAAGTGTCTGTGGGTAAAACATCTCATGGGCGAAGTGTCTTTGGGTGAAACGTCTCGTGGGTGAAGTGCTTTGGGAGAAACGTCATGGAACCATGTATAATATGTAACCATTTATAATAGTGTCCAAATAAATCATATCTTACAAATTTATCATGTGTGTCCCTAAGTCACACCCTGGTAGTTAACGTCAGTGAAAGAGGCCGGTAAGATTATGGTTAAAGTTATTTTCTTCAACAAAAACTCCATTTTCTTCCTATTTGAAAGTACTGCATACCCTCACGAAACCATTGACTGTGATTTCTACATTAAAAAAGGCAATTGACACAGGTTTCTGAGGAAGAAAGACCAGCCTAGGGGAACCATGGACCAGGGAAATGTTTTTTTTACCAGAAAGAAACCAGGAAGACCCACACCTGTTGTGTGTTATGCTGAAAATATATTTGCATAGAGCATGTGATTACTTCATGAGTCTGCTATTCCAAAATTCAAGGTGAGAATGATGAAGAAGATTAAGTCCAATAAAATTTAAGAGATCTTTATTTACATCTGGATTTTTATAGTTGTTCAATTTTTGTTTAAAACTAAATTTAATTTAACATACAACAAGTATTCTGTTCCTTGTAAAGCTTTTTTTAAAATTCTGTTGCAAATCTGTCCCTATGATGAAAGTATTATATTTGAAATTAGGTACTGAAATGGAAAATACTTTTTCTAGGTAGAGCATCCACAAAAATTGTACCACATACAGACAGACATCATCGCAAAAATGGTCAAAACATATTCAGGGGACCTCTAAACATGTATTTCCATTGAAATCTCAAAATTGGTTTTTCTGAAAGTAAAAATTAAATAATCGGCAATTTGGATATTTTTTTCCTGATTTTCCAACCTGATCAAAATGACCGTGTATGACATCTTACAATACAACATTTAATCAGCTAAGCAATCACTTAGAGTGAGGGAGAGGGAGCAGTAAACCTTACTCTACTAAAGCAAACTGTAAATTCAATTAATCTTAAATCATTAAATTAATAATAATCCATAGTAAGGTTATCATTACCTAAATTAAACTTCGCACAAATTAGCCTTGAGGTTTTGTTTACCTATCATGCATGCAACACTTACCTTGCATATAGATTCAGCTAAGTTTCTTCCTCTCTCTACCACCAAGTAGGTTGCAAAATAAATTAATCCTTGAAAAATAATGAGTCAAAAATGTATTAATATGACCTACTGTATAAAGGATTTGAAAGCGGTACGTATTTATTCCAACATGACATGCAAATAATATCATTTTAAGTTTACCTTAATAGCTTAATATAGAGTAATAAGCAAGAGCACATGTAACACCAATTTATGAGGCATTCACTCTTTCTATTTCCTTAATATTAGTCAATATTTATGTATTTCAAATATGTATGTAAAGATTCATTACTACTTACATAAATCTGCAAGGACTTCACTCACTCAACAATAGAAATGTTTCATCAAACTGAAAATAATGCACAACATACTTTTTTAAAACTTCAAAATACAAGATTTTAATTTGCTCAAATGATGTTAATGTGTACATGGCCCTTATAGTAAAATATTTGATTAACTCAGATAACTGTTTAGAAGATGCTACAGTATTTGAAAATATGTTCAAATGCTCATCCAAGTAAATAAACTTCAGTCCCAAAATGAAATAGTAACGTCAACTTCTGGCTGAAATGTAATTAATGATGAAGGTACTCCTAAAGAGTCGAATATTCTTCGAGATACATTTTTTCGTAGATAACATGGCCACACAATCCCGGAAACAGAACGCTGGTAGTTCTTATAGAAGTATTCTCAACATATTTTTTATACACCGATGCATTAAATTCAGCTGTTAGGACATTGACAGCCTCAAATTCAAATAATCGTAAATTTTCTAACAGATATTTTGATCAAATATAGTAAATATTACCGGATAATGATATGAGTCTAATTCTTCGAAAACATGTCAAGGCTTACATTCTCGTATTAAATTTTACCTACGAATAATTAGATCCCAGTAGCATTACTACTGACAGGATAATTCTGTTACAAAACAATATTACTTACTGAGCTAGAAAAATTTCCGAAGACTGTCAAATGTTTCATTTTCACAATTTTCTACTGTCAAAAGTTCACTACCTGTTACTTCCAAATTCCAGCGCTTTCGGAAAAGTTGCAGTTCCAATTGCGCTCAAAAAGACAATCGAGAGATAGTTTCGATAGTTTATATTTATTTCTGAAGAGAGCAGTATAGTCGTAAGGTGCTTAGTTTGCGGTAAATCAATTGAGGAAAATGATTCTGTCCAGTTAGAAATGGGTTATACTGAAGGAAACCTTATTTAAGACATTCCCTTCTTCCGATGAAGTTTATTTATAATTTATTTCACTGCTAATGTAGATTTTTGCTGGCGTTTACTATAACATGACGTTTGGTAAGCTCGAGATGCAGTGCCATTGTGTAAACGTATAATTAGGATTTATTGAGCATCATTATGATGTAAATGAAAGGGAAACTTTTATTTGGCAATTGTACGAATTCATTACTCGTAAGCGAGTGAAATATTTTTATTTTTAACCCGGAAAATTGTGAGAAGTAATCTAACGAATTCATCACAATCTAATGTGATAAGTAGTTTGTTTTGTATGCAGGTAACACATTTAAAGAAAATAAAGCTTGATTCACACTATGGGTGAGCTCACGCTCAGTTCAAGGGACGATCACGCTCAAGGGATTTAGGCTATTGTTCACATTCAACGCTCAGCTCAAGGGATGGCTCACATCGCTCTTGAGACACTGTTCCTTTGTGTGTACCAGTCTTAAAAATGTTCAAATATTTAAATAATAAGGATTTGGCATTAATAGCATTGCTTTTGGACCAAGAAGAGGAGAGAGAAAGATTGTCCAAATGGAGAAGAATTTGGTTGCATCCGAGTTTATATTACATCGAAAACTCAAAGGAGAATTTTTCACTCTCTTCCCATATTTAATTGATGATGAAACCAGATTTTACCAATACTTTCGTATGCCAAGGAATAAATTTGAGATTTTACTTTTGAAATTAGAAAATGATTTACAAAAGCCAAGCACTAAATCCAACCAAAGCACAAGTGCGTGCGGAGTGATAAGGGGCTAACCACGCTCACTGTGTTCAGAGCTGCACACTAGGTGGGATAGGGAGGGTCACGCTCTGCTCAACTATTTTCGCTGACTTTACCCATGCTCTTTTGAGCACCCCTTGAGTGGAGCGTGGCCTCTACTGTGAACACAGGACCAAAACCATTAAACTATATTTGAGTGGAGCATGACCGTCCCTTGAGATGAGCATGAGCTTATCCATAATCAAGCTTGAGTCGCGAAAGAGTACTGAAAGCAAGTCATCTAATAAATATGTTGCATGGCGGCCAAATATTTATTGCCATACTATACTTTTATAATTTACAAAAAGTTTGCCTTGAATGCCGTGCTAAACAGGTTTATCTTGTGACTGCTATGTTTTTCTTATGTTGAGGTGGACGTGAGAATTAAAAGATGTAATTCATCACACAAGGCTTACAAACTTTATTGTTCAACTTAACAGAACAAACTCTGAGCAGGCTCTGCTGACAACAATACTCTACTAACTCTATATATAGGATCGCTACAATTAACAATAATACAACACGTTATTCACACAATACCAACAATAAATAAATAAATACGATTACATAAACTGGTCATTTACAATATTCCTTCCCACTAAGATATCTTAGGAGGTGAATAATTGTTTTAGGACATACATATTTAGAAGATGAAGATCCTTAAAACATTCATCGTGAACGTTTACAAACTCAATAAAATCTTTGTGTCTTTCATTTTTGTACACATAAGTTAAACACAGGTGGTCTTACACTTTATCTAGCACCACAACATTGCCTACCTCTCCATCTCCAGCCTAACCATGAGCTAAACCTGATGCTTAGTATCGGTTAATATTCCATAGTGCCAGACACAACTTTTCCTGGGCCCAGGGCAGGATAGGCTTCGTAGCCCCCAGTCTCATACAGCCTTTATTTAGGGGATGTGTTACTGACCCCATGAATGTGCACATGACGTCATATAATTTAATAAATTGAATATAATAATCTAAATAATAACAATCTACTTAATAATCATAATATAATTAATTAGAATAACCTTATTATAATAAGATAGTATTATTATACCTATACTACCGTCTATTTCATACTCATATGCAATACAGCATTATCTTCTGGGGAACTTCAACTAGCAGGTAAAATATTTCAAAGTCAAAAGGAAGCCATAAGAATCATAGCACATAAACACCCCGGAGCCCCCTCTCCTCCTTTATTTCTAGAACTGCATATTCTTCCTCTTCCACACCTTAACATTTTACCTCTATTATGTTTCATTAACTCACATATTGATAATTATCCTAATAACTCATTCCATCATGATCATGACACCAGAACCCATAACGACCTCCACATTGACAGTTACACAACCAAATCTGCAGGACCTGGGGCCAGGCCAATGGGCTTACGCCTTTATAACAAGCTGCCAAACTCTTATAAAAATATTTGTAATAATAAACTATTCAAAACTATGTTAAAACAGCACCTCCACATGAAGCTTTAATACTCCATCAACAAATACGTAAATGACACCTAACGTCTTATACATTGCATTATTAAAATTATGACTGCATTTCTCTTTTTTATTTATTGTTTATCACAATGTAAATAGAGGAAAATTGCTACATCTTCCTCTATCTCTTTGATGTACCCAATATTTGGTTTCTCATGTTCTAAGTTTCTCATATTGATGAATCATATGATACTTATGTATAACCTATTTAATGCCACATACATCAGGTATTCTATGTATATGTATTTGGCTTATGTAAACAAAAAAACAAGGATCGAGGATTTCCAGAAATTCAATAAATCTGTGCATGATTATTTAATTGATAAATGTATACAATTAAAGAATATATGAACTCATATCCTTTAATGATTCTCTGCTACATAATGCATTATATTGTATATTGTGATTTTGTACACTTTTTTACATGTCTATTGACAATTGAGATTTTGTATGCTTTTGACATGTCTTATATGCTGCATCTTATTGTAGTGTCAACTGGAGATATAAAGTTTATGATTATGATATAGTGGCCAGATTTTGGATCTGCGATTGTGGGACGAAATCACAATTTCAGGTTAGTCAATGCGGGACAAAGCTCTTTCAGATTACTTATTGTGGGGTACAAAAAAAGCTTTGTAAAGAAGAATGTATTTTTCCAGTTACAAGAATAAAAGTATAATTAATATTGGAATTAATTTGAATTATCCTACAAATGAACTTTTACTATGCACGTAAAACATTAAAATAATGAAAATGAAATGAACAGGGCAAAAAAGAAAACACAAATAAAATGGCACATGTTAAACGTTAAAAAACAAACAGAAACCAGTGTATGTCAACAAATATGATAACACCAGGTTGATACTTATAAACATATTATAATCAGTCATTGCTCACTACCGCATTTAATGAGACTGAAGGAAAGAATAAAATAAATACAGAATTATGAATGGGAATCTATCAAAACCTAAAAGAATAAAAAAAAACGATTATCACCTGTGACGATTAGTAAGAGACAGCTGTACTCAAAATGCGACAATTGCTATCAGGATATAATTATAAACTCACGTTTTGGTCCAGTTCTTGCAAACTACTGTAGCACATAGGAATAAAACGAGGAACGAAACATATCAAAGCGTTAGAAATATGTCTGGGGTTTTAGCATCTAACTTCACATTCATGCGACTAGCACTCGATAAGGTGTAAATTACAGTTATACCCCAATTTATGTCGATTCGAAGTTGCGTCGTCAATCCATTGATACCTGTATACCGATTTATGTCATTTTGAATCGAAGTTACGTCATTAGAGGTCTAAGGTTCTTTAAAATTTTTGTTTCCACCTTCCTGAAGCTGTGATCCGATCGAAATATTAAATAAAAATCACATATTGCGATCTAAATATCTACTCTGTAAGTTAATATCAAAATAAACAACGACCTTAAAAATATTCTTCACTTCATACTCAGGCCAATGCCCTCTAAGTGACTGCTTAATATGTTACCTTTGAGGACTTTTATAATGAGTTAACCTAGTGATCTGAAAAAAATAGTGACTTAGGATGTGAAATCAGGGATGTAGTTGAGGGTATACAGAGTTATACGGCATATAATAACTTCTAAACGTACCTGTTCAGCATATAACACATTTCTCAAGCACAAAACACAGTGCATACATCAATAACGCTGCATATAATAACTTCTTCAGAAAGTTGGTATAAAGATAGTATAAACTTGGCATCAGAAAACCTGATCCTCATAATTTTGTAAGTACAGATTTGGAAAAGTAAATGTATAGGATTTTGGTTATAAGTTATGTTTGAGACTTTTGGTGGATGAAAAAGATATTTTTATCTACTAATCGCTGTTTGAAATACTGCAAGAGAGCTACTTAATGCGTATCTAATCAAAGGATATCCTTAACTTGCTTATTATCGTGTCTTTTTTTAAATTAATTAATTGCCTGCTGAATTATGTTTTGTTTTAACTGTGCCAATAAAAAAGTGAAAATGAAGAGAAAAATGAGCCTATTTTCATACAAATTCAGTTCTATTAGATTAATTAAATAGCTTGAAGTTACTAAGGAGCAGAAAAGAAAAATTAATGATGTACAGCCATCCCTTGTTTAACGAACATTCGGTTAATGAAGTTTTGCTATAACGAAGGTTTTTATTTTATATTACTTTCAAATATAACGAAGACTATCTTGCTATAATGAAGGCGAAGATGTCTGAATTTCACGTGCGGCACACTACTGACACCGCAAGACACTTTCTTTCACAGTGTTCATTTGTACTCACGTGTTGTGTTTATCTCACATGTGAATAAATTGTTATTATTATTATTACTATTTTCATAACCCCAATATATATCATGGTGTCAAAACGACCAAGCTCAACATCATTACCTAATACTAGGAAGAAGAGAAAGGCGATAATGATAGAAATCAAGATAGAAATTGTCAAGAGAAAGGAAAGAGGAGAGAAGACATCTGTAATTAATTGCACGCGCATTTGGAATGGTCATGCAGTGCGTTTTGTTCTCGATGAAAGTGAGAAAGATAAAAGCAAGTCACTCATTGAAGTTTGGAAGAAATACGTTACAAAAAGATGCGATTAACAATACTGCAGCTGCCTGGGATGAAATTAAGGAATGTACGATGAATGCTGTTCGCGAAAGTTATGGCCAGAAGCAGTTAATGACTTTCAAGGTTTTGAAGATATTGTGAGCATTAAGAAAGATATTGTAGCAATGGCAACTGAGGCTGGAATAGATGGAATTGATGATGAGGGAGTTGAGGAGGTTCTTAATGCAGTTCTTGAAGAGCTTACAATCAAAGATATTCAAGAATTGACTAAAGAGTTGGCAACACCAGAGTCTGATGATGAATGTGAAAAGTTACTAGAAATCTTAGTGTGAAAGTGAAAATTGAACGTATCATCATAGAAAAAGGCTGACGTGTCATTATTTTTCAACTTTCACCTTATAAGTATAAATGCAACCAATTACACTAACATATAAATAATTTCCGTGAACTTTAGCCATTCTATTATTATTAGGTTACCAAATTAAGTGTGTTAGGAACAAAACTAAATATTTCCCATATAAAACAATGGAAAATTAGCTCTCGCTTAATGAATTTTCACATAACAAAGGCTTTTTAGGAACGTAACCCCTTCATTAAGCAAGGGATGGCTGTTTCACCATCGGTTGTGTAAATAGTGATGAGGATTGGGGATAGAAGTAGTAGGAGGAGGGGAGGGAAAAGGAAGTAAGGAAAAAGGGGGAGAAAAAAGGAGGGGAAGGGGAAGAGAGGGGAAGGGAAAAGAGCAGGTGGGAGAAATGAGGAGAGAAGGAGAGGAGAAGGGAAGGAAGGAAGGGAAAAGAAAAGGAGGAGGGGGAGAAAAAGTATGAGGGGAAGGGAACATAATGGAGAGTAGGTGGCATAAGAAGGAGGGAGAGAAGTGGAGGAAAATGGAAGTGGGGCATCAGTAGCTGGGAAGAGGGGGGAAGGGAACAAGAGGAGGAAGAGTAGCTAATTGGCAACCTTAGGGGAATCACAGCTACTGCAGCCAGATGACGATTGATGGATTACAACAATCCCTTGTTCCGAACTATCCTTAACTCCTGCACGAATCCCCATTAATGTCATTGATTCTTATGAGAAAAACTGCTTCAATTTATGTCGCACTTTCAAGGAACGCCTCCCCAACGTAAATCGGGTTATACCTGTACACGATTTCAGTGTTTATCGAACAAAGTAACCAATCCACTTTGTAAGCAGCTACAATAGTTGCACTTATCATTGGTCTCGCAGAAAATCCTAAAATAAAATATTCCAATAGGAATGAGACACCTTGTATGCGGGAACCTAATGTAACACGATTGGTTGCTAGTTTATAAATAAAAGTGCAGGTGAACCTTGAACCACCCTCGTACAATGAGGGATATTATCCGGAACACTTACCATGCGGGACAGGAAGTCAAAATCAGGGACTGTCCCGCACAATCCGGGACGTCTGGTCACTAAATAATAAGAGTTGTCCGTCCGTGTGTCTGAATATATTAATTTTCGTCTATCTGTCTGTCTGTCACGCTATTTTAAGACTTCCAAATGGAATTTCGAGCCAAAACTTTCAATACGCTAAAACCTCAACAAATCATGGCATGGAAAAATAAAATAGCCCATAAGTTTATCCGGGATTTTCCATTTTGTACATACTTGAACCATCCTTCTCTTTCTGTCTGACAATGAAATAAATGCTCCAATGGAGCATATTTCGTTGGCTCATACATTTAATTTTTCTGTCTTAAAATCTTGAGGATAAATGGATGGATAATTTAGACATAGAACTTGCAATTTGAAAATGACTTCGTTCCGTTGTTCCTCCATCAAATATCTCCTTAAAAACGTCGTTATTGGTAATCTTCCTGAGGACCAAAGTTGTAGAGAATAATATTTATTCCAAATTTTGTTTGAAACAAGTTTTTGTAGAACCATCCATTTTGGAGATATTCAACTTTTTCTTAATTTCCAGTATACAGTGCCAATACCACGTATCGGTGAATTCTGTAAACATTCAAAATATACCTAATTTACGGCAATAAGGACGACTGTATTCTTTTACGATACGAAATGATAATTTTGCCTCATAATGCTATTCATAATAATTTAAATATCTATACCTCAAATATGGAGAAATTTGTGTTGGCCACCTCAGATTTTTTACTTTCTCCGTACGAAGTAATTGGAAAATATTGTGATCATGAAAAAAATCGACTTCGAGATTTCAATGGAAATACATGTTTTGAGGTCCCTAGAACACGTTTAGACTATTTTTGGAATGATGTCTGTGTGTGTGTGCATGTGTGCGTATGTGATTGTGGGCGCTCTAACTCAAAAAGTACTTGCAATATCCTTACCAAGCTTCATATATAACACTTTGGCATGAGCACAAAAAACTGATTAGTTTTGGACAATAACGGTTAACCGGAAGTCGAGGTTTATTCGAAACCCGATTCGGTTTTTGCAATATTTCTCCGTTAAAACATCATTATTGTATATACAATTCTGTTCAAAGGTTATAGAGAATGTAATTTCCTACAACTTTCATTTGAAACAATTTTCCATATCAGTTATAGTTTAGGAATTATTTATAAATAATCGGTTTTTTCGGTTTCCGTCAAATATCTCCTTAAAAGCGTCGTTATTGGTAATCTTCGTGAGGACCGAAGTTGTAGAGAATAATATTTCTTCCAAGTTTTGTTTGAAACAAATTTTCATAGAACCATCCATTTCGGAGATATTTTGCTTTATCTTAATACCACTATACAGCGCCACCACCATGTATCGGTGAATTCTGTAAACATATTCAAAATATACCTAATTTACGGCAATAAGGACGACTGTATTCTTTTACGATAAGAAATAATTATTTTGCCTCATGATGCTATCCGTAATAATTTAAATATCTATACCCCAAATATGGAGAAAGTCATGTGTTGGCCACATCAGATTTTTTTTTGTTTTGTTTTATTGTTAACAAGAAGTGTAATTGCTAATAAAATAAATCATTTGCACTTTCCAAAAAAATCTTTAATTTGCTAATAGCAAGTTCTGAAGAAAGAAATATTTTTTTGCTTTACCAACCAAATGTCTCACCACCCGGCACATTTCGACGAATGCGTGGTAGCAACTACCTGACAATTAAATGCATATTCTAGCAATCGCCAAGATTCGACTGATCCCAAAGAAACTCCAGCGATCGAGAGAGAAGATGATGACGAGTAGAGCCTTCTTGAGCTCGCAAAGAGGACTTCAGAGCGCTTGATTTACACGAATGACGTTATGACATGTACTGATGTAGATGACAGGGTAGTCAAAGAATGGCGAAATTATTCGATTTCATATCATATTTCAAAATACAATACGGCCTCCAAGCAAAGGAAAATTAATAAATATTTCAAAAAACAGTGATATGAATGAAAACATTGATGGCTCATGTTTTATGTTAAAATCGCCATTCATTTTCCTGCAATACATTTTTTTTACGTTTTTAATACCTCTCCATCATATGAGGTATCTGTAATTACATGAGGGATCCTCTATGCATCGTGCGTCGAATTTTGCGATTTGCCCAACCAAGCCCATCCAACATCTACCAGGCGACGACAACGGTATCCGAAAACACACGAGCGAACGAGGGCTTCAAATTTGGCGCCCATAAGAGCTCACCGCCATGGGAGCATGTTATACCTGCTAATCAGGACCAGAGAAGAGGATAAATAATGCAACGAATGATTTGTAGTTGATATAAAGGAATTATAAAATGATGAAAACATGGTTCAACTAATTTCGCTGCTACGTTGTAGATTGAGAAGAATCTAGAAGAAGAGTAAATGGAATATTCAGAGATGTATTAGGTTAATTTACGCGGTCGCTTTAGCAGTATCGATGGGTCAAGATAGCCTGAGGATACTATGGAAAAATCGTACGAGAAAGCGTATTTTGGTATTCCAGTACATACGATGAAGTATGTGAAGGAATGTGTACGTGAGTGACTGAGTGAATGAATGAGCGAAAACGGCTGCGACTAATTGTGAGAGAAAAAACGATGGGTTGGGCGAATGAGAAATTGGGTGAGGGTGCGTGTGCGCGCGCGTGATGTGTGTGTGCGTGCGTGCGCGTGTGAGAGAGAGAGTGTGTGAGAGAGTGGGTGAGAGAGTGTGCGAGAGTGTGTGTGAGAGTGTGTGTGAGAGTGTGTGTGAGAGTGTGTGTGAGAGTGTGTGTGAGAGTGTGTGTGTGTGTGTGTGGAGAGAGAGAGAGAGAGAGAGAGTGTGTGTGTGTGGAGAGAGAGAGTGTGTGAGTGTGTGTGAGAGTGTGTGTGAGTGTGTGTGTATGTGTGAGAGAGAGTGTGTGTGAGAGAGTGTGTGTGTGTGTGAGAGTGTGTGAGAGAGTATGTGTGTGTGAGAGAGAGATGTGTCTGCCAACAAAAACTCATCAAAAATCAGCTGGAATATATGCCACCCAACTTGCACAACAAACACCTAATTATTAGGGCCTAATATATATACGACCATCAAATATTTGATTGCCCCTTCAATATAGACCACCCAACACAGGAAATTACCCCTGATTTATGCCACCTAATTTGCATACAGAATGTAATTTTCTACAACTTTCATCTGAAACAATTTTCCATAGCAGTTATTGTTTAGGAATTTTTTTATAAATAATCGGTTTTTTCGGTTTCCGACAAATATCTACTTAATATTTCTTCCAGGTTTTGTTTGAAACAAATTTTCGTGGAACCATCCATTTCGGAGATATTCGTCAATTTTCAGTATACAGCGGTGAATTCTGTAAACATATTCAAAATATAATTTACGGCAATAAGGACGACTGTGTTTTTTTACGATACGAAATAATAATTTTGCCTTATAATGCTATTCATAATAATTTAAATATCTATACCCTAATATGGAGAAAGTCATGTGTTGGCCACATCAGATTTTTTAATTTGGATTTTGTTATTTGTAGCAAGTATAGAAATTTAAAAATCTGATGTGTCCAACACATGACTTTCTCAATATTTGGGGTATAGATATTTAAGTTATTATGGATAGCATTGTGAGGAAAATTATTATTTCGTATCGTAAAAGAATATCCTTATTGTCGTAAATTACGTATATTTTGAATATGTTTACAGAATTCACCGCTACATGGTTGTGGCGCTGTATAGTGGTATTAAGATAAAGCAAAATATCTCCGAAATGGATTGTTCTACGAAAATTTGTTTCAAACAAAACTTAGAAGAAATATTATTCTGTACAACTTTGCTCTTCACGAAAACTACCAATAACGTCGTTTTTAAGGGGATATATGACGGAAACCGAAAAAACCGATTATTTATAAATAATTCCTAAACTATAACTGATATGGAAAATTGTTTCAAATGAAAGTTGTAGGAAATTACATTCTCTATAACCTTTGATCAGAATTGTATATACAATAATGATGTTTTAACGGAGAAATATCGCAAAAACCCAATCGATTTTCGAATAAACCTCGACTTTCGGTTAACCGTTATTGTCCAAAAACTAATCAGTTTTTTGTGCTCATGCCAAAGTGTTATATATGAAGCTTGGTAAGGATATGGTACGTACTTTTTGAGTTAGAGCGCCCACAGTCACATACACACACACATCATTCCGAAAATAGTCTAAACGTGTTCTAGGGACCTCAAAACGTGTATTTCCGTTGAAATATCGAAGTCGATTTTTTCGTGAACATAATACTTTCCCATTATGGGAGAAAGTAAAAATGAAAAGTCGTGAACCTCGGTTATGTCGCGGTTGTCTTATAACGCGGGTTCGCAGCTCCTCCCCCGATACCCCGCGTTATAACCGGGGAGCGGTGTACTTCCTAAATAAGGCTACGACGTGTTATATACCGTTTAATGCCATTTGGAAGCTAACATTTTATATAGTGGAGGAAAAGAATGGTCAGGGGTCCAGGAGAATGAGAAATATCAAAGACCAATATTTTACTCCTCCTCCCCCTCAAGCAGGGCCCCGGGCAGCCGCCCGGTTCGCCCATTCCTGTATCCGGCACTGATCTTCCGTGCCATATCTTAATTACTAAGTACACTCACCATTATTTAAAACGACGAATTTCCTATATCATATTATTCTACGCAAAGGTTAATAAATTTTTAGTATCATCGAGGCATCTGTATTGAAATGTGGAGCAATTCGTTGAAGTTAGCGCTTTTATAATTTTATAAACGCTACATAAATAAACTAGCGAAGAATGTAGTTTAGTTCACTTTATGACTGGATTCCTGTTTTGATTATATGTCAAGAGTTATATGCAAGGCAAGATTAAGGGACTCGAGCACTGACGCACGTTTCGAAGACCTTCCCCCTCCACCACCAAACAAAATGTCTGGGGCCTCCGTGGGGCCCCTCTAATCCTGGAGCCTTTGCGCACTGTAGCGCACCACTGCGCCCCGGTTAATCCGGCATTATATATATATATATATACTTTGTATTTCCATTGTTGTTCTGAAACGTGCACACAGTTTCTTTTTGTTACCGTTACCGTGTTCTACCAAACTAACAATGTATGAAAACAAATTCGTGGCTTGTTAACATGTTGTTATTTTGGTTATTTAATGGTGTTTCTTCGGCTTGGTGATAATAATAATCTATTGCATGCAAATAAATGCACAGTAACTCGAAAATCTACGAGTATTTTTTGTAAATAAAAATGTAATTTTCATTGCCATTAAAAATTAGGAATAAGTCGCAAACTTACATGGAATTTTAAAGGTACCAAATTTTTGACATTTTTCTTGTGTGTTTACGAAAATGAAAAATTAATCAGCTACTAGCATTTTTATATCTCTTTGTCCTGTGTTTATGAAAGTTAAAAAGTTGTAGGCAATTGGAGTTTTTTATTGAACACGATGGTATATTAAAGAAAAGTTTCTGAAATGAGAGATGATGATAGCCATAGTAGCCTTTCCGAGGAGGAGATCAGGGACTCGAGGAAAAGATCCGTTTGGTCAAGACGTTGTACCTTAACTCAACGAATTACAAGTCGATTATGGGAATTTGATGAGTGAGTTGAATTTATTTTTAAAGTTTTCCATTTGGCAAAAGAATTGGCAAGGATACTAGTATTTATTTTTTAATGTAGGAATTTTTAAATTAAGTAGTCCGAATTCACAGGCTAACACTATTGTTTTTTTTTTCAGATTGGATCCCTATCAAATCTTTAAGGTATTGTGATATTGATGTTTTATTAAATGGTAATATTTAACATTTTGCAAGTATGAATCAAAAGAAAGTTTTACATTTACCATAATTTTGCAATGCCGGATTTAAGCATTCTGAGACCTCTGGCGCTAAACAATTGGGGCTCTGCAATCTAAATATTTGGTGAAACCTCATCTAACGACTACCACTTTATTTTACCCCTCTTAAGATCGCATTAGTAAATAAAATGTCGCAGAGGAAATGGGACGAATTTTTATTCGTCGTTTTTAAAATGGGATATTTAATATTCCTGAGATTATACATCTAAACATTTTTTCGGGGCCCCAGTGCGACCAAGCCACTGTAATTTTGTACGATACCAATAAGTTGCTGTAAAACAAATATTTACATTCCCCTATCCATAGAGCAGCGATTACCAAACTTTTTTGCCTTGCGGACCCTCATTCATAAAATTTTCGTTTACGGACCCTCTTTCTATTTTCCATAATTTTGAGGACCATTATAGCTAGAATTGGATAAATTTAACAGTTTTGAAACAGAATTTTATTTTATATTAGCATAAACTTGTTTTGAAATGAAGGGTATACATTTTATTAGTTAATATTAAAGTACAAAGTATTCTAATTTGAAATTAGCAATAATATCAAAAATAGACTTTGTGATATGTATAATGTTATTTTGATGATGAAAGAGAAGAAATATTTCGTTTAATTTTACTCAGTTGAAGTCTTTCATGTGATTCTAAATCGAGCCTGTTTCTGTGTTTGTTTTTCGGATTTAACACACATAGTGAATATCCTAAAAAAGGAAGAGTTTTGGGGTCGCCAATTTAACAAAATGAATCATGGTAAGTTTTGTTCTTGTTGGGATGGGAAGCTAACCCTGTATTTTTACATTGCCTGAATTACTTCTCTTTCGCGATCTTGGCTTTCGCAGCGTTTTTCGGGAACATACCCCGCCAAAGACGAGATTTACCTGAAACTTTTTTTTTCAAAGATCTTCGCGCGGACCCCTGAAAGTTAGCTCGCGGGCCCCCAGTTTGGAAAACACTGCGCAGCGTTTCCCAAACACTAGTGGTACGCGAAGCTTATGCCAATGTTATGCGTGTTTAGTGTCAGCATTCACTACTTACCTAATAATATGAGTTACGAAGAAATTTTGTCACGTTTTCGGTGGTACGCGAAAAAAACCGTTTGGGAACCGATGCTCCATGGTTTAATCATTTTACGCTTCTTTCCGCAATAGTGAATCCACTCAAATTTTTTAGGTAAAGAATAAAAGATGTTTGCTTCTACGAGTTCAAGTAAGCCATGGTGAAGGTATTGGCAAAGGATGGTGGTCACAACTCAGTAAGTGGAATCACCGCATTCCTCTTAGTTATAATTATAAATTAATTTTGTATAACCAAGATTTTTCCATTCCATTGCATGACATCTTAAGTAGCTTATCTGTAAAATTTCTAAACATACAAATATCCTGCTTAAAACCGAAGTTATTAATGTGAAATAACATAAATAAATTTTGATATCAAGAAGTTTATTGCTTTTTCCCTATTTTATTGTAAGCACTCATACTAGGTTCGCCTAAAAGCTAAGTAATGTATTCAAAAACATTGATAATTACAGAAAATTAGAGCATTCTAAATATTTTATCATAAAACTGATCAGCTGGCACATCATATTACAACCACAAGTGCCTAAATTACAGCTTATGAGCAAAGAATAAGCAACATTATCAGAAACTATAAATACTAAAGATGCCAAAAGAAAATTAATACTTCACATTATTGCACTATTCTCTGTCTGCACAATTCTGGTACATTTCTGTGTTGCGCAGATAAATGACCGTGCGGCTAGGCAAGATCTCCGGAATCGCAATAAAACTACATATACGATATAAAATCCAATGTAAAATTTTATTTTCAAAATTAAACAACTAAAATAATTTCGTGGCCTCCACTGATTTTTTTTTGATTTACGCAAATGAGTTCTGTATCCCAGAGGTTTGATTATTAATATTAAATATTGACCTGCGTAAGCACTTGAGTTTTGCACCCCCTACGCAAACAGCGGTAAAGAGAAATTTAATTCGTTGAGAGTACAATATTTCCAGTAAAATTTAAAAAATATCCTTCAAATGAATCTAAAACGGAATTGACAATAAAAATAGTATTTTCATTTTACAAATGTTTATCCACCTGAAAGATAAGGTGAGAAAAAGATAGTACAAACAAATAAAGTAGAGCTATATAACCAATTTAATATTCATAATCTAATTTCTATGAATTTGACAACAGCAGAATTATTGCTAACTCAAACTACACTAATGAATATATTGAATTACTTCTGCATAATAGCGTTTGGAAACAGGTAACGGGGATAGCTAATCAAATAATATACTGGCATTACTTGTTCCATTTCCTGTCAAACTTACAGCCTTTTCGCTTATAACTTTTCTGAAACGTTTTCAATCAATAAAATACACCAAATAAATCGATTTTAACGCACGCTCAAAAATTTAATCATATTTTCTCAACATTTATTACGGATCGAAAAATATATTTCTTAGAAATACAAATATCAGATTTTAAAAGGAGCACTGCAATAATATTGATGCGATATCTTTTTAATTTTAGTAAACAAACCAAATCCGTACTTAATCCTGCATCTGAGAGGAACGCCTAATGGAAGCAAGATGACTCCTGTTGTGTATGAGTCTCACAACCCAATGTGGAATGTCTGTTTTCAATTTCTTGTGGACCCTATCATTATGCATGATCTACGTAAGTCGGTCATTATTTGAAAATCAATTACGTAGCAATAAATGTTTCCCCTAATATGATTATTTCAACATCAAGCACAAGATAACCCGGTTAAATCTTATAAATATTTTAGAGTGTATGTTCTTTATACATTTTTGCACCGTTGTAGCTATCGAATTCAAAGTTTCATGGGCCATCCTGTGGACCAAAGGAAGAACTTGGTCTAGGTTTTGCAGACCGTGAGGTCTCTTCTATCCCATGGGGTCAACAAAATGTTATTTCCATAAGAATGCATGGGAAATGGTGTGGAGAAACCCAAAAATGCCATGCAGCCATTCACTGATGTGGATATAAATATACCTAAATATTAACTTACGATCACGGGAAATGGTTTATTTTACGCATGAAAGACTGAACATTTTAATTGTGTTGTATTACATGCTAAATCGCTCGAAATTTTCCTTTAACCGCAAAATTTATCGGTTTAGATGACCATTTTCCAGGCGGCAACAAAGCTAAATTTCTTAATAGTTGTCCTCTTCAAAGGAAGATAGCCACGTAAAGATTAATGCAAGGAAAATTCACGCCGTGGCGCGCCGTTGAGGAAGAATAGCTAACGCCAAGATAAAGGGTACAAATGGATTCATGCCTAAATATAGTCTATGATTACTTTTAAAGTATAAAGCAATAAAAATCGTTTGCTACTTAAAAGAAAACTTTCCCGAGCGAAGTCAGGCGATTCAGCTAGTATTCAATATTGGGGTTCGAAAGCTTTCATGCGTAAGCGACTACAGTGATCGCTCAGGTAAAGTTTTACTGTTGCGATGCAGTAACTTATCGCTAATAAGATGCGGCTAATTCGCGGTAAAGACACTAGCACCAGTCTTGGCGCATGTCGTTCGCGATAAACAGCTTGGTAACAGTCTTCCCGCTTCGAATGGGATCATAAACTAATTAACTTTACCTGCATGAATTGGTTGCTTTGGTTCTTCGTTTTAGTGATCGCATTCCGTCGGAAGCCAGCCTCAGGTTCCTTGCCTTTTGCCATTTTTAAAAATCGGTACAAGATACGTTGTACAAACTTTCTCATATACTAATGGGTCGTTTAGTTATCTTTAGAAAAATATGAACTATGTAGAACCGTTATAAACATCAACTTAAATAACTATATGAAATTTGATGAAAATCGTATGAGCCGTTTTTTAGAAAATCCAATTGTTGTTAAAGTTGCCTAAAAATAAACTGGCCTTATATTCATTTTTTTTATAAATATGAAGTACCTGGTATTTTAGCAGACGTATACTCAAGTAAAGGTACGAAATTTTATCAAAATCGTTTGAGCCGTTTTTGAGAAAATCAAATTATTGTTAAAGTTGCCGAAATAAACTAGCCTTGTATTCATTTAAAAAATGTGTTTTGCTATTAACTTTATATTCAAAATCCATTTACTCCAACTTATGGAATTAGATTATTACGGAAATGATATGTAAAGCAATAGTAATGAAAAGAATATGACACCAATATCTTTTATAACGAACAAATATTCTGAAAATTTTTTTGTTTTATCCTTTTAAGGCCACCTATTTTATAAAGGAAAAAGATTTTATTTTTGAATTTTTTAAAAATTCTTACTTGTTTCCATCTTTTAAGAGCGAAAATGAGTAACATTCCATGAAAAATATCGAACATAAATAATTTACCTCAATCGCTTTCTTACAATGATTGATGTCAAACTTCGTGATTTGTGGACCTTTGTGACTTCATACGACTCTAGCGCTAGTAGGCTGGTGTTTAAATCACAAATCAAATAAGATAAGAAGCCCGGTATCGGCATTAGCCTACTCTTTTCAGAAAGCACAAAGGAGGACTAACGGCTTTGCGTCCCGCAAGATCTACTGAAAAAAATCCAACTTTCATAGGTGCTGTGATTATGTAGTACACCGCTCCCCGGTTATAACGTGGGGTATCGGGGTTAAAGACAACCGCGGTATAACCGAGGTCATGACTGATTTTTTTAATTTCTATACTTGCTACAAACAACAAAATTCAAATAAAAAAATCGCTACAACATACATTGTACAAACTTTCTCATATACGTACTAATGCGTCGTTTAGCTTTCTTTAGAAAATGAAAATCGTATGAGCCTGATTTTAGAAAATCCAATTTTTGTTAAAGTTGCCCAAGAATAAACTAGCCTTATATTCATTCGTGGGGAAAAATGAAATAAGTAGTATTATTGAAGACGTATATTCAAGTAACTGTACGAAATTTGATCAAAATCGTCCAGAAAATGGAATTATTGTTAAAGTTGCCTAGAATAAACTAGCCTTATATTCATTTTTTGAGAAATATGAACTATACAGTATTATTGAGGATGTGAACTTAAGTAACTGTACGAAATTTGATCAAAATCGTTGAAGCCGTTTCTGAGAAAATGGAATTATTGTTAAAGTTGCCTAGAATAAACTAGCCTTATATTCATTTTTTGAGAAATATGAACTATACAGTATTATTGAAGACGTAAACTCAAGTGAGTGTGCGAAATTTGATCAAAATCGTTGGAGCCGTTTTCGAGAAAATCGGATTGTTTTTAAAAATGCGTAGAATAAACTACTCTTAATTATTGAGCAATGTCAGCCATTTCTACATATACTCTGCTCAGTATGATAAGATACCTAATTACGAAATTTCATTCATTTTCGCTCTACCGTCTAGGCTCCAGAGCCAGTAACAGATAGACAGACAGACGGCATTGCAAAAACCACTTTTTCGGATTCAGCGACACCTAAAACGTGTATTTCCGTAAAAACCTCGAGGTCGAATGTTTTCGCGAAAACAATACTTTCTCGATACTTCGTATGAGAAAGTAAAAACAATATACAGTGAGTAGAAGAAATTTATTTAATCGATTCCTTAAAACGTCAGTATATTTTGTTGTTTAACACAACATAAGAAGAGCCGCAGTCATTGACGGGGGAGGGGGGGGGGACGATTCTCACCTACTTAACCTTGCTGTTGTTTTACTTTTTGGGATTATCTCTGTAAACCAAAAGTTTATTCTACGGAATGCATCCATACGTTTTTAGTTTTCTGCAATTTCTATTAAATAATTTACAAAGCCAATTTCTTTCTTGGAGGTTTTATCAGGGAGAGTTGCTGTTGGGAGCTGCATGCAAATCCTTAAAGAGCCACTTGCAGCTCAGGAGCCGCAGGTTGCTGACCCCTAGTACATACTAAAAAACGACAGGACTTTCTTTCCAAGAAATAGGGAGGAAGACCTGCGGTATATCCGATTCCACGGTATAACCGATGGCGTCCCAGAGCCACCGCAACCAAATAGACTTTTGGAAAGTTTCAACATTCACAGTTTAACTTCTAGATTAGATACGAAATTGTTTGTGGGTTAAAAACCATCTGCAAGCCATAAGCTTTCAAACAATGTAACATTCTTTACAATCCGATCATTTGTTCAAGAGATACGAGGGAACAGAAAGTGGTCTACCCAAATATATATACATATATATAAACTAATTAATAAATAAATATTGGATGAATGCATATAAAAGATTTTATAAAAAGAAAAAATAACAATAAAGTTTGAGGTTTTTGACCCTCCCCCCTCCAAAGTAAATTTCCGGGTGTGCCACTGGCCTACCATGGCAGATTATAACACAACATATCAATTTCGAAAAATAATAAAAGATATAATCCATATTTTACCCCTATATATGTTAAACCAGCCTAAAGTTACATATGTATTTATAAAATAACAGTCCCATATATAACTTATATGTAAAATTTACGAAGCTCATGAACCACACCATCACCTTATTTTCAGCAATTAAAATCATGGCAAACCATACCGCATCTTTTTTCTTCCACCTCAAGCGCAGCATATATTACTTTACTATAGAATGCATTCAGTAAACTATTATTACGAAAGTTTTTTCATAAAATGACATGAACTGAATTTATTATATGATAGTTATTATATGCAGATGAAAATTACATTTAATTTAACAGTTTTAAAAATTATGTTAATGCTCTCCCATGACAGATATTACACTAATGGATAGCAGCTTCATCAAAGACAGAACAATTGGAACTGAAATATTTGAAATATGTAAATTGAAACTAGGCACTGAAGAGAATGTCATTGTTAAATTTGTGGATGTAAGTAGTAGTTTTAATAATAGGAAACCTGTATAAGATTAATGATGTTTTCATTAAGTTTTCTAATGGCTTCAAAATGCGTAGCTACTATTGAAAAAACTTCATAGGTTTGGCATATGAGGTTTATCCAATAAGTGGATTGAGTCTTACTTATGTAGTACACATCAGCATATAATAATTTAAAATAATGGTAAAAATGTCTCTCCAGGGATGGTTGTAACTCATGGTGCTATGTGTTAGGCCCTGTATATTTTTTGTTATATGTCAAAGACCTCCAAAATTATATTCCTCTTGCTAACGGTACTAACCCTGTACTTTATGCTGATGTTACAAATTTTATTCTTTCTTCAATCTTGTTTTGGTGGTTTGTTAAATAAGTTGTTGCTCAGCTTTTGAATAATTGCTGTCAAAATAATTTTCTAACCCTTAAAGTTGACAAATCACAGCTGGTTTATTTTTAAAATGCAAATAAACCTTGAAAATTTTTCATTGATATTGATGGAAAAGCTATTCCCCAAGTCAAAAGTACATATTTTTTTCAAGTCTGTGCTGATTCTCATATTTAATGGGAGGTTCATATTCGCAATTTAGCTAGTAAGCTTAGTTCTATCTGTTTCCTTATAAGATCTATTAGATCAACTGTCTGATGATGTTCTTTTAACGTTATATTACAATGAGTTTTACTCACATTTAGTATACAGTATACTTTTTTGGGGCACCTACCCACATGTTATATCTATATTTAGGATTCAGAAAAGGGTTATTTGGTTGATTACTCATACATCTTATGATGTCCCTTAGCAAGCTATTTTTTAAAATTGAATATATTGCCACTACCATGTCTGTAAATAATGTATTTTTCCGAAATTTGCTAGGAGAAAGAAATCTAAATTAAAAGCTTCGCTAGTAATTTGGGACAGAGAAATGTACGTAATTCCATTAAAACATTAATTTTAACCGTAAATTCCGATCCTCTCTTACACTGATATACCTACATATTGAAGGCCCTCTTAGACATATTTAAAAGAGACCAATTTTCAGGTAAATTTTAAAAAATATTTTCTATTCAATTTCATTGTTTTCATGTTTTGTTTTATTAATGGAATTAAAAAAGTTTTGTTTTCTACTATTATTCATCACAAAGATTTAATTATGGGTTAAATAGGCTTTAGTTGTTTGAGTTGGGACCAAACCACCAATTATACTATTGTGTTTATGGGAAACTAGCATAAGTGCCCGTTGAATTTCAACGGGTTTAATGAATCTAAATTTTCGTGGATGCAACATGTAAAAATCACAAGAATAAAATTGTGCACTGTTTTAACCATTGAATATTTCCATATTATAAGTCTGTTTTAATTAATTAACTAAAATCTCACAGAAATTCCTTGTGAATAAAATAGTACCTTTCTTTCTACTAAAATAGCCATTGTTATTAGTTTTACATTGATTATAGCATTAGGATTTCAATTTCATTAAATAATCAGAATTCCGTTCAAAAAAATTGGTTCAATCTTCAATTGCCTCTGATAATACTTTAAATAGATTTTGGAATATAATGTACCCCAATATCGTTTATCGTCTGCTCAGCACTCTTGCCTTCTCATTTTCCAAAACAACCACTTTCACCAGTTTTAAATGGATTTCAAACTTAGAAGAGAACTTGATTCAATTCAGTTAAAATAACCACATAACAAACTTCTTATTCCAAAGAAAATCCTTTTATAATATGCAATGTTAACCCAGAATTCATTCATTTTGAAAAGTGAACAAAAGTACCATGTACATATATTTCTTTCAACTAAAATAGCCACTCTTAACAGATATTAATGGAATAATGCATTAGCATTTCAATTTCATGAAATAAGCAGAATTCCGGCAACAAAAAAATTTGTTCAATCTTCAATTGCCTCTGATAATACTTTAAATAGATTTTGGAATAAAATGTACGTTAATATCGTTTAGCGTCCGTTCACCACTCTGGACTTCTCAATTTCCGAAACAACAACTTTCAATAGCTTTAAATTGATTTTTGCTTTGAAATATACTTGAGTCAATTCAGTACAACTTCCACTTTACATACTGTAAATTCCAAAGTAATTCCTTTTATAATAGGCAATGCTAGCCTAACATTAATTCATTCTGTAAAGTGAATAAATAAAGTTCTTTCTTTAAACTAAAATAGCCACTGTTATTAGATTTAAATGGATTATAAGCCTTAGAACTTACTCTGTATTAAATAAGCACCAAAATTCCTCTTATAAAAACAAATCAATTCATTAAAAGATCCACTGTTGTTTCTTTGAAAATTGCCTGTTAACAGTTTTAAATGTCCTTTTAATTTTAATTGAATTTTAATTTATATTCGTTTCCAAACTTCGGCCATTGTTAAGAAATTAATTCGAGGAATAACAATATAAATTCATAAGCACCTCTGGTTTACCAAGAATTTAATTTAAGAATGCTATTTGTTTCCATTTTTTCTAAAATGACACTGTTGATACTTAAAATTTTTTATATTTACGTTAATATACTTATTTTCCACAAAACACACCAGTCTCTCCCCTTCCTTCCTCTCTCTCTCTCTCTCACGTATTGAATGGTATTGAAGCACTCAAGGCATGCTTATTATAATAGTAATTTCAGGTGTAACAATGATAATGGTCGACATAGCAACATCACGTTAAAATGGCGAGATTTCCACAAAATATTCAAATTAAACGTTTATCATGGAATATTTCGAACTGTGGGCGAAGAAAGACGAACGGAATAAGAAACTATAAATTTTTCTTCAAAATGGTTCAAATCCGAAGGTTGTCCGTTAATTTCTTCTAATTTTAATTTCCAAATGAATAAAAGCCTGCACGTTGAAAAATCGCGTTTTACATGTTAAGTAATGGGAAATGGAAATGCCTTTCTTGGAGATGAACCAAGGAATTTTTTCACGATTTACATTCGTCATCACCTGAAAAAGTGTTAATCAAGCAACCCTACCAAATTTCGAGTTTCTATCATTATTATTTCTCGAGTTATTAACGTTTGCATAGCGTGACCAACCAACCAACCAACAGACGACGGCTTTTATTATATTAAATTGTGTTCTGAGTTCCGTACAAAAGACTTACAAACGAACTTTTTGAAAGCAACCCGTTCGTAACTCGGAGGCTTCCTGTTCATAAAATATGTTTTAAAGGGCGAGGGGGCTCTTTAAGTGCGGGGCCCAGTGCAGTTGCACCGTTCGCACCGCCATCAAGCCTACCCTGCCGATTACTGTAGTATTACTATTAAGTAAAGGCACTGAGAAGCTGAAATAAAATGAAGAACCGGCTCTCTAAAAAACAAAAAAAAAGTTGTAAGGAAATTTGGATAAGGATGACAGGGGAGGCCTACGTGACAAGGGCACCAGATCACTCTATGTTAGTAATACCGTTCCACTAGCTAAACAAGTGTCCTGTTTGTAATATATTCCATTTCTTACACTGTCGGTAATTGAATGTCAGATAGGACAAAATGTACATAAAAGGGCAAAAATCAATATTTTCATATTGTCTAAAAATTTAACAACCGGCTCACAAATTCAGAGCCACTTCAGCTCATCACTGAGTACAGGTATGTATTATAATAGTGCTCAAAACAGAACGCATGTTCTGGTAGTGGAACTGAAAGCAGTAGACGTGAAATAACTGATAGAACATTTACAATTGAGTTAAATTTTGATTTATTTCTTTTGTACTATGATGAAAAGTAAAGAAAATTTTTATATGATTTTTATTAAATAAAGTTAACAAAACGGCAATACTGAATGTTTGATGAGGCAGAACGATCTTATTGACACATGCGACAAGCCATAACACCGTTCCAGTGTGTTTTAGATCTTTCCTAGCATTGTATATGAGTATATTCCAGATAACCGCAAATTCCAGATAACCAGCTATCCCCATGTCCCAAGTTTGCCAAATAAAAGGTTCTATACTGTATTTTCTAAATGAAACTGGATCTGGGAGAATAGAACTGAGTCTCACATGACCGTGCTGGTTTCTATTCAGAGCACCATAGCCTTTAAGGAACTGCATTACTGAATTACCGATAATGTGAAAAAATCCTTACAGAAATTTGTACTGGCATAACGTTGGCCATTTTCCATAGTGAAAGATCTACTCACTCATTTAGCAATCCTTAGATCTTTAAATCATCTGATAACTGGACATTACAGAGGTTGAATAAGATTTTTAAGAACTCGTTCCACTTTCCACTCCCTCTCTTCTCCCCGTCGGTAAGCAATATATGTCAGTATAATAATTAAATTATTAAATGTATTTTTATAATTTGTCTGAGTAAAGAATTAAGAGAAGAGAACTCAATTTTTTAAACCTTCGAAAATTCTAAGTTTGCACAATCCCACCTCAGATCTACAACTGAAACACTACAGATTGAGAGTGAATCAAGATTTTTTAGCTCCTAAACAGTTGAAATCTATTAATTCAGGGTAAATTTTTCACAATTACACTCTAAACTATTTATGGCATAAAAATTATGTATTTACCATAGATTGATCACCCACGATACACTATTCCAGGTACACATGGTGGTATGTAAGTTGGTTGGAGAGGATCAGTAAAATCATGCATGTCTGTGTCATCATCATCTGCTTCTAATGAAGAGCTCCTCTTGTTTGGGTTACTACGCTCGTTTTTAAAAGAAAAGATAGATACCTACTTTGACTTCTTCTCACAAATAAATTTCTCAGTAGCATTTGATTACATCATAATTGCAAAGTGATCTAAAATAAAAATAAATCAAATCATTAGTCTATTTCAGTGGTTTTCCAACTTTTTGTGATGGAACCCTTTCACTTAAAAAAAACTCAGTGGAACCCTACAAGTTAAATCCTTTCAAACATTCAGAAAATAAATTCTAACTTCTAACTAGTACAAAGTACAGGTAGTCCCTGCTTAACACAAATGATATGTTCCTAAAAAAGTGCCGTGTTGTGTGAGCTCATGCTAAACGAATGCAAAAGAACTATTGAGAGAGATGCATGTTGGAGGGAGAGAGCACATGAGAGATATTATGTACATATTTAGTACAATACTCTAGGTACCAGTAAAGTATAAATAAAATAAAATGCATACATAGAAACCATTAACCAATTTGATTAATACAAATGTTTTCATTATCTTAGTGTTGGTTAATTTCAGCAAAGTGAACCACTAGGTGACTGTGGTTGAGCGTGTTGTTTACTGAGGAGTTGGTGGGGTTGATGTTGAGGTGACTGGAGGCAGTGCACCCATAGTATCACTTGTAGGATTCTTTTCAGGTTTTCTAAAGAAGTTATCAAGTGACAGATATTTTCATTGGTGGCATTTTTCATTATAAAGCTGATGAAAGAAACTCAATGTATCATTGACAGCTCTTGACACATTAGAGCTGGATAGTTTATCAGCATCATCTTCATCGAAGTTTGTTGGTGCTTCCTCAACAAGACTAAATGCTTTTGTCATTCATTTCTAAGTCAAGATGCGAACATATGTCAGTATTGTCCTCTTTAGCAGAAAACTTGTCATCTTCTTCCCATACCTTATCTAGCTTAATTCTTGGTGTAAATTCACATCATCATCTTCATCTACCTATTCAAACCCAGCTTGTTTGGATAAATTGACAATTTTGCCTCTTAAGATGAAGACATTATCATCCACCTTGAAACCCCTGAAGTTGTGCGCATATGCTGGCCATAATTTTTTCCAAACATCCTTCATGCATGTAGATGGTACCTCAGCCTAAGTCTTATTGATGATATCAATTGATTGTTTAATGTCAAACCAACGCCATCCTTTATGGATGGCTTATTGTCAGCATCTGTCTCTTAAATTAACTTTAAAAGTGGCCAATAACACCTCACACATGTGATTATGGTAACTGGTATCAGTTTTGAGGCATTTTTATTAGTAATATGTATACAAATATGCTGTGCTCATAAAATTATTCTATAAATTTAATTTTTTCCACTCTATAGATTACAAATATTGGTACTGGGCACATCTGATCCTCAATATTGGGATTTTTTATGGTCTTGGGCCATGTCACAAGATATGTTAAACCAGGGAAATTTTTCATACTATGTGAATAATTTCCTTAATTGTCACCTTGTGTCAAGCAGGGACTACCTGTAATATAAGGCTAATTTAAATTAAAATTTGAGGCTTTCATATACATTTCATCCAGAATCTAACAATCAGGTAACTTTGCTAAGCTTACAATTGTACTTATTGTTTACTATCTACAAATTTTAAAGTTAGGGACATTATTAGACAGATATAGTCTGATCTCTTTTTCTGCATTTAACTTACTATATTTTTTTGCTGCATATCGACTTTGACTTTGCAAAACAGCCAAATCACTCCTTGTAAGGTGCATAGCAGAGGTTTGATGCTGAGCAGGTGATATTGGTGTAAAGTATTAACTCATACTAATTAATTTCATAAGGTTAATACAATTTAGAAGTTACATGTTATTCTATAATTTTATATAATTAAAAACAAGCAACTGAGAGTTTTTTTACAAACTTTTTTAAAAAAGTTAATTTGTTAACTAGTAACTCTAACTAATTTGCCTTCCATTATAAATTTTCTCTCTTTTCACGAAACCTTTTTGACTGCTTAGCAGAACCCCAGTAATCAGCAGAACACAGTTTAAGAACCTACATCAGTGTTCAGGCAGCGTGACTATTCTCAGCCAAATCTGAAGGCTGCATTAAGGCACTATATCAAATCTGCGGGTCGCATTCCATACTTTCCCTGTCTTTGTGCCTTTTTATTCTTTTGAGATTTGCTCTCCCCTTCCACAAGAAAGAAATTGTTCTATTGCACATCTTACACACAGTCATTATCAACTGCTAGATTTGGTATCAAGGGTAAAATCCTTTTGATACACAAGAGACACGCTGACAATGGGATGAACATTCTTCAGTACACTGTGCAGGCTGTCATAAAAAGGAATGATTTAATACACTTCTTAGATTATTTACAAATATTTGCGTGAAATATATTACAAGAAATGGATTTGAATATGGGTGTAGTGCTAAATAAATTGCTTTGCAAGCCACAGGCCTCATGAAGCCTGAGAGTTTGAGATATCTTGTCTATATTATACTTTATCCATTAGAATTAATTTTTTACCTACTCTTGATAATTATTCTTCATATTCCATACTAGCAGTAATAGTAGTATACTTGAGCACCTTTAGTCCAGCAACATTGGGATATAGGCTATGCCATACTATGGATTTTTCCAAATCATGGGAGATCCATTGGACCATGAGAAGTACACAATCCTCTTCATAGCTGAATACAGTTTTTAATTACAAAGATATTTCCTATTAAGTTACTATCTTTTAGTTAAATATTTTTATTAAGCTACTAAGTTGTTTTATTACACACAGATATGGGTACAAATTATCATACATGGTGGATGTATTAAATTATGTTGTATAACTGATTATGTTTCTTTATTTTATTTATACTAGAGAAAGCCTGTTCCATTAACAGATGCAAATACATAAATCTAAAATAAAAAACTGAAAATGTTAGACAATGACCTTTAATTTACTTATTCTTTTTTATTTTTTTCATTTTTCCTTCATTTAATTTACCCACGTACTTATTTGAAACTTATTATGCAGTTACATTTTATTTATTTTGTATCAAAATCACATATCAATTCTAATTAAGAACTTCAGAATAAACTATGTTTGTAGAATTATAACGTTTTTATAAAACCTTTCCATTACAAAATACTAAAAGGAATGAAGTGCTTATATTTTTTATTATTGTAATACATATTATCTTATATTTCATAAAGTAAATTCCTTTCTATTATGAATTTTTTACTACTGTAACGTAATCACAAAGAAAATTGAAGTACCTAAAGTAATTTAGTAATCTAATGAAAAAATAGTACTTAAATGCCATGTACTTACCAAAAAGACAAATAAAAATTTCGCATTAAGTAAAACAGATAACCTAAAAAAGATAAACGAAAATAGATATCATAGCTGTTAGATCTGAAACATGAATGAAGACATTAAATGTTCTCAATATCTGTTAAAGTTGTAATATTAATTTACTGATCTAACGAAAAAAAAATTTGGTATACTTACTTTAAAATTATTTTAACATTATCTGTTTGCATTAGGTAAACATAATGTAACCAAGGTAAACAGTTATTATTCCTTTCTCAATACTTGTTAAAGTTGTAATATTAATTTACTATTTTCCTACATTTTCTAAGTTAAAATCCTCTATGTTATGAATTTTATTACTGTAACTTCATCACAAGGAGAATTGACTGTACCTAAGGTTGATTTTCTAATCTTATGACAAATACTTAAATGTCCTACACCTACTATAAAATGTCTCAAAAGAACAAATTAAAATTTCGTGTTATGCAAAACAGATAACCTAAAAAAGATGAACAAAACAGATATATCATAGCTTTCACATTTGAAACATATATGAAGACAACAAATGTTCTCAGTAGTTGTTAAAGTTGCAATATTACTTTACTAATATAAGGAAAAAACTTAAATTTCGTATAATTACTTTAAAATTGTTTTAATATTATCCGTTCGTGTTAGGTAAACACAGTGTTTTTTTCTATCAAAAAAGGTTCCAGAAAGCGATAGAGGCGAGTGTTGAAAAAAATAGGAACTGAATATAATTTGTCAGCGGAGAAATATGTGAGATAGTACAATATGAATAAAAGATTATTATATTGCAAATGACTTAGTTGGATTTGTTTTAGGTTATTCAAATTAGTATTTTATTGCAATAAAGGTTCCAGAACGGCAGACCAGCTCTAGCAGAAAAAAGCACTGGGTAAAAAGATAACGTAACCTACATAAACAGTTTGTATTCCTCAACAATGAAATCCCAATCTCTGATTGACTTGTCAGTCAACCAATAAAAATGCTGCTGAGTATGATGGAGGTTGTCAAATTATTAATAGATTCCTTTTAAATAATTTCACTGCATAATTTTTCATTTTAATAGTGGCTTGAAACAGAGGCAGATTAAGACTCTTTGAGGTCCTCATTGCTATAAAATCTAGGCCTTAAAAGGGTATTTTAAAATGCTTTAATTTTTAATCTAAATATTATTTAATGAACTTCTATAAAACATAAAAAAATAATCATACTAAAACAGCATATAAAAATGAAAAAAATTAATAGAATAGAAAAAATATAAAATACATTATTCTAAAGGAACTTATGGATTCACGGGCCCCCTGGCAGCTGCCAGATTCCACCCTCCTTAATACTGCCACTGGCTTAAAATGGTGTATCTTATACATGCAAACTTAAAAGATAAAACAATAGGAACAAATACAAGTCATACCATATCTTCTTATAATAGTTTACAAAAGCCCTTACATCTGCAAATTGTATTATTTTTCATGGTAGGAGAGAACCTGTAACATAAATTGAAATGTCATATAAAATAAGAAAAAACAAACATATATTGCAACTTAACGAAGTATCAAATTTTCATTATAGAATAATGCAGTTATATTTTATTAATACACAATTTTTAGAAAGTCTTTTATTTATCATATTTTTATGAGTTTCATATTTCTAAGTTTTATGAGAAAAATGACCATGCTAAGTGATGTATAATTTTGAGTAAAATGTGATATTTATTAACTAAATAGAGTAATAGCATACAGAATAACAAATTTCATTACAAACATTTTTATGGGCTGGCTTTAAGTATTATCTGAAATCTCTATGTTCATACAGCTTTATTTAAAAAGTAATATATACATTTACACAGTCAATTCCATTCAGATATCAGTCATAGCTTCCTTAAATATCCACAAGAACTAACAAAAATCTGTAAATTTTGAGAAAACTGATAAAGAAGAATGGTGGGGTTATTACTAGGGGACCACACAACTATAACTTGAAAAGCTACGGGCAAGATAATTCACATAGAATATTTTATATAAATTTGCCATTAAACTTAACTATGTTCATAAAACTTGAACGATTCTTCAAACATAATTTTATAAAAATAATATATAGTAGAAATATCTTATTTTTATTCCAGCCAAAAGTATTCTTAAGCAGTTGACTTTTACATAAGTACACGTTCATTTTAAATGGTTTGTAATAACTTTTTACTTTTAGTTGATGAAAATTCTGTATTAATACATTAATTGTTAATTTGTGACTCAACCTTTTATCTCATTTTAGGGATCAAAAGTGTTCATGACTATCTGCTTAGTAAAGAGGTGAGTATTTTTTTTTTTTTTAACAATTCACCAAATTTAGAATTTATCAGAAAATTAGTACTATTTTTATTATTCCTGTCATATACTGTTTTAAATTCAAATATCAACTTAGAGAAGGAGAAAAATTCTGAATCTGAAATTGAACCCATCAGTTGAAGTATTTTTTATACCTCTTCATATAATGCAAGGGTCTCATTACAGGTTTTGTTTCATACACCAACTGCCTCCTATTCCTCTCACTCGGAAAAACATGATAAATTTTCAAAAATATTCTTTAAAATCTTATTTTCGAGTAAATAGCTCTATAAGATTATTCATCGTTGCCCTCTTCTCCATTGCGTTCTATAGCCTTTCATCCAATAGAGCTCTCTTTCAATCACTTCTTCTGACCGAACATCAAGGCAAAATCATTGTTTCAAATCTACTTGCCTATGTGAAAGGAAGAAAACATTTACTATAATTCCCATCATTGCAGCAACTGAGTAGAGAAAATTTTGGATAGCGTGCTAGAAATTTATTGTGTCCAATTGTATTCACTTAAGGAAGGTATGTTGGAAACGTTTCAGAATTTCAAAGATCTTGTAGTACCAGACTTGGTTGTTAATCAATTTGTCACCAATGTGAAAAGTATGCATCAAGATTTGCAGGAGGAGTTCAATGATCTTCAAAATGACTTTTGAGACCAAGGCAAGGTTCGACCAAACTGGCTACATAGAATTCTTGATCAATTATATATCTTTGTTTGGAAAGAAGTTGTTTGTCGTCACATTTCCAACATCTTATTTGATGGAAAAATGTTTCTGTGTGGTAGTGTAGCTAACTAATTAGGGAAATCATCTTATTGGCTGAAAAATACAGTATTTAGTTTAAATTGATATAAAAATTACTTTTAACTTTGATGAATAGAGATGCAAGCCTTTAAAACGGGTGGGCAAATGTTTTTCATGGAAGGCCACATTAACAGTGGAACGTGCTTCAACAGATTATATAAATGAGGATAAGAGATTATGTTGGAATTTACTTAAACCCTCCAGCCAGCAGCTGTACTGTACTCACTGGATGACATTGGTCTGAGGAGTAATAGAACAAGTATGTACTTGCCAAATGAAGATGTCACATAACAATTCTTTCAGCATCAAATAGTCATTCATGAAATTAATTGTGCCACAGCAGACCATAAATATGAGATATTTCAGTAAATTAAAAGTTCCCCATCAGTTTAGAGGTTTTTGTACTTCTTTAGAGGAAAAAATAACATGGCGTAATTAATTTACGCTGTTTTTCAGTGACAGTATAAAAGGTAGCATGTGAAGAGGTTTTAAGTGGCATGATATTTTGGAGAATAATTACAAAAAGTATGTATTTTGAAAAGAATTTCACTTTTATTTCAATTTTATTTTGTATATTAATGATATTTGGATTCCTTATAATATAAAAACAGCTTTTCGTAAGTGTTATGGACAAAATGAATTTAAGGGTGGCATGCACAGAGGGTCACAGGTTATTAATATTGATAAAGAGTGGCACCCAAAACAAAAATGTTGCTTATCACTGCTCTAAACTGACAGGGTATTTGTCATTTACTGAAAGATCACATATCAATGGTTTGCTATGGCACACGTAGTTTCATGAAAAACTATTTGATACCAAAAGAATCATGATTTACATGACATCTGTTGTTGGCTAGTATGTACTTGTTCTACTGCTCCTCAGACCAATATTGTCCAGCAATTACATGCTTGGGCAGCCAGATTAAGAGTTTAATGAATATTTAAGAGTATGAAATTGATTGCACAAGTAATTTTTAAATATCTAGAAAAATCCACCACTACAAAACACATACATAATCAAAAATAACCATCCACTTAACATAAATAATCTCGTACTTTTGAAACAAGTCCCATATAGCAAACTTAATGCAATGGTAAGTCTTTATATACAAAGACACATACTACTTTGACGAATAATGACTTTGGAGTCATAAACAGCTTTATTTTCAAACTGATCCTCCCCTTCCCCTACCTATCCACATATCTCCCCCCTCCTTTCCTTCCCCAACTATAAATACAACTACACAACCCATGCTTCCTTGAGTGTGCCACTGGACTCTTCTTTCCATCAGTTCATGTGCTCTCAAGTCCCAGCCCTGAAAATGGATACATTGTAACTGAAATACATATCGGCCCAAAATTTCTCAATACTTACTGAATCCGGAGCTTTTTCTCTGTTTTTCTACATTCAATTTAGCCAGTGAAAGCTGAAATTTTCTTATCAATGACTAATTAAAACAATGCATTTTTCATTACTAGATGCAAATTTAAATACCACTCCTGATGCAAACAGTCAGGCATTTAAATATCAGCTTGAGAGGTTAAAAGTTGAAGTTTATTTTAAAAATTGTAAATTTTCATAAAATTTTACATATTTCTTTCTCATTATGTATAGCTTTCCAGTCCACAAAATGTGGTTTCATAGGCCATAGTTTACCCATCCCAGCTTTAAAGTATCAGCATATCTTATTGTACTAACTTCAAATAAATTTCAAGGTACTTTCATCTTGCAGTCTTCAACAAGACCTTCGATTTAGTTTGTCACTCTCAAGAGAAGAGATAAACTTTGTCAGAAATAGGAGAACAAGGATTTTCCGAGCAATGCAGAGGTTCCTTGGACTAGAGGATGCTCCCCAACAAATTAGGGAGGTTAGAAAAATAAGTTAAAACTCATTTCATATGATAGTACTAGTAAATTTTGTTTGATAATAAAATATTTCCCTTCATTTTTGGATAACATCCATTTTTTAATGCAAACACTGCAATACTACAAATACTGAGGTTGCAGGTTCGAATCCTGCTGAGGGCATGGATGTTAGTGTTTGTCATAATGGGTTGTATGTAAGAATGGACTAAATAGTCTAAATATTGCCCTTGAAAATAAAGTCAAATTATTATTATTATGAATATTAGTCAAAGAAATGCATAGCTTAAATAACTTCAAATTCCTGAGACAAAGAAAAAATATTTATGGTATGATAGCAGTAGATATATATAAATAATAACCAATTATTTTTTAAATTAAAATTTTTTTGAAATCTAAAAGCGTAGTAAGTTGCAAACAATCTAAATAAATTTGAAATTATCAATTTGTTTTTAACTCAAAATTTGGACCTACTATGAAATCTTTTAGGTACCAGTTATAGCTGTTCTAAATTCAGGAGGTGGTGTTCGTGCAGCAATAGCCAGTTGTGGTGTTTATAAGGCTTTGTATGACTCTGGTCTCCTAGATTGTACAATGTATGTTGCTGGCCTCTCAGGCTCATCTTGGTAAGTATGAATATGCACGAACGCAATTGTCCCAACTTTCAATCATGATTATATTTCTGTAAGAATTCTTTTGCATTTGGCGTTTGTTTCTCTCTAAATTTTCTGATTCACCTATAGTTTGGTTTTAAGTTATAGTTTTGTTTGAATGAGTTAATTATTTTTAAACTTAACAGGTATACACTTGTCCAAAGACACTCCTATTTGATGCTATGGCTATATGCTATATCCCATTATTTGAAAATACAATTTGCTTGTTTGGCATCTAATAGTTACGCCCTAATCTATAATATATTTTGAAGCGTGTGTTTGTGTTTGTTCATGGAACTCCTAAACGATAAAAGCTAGAATAACCAAATTTGGTACGATTCTTCCTTACATCCTAACTTAGTGAATGGTCAACCAGGATTAATCAGTGCTGCCAATATAGGGGATTAACATTTTTCCATAAGATAACACGTATGAATCCATTTCTTGACTTGCAAGGTATTCTTCCTTCAAGCATTAAAATACGTAAATATGGACTAATTTTTTTCATTTTTGCTTTATTCGATGAATAAAACTCTATACTATCTTATTCCTGCGAAGTTTACATGTTACATGATCGAAGTTTTCAGAAATACTATATTTGTTTCAAATTTTTGTGGATTTTTCATACTGTTTCCGGGCGTTGCCAAGGCGGCCGTCATTTTTATCACCGATTCAGTTAGCTTCGATGAAGCATATAAATAGACGAAAGTTTAGCATTATTCGATTCGCACTTTTGTTTAAGCAACGAAACGATCGATGTTTATGGATGGCAACGTAAATAGATACTCAGATATTCAGGAAGCATTTATTGATGAAAGTAATTGAACCTTCTTTCGTCTATTGAATAATGGGATCTTACATTTTTTGTAAGTAAAATCATTATATTCTACATTATGTTTATTAACGTAAATAAGCTCACATATCTGGTGTACATTTACCAGTCAGTGTTCAATCATGGACAACTGTATGTTGCTTTTTCACGGGTTTCTTGCTTACAAGACATAAATGTAAACATTTCATAGGCATAATTACACAAGAAATGAAGCTGGATTTGGCAAAAATGATATATATGATAGGAAATACAATTATCGATATATTTGAATGCAATACGTTTGGAAATGGATTGTTACAAGCAAATATGATTAATTGTTAAGAAAAGCTAATTGTAATTTAAAAAGTATCTACACTATAGGTATTTTAAAGAGTTTTTATGTTATGCTGTAGTAGCTTCACTAAATCGGTTGAAATTCAACAGGAAATTCTTCTAGTATTCAATAATCCACTGATTTTAAACTCACAAAGCCTTTTAGGTGCTCAGTGTGAGTAACACATGTTCAATGATAAGCTAAAAATAACTTTTCTAAAAGCAATCTGACACCTTTGAAATTCTTCCAAAATTGTAATCAACAAAAGTAGACTGAGTTGTGTGATAACTTGAAAGGCCTGAATTTATCTATATGGGGCCATTCAGAAATTACTTAATGTTATTTTTTCACTTCTTGATGAATACCTGTTGACGGTAAACTGTATAAAGGTCATCATTAAAATTTTCAATATATTCCAGTGGATTATCACTTCAACTATCAAGATTTGCCTTACATTCACCTTCAAAGTTAAACAAAAGTATTATCCCCTATCCCCAAGTCAATTTCTAGTTCTGCAGTCCTCGTAGGACATTTCTTAAAATATGATGCACTTGTCCCCATGCTATTCTAATGGAAAAAACTAAAGCTCTTGGAATCAAACGTGGGACCTTGGAATCAGTTGCAAACATAGCCCTCTACCTTCCTCTAGGTGAAAGTGCAAATACAAATACAAAATTTGGTTGCGATGGCCCTGGTGATGTCCGAAAGCATAGAGGACAGAAAACAGACATTCTTCTTTCATCATATCATCATAGGTAGTCTGTCCGTTGACAGGTCTGTGATTATTCTAGGTTAAACTTGGTTCTCCATATACTCCTATTTTCCGCAGTTTTCTTCATGTCTTGATAGCTCTCTTTCCTTTTCATGTCATCTAGTAGCTGAAACCTTTTCCTACCTCTTCCTCTTTTTCCATCCAGTTTTCCTTCTAGCACTTCTTTAATCATGCACTCTCTCCTCAGGTAATGCTCAATCCAGTTCGCCTTCCTCTTTCTGATAGTCTGTATAATCGTTCGCTTCTCTCCTATTCTTCGTAGTACTTCCTCATTTTTCACCCTCTCTGTCCATTTTATCTTCAGCATTCTTCTCCATGTCCACATTTCGAAGCTTTCCAAGTATTTTATATCATTTTTCCTTAGCGTCCATGTTTCTGCTCCATACAAAGCTATACTCCATACATAGCATTTTATCAACCTCTTGCGAATTTCCTGCTTTATATTTCCCATTAGCAGGAGTTTCTTTCTTCTGAAAGCGGCTTTTGCTTTTGTTATTCTAGTCCTGATTTCATCTGTACATTTTGCTTCTCTAGTTATGATGCTTCCAAGGTATTTATAATCTGAAACTTGTTCTAATGGCTTTCCTCCAATACTTATGTTCAAATTTTCTTCTTCTTTACTTGATATTTGCATAACCTTGGATTTTTCTGTTTTAATTTCCATACCATATTTTCTACCTGTTATCACTAGTCTATTTATCATTTTCTGGAGTTCCTTTTCCTTTCTTGCTAGAAGTACATGATCATCCGCGTATTTCACTGTTCTTATAATCCTTCCTCCGATTTTGAAATCTCCCATGCCTTCTAACGCTTCCTGCATTAGTCTCTCTCCATATATATTGAATAGAATCGGCGATAGACAGCAGCCCTGTCTTACTCCTCTACCGATATGTACTCCGCGGGTGTCCGTATTCTCCAACCTGACCTTTACAACTTGATTCACATATAGATTCCTTATGTCTCCTGTCTTTCCAGTCTACACCTATATCCTTTAATATCCTCATCAGCAGTACCCAATTTACTCTATCAAAGGCCTTCTGCCAGTCGACGAAACATATGCAGCAATCTTGGCTGTACTCTATTGCCCTTTCTGATATGATTCTCACTACACCGATAGCATCTCTGGTTCCACGTCCTTTTCTGAAGCCGAATTGATCTTCCCCTAGCATTTCTTCGGCCTTTACTCTTAGTCTTTTATTAAGAATCCTCGTGATGATCTTCGAAGTGTGTGACAGTGGGGATATCGTTCTGTAGTCCTTACACTGCATTGCCTTTGGCTTCTTCTTTAGAGGGATCATTGTTACATCTAAGAAATCCTGAGGCCACTTCTTCTTCTTCTTTATATATTAGATATCTTACATATGATATTTATAATATAGATGTAAAACAATTTCCCCAGCACTACTTGGCTAATAAATAATAATTAGGCAGAACTTCGGAATTGGGGGTCTTAGGCAGATGCTTAGCCAGACCAGTCACGGGTTCAGGCATGAGACTGAATGCAAATTTTGCAGCAGGAAAGAGGAAAACAGAAGACATTCCCACTCTTTCAATGCCTACTCCACTATTAATAAGAGTGGGTAGTGTTAGTGTGGGTGAGTATTAGGACGGTGGTGCACAACCTTTTTCTATCAAAGGGCCGCATTACACATTTTTTCCAAGTCTGTGAGCCGCATTATGAAAAAAATTATATGGAATTCGTAAATTTAAGGAAAACCTGAATTAAAACTTATTTTATTACATATTATGGGATTTTAAATTTTTTTATTAAATATGATGGTTATAAATAATAATAATAATTACAACTTAATTTTCTGCATAAATTAAACTTTCCATTTAAATAAGAAAGCTCTGACACAAAATTAATAGAACATAGGATCAATCAACCTTTTCTATTTTAAAGGGAATTTAATTTGCCTCACTGTGATCGTTGATCCTGCATTGCTGTTGTTAAACACTTAATATCTGGTGTAATGTTTGTTGTGTTCAGACACAAGATTGAACACAGATTTTCATCTGCCAACTGGTTCCGATATTTCGATTTGATCAATGTCATCAATGAAGAATCGGTACAACATACATTGTACAAACTTTCTCATATGCTAATGCATTGTTTAGTTATCTTTAGAAAATGAAAATCGTATCAGCCGGTTTTAGAAAATCCAATTTTTGTTAAAGTTGTCCAAGAATAAACTAGCCTTATATTCATTCATTGAGAAAAATGAAATATCTAGTAGGTATTATTGAAGACGTAAACTCAAGCAACTATACGAAATTTAATCAAAATCGTTATAGCCGTTTTTGAGAAAATCAAATTGTTGTTAAAAATGTGTAGAATAAACTTCCCTTATTATTGAGCAATGTCTACCATTTACTCATTGATTCTGCTCTGTATGATAAAATGCCTAATGCTAACTATAGAATAAAAATTAGAGGCAAAAAATGGTGGTGGCCTTTATTTACAAATTTATTGGACAGTGCTTGCACAAATTCTTGGAAATTATATAGAAAGGCCACAGGGAGTAAGATGTCCCAGGTGGATTTTAGATCGTATATAGCTCGAACACTCCTGAGAGGTGAACCAGTGACGAGTGAATATCGAGATGAACCCTCTGCTTCAACTTCAAACCCTCAAAAAGGAAGACCATCCATATTACCTCTGCCTTCAGACATAAGGAAAGACAAGGCTGGCCATTTAGTGGGAAAATTGACTCTAGAAGGTATGGGAAGTGTGAAAGTCACATGGTCTTCAAGTACGTCAAGTGTGACGTGCCATTACACCCAAAATGTTTCAAACAGTTTCATGTATAAAGTATAATTTTCCTTGTGAATTCATTGAAAACATTTCAGGGTGTGTAATAAAAATTTTAAACTGCGAATAACCCAAAAAAATATATGATAAAAATATATTCTTTCAAGTGTTTTATTTTTTCAGTTGAACTACCTAGATACTGGATTTGACCAAAGGTGCAAAAACACACCATATTTTTATCCTCATATTTCAAAATTTTTCACAAACTCCATACTGGCTTTTATCTTATTTATGAAGCATATGAAAAAATGGCAAAGAAAAAAACAAACTTTAATTAAGTTTTCTCACCTTGGTGGGAAATGGGTTAATTACGTTTATAACAAAGTCACTCTCTCAGTCCTACTTTACATATTAAGGCTGAGATAATCCGCTACAGAGAGGTTATTTTGAAATGCAAGATGAATATAGCATTAAAAATTGTTTAAAAAGAAACAATCTTGAAAACTGTTATGGAATTGTTGGATAGGATTCCATTGTAATAAAATGCTGGAGCCACTTTCGTGAGGCGCCTAGCCGTCGCCTCACCTGTATTACAATCTTATTGTGTTTTGAATTGAGGAAAGATTGGGTTTAAATGTAGTTTTTAATAAATATATTTGATTTTAAATACTATACGTTTAATAATTAGTTAAACTTAAAAAAATTAAAATTAATAACCATTGAAAATATTTTGGTTGGGTGCAGGATTACCATGGATAGCTGTAGGGGTGCGGGGCTCGCAAAAGGTTAACAACCCCTGCTGTAAAGGGTTTGCAAATGTTTTAACAACGTTTTGTCCCACTCAAAGTCTGTATATCTCTCACTGAATGACTGCTGGATGCGTTCTATATGAGTGGAATATTTGAAACTATTCACATCGTATTTTAAAAATATTTCTTGGCAGGTATTGTTTTCAACAGTTGCTCCTGAAATAATGATAATTTAATTTGGAATGCTGATACATTGTTAGCAAGTTCAAATATCAGGTGGTTTTTACCTTGCAATAACAGATTCAATTCGTTTACATATGCAGTAATATCAGTCAAAAATGCCAAGTCACATACCCATGTTGGATATTTGAGATGATATACTGCTTGTCCTTTTTCAGTCAGAAACATTTTTATCTCCTCGAATGGTGATATAAAACATTGCAAAACCTTGCCTCTGCTAATCCACCGTACTGCAGAATAGTACAGAATATCACCATATTCAGCTTCAATTTCCTCGAGAAAAGCTTTGAATTGTCTGTGGTTTAGTGCACGTGATCTGATGAAGTTGACTGTATTTAAAACATCACTCAAAACTTTACTAAATCCTAGATCCTTCCCAATTAGGTTTTTCACATGAATTATGCAGTAATATTTTATCAACTCATTTTTGAGTCTTAACTTTTGGGTATGTTTGGACAGAAGAGATACCATCCCATTTTGAGCACCTGTCATAGAAGGTGCACCATCAGTAACTATCTTCACAAGTTTATTTAAGGTCATATTATGCTTGTGAAGACTTTTAAGCAATCCCTCACGCAAATCAGATCCTTCATACATTTCAAAATCTGGTGTTATACCAGGTGCGAATATACATATTTGAGAGGTTGATGTGACATCTGTCGATTCATCTACTGCCAGTGAAAAGTAAATGCACTTATTGAATAGTTCCAAAAATTTGGTTTCAACATCACAGGAAATATCTAATTTTAATAAAGACTCGAATGAAAATTTCCTGAGACTCAAGACAAGAAATCCCCAACCTCTTTCCTAGAGCGTAACGTAATTTATGGATGATCCCATATAAATTGGGTTAATTCCCCCAAACTATTAAAAAACCTGTCAATTTTTTTAAATTTTAGAAGTTTACGTAAGCGGCCACAGACCACACAAAATGCCATGGTAGGCCACACGTGGCCCGCAGGTTGTGTACCACTGTATTAGAATGTCTCATGGTGTCATGATTTTTTATCTAATAGTTATCCTACTAAAAATAAACTCATCGCATTATTTCTTTTTATGAAAATGTCATCACATAACATTCAAGTAAACTCTCCCTCTCTCCATGTAACAAATCATAACGCTTTGTCTGACACCCTCATCATCATGCTACGTAATTTGTGTGAACAGCTCTCATATTATGACTTTTTTTGCTTACTTTGCCACAGCAATAAAAGTGTAGTTTAAATACATTAAAGTTACTTTGAAAAGGGATTAAGACCATATTAAAACTGTGTTGAGGTTTGTTTTAAATAACTTTTGATTGATTTTGGATGGAAAGGAGGTCAGAGATTCTGAAAATTTACGTGAACACTGTAAAAAAGCACTTTTGGAATCTGCTTTTGCAGTTCTTTTTCATCTTCTTTACCATATATATGGGGGATGCACAAGAAAGCTAACTGTAAATTGTCTACAATACTTGAATCAGAATATTTCCTGAATTTCTTTCTATTCCAGTCTTATTCTGTGCATCTTCTGAAGACAAAAATATTTTTCTCTTTTGTTACACCTTAAATGTAAGTCAGCCAATGTTAACCATAGTGAGGAAACAGGGGAAGCTATTAAATATCAGGTTACAATCTGACTACAATGTAATTCTTACCTGTGCCACCTCTGGTGGTGAATTATGGTTTAAATCCAGAACTGAAACCACAATTTTGACAATATTTTCTACAATATACTGGGATCTAACTCTCACACATTTTAAGCATATCATCATCTATCATAAGACCATGGGTTCAATTTAAGGGGTTTATTTTCTCCATTTGTTTCACACGAGGTTGAGTGTAGCATATTAATCATTTGCATATTAAAGCTACTTAGAATAATCATAGGGATTCAAGACTTTAAATAAACAATGCCCTCTATTTACCTATATGCTTAAAATTAATGTGAAATTAATATTAAATAAAAATGCTTACTTATTCTTTTATATCAAAAGTTTCAATGTTCCTGTTCAGTTAATGCAGTTCTTGAAATGGACAAATTAAAGGAAAATTTTGAGGAATATAAAACTTTAAAACTGTTAAATATTATTTTTAGTTACAGTGCATTTTTACTTCAAATATTGTCTTTGCCTTAGGCACTTATGAGATAGCTTCAAATTACATTTATCTTTAATGAATTCCACTTCACATCTATGAATTGCAAGATGAACAATAAGACTGAAAATATTGCCATACAAATTAGCGTTCTTTGCATAAAATGGTCAACATAATACAATTTCAATATCAATGTTATTACTCGTAAAACCAAATATTAACTTGTTTCTACTAATTATAAAGTAAAAAAGATTCTGAACTTATTTTTTCTATTTCTTCCAAGGTATCTTACATATTTATATACCCATCCTGATTTCCCTGAGTACATTGGCCCAGGTGATCTAATTTCTGATATTCGAGAAAAATTTGCCACAGATTGGACAAAATTACTTACACTGAAGAATGTATTCAGTTATCTAAGACATTTGGCAAGAAAAAGAATCGAGGGTCAATCAATCAGCTTTACTGACTTTTATGGACTTCTTCTAGGAGAAATGTTGCTTGGAGAGGTTAGTAATAGCATGTTTCTTTTTCAGATAGCTTCATACTTGTATATTTATGAATCATAACTATTGTGCCCTGTTATCAGGAAAATCAAACCAGAATGTCTTAATTCGAGTTGAACTTAGAAAATTTCTTGCATGGTTACTTCTTCATTGTTGCTAACATAAACAATCTCATAAACAAACGTTTAATTTCCTTATTCATGCATGCAATATTTCAAATAGGAAGAAAATGGATTATTTATGATGAAGAAAAGAACTTTAAAAATGCAATTTCCCTTACGTACAGGTATATAATTTCTTTCTAATACTCCATTGCACAAAATGCGCCCATTTATGATATGTTGTACACTTTCTTAACTTGTTTTTCTTCTGTTAGAATGTAACTTTTTAACCATATTTTACTAGTAATTTGTGCTAACCTTTATTGAATGGCATTGAAATTTCCACCACTCCCTTTCACAACCAATTTAGTTGGGATATTTAATTATTAAGTGTTTTCATTTGTATAAATTCTCATATCTCAGGAACTATTAATGATAAAACATTCAAATAAAAAAGATTTAAAGGAAAAATATTGACAAGTTAGGTGGTTATATTTACTAGTTAAAAAAATGCATAAATAAAACGTATTTTACTTAAATTTAATTAAAGCAAGGAAAAAGATAAGGAAAGTTTTAATCACTTTCTTGGTCAGTCTCTCATGGATGACATGAACATCAAACAGGATATAGTTCACATGACTATGCAAGTTTTTGTAATCCTTGAAGCAAGGAACAACACATATTTACTGCACATAAACACAACATATGAGTTTTTCCCCTTTAATTTCATCATAAACGTCAGAACCATAGTCAAAATACAATACCACTGCAAAAAATCACTTTACTCAAAATTGAGAGAACTCCCTATCGCTTTCTGCCACACACACAAATGGTTGGCCAACAATTAATTGAGACTGCGCAAGTAACACCCTAATACCATGTGACAAAAACAAAAACCTCAGATAATAAGTGAGATACGGATTTGAAAGGTATCAAAGAGGATGAATGACATAATCAAGAGGCACCATTGGGTAAGCATCAGATTACAATGAAAACAGGAGTCAAGAAGCAATCACATGAACAAGGCCTTTACTTACAATTAGTCATCCTTCCAGGTCAAAAAACACTCTAAAATAATTGGATCCTTACATTGTTTGGTCATCTTTCTTGAGCAATGTTTATCATGTTACATACACATCACATCTTTCCACAGTTTGAACTATATCATGGGCCTTTGAATTCATATCAGCAGTCTTAGTGCTCAGGATCCATGCATGCACAACCAAAATGGTTAAATTATAATTCCAAATAATACAGTAGCTCCTCAACATTCACGTGTTACGTTCTTGAAAATCACTGAGAATGCCAAATCCACAAATGTTATAACTCCAGTTTTGTATTGACAGCAACAAATAATGCATTACAGTGGATTACATCAACAAATAATAAAGTTCATATGCCACAAATGTCAAATTAACATACATAGAAAATCCACCTCAAATAATAAAAATCTTGAATGTCAAATCCACGAATGATGAGGGTATATCATATATAATAAAGATGGCAAGATGAATTATCAGATATACCTGTTATTACAAAAATATAGGGATTCAACAATGCCATACAAAACTAAATTTCAGCACTAATACACTCACCCAGTTCACACATACCCACCAAACACACAAGGCTAGGCTTCTACATCTCTCCTGGGGCCCCAATCAGCGACACACATCCCTCCTCTCAGTGTTTACAGTCTTCCATGCCTATCACAGTTACACATGCCAGCAACACGAGCACAACACACACCAGACACACACATTAGCACACTCAGATACATACAGTGCAAAAATCTATCTGGTATAAATTTAATTCTAAAATAGTTTTCCACAAAATCAGGGAAAATTATCATGTTCCTATAAATTTGGAATGGAACTCAAATTTAATTTCATATTAAAAGCAAGCAGAAATCGCTGATGAATCCCACTTTGGTGATAGATTTTTTGATATAATGATACATTCTGAACTGATAATTCCAGGTATCAAAAACTGTGATTGACATATATCTCATGTCCCATAAAAGCACCTCAATACCAAGCAGTAACCTGCCACTGATTTATGATAAGAATCAGGGGACAATTCATATACACAAAGTACATCTGGCACAGCTACAACATGGGTTCTTATACTATGAATTTGCTAAGTTTATTTTGTACCCAACCCAAACCCACAGATGAGTGGCTAAAAATGTATTACATGACAACATTATTTTATTAACGCAAAAAATTATATAAGTGGCTATGGATATATAAAAACAACAAGAATCAGATTAACTGCATCCAAAAGACAAAGATTATATTTAGTCATTATTGTAGATATTATTTATATCAAAGGTAAATGAAATACAATTACATACAATTTTTGTATTTTTCTAAAAAAATATGCTTATAGTTTCACTTTGGCAGATGTCTGTGCACTTGCTTACATTGAAATTTTGACAAAACCATAAACAACATAACAAACTTGGAGTGTAGATTTCTGTAGTACATACTGCCATTTATTTTTATTTAGATGAGTTTTGAAAAATATACAGGATCAGATAGGAGCCCATTAAAATTTTTCTTCTTAACATTTCCAGAGGTATAAAAGATGGAGAGCTGAAATTTTTAGCGTAGATTTACACATCGATGCCACTTACAAAGCTCTGATGACTGTAGATGTAGCAATATAACCACATAAATAATGATATACTAAATTTATGCATGCAACAGATGATCAAATTCCAAATTCTGCTAATTTTGTCAATTATGTTAATGGGAGAAATCCTCATAATTAAATAAAACACGAAGTGTTACCGAATATAATAATAGAAGAATAACATGCTCATTTTATCCAAGTTCATGGATAACACTCTACTTGTTATTAAATATATAGTATAGAACCTTTAATTCCAGTTATCCAGAAATCCAGTTAACTGGCTATTTTAAAAAATAATGCATTTTTCCAAAATTCGCTAGGAGAAAGAAATCTAAATTATACACTTTGCTAGTAATTTGGGTGCACTCCAGTGAACAAGTGAGCACACAATTTGGAAGAGAACAAGGAATATATATTGGAAAGTACCAGATTAATTACATGAGCCGGCTAGGAAAATTGCAGGGCTTGCTGCAAAGTCTTACATGTCATACATTTTTAATAGCAAATTTTAATAAATAAAGCACTCTCTCTCACTATGACACTTCGATTTTTTCAGATTTACTCTAAAGTACAGGAAATCCCCGAATTATGAACGTCCGACTTACGAACGAAGGAATTGCAAAATTTTAACCGAGGATATTTTCCCCAAAATTTTTCTAAATTTAAATATAAAAATGTGGGTTTCTTTTGTGATTTCCTTATACAGTAAAAACTGCAAGAGGCAGAACCTCACGGGACCGGCATATTATTCCATCTTTCGCAGGTTTTTCGCCTTATACAGGTTAAAATAATTTATGCAACTCTTTTCTTTTGGTACATTTTAACTAGAAAATAGAAGTTTTTCTAAGTCTTAATGGAAACAAAAACTTCAAAATTAAAACAAAAATCCATATATATATATATACACAGTGCTTTTTTTCTGGCGGTACGCAGGGATACGGCGAATCCCCACCTTTTTTAAAAATATTCTTTTGGTTTTATCCTAAATTTTAAGAAACTTACAAATTTCGTGTTAATATTTAACAAAAAAAGTATTTTTCGAAAATTGCGAGTTACGTATTCTTGTAAATTAATATTTATTTGTCTGTGTTTCAATCTGTGCTGCATGAATGGAAAAAGATTTCCCGCGAAAAGAAATAAGGCAACGGCGCATGCCGTAGATATTGTTGCGGTATCCTAGATGACAGCAGGGTTGGGAGGGCACTGACCCTTAGGAATCCTTGCCAAGGGATACGCAGGGTAGCGGGAAAAATCGGCGGAACACGGAGTGAGCGAGAGAGTACCATGTGCGAGCATTTGTGTTCTGATCGTGTGTGAATATTGTGACAATATCTTTTCTATGGTACATGCTGTCAGCTGTCTTTACTCTAACTTCTAATGTGTCCCGGCTGCGAATGTTGCAGTAGACTTTCGACATTCGTGTCCCGGCTTGACTAGTTGTGCGTAAAAAAGTTATGTAAAACCGTATTCGGCTGTTAGTTGAGCATTATTGTGAAAGAAATTGTATTATCTTGACTTTTTTCGAGACACTTTAAATCTTTATAAAATGAATAAAATAACAGATTTTTTAATGCCCATGTCGAAAAGGAAGAGAACTGAGGATACAGAAGAAATAATTGATACGTCTGAATCAATTGCAGTTTCAACATCGCCATTTTCTACTAAAGCAAATGAACAACTGGAAAATACGTGGCCTTCCTGTTGGACTTTAGAGCAAGAGAATGATTTCTGTGAAAAAAACATTTGGTTATGTACAAAAAACAGAAAACTTGGTTGTGGTGCTTGCCATAAAGTTCAAACGCTTGGAATTGAGGCAAAAATGGGTATGAAGATATCAAAGGAATGGGATAATAATGAAGTTACCCATTTTGGTAGAACTCGAGAACAGCAATTAACATCTCTACGGACCAAGATATTTAAACACAAAGAAAGTGCTGGTCACAAAACTGCCATGAAGATATTGGAAGAGGCAAGTAAAGAAACGCTAGAGAAGGTTTGCCTGAAATCCCTTTCACGCCAAAAAGAGGTTACTGCCAAAATATTTCGCGCAGCCTACAAAGTTGCAAAAAGTAATCAATCATTCAATAATTTTCAAATGGAAATTGACTTGCAACAACTTAATGGTGCTGATATGGGACGAATACTTCACTCTGCAAATGCTTGCATCAACATTATCAATCACATTAGCAAGGAAATGAGAACAAACTTGGTCCGCAAAATCATAACTTCCAAATCAAAAATATCATTAATCATTGATGAGGCAACATCCCTTAATCAAAAGTCTACATTAATCTTGTATATCTGTGTAATGATTTCTGGTTGTGAAATGACTGCATCAGTTAACTTATTTATTGAGTTGATAGAATTAGATGATGTAACGGCGACTAGGATTTTCTCCGCTTTGATTTGCAATCTTCAATCTATCGGATTGACAGAAGAAAAGCTGAATGATTATTTAGTTTCTGTTGCTTGTGATGGTGCAGCAGTAATGCTTGGATCTCGTGGTTGAGTTAAGAAGTTATTGAAAGAAAAATTTCCATCAATAATTGTATGGCACTGTGCCAATCATAGGCTGGAATTAGCCGTCCACGATGCTGTCAAGACAATTTCTGGAATTAACAGGTTCAAAGCATTTATTGACAAGTTATATGTCCTCTACCATGCATCACCAAAAAATAATCGAGAATTGCAAGCCTGTGCTAATTCACTGGAAATGCAACTTTTGAAAATTGGATGAATACTAAGCACTCGTTGGGTAGCATCCAGTTTTCGTTCAGTTTCTGCAGTTTGGCAGGATTACAAAGCATTGGTGCATCATTTTACAATTGTTAAGGATGATTCGTCCAAAGACAGGAAAGACAGATGTATGTATGAAGGAATGCTGAAGAAAATTACAACAGTGGAGTTAATTTTAGATCTAGGATTGATGTGTCATGCACTCCAAGAGCTTTCTGAGCTAAGTCTGAAATTGCAAGAACGCAACATAAATTTGTACTGTGCAAATAAAATGATTAAACGTCTTGCTCAAGTATTTGAAGAGAGAAAAATATATCCTGGACCATATTATGAAAAAGCCACCACTGCTGCCAAATGTCTCATTTTCCAGGGGGTTCCTATGTACAAAAAAGATAAAAAAGAGGACCCACCAAGCTGTCCTATTTTATTTTATGAAAATCTGAAAATATCTATAGAAAAGAGGTTACTAGATGATGAAGAAGCTGATTTACCTAAATGGGCTAGATCCAAAACAGTGGCCAGAAGAAGTTCAAAATCATTCGACGTTTGGGGAGGCAGAAATAAGAAATTTGTCTAGAAGACTTCTTTTGAATGAAAGGGAGATGATGCAGAGTTTCCGAAAATACCTAGAGGAAAAAAGAATTCCAGACGGATTATTTTAATTAATACACAATCTCGATATGATTCCGATATCTTCAAGTGAATGTGAAAGGGGTTTTTCACAGATGAACCTTATTGTAACCCCTTTAAGATCTTCATTGTCCACTAAAACAACATCAGCAGTGAGGTTCAGCAAGATTGTTGGGCCTCCTCTAAGACTGTTTGATCCAACAAAATTCATCAAATCTTGGTTGCTTTTTGGATATCATTCAGCAATAGACGCAAATAGCAAAATCAAGACATTGAACCTCCTGAAGGCATGAGTCAGATTTGGAGTTTATTATAAAACTTTTACAAATATGTGTATTTAATATTCACATCATTAATTACTGAAAACTTTTGTTTAACTTTCCTAATTAATAAATAGAAATAGAATTAATACATTCAATATTTTTTTTTTTCCAAATTTCTCCACCTCTCACAAAAATCTACTACGTAACAAGTAAGTTCCAAAACGAAAAAATGACCTTTAACGCGTTGCTTAACCACAAATTCCTTTTGAAGTTGAAAACACGATGCTAAAAATACACACCCCTTTTTTTTAGAAAACAGTATACCCACCTATTTTTCTAGAAAAAAAGCACTGTATATATATATATATATAACACTTTCTTCAAAAAGAGTCCCAATAGAAAATGGACCTGGAAAGGACCCAATGGTACCAAAAACGAAATTGACTACATACTAGTCAATAAGAAGCAATTGGCTGAAGACTGTTCCGTCCTCAACCAGTTTAAAACTGGAAGCGACCATCGCTTGGTAAGATGCAGAATAAAATTCAACTCAAAGTTAGAAAGACAGAAGCTTATAAAGAAGAAGCCTAAGTCTATTATCAACACGCAGGTGCTAAAAGAACGAAAAGAAGAATTTCAGCTCCAACTGAAAAATCGATTCAGTGCACTGGAAGACCAAGAAGTTGAATCTCAATTTATAGAGATACTCAAGGAAACTGCTGAAGAAATAGGCGGAACAGTTGAAACAAAGCCAGAGAAAAAGTTGACCGAAAAAACAAGACTGCTGATGGAAAAAAGAAGGAAAATGATAATTACTAATGATCCTAAAGAAATGATCCATTTTGCAGAACTAAACAAAACTATAAGGAAGTGCATCAAGGAAGATGTGAAAAAATATAACTATGAGCTAATCGAGAAAGCTATAGAAAACAATCGAAGTTACAAGAAAATGAAGCAACATCTCTCGATCGGAAAGAGACAGCTGGTGGCCCTGATGCTAGAAGACGGCTCCATAACCCATAGTAGGAAACTAATCCTGAAACGGGTACAAGAATTTTACACCAAGCTGTATGAGGATCCTCTAGGAAATGAGGAAGTAAATGATGATGGAATCATGCCCACCGAAGAGGTCCCAGATATCCTTCCCGAAGAGGTGAGACACGCAATCAGAAGTATGAAGAATGGAAAAGCATCTGGAATGGATGGTATCACAGCAGAAGTATTCAAAGCAATGGGTAATCATACGGAAACAATTCTCGCTAAGATTTTTAATTCCTGTCTGAGGAAGAAAAAGATACCAGAAACATGGAACCACGCATGTATTATCCTTCTGCACAAGAAAGGTTCCAAAGAAGACTTGAATAACTACAGACCGATCAGCCTACTGCCAACAGTCTACAAAATATTCACCAAAATACTCACTATGCGCCTTCAAAACCATCTTGATTCTGCCCAACCCAGAGAGCAAGCTGGATTTCGCAGTGGGTATAGCACGATGGACCACATCCAAGTCGTGAGAGAGGTAATCAGTCGGACTAACGAGTATGAATTACCTCTATGTATGTGCTTTATCGACTACGAGAAAGCATTCGACTCTGTCCGAACTTCGTCGGTGTTACGTGCACTAAAGAAACAAGGAGTAGAAGAAAGGTACATAACCTTGATCAAGAATATCTACGAAAATGCGACAACATCTGTCCAGCTGCATGAAGAGACGAGTGCCTTTAAGGCCGAAAAGGGAGTGAGACAAGGAGATACTATGTCCCCTAAGTTATTTACAGCAGCTCTAGAGGAAGTATTCAAAACGCTAGACTGGGAGGAAAAAGGCATAAAGGTAAATGGAGAATATCTGAGTCACCTGCGCTTTGCAGATGATATCATACTGTTCGCAGGGAGCGCAGAAGAGCTCCGTAGAAGAACTGAAGAGCTTGAGCAAGCAAGCCGCGAAGCTGGACTTAAGATGAATCTTAATAAAACAAAGGTTATGTACAACTCCTTCACAAATTCTGAGAAGATACATATCAACGGAGCAGAACTCGGAGAAGTAACCAGCTATGTTTACTTAGGTCAGCTCATCACTACTGATGGTTCGCTTCTTGGAGAAATTAACCGGAGAGTGAAGATGGCATGGAGTGCTTTTGGCAAGAATGCGAACATCTTTAAATCAAATATTCCAGTCTTCCTAAAAAGGAGACTGTATGACCAATGTGTTCTGCCTGTTCTGACATATGGTTGTGAAACATGGACCATGAATGCCAGGATGATACAACGCCTGCAAACAACACAGAGGAGCATGGAGAGATGCATGTTAGGGATCACCCGAAGAGACCGCAAGAGGAACGACTGGGTAAGAAAGAAGACGGGAGTCTGTGACGTGATTAAAAGAGCGAAGGTGCTAAAATGGCAGTGGGCGGGCCACACTGCTAGAAGAAATGACCAGCGTTGGACGTCCAGTGTCATCGAATGGATCCCAAGAAACATCAAGAGACCGAAAAGAAGACCGAAAGACAGGTGGGACAGAGAGCTTGTTAAGTTCTTGGGGCAAACTTGGAGGAGGGAGGCAGTTGACAGGGAAAACTGGAAGAGTCTGGGGGAGGCCTTCGTCCGTCAGTGGACTGAAAAAGGCTGATGATGATGATGATGATGATGATATATATATATATATATATAAGTGAGAACATAAACTTGAAATTGCATGCTTGCACAATATTGATTTTATTAGAAATTAAAAAACTTGTTAAAAATGCTACAAATTTTCATAATCAGGACAGTGAAATTTCATATAGTTGCAAAACATTTCAAATATACATTAAAATCCAATAAAATATTTAACAAAGTTAAAAATTCTAGAAATTATTTGAAAAAAATATCCAATTTTAGTTGTGGTTTTTTCAGTGATTTGATTAAAATGGCAAAAGAAAACCCTATTTCTATAACTTTGTTAAAGAAAGAATTTTCACCCTTCATTTTGTCAGAATGTTTTAAAGCTACAGGATAGTGTAAAACTTCAATGTTGTTGCATTTTCAATTCTTCACAATCTTCCTCATTCTGTTCATCCTTTGAACTGGGAACAATTTCATTGCTTTGTGATTCTACCACAGTTTTCAAGTCAATTTCATCAATTTCTGTGAAAACACTTTCATCAGTATTTATGAAATATTTTGCACTTACGTTGGTACCCTCAACTTGATACATCTCATCAATCAAATTTTGAATGTAACAATAATCACAATCGTTACCTGCATCGCATCATTAACATCATCGAAAACGAAGCCACAGTTTCTAAAAATTTTTTTGATACAGGCTTTTTATACACACTAATGAAAGACTGAGAAATGTACGTAATTGCATCTAAAACATTACTGATTTTACAGTAAATTCCGATCCTCTCTTACACCGATATACCTATATATTGAAGGCCCTCTAGACATTTTAAAGAGACCGGTTTTCAGGTAAATAAAAAAAACTATTTTCTATTCAATTTCATTGTTTTCGTGTTTTGTTCTATTATTGGTATTAAAAAAGTTTTGTTTTCTACTATTATTCATCACAAAGATTTAATTATGGGTTAAATAGGCTTTAGTTGTTTGAGTTGAGACCAAACTACCAATTATACTATTGTGTTTATGGGAAATTGTGTTCTGAGTTCCGTACAAAAGATGAACAAACTTTTCGAATGCAACCCGTTCATAACTCGGGGGCTTCCTGTTCAACAAATATTTTTTAAAGAGCGCAGGGGCTCTTTAAGTGTGGGACCCGGTGCAGTTGCACCGTTCGCACTGCCATCAAGCCTACCCTGCCGATTACTGTAGTATTACTATTAAGTACAGGCAGTGATGAGCTGGAATAAAATTAAGAACTGGCTCTCTAAAATAGAAAAAAAAAATCGGTAGAACATACATTGTACAAACTTTCTCATATATGGGTACTAATGTGTCGTGTAATTATCTTTACAAAATGAAAACAGTATGAGCCTGTTCTTAGAAAATCCTATTTTTGTTAAAGTTGCCCAAGAATAAACTAGCCTTATATTCATTCTTTGAGAAAAATGAAATACGTAGTATTATTGTAGATGTATACTCAAGTAACTGTACGAAATTTGATCAAAATCGTTAATTAATTTTTTCGCGAAACAATACTTTCTCGATACTTCGTATGAGAAAGTAAAAAGGTCATAAGGAAATTTGGTTAAGGATGGCAGGGAAGGCCTACATTCCAGGGGCACCAGATCGCTCTATGTTGGTAATACCGTTCCACTAGCTAAACAAGTGTCCTGTTCATAATATATTCCATTTCATACACTGTCGGTAATTGAATGTCAGATAGGACAAAATGTACATAAAAGGGCAAAAATCAATATTTTCATATTTTCTAAAAATTTAACAACCGGCTCACAAATTCAGAGCCACTTCAGCTCATCACTGAGTACAGGTATGTATTATAATAGTGCTCAAAACAGAACTCATGTTCTGGTAGTGAAACTTAAAGCAGTGGATGCAAAACAACTGATAGAACATTTACAATCAAGTTAAATTTTCATTTATTCCCTAAGTAGTACAATTCAGAAAAGTAAAAAAAATTTTTATTATTTTTATTAAATGAAGTTAACAAAATGGTATTACTAAATGTTTGACGAGACAGAACGACATTATATACACATGTGACAGACCAGAACACCATTCTGGTGAGTTTAAGCTCTTTCCGAACATTGTTTAAGAGTATATTCCAGATAACCAGAAATTCCAGATAACCAGCTATCCACATATCCCAAGCTTGCTGGATAAAAGGTTCTATTATGTACTATGATTTTCATACATGTTCAATGGGACTGCAAAAGCTTATTTACATATTTAGATTGTGCAATAAAAACAAAATCAGATAAGCAAATCAAATATTTAAATAGTTCATTAATTTGTCTGTGAATTAAGAGAAATCAATTATCCATAAACTCATTATTAATGTTTGTTACTGTTAATTTTCATTATTTTTTTAAGCAAAAGAATTCAAAACTATCACAGTTGAAAAACAAGCTGGTAAAGGCCTCGATTCCAATGCCTCTTTTCACATGTGTTGTTGCCAAAGAGAATGTTTCTGCCCGCGTATTTCAGGTAAGGTGTGTTTAAGAAACCATTAATTTCATTAATATACTCACAAGATTCTTATATTTTTGGTATAGGTCATTACAAGAAAGATAAAATAATTAAACAGAAAAAATAATACACTAACAAGGTACAGTATTGAATAAAAAGAAGTACTAAGTACTTAAATATCCTTATTATTTACTAATACTAAGTATTTATGTAAATGAGTTTAAGCTTAATTGCAGATATAATTTCTCTATAAATATAGCACAGGCGACTCCCAAGATTCGGCCGTTTGAGATTCGACCAACTCGAAAATTTGACCGGTCGAATCGACCCAGTCGATCGATTGATCGACTTAAAAACTAGTTTATGCGAAGTAATTCTTGGCTCGCCCAACCATGAGAGGTTTAGTTTCAGTCTAGACATCGTTATTTCTGCTCTAATTGTTTGAATTTGTGCTGATTCGACATTGGACGGTTCAAGATTCGACCACGTTTTCAGGAACGCATCCCTGTCGAATCTCGGGAGTCGCCTGTATTTGCCTTACCCTTGGATTAAAAAAGTTGATACAAATATTTCTTATATTTAAGTTGAAGTTACTATGGGTCAACACACTGAATTACTCCATTCTATTGATAAAAATAACATTTTATCATCTATTACACTTTAATTTATTTTTACCTTAATGTTTGCCAACACAATCATAAAAATAAAAATTGAGAATTTTATCTCATAATATTGTCCATGTTCATTTACCAATAGCATCATGATAAAAATTTCAAAATACTGCAGTAAATTACCTACTGCACAATGCTCTCCATTATACTGTAAGTTCTGGGGGAAACATGATGACCCACTACTCAATTTTCTATGATATAACCAAAGACAGTTTCATTGACATTACATGCACTCCCCGGGTTATGTAAGCCTTGACTTACGTAAACCCGCACTTATATAAGTGGCCCCATAAATTATGTATGAAAAAAATTTCTTTATGCTTACGTTAGCGGTTTTCCTAAGCGAGCATGAACTAAATCTATATGTATGTGCGTGGAGAAAGAATGCAAGACGTGGGTTATAATGCGAAATCCCCGCTATGCTACCCAGCCAATGTTGCCATTCTAGCGAATTTTTAGCTATATCTAGTGACTTTGGGTTCAAACTGTGCCTGGAAAAAGGCCACAGCAACTACTTACTAATCTAGCAAATGGATGTAACAATCTACCTAATTCTAGTGACTGGCTATAATTGTGGCATATATCTGCACTCATATGAATACAATAATAGATTATATTGTTGTTACATGTCTGTGTGGTACTGTGGTTTCTCTCCCAATCCCTTCAGTCTTTATCTGATCGTTGACGTGGATGCTTGATCTTATGTACTTTAATTTTCAGAGATTGCTTTTTCAAAATAGCTTTGCATACCGAATAAAACGACTTCGGGGGCTGGATCTGGCCTGCAGGCCATAGTTTCTCCACCTCTGCTGTACTTTCCGTAGTAATTTTCAACTTACGCAAATTTCGAGTTACGTAATGGGTGCCGGAATGCATTATTTACGTAACCTGGGGAGTGCCTGTATTTATTTAATTTCTACAAACAATAAAATAAAGTATCAATTTCTACATTTAGACAGTAGTATAATTTTTAGTTCAATGTAAAATTTAAAGGGGAAAGAAACAATAGCAGTATATTCTAATGCAGGGTATTGGTGATTGGGTTGCAACCAGTATGCAATGTATTTTCACATTCATACCCTAATACAGACACACAATACACACCTTAATTATAACTACAGACAAATCTTATGCGTCCAGCACGACTTTTTCCATACAGAGCAATGAATATGATTGCTCTCGAGATCAGCACCCTCAGGAATGATTATTAGTAATTACACTCGTGAATAATTTTAAAAACATTTTCAATAGTCTTTATTTAAAAAAAACAAGTAAAGAAAAGTGTTAGCTGTTTCTATGAATAAAAAAATATCAATACGCAATTAAAATTACCCTTGGAAGCATAAGCAACACTGTCAACAATTAGAAAATTTTAACAGCAACATACGTACATAGCATATTTAGAAGAAAAATAAAAATCTTCAACTATTGGTTTTATGAAAAAATGCTTCAAACAAAACTTGTAGAAAATCATATTGTCTACAACTTTTATAATAACAAATTTTTATGTAAACTGAGTTTCAAAGGAGACATTTGGAAACAATGGAAAAATGGCAAGAATAAACCACAATTTCCAGTGGAGCAGTTTCAGCCAAAACTGCATATTTTAGTTTAGGTTGTTCTGGTATAGAGTATACAGTGTTTGCTTGTTTGGTTTGTGTTGGTTTCTGTTGACATACGTAGGTTGCCGCACTTCCTTTGGCTATGAATACGTGCCGCCGTTCTCTGGTTACAACTTAGTGGACTGTAATTTTTATGAAAAACAAACAAGAATGCAAACGGTAATGAATTTTTCTTTATTACACACTACGCGACTCCGCTTTACAATCAATCACACCGTCACACACGCTCCCAAGTCCAACAGCAAACTGCAGCACACTGCTAGTCCATTGTCTCTACCAACACATATTGTTCAGGAATCCTGCAGATGGCTCTCCACTCGGCGTCGGCAACATCCCTCGGTGCAAATAGTCAACACATCTGAACAGTTTCTGTTGCAAACAATGTCTAACAAAATTTTTTACACTAAAAGAAAAGGCATAAATTGTAGAGCCGTCTGATAAAAAAAGTGTGATAACAAAGCTTGCTGATTTTTAAGATATTGAAAACCCAAGTAAGAGAAACATTGAGGAAAAGAGAAGAAATAATGAATTTAATTGTCAACAAAAAAGTAAAATGTTGCCCAGCTGTGATGGAAATAAATAGATAAAGCAGTCATTGAGTGGTTGCTTGAAGGCAAAATATCCCAATATCAGGGTCTTTAATCCAAGAAAGTGTTTCAGAGGTAGCAAAAGACATGAAATGCAAAAATTTTTAAGTTCCAAACAAGTGGTTGGATAAGTTTTGTCTAAGAAAAAAATTTTTAAAACAATTTGTGGGGAAGTTATTGCTGTGAAAAAAGATAGCACAATATAGATTGAAAAACTTTACACCCTCCTTCACAATTATTCCAAATGAGATATCTATAATGAGGACAATACCAGGCTATTTTTTTCAAGATTTGCCAGAGATAACCTTGAGTTTAAAGTCTGAAATATGTGCTGGTAAGATTTCAAAGGAATGTTTAACTGTTCTTGTTTGAGAAATTATTGTAGGAGATTTTGACCAACTTCTAGTTGTTGGAAATGCCAAAAATCTTAGATTTTTCAAAAGGATAAATATTGAAAACTTGCCAGTAAGATTGAAATAAAATAAAAAAGCAAGGGCGACAACTGAAATTACAACAGAAGGACCAATAAATTTTAATAAATGGATGAAGAATGAAAATATGAAGATTCTCTTATTTCTGGACAGTGCAACTTATCATTCAAACCTTCCACTTTGAAACATCAAAATCATACTTATGACTTCTGACATTATCAGTATTTTATAACCTACTGACGAAGGAGTGATTAAAAATGTTTTATGCAATTTATTTTAAAACATTTAATTGCAACTTTAGATTCAGTATCTTCTCTTAGCGATCTTAAGAAATCTGTGAATATTCTTGACATGATTTATTGGATAGATTGTTATCTACAATTAACAAATGATGCATTGCAGAAGTGTTTTATTAAATCTGGTTTCCACAATCTTAAGGCAGAAAGTGAATCTGCAGAAATCGATAAAGTGGTATGGGCAAATTTGGTGATCTTGTCGTCTCCACAAACAGAGGTAATGCAGATTCAAGTAGTTATGCTGGAATATATTGTGACTTACAATTAATTACTGCATGTGAAATCACAGCCATGCAAGTTGTGAATGAGCAGCTCCAAAAGGAAACAGAGCATAATAAATGAAGATTCCAAAGAAGAAATAGCAGACTACACTATTAAATCCTACAGGCATGCATTAAATATTTTTTATAATCGAAGTCTTTTTCAATAGTACATCAAAATAGACTAGTTAACATCACAGCTATAACAAACTGAAAATGAAATTGTTTTTTCCAAAAATTCATAGCAAACTACAATTACAAATTATTTCAAGCAGAATTAATGTGCATATAACTTTTTATTCCTCCTCCATTACTGATTACACTCATTTTACTTTAATTTTTTTTTACATAAATTGTATTTAATGATAGGTATCATAAAGTATTGATATAAATATGTACAATATATACTCATGTATAATGGATATAGAATGGATGTAGAATGGATATAATTATAGTATATGTATAACAACTTCTAAAATTAACTACTTTTTGTTATATAAATTATTTAGTCATGATTAAATATTAATATATTAGATTTTTATATTAGGAGTACGTGGAATTCAGTCCATATGAAGTTGGACTTCCTAAGTATGGTGCATTCATGAAAACTGAGAATTTTGGAAGCAAGTTCTATGTTGGAAAAATTGTCAAACGATTTGATGAGTTACCTTTTCATTATTTAATTGGAGTTTGGGGAAGTGCATTCACTATTCTATTCAAGCGTCTTATCGATGATGAAAAAAGAACTTTAAAACTAATGCAAGCCAGTGGCAAAAGTAAATCTGATGATGAGCAAAGGGATGTATTTTATGATTGTCATGAAATAGAAAATGAAGAAACAGATGATGAAGAAATTGATGAAGAAAGGGAATATGGAGAAAGGAAGGATGAAGAAAGGAAATATGAAAAAAGGGAATATGAAGAAAGGGAAGATGAAGAAATGAAAGAAAAGAAAGATAAAGAAATGGAGAATGATGAACATTTTGAAGATTGCCAAGAGGAACTTGATGTAGAATTGGCTGAACTCATTACTACTCTAGGTAAGAATAATCTATAATTAATGTTTCATTTTTTATGATACTTAAGCCATTATTCCATCCTCCCAATTAATATTAGGTTGCTACTGTTCTCCAAACAAATATTATTTTGGTAGAAGTCATTGAGACATGATAATATTTCTATTTCATGAAGACAATTAAAGTTTATGCAGGGTTATCATGAAATTTACCTCACTATAAACATGCATGACATATGTTTAAGTTAATGACCAAAACCTGGGATGTTGCATAGAACTCCATCATCTGATGCAAAAAAACAAAATGTTGCCCCATTTCATGACACAAAGGTGTGGATGAATGGAAACACTACTAGAATGCTGCACATAGAAAAGTACTGCACAATCCAGTCGTCTGTCATATCATCTCATGCAATGGCCATGACCAAAGCAATAAAAATAATATCATAAATATTACAACTAAGATAGTTAGATCTACAAAGTAGATAGACAAATGTGAGGTGCCTCTGAGATGATTAATGTTGGTTTCATTTTTCAATCTGTGATTAATAAAAATTAATTTCTATATTTTTTATCATAACAATGTATTTTTAATGTTCTTCATTTTATTCCATTGCACTAACAACTATGTTATATAATTACCACAGAGAAGGAACACAATTGATAATATCCAACATGGTTTGTCAAATTGCATTTGATAATTTTCCTCCTGTTTAAATTACTCAACTAGTAACATTAAATTGATTGATTTAAAAATGTTTTAAAATTCATGAATAACATTATATCAAGTAATAACAATACCTATATAAAATTTTAAGACTTAACTTGGAATAATGGAAAATAAAACAGGAAGAGATACTAAAATATTGGAATTTCTTTCTTTTTCAATGTATTATGCAGAAATGAAAAAATCAGTTTTGAGAAAATGTGATGATCCCGGTACTGAAACTTCGGACAACACAAAATCTAATGTGACTGAAAATCCTGCTGAACACGAAGCAGACTTTAATGAACCATCAGGCTCCTCTAATGTCTTATCCAAAATGGATAAACCAGCTAAAAATGTTCGGTTCATCCAAAATATAAGAAAAAAACATAATACGGTCAAGGTAATACCACAATCTTGTTGTGATACATAATAATTTAAATAAGAATTATATTTAGAAGTAATATTCCAAAACTGCTGCAAATTTACTAAGAAAAGTTGTAGTACCTGGAGTGAGACTTTTGTGTTACCAATATTTAGATATATAATGTTCATATAGTACTGTGTTCTACAGACGGATTCATTTTCCAACATACGCAATAAATTCCGATTAATATGCCATACTGAAATCGATGACATTAAGCGCCAGACAGCAATAACAGTAATAAAGACAACCGGCAAATACTGAAGATATATATTATGTATATCTATGTTATAGTTATTCTACATGATGAATCTCACAATTTACTCCCACATTCAACTACTTCTATTTCTACAAAGTAGAAATAGAAGTAGTTGCGAGCAACTGAACTGTTACTCATTTTTAAGTCTTTACATTATACAAAAAGCTGAGGACTACACCGTAACACACATTAAATGAAATCGCATTTCCTCTAATTTTTTAAAAATCGTAATTTGATAATAAATAGGATTTAAAATATTTGGCGAAAACTAAATTGATTCTTTGCAATGTCTCAATGTTAACATACAAATATAACAAATTCGGAAAATAGTTCGTGAAAATCTGATCGATTACACAATTGTCACTCACCAGTTAATCGAAGGTATTTTCCGTCTATTTACTCTTATTCTTCATGAAAAGGTACATGTTCCTGTGCTCCTACCTTTATTGGAAGCATTGTTTTGTATTTTCTTATTTGTTACTTCGGTTATTTATTATGTTCGGAACATCGTCATCTCTCTTCTTTTGACCTTTATTTTAGTATAAATATGAGGAAACTAAATCCGATAGATATGAATATAAAACGAGTTTCGTGCTGATACTCCCACAACCTGCGGCATACACATTATGCATGTACTGGTACCAACTGGCACGTTATCACGGTGCAGCATCCACATATTTAACTGTTAGTTTAAAATTGATTTTCATACACCAACTTCTTCAGCCTTTCTATGATTATCAGTTGGCAACATTAATGAATAAAATAATTCTTTTTTGTCAGTTTTAACTGTTGTTTTGTCATTTAACCATTAAGAACCAATCGAATGTAACCTTTAAGATTTGTCCCAGAATGCCGTGCGATGAATCTCATGACTCTTATTTGAAGTATGTCTTACAAAAATAAATTGAACGTAAGTTTATTTCACTTTCACATATTTCTTCTTGTTGACTCGTTCGGATTTCACGGACTGCAGCAGTCTTACTTGAAACTTGGATGCAAGACATATATTAATTAATCATATTGGAAGACGTTATCCGGAATTTATTTCGTTCGTTCGTATAAAATTAGACCCCGAATCGTTTGGTCACGTCAATGTCTCTTAAACAATATTCTAATGCTAATATTCATATTCTATTTTACTATTTATGATAATTTATTTTTCTTGCATCCAGACCGAATATGCTGATCAGAATTTTCCTACAACTCCAACTCTTTTCTGTCCTTTTCATACAGACAATTCAAAATTTACCATAAATATGGAATTGAGTTATAAAATAATTACGCTTTCGTGATTTTGAAAGTTTCCTGATGTGTGGGTTATTTTAATTCACCAAACTATCATACCGAGGTTTTGGTCTCGTTTGGAGAGTTTGCCCTCAAAAGTGCAACTCTTCTGAAAATTTAACTTTATATCAGACCGGACTGCAGCTAACTTTATATTTACGTAAGGCACAGAAGGTTGTGAGAATTTATATTGAAAGTGTCTGAAACATAACCATTACTAATTTTATCCAACAATAAGTTTATTTTCAATCAAACAACATATTTTCCAATATCACTACATATAAGCTTTGGAATTGGGTGTTTCTATCGGAAATATATCTCTTAATGTGACAATTATTGCCATTTTTCATTTAAATCATGTCACAAAAATTGGAAAACTCATTTCATTTCAAGTTTCGCCTTGAAAATATTTTGAGTTATCATTTTTGGTTATCATTCTTAGATATCGTTTACAAGTCGTATACTGTTATAATTATTCAAAATGAGATGAAATATTATTATCCCTATTTTTAAATGCTTGTCTATTATAAACCACATCTCATTTTTATTTAGTATTGAGGCATTTTTGTTATTAATTTAATAATATTTTATTTAATCATTTATACTTATGAAAGTCAGATTCGTTCTAAAAGAAAAAAAATTCATTTTAATTAGAGGAATTTAAAAAATATGTATTTATTGCAGACAGTTTTTCTTATTAAACCTCTGCCCTCATAACAACTATTTAAAGTAAGATATCAAAATTTTTTATTTTAATTTGTTGTTTTCAAGATGTATGAAATTTCATCAAGGCATGATGTGTTTTTGTGATTCAAATTGAAAAGGGCATTTAAAAAAAATCCTTTCATAGCTTAGGCTATTGTAATTTAAATCTGAGTGGCAGAAGGTTTTTGAATGGTAAAATTAGAATATTTGAAATGTATTACAAAGATAAATACAGTGTGATTATAATTAAAGGTTGTAATATTAATGAAGTAATGTTAAGAGGAGTATTCATATCAAACTTTTGGCATCAGTGGTTGCTTTCTGATGGAATAAATTTTAATATTTTATGTGGTATAGGTACATAAATTGTATTTTTCAAGGTAGTGTTTTCACCTAAGTATACTTGTGGGCAAAGTATGTTGTCTATATCGTCAAGCAAGCATACTGTGAGTGTTGAAGTATACCAGCCTACTGGGCTGTTATTGCTATAACTTTACTTGGACGACTAACATAAGTAGAAGGGATGAGGTTAAATGTGAAAATTCTCTTATCACTGTGTATAATACGCACCTATTGTTCTTTGTATAAGATCAATGTAATTTTACTTGACTACGTGTAGTATCGGGACAGTTCTCGCCTTGCCGCCAAATGAGATACTTGTGAGAGAGTTTACAAGAATATCACGCTACGTTCTGACCCTTCCCATTAAAGATCGCTAAGCTGTATAAAAAAACATTTTGTCTCAATGTCGTCTTTTGTATTAATCTGGTCGGTTGGAATAGGAGTTTGCACTTTGTTGCCAAACTACATAGATATTTGTGAGAAAGTTGACGAAAATATCACGTTACGTTCTGACTCACATTAAAGATTGATACAATGTATAAAAACCTCAGTCTCAATGTTGCCTTTTGTATTAACCTGGTTGGTTGGAATAACAGTTCGTCCTTTGCTGCCCAGCGACATTGTTCATACAAGCCGATCGAGGTGTGTAAAATGTTCTCCGTGACACAATTTACGTAGACGACGAGAGGAACACAAAATCGCCGAGGAACTGTTTGAGGACCGTGAGGGGAGTGGTAATGAATTCCTAGGCTTTAGTAATTCTGACAGCTAAAGTAAATAAATAAATATTCTTATTTTTTTTTTAAAACAATATTTAAAGAAATGTTATCGAAATGCATTGAAATGTACAATTTATCGGTAAAAACATGTTCAAAAATATAAATTATTTCCGTACTGAAAAAAGTCGTATGCATTTATAACCATATATAATACGCACCCCAACTTTTTGTCAACTATTTTGAGAAAAAATGTGTATTATAATCGGAAAATTACAGTATGTCGTTTAGCAATAAATAATTCACTTAAATGATTAATAATGTGGCAAATGAAATACATTGTAAACTAAAATTTTCAATTTATTTAAACAATTCTAGTAATTGGTTTCACAGATGGCATCATTTTTTAATTAATAGAAATAGGGTAATCAGTTACAGAACAGTGAAGATTTTGACCTCTACTGAAAAAATCTGCGTGGGAGACATAGCGTGCCAAATATGTAGTATTGTAGTGATATGTTTAAATTATGCCCATTTTAGTTTTTAGCTGATCTTTACATGAAAACCTTTTCGTAAAAAGTATTATTCAGAAACATTTATAACCTCTAAAGTAATTTGTACTAAGAAAGTAACATTCTATGATTCTAATTTATAAACCATTGCATATTAGGAAATGAAGAAAAAAATGAGAATTGCAGAGGAGTCAGAAAGTGAGGAAGAAGATGGAATGTTTCTTCAAGATCTTGAAAGACAAAGTTCCAGATTGACAGAAATTATTGACACAAACACAAAATTTTCAGAAGAATCTGATACCTCAGAAATTTCTTATGAAGAGGCAGATTATAATCGCAGAAATACTTTCCATGAGGATATCAGGTACTATTTTTAAAATAAAGTAATCATAGACATTTTTATCACATTCCTTATCATTAAACACATCACTATTTTCAGTAGTTGTTTGCTGTTGTTTTATTATTAATAATCACTACTACTTATCATTCCCTATGGTAAAAACATTTTACTTTTTTACCTACAAAGTGTCAAGAAATTATTACAATTGCAGAAAAATTCAACTTCAAGATTTTGCTTATTACATTTTTGCGTTATTCCTTCTATTAAACAGTTTTAGAATGAGATAGGAAAGAGAGAACCAAGATCTATTATAAATCAAGACTTGATCTAGATCCCTTTTTGTCTGATTTAAAAGGACTGGCAGCAGTGGTGCTGTGGTTTTATATGCAGCATCAGTTTAGCCAACACTATGAAGTTGCTGCCATCTCAACTCAGTCGCTTTCATTATTGATGATGTTTCTCTAAGACATAATGTGAAGCTTACTGAACGTAATACTTATGGGCAAGTGCAAGCGTTTTAAAAATTTTAAAATCCAAGGAATTTGGCTGTACTCTGTTGAAGCTGTAGTATGTAATAACCTAGTAGGAATGGTATAACTTTAAAAAAATTCAAGAAACCAAGGTCGGAGTGGTAGAGGTAAGTCCATAGTGGACACTAGGCATATTCTACTATGCAGGAAGGGTGGCCACTCACTCTCTAGTGGAAGGAGAGTGAGAGTGGACACCAGTGTCCACCACGACCCTGGAGGAAAGCAAGTAAATAGACACCTGTGCCCATCATAGCAGTCAACGTGTCAAGTAATTTAAATTTGCAAAATAATAAAAGCCTACATATCAAGCAGTCGATTTTTACATGTTATCTTATAGAAAAATATTACTCTCCTATATTGGTGGCACTGACTAATCTCGGTTAACCAAACCTTGACCATACATTAAGTTAAGATGTAAGTAAGAAAAATTTGGTTGTCCTAGGTCTTATAATTTGGGCATGCATAATAAGACACATAAACAAACATACATTTGGAAATATAAGATTTCTTAACGTCCTCATTTTAGATTTATTTTAACGTTTCTTTTTTATATCTAGTAGCAGTTTATTTTACATGCTTGTAATAAATGATATTTAATATTGCAAAATTTCAGAATGTCTCAAAAAGCCTCAGAAGTATCAATGGATGTCAGTTTTTGGCAAAGTCTGTTTGAGCGCAGCATGCAAATACAAATGATAGGAGGCACAAGAGCTGGGCGAGCAGGGGCAGTCTTCAATCCACTGCGTGCACTAAGCTTGATTCATACATATCCTATTTCGCCCACATTTGATACTAGCACTGATGGTAAAGAAATGAATTTATAACCACTAGTAATTAAATCCTTCTTTAAGACCAAAAAAGTTAGCTAATTCAGTTGCCATTGACTGGTATATATTGTAGAACCATTCCATAGTATAAACAAGGAGAAATACTTTATAAGTTTCTCAATATAATATTTGAATATCACTACTTCTTTGTCAGTCACCCGACAGATAACTGACAGTGCTTCAAAACCGAGGTTATGATATTGTGGAACTTACAAAGCATTTTTCCTTCTATTTCAGATTTATTTTTTAGCTTTTTTGAGGTATAGCATAAACCACTTATCTAAGGGTTGTATAATTTAGAGTATGTTGCTTAAAATACTTTTAATTATATACAGGTGACTCTTGCTTAACATGGGAGATTTGTTCCTAGCAACTCCACATTAAACGAAAATCTGCGTTTGCCGGGGGTACTATAACCCTTAAGAATGCATCCGTATTGGCCAGGATTTCTCGTATTTTCTAAGCGTACTGTACAAACTATTCGGGAAGCTATTTTTAAAATAGTTTTTTATTCAGCAGAAAAAGCATTCCTGAACTCTATACAGATCACTGAACATAAAGCATGTGGCATCTAATGATTATGTTTTAGGGTTCGTGGTGAAAAACCAGGAGTCAATATGAGCAACGCTGGCAATTTTAGCAGATTTTTTTCACATATATCAAGTCAACATTGGTGTTTAGAGTCTGAGTGAGAAGAACTGGAGAAACACTTGGCTATTCAAAATTAATTTGTATAGGGTGGCTATAGCCCCCTACTTTGTAGAACCGCATCTGCTGCTCCCTAAAAGAAGTCATTGCAGTGCACATCATTGGAAAAAGGTTGCGAACCCCTGCTTTATAGCCATCAGGCTATGTTCGCACTGTGCATAAGATGTTATAGTCCGATTGAAAGCTTGTGGCATACGGATGCGCTGACTGCCCGGCGTTGGAGGGGAAAGTGCGTAAGGGGAGGAACGCTTGAGGGGAAGAGCGTTGAGCTTAACAGGTTCACCAACTTAGTCGCGTTTACACAGGTCTTCACGTGTGGCGCGACGGACGACACTTTGGATGTGGAACGCGCAAAGCATTTAGATGGTTTTTAACCCTTTAATGCTCACACGATCTGAGGGCACTTTTACACAGTCTAATTGTGGCTAAATATTTAGCATTATTTTTCAAGATAACTGTAAAAATTATTTTCAAAATTCGTTCCTGTGAACATTATGAAGCATTGTCAATATTCTTTATAAAAAATCTATGCCAATTTAGCTGAAAAATAAACAAATTAAGCACTCGGTGAAAAAAGTTTAGCCACCAAGCATTAAAGGGTTAAGTAAATTGTAGCCTTTATCAATAAAATTAACTTTGCGGCACCGAGTAGGTTTGTTGTTAAGACGAGTGGAGAGGGAAAGAATGTTTGTACTTGTTCTCATAATATAAATTGTTCATAAGTTGAGAGTAAAAGCTATTCTTATATGGCATACGTGTACTTATTAGAAATTCCTTATTTAAGACCTCGTGATTAGTGTTGCCAACTTATGGCGATGATCCGGAGATTTCCGGTCCGAAAGCCAGAGGTTGGCAACCCTACTCGTGATATAGGATGAACCGACCTATGATTGGGAACATGCAGTGAGCAGCAAGGACTCCAGAACAAAATGGTTAATGACCAGACCTTCCTAGAATTACCCTCTGCTCCTGCCTTTCTAACCTTTAAGTGCCACTCCATCCCCTGCTGTTCTACCATGAATTTTGCAATTAACTTTCCTCTCCCTAGCACACCACTTCATCCACTTCCACACCATTTGCATACAATTTGGTATAAAGACTTCGAGTTTTTGTCCAATTTTTACTGTCTGATTGCTTTTTTTTTCGGATTTGGGTATATCCTAATATTATTAATTTTCTTTAAACACAAAATTTTATTAGATTTGTACCAAGAATTCGGCCAAGCCTGTTCTAAACATTATTTTTTAATGAAATATCTCCCTTATAATTCAGTACTACTAAAGATCCAAATGTTAAAGAACAATGGAACAGGAGCAATTATCGAGAAATAACAGTAATACAATTGTTTTCTGGAAAATTTTAATTACATGAACTTTCAGTTACATGAATTACACATGATATGATAGAAATAACTTCAGATGGCTTCGGTGGCTGATTGGGCTTACAGTTGGTCTGAAATGCAACCGTCTTCCGACTCTGAATCTGATTCAGAATCTGAATCTAAATTAATCGTGATTTCATTTACATTATTGTCCGATTCCATTTCCTTCGATATATAATCTTCCTCTACTCTCTTGGTGTGCAGACAAACATTCTCCCAGTCACATCTTCCGATATTGGAGCACCTCTCTTCCACCAACCGTTTCACGTCGTCGATTTTAAATGTCGTATTCCTCATCGCAACCCAGTTTTTTTCATTTCCCCAGATACTTCCGATGAGATTCAATTCTGGGTGATATGGCGGTAGCCTAATTGCAGTGTGTCCATGGTCTGCCAGTATTTTATCCACGACAAATTTTTTTTTGTTTTAGCAGCTTTATTTTCTGGTATAGCTCAATTTTAATTTCGATTGCGGAGTATTGAATATCCCTGGAGTCGAGCCATGCCTTCATAATGTTCTTCTTTGAATTGCTACAAGGCAGGTGATCAAGTTCCACGTTATTGTATGCCACGTTATCCATCACCACGACAGAATTTATAGATAAATTCGGGATTAGGCCTTCTTTTATCCACTTCATGTAATTCGTACCATTCATATCGCCATGGTAATCTCCAGTTCTCTGGCCTGACTTAAAAATGAGCAGCGACTGCTGAACAAAGCCCATTTCTCCACTGTTTAGAAATAAAATGCTCAAATAGAAACCCGAAATTTAATTTGCAGCACTTGGTAATATATATAATAAATAATAATAATATATCTATATATATAGACGCTTCTTACACATGATATATATATATAGGAGGATACAAAATTATGAGGCACTTCCAGATGTGGTAGAAACTTGAAATTTGGTAGGAGTATAGGTTTTTGGTCACAACCGAAGGAAAAAATCCGAAACTGTCGAAATTCCTATTTTAAGGGGCTATTTTGGCCCCTTTTTGCCCCATTTTTTGCCCATAAGAAAGCATGTAAATTGGTGCAGAGGTTTTTATATTTACATTTTAAAATTACCTCCCATCAAGATACGAACTCGAGACTTAAATTGTCGGATAGAAAATAAATTGTAGTTTCTTATTTTTGAAGACAGAATTCAAATCCGAGTAGAATTTGCGTAAATTTATAGTTTTTATCCCAAAAAAGTGATAATTTTTCTTGTCTAACAATAGGCTTCCTAGCAACAGGCTTAATGCTTTCATATGGATAAGCATTTAATGGGAATCAGAGGCATATATTTTAATGCCTTTAATGTTAAACTAAGCCTAATGAAGGTATTCCGATAATGTAATAATCCATATTTTTTGGGCTGTTTTGCCCCAGTATTGCTCCAAACCAGAATAAAAATTATGAGACAGCTCCATATGTACGTAGAGACTTGAAATTTGGCCTGGTTATAAAAATTTTTTGCAACCGAAGATAAAATAAAACACTCCAAAAATTACAAATTTTAAGGGCGGTTTTGCCCTATATATGACCCATACCAGTGTGAAAATGATTCTGCAATTCGTAATGAGATACAAACATGAAATTTGGCGGAAATACTGTATTCACCCGAATCCAAGACGACCCTGAATCTAAGACGACCCCCCATTTTGATGATTCCAAAACAGAAAAAAGCTCAAATTGACCTTCATTACTACAAAAATTATAAATCTTGTGAAATATTTATTTTCTCTTATACTTTTCTTGAATGTCATTGTCTTTTAACATTTTAAAATCATAAGATCACATCACAAATAGAACCATTCAGGTTTTCAAACAAATTAAATGGTAGCATTCATTTTAAGATAACATTAAAAATAAAGTAAATACATTGAAAGAATATACTCATTTCAGGACAACAAAAAAACATTTCAATCCAAGTGCTGCATAAAATCATTTTATTGTGTTAGTCATCATCACTGTCTATGCAACCTTCACTATTTTCCTCATGCTCACTATCTTTATCACTCTCAACTTCATCATCAGTCTCCCACAAAACATCATCCTCACTCCCATCCATGGCATTAGATAAGCAGCATTTCTTAAATCCTTTCACTATTACTTTTGCATTTATTTGTTGCCACAATGCCTTGATCCATTGGCAGAGCATTGCAACTTCAGGTTTCTTAAGATTTCCTTTTGGTGTTAAAGTTTGAGTTCCACTCTGTAACCACTCAGAATACAAAACCTTTAAATTATTTTTAAAACACTTATTGACAGCAACGTCTAAAACTTGAAGTTGCGATGTCATTCCTCCAGGTATTACAATAAGATCAATATTCATCGCACTCATTATGTTTTTAATTTCAGGAAATAAGTGTTCTTGAATGCATCCAGTGAAAGCATTGCTCTTTGTTTCAGTAAAGCTCCTGGCCGTCTATTCCACACCACATGTAACCAATCTCTCATTAGTTCTTTAGTCATCCACCCCTTTTCTTGACACCTATTATTCCACTTGGCAAATGTTTCTTAGGCATTGTTTTCCGCTTTAGAATCACATATGGTGGTAATTTAGTCCCATCTGCTAAAACCGCCAACATTACCGTGACTCGCATTTTTTCATTGCCTGTAGTTTTAATTAGGACGGACTTCGCACCTTTTTCGTTCACAGTATAATTAGATGGCATGTAGAAGAAAACCGGAGTTTCATCGGCATTTCCTATTTGGCTCAAAAGGTAATTATTGGTTTTTCTAAGTCCAATTACGTATTTCTGGTAAGCGAGAAGTTTTTCAACATAGTCTTCTGACAAGACAATTTCTGACACAGCGAAGTTCGTCGCCGTAAAGAAAAATTATTTCGTCGCATCATTCTCACGCACCAACTTCTGCTGGCCTTAAATTCTTGCAATGATATATTAAGTCCTCTAGTAATTTCATTAGCTTTAAGTATAATACTTTCAGTCGAAACGGGCATACCGTTCTTCCTCATGGTGCGCACAAACTTGACTACTTCTTCTTCAATGCCATGAAATCGGCCTAATTTTGGACCACTGAGCGACTTCCTTGTGGCTTTGGCTTTTTCTAGTTCCTGTTTTGCGAGTTTCCATCGACGCACATTTGCCTCAGATACACCGAACTTTCTACTCGCATCACAGTTATTAGTTTTTTGGCGTAATTTATCACGATCAGCTTAAAATTTGTATCTTAGCTCCGTCTAATTCCTTTGTTAACTTTCCCTTTGCACTCGTGCCACGTACTTGAACATGATCTGTCATTTTAACTTAAGGGTTGTGCATTTAAATCAAGAATGCACAACTCAAAATTACTGTCACACTTAGTGAATCGCGGTGCGTCGTTTGAAAGGGGAATCCCAATGATTTCCGCTCTCATTTGTTTTGACATTTCGGTTACCATTACGTGGAAGATGAAAGTACGTCGTCTGTGTTATGATCGTCGACGATGATTATTAGTCTAAATAATTATTATTCCCGTCATGTTATTGTTATTACTATTTGTTTATTTCACTTCTTTATGTACGTACTTGAATTTGCTGTTGGGAATTGTTTACTGTAATATACCATTTGTTGTAAAAACCATTGATTAATTGCTTAAATATACTTCGTATTCGAATGTAAGACGACTCTTGATATTTACAGCTGAAAATTTGGAAAAAAAGGTCGTCTTAGAATCAGGTGAATACGGTATGTGTTTTTAGTTACAACAGAAAAACGAAATCCAATATCGTTAAAATTGGAAATCTTAGTGACAGTTTTGCCAAATAATTGTCCTATGCGACGAATAAAATTATAATGCACTTCTAAATGAGCTACAAAGTTGAAATTTGATACAGATATATGATATTGTACACAATTCATTGGGAATAATTTTAAATTGTAAATATGCTAAACTTTAAAAATGCTTGCAGAATGCAAGCACACATTAACTAGTATACATATATATAAAATAGCAGCATGAACAATATTCAGTCGCTGCCCCTTAGAAATTGGTGCTTTCAATCCTGACTCATCCCCGCTGGACCATTGGTATGGAGTCGTGTGTGTTGAATGAATGTACGTTTCATCGGTATATACAATGGAGCGTCCTTCTTGTCTGTATTTCCGAATCGCTCGTAAGTATTCGATCCGTTTCAGTCACAAAGAATTTTCTTCTTATTTGTTATTTTTTTCCACCCATGAAGAGAGTACATCAATTTAAGATGTGAAATTGTTTAAAATCTCAATATTACGAATCTTATATTAATCAATACAGGTACCTGAATCCAATTTTCTTCAGAAGAATTCTAAGAGAACTGACTTGGCCTTTGAAACTGGTGTCCTCTCTTACCAAAGGGAGCAGAGCTTTCAGTGTGCCTATTATCGTCGGTCCGTCCTCATGTTCGTTCTCGGCTTCTACAGAATGGGTTTTCATGAAATTTGATATTAAGGACTTTTAATCAAATATAAGAAGAAAATCGCAAAAATGAATCACGTACACCAATCAGGGATACCACTTTACTGAGGACAAAAAATTAAATTTTTGTCATATCTCGTAAAGTATTGCTCATATCAAAATATTTTTCGGATAAAACTTGTAGAACTATTAAATTAGAGTATTTCTTTTCCTATATATTTTTATCGTAGGAGTAGCCGTTATCGATAAAATCAAACAAGAAAGTCTTATATCAAGTTGAACTTAAAAAATTTCTTGCATGGTTACTTCATTGTTGCTAACATAAACAATCTCCCAAACAAACATTTAATTTCCTTACGTGTGCATGTAATATTATTAAATAGGAAGAAAATGGATTATTTATGATGAATAAAAGAACCTTAAAACGCTATTTCCCTTACGTACAGGTATATATGCTTTCTAATACTCCATTGCACGAAACGCGCCCATTTGTGATACGTTGTACACTTTCCTAACTTGTTTTCAGTCACAAGGAATTGATGCTCTGTTCTTCTCACTACATGGGCATCAACATCGTCGACCATCGATTTTGGACTCTTCTGCATCTTATTCTTTCACGGAGACAAGAAGACTGTCCTGCAACCTTTTTCAATATCTGCTCCTTCCTTTGTAATTTGCTCTAATGTGCGATGTGAGATCCCTGTTGCTGCTTCGGCCCGCTCTTAAGCATTTTTAATAGGAATTCTAATTCCTTCTTCAGCCTCCTTCTTCATAAAACTTAGTATGTTATAATGAATTTCCCGTGCCTGACTACGGATAACTTTCCTATTCCCTAGTTTTGAGGTGGATGGAGCGGGAGCCATGTTGTTAATAACTAAAGGAACAACAATCTCACGAGCATAGTAACAGAAACGTGAAGAATAAAATAACGGAAAATAACAATAACTCTATAGCAAAACTTAAAATTATGATAACAAACAACAACATGAATGGATAACAAAAAACGATTGAATAAAAGAACGTGAAGTATAAAATAACAATAACTCTATAGCAAAACTTAAAACAAAGTTATGATAACAAACAACAACATGAATGGATAACAAAAAACGAACGAACAAATAACGCGAAGTATAAAATAACAATAACTCGATAACAGATCAGCAAACTAAACAATAAAATAACTAATGACAGCAAGAGTGAAGCAGCAGTTGGCAACCCGGACGCATGAAGCTAACTGAATGACTTTCTCCTGCACGGAAAATATCCTCGCCCCTGCGGTAGTGACGTTTCACCAATGGACTTGCCTAGGCTTAAATTTGTCTACTGCGCATCCACCATAAGCTTTCAACCGTACTATAGACTACTATCGTATTGTACATAAGAAGAGTCGATATAGAATGATTTTTACATTTAAAATATTTGCTTTTTTAATTTTTTGACCATCAATTTTAAACCACGTTATAACGAATTCGCATTGGCTGTGGGTATGTTAATTGGGGGTCATATGTATTTTATAAGTTATGACTAATAAATACAAAATGATTTATATCACAAATTTCAAATTTTCAGTAGTCTCATATTTCAGTATTCCATTGTTTTATAAATATTAACAATAGCTATGAAAATTCATGTAAATGCATCTATCACCATTAAAAATGTAAAATGTAGTGACAAGTACATTGTATAATGGTAAATTGTTGTTTCAGCTTTTCCAATAGTAGCTGATGAAATTATTAGAACAAAATAATAAATTTTACGGTTGGTGATATAATATAGAACCATTTATCCGGCATACTTGGGATATGGGGATAGCTGGTTATCTGGGATTTCCAGTTATCTGAAATATACTCATAAACAATGCACGGAAAGAGCTAAAACCCACCGGAAGTGTTCTGGTCCGTCACATGTGTCGATAATATCGTTCTGTCTCATCAAACATTTAATAATACAGTTTTGTTAACTTCATTTAATAAAAATAATATAAAAACATTTTCTTTACTTCTCTTCATTGTAGTACATAAGGAATATTTCAAAATTTAAAACAATTGTAAATGTTCTATCAGTTGTTTCACATCCACTGCTTTCAGTTCCATTACCAGAACGTGCATTCCATTTTGTAATATTTTCCACTTCGAGCACTATTATAATATGTACTTGTACTGTACAGTAATAGAAATACTACAGTAATCGGGTACTTTCCAATATAAATTTGTTGTTCACTTGTTCACCAGAGTGCACCCAGCGAACGATGGTGGTCTGGGTAATTGCTAGCAAGGCATTAAATTTAAATTTCTTTCTCCAAACAAATTTTGGAAAAATGCATTATTTTTTAAATAACCGGTTAACTGGATTTCTGGATAAGTGGAATCCAGATAAAAGGTTCTATATTGTATTTTCATTTTGTTTTCAACAGAAAATTTATGTAATTTTGTATTAATGGCACATTCATAGAAACATTCAGTTATGACAAAATGAAAAAAAATCTTTCAAGTCACAATGTATTGTTGATGTAACATGATAAGGTGCAAGACTTGACAATATTGTGACAAAATTCCAGGCCCTAGCTATTGACAGTATAACTTTTTGTTTTGATGTAGTAGATCATTTATTATATTGTACAGTGAGTCCCCGACTTACACGGGTCCGAGTTATGTGGATCCGTAGATACACGGATACATGACAACTTATCAGCGCACTCGATTTTTAGTTCAACTGCCACTCAATAGATGGCGTTACTAGTACAATAATCCCTCTGTATACGACCAATCGGTTTATGAGTTTTCGCTTATACAAGATGCGCAAATTAATACCCAATTTTCAATTTATGAGCCAATTTTCGCTTATAGGATCTCCTTCCTCTCGCAAACCGATCGTTTTTCCCGGCACCTACTCTCGGCTTTCTTCGGTTCTCGAATCTTTTCGAATGCGCAGAACGTCACGGAATCCCAACTTCAATGATGTAACTGTTGTTTATAAAATTTATAACATGGGATGTACTAGGAAATTAATTTTCGTTTTATGAGTTTTTGCCTTACGAGCAGTTTTCGAGGAACAAATTAAGCTCGTAAACCGAGGGATTACTGTATGTTGATGCACAGCTGACAACGTCGCTTTCGCCATTTAGATTTGTTACCCCGTGGGTGGAAGTTGTGTCTCGTTACTGTACTGCTCTTCATAAACAAAATATAAACCCTCATCACATAAGCACTACCTTTTTAGCTTTAACTATCCATTGAAACGAACACGTATGTCAAAAAATATATCGTATTTAAGCATTTTTGGACTTACACGGTTTTCAACTTACACGGCGACCTTCGGAATGAATTAACCATGTAAGTTGGAGACTTACTGTATTTGTCTATTGCCAGGCTGAAAACAAAGTTTGGTAGCTTGTTTGGTTGTGCACGCTAAGATAGCCAAAAGATTCTCAATTTATTGGATTTGCCCATGTATTTCTTATGTAATTTTTCAAGTATCTTAAATCTATTTAGATAGACTGCCAAAAATAATTTTTATAACCTCCTACTCTTGACATAGGGCGCTGGTCTACTACTCGCCCGCTGTTCTAAACGGTAGCAGGCTCAACTCCTGTGAAAGGATTTTTTTTCTTAGGTTTCCCGATCCTCTGTTTGTGTTTATATGAATTAGGAGAATGAGACCATGAGAAATCAAAAATAGGAGAACACACTAATCCAGCACCTGTCCTTCAGAAGGGACATTAAAGAGAGCCCCCTTGGTGCTCTTCATTAGAGTCGGCTAATGCCGGCATTGGGTTCCCTCCTCCCTTCTGTGTGCACGATGTGGATAGCAACGGGAAACCACCACACCATTTGTGTATATTCCCCAGTCAGTATAACCAAACTAAGGATTGACTTATTTTTAAAAAATTCATTCATTATAAATTCCTTAATTGTTTCCATCCTTCCAGTTAACACCGAGATAATTTATTATCCACACTAGGTTTTACCTACCATTTTCTAAATCTAATTTTTACTCCATATCAAATAACAATACAGGTATACCTCAGTCAAGGCCAGTGGAAGGGTAGTGCAACCGGGGCGCCATTCTGTTCACCGGCCACTACCGCCGACGAAACCCAAGGGGTACCAAATACAGAAAATAAACATTTTAAGTAGGTTTTTAATGTGAGGGTAGGGAGCACCGCTTCATGATTACTACTCAGGCACCAATTTCCATTTACGGCACTGATTTCTTCATATGCAAACATGTTATGTTAACAACAAAATGCTCGTTTTACTGCTGTTATTTTGAGTGTGACGTCTTGGCAGATGAGGGTGCTGTTCCAGCTGCGAAACATGTCATTCGCTATACGTTATTTCACGGGTCTTCTTCTATTAAAAGACAGTTTATTTTTTATGATGTAAAACATAGTGTGTCAAAGCAACCCTCTTATAAAATAAGAGCTGAAGGAAAGTATTTGTCAAGCAGTTTCGATCACCATAATAAAAGAGCCAAGATATCTTGTTATTTATTTAAAAGATGAATAGAGAACTTGAAAACTTGGGCAAACCTCATAACCACAGTTGAAGCCTGAAACAACAATGGGCATGCAATAAGTATTCTAATAGGCTCAGCACACTTAGCTGCAGATATGTTGTCTTAAGGCAGTCAATAGAGCGAGACCTTCAATAAGATTATCACTTGAACGTCAAGAAAAGAAAATCATTAATACAAAAAATAACTTGTTTATTTATGAAATCCATACTTTCAAAACATCATATAGTTGTCAAGCACATTACAGTTAATAATATTTTTTCTAGATTTTTTATCAATGAATTTATCTATTGCCTGTTTTCTTATTTTGTTGTTAACAAGGAATCCCTGTTCTATTGAAATCAGTGCCAATGAGTTCATCTGTTGCTGAAGCATTGTAGACCTTAAAAATGTTTTGATCAATTTAAGTTTAGAAAACGAACTTTTTCCACTAGCAACAGTAACAGGTATGGTTAAAAAGATTCTGAATGCATTCCATGCATTTATTTTTATGCACTAATTCTTATACAGGAATACAATAATAATGAATAACAATATACAACACTTTCTTTTGACAAAAAATGCATTTTATTAATAAACTAGCATAAATGCCCATTGAATTTCAATGGGTTTAATGAATCTAAATTTTCGTCAATGCAACATGTAAAAATCTCAAGAATAATATTGTGCACCGTTTTAACCATCGAATATTTCTATATTGTAAGTCTGTTTTAATTAATTAACTAAAATCTCACAGAAATTCCTTGTGAATAAAATAGTACCTTTCTTTCTACTAAAATAGCCATTGATATTAGATTTAAATTGATTATAGCATTAGGATTTCAGTTTCATTAAATAAGCAGTATTCCGGTTCGAAAAAATTGGTTCAATCTTCAGTTGCCTCTAATAATACTTTAAATAGATTTTGGAATATAATGTACCTCAATATCGTTTATCGTCTGCTCAGCACTCTTGCCTTCTCATTTTCCGAAACAACAACTTTCGCCACTTTTAAATGGATTTCAAACTTAGAAGAGAACTTGATTCAATTCAGTTAAAATAACCACATAACAAACTTCTTATTCCAAAGAAAATCCTTTTATAATATGCAATGTTAACCTAGAATTCATTCATTCTGAAAAGTGAATAAAAGTACCATGTACATATATTTCCACTCTTAACAGATTTTAATGGATTAATGCATTAGCATTTCAATTTCATGAAATAAGCAGAATTCCAGTAGCAAAAAAATTTGTTCAATCTTCAATTGCCATGATAATACCTTAAATAGATTTTGGAATAAAATGTACCTTAATATCGTTTAGCATCCGCTCACCACTCTGGACTTCTCAGTTTCCGAAACAACAACTTTCAATAGTTTTAAATTGATTTTTGCTTTGAAATATACTTGAGTCAATTCAGTGCAACTTCCACTTTACATACTGTAAATTCCAAAGTAACTCCTTTTATAATAGGCAATGCTAGCCTAAAATTAATTCATTCTGTAAAGTGAATAAATAAAGTTCTTTCTTTAAACTAAAATAGCGACTGTTATTAGATTTAAATGGATTATAAGCCTTAGAACTTACTCTGTATTAAATAAGCACCAAAATTCCTTTTATAAAAACAAATCAGTTCATTAAAAGATCTACTGTTGTTTCTTTGAAAATTGCATGTTAACAGTTTTAAATGTCCTTTTAATTTTAATTGAATTTTAATTTATATTCATTTCCAAACTTCGGCCATTGTTACGAAATTAATTTGAGGAATAACAATATAAATTCGTAAGCACCTCTGGTTTACCAAGAATTTAATTTAAGAATGCTATTTGTTTCCAATTTTTCTAAAATGACACTGTTGATACTTAAAATTTTTTATATTTACGTTAATATACTTATTTTCCACAAGACACACCAGTCTCTCCCCTTCCTTTCTCTCTCTCTCTCTCACGTATTGAATGGTATTGAAGCACTCAAGGCATGCTTATTATAATAGTAATTTCAGGTGTAAGAATGATAATGGTCGACATAGCAACATCACGTTAAAATGGCGAGATTTCCACAAAATATGCAAATTAAATGTTTAACATGGAATATTTCGAACTGTGGGCGAAAAAAGACGAACGGAATAAGAAACTTTATAACTTTTTCTTCAAAATGGTTCAAATCCGAAGGTTGTCTGTTAATTTCTTATAATTTTAATTTCCAAATGAATAAAAGCCTGCACGTTGAAAAATCGTGTTTTACATGTTAAGTAATGGGAAATGGAAATGCCTTTCTTGGAGATGAACCAAGGAATTTTTTCAGGATTTACATTCGTCATCACCTGAAAAAGTGTTAATCAAGCATCCCTACCAAATTTCGAGTTTCTATCATTATTATTTCTCGAGTTATTAACGTTTGCATAGCGTGACCAACCAACCAACGGACGACAGCTATTATTATATAAAATCAAAATTCAATATAAAATGTGTTCAATTTATTTACAACTTCATTTGTTAATATTTTACTTATGGGTATTCTTTACATCAATTTTCTCGGTTGATTTTCTCAAGAATGTTTGAGAGGTGTGCCCTATGGCTTCCTCACTCAATAGTCCATACCGTGTACTACATGCGTGCAGATTTTGAAAAGATACGGTGACCCGAACGTTTGACCCTCCCCTTGTAAGTTAAAATATTTTTCAAAATTTTCTTCATTCTTAATAGATTCAACAAAATATTTACAGTTGGCTAAAGTTTCCTTTGCCCTTCCTATATCCATATTTTCTTTTTGAAGCATCATGCTACAAATATTGATTTGGAAGAGTACGTCATACCAAAATCCTAGCAGGAAAATGTATTCCAATTTACAAATTTGATCTGCCAATGATTTTGCTAAAAATCGAACAGAAGATTCTAAATTTGTATTTCCAGACAAATCTTCAAGAGCGGTTAAAACTCCTTTCAACTCAAATTTAAGAGCTTTTACTGCATCAGTACTACATTCCCATCTGTTTGTACAAAGTGGTTTTAATGAGTTCCATTGGACTGGCGGCGAAAAGATATTGTATAGAGATTGCAACATACCAAAGAAGTTTACTGATTCGTCCACACAACTGACTGCGTCTCCAATGGCCAAATTTAATGAGTGGCATCCACAGTTAATGAAGAATGCCCGCTTATATTTATCAAGAATTCTTTTTTGTACACCGTTCTTTTTTCCGATCATGTTTACACCATTATCATAGCCTGCTGAGAAGATGGATCCGCCTGTGTCTCTTGCAGTTGTTGGTTTAAAGGCTTTTTGAAAACGTTGAGGGTGGCTTGCATATTTTGAGATATCTCTGAGCAGCAATTCATTGCATGTAACAGCAGCCAGCTTCGTGAAATGTCCGGGTCATTCTCGATCAGAACCTCCATAGCATGAGAAACCTCACTCAGACAGTCGGACAAAATCTTTGTTAATAAAACTCTCTCTCGCAGTGGTCTGTGTTTTCCGACTCCTTCTGTCCTACCTGCTGCTCAGTCAGCACTTGTAACTACTCATTTGTTAGCATCTCTCCGTGGTTATGCAGTAGCTGCTGCAGTTTGTCGCTGTTTACTTCCTTGAAGCCTATTGACTGTGCCATTTCAGCTACTTCAGTGGTAATGACTTGGATCCATGACTCTTACCAAATCAAGTCTTTCACGATCTTCTGCTAAACACGAGCAAAGGCTTTATATTAATATCCCCCGATGCAGTGCCACTCAAGAGCAAGGTTTAATAGTCTTTTCCAGCCTTAAAACCTGAAGCTCGCTTCTCTTCTTGGGAAATAAAAGTTCTGGAGGGCAGTAGGTTTCAGAAAACCCATCTTGTCCACATTAAACACCATGGCCTTCAGCACTACTGGAAATTCTGTTGCTGCCTTGAAAGCTGTAGATTTTGGCTCTTTTCTTGGATTTCTTGAACCATCCATAGAAGCCACGTAAGTTTCATTTGAATCATCTGATTGAGCCTTAAAATAATCAAACAGACTTAAATCCTTCTGCATTATCACCACCTGACTCATTGGTGTATGACCTTGCATCATTTTGTACACCCAAACATTTAACATGTTCTCTATGATACTACTTCATGTGTGTGTTAATTTAGTAGCATTGAGATTGGTGGACTGATGTACCGAAGTTTTCACTTTGCTTGTTTTATAATGGTCACTAATGTTGGCTGTGACATCCCTAATGAACAAGCCACTTCACTTTTTCTCTCTCCCACCTCTACCATTTTTATGACTTGAATCTTCTAAAGAAATAGATTTACTCTGCACGCTTTACTTATTAAACCCACTATCACTTGAAAAACGTTTAGAGAACATACAGGGGTAATAACTGACTTTATCCCAGTCAAAAAATAGTAAAATTGTTAAATTAATGTATGCCCCTTAAATTCAAAAAAGAGAGATTTATTAAGATATCAGAACTGGCTACTTCGAGGTTAATAGTCAGACCAACTCATTCTCATGGTCCTTCATGTATTTATAGAAAATATCCAGGTTGAGGATATAGTGGCATTCTAATTTAGTAGCCGCAATGCTGTGAACATATGATACTTTGATAGCGAAGCTTTGAAATGTAAGTAGCGCTGGTATCAATTTGTCCTGGCTACTTTAGCCATATAACACGCGAACTCTACTTAGCAAAATTTTGACCTTTTTTGTATTTTCACTATGGAATTTCCATCTTTGTTATAAAGAAGCTTTGTTCCCAGAGACTTCGTTAAGCAAGGTATACCTGTATTCTGTTGAAATTTAAAAAAATCCTGATATTGGCTGTTCCACACTGTACTTTATATTTACGTCTCCAATATAAAAATCTACATCAAAATTATTGTTTGTGCATACTTGAGTAAAGGTTAGCACTGGCCATACTCATTATATCAGGCATTCTATGACAATTTCTCAAGCTTCATCAGTTTTCTTAAAAATTGCCTTTCACTCAACTAAAATTAAATTTATCACAGACCTGTGAGATTTACTTCATAGTAGTTTAAAATGAAACTCACAAAAGAATATAAAAATCAAAAAGTAACTCCTACCAGGTTAAAACTTTTTATATGGTTATAGTTAGAAAAATTGGTGATAGGTCTTTTTCTTATGAGTAGTTCAATCTTTATGGTTGAAATATGTGTAGGAAACTTTGATCAAAACTTTTTTCATATTAAATCCACAGTGAGATGATAGTTATTCAATTACAATGCAAGGGAATTACTTCTGTATTGTTAACAACTTTTCAAATTGATAAAAACTTAAATAAGAAAATACAAATTGCACGTGTTCAGATTCTGATGTCCATTGCTAAAAGTGATTCTAATGTCAATTGTTAAAATAGATTTTTAAATAATCATTAAATTAAATCGTGGGAATCCTGTTAATCTCTCTATAAAATATAAAAATAAGGATTGTAAGATTTGCTTAAAAGAAGGGACTTGGAATACATTTCTGTGCAGGGGCACATTGCCATACTTCATCAGCACATAACCCCTAGGTGAGGTGCAAAGTACAAGCTGAAGTAAGCAAGTCTTGGTAGAGCAGAGAGTTGATGGCTGAAGGCTACAGGGAGACAAAGTTCCTCTAGTATTAAATAAAATCAATTTATTATGTATTTATACGTGATAAATCAATCAATTTTTGTATTTTAATAGATGCAGAAGAAGATTTCCAAGGCACAGAAGAACCAATAGAGGCATATGCAAAAAAATTGTGTCTAGTTGATGCTGGTTTGGTATTCAACAGTCCTTTTCCTCTTCTTTTACGTCCTCAGAGAGCCGTTGACGTGTTTATATCTTTTGACTACAGCAGCCGTCCAGCAGACTTCCATGAAGCTTTTGGGGTATGATGCTGAATATACTTTGTTTTAAAAATTAATGATTTCTATTGACATTATGATTAACTTTTTTTGAACACCACATTTTAATCAATATCAGAAAAAATCTTTTCCTCAAGGTTAGTTTTCATAATCCAATATACTATATCTTCTGAATGACACAAATGCTATTGAATATCATAATTGATTGTCTTATGCAAATTAGCAGGTCTTGCACCATTGTATGAAGCATGTAAGCCATGCAGCTGGGGAAGGGTAATAGGTCAAAAAATGCCTTAACACTAGGATGGCAGGACCGGACGACACCCCGTGAACGGCGGAGGCGGTCATTTTGACCGAATCAACTTAATTAATTAACGACTGGTTATTTGTTTGCCTTTTTGCCTCAGCTTCAGTACATTTCTTTATGTGCGCGATCATGGAACTATCAATAAGGAGTCGCAGAGCACTAACCGGTGAGCGTACTAATATTCGTCAGCATCATTAGTGTGGAATCAGATAATAAGTTAGATACAATGTAGATACGATGAAGATAACTGCCAATGACACAAAATGAGAGAAATGAAGATCTGCTGCAATAATCTAAAGAGGGGTGAGGAAAAATGCGCAGCGGTCAAAATGATCGCTGCCGCCAGGTAAGGTAAGGCTTTGTAAATAAAAAAGTATTACAAGGATCCGCGTAAAAAACAGGTGAATTGTGCTTGACATTAATATAATAAAAGTCAGCAAAAGGGAAAGAGATCGGAGAAAAAACAAGAACACATCGAGATAAAATGCAAAGTCAGCAAAATGGAAAGAGATCGGAGAAAAAACAAGAACACATCGAGATAAAATGCAAAGCCCAGCGGTCAAAATGACCGCGTCTGCCGTTCTAGTGTTAAGAAGCTAATAAAGTTTTCATTTTTGTGCTAAATTTGAATAAAAAGACACTATTATTGTGTAATCATAAGGCGCATGTTAATTATTATTTTCCAAGTTAGAATTTCTCAATGGGTCTGGAAAAATTTAATAAATTGGCAGCATAGTTCATGTGAAAAGAAAAAGTGCCAGTCATTGTAACTTGTTTACAAAAGAGGCTCTAAATCTTTCTGCATTCATGGACCACCCACTAGGATAGATATAACCAAAGGTCACTTACCAGAATAGAATATAATCATAGATTAATTGCTTTTCTGTAGATCAGTGGTGCCCAAACTATGGCCCATAGGCCACATCTGGCTTGCAGAGTGCCTTCATCCAGCCCGCAGTGAGTTTAACAATTAAAGGACACTGTAAAATAAAAGGAAAATAGAAAATTATAAAGAGGAATATATTTTATTTGCCTCTCTACTCTTATATTAAGTAAATACATTTCAAACAAATCAGATAATTTCAACTCACAACTAAATCCATAATTTCCTTAAGTTATTCTTAAACTCTATTTTCAACTGAGTGTGGCCTGCAAAGAGGATGGAGCTGATCTATGTGGCGATGAGTGCAGCAATGGGTTATGTGGCCTTTTGGCCAAAAAGTTTGGGCATCACCGCTTTAGATGAAACTTATTGCCAGTTCCCAACTTTTTCAACTGCTAGCACAGTCTCACTGTTTCAAAATTTTAATTTCATTTTTAATTCCTAACATGGATCATCTACAGCAAGTGAATGAACCACAGAGTAAATAAATTGCATTATTCCATAAATTGGCAACTCAGAAATTGAAGCAGAGCTGGGAAGTTAAGGTTCGGTTCCGAGCATTCTGGTTCTGACCTTAAATTTTCCAACTCGTTCCATTCCAGTTCCATTCCAAGTGATCAAAAGAAGGAACCATTTGGAGCTGGTTCCAGAACCGTTCCTAGTTCTAAAAAAAAGTTTTTTATTGATAAAATTTTACATGAATTACAACTTTTTTCAATTACATCAAAAAATGATGGTCACCTTTTTAAGAAAAATTTACTTTTTTCTTTCTCCATACGTAGTGTATGTGAAAGTATTGTATTTGTGAAAAAAATCGAATTCGAGATTTCAACAGAAATACACATTTTGAGGTCCCTTTAGTATGTTTAACTGTATTTTCAATGATGCCTTTGTGTGTGTAAATAAAGGTGGAATTAACCGTTGATAATTCTTCATTATTTCTATATCACCACCAAGGGCATCGGCAGAAAATTTTGCAAGAGGGGGCAAAACACAAAAATGCCTATTACCCAGGGGCGGACGCAATTTTTCCAACCCGAGAAAATTTTACTTACCGTATATCTTCGAGTATAAGTCGAGAAATTTCTTCCTTTTTTAGGCCGATCAAATCCTACTTTTGACTTACATTCGAGTCGCAAACTAGCTGGACATTTTTCTGGGTCGATAATTAAACATGACTGTTGAAAAACAACATTTGACTGCCTTGAAGCGCATTAGTATGAAAAATTCATGCTAACTAGCAGAAAATGCGAAGGCGAATTATATAGCCTCACCGTACCTACATAGTTTGAAAGGAAAACTTAAAATTTATATTTTATCTTTAAAATACCTGCCCAAATGAGTGGATTGAAGAGAAGAATCAATTCAGTACTCAAGCGTTGGTTTTTTTATTTTGATCCTGAATTCAAATTGTTACACACCGTTCCATTTCTTCAACGACGGCATTTTGTTTTTTACTTATAATCACGGACTGAACAGAGCCTGCATTGCGAATATGATCCCCTATTTCTGATCTATGTATTATGTCCATTTTAGTTTCCATCGAAAGCACTCGACATTTTTTTACCACTTTTAGCACTTTCACGAAGACTATGTTTACAATTGTTTTCCATATTTCAAGGGTAATAAAAAACAGTACATATATAAACACATATGGTTTCGAATACAAATGGCAAATGATGTGTTGACAAGCTTACGCATTCTTACTGTGACCGGTGTTCGTAAGTGCGTGAGGGTGTGTTCGTAAATGAAGTGCGAGACGCAATTCATTGGTATGTGGAATGTTCATAAATACGAATTGTTTGTTTCTTGCATGTTTGTAAGTAGAGGTTCACCTGTATATATATTAATTTTTTTGTAAATTATAAAATTATCTTATTTTCATTTTCTTTGCTTCGACTTATATTCAAGTCTTGGATTTTAGACACTTTTTTAGGCTAAAAAGGACATTTCGACTTATACTCAAATCATCTTATACTCGAAGATATACGGTAACTGGCCCCTATCTGACCACAAATACGCACCAATGAATCACTATGAATTATATTATCACTGTACTGAATATCCTCTTGAAATTAACTTAAAGTATATTTTAAATGACTAATTTATTCTGCGCGTGATGATTGGCCTTTCCCTTGAAGCAGGTTAAAATCTGTGCTTGAAATGGAAAATGTTACGAAACGGAATGCTTGTATTGGTAGTGGAATGGAAATTTTTATGAAACGGAACGCTGGTTATAAGGGACAGTATTTCTACAAACAAAACGGAACGGTATCATCGGCACGTGTGACGAGCCAGAGCGGCATTCTGGTTCATTCCGAACACTGGTTAAAATCCACTCCGATCGGCTAAATACTTCGACACAAATAACAAATATGTATTAATCTTTTATTCACCTTAATTTTCAGGAAATGATTAACGTCCAGTATACATATTGCATTTTTATAATATATTTAAAATATCCACCTTTAACAAACGACAACGAATGTTCTGGCACATGAAAACTTTTTTTTGAACAGTTTTTGGATGATTTTGGATGTACAATCCATTGACCTAAAACTTTGATTATGGTTAATTACATGGAACGAAAATAGTCCTTCTGCTGTTGCTAATTGTCTTTCCTTTTCAGCGAAATCGGTTTTTCGAAAGAAATCGTCTAAGAGCAGGAAGCTGCATTACTTAAGGCTCTCGTATGCTTTTCTGTTGCTAAATATTTTGTGATATCATATCTGCCACCATGGAAGACAGAAAACTCACCATTACATTCATTGCAACCTAACAGTATCTTCTATTTTAGTTTTTTTTTTAAAAAAGGAAAATCTTTTGCCAAAATTTCATTGAACTTACAAGTTCTATTCCTATAGGTATAAGGAAAGAACTTAATTTTTAAAAGATTTTAAATTTTTAAATTATTACCACACCTTATATGTTCACAAAATAATAAATCACTGGAAAGTTATGTGAGAGCACTTGTCAATATCCCATCAAACTTTTTCATTAAAAATCAAGCATACGTCAGGATTCTGCTACTGACAGCTGATAACGAATGAGCCATAGGGAATCATAAAAATGAGCCCTATTACGACAAAATGCAGTACTGCTGAAGAAGAAAGTGGTACCAAACTCTAATGGCATTTCCAAAGAAAAAGTTAAAACCTAATGCGCAACAGTGAGTGGCTAAGTATCAGAGCTACAAAGTTAAAGTCGTGTTTGAATCAAACAATACACCCCTCCTTTTTGCCCAGGGAATAGGAAAATATATAAAGAGATTACATGCTTATTAACTGCTACTGCATCTTCCTGACACCACCAAAAGAGACCTTATTGCCTTCACTCATAATTCTTTACTGAATACCTGGCTACCGATTCGCTGACTAGTTCTGCAGTCATGAGGGTTTTCCCATTAAATCCTGAAGCGTAAGGACAGCCAACCTGCTCTACTAGGCTGATATTACCAATGACTGTATATACCAGTGGTGCTCAAACTTTTTGGCCCAAAGGCCACATGATCCATTTCTGCAAACATCATGGGCTACATAGCTCAATTCAGCCCTCTTCGCGGGCCACACCGTCGAAAATAGAGGTTAAGAATGACTTGAGGAAATTAAGGATTTAGTTGTGAGTCAAAATTACCTAATTTGTTATTTATCCATTATGGAATTAGAGAGGTAAACACAAAATATATTGTTTTTATAATTTTCTATTCTCTTTTTATGTTACATTGTGTCCTTTAATTGTTAAACTCATCCTATTATACTTTTGTGACTGATAGAAAGCAGGACATTTATCTTTATACATAGAAACGTAAATAGACACTGATAATTATTCAGGAAACAGCCTGTGGGAAGCATTTATAATGATTGACCAAGGTAATTGAACCTTATTTCGTCTATTGAATACTGGAATCTTACCTTTTCCATAAGTAAAATCATTATATTCTACATTTTAAATGTTTATTAACGTAAATAGGTCCCACATCTGGTGTACATTTATCAGGGTCAGTGTTCAATCATAGACAAATATACGTTCACAGGTGTTCTTGCTTACAAGACATAAAAGTGAACATTTCAGAAAGGCATAATTATACAAGAAATGAAGCTGGATTTGGCAAAAGTGATATGATCTATGTATATAAAAGTGAAATTCTGTTTTTTTGTCCGCTATAGAAATCCACACCATTGAAGGTTTCGTCCAAAACTTCACATAGGTATATAATTTTACCCTGGGAGTAACGTAAGATATATGGCAAGAAAACATTTTGGGGAAGGGATGCTTAATTCAATAACTATTTCCTATAAGTTTACACATAATTTTCGATTTTTCAGAGTGCAAGTTTTTTGCCTTCAGTCATCGACATACCTAATTATGGATTGATTTTCTTCGGTTTTGCTTTATTTGATGGTTACAACCGTCCATATGTGCGACCGTGCGATGCACACGGGCGGTCAAACAACGGGGGCGGCTGATTTATTGTCAGACACGTATGGTATTTTTAACAGTAATGCGGATTATATTATAATATGCCGTATATTCTTTCGTATTTATTGGCTAGAGAAATTTATCAAACCATAAGGCGTTTTTTTATTTTTGTAAGGAACACCTAAAAATGGCAGTAAATGAGAGACTTGCACAGGGGCGGTCAATGAGAGACTTGCACATGGGCAGCCGTGAGGTTACAACTATGTATTATTTTATTCTTTCGGTGTTTAAATGTTATACAGTCGAAGTTTTAGATTAACTAAATCCGTTGAAATTCAACAAGCACTCCTGCTGGTGTCTAATATAATATTTAGGTTTTTACACATTTCCAGGGGGGCGCAACTGCTCCCCCCCCGCCGACGTCCATGATCACCACCCACTAATAAGAACAAACTTTTAACACATTAAAAAAATAGAATATAAACTGACCTTCAACCAACGATTTCAAATAATAACTTGTTGAAAATCCTCAGGTGTGGAATTCACAAAGTATTCGGAGTGGCTGGATGTAAGGAGCAAATAAAAGTGGAATTAACCAATGATAATTCTTCAGTATTGTTATGTCACCACCCACAAATAAGAATAAGCTTTTAACACATTTAAAAAATCAAATATATACTGGCCTTCAACTAACGACTTGAAAAATAGTAATCGTCAAAAATAAGTACCACTAAATCATGAATATCACTGTTTCCACTGCTAAGGGAAAAGAAAATCTCAAAAGTTTATCTGGATAAGGGGCGGGAGAGTGGATGAAGTCAGTTGCACATTGCCATCTGGTGGAGGAATTCACCATTCATCCATAGTACTTGGGAAAAACCCTTTTGGCAGAATGAATACAATATCTCTCTCAAAGAAGCGCACCTCAGGGTGAGGGTTGTTTGAAAAAGATAAGAAGAATCCACTGCTTAATTTTTCATCCCACATTCATAGAAGTTTCTTCTGACCATTGAAGCGTACAGTAGATTTTATCTTATTAGAGACAAAACGATGGCTCCTGGGGTGAAATGAATGAGAAAGAACCATTGTCCTTAAGGGCAGCAAGGGCAGGGGATGAGGGTGTAGGAAACCTTTACCTCAGTGATTAGCAGTGTGATTGCTTGGTCTGAAATAAGGGCGAGTGATACCTATGTATTTGGGCCTACTTAGAAGGTGTGTGCTTCCAATCCTTGTAAAGAAAAAATATTTTCAATATCAAGATTGACTGTACCTTATTTCGACTCGATTGGGAGTGTATCATAAGGATTTAACCAACCCTTCCCTTTTTTCTCCAACTTTAACATTTACTAGTTAATTAGTTATACCATGCATTATTTACAGCCACGGTTGTCTTCAGACAGTTTGCCACCTTAGGACTAGTTAGAAATTGCCTCCTGCCAAAGCTTGCAGTTCATGAAACAATTTATGGGTGACGTTTTTGGTTCCTTACACGATGAATACAAAATTTTATTTGGTAGATGATTAAGATATAGTTTTATCTGTTGATAGTATCAATGTGTTGAATTTATATTTTCATCTTAAAAACACACCTATAAATACTAGAACACACTGAACAAGTCACAGAATTGAAGTAAAGAATTGCCATAAAACTATTATATTAACTTTGATCACTATTGAACCACAAAATAGAAATTCCTATTATCATAAAATTTGTAGAGTGCCAAAATCAAAGAACCTTTTTTATTTTCTTAGACTAGAAATTTTGTCTGCAGTGTTTGTCCATCAACCAGTCATGCTGCCATCTTTTGGCGATTTCTGCATTATTGACAAGTTGTGAACATACGTACATATATATGTGTGTATACGCACTCACAGACAAATTTGAGATTGAACTTAATGTAAAAGTTATTTTAAAGACTATCATATGTATCATTCTGACATTTTAAAAATCTTTTATCAATGAATTTTATAATTATTAACAACTTTTACATTAACTTACCACGATATATATAGGTATGTAGGTACATATGTTTTAAGACATCGCAAAGAATTTCAAATAACTATAGAACGGCTGCATGTATTTTAGCCATTCATTCAACTTTAAAGAGATCCACACATGAAGAGTACTATGTGTATTCACCGTGAAAATAATGACCTGAGTTCAGATCATATAAGGGCAAGGGGGAGAAAAATACGGATTTCTTATTGTTGTGTTAATGGAAACGGCTGGTCATTTTTTAGAAACGAACATAAACAAATGTAAACAATATAATTATAACAAAGGAAATATACAGAATAATTTTATTCCAATATAGAACAACATTGCAACAAAAACGTGTGTCAAATAATTTACTGGTGTAGAAATAGATGAAATGGACTGCTCAAAGTTGATTGGTTACAATGTGTGTGATGGAACTGTTCTTCTGGAGATGGAAAGGCTTTGTCGTTTACCCTCATATAACAGTAATACTTCTAGGTCTCAATAATTTTATTGCATATCTACCATTCCATATTTGACATTTTGTTAACTATTGTAATTTCCTATATCGTTTAAAACAATTTACCCGTTAATATGACAGCATTTTTACAATTAAAATGTGAAACCATCTGCTATTCTTAAGTTATAATAATAATAATGTCTTTACTAAAGACGTTTTTAAGTAAAGTTAATTTTCATAAACAACTATTGATTACAAAAATTTACAACTACAAATAAACATTGGGACTAAAAATATCTCTGTATCGTTATGCTCAATTAACCCTTGCACCGCGGAAATAAAAAAAATATCTTAAACCGCGAAAATGGGTCAAAATTGACCCGAACATAAAATTATAATTATTGTCAGTTAAAAACTAATTTGCCATTAATTAATGAATGAAATCAGTATTTAGGACTAATTTAAGGATTCAAAATAAAATAAATTATTTCTGTTGATAAAAATATGATTTTATTACGCATCGAAAAAACTTTGTCTTGAATGCTTGAATGGAACACGTGTCACGATAAAGAGTTCTAAGAAAAGGAGTAATGTCATCTACAACAAAGTAGATAACTTCCGAGTGGATCGGCTTGTACAACACAGCTAAAAAACTTTGAGAAAGAGGTTCTAATAGAATAGAACACTTGGAAAGAACCTAAAGAAGGAATAGGAAAAACATGTAATATTTATAAATTGTAGTTTTGATTTTATAAACAAAATCAGAACTACCAGGTCATTTTTGACCCAATTTCCGTGGTGCGAGGGTTAATGTGCAATACTTCCTAAAAGTTGTTTAAATTAAAAAAGTTTTTATATATTCTTGTTTTTCATCTTTTCATCAGGAGTTGATTTTGGCTGAGAAGTGGGCGATTAGAAATAATGTAACATTCCCTCCTATACAAGAATTGGTTGAAAAGTATTTCAATGAACCAATGAGGGAGTTATATGTTTTTAAGCACCCAGAAAACCCATACTGCCCAATTATTGTCCATTGCATTATCTTCAATGGCTGTTTTAAAGAATATAAAGCACCAAGTAAGTTTTTCTGTAGTTTTTTCACCCTCTTGTAAATTAATTACCATTTATTGTGACATATAAGTTGACCTTTCAAGTGCTAAAATATTTTTCAAAAAATTAGTGCTATATAAAATAGGATTTATATGCCAACAACTACTGTATGTTCTCTTGGCATATGTCCTTAAGCATTTTCATCACGATGAATTCATCCTCCAGTATGGCACTAACTTTTCAATAACATCCAATTCCCAAGCTGCAAAACAGTTATTTGACGATTAAGCAAATTCTACTACCTTTAACTTGAAACTAGAATTACAGTTCATTCTTATGGTCCAAGGTGTCATGATGAAGGTAGTAATTATAATAAGCATCTAAAGATAATAGAGAGATAAATATCTTTATTCTGACAAAATTTAGACCATAAGGAAGTACAGGAAAGAATGGAGGGGCTGGAAGAAATCCTCATAAAATATAGGGCCACTTACCATATGAACTTAATTTTTTTATACAAAATGAAAGACTAAAAAGACAAAATTTAAGCATATTTTATTCATACAAGAACAAATGTTAAAGTCAACATTTAAATACCTTTAATGCCAGCGTTGTGCTTAGTGCCTATTAGTCCAAACCATGATATCGGACTTCAAGTTTATAAGGGTCAGTTGAAGACCTCAGTCTGTTACTTTCAAATGATTTCTTTGGTCAGGAGATGATTGAATCCCTTCTCAACTAGATATGAGGTAAGGAAAGCTAGCAGTAATGATGGTATTTTTTTCCATGAGTGTGGATACAGAGGGTATTTTCTTGTTCTGCCTATGTTGTGCATATCTACCTTTGTTTAAATTGGCTTTACACTCGTCATTGTGTTATAATTCTGTTATCTCCTCTTGTTATGTAACATCCACATCATATACATTTGTGATGGAGTCATCCACCATTTATCCACGTTCAAGTCTATTATATTGCAGAAAGGAGTCATAATATAAATTCTAAGGGCATTAAGGTGATCTATAAACTTCTGTACGTCGTGAATTGTAAGATAATCTTTGATAGAGCATAGTTCTGGGAACTGGAAAAATCTTGCTTGAAGGATGGTTTGTTTGAATAAATCCAATTTGTTAGTGAATACCAAGATAACATTTTTGCAGTCAATAGCAATTTTTCCATAGGTTTTGGAATGCAACATTCCAATCCCACAGGCAAAGAATGCATGTTAATGGGTAAAACTGACAGTGTTCAACTGTGAGAGAACCAACCTTTTTCAAACTAACAGATCTGTCGTCTGACGCTCTGGTGAGATTAAAAAAAACTATCTACAGTTCAGATCTGTTCGTTTTTTTTGCATTGTACATTATGTAGTTCATTGTGAATTTTGTTCAAAATGAGTTCAGTGGAGTGGACAGAACAGTTTATTGATTTTTATCAACTTCTACAAAGAACGAACTTGTCTGCGGCTATTAAAATATAAGGACTATACTAACAAAAACTTAAAAAGGGAAGTATGTACAGTCATACCCCGTTTAATGCTGGAGATGTGTTCCTGGAAACTAGAGCACTAACTGAATCAGCATTATGGGGGGCCATTTTAGTATAGTACCTATGGAAATGCATTCCTACAATCATAATTTACTATAATTATACAATAAATAAAATTGCCAAATATAATTAAATTTGTTAATTTATTTAAAATTCCATACAAAATATGTATAATGTATCAAGATTAGCTTTATGTACGGGAAGAAGGGCTTGGTACTGACTCATCCTCCATGTAATTGTCAGCTTTCTTCTTGAAGAAGGCATCAAGAGTTGATTGCCTTGCCTGAAGCTTTTTCTCCCAAAGCATTTCTTTGTAGCAGAATATCATATCAAGAACACTTCTCTTCACTTTAGTGCTGCATTCAAAATTTTGGTCATTTTCAGTTACGATATCCATGAAATCATTGATCTTATTCATGAAATATGTCAAACTTGTGGTTAACTTTCTTTCCACAATATCATCATCCCTTGAAGTCTTCATTATTCTCAATAGTGGAATTTAGCTGTTCCAGTTCCATTAATTCTCGATTAGTCATACTTGTATCATAAGATTGTAGTAACTCTTGCACATTGTCAACATCAACTTCTAAGAGATGAACGATATTATGATATCATTTGCAATCGGTGTTCTGTTTTCTTCTAAATTTTTGGAACCATTACAAGCCTCCAGCCATACCTTCTTCCATGCACTTTTCATGCAACTGTTGGACACTTCATCCCAGGCTGTGCTGATATTCCTGATGGCCTTCATAATATCGAAAGATTTCCATAATTCCCTAATTGACTTGATTTTGACCAGCAGTTATCCCAATCAGTTCCTTGAAGGTAGCAGAGCTTGAAATTTGCTATGACGTGCTGGCTCATCGGTTGAGTAAGAGAAGTCATGTTTGGCAAGGAATGCCACCTCCACAGGCAGTACACTTGTTAGGGATTCCAAGTTCTCTGGGTGATGATGGGCATTGTCAATCACTAACAATTCTGTGGGCTGCAAGTTATTATCTTCACACTAGCGTCTCACTTATGGACCAAATTTTTTGATAAACCATTCCTGAAAAATGTTTCATCATGCTTTTCAGTTTGACCTCCAGATAATGGGCAGATATTTTTTAAAATTTTCCCTCATTGCTCTAGGTGTCTGAGAGTGGTAGATAAGGGTTTCAGCTTTAAATCTTCCAAAGCATTACCAGCCAGCATAAAAGTGAAGTAGTCTTTGGTGGCTTTGAATCCTGGTGCATCCTTTCCTTCTTGGGATATGAAAAAGCTTTACGGCATTCTCTTCCAATTAAGACCAGTTTCATTTACATTGAAAACTAGTTCTGGAGGATAGTTACATCACTCGATGATTGCTTAAGTGTGGTAGGAAATTAACGTGCTGCTTGATGGCCAACAGGTGCTGCCTTACCACACACTTTTATGCTGTACAGATTATTGCGACACTTAAATCTATGAAACCATCCTCGACTGGCTCCAAATGTTTCAGTTGTTGATGCTTCGCTTTGTTCTTGAACATAGGCAAACATGTGTATTGCCTTCCCCATGATGATTAACTGGCTCAGAGGTATATGGTGTTGATTCTGTTCTTCAATCCATATGCTTAACAGCCTCCATTTTCTCCAACAAGTTACTTCTTGAACATATGAGCTTCGTTACAGTCGATGCAGTTATAGACTTGGCTGATGCTATAATCTTCTCAGAATTTTGTATGATCGTTCTGATGCTTGAAATAGCAAGACCTAGAGCACAGCCCACATCCACCTGACGCTCACCCACTTCGAGCTGCTTTAACACTTTAATTTTACAAAAATTGGTCTGAGAATAAAGAGCATTATAACGAATCAGTGTTCTATGGGGCAGTGTTAAACGGGGTATGACTGTATATGACTAGGTATACAATATCAAAAGAAAATATTGATATTTTTTTGTTTGAAATATCAAAAATTATTATCAATAATTATCGATACCAACTGTCAAAATATGGATACTCTGAAATATCGAATGTTAAAAAGTACACTAATTTAATGCAAAATGGTTTATTATTATAATGCAACCTTCATTGCAAGGCAACTTCTCATTTTTGCTTTGTCAGGAAGGCAGTCTCCATCGGGGAAGCATTGCTCGTTTGAATAACATTATATAATCTATTTATGAAAATTGAAAGATATTGTTCTGGCTAACACTGAAACAAGGGCAAAGGTTTCACTTGGCCTAAGGGACTTCTAGAAGGGCTACATATGTGAAAATTGACATGTCAATAAAGTACAGAAATCATTGCAGGGATTTGTGAAATTGCATTTTTAAATTAATTAAAATTGAAGTAAAAACTCAGGACATGAATAGTTCTATAGTTGAAAGAAAAAGTTAATTTTTTAAAGACTAAATTCAAATCTGTGCCAAATTGGCAAAAAGTTTTTTGTTAATCAGAAAAGTGGTATTTTTAATAATGGTAGTATTTGGATGCTTTTTTGAGAAAAAAAAAAGATATTAATGGTTTATAGATTTATAGAATTCTTTCAGTGATAGAGAAAAGCAATACCCCCTGTAGTTTTTAGTGTTTTAATAATTAAGTATTATCCACAGACACAAAGTCAACATTTTTTAGCATTTCTGATCTTACTGTGAATACAAAAAAGTCTATAAATTTTAACCAAATTTGATCCATTGTCAACTAGCCAGAACTCAGCCACATGTTGAACATGAATACAGTAAAACCCCATTATTTTGAAGTTCAAGGGACCAAAATATTACAAATTCGAAGTATCCGGGTTCGAAATAAATGATCTTTCATAAAAATCGAACATTATTATGATCAGCTACTTGGGCAGCAAAACCGCAATATGGAATCTTATCTATCCATTCTACAAATAAATTGGCCTTACAAATTAGTATACATGGCGAATTCAAACAGAGCTGAAGTGAACACTTAGTTAGCGATTCACAAAGACCACCACATGTGAAAAAAGGCTCCAGTGAATATCCCGAATTTCCTAGCACATTTCAAGTTACTCTTTTATGCGGCGAAGAAAAGATGTTCAACCATGCGCCAAAAGATTATCATTCATCTTTACTCCATGCTGCTTCATATATATTACATTGTGCTCTTCTTGTATGGCATTATGGTGAAACCATTGATGAGCTGAAGCTGGCTCCTGCTGGCTCACATGAGCTGGTTAAATTTTTATAAAATATGAAAATTTATTGATTTTGTCCTTCCAAGTACATTTTGCCCTATCTGATAGTCAATTACCGACATTGTATGAAATGGAATTTCTTGCAAACTGAACACTCCTTAAGCTAGCAGAACGCTATTACCAAACTAGAGCGATCTGGTGCCCCTGGCATGTAGGCATCCTGCCACCCTTATCCATATTTCCTTACTACTACTTTTTTTTTAGAGAGACTGTTCTTAATTTCTTTTTTCCAGCTCATCACTGGGTAAAACCAATAGGTTTTTGTTTTTCTCGGATAAAACGAAGGCATTATCTTTTAGAGACTACATTCGGTATAACTTTGTGCAACGTTATTTAAAGATTAGTTCAGTAACAGAGATCAGTATTACACGGTCTTTTCTGGAGCATATCACTTTCTCATGAGAAAAACCTTTCCTAGGTTTGGGAGAGCACGAGGATAGAGATAATAGGGGTTCTTGCAACTTCTGTTCATTTCAGATTGGTTCAGCAGTTCTCGAATTTCGCTATCCAATTGAAAATGTGAGCATTCACAGTAGGGACCTGCGAATCGCTAATTTTCTTTCAAATCGAATCTCGAATCGAATCGACAATCTCGATTCGAATCAGAATTCGAATTGAATCGGAGGGGCATAAGACAGTTATGCATTTTTATATACTAACACCTACATAATTACAAATATGCATGCTTTTCGTGTCACATACATATGTTGAATGGTGATATAACTGATTAATGTCGTGGCTAACAACATTAGTGTGAATTTTATTTTCAAGTGATATTTGATTGGAAGATAGTTTAATTATTGTTAAAATAAATTATTATAATATCGGTTGTGTTTGCTAATTAAGATCCGTTATGATCTCACCCGACCTTTAGATAAAGTTTGAAAATATAGAGATATGCACATTAAGCTACAGTGCAGTTTAGACTGAAACAAAGAAAACTAGAAATCGGTAGTTTAGTAACTTTAATCTTTGCAAATCCTCTTGTTCAAATTAAAAAATTAACCCATTTAATTTCGACATTTAAATATTTTCATGCAGGTACCCTGAAAAATCGTGTACCTCGGGAAATTCTCCGATCATAAGTATTTCGAAGGAAAAACAATAAAGAATGGAAATGAAATTTGTAATTTAAGACATTCATCCTTGCTTATCTATCCCCTTGGTTAAAAAACGGTTCAGAATAAGTATTTTCAAACTATTCTCCATCCAAATTCATCTACTAAAGCAAAGCAGGTATAGATGAGAAAATATTTTCAAATTTCTCATTTTTTCAAATTCGCATTCTGCGAATGAATTTACGAAGATTGACTGTGAAATCCTTAAAAAACGATGTCATTATTAAATAAATGCAGGAAAAAATAAATGTGTGGAGAACACAATAATAAAAACTCAAACGATAAAATACTTTAATCAAATACTAACAACTACAGAACATCTCTGAAATATTATATAGTACACAAAGTAAAAATAAGGAAGTGAAGATTATTTACTAGCAGGAAATTAAACAAAAAAGATAATTTTTTCAAAGGTTATAACAATAAATCTTTGTTCTTTCGAGCCCAAATTAAAGTCTCTGTATTATGTCTGGAAAGATTAAAACGTTTATCGGTTATTATTTGTCCTCCTACTGAATTGACTCTCTCTGATGAACAGTTTGTGGGTTGGATAGGGAGTATATCATGTGCAACTGTTGATAACAAAGGAAAGACTTTACTGTTTTCCTTCCAGTACTGTAACGGATCACCATCACGATCAATTGACGGCTGTTTAGAATAAACTCCGACTTCGCTTTGAAATCTTTCTGTAACTGAAGGCTCTCTGCTGCAGGAAGCGTTCTTGTGCTGTGCTGTATGCACTTTTCTAAAAAGTGAATCTAGTAGACTGTCTTTCCGAAATTTGTGGTAAAGTGGCACGTACCCTCTGTGCCCCTACCTTAATCCGCCTAAGCCTCTACCACCATATAAAGATGGTTGCTCTAGAGTAGTAGTAAAGAGCACTGCTGTGCAACCTTGCAAATATACATGTTCCGACCAGTATAAATTATAAAGACGGTCTTGCAATTGATTCGACATTTACGAATCGGTCTCCTTAAATCCGAATCGAATCCGAATCTTACCCCCGATTCAAAGTCGAATCGAATCACGAAGCTTTGCAGGTCCCTAATTCACAGTGATGCAAGGATAAGATGATTCATTTATTTGAATCATCTAAGACTTTTATTTCATGTTGACTGTTAAATAGGGTGACCATATCCCAACGAGGTGAAAATGGGACATTTCCCATCGTAAGAAAAAAACGACAAAATTTTCGCATGATTTTTTTTAATAATATAATTTATTTAGCTGTTGGTAAATACATTTGCATGGTTTTGTCACAATATTAAATATTAACAAGAGGGAAAAAATACAGATATACAAGCAAAAAATACAATGATCAATAACATAAAAGAGAAAAAATCAAAAGAAAAGCAAAATCATACTTTATCATCTAGATATTCACAGACACTATAGTAAGGTTTTTTTTCGGAAGGAACTTTTTAATTTTACTTTTGTACTCTTTGTGGGACAAAACTGATTTAATGTCCTCAGGCAAATTATTATAAATTGCAGAGACTGAGTCGTGAGGGCCTTTTTGAGAAAGTACATTATTGTAGTCATTAATGTGAATGTGAGATAGTGAACTGGTGAAATGGCTATGGTATTCTGCATTTGTGGGAAAAAGTTGATGGTTTGATCTAACAAAAGTTGCACAACTCAAAATGTTGGTAGGGTTGAGATATTGGGAGATGAAAACAAGGGTTTACCATGTGTATGGTAAGATACTCTACATAAAGGTTTGACAGCTTGTTTCTGTAAAGAAAAGACTTTACTAGCCAGTCTGCAATTAACCCAAAATAATATTCTATAGCTTAAGAATGAGTGCACTTTTGCATAGTAGAGGGATAATAAACTTTCAGTAGGAAGTATCGGAGCCAATTTTCTTGTCATAAGAACCCCAGTAGCAACTTTTGTTGCAACTCCATTGATGTGATCTAGCCAAATCCAATTCCTCCTTAATATACCTCCAAGAAAATTGTGGATATATGTCACTGTTACTGTTCGGGATGTTACTTTGTATGTGAGTTGCTTGTATGTGAGTTACATTGTATGTGAGTTGATTTTATGTGAGTTACATAGTATGTGAGAGTTGCGCCAGTGAATTGCTTTGTGGTGAAAGGGAAGGCGACGAGTTGGTTGCCTGTGTGAAAGAGTTTAGTTCATAGGAGTTCTTACATGATCGCTCTCACGAGTAGATGTATTTTTGGTGAGCTTCACACACGAAGTGTAATGGAAGTGTTTATCCTTCAAACAGTGCGATTCAAACACTAATTCCAACGTGTTTAGATTCGCAGTACTATTGAGGATTCATTTAAGTGTTCAGTTTTTTTGGAAGTCTGTTTTTCACCCATTGTGTAGAAGAAATATAAATCTGGAGATTGTTCCACCTATGCATTTTAACTTTATTAAATTATACAGTCCACTTGCATTTACCACAACGAGTCACCGTCGGAACAGTCACGATCTATAGCATAAAACGCAAATACGAACTTTCCTTACAGTCTGGAGCATGCCAGACTAGGGCAAATCTCACAATCAAAAGAATCTGACTAGCGTCGTTGTTGTCGAAAATCAAAGGGAATAAGTTAGGTTAAACCTGAGGAGACCAGGTTTGCCACCTGAAATTTATCAATGACCCTGAGGTTTCCTAATCTGACGAACTGTAATTAACATTTGTTGTTCATTTGATAACCTCCATGTTTCCGATAACCCTAATTTCTACTAGGAATATAAGCTTTACTATCAGATAACCTAAATTTTATTTGTTATGGGCTTCAAAACAGTATAAAATGGCTTTTTTGATTAAAAAACCGGGACTGTCCTGGCGAAAATGGGACATTTGATCATCCTACTATTAAATAAGTAAAAGGGAGTCACCTGTTTTGGGCGCTATTTGTATTTCATGTGTGAGAAGTGGGGAACAAAATTGTGATGTGATGGATTGCACGCGAACCTTCTGCTTACACAGGATCGAGGTTTCGAATTAAATGAACTGTTCGTGACTCACCGGACCAGACCATGACTTCGAATTTTATTGTAGGCATATTTCGAATAATCCATACCAAAAAAGTACGCAAAATCCTATGGTGTTGGCCGGGGATTCTTCTTAGCTTCGAATTTCCCCATACTTTGAATTATCCGGGATCGAAATAAGGGGGTTTTACTGTATTTAGGAAATGGGTAGAAAATCCAATTCCAATTAACTGCCCAAGCATTGGAGACAAGACTGCAAAAACATTGTTATCTCCATTTCTGGGTACTCGGCCAAAATTTGTTACAATTTTCCCCTCCAAATGCAATCCTCTTTAATGCATTTAATATAAACTGACTTGTAGTCTTTGCTGATTCATTTAGAACAGATTTCAGTTCAGCTAGCTTGTGTGAGAGTCCTTCAACATGATGATTAAAGTACTGTATGTCTATTAGAAAAAAATTCTGTTAATAAATTACTAATACCATCAGTAGAGACACCAGTGTACATTAATCATTATTAATCTGATTAATATACTGTTTTTGTGGTCTTGCATTATTTTATAGGTACTGAATTATGTTAAACAATATTCTTAATTAGCAAAAGAAATTTTATTATTTAAAGTAATATAACAAATGCTGCCTGTTTAGGCTCTTTAGCTGATGGCATCCCAGGCAACTGCCTGTCAGTCGGTATCTCGAGCTGGCTCTGCAAATAAAAATTCATTAAATTCTTTTCTTATTCCATTCATGAGACACACAAAACAAACCTAGGTACAAAAAAATCTGATGTGGCCAACACATGACTTTCTCCATATTTGGGATATAGATATTTAAATTATTATGAATAGCATTATAAGGCAAAATTATTATTTCATATTGTAAAAGAATACAGTTGTCCTTATTGCCATAAATTATATTTTGAATATGTTTACCAAATTCACTGCTACATGGTTGTGGCGCTGTATACTGGAAATTACAAAAAAGTTGATTATCTTCGAAATGGATGGTTCTACGAAAATTTGTTTCAAACAAAACTTGGAAGAAATATTATTCTCTACAACTTTGGTCCTCACAAAGATTACCAATAACGACGTTTTTAAGGAGATATTTGACAGAATCCAAAAAAACCAATTATTTATAAATAATTCGTAAACAATAGCTGCTATGGAAAATTGTTTCAAATAAAAGTTGTAGGAAATTACATTCTCTATAACCTCTGCATGAATTGTGTATATATATATATATATATACACATATACAACAATGATGTTTTAACGGAGAAATATTGCAAAACCAAATCGGTTTTGAATAAACCTCGACTTCTGGTTAACCGTTATTGTCCAAAAACTAATCAGTTCTTTGTGATGATACCAAAGTGTTATATTTGAAATTTGGTAACGATATGACAAGTACTTTTTGAGTTAGAGCGCTCACAATCACATACATCCACACACATTCCGAAAATAGTCTAAACGTGTTCTAGGGACCTCAAAACGTGTATTTCCATTGAAATCTCGAAGTCAATTTTTTTCGTGATCGCAATACTTTCCCTATACTACGTTGGAGAAAGTAAAAATGAAAAGCAAGTTGCTCTTAATGTAAATGTATAGAACTGTCCTGTCCTGAAACGTCTGTCCAGTTGACCATTTAAAGAAAATAAAATGGAGGAAGAGGCTATAGTATCTAAAGCCAACACCATGTTGTCAGACAATACCAATGTCTGTTTTACAGTAAACAGGTGCGCTCGCCTAGCTCCATTCAACAATTTCTTTCATCAGATTCAATACACAGATTTGATTCTACAGAGGATGTATTGATATTACAGGCGACGCCTGAGATTCGACCAGGATGCATTCCTGAAAATGAGGTTGAATCTCGAACAGTTGAATGTGGAGCACCGGTTTCCCATAAAAGTACATGTTATTATTGGGAGATGCATTCCAGCATCTTGGAAGAAAATTATTGAGTTCCATCATATTATTTTCAGCTCCAGCCTGTGTGTGGCGTGACCGAGCCATGTCGCTAGACTTTTTTAAATGACTGTACATTCCCATGTACACGATATGGGCAGAGAGGACGACTCTGTATACCCTGGCTGTTTCCATGAAATTGTCAGCTAAGAAAAACTAATAGTTTTCAGTAGTAATGAGCTCCATGTACATCTCTATATTTCACTTTTATTTTTTTCAGTCACTATGGTGTCCTTAATAATTAACTTCCTTGAAATTGAATTATGAATTTTAAAAACCTTGCTTTACAAATTTCCAGATACACCACTGGTGTGACTATAAAGTTGAAAGCATCTCAGAAAGTCATTTCTTTACATCATATTTGTTTTTCATTTAATACTGATTGTTAGAGTAAAACTAGAATAAGTAGTCTGTCAGTTACTTTTTCTCTTTCATCTGATTCATAGATGTGAAGAGAGAAACCCCTGAGGAATTACAATTTGCTGATTTCAAGATCTTTAGTGATCAAGAGGACTCATATTCAAGTTTCAAATATACATACACAACCCTCCAATTCGATCGTTTGTGCAAGTTAATGGAGTTTAACACACTTAATGGGATGAAAGTCTTTCGCAAGATTTTGAAATATGCTGTGAAACGAAAGAGGAAACTCCTCACAGGGCAACCATTCAAACATTCTTCTCTTTAAATTTAATTTGCAAATCAAATGCCAAAAAATTATGAATGCTCACAATATTTGCCAATGTTGCAACATTTTTACCCATCTAATTGATATTAAGCAATAGAAAAGTAATAAATTTGAAAAACCAATGATGCTAGCTTATTGTATATCTATTTGTATAAAAAGAAAATACTCTACCTTAATTTGGCCACTTTTGAAATCGTGTAAAGCACTTGGTCATTATGTGTTCAAAACTTATGGCACCAAATAACTACGATGCTCAAAAACTAGGAGGAAGGGGGAGGGATGGAGAGAGAGGGGGAGAGTTACTCAAAAAGATGCTGTGTAACAAAGTAATAGCTTTTATAATTTTTAGATCAGATATGAGATTGGGACAAGACACATTGTGAACTGATTCGTCTAATTTTTTATGATAAAAATTTCAGTTTATTTGCACCAGGACATGCATGTGTTACACTCTCTCTCACATACCATCCCTCTCATTATCAGTCAGGGTCGGTTTCAGTTAAAAAATATGTGTAAGCGAGGTAAAAATTTGCCGCCCGTCTGGATATCAAAGGCGTGAAATAATATTTATGATATACTAAAAAAAGAAAATACACTTATTTTACTGTTTTATTTTTTCAAAATTTTCAGCTAAATATTTTCAGAAAACAAATAAAACATTCACTGACCTTATATCAAAATTACTATGTAATTATTATATTACCGAATATTTTTATATTGCAACTTTACGTACCCACTTTTTGAAAAGGACGAGATTAAGTTTTTTTGGGCTTTTTTCTTTGCAAAGTCATTTATCAGGGATCAGAGAGGGAAGCTACGTGCAAAAGGTAGAGATCCCGAATGTTAAATAGTTTCACAAAGAGACAAACCCCGAGTAATCAACATCTCTAGTATTGAAGGTTCACTGTATTTGGGGTGGGAAGGTTATTTGAAAGCACATGAAACTTAGCAGTATAGTTATTGCTTTTGCGTGTATATATTCTGCTAAAGAGGTTAAGGAAAGTGCACAGTGTATCGGTGTATTTTAGACGTAAAACTTTAAAACGTTCATCTTGCTGCCCTTTTAGGTGACACCTGGAAGTGGTAGGTTACATCGCTAACACCTTGAACCGACCCTGAATGTAAATGACATATCATGGCGTAAAATATGATTTTTCCCGATGTTTTAAAGTTCTGTGCAATAAACCTTTAAAAGAATGAAAATGTAAAAATCTCAAATATTGATTTTGCCGCCCCTCTGAAGTGGCGCCTGTAAGCGACCGCTTACGCTTGAAACCGGCCCTGTTATCAGTGTTTATCATTTCTGGATTTCATTTTCCTTTCTTGCTGGAAGTATGTATATTTTACTGTTTTTATAATTCCTCAATCTTGAAATCTCCTATCCCTCCTTGCATTAGCCTCTCTCTGTATATATTGAACTAGCTGAAGTACCAGGTATTGCCCGGGCTAATCCAGTTAATTTTTGACAACTCTTACATAATCTGTGAAACACCAATTAGAAAATTTATTCAGAGACAGTACAACATTTGCTACAAAAAAGTAAGCAAGAGCACGTAATTATGGTTTTGGAATTAGAATTTCAAGAAAGTGCCAAACATGCCGTTGTGTATTTTTTCTACATCGTTTGGCACGAATAGTTTTGGGGAGTGCAATTAAAAATAAAAAATTTCCACTCCCTGGTTCGTATATAATCTGTGCAATAACGATTAAAAAATTTATTCCGAGGTGAAAATTCGAGAATTTCCCCAAGACTACTTAGCATGCAAATCCTGTAAACAAAGAAAAAAATTGGACCTGGACTCGAACCCTGACACTTAGGAAAAAAGTAGTCTCGTTGCCTTTCAGCTTGAAAGAAATAACAAACACGAAATTTTGGCGCTTCCGGCGGGCACCGTAAGCGCCAAAGAATATAAGGAAACTAAGGGACATTAAACTCTCCAACAGATGGCGCATAACCCCATATTAATTTAAAACGGACGAAAAATTCAAATACATTTTATGTGGTAATTTTGGCTCCTTCGATTTAAATCTGGGGACCATAAGAGTAACCATACCAAGTATGATGGAGATTGATCAAATAGTGTGAGAGGAGAGGGCAGACAAACATACGATTTTGCTTTTATATAGATAGGTATATTGATAGGGCCAGCAATGGGCTGACTTGCTCTTGCCTTTTCTGATATGATTTTCACTGCACTGATAGCATCTCTGGTTCCTCATCCTTTTCCGAAGCCTCGAGATTTCCTAGAATTAACAATGATCCTATCGGTGTTGTGAGAATGATGTAAGAAAGGGCAATAGAGTACAGCCAAGATTGCTGCGTAGGTTTCGTCAACTGGCAGAAGACTTTTGATAGAGTACATTGGATAAAACTAATGAGGATATAGGTGGAGATTGGAAAGACAGAAGATTGATCAGGAATCCATAGGTGAATCAAGTTTTGAAGGTCATATCGGTGAATGCTGACACCAGTGGAGTAAGACAGGGTTGTTACCTATTGCCGATCCTATTTAATATATCGTATATATATATTTAGGGCAACTAGGTGTTGAAGGAAACCCATTGAACACTTACCGGAAGGAGAGCCGCTGGGGTGTTGGAGAGACATTTGTAGAAGTTATTGGAGCTTTCGGGATGATCCCTTAGTCATCACAAGAGAGACACAAATGTGTCTCTCCAACACCCTAGCGGCTCTCCTTCCAGTAAGTGCTAACTGGGTTTCCTTCAACACCTAGTTGCCCTAAATATATAGGTGTGTGTGTATATATATATATAGGTATATATATTTATATGGAGAGAGACTAATGCAGGAAGCGCTAGAAGGCACAGGAGATTACAATATTGAAGGAAGAATTATAAGAACAGTAAAATACGCTCATAATCAAGTACTTAATGCAATAAAGGAAAAGGAACTTCATAAAATGATAGATTGGTAATAAGAGGTAGAAAATACGGAATGTAATTAAATATGACTATTCTCCGGTTGCAAAGCAGTTAATTTGCGTTTTCAAGCAACTGAAAACGCACAATAACGCTTTTTATAGGTTTCAGGAAGTCTCTTCAATACCATCTCATTTTGCTATACTGCAGTGGTAAAGTGAATGCTTTTACGCTATTAAAAGGTTCTTTTGCATTATCAATGCATAAGTGTGGCTCCTAAACTATCCCTCGCTTCTTGTGAAAAAGAACGCCACAACCAACAAATAGGTAAGTTATTTAAAATATGTAATTGCTGAAAAAATGTTTAAATTTTGTTTTTGTATCCATTTTCCTGCATAATTTGAGCCAAAAATTTGTTTGGCACTTACCCTTTTTTAACATTTTATATATGGGAAAATCGCTTCCGATTTACGAATTGCTTTTCAGAAACGCGCGGTGTTTGCCAATTGGGAGATTACCGTACATAAAAAATATAATAGGTAACCTGGAAAAGTACCAAAAAGCAATCCGCAATACTGCGTGAGAGTTACATCGAAGTAGGCAGGCACACTGTCGAACAGACAAGTGATAAGGAAAAGGAGCCAAGGTGTACTCGCTTACTCAAAGGGATTTTTCCTTCCTTCCACTAAGCCAAATGTGCAATAGTTTATTTCGGTGGCCAGCAGAAAGAGTAATTTTTGCTTCAAGAGGAATTAAGGATTCTTAATATTCTCACGAGAGGTTGCCCTCGGCGAGACTCCTCCTGCACTTATATTGTCAAACAAGGGGTTTTTCTCATCGACGCCATTCCCGGAAGTGTATGTGTATCTTCCTTCAGAATTGCATGGCCTTCACGCAGTCGGCAGAATATTCTCTCGGCATATTTCCTTCCAAACCTTTCCTCTCTCTTTCGTTAATGCATGCTGTGAGGAGTTGGAGGAGAACACGCAACCGTTCTTCGAAAGAGATGTGAAGCTGTTGCCCCTTGGTGCATGTCGTTAAGAGCTGGACAATGCTGGCATCAGGTTTCGCTCCTACATTCTGTTTGGGCGCGTGCGTAATGCGCTTCCGCTGTAAAAGACAAAACCGCAGACCTACTAAGAAGTCTTCTACAAAATAAAACGGCCCTAGACCTCTAGGATCTGTTCTTCCAATGTGGATGAATGAATGAGTAAATACAAATTATATTTTTCGTCTTGCTTTGATCTCTTTAGAAAACATGACTAGAAAGGTCTCCGTGATTTCGTTATGCAAAAGAACGATCATGAAAGACGACAAAAGACAAAACTGCAGGAGTAACCGAGAAAGTTGAGATAATCCCAGGGCTGTGGCTTGTTAATCTGACGCCTGAGGCAATTAACCACAATTCTGCCCAAGATAACACGGAGGTAGGGATCGGAGGCGGCAGTGGCGTAACGCCGCCCCTTTAAAAGTGCCGCCTGAGGCGGACACCTCTCTAACACACTAAACCTCTGGACCCATGGTATACCGAGATCCTTAACGATTATCAAATTTATTTTTCATAAATAAAAAAGTTAGCAACAGCGTCGATTACATTTCTCATAAAAGTTATTTAATATACGTTTTCAATTTATTAATGGATTTAATCTCACAAGCTCTTTTCTACTATGCATAGGCGTTAATGTTAAGTGAGATCTTATATTTTTTAAATCTGATGTGTCCAGCATGTGACTTTCTCCATACTGAGTAATGAAGATGATTGCAATAGTAATTACAAGTCGCTCTCGACAACACCGTCCTCAAGAATAATTAATAGGCAGTTACGCTCGTAAATAACTTTTAAACTTGGAATAATTTTCACAATGAAAAATTCAATAGCCTTTAACTTCTAAAAATAAAATAGTTAACAATTGTTATTTGTTGCTAAGGATAATACAATATAGAAGCGCGATTAAAAGTACAGTTGGTGGCGCTGGCATCGCTGTCAATACAGCAAACCTCGATTATCCGTGTTAATTTGGGCGGGTCGACACGGATAATTAAAAAATGGATAATCCTCTTTATAAAGGCAACATTTTGTATATTATAAGTTAAATACTGCACAGGTTTATTTACGTAGAAATAGGCCGAATCCTATTAATGAACAATCTCAAATACACCAGAAACTTTAATTAAAGTGAAATAAATGAACAAAATAAAATATGTTTTTGGCAGTGACTATTCAGTCTGATTTACTGGTCGTCGCTACATGTGCACACAAAAAGATGGGGCAGGAAGATAATAGTGTCACAAAAGCATTCTCTCACGCATAGAGTGGTTGAACATCGCTGCGAATTTAAGATGGTTTATAAGAAACTCAAATAAAGGCGGAAACTTCATTTCGGGTAAAAATGGTAGGTAACTGTTTAAATTACATTTTTCGAGAAAACTGTCAACTTAGTCTCTTTTGTTGAACCTATAACTTGGAGAAGCTAAATTTGTATGATAAGACGGTCTAAATGATGAGGACTTAACATGGTATAAATTGGTGGCTCCAGGATCAGTTTCTGAGGAGTAATCGATGCCTTTTTCCAGCCCATTTGTTTCATTTTTTAAATCGGGCAGGGCATTATAAATTTGCACTTTTAAATTAGTTAAAATGAAGATATGTGCTCGGGACATGAACAGTTACACAGCCGAAAGAATGAGGTTTACATATTTTTTAAAAACATTTCAAATCGTTGTCTGATGAGAGCAAACAATTTTTTAAATCCAAAATACAGGGAAAATTTCCAGTTTTAAACAGTGATAAATAAAGCTGCCGTAGCAACAAGTAAAATGCTTTTTAATTGGAAACATTATTGCATAGCATTGATACGGTGCTTTTAAAGGGAAGTGATCTCAACCGGCCAAAGTGTATTATATCCCCCCCTCAAGGCTACTATGTTTTTGTTTATTATTTCGTGATTTCCTTTCTCCAGTTACTATGTTGTTGTTTACCTTTTTATTTAATTCGTTAGTTTAACAATCGATGATAATTTACCCTTCCAACATGATTCCAACTCTTGAGGACTTTATGTTTACGCTCGGTAATGAAGAAAAGTGTTTGCTAACCCATCACTGATTGGCCCGTCGCGACATTTACAAACCCGATCACCGGACAACGGGGAGGGATAGCTTGGTTCCAGCGAGGCGAAGGGCGCGGCAGCGCCCGGCGACGACAACTAAATTAAAAACGTTACTTTCCTGTTAACGGGAATACATTAAAAAATAAACGTATTGTTATGATTGTTTGAGAGATATAACATTGAAAGGGTATATTGACGTATTGTTGGATTTACGATATTTTATTTTGAAAACAACATTAACAGAAACTGATTGGCCGGTCTCGACATTTACAAACCCAATCTCCGGACTACGTGGAGGGTTTCTTTGGTTCCGGGCGCGGTAGCGCCCGGAGACGACTACCCATTACAACAAAGCGAGCCGAAGTCGTCGATATATCGTCTCAGTTTGCGGCACAACAGTCAAGAGGATATAACATTGAAAGGATATATTGACGAGCCTTCGGCTCGCTTTGTTGTAATGGGTAGTCGTCTCCGGGCGCTACGGCGCCCTCCGCCATGCCCGGAACCAAAGAAACCCTCCACGTTGTCCGGAGATTGGGTTTGTAAATGTCGAGACAGGCCAAACAGTTTCTGTTAATGTTGTACGTAAGTATGGCATGGGGATAATACGTAAGTACCAGGTCCTGGAGGTATTCCCGTTAACAGGAAAGTACCTTAAAAACAAAGCGAGCCGAGGGCTTACCAATATCCTCTCCATTTGCGGCGCAACGGTCAGGCCAGATATGATTCCTCTGTTGACTACAGATATCTTAGTAGAAACCAATCCAACCTTGATCTCTCCACCGAAACATGGTAAAAATGAATAAATAAATAGTATAATTTAGAATGTTATAATCATAATTATATCTCGCTTGACTGTTGCGCCGCAAATGGAGAGGATATATCCTTTCAATGTTATATAGAATGAATTCAAAAATAATTATACTTACTTAAATAACAATCACTACAATGTCGTATTTATGTTTATGATATTTCCAAGAAATACAAGTATATGTTATCTAGTGCCGCCACTTCCTCCATCTCAACCAAAGACGTAATCTTATGATTTGGGTTGCCAACTTTTAGGTCTTCATGAACCGGAGAATTGTTACGGGTTGCCTACTTTAAGATATTCATAAACCGAAGTTTGCTTGATACCTGGATACTTTAGAAGAAACCCAAGAGGAATTAAATTAATTATAACTATATTCAATATTCTTAAAGGCACTAATGATTTTAGGACATGATTAAAAATCATTTTTTAAATATCGCTAATTAACGAAATTGTAAGAGCATCGTCAATTTGTTTTTTGTATAAAACAAAATAGGCTTATGTCGACTAACTGGGACCACATGTAAAACTGACCTCGACCGTCATTAACTCGGGTTAGAGGCCCATACCTCGAAACCCATCTTCAAATTTTAAATGTGGTCCCAGTTAGTCGACACAAGCCCCCTTTTCCGTTATTGACAAAAGGAAAAGACAAACGTATAAGACAATACTGCTGTAAATGCTATAGATGGGTGTTCTCAGTCCTTGGAGACTAACAATGCTTCAGAGAATGAAAATAAGGATTGTGATTAAGCAAAGTTTGAAATGGTTTACAGTTAAAAAGGCAGCTGTAAATAATGTTTATATTATGATGAAAATGTTCCAGTGCTTTATAAGGTTGAAGTTTGTATTTATTTTGGCTAAATTTTAATATTTTTAATGCATGATACCTTTTTGAATGAAGTAAAAATAAATATTAGAACATTTAAAGTTACTCTGTTCACTTCTCTTTTAATGAAAACTGATTTGTGAAGGGGGGTGCTATAGCATCCCACGCGGCCACTCATGTTACGATCTAGGGATCTTATATAAGGCGGGGTTGATACCTTGGATGCAGAAATATCACCTTACTCAAAGGAGTCGATAATTTTCACCCACGTCAATCGATTTAAACGTAAAGCTATTCGTAAAGGAGCACAAGCTGACATAAAAAAAACTAATCTCATCTTATGGCCGTAGTACGACATAGTATAGCCTCTCAACTATGGAAATGTCATCAAAGTCGTGTCTTATAGTTGTTAACATTTTCCATTCCAAAGAAATCCTCTTACTCCACTTCACCTTATACAATACAAAGTTGCGTTATCGCTCTTTCTTTGCCATGTGCTTTCAACAATAAACCTGAATTATCTTTATTTTTATTACCCGGCAATTTGTATTCCATTGTCACGCTACTTTTCCCGCATAAAAAAATGATTCATAGTTTTTCCGAAGCTTATTTATTCAGCCCGTATAAACATTTCCATAATCCAGGATATTCCTAAAAACAGGCAACTTCCTTGCCCCATTGTTCATGGAACTCCTCCTAAACGATAAAAGCTAGAATAACCAAATTTGGTACGATTCTTCCTTACATCCTAACTTAGTGAATGGTCAACCGGGATTAATCAGTGCTGCCAATATAGGGGATTAACATTTTTCCATAAGATAACACGTATGAATCCATTTCTTGACTTGCAAGGTATTCTTCCTTCAAGCATTAAAATACGTAAATATGGACCGATTTTTTTCGTTTTTACTTTATTCGACGAATAAAACTCTATACTATCTTATTTCTGCGAAGTTTACATGCTACACGATAGAAGTTTTCAGAAATACGCTATTTGTTTCAAATTTTTGTGGGTGTTTCGTACTGTTTCCAGGCGTTGCCAAGGCGGCCGTCATTTTTATCTCCGATTCAGTTAGCTTCAATGAAGCTTATAAATAGACGAAAGTTTAGCGTTATTCGATTCGCACTTTTGTTTAAGCAACGAAACGATCGATGTTTATGGATAGCAACGTAAATAGATAGATATTCAGGAAGCGTTTATTGATGAAAGTAATTGAACCTTCTTTCGTCTATTGAATTTTTTGTAAGTAAAATCATTATATTGTACATTATAATGTTTGTTAACGTAAATAAGCTCACGTATCTGGTGTACATTTACCGGAGTCAGTGTTCAATCATGGATATAATACTGTACGTTGCTTTTTCACTGGTTTCTTGCTTACAAGACAAAAGTAAATATTTCAGCGAGGCATAATTACACAAGAAATGGAGCTGTATTTGGCGAAAGTAATATGATAGGAAATAAAATTATCGTTATATTTGAATGCAATAGGCTCGGAAACGGATTGTTACAAGCAGATATTATTAATTGTTAAGAAAAGCTAAATGTAATTTAAAAAGTATCTACTATATATTTTAAAGAGTTTGTATGTTGTGCTGTAGTAGCTTCACTAAATCCGTTGAAATTCAACGGGAAATTCCGCTAGTTTGTATATAAAACGGGTAACTCCCTATAACGTTATCTCGCTATTCGTTTTTGTGATTCGTAGGTACAAGCATCCGATACGTTATGCTCCTAAAGTCTTAACCGCAATACGTCGGTATACTTAATTTTTTTTCTCGAGTAGGAACGGATGGGCCGAGGGAAAGTGGAGAAAGAGCGGCGAGAAACTTGATGGTGGGAGTTAAGTCAGGCGAGAGAGGAGAACGAGGGAGGGAGAAATGAGAGAGAGAGAGAGGAGGAAGTCTCTGTTCTGGTCGTTCTGGTCTTGGCCTTCTCGTCCGAACGCAGTTATCGTTCGTGGCTGGTGGGAGAAGGTTTCGATCCGTCGAATTGTGCTCGTGGTGCGCCGTCGCGATGTCTTAATGCCGCAAGTTTTGGATTCACGATCGTCGAAAGATAAAATTCTCGTCCGAAGCGTAACGTGTTGAATTGAAAGGATTCTTCTCTCTCTCTCTCTCCTTCCAGACGAGATAAGACTGGATTAGTTTACTAGTGTTTACCATTGCTCCCGGAATCCGAAGGATGCCTTCTTCAGGAATTCATTACCTCGGCAGAGGCAAGTATTCCGTCGGACGACCTTAAAAAAAGGGTCGGTTCTTCACTTGCCGGACGGTTTACCCGGAGGTCGTCAAACGAGTATTTACGCGCTAGTTGTTCCTCGATTTAGACGATGAGGTTTACTCGGAATGGCCTTTACAGGTGAATCTGTCATTTTGTTCGTTCCGCTTCTCGGTGGACTTAATAGCGGTGTCCATCTATTGCGCGAAGAGGCTGCGAAAGCGTTTTTATGTTTCCGTTCTACGTTGCACTCCCGTCACCGTCGTTTTTTTCTTTTTCCGAGAAATGCCACTTTCTCGCTTTACGATTCGCGGGGTATTCTTCCTTTCGTTTATCATCGGCAATTTTCGATAAGTTTTATTACTTCTCCTATGACTCGTCGCCTGTTCGGCGGGCGCAGTTTTCGCACGTCCTGACTTCAGTCGCGAACGGTGATTAAATCGTACTGGACGGGATTATCGCTACGAGTGGATGGATGAGCTTACCGACTAGGTGAGTTTCAAGTCGTTAGAGCTACGCTTTTAATAAGGACCGGGCGCCATCTGTTTAATGCATGAAAAAGTCAACTGATCTTTACATTTAAAATCATTGTCTCGATTTCGCGGTAGCTATATCTTCCTTCGCTCCTGCTAAAATTATAGTAAAATAAATTCGTTAATTCATTTCCGGTTGTGTTTTATAATCTACAAGTTGATCTTTTCGGAAGAAAGGTTATTACGCCGTTTTCTTGTGAAATCGGAGTTATATACGATTAACGTTAGAGTTACGATGTTTACGAGAGGGAACGTATTTTAGTGCATCTTTTGTTTATGTAGTGTGGTGCGAATTTGCCCCAGAAATGTGTTATCCCTTTTAAAAAAATTCCTAATATATTTTAATTTTAAATTCTCGGAGGTTGTAAACGTGAATTTTTTTGCGCAGTTTATATGGTGCGCGGTAATTGCGTGCAAAAGTCAGAAATGTAGGTATCTCATCCAACAGGAAAATAAAGAAGCTGAAGTGGAAATATTGTTTCTGGCTGGATGGAATCCTAGAAGCGCAACGAAGCTTGGTTTTTTTATTTTTTAAAATGTTTTTAAAAATGTCACGCAATGTCGACGGGCAATGAATAACGAGCAATGAAAAATGAACATGACCTCGTCAAGTTGGTTTTACTTTCACCAATGAAAGTTAAAACCTCTCCTCAAGCATGAAGAATAATGAAAGCACGAATGATTTTAATGAAATCGAACCACTTGGGAATGATTTTGAATAACCGGTCTCCCATCGCGTGTGAGATTTCGTTCATTCACGTCATTGGTGGCAATTATGTATTTCCAGTGCCATGACCGTCCTTCGCCTCCTGTTTCCGCGTCCTGAGCGGAAGAGTATTTTATAGAATAACGATCGGATAGGGTTTTTAACCCGATGGAGAATCATCCGGACGCCGCTAAGGGTGCTCGACTCGCCCATCCAAAATGCCAACGTTTGAGGAACTTGGACCTCATCGGTCGCCTCCCACGCTCGACCAGCAAACTTTGGGAGATGGACAGGTGAGTTTTGCTCTTTTGACACATTTTCGTATTCTATCATCGATCGCGTGTCGAAAGTTACGAAATTTTGGAGTTAATCGTATGAGATTTGAAATTCAAAGAATTGTCAAGATCGTCTTAAGGTTAAGGTGAAACTGATAAATCAGAATTCTTCAAAAGTCATAAAAAGTCGTGAACCAACCATTTTATGGCTTTGAAGAAGTCTGCTTTATCACTATGCGTGGAAATGTTCAAAATTTTATGTTGTTTCTCTTACTTTTCGACTTATCAGGGCTTTGGTGTATTATCCAGTCACTTTGAACTGCATTAGGAGTTTTGTTTTCATAGATACGATATTGTGAAACTTCCGCTTTCGTCTGTTTTCGAAAAATATTTTAACAATTCATATCACTCCGTTTTTCAAATTCATCGATGACAAAACAGCTATTAATAAATATCATAAGACCTCTTCGCAATAGCTTTCGGTTAATTACTCATTTTATCTCGTCATACCTTACATTTAAGAATATGTCATAGAAATTGCGCAATACCTCTGGTTAAAAACGCATATATTTCCCTTACATAATTTCCTCTCAGAGTTACCGCGCAGCGCGATGAAATGTCCGTAAAATCCCAACATTTTCCCGTGAACTTTCACAATAACAGTCGTAAAATTGATAACCGCTCTTTTAATCCAGTCTAACATTCTTCTGAACATGAGTGGCGGGATTTGGCTCGATCATCTGCGAGCTGCGAATATTGCGTATTTATGTGTAAATCTTTTCCGGATATTGCAAGAGCCGCTTTTATTTTTTCTTTCGAAGAACCGCACATATTCCCGATACTATACGGCGGACGCGTATTTAAGCACACCATGCAACGTCCAAAGGTTTTCGAGAAAATTGTCATTACGTGTCTGGGGAATCCCATAATCCGACGCCCACCCCTCTCGCCCACTTTCGCGAGGAAATATAGGTCGCCCGCGTTTCCCTCTGTCTCCTCCTTTTTGTTCTCTTTGCTGACCCATACGAGAGCTATGCCTTTTCACAGAAAAGGCTTCGCCGCGCAACTCAGGAATCCCTTCGCCGCCGGCGAACCGCAGACGACGCTATCTTAAACGGAGTCTCTCATCTCAACCCTCCCTTTCCTATCTCATTTCGAAATCCGCTGCTCGTTGTTAATTCGTTTCATAGAACATCGACACGAGTCTTTTTTTTGAGCAGTGAAACTCGATCGAGTGATTTCTTTTTTGAGCGCCAAGTTTCCAAGAAAAATGTAGTAACGTGCCCTAGAAGTGTCCAGAGTTATAGCGTTGCATACCATCAGTAACACGCTAGATATTGCGGGGAAAGCCATATTTTTTTATGGAACAGTTAATATTTACTACGGAGGGTTTCCTTTACTTTGAATATAAGGAATAAAACCGATAAATTGATAAGTATATGTTTCTTGCAGATAGCTATAAAAATTTGCGATTTGAGGCTTCTAAGCAGCGTCGATTCGCCAACAGTGGCATCTAAAAAAAATTATTTTTTACTTTCTCCATACGTAGTAATGGGAAAGTATTGTATTCATGAAAAAAATCGACTTCGAGATTTCAACGGAAATACATGTTTTGAGGTCCCTAGAACACGTTTAGACTATTTTCGGAATGATGTCTGTGTGTGTGTGTGTATGTTAGTGTGGGCGCTCTAACTCAAAAAGTATGTGCCATATCGTTACCAAACTTCATATATAACACTTTAATATTAGCATAAAGAACTGATTAGTTTTTCGACAATAACGGGTAACCGGAAGTCGAGGTTTATTCGAAACCCGATTCTGTTTTTGCGATATTTCTTGTTAAAATTGTATTTACAATTCTAAACAAAAGTTATAGAGAATGTAATTTCCTACAACTTTCATTTGAAACAATTTTCTATTGTAGTTATTGTTTAGGAGGTATTTATAAATAACCGGTTTTTCGGTTTTCTCCTTAAAAACATCGTTATTGGTAATCTTCTTGAGAACCAACGTTGTAGAGAATAATATTTCTTCCAAGTTTTGTTTGAAACAGACTGCTGTCTGTTTGTCTGTACGGGCAATATTTATGAAATTCTGCAACTTGGAGGAGCCAACATTTCAGGATAGAGGTAGACGTGTTATAAATTTTATGGATCTAAAATCAGCTGATGGGAGTAATCGTGAAAAATCGCTAAAAGTACATGCTACTAGAAATATAGGTAATAATCGGATCTGCGATTCTTTACTCCGATGGAATGATAGCTGTCGGTGTTATGTAATTTGATCTGCAATTCTTCCATCGCTTGTTTAATCTACTGTTAGTGCATCGCTACTGGCTCTGCGTTGTGACCGAAATGCATTTAAGGTTTTCTCGACCTTTTTATGTCTGTGGGAGCTACTTAATAGGGCCGTGGCGTGAAGCGAATTTGTGATGCGACCGTCTCGGGCGGCACTACTATTAAGGCGACATTATAGCACTGTCGACACCAATCTGAATCTTTGTGTCGTGATCTGGGACGGTACTTCGTCTATTCGTCTCAGGCGGTAGGTTTCCACATCACGGTCCTATCGATTGTGATTACAGCTTTAAGGGGAACTCGATAATTTTTTATTGTATGAAACGGCGCCTTTTGTTATAAAATCAGGGCTTCGAACTTTAAATAAAGTAGCCCAAAGGCCACGGACCAAGATAGGTTGTGCGTATAGGTATAAGTTTTATTAAGAGCTAACAAAATTGACTATCATAGTTTCAAGGAAATTGTTAATTTACATTTATTTAATTACTTATATATTTTGTCAGTTGTGTTTTTTGGATTACTTGTCAAAACAAATATCAATAATATTTATTTTCTCGTATCTTTTGCTAAATATAAAGAACTTATTTCGTCGTATTTAAACAGAAAACGAAGTTATGGTTAGAGAATCTTTCTCCACTGAAATAATTAGATATATACTGACATTTTTGGTTTAAAATACAAGTAATTGCTGGAAACAGTCGTGAAAATTTCTCATCGTTGAATACCCGAAAATTTGATTTTTCCAAATTTATTTTTGGGCTAATTCGGAAATTCTGCAATATTTTAAGGAATAAATGTAAATTTCATTCTGTTCGGTTCAAAAGCTAGTTAGTATCTCAATTTGAATTTGAAAATGAAATTTCTTAATGACCAGCAAAGATTACCGTGTTTTTTTCTTGCTAATTTGAATGCAAATGTGCTCCTACCTGTATCTATTGAAATAAACTTTTTAGAAACAGCACCGCAATAAGCATATTTGGAAATGATCGGTTCAAGATCGTGTTTTCACCACGGGTAACTCTTTATATAGGTATCTTATTATGCAGTACTCTTACTGGATAATTACTTTTTGATGCTTGTTGTCGAATATCCACATTTATTTTATAATATAATACCCCAGGTCTGTTGGTTGGTCACACTTTCACGATGACCGATATAGAGCGTTTTAACAAACTTCCCGAGTAGGTAGAAGATTGAAATTTGGCAAGGATGCTTGATTAACATTTTTTAAGGTAATGACGAAAATAAATCTCCAAAAAAGTCCTGGGTTCGACTTAAAGGAAGACATTTCTATTTTCCGTAAGGTAACGTAAAAATCAATTTTTTGATGTGCAGGCTTTTATTGTTTTGGAAATTAAAATTAGAAGGAATTAACCTACGATCTTCGCATCTGACCATTTTGAAGAAAAAATTACAAAGTTTCTTATTATGTTCATGTTTTTCCGCATACAATTCTAAGTCGCTCATGTTATACGTTTAATTCACATATTTTGTGGAAATCTTGCCATTTTAACGGGATGTTGCCTTGGCTACCAATTCCATTGTTAGACCTCTATATCATATCGTTAATTCAATCCTTATGGGTATAAACGTGCTTTTAATACGGGAGAGGGGGGGGGAGAGAAGTAGAGGGGGGAGCGAGAGGGAAGGGGAGAGAGGGAAGTAGAGGGGAAGGGGGAGAGAGGTGGGAGGGGAAGAAATGAGGAAGGGGGAGGGAGAGAGAGGGGGGGAGAGGGTGTGAGGGGGGGGAGAAGGAGGGAAAGAGAGGCAACTATTTTAAGTTTAACTAAAGATAGCCCGTCAACAACTGAATATTCACTAGAAATGTTGTATATGGCAAAATATTTCATATGTAAAAGTGTGATATTAATTATTTTAAATGAAAATAATAATAATCTATCTATAATTCTTCCATTGATATTTCAACGGGCATTACACTAGTTTATAGATGATATGCAATTTACATGTGACAGACAGTGTTTCAATTAAACCGCCAAATCAACATCAGGCGATTAACAAGCGATGTTATGACCATTGGTGAGAAATAAGTGTCGTATCTTCTGATTTCAATGGTACAAAAAATAACATACTAAATTGATATTCAGTCTAGCAATCCATCGTATGATAAAATGCCTAAGTACGAGATTTAATTCATTTTCGCTCTACCGTTTAGGCTCTATAGCAGTGGTTCTCAACCTTTTTTTGTCTGCGTCACCCCATGTTCACTTATGCGTCACCCCGTTTACAGTTGCATTACCTTCAAGTCACCTGTGAAGGTAAATTGGCTTACCTCTACTACATAAAGATAAAATTCTGGCATTTAAATAAGCACTCGTGTTTATTCTCCTGGTTTTATTTATTTTTATAAGCCAGAATTGTGAATTCAGCAAAGGTTCGCGTCACCCCTCGATAACCCTGGGGTGCCATGCCACCCCCGTTGAGAACCACTGCTCTAGAGCCTGGAACAGACAAACCCACAGACAGAAAGACGGATGGCATTGCGAAAACCACTTTTTCAGACCCAGGTACACCTAAAACGTATATTTCCATTAAAATCTCGAGGTCGAATTTTTTCGCGATAACAATACTTTCTCAATATACGTGCTTTTGCCTTGCACAGACACGACGCTGGACCAAGAAAGGAGACGTTTTTTTTTTAAGTACGAGACTACTACTAGGTAGAGAAATCAAGATAGAAGCGTTTATAGGAGCGCCTGTGCAATGGTATTTCATCACCAACTCAACGTAAAAGGAGATTCCTCTTCCTGTTTCGGATAGACCAAAGATCGTCCGCCTTCAAATGGGATTAACATTAACCGATTAACCCACATGACATCTTGCAAGTTTAGGCAATCGGTCTGGATTAGTATTCTTTCGATTCATTCCGTGGGTTCGAACTCGGCATTCTCCTCGGTGATGTCCTGTCGCTTAAAGGAAATAACGAAAGAACATCGTGGAATGTTTTTATCTTCTTTTAGTGACAATCGCTGAAGGTTTAATGGCCTATAATATAAAAGTAGGCGATATTAAGAACTACCGGTCGCGATAATGTTATTTAATTGGCTTTTGGTTGGCAGATGACAGAAGATAAAAGTGTTTCGAAAGCCTAAATAAACGTGTATACGTTAACTGCTACTGTGGCTATAAGTATGTCACAATCGTAAGCGTATTTATACTAATGTTACAGGGAAGAATGCCAAAAAATAAATAATTTTTTTTATCTGTTCAGGCTATATGTTGGAATTTTAAGGTAGCTACTATCAGTAGGTATATTAGCCATATAAATAGCACAGAAAAAAAACAAGAAACGTCCATGCTAAATAAGTTATTATCCGAAAACAAGCGCTCCTTGCCATTCCTTGTTTCTCCCCGTTACCTTCATATTCTTCCATGGCATTACTAAAAAATACGTTTGTTTTTAATTGATAATGTAGCAATCCAAGTCTTTTCAAAATATTAAAGAAGGTTAATAGAAAACCATGGTTCATTCACAGATAAACCTTTCGCGGAATTTTTGGAATGCATAAACAGAGTCTGAAAATTAAATAAGCGTTCAGGGATTTCCATCTGTGGAGTTAAGAGGTTGACCTACATATCAGTTGCAGCGTGTCCTCACGCTCTCATTAACGAGTGTCATCTTACGCCAACCAGTAAATGGAGCGAAAATTGAAAAATATGGCTACGTAACATCCACTTAAATTTCTCCATTGCGTCTGTCATCACGAAGATACGCTTCTACAGGTCTTTATCTAGTCAAGTTTATTGCCATACATTCGTGTTTTCTTTTGGTATGCAATGTTAAGTTTGTTTTCATGAAAATGACTCTTTGTAATATTGCGCATTGGTTAATGTCAACTGTTCGGGATGGAACATCACAAATTTTTCTCAACCCCGACTAAAGTGGAAGGAATAACGTCCTAAATGTATTATTCTATTCCCGAGAATTAGGATGGTGAGGGAAGAAATTTTGGAATATTTTATATACTTAAAATTTCAGATAATGTAAAAATTCTTTGGTCAAGAAAATAGTTATACTAATCATAATTTTTTTACTACCCAGAGATGTAACACTGAATTATTGCAAAGGAGAAAAATGAGGAAATTCTCACAAAAATGGCTTTTAAGTGTTTTTCCTTATTTAAAATTTGAATTTTGTCGTGTTTATTCATTTATCGATTTTTCGTTAAAAAAACACGAAAAAATCTCTGAAGACTAGTCCACCCTTTCTCCTTTTAGCTTCAATAACTCATAATGCTTACAGTTATAGAAGCAGCATGTGTTTTTAATTATGATGCAGTATGTGTTGATTGTCAATATACCTTGTTTATCTATTTACCCAAGAATAGGACCGAAACGTCTCATATTGCGTTGATTGCCGTGAAGTTGGAATAACACCTCTATGCCAGGGATGGGCAACCTTTTTACGTTTACACATTTGAGTGTTTTGGCGAGCCGTACTAGAAGTCACGAGTGTCTCGGCGGGCCGGATTAGAGTTTACATCTGAACTTACTCAAGGGATTATATTTTAAAACTGAAAATAAAGTTTTACCCCTTTTTAGCGTAGAAACTTTGCCAGGAAATGTGTTATGGCAAAAATCGAAGTTAAAATGTACAAAATTATTTTTAATTAATATCACAGATCATATCTTCACCAAAGATACGCGGGTCACATAAAATGCTCTCGCGGGCCGTAGGTTGCACGCCCCTGCTCTATGCTATTTCAATTTTGGTCATGCCCAATTATTATTACATATTTATTTTCAAGGAATCTTCGTCTGTAGATTTCTGTTGTTCTCTCAGAGCCGCTTTTGAATTCATCAGGAACACTTGCCGAGTCTTATTGTTAATGATTGTTAGGCACGGTTCTCTATATTGAATTCTCAACCACAGGAGAGTCTGCGGATCATTATGTAATAATGGATCCTAACTACGAGGATGAATTCGTCCTTAACGCCACTCAGGTCACGATTACTCACAGGCCGTTACTGAATTGTAACAACCTGATTCATTTGAAGTCTTGGTTTCAGTGCCGGTAGGCACGTGCCTAGGGGCCTCCAAGCTTAGGAGGTACTTCAGTTTTTTGTGATAATAAATTTGCAAACAGTTAAATTAATACATAATACATTTATTGTACAGTGTGTCCTAAATAGTCGTTCTGGGTTTTAAGAGGCTATATTTTCAAAACTATTTGAGTTAACGGAACGAAAAAAAGCAGTAAAATACACTGACACAACCGTATTATTTTTTTCATAAATTACAAAAAAGAACGATGTCTCGTGTTACTTATAACTAGTCGTTCAATTGACGTGCGCATACAGATTGATAGAATATCATTGCCACGGAGACCATAGTACCTGTTAACAGTCGCACATTGCAACATTGTTATACCGTCAGTATTAACTGCATTGCGAGCGCGGCGATATATCACAAGCAGTTTAGCTGTATAGAGTGTGCCGAAACGTGCGAATCAATTTCGTTTTTTTCTGTAAGAATGTGTTTCTTTTAATATACAGTAGTAAGTAGCTATGTTCATTTACTAATTCGTTATGTAATATGGTGTCCAAAGCGTAACTTTTAACAAGATGGCTGTATTATATTTTTTCTTGTAACTTTATTATTATTATTTTTACTCAGTTATAATATAATAATGTTCAAACTGTTTGTAATTGAAATGAATGCATGCCTACAAGCCGTATAAGTAAAGTCCATTTGAACAAAGAAAGGACTACGCGAAGCTCCCCTTTCGGAGTTGTTTAATAATCAAATTAAATAATAAAATTTATTTAACAAGGCCATGTTCGGTGTGCGAAGGCGAGAGAACGTTTTCTAAACTTTCATTCATATCAATTTCTATCAATTTCATTCATAAAAAACGAAAAAAGGACGACAATGAGCCAGAATCGTCTAAATGCATTGAGTTTACTATGCATTGAAAGCGATTTTGTTCAAAAATTAGATTTTTCTTTATTAATCAAAAAATTTGCTGCTTCAAAAGTCAGAAAAGTGAATTTTTAATTAAAATTAAAATTCATATATATTTATTTATATTTTTCCTATTTCAATAAAATAAAACATTTTCTAGATATTATGATTTTTTTATCATTACAAATATACTACCAAGGGGGAGGGCGGGCGCAAAATGCATGTGCCTAGGGGCCCCGGAGAGTCTTAATCCGGCACTGCTTGGTTTAGTAGGCAAACCCGCGAATGGCGATGATTGATCACGTGATTTTATATTTTTCTAAACGGGGCGCGAATTTAGACCCTCAGAAAGCATATCAATAGCATTTTACTTGGTAGATTAAGGAGTTATCACACACACTCACACATACACTAGGGGTCAAGGCCCCTGCTCGCTACCGCTCACCAACCCCCCTTTGCTCGCATTCACTTCGTTCCTACCATTGGATTTAGAAAAGTATAACGGAAATATGTGTTGAAAATTAATAAAATAAATGTATTTGATACGGAATGTTTGATTTTTAATAACTATCAAAAATAATAAATTTAAAATAAAATTGTTACTTCATTATAAATTATATTATTATGTTATTTTCTAGTTTATTAACACTTCCAGTTATTTGTATTTTCATAACCTGACGTGACTTTGCTCTGGATATATAGCTACATAAAGTTGTCCATGTCCAAAAATTGGTTTATATATATAATAAGCGTGTATGTTCCTCGATATTTCTAGGCGTAACACGTTATGGTAGTTTTCAGTCTACTTTAAACAGCAAATCCTTTCTCGCAGAATTCAGTCGAGCAATTGACAATGAACTAATTCAAAGAATAAAATAAAATTGATAGCAAAGATGTAAACAAATTTCATGTCATTACTATTAAATGAATTTTTATTATTGATCTTTCAAAATATAGCCCCTGCTCGCTACGCTCACCAACCCCCGTTTCACTCGATATAGAGAGATTATCATTTTGCAATGAATATGCATCCAAAACTACTTGACACAAAATTTCCTATTTAATTACCACCTTCATTACTTTTATTTGTCCGAAGCTCTCTGAAATGTTGACTTTGATGTCTTGAAAATCCAACATATATTTGATTGAACACTGGCACTGGTAAATGCAAACCGGATGCGTTGGCCTATTTACATTAATAAACATTAAAAATGTAGAATATAATCATTTTACTTACAAAAAAGGTAAGATTCCAGTATCCATATGATGAAAGAAGATTCAGTTGCTTTGGTCAATCGTTTTAAACACTGAGCTTCCTAAATAATTATCAGTAACTATTTACATATCTTCGTATAAAGATGGACGTTGTTAGAACGATAATTTCAATGCTTAAACAAAATTTGGAAGGGAATAACGCCGTTTTTTTGAAGGCTTAATTGAATCGCAGGCAAAAATGAGGATCGCCTTAACCACTGTAACTAGATATTTTAGCGCCCGGGGAAAACTACTAAATATGTCCCTTCTTACCCTTCGAAAAATTATTTTCTATAGTTTATTTAGTTATTGTTACGTTCTCCATATACATAGTATACAGAAATTATTGTTTTCATGAAAAAAATCGACTTCGAGATTTCAACGGAAATACATGTTTTGAGGTCCATAGAACACGTTTACACTATTTTTGGAATGATGTCTGTATATGTGATTGTGGGCGCTCTAACTTGAAAAGTATTTGGCATACCATTACCAAATTTCATATATAACACTGGTATGAGCACAAAGAACTGATTAGTTTTTGGACAATACCGGTTAACCAGAAGTCGGGGTTTTTCGAAACCCGATTCGATTTTTGCAATATTTCTCTGTTAAAACATCATTATTGTGTATACAATTCTATACAAAGGTTATAGAGAATGTAATTTCCTACAACTTTTATTTGAAACAATTTTCCATAGCAGTTATTGTTTAGGAATTATATATATATAATCGGGTTTTTCGGTTTCCGTCAAATTATCTCCTTTAAAACGTCGTTATTGGTAATATTCGTGAAGACTAAAGTTGTAGAGAATAATATTTCTTCCAAGTTTTGTTTGAAACAAATTTTCGTAGAACCATCCATTTCGGAGATATTTAACTTATTCGTCAATTTTCAGTAAACATATTCAAAATATAATTTACTGCAATAAGGACGACTGTGTTCTTTTATGATACGAAATAGTAATTTTGCCTTATAATGCTATTCATAATAATTTAAATATATATACCCCAGATATGGAGAAAGTCGTGTTGGCCACATCAGATTTTTTGAATATTTTGCGCCCGGGGCCTCGCCTTAGTTACGGTATTGGCATTGGCAACACCCGGAAAGAGTACGAAAAATCCACAAAATTTCAAAAAAGGATGCCCATTTCATAAAATGTTGACCGTGTAACGTAAGTATAGCAAGAGTAAGATAGGGTACAGTATTAACCGTAAAATAAAGTAAATACGAAGATATTCGGTCCATATTTTGATGAATGAAGGAAAAAATCCTTGCACTTTGAAAAATCTAAAATCCCGCGTAAACTTATGGAGTCGAACCTGAGACCTATTCAGGGTTATTTTATTTTTCATGCCATCATTAGTAAAATCGACGTTAGGAAAATAAATTTTCATTCTTTTAGGAGTTCTCTGCTTCAAGTCCTGAGTTCGTAGAATGACCCTTAGTGATTTTGAAGTTCAAACGAAAAATATGCTGTACCCATTCCCGTGGCGTTATGCATGATGATGACCACTACGTTTTTTATTATTTGTAGAGATAGAGACATATGAAAATAAATTATTAAGAATTCGATAGTCTGTTTTTCTCTCTAAAATTCAACCACGTTCAGAATTCGCGAGTCGTGGGCCCCGGGAACTTCTATTACCTAGAGACCTCGCAAACAACTGTCGCCTAGGCCTAGGGCAGTGCTCCGCATTCATTTAAAATTCACGGCACACTTTCGGGTTCACTCGAACTTCGCGCCACCACCAAGTTTTATGGCATCGTGTAAAGCATTTTTTTCTTCCTGCAGCTAACAAAAATGAAATAAAATGATCCTTTGTCCACACAGCTGAAGAAAATCATTGTTAAAAATGTATATTCTCAAAAGCACTTAATTTATTAGTCCGAATTACGAAATAATTCGATCATAAAAATTACCAATTTTCCTGTTACGAAGCGATTTACAGACTAAGTAACCCTACTTTGTAGTATGGCTGTTTATGAGACATTTCGTTTCTGTGGTCCTAGCTCGAGAGAAATAAAACAGATATTCCCTTCTCCATAATTCCGCCAAACGTACCGCGGCGCGTCATGTTTTTTACCGCTGCGCAATAATGTGCCGCGTCATACCGGTTACGGTGCACTGGCCTAGCGGCCCTCCCATTCCCTTAATCTGCACCTGAGTCTATGTTACCATTCTTGGTTATCCATTCAAAAACCTAATTCCTCCGGTGAAGACCGTAGTGAACCCACTTTTTTCGCTCGAGGTGGGAGTCTTAACGTGCTCACCCCACCGTCACCTTCGTTAGTTTGCTGCTCGGATGGCAACCGAAAGAATCTTTTTCATCTTCACTTCGCTCCGTGTAATATATCGCCGTTCGTTGGGCGCTAGCGCTCGCCAACGGTTGGCCTTGGCCTTCCGCGGAAGAGGTCGCGGAATCCCCCTCCTAGACAGCGATTTCCTCCTTCGAGTTATTATTCCGTGAGAAATAGCGTATTATTTAACTCTATCCGATCCGGACTTCATTTTGAGAATCGAATAATTACTCATAAGTGGAAGAGACTACAAGAATTTGCCGACAATTTCGTCGTCGATACGTTTTTGTCGGCTGCCGTTAGGTATCACTCGTTGAAATTTAAAATTATCTCTTAAAACAATCCGGTTTCTCAGCCCGAGCGGGTCAAGGTTCGACATTAAATTTGGTACGGTCTTTCTTGGTTGTTAGGTATGCTATCCTCTCTCTCTTTCTCCATCGCGCTCTCTCAGTCTTCTTTATTCGGGACGTTTTCGAAACGAAGATGGTAGACAGGTTCAATTTCTCCTCGATTCGAGAAATATATCACTCTCACGCATCCATCTGGAAGGTTTTTCTTCCTAATAAACTACCCGCCGCCATTACTCTCGTGATTAACGCGTGCATATTTGTTAAATGCACCGGTCGCCACCGTGTGAGCAGTTAAACAAACGCCTGTTGACGAGAATAAATTTCACGGTTGGATCGTGGCGCAATTTCGCAAAAGATCCAAAACATTTCTTCTGCGCTTTCTTTCGGAATACCGGTTTGAGGAATGAGTCACGTTTGTATACGCAGCTTTACCCTTCATTAAGATTAACTCTCTTTCTCCATTCCCGTACTTTTGAAAGTCAAAATAATCCCATCTCTCATATATGAGGGTTTAAAAAATGTGTGAATTTGGCTACAAATAATCTCCCCTTAACGTTGATTGCTCGATCGTTGATTCAGAAAACAATAATATCAAAATATTAGGGAAAAGGGAGGTATGAAATTTAAAACTTGGGGAAATCCGGGATTTACATGATTAATTGGGATCAAGGACAAAAATGATGCAAGTTATACATAACTCGATTCAAGGCCTGAACTAATACGGAAGGTATAGATCGCCTCACCTGTCGGTAAGAGCAGTGTTTCTCAAACTGTGGGTCGAAAAATAATTTGATATGCTAGGTGAAATGCCAAAATATAAAATATTCACGAATAATAAAATTTTATCGGGAAATTTTAGGAAATATGATGCGATAAAAATCATTAACAGTTATATAAAATAATGGAACGTGTATTAAAGTTTATTATTTTTACTATTTTCAATCCAAAGGGAGAAGCATAACATTCAAGGGGAACGTTTGAGAACCACTGGGTTAGAGAATCTGCTTTGAGAATAACCCAGATACGGAGTGTCACTTTTTCCTTTTATAATTAATATTGCGAAATTATGCAGTCCGGCGGTAATTTTAAGTTTTCTTTAGCCCAGAACTGTCACATGATGAGAAAAATTTGTCGTCTGCACGAGAAAGTTAACGCGTTTTCGCAAATTCTATTTAATTAGTTCCGCAAAATTATCGTCTTCGCAGACTGGAACCTTTTCCTTCCTCTGGCCCTCGGTCTTTCTTGCATCCCATATCTTCTCGCCCTACACCCCTTCCCATTCCCTCATTACACTCCACCCGTGCCTTGCATATCTATACGCTTTCCGCCTCCAATTCAAACAAGACTTTCTCCGCATTTTTCTGAATATTTCTCATGTACTCTTCAGCGTTTCCCCCCCTCTCAATTGACAGAAGCTTTCGGAAGGAAATGACGTCATGCCGTATTTTGCTTCTTCGGCGGAATATATCCGTACTCGACATCATTTCGGTCGGAGGCAGTGGCGGATCCAAGGGAGGGAGGGGCGACCATCCCCCTCCCTTGGATATTCTTTAGGGGTAGGAAAAGGGGAAGCCTAGGAGGGGTTTGTCAATCATATTAACGAATTTTGTTTCTTTTTTTCATTGCAGACATTTGCTTCTTTTATCCTATGGGAAAAATCAAACCAATAAGGTGGTCTCTTATATTTTCATAATAGCCATTTATGCATAATGACCAATGATTCAAAGTATTTTGTGTGTAAAAATTGTACTCTTGTGATAATTATCATACTGTTTTATCGTGTTCCGTGGTTTATTAATAAAAAATAAGTAATTAGAAAATAATAAAAATTAATTTTGACAAAGACACTGTACAAATTAAAAATATCCCCCACCCCATGGAAAAATAGTAATCGTCCCTCTCCTCGGGAAATTTCTAGGTCTCCCATTGGTCGGAGGGAAGGAGCGTGGGATTTGATGGGAGGAAAGGTTAAGGAGTTTCAACAAAAATGACTTCGTTTTTTTGTAGCTTTCTGTCGAAGGAGCCACACCAACGTTTATTCATTCTTAAAATCTTCTCCCTTCCTCTCCCTCTCCAGCCTCCCCCACTCTGCCCCCGCACTACCTCTTTTCCTATTCCCTCCTGGTTTAGATGGAAGGAGAGATTGCCTAGTCCCAACCTAGCTCAAGTAGAGACGAGTAATCTATCTATCCTTCCCTAAAGTGCTTTGGTCACGCTGAAATGACATCGTGGGATACCACCTTGCGAACTCAAACTACTCGATTCGTCTTTATTATCGTCACATTTGCGTCTCCGTCGTCGCGAAGAGTCCTCTCTCAAGGTTGAAAGAACATCAAACATGAAAAGAGAGACGGACTAGGAAGTGAAGGCAACCAAAGAAATATTTTTATTTCCCTCTATCTCCCCATTTCGAATTGTTACGCCATTTAAAAGCATTGGACTCGTTCCCACGGTATCAGAATTTCTTATTGCTGAAATTTTGAAACTTTTTCATTTTTTCTGTCAACAAACGAATTTTTAAACTAATTCATCACGGGCTCGGATTCTCTCTTCGAGAAAAATATACTTTGTTCTTTCGATCGAACAAATGTCCAAGCCTCAAGTGTTTGTCTTAATTCTAACTAATGTAAAAAATTTGATGTGGCCAACACATGACCTTCTCCATTTGGGGTATAGATATTTAAATTATTATGAATAGCATTATAAGGCAAAATTATTATTTCATATCGTAAAAGAACACAGTCGTCCTTATTGCCGTAAATTATATTTTGAATATGTTTACAGAATTCACCGCTACATGGTGGTGGCGCTGTATACTGGAAATTACGAAAAAAGTTGAATGTCTCCGAAATGGATGGTTCTACGAAAATTTGTTTTAAACAAATCTTAGAAGAAATATTATTCTCTACAACTTTGATCCTCACGAAGATTACCAATAACGACGTTTTTAAGGAGATATTTGAAGGAAACCGAAAAAACCGATTATATATAAATAATTCCTAAACAATAACTGCTATGGAAAATTGTTTCAAATAAAAGTTGTAGGAAATTACATTCTCTATAACATTTGTATAGAATTGTATATACAATAATGATGTTTTAACGGAGAAATATCGCAAAAATCGAAAAACCCCGACTTTTGGTTAACCGGTATTGTCCATAAACTAATCAGTTCTTTGTGCTCATACCAGTGTTATATATGAAATTTGGTAGCGATATGGCAAGTACTTTTCGAGTTAGAGCGCCCACAATCACATACACATACATACAAACATCATTCCGAAAAGTCTAAACGTGTTCTAGATATCAAAATATCTAATAAACTATCGTTTTTCTATAAATTCCTATCACATACACACGGACAACATCGAGAAAATAATCAAAACGTTTTCTAGGGACCTCAAAACGCGTATTTCCGTTGAAATCTCGAATTCGATTTTTTTCATGAATGCAGTACTTTCTCTATACTACGTACGTATATGGAGAAAGTAAAAAGCGGTGTTATTGATATAAATGGCGACGCAGTTTATTTCTTATGGGAAACATTTTCTTTCAAACGATTAATAAATTCATAAATATTCCACATTTCAAAATTTTTCATAGTTTTCCTGATTCTTTCACGTTTATATCTATTATACATACCTGATAAGTTTCACATTCTCACCTATTCAGGAACTACCATTTCCACACCCGTGTGACGCACACATGCATGCATCTACATTACAGAATTAATATAACAGAATATAATTTATATTAATAAATACAGGTATCCTCAATTGTATGCGTAAAACACCGTACATTCTTAAATTATTTTAACTTTGTGATGGTGCCCTCTCTATATTTTGAAATAACATCGCGCGTTGGGCTATTACACTCAATAAAATGAGAGTTGAGTAGAATGACTCGGAATCGCTTTAGCATTCTGACGACCAAAAAGAAAACGTAAACTCGACACTCACAGTAGTACTTAGCATTAATTTGCACGTATGTATAAATAAGGAAAGCATCTCTGCAGGTCAACTCCGACAATGGTAATCAGCGCTAATGCACAGTGAATGGCACAGGTATCGGCAATGCCAGAAAACTATGTTAACAGTCGCAAAGAAGCGATTTATGCCTCAGTAACTCTTCAAACTACAAAAGACATGTTACATAATACATAAATGGAAAATCTATTGTCTCCATGAGTCTCCATTTCCACTTGTTTAATGTTGGCACTTTCGTCAGAGCAGTATGAAATCATTTTCCTTACAACACCCTCGAAATAATAAGATCTCCGTTTCTTCAGGCATTTTTATTTTAAAATTTCAAAAAATATTTACACTTTTTTCAAAGAGATTTAAGAAGGCTTTTTGTCGGTTTCTGGTCAGTTAATCATTTTTAGGCGCGTTTCGCTTCCAGCGTGAGCGCCTATTATCGTCGGTCTGTCCGTCCGTCCGTCTGTCCGTCCATCCATCCATCCATCCATCCATCTGTCCGTCCGTTCGTCCGTCCGTCTGTCTGTCCGTCCGTCCGTCCGTCCGCATGTTAGTTCTCGACTTCTATCGAACGGAAATTTGATATTAAGGACGTACAATCAAATATAATAAGAAAATCGCCAAAATGAATCACGTACGCCAATCAGGGGTACCACTTTACTTTTGACAAAAAATTAAGTTTTCGTCATATCTCATAAAGTATTGCTCATATCAAAATATTTTTCAAATAAAAGTTGTATAACTAGTAAATAAGAGTATTTCCTTTCCTATAGGTTCATTTTTATCGTAGGAGTAGCCGTTATCGAGAAAATCAAACAAAAATGTCTTAATTCAAGTTGAACTTTGTTAGAAACTTTCTTGCATGGTTACTTCTTCATTGTTGCTAACATAAACAATCTCACAAACAAACGTTTAATTTCCTTACGTGTGCATGTAATATTATTAACTAGGAAGAAAATGGATTATTTATGATGAAGAAAAGAACTTTAAAACCCAATTGCCCTTACGTACAGGTATATAATTTCTTTCTAATACTCCATTGCACGAAACGCGTCCATTTGTGTTATGTTGTACACTTTCCTAACTTGTTTATATCAACTTAGGAATAAGCGAATCATCGGAGAGGACGACAGTTGCGGACATCAGTTTACTTTCGCTGCTTCTTTAAAGTCTTGAGGCAGCAGAGACTTATTTAGTTGAGATGGCGAATGATTTAATACCAATTCAGAGAATACTCAATGAAAATTTATTGATCAAATCACTCCGATTTCTCTTTCCGCAGTTTGCTAACCTTTTCTAAAGAATTCTCACGATTTATGCATTTTTTTCGACTCTCCAAATCATGGTGTTCTACGTTCAAAAATGTTGGTACCGCTGATCCATCTCGTTTGAAAAATAATGTCTGTTTCTGCCCGAACCAAACTTATGTTTCCAGGAATTCGTGTCCCCAACGTCACACCTGTATATTGCTGTTGCGCCTCCTCGTTATCTCCATAACCACCTATTTCTAACGCCTTCAACTTTGCTCTTCTCATTACACTCTTCCCACGCCGACGATCCTCATTGAATTTTCTTTCTCACTGCAAGTACAAGCTCCTCGGCCCATTTCTTCTATCCTGGACAATTTTTACTCAACCTTTTGTTTTTCGGTCCCAACTGTATCTCGTCTGATATAGATCTACTTTATCGTTCATATTGCTGCGGCATCCTTTTAATTCTTTTATACCTTACTTTTAAATGCGCTTGAGATCACGAACGTACTTCTGAAATATATCATCCCGGAGGAATTTTCCATACCGGCTCACGGGGTATAATAACTTTCCATTAATAATTGTATGTTAAAAAAAAGACAAGTAACTCAACTAAATTTTACTATTCATGGTCTATGTAGTGAACCGTTGGAGAATTAACTGATGAATCAGAATTCTCCCGAAGGCATAAAATTTTCATAGCCACTTTATGGCTTTTGGAGAATTCTGATTTATCAGTTGGATCTTATTGTTAGCCATAGGACGAACTTGATAATTGTTGAATGTTTGCGAGCTATTTTCTCAGACAAAATCTGCCGTCCTACAATACCGCCAGCCCAGTGGAGAGGGTACAAACGACAGATATCCTCTCCATCTCTGAAATTAATTTAATGCCCGTTCTTTGTGATTCCGCTATTTCCTGTAATTAACAGTACAAATTTCAAGATCCTAAAAATCTCTGGCGTAGGTATATCATCACGCGAAAAATAATGACGTGCAAATTTGATAATGGAATCTATCATCTTCAAATAGTTTAAACCTTAAAAAATTAAATGAATGATTTATAATGCTTTCACGACGAAAAATATACTTCCATCTACATATAATCGGAAATTCGGTTGGTGGCAGGAAATGAAATTCACTAAATTATATTTTCCAGTCCATACTTTGCTTTCCTGATGCAATCCACGTTATTAACCCCTGTGAGTTATAATCTCTCGCTTATTTCGTCTTTACCGCCATGCCTTGAGGTAGATAGGAAGTCCGTTCCGAAAAATTCGACTGCTAGTCACTCCGAACTGTCTTCTCCATTCGTTTCAATTCAGCATTCAGCAGGCGTTCTTCTAGGGATAATGCCGTAACGCTCTGCCGGGTGTCATTTGTTTCTTTCTACGAATCTCACGCGAATCCCATATATGATATTTATGTTTAGAAGCGTTTCATTTCGTTAATTGGTTATTTCTTTTGGGATCTGAGATTCCAGGATCGATGAATTCTGAGCAGGTTGCGTTCGTGACTCTGTTAAATCTTCTCAGCGCGATTCTTATATCGCATCATTTTCGTCCCTTTTGAGATAATCTCGATTGTTACGCCAGCTCGATAAATTAAATTTCAACTTGGCGAGTTACCACACCGGCGTCCTTCACATTTCCCATGCGCTCCACTTCCGGTTGCGGTTATCCTGATTACTGCTTCCCCGTACATATCTCCGGTCTCCCCAAGGTGTGATTCATTATCGAGTGCGGGCGTGCCATTGACCTCTGCGTTGATACCGTGTCCTTGGCCGTTCCAACCCTCCAATACCCTTCACCTCTATCTCTTGACCGGCGAAATGAAGATCTGAGTGAGAGTGTAAAATTGGCATCGAGTGAACGCAACGCCTACTGTTTTTAAAGTATTTGAAGGGTCTCTTCATCTCGGAGTACAGAATTGATAGATTGAATATCCAATCTGCGGAATACGTTAAATATTTAGGAGTCACCATTTGTCGTGATCTATCGTGAAATATGCATATTCGAAGGATCGTAGGCGCAGCCAATAAGAAATTAGGCTTCGTAGGCAGAATAGTAAGAAGTAGCACAGAACAGGTACGAGAAACGTTATTTATCATTGGTCAGATCTCAGGTCGAATACGCTTCCAGCATATGGGATCCGTACGAAAAGGGACAGATACTTGAGTTAGATAACTGACGACAATAAGAGAGTGATTCCCACGAGGGACGTTATTACGTAGGTTTTGGTGCGCTGCACCCCCTGCCACCCACCAGGCTGGTGATTTGCAGGGTATGATGTAGATGTAGATCTAAAAAATATAATAATCGTAATGAAGGTATTGCAATAATTATTAATACAAATACATGTAGAACCGTTCAAGCAGTTTCAATTTTTTGTCCATCTAATAAATTTCGGTTAACATTTCTATTTCAGAAGATGGTTACTATAACATAAGCTACTAATACAGTAATAATTAATAATACTATTGTAGTATGATCGTGGAAGTAATTTATTTGTTCTATTATAGAAGAAGCTGCATCTTGAAAATTTAATTGAGCTCAAGTTGCATTTTTATTTAGATATGTCTAAATGAAAAAAAAACTGCATTGAAAAATGTCTTCAGACACCTATGGGACATGTTTGGGTATTTTATTAAAGCGACATAATGAACAGAAATATCAAACGATAGTTTTTGTCAGCAGAGATTCTTCTCTATTGATTTTATATTGTTCGTTGAATGTCAACCGCGTTGTAAATTCTTTGCTATGTGTAACAGATTGAGATAGAAAGTTATTTTATCCAGGACACAATACACGATCAGGAGAATTTGCAAAAGGACCTTCAGGCTATTACGAAATGGTGTAAAGATTGGCAACTCGACCTGAATATAAAGAAATGCGCCGCAATGAACTTCACGCGCTCCACGAATTTCAACCGTTACCCGTACCAAATATCTGAACTAAAGCTAAAATACGTCAATAGCTACAAATACCTAGGAGTAATTCTCAGTAGCAATTTGTCTAGTAGAGAGCATATCAAAACCGTTATAGCATCGGCAAACAGAATTCAAGGGCTTTCCTCTAGAGTCCTGCGGGGATGCCCCTCGAACGTGAAGGAAATTGCATACTTTTCCCTAATACGACCCGTCGTGGAATACTGTTGCGCCGTCTGAGACCCTTTCGAGGAGTGCCGAAGTAGGGAGCTCGAAATGGTTCAGCGTAGAGCGGCTAGATTCGTAAAAGGAGAATATCGGTATGATGCGAGTGTATCAGAGATATTGAGGGATCTGAAATGGCAGACGTTGTAGAGTAGAAGAATTGATTACAAAAGGAAACTGAAAAATTCGAAAGCTCCGAATTCGTTGAAGGCGTACGCGGCATAGTCGTCCCCATCGGTGTTAGTGAACGTAATGTTAGATCAAAGTGCAGGAGAAAATATGTCGAAACAATCGCTAGAACAGAGAAATACTACAGATCCTTTCCCAGACGCAATAAGACAGTCCAACAGAGGAATTAGTTAGAGTTCACTTGGTGTTGTGACACCCCCAGCCAAACGCTTCTAGCGGCTTGCAGGGTATTGATGTAAATGTAAATAACCGAGACAAGGTATTTCTGCATCCAAGATCGAATGTTAAAATTACACCTTCTTTCAAATGAACAGTTTGTAATTTAAGTTTAAATGTGGTAATTTATTTACATTGAAGCGGTAAAGTAAAATCTACCACTACGAATTATATTACAATTCAATTGAAGCGCTACTTTTCCTGCCAAAATCATCATCTGCGTTTAAAGTTACTTGCTCGACGGTAAATTGTTCAAATAGAACGCCGTTAGGGTGCCATTGTTCATTTCTGAAAATTCATAACGTTTTAAATTTATCAAATCTCTCTTAGAAGATGGCAGATAATTGTCGCTTGAATTTAAAATATTTCTCCTGCGTAAGATGACGAATAATATGTATAGCTATTTATTCAGAATATCTTTTGGCTACTTTTTACCTAACTTTTAAAAACTCCAACCATATACTTGCCCGGGCAAGTTTATTTCGGCGGCCCATTTAACGTTATAATCCTAAGTATTGTGAAAAATAATTGTTTATTAATACAACTGGACATGCGTGCAACCATCATTAGCTGGTATAATTGTTTTTCTATTGAAAATTCCAATAGCAGCCGGAGACAGTATGTAACAAAAAATCATGTGATTTTCCCCATTGTTCATACCGTCTCTTTTCGACGGCCCCGGCGGCTCTGCATATACGAATCCTGGCAATGCAGCGTGAAACGCGACTCGTTATTTTTCTTCTTCTCACGATCCTTTAAATCTTGGCTGTTTACTGAAGTTGGAAACTCTTTGATTTGTAAAAGGTGAAGACATCACGAATCACCAATTAATGAAGAATCGTATTACTTTAATTTTGTTGGTAATGGTTGGGATAGTTACAAATTTGCAGCAAAATATTATAGTATCGTACTTGATAATAATTGTTTTTAAAGAATGTCATTGCAAAAATATCCAAGAACTTTTATTCTTTAAAATATTTTTAAAAAATACTATTTAAATTGATCTTGTGCCGAGACCAAAAAAACGACCGCTAAAGGATAGAGAGGCGAGGGCTTTATGCTTGTGTAATCATCTTATCGTACCTATTTACCCATTTTAAAACGTCGGAGGTTTATCTATGAAACTTCCCCGTATCGCTATATGCAGGATGTTTTCATTTCCACTTTTTGGTGTTCCGCGGAATGACTTGCTTTCCTCTGAGGCTCCTAAGGTGCGGCCTAACCTTGTATGTGCCATCTAAAAATTTAGCGGCATACCTCTCCCCCAACGGCCAGCCCGAATACTTCCATCGTCGAAAAGAACATTTAAAATTGTATCATATGATACGTAAATACCAAGGAGGAAAAGTTGGAAGCGTTGGAAAACAGGTGAGCGTGAAGGGAGGTGGGGGAGGGAGGGGAGAGGACGAATGGGAGGGGAGAAGCGAGGCTGAATGTCGCATGGGAAGGGAAAGTGGCGAGTGTCTGAGAAAGCAGAAGCGATTAGGGAAGGCTGGGAGAGGAGGAGTAATGTTAGGTAACGGCCAAGAGAAGCAAAATGAGAAAGTGCGTCGCCATTAATCGATGGAAAGATCGATAGTCCAGTGTGACCTAAGTGAAAAAGAAAAGGCAGGAGGCAGACGAGTGAATGAACGACAACGCGAGTTCTGCAGTAACGTGTTATAATAATCGAGGTCCGATCGAAATGACCCATATTTAGAACGGGTTTTGATAAAGGCTGTCGTAGGACATTGCCGACATTTTTTTTGGTTTATGTGGAGATCCGGGGCCATGTTTCGAAAGACTACCTGCTCGCGTTACACTGCCATTAGTGAGGATTAGGGTCCCTTGCTCGGACTCATTGTCAGTCCCCGACCATAGCTCGGTGTAGTCTACCTTCACAGCGGGCGGTGAAATTACCGATCTATCATTGCAAAATTCCAATACTTTTTGCAAATAAGACGATTGAAAGTTACACCATTGCATTGCTGTGAAAATACTGATTATTGGTGTTTTTTTAACGATATTCTACGATACATATCAACGGAGTTAGGAAACGAGCGAGGTAGACGGAGGGAGGGGGGGGAAGGAAACTGAAGGGAGAGTGAGAGGTACCAACATAAGCGCTTCGACTTGCCTTAAGCTTTTTAGGAGGGAAATTTGAAATCCATTGCCTTTCCGAATTACAACACGTGCAGCGACTCTGTACTTTCAGCTATCCCTTTCAAATAGTCTACAGGGCCCAGAAAATATTAGACATAAAGCAACGACGATGAAAATATGATTGTTTTCATTGTCATTGGTCTCTGTTTCATGATTTTCTCGGGATTTCAAATTTTATTCTTTGGAAGAAATAGGAGCAGGGTCTGCTAAACGTTTCTGTTGCGCTTTTCTAAGATGATATAGTAGACCTTCAGGAGATGTGAAATGAAAAAGTCTCATATGCGCAAAATATGAGAGTTTGCACCAGACATAATTCAAGTGATTCATTAACGGCACAGATATACACTGAAAATATTAATGCAGTTTTCTCTGAATCACCATATCGCTTTGAAATGAGGAAATTCGAGTGCTTCTATAAGCTGTAAAACTTGGTCCCGGTTTTTTTGTTTTTACTCTCAAAGAAATCAAAAATTAATAATTTCAGATTTCATTCTTGGCTGAGGTAAAATATTTTAATAATGCTTTCCACTTGTATTTTAATAGTCTCTCCCTTCTATGTAAGATTTGGAATTGCTTTTTAATGCGATCGCTCTTATCTTAATTTATTGCCATTCAAACAATAATTACATATTTCATCCTCAAGAGTGCTAAGGATGGAAAGTGGTTTAAATATGAAGATCGATTTTGAAAGCTGCTAAAAACATTACGAAACATGAACTGGAAAAAGCGATGCAGGAGAACGTTGAAGTGGGATCCAACGTAATTACAGATATGTGCAGAGGTCACGGTCGTTTGCGGCAGCTATTTTAATAGTCTACGCTCATTTCACCGTTAACCACTCCGCCAACTTTGTAGATCCTGCCAATCGTTCGACCCACACTCAAAATATTGAGGGGTACTGGGCCGTTTTAAAAAGAGATATGCGGAAGAGAATTGGCCGCATGTCGGAAGAGCTCCCGGAAGACTACCTTTTAGAGTACGTGTGGCGAAGAAAACACTGTAACAATGATGACTTGTTTCAGGACTTTGTAAAGGCTATCAAGTGTTTCTATCCCAAGTTATGAGTTTTATATTTATATGAGTAACTTATGTTAACACAAAAGTTTAGGCTAGGTTCATCATTTTAGGTGTAGGTATGACAAAGCCGTCTTGAAGGCTGTTTAAAATATTGATTGACAGATTTTAATGATGACAGTTCATGTTCAAGTTTCCACATAAGCTAATGGCTAATTGGTATACGTTTTGAACTCGAGGGAGAGGGCAATTGGGTTCACTTCATTCATAAAAGGACCACTTTTATCTCCATACGTATGAAGGATATCGTTTTGCGAAAAAAATAAACTCGTTAACGCGAAATTGGTAAGTTAAAACATTCAATGAATCCAGTAGCAAAGAAAAAATATCAAGAGATTAATATTAAGTCTCATCAACACGGTTTATGTATTTGTCTCTTGTTAACATTTTAGCGAAGTATTTCGCGCTTTACTTCTGTCACTTTTGATTTTTACTTTCTCATACGAAGTATCGAGATAGTATTGTTTTCGCGAAAAAATTCGACCTCGAGATTTTTACGGAAATACACGTTTTAGGTGTCGCTGAATCCGAAACTGGTTTTCGCAATGCCGTCTGTCTGTCTGTTACTGGCTCTGGAGCCTAGACGGAAGAACGAAAATGAATGAAATCTCGTACTTAGGCATTTTATCATACTGAGCATAGTATACATAGAAATGGTTGACATTGATCAAGAATTAAGAGTAGTTTATTCTACGCATTTTTAACAACAATTCGATTTTCTCAAAAACGGCTCTAACGATTTTGATCAAATTTCGTACAGTTACTTGAGTTTACGTCTTCAATAATACTGTTTAGTTCATATTTCTCAAAAAGTGAATATAAGGCTAGTTTATTCTAGGCAACTTTAACAATAATTCGATTTTCTCAAAAACGGCTCTAACGATTTTGATCAAATTTCGTACAGTTACTTGAGTATACATCTACAATAGTACTACGTATTTTATTTTTCTCAATGAATGAATATAAGACTAGTTTATTCTTGGACAACTTTAACCAAAATTGGATTTTCTAAAAACAGGCTCATACGATTTTCATTTTCTAAAGATAACTAAACGACGCATTAGTATATGAGAAAGTTTGTACAATGTATGTTGTACCGATTTTTTTATTTTGACTTCAAGAAGCCGAATTTACCAAGATTTTATTTTTTCTTTTGAAATTTTTTTGGTGAATTTCCTCTATTCAACATTATATCGCTAGGCACGTGCGTGCATATTTATCCAAAGCAAAGCTATTTTAATGCGTTTGAGTATATGAATGCCATGTTGAACTTTTAATCGAGTGCTAGTTTCCTGGTGTGCATTATACAGTGGAACCTCCAAATTCGCGGGGATTACGTTCCTGAATACACCGCGAATTTGGAATCCGCGAAAATAGAAGCAAAGGCCTTATGAGGAAATGGGGGTTAGGTTCGCGGCTCTCCATTATTTTGATAACAATGAATGATGAAAAGTTAGGCTAAAAGTGGTTTTGAATCAATACAATGTGGCATTTAAATCTGTCATAGCCGTACAGTTTATCGCATATTGCCTGCCCACTGATGCCGCATTCTGGCCACTAGCATGTTTATTTCGCAACTCAATTTTCTCACTTAAGCTTCACTTTTATCCATAATATCACAAATATTCCTCTCAATCTTCTGAGAATATTTCTTCACGCATGTTTTGCATATGAAACATCACTGCAATGGAGAGGAGGATTTTATTGCTCCAGTTGCATAGAAATATGCTATACAGTTAGAGGAAAGTCACACCTCCGCTTTCACTACCGCAGGGTCAGGTATAGGCATCCCTGCATTGCACATGCAGGGTTTTCGTACGAAGCGTATTTTTTCTCAGCAAAAGGAAAAAGGACACCATCTATGAGCTCTAACCTGTACTAGAAGGACACAGCTAGATACCGGAGATGCTTCATGACGGACTATTTCGGCATACCGATAGCGGATGGCCCGGAAAACGGTATTATCCCTTGCTTTCCTCTTGGAAGACATTTTCCTAAAACGGGGCCACAGCGTGATAAAAAAACCTCGCGGACGGGGAAATTCATTTGTTTAGTGTTTTTCTCATCCCTTCAAAGATGGCAGCAATAGTCGGAAAAACCACGAAACTGCGAAGCACGCGAATTTGGAAGCCGCGAATTTGGAGGTTCTACTGTATATAGAAATCAAAACTTCCCCTTCAATTTTACTTTCAAAGTAAGAAATAAAATGAAAAAAAGCAGACCTCGCAAAATGAGTTAAATTTTTAGTTTACGACACATTTAGGGTCGTCTCTTGAGAGGCACTGGACCCGGAGCCGATCGGCTTGTGCGGGATCCTGTTAACATTTACTACCAAATTTAACTTAAGCTTTCCTTGCTGTGATACGGAAGAGCGGAGCCTTGGGCGGTCGCCCCGATTCGCTCTATCTTAGGGACGGCCTTGGGCACATTAATTAGAAAACGGCTAAAAATGGCGTTTATTCTCGTTTTTTATTCTTCGGAATTCCTCTGTTTTTCCTCAAAACTGGTCACCATTACGATGATTTATGTTCCAGCTGCTTTATAAATTGTCAGAAAAAATTATTCAGTGGCTGTGTGCCACAGGCCCGAATGAAGACATTCCGAGGTCCTTAGCAATATCAAAAAGACGGGGCTTTATACCATCGGTTCTCAATATTTTTCCCGTCGCGTCACACACGACGGTCTATGCTCACGTTCACCGCGCACTACAATCCGCCGGACTAAAAATATGAGGAATAGTGTGTAAGAACGAAGAAATTAATCTTGAACGTTGTTTTATTGTTTCTAAAAATGACGAAAGAGAAAGACTGCTTAACAAAATTTATTTTTAAACGGTCGTTATTAAAATTTTCAGCGACACACTCCCGGCTCTTCGCGACGCACCGGTTGAGAACTGCTGCTTTATACCATAAAAAAATTATCTTTGGCGGTCTTATCTCTATCGATTTGAAATACTTGAAAAGTTATACAAATCCTATAGAGCGAGTATCTCAGTATGCGCGTCAGAACAGCCAATCAGACGTTGGTTTCAGCATATCGATAAACAAATATTATACAACTAGCAAATGCCCGTCAAAAATGACGGGAAATTTTATTTTGATGTTTCACAGTCAAAATCTTCAAATATTTATTAGAATTAATAATTTTCATTTATTTCATAAAACCTCTTTATAGACTAAATTCACAGTGAAAATATCATTAGTACCAGTTTAAGCAAAACATTTTCTGTGAAACTCGTTGATCATTCATTCATTTTTTATTATTTTAGTAGATTAATTTAAATACTAAAATGCTAATGAACAAATAATAATATTTGTCCATTCTAAATGTTGTAGTTGCTTTCTTTTTTTCCAAATGACAAAATATATCAATCAGTACTCCAAAATATTATGAGCTAGGTTTGTAGGGTCTGCTTGTTTTCGTTGCTACATCATCTCTTTCTCTCATTTGCCATCTCTTTCGCGGGACACGATAACCTGGCTTACCTGTATTACTTATATAGATGTAATAAATGATTCACTACGTCAAAACGAAAATAATCCGGTCAATGGCTGTGGCGTGGAATTTCTTCACAGTATCGTCAAGTCTTGCACCTTATCACGTTACATTAAATTTTGTGGCTGGAAACGTCATTTTTCCTCTTTTATTTTCTTGGATATTTTATTTTGGATTTGTTTATTAGAGAATCCTTTTCCCCATGTCTCCTTTATTTATCAACCGATTTTCATTAAATTTTAAATGGAGTATTTTATTTGTTTTTTTGGAGGATCTTAATATCGCGAGGCCCCAAGCTGTAGCTTAACTAACTTAAACCTATCCTGCCCTCTGTGTCCCAGTTTCGTACAAATGTTCTTTAGGAATCACTCGTGGAGTACCGGTAGGTCCTAATTACCCCGCTGTTAGAACACAATATCGTTTTCCGGACAATCAGGACTCGATCGAGCACCACCCTCGATTTTTCTCGTCCACATTACGGATATCTACGATACTACTACTCGTAAATCAACGCAAAATCTTCCGAACCTCGGAGCCTCATATGGTAATCTTCAGAAGTTCGAGAGCGGCAACTTCCGCTCAGCCTTGATAAATCAATTTATTTTTAGTGAACGCAATCGGTATTCGAATCAACCAAGAGAAGATGATGCCTGCACTCTTAAGCTTTGCGTTGTTGGTAGTGAACAATGTTGCCTCATCCCCGAAGTGGGGACGAGTTCCTTTTTGCGAATGGTTAAAAAAAATAGCATTTAGGCTCACGAGCCGCGGTTCGACCACCTCTGGTTTAGGGTACTACTACTACTACCACCTTTTCCTCTCGAGGTCAATGGTGTTACGAGGCAGCCCTTTTGCACCTCAAGGTCGCTCTCTCTCTCTGCCCTTCCCCTCTCGCCCCTCTTCATCACCTTTCCCCCCTCTCTGTCACTATCCACTTCCCCTCCAAGTCGTGGTCCGAGGAATTTTCGCAGCGCTCACTTTGTGGGAATTCTCCTTCCTCGTTCCGATCCACACCCAAAAGAAACGTCTGTCACTCTTCTCCAGCTTTTTACTTTTTTTTAGTCTCTCTCTCCGTGGCTCTGTGAGTGCCGCTTTAAGGCAACTCGGTGTCCGACGCGCTTCTGAGGAAACGATTTTCGCGGGGATAGAGAATCGTTCGGGATGACGAGGAATAGCGATTCGAGGAAATTTCGAAAACGATAAAAAAAAGCTAGTTAAAATTTCGCGCCTGTATTTCGTGTCGACTTCTTTCTCGCTGCATCTGCAGACGGCACGGAATGTTTGCGGCCGCCTCTGGACATCTGTTTCCGAGTTTTTTTTCTTCGCATCCAGTTTCTTATTCCATATATTTCTTAAAATAGGGATTGCTTCGAGTAAATTTATTTAACTGGGTGAGTGAATGCCCTAAATATTCTGCTGAGTGTAATTTCCTTAAAAGTCTTCGGAGGAATGAGGGAAAAACTGCGAAAAATACGAGATTTTTTTAACAAAACGAGTCCAGTTGGGTGCGGCTGATTAACTAATTGCCTAGATGTATGGGATGAGAAACTTCCGTGCCAATTCTCCCCCTAGCGAGAGGTGTCGGCCGTTGACTTGACCTGTCGGACGCCCTATAATCTACCTTGCTGGGAAAATGTATGAGTTATTTCTTCCATAAATTAAGGTCATGCGAACTCCCGCCTCTGCGTGATTTTACTAGTCAAGAGCTTTCTACCGCTGGTCTCGAGTGGTGCAAAACGGATCTCGACGACGTGGGCTTCCATGCATACTGCTCTCTATGCTGTAAATAGTCACTACAGCCACACGTCGGACTGGGCATTTTGTCGAAGAGGGTTACAAATTCCCATCGGATGCCCAATTCAATTTTCTGAAGCGATTCGTATAATTGGATATCAGAAGAGAAGATTAAATAACGCTCCGTTGTGAGGATTATTGCGCAAAATTTACGGAAAGGCATTTGGCCGAGAGGGAATTCAGAAAATTCCGAACAGCCGCCAGTTAAATATTAGAAATTGCGGCAGAAAGTAGATCATTCGGTTAATCAAGAGCTAATCGATTCGATGTCTGGGCGGGTTCGAGCTTGTAGAAGGTTAAGGGGGAACAACTGTATCACTTACACCAAAATCGTTTGATATTTGTTTTCTGTATCGCATTAATTTCAACGGTGACGATCATAAACTCTCATGCCAACGTTAAAATTCGAATCCTCTACTATTGGCATATGGCAGTCGATTAGGGAATATTTATCTATCACTCTACCAGCTTATTTTTCGCCATCGCCATTAGAGGCGATATTTACGCGGATCACCGGTTATTTTTTTGTTCGGTGGAAAACACGTTGATAATCTTTCGCTTTTACCGAAATAACAAAGGTGCGGTTAGAAAAATATATCTCAACTCGTCTGGAGTGAAGCGACTGTGATGATAACGATATTAGCACCGGCAGAAATACCTGTATGTGACGCAGATACAGACTGGCCGAATTGTTTTCGGATATGCGCACGCGGTTCCTTTGCTGTTGAGAAATATCTGCCTTGTCCAAATGAGGTTATGACAGCTTTTCTTCGATATCCCTTTCACTTTTTTGCAGCGGATATATCACGGCCTGGATTGTTAAACAATGAATTCCATCAGCCGAAAAACTTTATTCAGATTTTGGAGCAAAAAGCACGAACAAAGAGTGGATGACCTTTAAGAACAGTAGATGAAAAAAGGAAAGCGTAAACGTTATTAATGTATTTGCGCCAAAATTCGGAGAAAATAATACATAGATAATTTACCGAATGTGGTGTAACTTTGTGTAGTGAGAGTGTACACAGATTAAATTCACCTTGTAAATTTACCATTTCATTTTTTTGCGCGACCGGTTTCACCGTAATTACTTTATCATCAGCCAATTTAAAAGGTCAGAAATGGCAATGTGTAAATAGGAACAAAATGGAGGGACGAGCTTTCAATTGCCATTTTAGATCTTTCAAATCTCCTGCAGCAGTTACTGTGAAAACGACCGTGCAAAAAAGTGGAAATTTAAAAAGTGATTCCAATTTCATTTTTAAAAAATAATAAGTCATTACTATCGATATCTTAATACATTAAAATTAAACATAATGGAGGTTTTTCAAATAACGTTTTGTTGCCGTAAAATAATGTTAATCATTGATGATAATTATTTCTGAGGCTAGTCCACTGATTTCCAAAATGTTTGTCGCTACTTGCGATGGAGTATGCCACGAGATGTACTCAACAAGAAATTTTTAATATAAAGTATAATTCTTCCAGTGAATACAAAGCAAAACTGTTTAAAATACATACATAGGTACTGCTGTAAGAAATACTAAAGACGTGAAATATTAAAACCAAAACGAATAAAAAGTATTTTTAAAGTGATATGATTTTATTTTTAATCAGCCAGTAGTCGTAAGCTTATCATACGCTGCAACATTACTTGCCCTGTAAATCCCATTATATGAATTTAACACATTTTTAATACTGCTTAACATACATTGAGGAAAATGATATAAAATACTTGGAAAACTTCTAAATGTGAACAGGGAAAAGAATGCTAAAGATTAAGGATACAGATAGGATGATAAACGAGGAAGTACTACGAAGAATAGAAGGGAAGCGAATGATTATACAGACTGTAAAAAAGAGGAAGGAGAAGTGGATTGGACATTACCCGAGGTGACAAAGCACGATTAAAGAGGTGTTAGAAGGAAAACTGGATGAAAAAATAGAAAGAAAAACCTTTCAGCCGATAGACGACTTGTAAGGGAAAGAGAGCTATCAAAACATGAAGAAGACTACGGAAAATAGGAGTGTGTGGAGAAATGGGTTTAACCATAAAAAATTACGGATCTGTTTACAAACAGACTATCTATGATGATCAACATGCTTTGTTGCAAATGTATAAATAGGATAAAATTTAGGTTGGGGATGTCGTGTTAATGTTGTATGTGGCTTAGAAACCAGAAAAAATTAGAAAAAACTGGGCTAGTAGTAACCCATGCTCACTGACTAAAACCTCCCCTTTTAGTTTCTATTTATTTTTTCTCTGATGCTGCATCGCTACTAAATCAAGCTGTTATTTACCGATTTCTCCGCCATTAAGTTTGCCTTTCAATGGTTTTGATTCACTCATCTTCAAAGGCAATGCTTATCGCGATTAGATTTGGTTGACAAGCCTATTCAACATTTAACTAATTTCCTTCGAATTTCGTTTTAAAATATTAACAACTTTTGAATCAATGTTAGCGATAAATTTTTAATCAACTTTCTATCCAACTTGAAAGGATCTCAGAAGCCGCCGTCAATTGAGCCTAATGTTTCTATTCTCAACTCAACTTCTCATGTGACCTACTCTATTTAATTTTCCTAGAACCGAATGTATAAGGTTTAAATTGTACATAGGAAATGATCTCGGAGGCCTCATCAACGGTTAAAGCCATCTTCAATTGAGCCTAATTTATCATCTCTCCACTTCTTGGTCAAGTGCCATATCCTCTTCAAATTCCTAGAGCCCAAAAGAAAACGTCTGAATTATTCTTGGCGAAAAAGTTTTCAGACTTCTCTCTGCTTTATGGAACTTCAATATTATCTTACATGATTTCTCTTAAGCGTTAAAATAAATTATAATTGACCTTTTAGTTTAGTTGGCTGATGTAAGAGAATTAGAGAATATGGTACACAGCTAGTACGACAGCGGAAATTGGGGTGTTCATGAGTTATGCTTACGTAGGTTATAAAATCGTAAGAAATAATTATAATAAAAAAACAATACGGTCAAAAAAGTAATAAAATGTACTAAATATAATTCCCGTGGGCAGTGGTACTCGAGACGTCTGACAACACTAGTCGCGATTGTTATTTTCTCTGGCTTTAATTTTTTTCTGTCGAATTTTTCAGCAAATATAAGTTTGCCAAAGGATTGGGGAAGAAGCATGATACATGGTCTCCATGAAAATCTATTCTAATCTATATCTATAATAGTCGACCGTCCGTCCCACCCTGTATCTCAAAAGCCGTTCGTCGTAGAGATATGCGGTAAACTGCGTTTTGTTTCTACACGCTAGGAAGGCCCCTAGAAACTATTATCATTTTCATAAAGTCCCGGGTTCGAATCCAGGAGACAATTATATTTTCCCATAAGTTTACACGGGATTTTCGATTTTTCAGAGTGCAAGGTTTTTTCCCTTCATTCATTAAAACACGTAAATATGGACCGATTTTCTTCGTTTTTGCTTTATTCGACGGATAAAGCTCTATACTATCTTATTCTTGCGATGTTTACATGTTACACGGTCGAATCATTCAGAAATATGCAATTGTTTTCGAAATTTTACGGATTCTACAACAAATGATAAACAAATTTCCAAAATCATAATTGAAGTTTTTTTCTTTTCTGTACGCAACCTAACTACAAATAGATAAGTTTGTGGGTTACCATGTTTTTGCCTCACACCCCTCAATTATCGTAATTGCCGAGCTATCCTGAAAATTATGTAATATTGCTTCAAGGCGTCATTTATATTTGCATTTAGCATTTCTGGATTTAATACCTATCTCCTATATATTTATAAAAGTTTGTTTGTTTATTTGTGCATCTATACATTTCCACACCGTTAAAGTTAGGGTAATCAAACTTTCAACGGATACTTTCTTCACAAATATAAAGGCCGTAAGCTACTTTTTAATCCCAAATGTTTTATATTAATTGTACAAAAAGCAAAATAACTTTGTATGCTAATGCTAATGGCAACCCATTTTCTGTCGGCTCCTTTATGCACGTCCACAATCAACCGATTCCAACCAAATTTGGCAGGATAGTAGGGGGCACTAAAGGCTGATTTCCACATATAGGACCGAGCGCAGACCGGTCGACGACTGTGTCGTTTTACCAAAGATCAAAAAAGTGTCCCATCCATATAAATAACATTGGAAGAGCAATTTCCATTTCCACATATAGGACCGGGCGACGACCGTGTCCCTACCGTGCTGTGATGGATCGTTTCAAAAGGGAAAGGTCGACGCGGGGCTTTAGTGTTTGTATGTCCTCTTCGTTCAAAATGGCGGTCGAATTAAACGTTAAACTACGCGTATTTTCCCAAGTCCTACTATTGATTTGAATCAAATTTGGTACGATTGTGGAGGGCTCCCAGAAATAATTCATACGTGGTTTTTGTTTCTCTCTGCCCGTTTTATTCAAAACGGCGGCCGAGTGAATACTTAAATACCATGTATCATTTAGAATTCCGATCGGATATGAACGAAATTTACCCGGGCAACGCCGGGTATTTCTGCTAGTTTTATCATATTGAGCAGAGGCTGTGAAGAAATGGTTGACATTGCTCAATAATTAAGGGAAGTTTATTCAATGCATTTTTAAAAATAATTTGATATTCTCAGAAACGGCTCTAACGATTTTGATAAAATTTCGTACAGTTACTTGAGTATGATTCTGCAATAATACCTACTAGATATCTCATTTTTCTCAGTGAATGAATATAAGGCTAGTTTATTCTTGGGCAACTTTAACAAAAATTGGATTCTCTAAAAACCGACTGATACGATTTTCATTTTCTAAAGATAACTAAACGACGCATTAGTATAAGAGAAAGTTTGTACAATGTATGTTGTACCGATTTTTTAAGATACGAGCAACCCGGAATCATATTAAATGTATTGCAAAGTTTATTTTTATTCCAAAAATATAATGTATTAGTCATATTTGAACCAGCTCTAATCTTCAGACGAGAATTTATTGTTATTTTTTTTTAGATATTAATGAGCATTTTCATTCTTATTTCCAGGTTTGATCCATTTCAATTGTACGAGGTAAGTTATTAAATCGAAAAATGTCAATTTTTCTTTCTAAACTATACCTTTGATTATATATTTTACATCAGCCTAATTAATTTTACAGGTCTGTCATAAAAAATGTTTGATTCTCCGAGTTGAAGTCTACAATGGAGTAAACATAACCAAGGGTTGGTTCGGTGACATGCGTAAGTATCATAATTCTTTCAAGAAATAACCCTCGTGCCAAACGGGAAAGTTTTCTGTGTGATGTACATAGGAATTAGGAGGCATAAATTTGGAAACTTTCACTCAAAGATTAAATTATTCATTTAAATTGTCATTAAGAGTAAAAAGAGGAAAAAAAATCTTCATTTTTTCTATAGTCCGAAAAAATCGGTGGTCCTCTGAGCCAGTGGAATTTGGCCTTCCACGCCACGCTATTGTTACGCAACTGCTTATGATTTATCTTTCATCCTTCATACTCATTCATACCATAATATACTAGAGAGCAAGCACCCTGCTTGCTACCGCTCGCCAACCCCCTTTTGCTCGTAGACACTTCCTTTTTACCATTTATTGGATTTAGATTAGTATTACGGAAATATGTTCTGAAAATTAATAAAAGAAATGTATTTAATATGGAATGTTTGTTTCTACTAACAAATTAACAAAAATAACAAATTTAAAAGAAAATTAAGTTAACACTTTGTTATAAAATACCTTATTAATTATGTTATTTTCTGGTTCATTAACCCTACCCGTTATTTGTATTTTCACACCCTGACGTGACTGTGCTCTGGATATAGCTACATAAAGTTGTCCCTGTCCAAAAATTGCTCTTTGTTGGTTTATATATGTAATGAAAACCATAAAGAACGACACTAAGCATGTATGTTCCTTGATATTTCCAAGCGTAACAAGTTATGGTAGTTTTCAGTCTACTTTAAAGAGCAAATCCTTTCCCGCAGAAATCAGTCGAGCAATTGACAATGAACTAATCCGAAAAATAGAATACAGTAGATATCAACGAGGTAAACAAATTTTGTCATTATTATGAAATAAATTTTCATTACTGATATTTCAAAATATAGCCCCTGCTCGCTACGCTCACCAACCCCCGTTTCACTAGATATAGAGAGATTATCATTTTGCAATGAATATGCATCCAAAACTACTTGACAAAATTTCCTATTTAATTACCACCTTCATTACTTTTATTTGTCCGTAGCTCTCTGAGATGTTGACTTTGATGTCTTGAAAATCCAACATATATTTGATTGAACACTGGCACTGGTAAATGCAAACCAGATGCGTTGGCCTATTTACATTAATAAACATTAAAAATGTAGAATATAATCATTTTAGTTACAAAAAAGGTAAGATTCCAGTATCCGTATGATGAAAGAAGATTCAGTTGATTTGGTCAATCGTTTTAAACACTCAGTTTCCTAAATAATTATCAGTAACTATTTACATATCTTCGTATAAAGATGGGCGTTGTTACAACGATAATTTCAATGCTTAAACAACATTTGGAAGGGAATAACGCCGTTTTTTTTTTCAAGGCTAAATTGAATCGCAGACAAAACTGAGGGTCGCCTTGGCCAGCACCGTAACTAGATATTTTAGCGCCCGGGGAAAACTACTAAATAAGTGCCCTCTTCCCTTCGAAAAATTATTTTCTCTAGTTTATTTAGTTACTAGCAGAGTTTCCCGTTGAATTTCAACGGATTTAGTGAAGCTGCTACAGCACAACATACAAACTCTCTAAAATATATTGTAGATACTTTTAAATTACAATTAGTTCTTAACAATTAATCATATTTGCTTGTAACAATCCGTTTCCGAGCCTATTGCATTCCAATATAACGATAATTTTATTTCCTATCATATTACTTTCGCCAAATCCAGCTTCATTTCTTGTGTAATTATGCCTCGCTGAAATATTTACTTTTATGTCTTGTAAGCAAGAAACCCGTACAGTTGTCCATGATTGAACACTGACTCCGGTAAATGTACACCAGATACGTGAGCTAATTTACGTTAATAAACATTATAATGTAGAGTATAATGATTTTACTTGCAAAAATGTAAGATTCCAGTATTCAATAGACGAAAGAAGGTTCAATTACTTTCATCAATAAACGCTTCCTGAATATTAATCAGTCTCTGTTTAAATTGCCATCCATAAACATCGATCGTTTCGTTTCTTAAACAAAAGTGCGAATCGAATAACGCTAAACTTTCGTCTATTTATAAGCTTCATTGAAGCTAATTGAATCGGAGGTAACAATGACGGCCGCCTTGGCAACGCCCGGAAAGAGTACGAGAAATCCACAAAATTTCGAAACAAATAACGTGTTTCTGAAACCTTCGACCGTGTAACTTAAACTTCGCAGGAATAAGATAGTATAGTTTTATTCGTCGAATAAAGCAAAAACGAAAACAATCGGTCCATATTTACGTATTTTAATGCTTGAAGGAAGAATACCTTGCAAGTCAAGAAATAGATTCCTACGTGTTATCGGTACTTTCCTGTTATCGGGAATACCTAAAAAATAAACACGTATTGTTGTGATATGTTGTGATATTTTGTTTGTTAACATTGCGTAACAAATCTCGTTAAGATATTTACGGTGATCCCTAATAGGTGGGTATACACGGTGCGATTTATCGGCCGATCTCATCGTTCGATAAATCGGGCAGATTTCTCGCGAGCAATAAATCTATACGATTTATGGTTACCAGGATACTAACGTATACTTTTTAGTCTAACGATAAATCGGTCGATATTTTTATTTGAACGTTTTTTTGGCTTCGTTTGTTGCCATTGTACAGATTTATCGATCAGTTTCACCGATAAATCGTTGATCGCTGGTCGTCTGGAATTTCCCAACCAACCTGACCAACTTGAACGGAGCGATATATCGTAGGCAACTGAACTCTTCGTTTATATCTACCCGTCGATAAATTGATCAGATTTATCGGTGATAAAATATCGGCAGATATATCGTTCTTGAACCATTACATACTAACTATCAGATTTTTCTAACGATTTTTCAAATTGAAACGATAAATCGCTCAAATCGGTCGATAAATCGCATTGTGTATACCCACCTAATGATGAATATGTGGACCATGGTATTTTTACTTTCTCATACGAAGTATCGAGAAAGTATTGTTTTCGCGACCTCGAGATTTTTACGGAAATACACGTTTTAGGTGTCGCTGAATCCGAAAAAGTGGTTTTCGCAATGCCGTCTGTCTGTCTGTCTGTTACTGGCTCTGGAGCCGATACGGAAGAACGAAAATGAATGAAATCTCGTACTTAGGCATTTTATCATACTGAGCAGAGTATACATAGAAATGGTTGACATTAATGAAGAATTAAGAGTAGTTTATTCTACGCATTTTAAACAGTCCGATTTTCTCGAAAACGGCTCTAACGATTTTGATCAAATTTCGTAGAGTTACTTGAGTTTACGTCTTCAATAATACTGTATAGTTCATATTTCTCAAAAATGAATATAAGGCTAGTTTATTCTAGGCAACTTTAACAATAATTCGATTTTCTCAAAAACGGCTCTAACGATTTTGATCAAATTTCGTACAGTTACTTGAGTATGCATCTACAATAATACTACATATTTCATTTTTCTCAATGAATGAATAAAATCTAATTTATTCTTGGGCAACTTTAACAAAAATTGGATTTTCTAAAAACAGGCTCATACGATTTTCATTTTCTAAAGATAACTAAACGACGCATTAGTATATGAGAAAGTTTGTACAACGTGTGTTGTACCGATGTTTTCTAAAGGGCGTATGTGCAAGAAGGGTCATATTATGAAACTTTACTTCTGCGACAGAATATTTTGGAAATGCAACGTGAATGCATGTCAGCAGAAGAATTCATGTGGCGACAACATAACAAAGAAATCGACATATTTCCAGCTATTTAAATGCCATAAAGGCATATTGGCTCCCTAGTAACATAAATTTAGATTGTATTAGTGATTATGTTGCTTTTATTAATAAATAAGTTACTAAAAAGTGTGATTTTTAAGTAATTCCCCCGTTGTTACGCATTGTTAACAAACTAGTACGTCGTAACATATCACAACAATACATGTTTATTTTTTAGGTATTCCCGTTAACAGGAAAGTACCGTGTTATCTTATGGAAAAATGTTAATCCCCTATATTGGCAGCACTGATTATCCCGGTTGACCAAACCTTGACCATTCACTAAGTTAGGATGTAAGGAAGAATCGTACCAAATTTGGTTATTCTAGCTTTTACCGTTTCGGAGGAGTTCCATGAACAAACACACAAACACGCTTCAAAATATATTTAGATTATTTGGATGTTTTGCGCCCGGGGCAAATGCTTCGTTTGTCTCGCCTTAGTTACGGTACTGGCATTGGCAACACCCGGAAAGAGTACGAAAAATCCACAAAATTTCGAAAAAGGATACCTATTTCATAAAATGTTGACCGTGTAACATGTAAACATAGCAAGAGTACGATAGGATAAAATATTAATCGTAAAATGTAAATACGAAGCTAATCGGTCTATATTTTGATGAATGAAGGAAAAAATCCATGCACTTTGAATAATCTAAAATCCCTCTGAAACTTGTGGAGTCGAACCTGCGACCTTTTTCGGCTTATTTTTTTTTCATGCCATGATTCGTAAAATCGACGTTAGGAAAATAAATTTTAGTTCTTTTAGGCGTTCTCTGATTCAAGTCCCGAGTTCGTAGGATGATTCTAAGTTATTTTTAAATGCAAACGAATAATGATCGGCGTTACGCATGATGAAGATGATCATGATGACGATGACCACTACGTTTTTATTATATTTAGAGATATGTAATTTACTGAGTATTTTTAGTTAATAAGTGTTGACGTTTAATTAAATTTAAGTGGCATATAGGTGTGGTCGGAAAGGTTCAAGTAAATTCTATGGTTATTAGCCATAAAATAATTAATAGTATTAAAATAGAATAAAATCAAACAAATGTCTTGAATTGAGCAAACATTTTATGGGTAAATGGAAATGTTAAACAAGTTAGGAAAGTGTACAGCGTATCACAAATAAGCGCGTTTCATGCAATGGAGTCCTTGAAAGAAATGATATATAGCAATGGTTCTCTATCTTTCTGGTTCCGCGGATCCCTTACATCAAATTTTCTGAAGCCTCGGACCCCTTCCCATTAATATTTCAATTATGTTGTTTAAATAAAATAAAAGTTTTTTTTACTTTCTCATACGAAGTATAGAGAAAGTATTGTTATCGCGAAAAAATTCGACCTCGAGATTTTTACGGAAATATACGTTTTACATGTCGCTGAATCCGAAAAAGTGGTTTTTGCAATGCCGTCTGTCAGTCTGGCTGTTACTGTATCTGGAGCCTAGACGGTAGAGCGAAAATGAATGAAATCTCGTACTAAGGCATTTTATCATACTAAGCAGAGTATACATACAAATGGTTGACATTGCTAAGTAATTAAGAGTAGTTTATTCTACGCATTTTTAACAACAGTTCGATTTTCTCAAAAACGGCTCTAACGATTTTGATCAAATTTCGTACAGTTACTTGAGTTTACGTCTTCAATAATACTGTTTAGTTCATATTTCTCAAAAAATGAATATAAGGCTAGTTTATTCTAGGTAACTTTATCAACAAATCGATTTTCTCAAAAACGGCTCTAACGATTTTGATCAAATTTCGTACAGTTACTTGAGTATGCATCTACAATAATACTACGTATTTCATTTTTCTCAATGAATGAATATAAGGCTAGTTTATTCTTGACAACTTTAACAAAAATTGGATTTTCTAAAAACAGGCTCGTACGATTTTCATTTTCTAAAGATAACTAAACGACGCATTAGTACATGAGAAAGTTTGTACAATGTATGTTGTACCGATTTTTTTACACGAAATATAAATATAAAAAAGAACCAAAATTTAAATTCTTATTAAAATCTTATATAACTAAGAAGTTGCCATAAGCGAAAAATAGAATATCTGACTTACGGGGACAACCAATCTTGATATTCAGCTTCTCTCGTCACTCGTGATTGTGCTCACAACTGATTTGCTTCCATTCCTTTAACGTGAGTAATGTCTTGTTGTTTTTAGCAATAACGAGAACGACAATTGTCTTGGTTGGTGCACAGACCTGATCTGTCCATGAAATTTAGTAGTCTTGGCAAACAATATTTCTACAAGGGAGGGTCACAAATTCAGATTTCAGCAAACAGTACCTACTGTTTCTACTCTTTTAAAAACACACATGCACACACTAAAATGACATAGCTAGAAGGATAATGGGATTTTTGCTCTTGGATAGTTTTCATTCATTCATCTCGTCTCCGCCCATCTACCCAAAACTTCTAAAATCCATTGGATAGGAGCCGAGGTCTTACTTAACGTAATAAATAATGAAATATATGGTATGAGACCTTTCTTTTAAGACATTTCCGAACGTTATCCGACCACTCTAAATGGTCAAACTGAATCTTAAGGAAAAACATGCATCTTTTTAATATAGTATAAGGTACCAAAATCCACTCGCGGACCCCCTGGAGACAAGATACGGGCCCCCGGTTGAGAACCACTGATATATTGTACCTAAGGGAAATAGCGTTTTAAAGTAATTTTCTTTCTCATAAATAATCCATTTTCTTCCTATTTAAAAGTACTACATGCACACGTAAGGAAATAAAACGTATTTTTTAAATATTGTTTATGTTAGCAGCAATGATGAAGTACCCATGCAAAAAATTTGTAAGTTCAAGACTTTCTTGTTTGGTTTTATTGATAACGGTTACTCCTACGATAAAAATGTATAGGAAAATAAATACTCTAATTTATTAGTTCTACAAGTTTTATTTGAAAAATATTTTGATATGACTAATACTTTACGAGATATGATGAAAAGTTCATTTTTTGTCACCAGTAAAGTGGTGCCCCTGATCGGCTTACGTGATTCATTTATGTGGTTTTCTTATTATCTTTGACTGTAAGTCCTTAATATAAAATTTCATGAAAATCCATTTGGTATAAGCCGAGAATGAACATGACAGCGGACAGACAGACGGACACACCGACGCTAATAGGTGCTCACGCTGGAAGCAAAACGCATCTGAAAAGCATAATGTTGGACTAAAAAGTTGCTTTCCTCAAGCAATATTAAATACAGGTGAAAAATGTTACCACATAAAAAAATTGTTAATTAATGTTGCAGTGGATGTGCCAGATCCTTATCTAATTCTCCATGTGAAGGGTACACCCAATCGAAGAAAACGAACGCCAGTTGTTGATAACTGCCATAATCCTACGTGGAATGTTTGTTTTCAATTTTACATTGATCCAAGTGAGAAGCGAGAACTCTGTAAGTAAATTCCCGACAACATATCTTATTCTTATAGTACTATGCATAAGAAATATAATGCTGCTAAAATAAAATAATTTATTTAGAAATCTAATTGTTAAATGGCCATAAAGAAAATTTTTATTCTAACAGTTGTCACACTTATGGACAGCAATTACTTGATGGACCAAGAAATGGGCAACAAGGCCATAGATCTGACCAATTTCACCCCAGGATCAGAGGAAAAAGTGGTTGTTGACTACGAAATTGTTAGTGAACTGATGTTTTAGTTAAATCGTTCAAATTACATTTTCATGTAATTTATTATTTTACTAAATTTAAGTTTGATTTTCATTAATGTAAACGAAATTTAAAATTATTATAATTGGGTTATTTATAAAAAATAACATTCAGGTTATTAATATTTTATTGTTTATTTTTTTCAGGGGGCTAAAGTATACATGAAACTTTCTATGGTGTCAGAGTAAGTATACTTTTTTAAAATACCCAAAAATGAAGATTTAACTTTTAGTAATTTCTCTGCTCTTAGAAGTTAATCAAAAATGGACTCGTTGATTTGATTATTAATGCATTTTCAAAGCTAGATTTTAGTTAATAACTTTCGATTTGCAGTAAGAAACCAAATCTTCGATTTAGCCTTGCTCTCTCAGATGAAGAGAAATATTTTGTGAAGAGGAGACGGATGCACATTTTTGAGGCTATGAAAAAGTTTCTTGGTCAGAAGCATGCACCCAGAGATCCAAGAGAGGTAAAATATTTCTCGTTGAATAAATTAGCGTTAAAATAAAAAAATCGCCAATGTTTTCTGAGAAATTCCTTATTAATATTTGTTTAAAGAGTACTTTCCTGTTTTGGCCCTGCAAATATTTTTCATTGTTAAATTTTATTTATTTTAGTACCGTTCACAATTTTTATCGTTATTTTTTTTGGTGCGCCTTCGGATCGCTTTGTTGGTTGGGTAATTTGTGTGCTCAGCATAAAAACAAAAGAAGATTGGAAATCGCATCGGTGAAGTTGGCTGGGAGAAAATAGTGTTGCCGTATGCGGTCTACAGTTTCCTTTTTCGACATTTACCCACCCAGTCACCACCTAAATGGTGAGGGTTTCTTTCGTTCCAGGGTAGCGAAGGGCATGTCAGCTCCCTGATTGGCCTACATCCGATTAAAGACAAAGCGAGCCTAAGGCTCGCCAAGGCGATACCATTTCGTAGACTGCATACGACATTAAAAATTAAGATGTCGTGATTTCTATGACAACAGGACAACAATACAATTCTGTGGGGTCATAATGGAAAAGTGTAAAGACTACAGATTGATAAGCCAACTGGCACACACTTCGGAGATCATCACGAGGATTCTTAATAAAAGGCTAGAAAAAAAGACCAAACAAATTCTAGGGGAAGCTCAATTCGGCTGCAGAAAAGGACAAAGAACCAGAGATGATATCGATGTAGTGAGAATCATATCAGAAAGGGCAATAGAGTACAGCCAAGATTGCTGCGTATGTTTTGCCTTTGACAGAGGAAATTGGGTACTGCTGATGAGGATATTAAAGGATATAGGTGTAGACTGGAAAGACAGGAGACTGATCAGGAATCTATACGTGAATCATGTTGTAAAGGTCAGGTTGGAGAATGTGGACACCAGCGGAGTAAATATCGATAGAGGAGTTAGACAGGGCTGTTGTCTATCGCCAGTCCTATTCAATATATATGGAGATGGAGAGAGGCTAATACAGGAAGCGTTAGAAGGCATGGGAGATTTCAAAATTAGAGGAAGGATTATAAGAACAGTGAAATACACGGATGATCAAGTACTTCTAGCAAGAAAGGAAAAGAAACTCCAGAAAATGATAAATAGACTAGTGATAACAGGTAGAAAATACGGTATAGAAATAAATACAGAAAAATCCAAAGTCATGCGAATATCAAGTAAAGAAGAAGAAAATTTGAATATAGGTATTGGAGGAAAGCCATTAGAACAAGTTTCATACTATAAATACCTTGGAAGCATCATACTGACAGAAACAAAATGTACCGATGAAATCAGGACTAGAAAGCAGAAAGCAACAGCCACTTTCAGAAGAAAGAAACTCCTACTAACAGGGAATATAAAGGAGGATATCCGCAAGAAGTTGATAAAATGCTATGTACGTATAGAGTAGCTTTGTATGTGGCAGAAACATGGATGCTGAGGAAAAATGATATTAAATATTTGGAAAGTTTTGAAATTTGGACATAGATAAGAATGATGAAGATAACATGGACAGAGTGAAAAACGAGGAAGTATTACAAAGAATAGGAGAGGTGCGAACAATTTTAAAGACTATGAGAAATAAGAAGGCGAACTGGATTGGACATTACCTGAGAAGAGAGAGCATGATTAAAGAAATGCTAGAAGGAAAACTGGATGGAAAAAGAGAAAGAGGTAGGAAAAGGTTTCAGCTGATAGACGACTTGAAAGGGAAAGAGCTATCAAGACATGAAGAAGACTGCGGAAAATAGGAGTATATGGAGAATCAAGTTTAACCATGAATAATCACGGACCTGTCTACGGACAGACTACCTATGATGATTGGAAAGTACCGCCAGAGGCAAGAGGCTGGATCAATATATTTTTGGGCCAAGACAGGAAAGTACAGGTACTCCTCGATTTATGCGACAGTTGTGTTCCAAAAATAGTCGCAGAGGGTGAAATCGCATAAATTGAACATAATATCCTCATAAGAATCAATGGAAATGTCTGAGATCTGCTACATAAGTTTGGCTTGGCATTCGTTTTCAAAACACCCCATCTCATCAAATTTGAAGATTTGTTTTAATGAGTACCCACCTTCCTCAACAATTTCCTTGAATTCTTCAGGAAATTTAGAATCTGCAGTCTCATCAGCACTACCTCCTTCACTAAGTTTTAAGTTAAGGAAGCTATGGCATTGTTTGAATCGATGAAACCAGCCACTGGCATTAAACTCCTTCACTTCTTTGGGAGAGTAATCATTATTGATATAATCATAAATATTTGGGGCCTTTTCCTTAATGGTTTTGAGGTCTGCACATGATTTTCTTTTTGTTTGATTCTGTATCCAAGTTGAAATAATTTTTTCCATTGTTTTCATTATCTCTGGTCTTGTTTTTGAAGTTCTGGTAGCACTTGAACCACTAGATTTTATTTTTTCTGCAGTATTACTGATATTCCTCATTGTAGATTCTTGGATTCCTGTGGTGGGAACAGTGTCACATGTTTTCTCTTTTCTTTCGTAACGACGAATCACATCTAACTTTTATTCTAGATTTAATGATTTTCTTGCTCTTTTAGCTGCTGATTCTTTCTTACCACTAACAGGATGCTTCTTACCTTTTCAACTCATTGTTATGGAATTATTGTAAGGCTAATCTACTCTACTATAATATATTTTGAAGCGTGTGTTTGTTGGTTTGTGTGTTTGTTCATGGAACTCCTCCTAAATGATAAAAGCTAGACTAACCAAATTTGGTACAATTCTTCCTTACATCCTAACTTAGTGAATGGTCAATGTTTGGTCAACCGGGATTAATCAGTCCTGCCAATATAGGGGATTGACATTTTTCCACATCTAACATTTCCTAGAGCTATTTAGTGATGAATACAACAGGAATAAGCTTTATTTTCTAAAGAGATTCAACTATCCTTGTCACTTATGTCTACATTTTTTCAGGTACCAGTAATAGGAGTTCTTGGATCTGGAGGTGGTTTTCGAGCAACAATGAGTTTTGCTGGTGTTTTCAAAGCTCTTGATGAGTCAGGCCTTTTAGATTGCGTGATGTATGTGGCCAGTCTGTCAGGATCTTCTTGGTTAGTAGAAAATGTGTAGCATTAAACTAACAGTATTTTATTTTTCTAATATTTTATGTGAAAATATGGGGAATTATTTCAGTACACCTGGCCCTCCTATAGCAAGGGGATGCCTTCTGGAAAAGCACCGTGTGATGTGAATCCGCATTATATGAACCGTTTTATGGGGGTTGCGTTCCATACCCTTTCATGTATCCTCATCCAGAATCAAAATTCCAAAACCTGCCCCTCTTATGCACATTCATGTACAAAACTCATTGCAAAAACCTAATGTAATATAAAAAAATTGGTACAGCATACATTGTACAAACTTGTTGTTTAGTTATCTTTTGAAAAATATGAACTATGTACAATCATTATAAACATCAACTTCGGTAATTATATAAAATTTGATGAAAATCGTATTAGCTGTTTTTTTAGAAAATCCAATTGTTATTAAAGTTGACCAAGAATAAACTAGCCTTATGTTCATTCTTTGAGAAATATGAAATATGTAGTATTATTGCAGACGTAAACTCAAGTAACTGTACAAAATTTGATGAACATCGTTGCAGCCATTTTCAAGAAAATCAAATTGTTGTTAAAGTTGCCTAGAATAAACTAGTCATGTTCATTTTTTGAGAAATATGAACTGTGTCAGGGATGGCAAATACATGGCACGCGTGCCAGAAGTGCGTTTGCACTTTTATTAGGCAGGCATAATCTTGTATTTTCTGTATCTATAATACATAGACGCTTCTTACATAAGATATGGTAGGATACAAATTTTATTATGAGGCACTTTCAGATGAGCTAGAGACATGAAATTTTGCATGTAGCATGTCTTGTAGCAAAACTGACCAGAAAAATCGAAAATTACCAAAAATGTTAATTTTTTTGGCCGTTACAAAACCCTAAAATTAAAACAAATATTTCATTGTTTAGGTATTTATAAATGTGCTTCTAATGGTAAAATTTGCTAAATAACCAAAACAGGATTATAGAGATTTCAATATGTTTATTTGTTTGGCCGTTAAAAATTCATAAAAGTTAAACAAATTGACTAATATTTTTGTACTTTCGGTCAAGCTAGGGAGCAGAAATTTTGTAGAAAGTTAAGAGAATGGTGTTACAGCAACAATTAATATTGAAAATTACAATGAAGTATATTTCTGTGGTTGTTAATAATTAATAAATTTTAAACAATTAAATATACATAAATGCACTTTTAAGGGTGATACATCAATAAAATTTGGCAGAAATGTGTGTTATTTATAACAAATGAAAAAATATAAAATTAGTATAATCATAAATTTTATGGATAGTTTTTACCCCAATATTGCCCGTAAATCACTGCAGAGATGCAAGCTTTTGCATTTAAAAATTATTTGTCGGCTCTTTCTCTGTATATTAAAGTGAGATGAAATTCTTGCAGAATCCTATTACTAATAAAATATAAAATTTCTTAGAGAATGAGTAAACTAGTGGCACGCGAATAAAAATTTGGATGGTTCACATTACTTTCTTGGCATGCGAGATAAAAATCATTTGCCATCCCTCAACTATGTAGTATTATTGCAGATGTAAACTCAAGTGACTGTACAAAATATGATCAAAATCACTGGTGCCGTTATTGAGAAAGTTAAAATTGCATAGAATAAACTGCCCTTAATTATTGTGCAATGTCAACCATTCCTTCATAGTGTATATTCTTTATGATAAAATGCCTAAGTAAAAGATTTCATTTTTTTTGTTCTATTGTTTAGGCTCTAGAGCCGTGAACAGACAGACACACAGACAGCAAGGCAAAAACCAGTTTCGGACTCATTGTCAGTTACACCTAAAAAGTATATATCCATCAAAATCTCAAGGTTGATTTTTTTCATGATTGCAGTACTTGCTTAACATACTACATATATGAGAAAGTAAACATAATATAAAAACTTACTTATACTCACCAGTATAGCTTGGTAATGATTGAACGCCCCCACTACCTGGCTCCTTTGTAGCAGGCCTAAGGTCAAGAGCATCAAATATGACTAGACCCTTAGACCAGAGAAGATGGCTAGTCTTTCTACTGCATATTTTATTTCCTATGATTCGGGTGTACAGGCAGTGCCGGCACTAGAAATTGAGGGACCCAATTAGAAAATTTTTGGCGGAACCCCTACATCTAAAAGGCGTAGTTTGAAAAAAAAAAAGATTTGGGAGGGACACAGCAAGTGAGGTCCAACAGACCGAAGCAGCGAGGCCTAAAAGGCCGAGCCAGGGGATGGGGATCTGGGGTGGATCCCAGGCCGCCAACGCATTTCCTGCATTCTGAGAGCATCAGTTGGCCTCTCATGAAACCACTTGGGTATGGATGGGACTATGGATAAATCTAAAAAGAATCATCACCAATAGATAGTTTGGAGCCCCTACACGATTGCGGGGTCCCCTTAGCCATGGGGCCTGATTGGGTCCAATAGGTACAATTGGTCTAAGACCGGCCCTGTGTACAGGTGACTCTCATTATATGCCAGTTCGATTTATGCACTTTCATGTTAATGCCATTTATGATGAAGATATAACATCGAATTTGCATCACTGAGCTCGTTGTTGCAGTCATCCCATGTATGCTGGAAAACCGGAATATTGCAAGCTTTATTTATATTTTGCATAAATAATTTTTACTTTTTCATACGAAGTATCGAGGAAGTATTGTTATCGCGAAAAAATTCAACCTCGAGATTTTTACGGAAATATACATTTTGGGTGTCGCTGAATCCAAAAAAGTGTTTTTCGCAATGCCGTCTGTCTGTCTGTTACTGGCTCTGGAGCCTAGACGGTAGAGCAAAAATGAATGAAATCTCATACTTAGGCATTTTATCATACTGAAGGGTGAAGGCACTACTGACCCCCAACCGATTTGGCTGAAACTTCATAGAGATAATGTACATGACGTCCGATTAATGAAAATATATACATATCAGGGCCAATACCCAGCCGTTTTTATTTTATTAATAAAAATAAGTTATTATTTCCCTAGTCACTGCTTAACTACCATACACGGTAACGTAGCTTGTAATAGGTGGCGCTGGCCTAGCCGTTAATGCGCTTGGCTGTAAATGTCAAGGTATGTTGTTCGAGTCCTTGTTCCGAAATTATTTTTCATTTTTTCCCACATTTTCACTTGCTTAATTTTAAATGCTTATTTCTTAATAACGCTATATATTTTTATTTTTTAATAGTTAATATTTTTAATATATTGATGTGCAGTTTTGAAGAATTATTTGTAGCATACATAGCGGTTGGTTTTCCTCGTCAATAAATTTTTCATTGTAAAGCGATTTATTATTGTCCTCCCCAAATGAAAAGAAACTTATTGTCTTGCACGTATTGTTTCACAATCATGACATTTTCGAAAAATGCTTTGAAAGCATTTGGAAAGGATCGGAGTGGAGCGATCTCAAGTGCTACAAGATCAGTGTTACTTCTTTCATCAGATCATTGTGAGCATTTTAACTAGTGTGTTTCGAAGTGTATTTCTAACATACTACAGTTTTTGCTGATTCAAAAATGGAATATACTGCTTCAACATCTTCAGCGGGGAATCCTGTAACGAGCAAAAATGTTACATCTTTTATGTCTCCTCCTTTGGACGACGAAACAGAAGTTTCCGAAAGTGAATGTGGCCGTAGTGTTGTAATGGCCCAAGAAATTTATACACGTGTTGTGGATATGCTTGGCGAGATGAACTTCCATGAAGATTACGATCTGGTGGGGCCAGATGAAGTCGACGAAATGCACGGATATGAGGAAATAGAGTTAGCTTATAGTTATATATACTACCATTGTGATTAGGAATTTTATTTAGAAATAAATAGATATTTAAACTTAAAGCAATATTAGGAAATTAGGTAATAAATACTTTAAATGATGAAAATGAAAATGTGGGAAAAAATGAAAAAGTTTCGGGGCAAGTACTCGAACATCAGATCTTCAGATTTACAGCCAAGCGTGCTAGACTCTCCGCCAACACCGTTATTTACGAGAACCTTTACCGTGTACGGTAGTTAAGCAGTGACTAGGGAAATAATAACTTATTTTTATTAATAAAATAAAAACGGCTGGGTATTGGCCCTGATATGTATATATTTTCGTTAATCGGACGTCATGGACATTATCTCTACGAAGTTTCAGCCAAGTCGGTTGGGGGTCAGTAGTGCCTTCCCCTTTGAGCAGAGTATACATAGAAATGGTTGACATTGCTCAATAATTAAGAGTAGGTTATTCTATACATTTTTAACAACAATCCAATTTTCTCAAAAACGGCTCTAATGATTTTGATCAAATTTTGTACAGTTACTTGAGTTTACGTTTTCAATAATACTGTTTAGTTCATATTTCTCATAAAATGAATATAAGGCTAGTTTATTATAGGCAACTTTAACAACAATTCGATTTTCTCAAAAACGGCTCTAACGATTTTGATCAAATTTCGTACAGTTACTTGAGTATGCATCTACAATAATACTACATATTTCATTTTTCTCAATGAATGAATAAAAAACTAATTTATTCTTGGGCAACTTTAACAAAAATTGGATTTTCTAAAAACAGGCTCAAACGATTTTCATTTTCTAAAGATAACTAAACGACGCATTAGTACCCATATATGAGAAAGTTTGTACAATGTATGTTGTACTGATTTTTTTATATTTGAATTACCTGCATGTGTTTAAATAAAATAATGTTTGGCCTTACCTTTATTGTTTAATTTAGCACCTCTATTTTTATTGCATATTTAGTGATTTATTTTCTTCTTATCTTGTTTTCTTATAGCAGCAGTGATTTTGCGCTCGTATGCTTTCAATTCTCTAAATTTACGACGAGACAAACTTTCATTTCAACATGAACACACTATGAAGTGAAATTTATAAATTTCATATCTGCTTTATTTACTGTCGAAGATTTTATGGGTCCAGCGTTCAACATTCCTAAGCATACTTTGAGAACAATGCAGTGATAGAAGAATGTTAGTTTAAGCAGTTGAGTTAACATCTACTAGAATGAACACCAGCTAAGTTCTGTATAGAAAACTATTCATTGAAGCCTCACGATGCTCGCAATCTGAAGGAAGCCTATATGCTCAATGAATTTGCTGATATTCATAATTTTTCTTCAATTTTGTACATGTGAATCTCTTTTCCAGTTATATTTCAGTGTATTTAAAACATAGCAGAAAACAATTAAAACTATCTAAATAATTTGCCTAAGTTTGGGAACACATCTCCCTTAATTTACATGTATGCTATCGGAAAATTACTTTTGATTTTCGCCATTTTGATTTATGCTATAATCCTCAGGAATGCATCTATGGTGTAAATTGAGCGTTACCTGTAGTTGTTTACCTAAGCTGATAAGTGTGGCCCTCGAGCCCTCCAGATCATCTCTCCCTCACTCAGCAATGAGGAATCCCACATACCAAATTTGAGCAAACCTCGTTGATGCGAACATAAGTCAGCATTTTATGAGTTTTTGTTAGTAAAAAACAATCTGTGCTGTATTGAATCCATGTTATAAGAACCTGCATTATAGGAGGGCCAGGTATATTTATTTTTGTCTCAACACTTCATCCTTGCATTTAAATCAAAGAATTTAAAATCATAAATTTAGAATGTGAATATTGTACATGAACAAATTTTCTTAGAAATCATTTTCTTTTGTGTAAAAAGGCTGACTGAATTGCACTAAAAGTGGCTTTGAAGTTACTTTTGAGTATAATATGTATCCTTTGATGTATATTAACATCAAAACATGTTCATTTATCATTAAAGGAAACATTTGATAGATTACCATGTTATAAATTCAATAATTATATGTTAGTAATTTCATAAGAAATTTTCAAATCAATTATTTTTTCTGAGTTTCAATTTCTATAATCGTTTTCTTAAGCATAATGGATTACTTCATTCCTTATGTGCAAACACTATGGCATGTTGACTGTGGCAGTATTTCACTTTATGCATTTTCAAGCTGAAAAAATGTAAAAATATTGAACAAATCAAACCATTCTTAACTTACCCGCCGGCCGGGTTAGACTGGTAGGTAGTGTGCCTGCCTTCTAACCCAAAGGTCGCGGGTTCGAATCCCGCTTCGGGCATGGATGTTGTGTTTGTCCTTGTTATTGTTGTAACACTCATTGTAAAGGCCGTGAAGTGCTGTTTATGAGCTGGTGAAAATAAATTAATCCAATTATTAGAATTAATAAATACTCAGTACTAATATACTCATTGTTATATACCTGTAAACAAATTAAGTTATCCAAGATGACAAGAGTTAGCATTTGGTTGACAGCAAGGGCACAATGAAGGCCTTGCACATCCCCTACAATGTAGGGAGGCACTGATATTTTTTCAGATCCAAAATCACTCTTAAAAATGTAAATTTTACAACACTTTAAAAATTTTATTCTTAAAAGTTTCTACAAAACCATCAGTAATTTTTTAGTGGGAGCACCAATTTTTTCTGCATGGGCTCCCATTTATTTCTCACTATGCCACTCATTAGTAAGCACATAGTATATGGCACGAAGAAATCATTCATTTGAATATTTATAGTTAAAGTGCTGAAAATTATGTAGGTTCTTGGATTTAAAGCTAATTTTTTATAAATATGCATTGATTCAAGTTCTCTTGCTAAGTTAATCTTTTTTCCTTTGGACTCAGATATATTATTTGAGTTCTTATTCCTATTCAAATTTTAAAAAAATCGGTACAACATACATTGTACAAACTTTCTCATATATGGGTACTAATGCATCATTTAGTTATCTTTAGAAAATGAAAATCGTGTGAGCCTGTTTTTAGAAAATCCAATTTTTGTTAAAGTTGCCTAAGAATAAATTAGTTTTTTATTCATTCATTGAGAAAAATGAAATACGTAGTATTATTGTAGATGCATACTCAAGTAACTGTACGAAATTTGATCAAAATCGTTAGAGCCGTTTTTGAGAAAATCAAATTGTTGTTAAAGTTGCCTATAATAAACTAGCCTTATATTGATTTTTTTAGAAATATGAACTATACAGTATTATTGAAGACGTAAACTCAAGTAACTGTACAAAATTTGATCAAAATCGTTAGAGCTGTTTTTGAGAAATCGAATTGTTGTTAAAAATGTATAGAATAAACTACTCTTAATTATTGAGCAACATCAACCATTTCTATGTATACTCTGCTCAGTATGATAATATGCTTAAGTACGAGATTTCATTCATTTCCGCTCTACCGTCTAGGCTCCAGAGTCAGTAACAGACGGCATTGCAAAAACCACTTTTTCGGATTCAGCGACATCTAAAATGTATATTTCCGTAAAAAACTCGAGGTTGAATTTTTTCGCGATAACAATACTTTCTTGATACTTCGTATGAGAAAGTAAAAATCCAAATAAAAATATCCACAATTTATTCATGCTTAGATCAAGCGTGTAAAAATAAATGCTCTTGGAATCTAATATGTGACTATTTTATGTTGTCCCACCTTAAACGTGTGTGGTCAAGCTGAAGTATAGATTGAAATATATTAGTAACCATTCTTGACTTATGATAATCACTCAGTAGTGCATACACAAAACAAAGATTTTTATGATATACTCCAGTATTTTCCCCTTAATTAAAAAAATCCTTAAAATTTACTCCACCAGGTTTCTTTCCTGTCTCTATTCCCATCCTGATTTTCCTCATCTTCTAAGTCCTGGAGACCTTATACCTGAACTCAGACAAAGAATGGCAAAGAGCTGGACCACACTCCTCACTCCAATGAACATGTACCATTATATGAAACAAGTAATCAATAAGTCCTCTCAGGGTCAACCAGTCAGCTTCACAGACTTTTTTGGCCATCTTGTTGGAGACACTCTGCTGATAGAGGTAGGTTTTAAATAAATCCTACCATGAGGCCTAAATATTTATAATAAAAGTGCCAACTTCAAAATTTACATTATGGAGAAAAGTGAAGTTCATTATCTCATTCATAATTGTATCATTTTTCACCCATATTTATGAGTTTCTAGTAATGTTATTCTCAGTTGCTCAGTGCATTATAGAGAGTTTGACCCTCAATTAATAAATAACTAAAAGAATAATTAATAGGTATTAAAGCATACAGTTTCTGCCTCCATTTACTAAACTCAGTAAATTTTTCTTGATTTGTCGAAAGATTTTCACATGTGCTTCATTATTGGCTATCAGAAGGTGTAATTGGTATTTAAATTTCAGTCTACATTCTTCACAATTAGTGGTGACAGCATCTGTTAATCTGATGTATAGGTCTGTGATCTTTTAGTGTTTGTAGTATATGTTATATTTGACATACCTTGGAAGAAACTTGTAATAGAAAGATGCATGATATGCATAATTGTTCATCACAGTCCATCTTCTGTTCACTGCAACACTGTGCTTTTCTTCTATGCTCTTTTGTTTTGATTATGGTTTTCCTCCATAAAACTACCTGATTTATGCTATATCAGAGTCACTGACTGGTCTGCATTGACCCTTGTCTTGCATATATCCATTTTTCATTTTTTGAGATTACTTTTCTCATGAAACATGAGAATAAATAGTAAATTAAAACTTTTGATCAAGATAATAAGATAAGATGCTTGTATATTTATTACTTATAATTTTTTTGAAGTTATAAATTTAAAAGATTTTTGGAACACCTTATACTGTCCATAGTATATAAAAATAAATACCGTAATTTTCCGATCATAATACACACCCATGTTTTTATGAGTGAAATGTGAAAATTGTCTTATCACCATGTATAATACGCAACTCATTTTTTATAAAAAGATCACTGTAATTTTTCACTTGGTTATTAGCAGTATCGAGACAGTTCTCACCTTGCCGCCAAGTGAGATATGTGTGAGAGTGTTTATGAAAACTTTACATCCAGGGCCGGCCTTAGGCCAATTGTACCTATTGGACCCAATCGGGCCCCACGTCTAAGGGGGTCCCGCAATGGTGTAGGGGTAGGGGTTCCAAACTATCTATTGGTGATGATTCTTTTTAGATTTATCCATAGTCCCATCCATACCCAAGTGGTCTCATGAGAGGCCATCTGATGCTCTCAGAATGCAGGAAATGCTTTGGCAGTCTGGGATCCATCCCAGATCCCCACCCCCTGGCTCGGCCTTTTAGGCCTCGTTACTTCGGTCCTTTGGACCTCGCTTGCTGTGCCCCTGCCAAATCTTTTTTTTTCAAACTATGCCTTTTAGATATAGGGACCCAGCCAAAAGTTTTCTAATTGGGCCCCGCAATATCTAGGGCCGGCACTGTTTACATCATATAGTTTTGACTCTTACTTTAAAGATCGATACAATGTATAAAAACATGTCTCAATGTCGCATTGTGTAACAATCTGATCAGTTGGAATAACAGTTCTCGCTTTGCCACTAAGCGAAATATGTGCAAGAGTGTTTATGAAAACTTTACATCTATATAGTTTTGACTCTCACTTTAAAGATCGATACAATGTATAAAAATGTCTCAATGTAATAATCTGATCAGTTGGAGTAACAGTTCTCGCCTTGCTGCCAAGCGAGATATGTGTGAAAGTGTTTACGAAAACTTTAATAATAATAATAATAAATAATTATTCTTATTTTTGTTTTGAAAAGCGATATTTAAAGGAATGTTACCAAAATGCATTGAAATGTACGATTTATTGGTAAAAATATAAATTACTAGCAGCCCGTTGCAGCTACGCTTGCAAATAATCTAAATAGTTCGGCCCTGGGTTAGATCTTTGTTCCCTATTCATTTGACGTGTTTCCCTATTTCTTTGTCTTTCTTTCATCTACACGGACAATCATATGAGCTTCCGCATCTCTTTCCCTTTCTTTCCTACAATACTCTTCCTTTGATCTCTGGCTCCTCTTCCTTTCACTGGCAGTTGTACTGGGCTAATAGCTCTCCTTTTCACTGGTCTAGCCCTTGGCATTTTTTAATTTTCTGCGATTTTACAGCAATATATTAGAGCAACTACGTGATCACAATGTCACAGAGTTACTCAATGCTAGTTTAATATCGTGGTATATTCAAAGGAGAAAATTTTTTAAATCTACCTTACCTTAGTTCCAGTGATTATCTTGGCACCCTTATAGACAAACTCACAAACAGTTGCTTTCCTTCAAGTGTCTATCAACGACTGCTTTTAACTTCTTACAGGACCTACTATAAAGGCGACGTCAATGCAAGTGTTTATTTAGATTATCAGTGAAGAGAAAATAACAATAATGCTTTTCTTTCTTCTATTTGAAGGTTTAATTGGCCTTAAATGAATCAGAGGCAACAATGAGAGTCTCCTTGGCAATTCCCAGAATGAGTACAAAAAATCCGAAAAATTTCGAAAAAGAATGCATATTTCTGAAAAATTCGACCGTGTAACGTGTAAGCATTGCAAGAATAAGATAGTAGAGAGCTTTAGCCGTCGAATAAAGCAAAAAAGAAGAAAATCGGTCCATATTTACGTATTTTAATGAATGAAGGAAAAAAAACCGTGCACTCTGAAAAATCGAAAATCCCCTGTAAGCTTATGGGAAAATATAATTGTCTCCTGGATTCGAACATGGGACACTTTAGCAAACAAAAATATTTTTCCAGGGATCTCAGAGCCAGTGGAAACAAAACTCCATTTACCGCATACCTTTACGACGAATGGTTCTCGAGAAATACGCTGATATAATTACGCGAGGCTTCATATGCACGGACGCAGCTTCACTACGTGCATAATATGTAAGATTTCCGTACTGAAACAAGTTGTGTGCGTTTTTACCATGTATAATATGCACCCTAACTTTTTGTCAAATTTTGGTGAAAAATGCATATTATAATAGGAAAATTACGGTATTTAGAAGGGTGTTATTTTAATCTAAATACAGGCGACTCCCAAGATTCAACCGGGATGCGTTCCTGAAAACGCGGTCGAATCTCGAACAGTCAAATGTTGAACGTGCCTAAAAACGAGTGAAATCAGCACAAATTCAAACAATTAGAGCAGAAATAACGATGTCTAGACTGAAACTAAACCTTGTGTGGTTGGGCAGGCCGAAAATTACTTCACGTAAACTTGTTCGTAATTCGACTGACCGATCGGCTGGGTTGAATAAGCGGACTTCGACCGGTCGAATTCTCGAATTGGTCGAATCTCGACCGGTTGAATCTCGGGAGTTGCCTGTATATTTAAAATTGCCTCATTTGTAATAATAATAGAATCATAAAATATACTTATGACATATTTTCACATAGTAATTTGATGCAATTGCTTCACATTTGAAAATATTAATTTAAAATATTTTTTCTTCAATTCTTAGAGAAAAGGGAGTTTGCTTTCAGATCAGAGATCTAAATTGGCTAGGGGTCAAACCCCACTGCCTTTGTATACCTGTCTCAATGTTAAAAAAGATGTTTCAGCCAGAGTGTTTCAGGTAAAACCACTTTCATATAAACGAAATTTTTTGATGCTAAATGTTGATGATAGCATTATTGTCCTTTAACATTATAATAAATTTTTTGAAAGATTTTCCTTCTGTTGTATTGCCTAAAGTAGGATTGGATGGAGTTCAGTCCGTATGAGATTGGATGTGCAAAATATGGTACATATCTACGCACAGCGGATTTTGGCTCCAAATTCTATGTTGGAAAATTGCTGCATCGTTTCAAGGAATCACCATTACACTTTTTAATGGGTGTTTGGGGAAGTGCATTCTGCATCCTCTTCAAGCGTCTCATGGCCGAGGGAAAGAAGAAGGAAATACCACAGATGCTGAGGGAGGAGACCCAAGGGAGTATTAAGTCATTTGATAGCACAAACGGAGGCAAGAATTTGGATGATGAGACCGAAGTAAAGGAAGAAGATTGGAAAAATACACTGCCAGTTGTGGGAGAGGACTCAGAACTATATGCACATTATATGGCAAACAAGTCCAATCTCAAGAAACAAAAGAGTCATTCTGGAAAAGATGAAATGATGATGGCTCGGAATATCTTGAGTGAGTATAATCATGACTCTTAAATTTCCATGTTTCAAAGATGTTGGCTATATTTTTATTTTCAATCAGAATAGCCAAAACAAATCTGGCACAAGTACTACTACTTTATGTACTACTGATAGTTCTAATGTAATATTACAAATATAGAAGAATAAAATTCTGTACCAGACATGAGTTGCATTAAGTGTAGACTTTCTTTTGTGGTGATATTATTGAGTAATAGTAGGCATACATCTGGAAGATGTTTCTATATTATTAGTTATCTAACATTCATAAGTTTCTCTGTTTTATTAATTTTTTCAGAAATTATTTGGAAGTCAGTTGTCTATAGCAGTGGTTCTCAAACTTTCAACTGTCGCAGCCCCCTTGAATGTTATGCGGCCCCCTTTGAATCGAAAATAGTAAAAATAATAAACTTTAATACAAATTCCTTTATTTTATATAACTGTTAATAATTTTGATCATGTCATATCTCCTAAAATTTCCTGATGAAAATTTATTATTCATCAATATTTAATATTTTGGCATTTCATCTAACAGTTAAAATAATTTTGCAGCCCCCTGGGGGGCCATGGCCCACAGTTTGAGAAACACTGGTCTATAGCATAGGTGTCCAAACTGCAACCACCTGGTCACATTCTGTCACTTTCACAATTTTGTATGACTCACTGAATGATTTTAATTTTTAATGTACTTGCAGCCCATTTTTAAGATTTTATGTATAGCAGTTTTTTTTAATTGAAACAATAAGAGGTTTTTAGTTCTAAATAATTTTTTCTTCAAAAGCACTTAGTATTCATGTAGCGATTAGGATTTGTTTTGAATTTTATCAAATAAATAAATCCCACAGACCCTCCCTTCCTCTGCAGCCAATCAAGATGTTTTCTGGACACTATAAAGCTGCATGAGCTTCCAAAACTGGACACCCATGGTCTATAGCAACAAAGGTTGCATCTTATGATTTCCAATTGAAATGTTTTCTCAGATATGAATTACTCTAAATTTAATAGTCACTCTACAAGCCTGTTTCAGAAAATGATTACATCATTATATGAACAAATAAACCACAATATTGTAGACCATTGTTTAGGTTCAAAATATAGCACAATTAAAAATGTTACCTCTAGTAAAGATCTAGCTGTGTAAAATATTATGCCTAATTCAAACTGAGAAAAACTGAGCAAATTAGATATTGCCAAATTATACCATATACCAATAAGACATACTTTTATTCTTAGGTTTATCCTTTTTTTCTTATGGCATAGGTAGGCGCAGATTTAGAGTCATCACTTCTATTAAGTTGAAAATCTTTAGGAAGAAATGTCTATTCCGTGTGAAATTCAAACCAAGGACAGTTAAGTTGAAGAATTTTCAACTTTTCCCATGAATCATAGTAATGGCTTGCAGTAGAAGTAGACCATTAGATGATATTTAAAATGCAAAATTGGTTACTTTATAAAGAAAGATAAAAATTCTTACAGATATTCCAAAAGTTTTATTGCTAAAGTAGTTGAGATATTCTCAGTATGTAGTCTCCTATTCTTCTATCCCAAATATATACCATTTGAAATACAGGAAGCCCCCGAATTACGAACATCTAATTTACAAATGTCTGTATTTATGAACGAAGCTCCATAAGGTATTAATCAATCCCTCTATATAATTTGCTTGATTATGCGTGATGGTGCAGTTGGCATTTTGATTGGTTGAATGGTAAGCCAATCAGGGTTTGGGACATCACTTATGTCTGTGAAGCTCGACTGCAGTGCTGTTTCTAAGACGTGGAAGAAATGCAAACTAATAGAATATATGTGATGGTATAATTGAAAGTTATTTACCACCAGAATTTTGAATAAATTTTTGATATTTGAACGATATGAATAAATTGTTTATAATAATAATAAGTTTGAGATTTTAAGTTAAAGAATATATTCCTTCCCATCATATTGACGGGCTTATTACTTTCTCCATACGTAGTAATGGGAAAGTATTGTATTCATGAAAAAAATCGACTTTGAGATTTCAACGGAAATACATGTTTTGAGGTCCCTAGAACACATTTAGACTATTTTTGGAATGATGTATGTGTGTGTGTGGATGTATGCCATTTTGGGCGCTCTAACTCAAAAAGTATGTGCCATATCATTACCAAACTTCATATATAACACTTTAACGTGAGCACAAAGAGCTGATTAGTTTTTGGACAATAACGGGTAACCGGAAGTCGAGGTTTATTCGAAACCCGATTCGGTTTTTGTGATATTTCTTCGTTAAAACATCATTATTGTATTTACAATTCTATACAAAAGTTATAGAGAATGTAATTTCCTACAACTTTCATTTGAAACAATTTTCTATTGTAGTTATTGTTTAGGAGTTATTTATAAATAATTGGTTTTTCGGTTTTCTCCTTAAAAACATCGTTATTGGTAGTCTTCGTGAGGACCAAAGTTGTAGAGAATAATATTTCTTCGAAGTTTTGTTTGAAACAAATTTTCGTAGAACCATCCATTTCGGAGATATTTTGCTTTTTACTTTCTCCATACGTAGTAATGGAAAGTATTGTATTCACAAAAAAAATTGACTTCGAGATTTCAATGGAAATACACGTTTTGAGGTCCCTAGAACACGTTTAGACTATTTTCGGAATGTCTGTGTGTGTATGTTATTGTGGGCGCTCTAACTCAAAAAGTACATGCCATATTGTTACCAAACTTCATATATAACACTTTAACATGAGCATAAAGAACTGAATAGTTTTTGGATAATATTTCTTCCAAGTTTTGTTTGAAACAAATTTTCGTTGAACCATCCATTTCGGAGATATTTGCTTTTTCTTAATTTGCAGTATACAGCGCCACTACCATGTAGCGGTGGATTATGTAAACATATTCAAAATTTACGTAATTTACGGCAATAAGGACGACTGTATTCTTTTACGATATGAAATAATAATTTTGCCTTATAATGCTATTCATAATAATTTAAATAACTATACCCCAAATGTGGAGAAAGTCATGTGTTGGCCACATCAGATTTTATACTAGTATTTTAATAAATCGGGCATACGAATGCCAACCCACATGTATGAACCAGTTGTTGTTCTTGCGAACTTTTTGCAGCAGAAGAGCATAGCATTCTCCCTCCACCAGATGTTCTACGCTACTCTGTTATGCTCTTACTCAGTTACTTATTCATTTGATGATCAGGATTATAATCAAAGATCAAGCTAGAATTTATTATTTTCTATTATTATTCATTACAAATGTTTAATATTTCAACTACGATGTGGGTTACATAGGCTTTTCTTGCCCGGGTTGAGAACCTATCATTTTTTAAAAATTTTATCTGTGGGAATTTGAGTTCTGAGTTCCAAACAAAAGACTTACAAATGAATTATTGGAATATGACCCATTCTTAACTTGGGGACCTCCTGTATATGCATTTTCTTGTGTAGTTGTAACAATATCATTTAAAAAATCACATAAGGTAAATACAGCTTCTTACAATAGAGCAGTTGGAATCATATTATTTTGGTACTATTCAATAGGTTTAGAAATTCAGTAAATGCTAGATTTGACAAACAGTCTTTGCAACATAATTGAAAAGTTATATTAGCCATCAAGGCCGGATTAAGAGACTCTGGGGCCCTGGTGCACTATTTTTCAAAACCTACCCTACCACCACCACACAAAATGTCTGGGGCCTCTATGGAGCCCCTCTCATCCCAGGCCTCTGGAGCAACTGCACCACTGCTCCCCAGTTAATCCGGCATTGTTAGGCATGAGTTATTGCAGTCTTTAAATTTAATGTGTATAGTATATTCTGAACTGTATGTTATAAGCATTTTTGTATCTCTAAATAATACATCCAAAATTTTTTACCATCGACATACGTAACTGCCTCTGAGATAGTCTCAGTAAAATTTTCCAGCTTGTTCTCTGCTTGACTTTGTAAATAGATCTGTTGTTATCTCACTGGGGTGGTATTTTAGTCAACGTTAAAGTTGTCAGATGGCCTGATATGTTTTATTATTGGTTTCTGTAGTAAACATAAGTTTGAATTTCAGGCCTTGGTCAAATTTTATGCTGTAAAACAATAGTATGGGGATGGGTTAAGATTCTTAAAAAATTCTCAGAAAGATTTCCATGAAATTATATGTAATCAAATATCTTATTCACTTTCATTCTTACAAACATATTCATTTATTCTGCTCTTTTATCATAAGGTATTTGAAGCAATTTGTATTTGAGAACTGATTGTCATAGTGTGCAGCATATATTTATATTTTTCTTCTTAAAATATGATACATTACAAATAAATAAGAGAGAGCAGTAATTTTATTGGCTAAAATATTCAAGTAAGTCATTCCCAACTTAGTTGAAATTTTAAACAGTAGACCTCTTATTTAATACATTAGAAGTCTCTCTATAGACCTGTTTTTATAAATTTTCTTTTTATGTCGTATGTAGATGTCAATTAATTAATATGGAAAGCATTCTTTAATTCTCAGTGGAGTAAATTTAATTAAAAAGGAAAATTTTAAAAGTCCTCATGTCGTTGCTTGTGCGTGCAGATATTTTTGGAAGTAATAAAATAAAAGCTGGTAGTTTTATATCACATAATTAACATGTTTAGTTGATTCCAGCCATTTCATGATGTTAATTTATTATGAATGTTATGCCATTTACATGAACAGGTGGTTCATCGAGTGTGCTCTGGGGTGACATGGAAGACAACTGTGATTCAGGGAGCTCAGAATGTGAGATGGAAAACAGTGGAGGGGAAGCATCTGAGAGTGAGGAAGAGGAAGATGAACTCCATACAGTTACAGATGGGGTGCAGCAACTGAAAACATATGACTCAGAATGGGGAGAGAAAGGAAAGACCAAAAATCCCAAAGTTAGTTTTGCTGTTATTACTAGCAAAACTCCAAATTCAAAAACACGGAAATTGAGCAAGGTTAGTTGGTGCTGTTGATCAAACAATAATCTAGCAGTTCAATAAATGTGTGTCTAATAATTCCGGTAAAATAACCTCTTATTAAAATTTAGAAATAATAGGTACCGTAAAGACCCATGTATAGGATGCACTTTTTTCCAAATTTTCGATGCTAAAAAGTAGAATGCGTTTTATACACGCAGGGTCATAGTGACCACTTTTGGCACCCTGGGCAGTGGATTTTTTGGCGCCCCAAAATGATCTAATAAAATGATAAATGCATATTTTTAAAGAGGTATTTAACTGAAATAAACAATCATTTCTTTTAAGAGTTATTTTTCAGGCTTTACTTGCAGCAAACATTGTTTATGTTATTGAAATAGGTATATATTTTTAACAGTTTATTGTATAGATAAGATGGCTAGACGAAAAAGTCTTTCTTAGTTCATTGATGACCATAAGTAATTTTTGATCAATTTCAATTTATTAAAGAATGCTCTCCGGTTGAAATTGATGTGACAAATGTCAAGAAAACTCTCAGAAAATTTTCCACTTTAGGAATAAATTCCAATATTTCTTTCTGCATAATTTTTACACTTTTTTCGAAGGCAGGTGGTGTTTCAAACTGCAAACTTCTTTGATTAACTCGCGTTCATCCACATTGTTTCTATTACTTACTAGCAGCATTTTCACAGGAATTTATCATTTTATCTTAGGTCATATTATATAAAGCACAACTTAAAATGTTCTGCTCTTTCAGGTGTTGAGGGTGCTTCAGTTTCCATCGTGTCATGAAATTTCCTTTTTCTTTTTCTTATTTTCGAGAGCACATCAGGTATTCCTTTTTCATCGCAAAATTTCTTTGCCTCTTCCATATACTCTTCCAGTTATGACGTTGAACTATTTATGTCTGGTACCAAATCACAGATCATGTCATCAGCTCTATCCACAGTTACATCGGCACCCTGAAGAGATCTTCTGGAGACAATCGTCCCAAAATAGCAAGAAAAATATAAATATCTGTTTTAGCAAACTTTCAGCATCTCTGCATTTATGTTCATTCTTTAATTTTATTACCACCGTATAAACTTCCTTCTATTGTAACCCCAATGAATTCACAGAATTTTCTCTGGATGACCATCATGTTGTGCCATGTTTTTTCAATGTCACCTTTAGAACCTCTATTAGTACAACCCATCTCGATGTGGAACCAGCAAAATAAAGGAGCAGTTTCTATACCTTTGCAAAAAATTCCCTAATTTGATGTTTAGTTTTTTCAGTGGAATGATAACAAGCCAAATTAAGCAAATGCTCTCTATGTGGTATGAAATGTGCAAGAGGATTATGTTTGCAACTGTTTAATTTACGGTCATATTAGGAGCATTTTCATAAGATTGAGCTCTCATATTTTGTAAATCTAGTCCATCCTGTTCCAACTTTTGGATTATTTCTGAGGTGATTTTGTGTCTCTTTTTCGATTTTACAGCGATAAAATCAATAAAGGCCTTCTCAATTATTACTTTTTATCGACAACTTGGGTGAAAATTCTGCTTGGCTAATGCAGTGCGATAGGGGGCGCACATTTTTGGGGAAGAGGGTAAATAAAAGAAATTACATTCAGAGCGTAAAGAGTAGAGGCAGCCTAAAAGTCGCCAATTAAGTTTGTACACGTTCACCTATGACTTGGTACAGTCATGGCCTTTCAGCTAAACCTCAGGTTGGCCGTTATAAGTTTTGAAGACATCGAAAAAACAAAACTGTAACCACATTTTATCAAGTGTATAATAAGGCTTCTATTTGGCATCCCCTTACGAACCTGCGCCCTGGGCACGTGCCCCGGTTGCCCCACCCTCACTACGGCTCTGTATACACGGTACATAATATTTGATGTTTTTTTTCTCTACTAAATGTTCAAATGAAAATTAAACAGCAGCAAACTAATATTTAATAATCATCAAAGTTTTTATATTAAAATTAAACATTTTAATATGAAAACAAATTGCACTTTTACAAACAAAAATTGTATATCCAAGAAATTCCCTGTCATTAGCCGACTCATCCTTGTAATGGGGTAATGGGTACTAAACATTGTTCGTTCTTTCCATACTGAGCCTTCAGTGAAAATGAAACACCTGATAACTAAAAATTAAAAATCATGCAAGTCTGTCTATTAAAAAAATCTTCAAGCAACAAAAGAAATCAAACTTTTAATAACAATTTTCCTAAAATCCAAGAAATTCATCATCAGCTAGTTTTCTTCGGTAACATGGAACTGGTGGTTATCTTAATCTGTGTCTGAAGTTTCAGATTCATACGATTTTAATGTTGCAGTCGTCATGGCGTTGCTGTCATCATCTTCCCATAATATGCTATCTTCAGTTTCATCTAAAGCATTACTTATGCAACATTTTTTGAATCCCTTAATTATCGTTTCTGAGGGGAGGTCATTCCATGCTTCCATGATCCACTGACAGATCATTGTGAAATCTACTTTATGAATGGGTCCCCCTTTGGTGAATGTATATGTACCATTCACCATCCAATCGGCCCACTTTTTCTTCATAACCGATTTAAGTGGCTTGTTAACAACAACGTGTATAGGATGCTGGATCGATGTCATTCCCACCTGGAATAATCACCAAATTAGTCTTCATTTCAAGAAGTTTCTTTTCTACTTCAGCACGTGTGTGGCATCGGAATGCATCTAAGACCAAGAGAGATTTTTGACGCCTTCCACCAGACCTTCTTTTCCAAACAAACTCGATCCAGTCACTGGTGATGTTTTCATCAAATCAACCTTGCTTTTACACGTGCCCAATGATGCCACGTGGAAATTCGCCTTTCAGTATTGTTTTTCTTTTAAAAATGAAACAGAGGCAGTTTCGTCCCATCGGCCATACAGGCATTTTATTTTCACTGCAAGTTTCACAGGTGATTGTAGAAATGTTTATCAAGTTTTTAATTTCAATTATGTAGGAGTCACAAAAATTTGCTACATTTTATCTTCTATGTTGCTTGCCAAAGTGTTTTACTATACCCTTTAGTATTTAGTTTCGACATCAGTGTTACGATGATATTAAAATACAAATATTGTACATTTTAAAAATCTTATATAACAAATCATTCGGTAAATTTACTTGTCAGCTCATACAGAGTAGAGGTCTGCACGGGCCGGGCCCGGCCCACGGGCAGGGTAAGACTGAAAAGTAATGGGCTCGGGCTGGGCTTCGGCCTAGACGATTTATCCGACGCCTTTCCCGTTCGGGCCAGTTGAGGACCCAGTGGACCCCCCTCATGTTTGTGCCACTGTGCAAAGGGAGTGTTTCATCTTCACTATTTCTTTTAGGGGAAGTTCTTCATTCTCTCCTTTACAGGCGACACATCTTCCAGGCCGCCACGAGAGCACCAACGAATTCCTACCGACCCACCATCTCTTAAACAACTACTTATATCACCATCAAAAGGGTTCTGTTTGCCTTAGGAGGTAGCAGGGTCTTTGGGAGTCTTACATCCAAAACTTCATTCCGTACCCCTACACCTTATCCCATTACCCTTTTGTATCTGCTATTGGTCGTCAGTTCACTCTGGGTAGAGATGATATTGGTCTTCCGTACTGATGGAAATTGACATAATTTGTATTCTTCGTACATTTGTGGTTTGAAATATATTTTGTGTTATTAAAACTTTTTATAAATTCCTAAAATACCAGAATGGATTTAATCAAGGAATTTAAAAAAAAGTGTGTTTACATTTGAAATGCTTTGAAAATTTTAAAACATAAAAAGATACTTTATAAAGGGTATATGTTTACTGTATAATGTACAAAATGTCTGTGGTTGGGTTGAATTTGGGTCAGTTTAAGATAATTCGGGCCTCGGGCCGGGCCTGGGTGCGAAAATGGGATGAAGTTTCAGACCGAGCTGGGCTTGGACTCAATTATGACTGGGTTGGGCCAGGCTTGGGCCGAAGATTTCAGTCCGTGCAGACCTCTTATACAGAGTAAAAAGTATGTTAGTAAATTTCTTCGATAAATTATTTTCATATTTTATATCACTCCTTGATCCATAGGCTGGATCAAAGCTGTCACATTCGGAGGTGAATACTTCATGAAAATATTTCCATCTTCGGACTTCAAAATTTCTTCATTCGCATGACTAGGGGCATTGTCTAAGAGTAAAACATGCTTACTTATTGTTATGGTAATTGATGGGTAAATTGGATGAAACTTTACCTTGTGAGAAAGCACAAGGTTTTTTAGCAGTCCTGATAACACATGATTTCAAAAAAATGAGACCCGGCAGCATTACCTCAGCACAAAACTGTAAGGCCTTGTTTTTGAATTTTATGCCCCACAGCACTTGTTTCAGTTTCATGAGCTAAAGTTTTTTTGGGGTAAACATTTCCAGTAAGTATAAACAGGTTTCTTCAGCATTATAGATTTCTTCTTACATGAGGGATGATTTTTTCATGATAGATTTTGACAAAAAACATCGGGTAGATACGGTAATTTTCTTGGATGTGGAAATGTTACCAGCATCAATTTACCATGGAAATTTTAAGGCTTTTTAACACATTGAGTGCATTCCCATTAATCATATTTCATCTGTTGTGGCGGGAGTATTTTTGTTATGAATTTTAGTCCAAAAGCATTTGTCTTACATTACTGTAAGATGTGTTCAACTATAGAAATGGAAATATAACCATTTTCTCAAAAAATTTGTATACTTCATCAGGCAGTATCTTGCCACATAAATGAAACTAAGTTAGGCAAACCCAAAACACACCTGTGGAGCGATCTTTATTGGTGTGAGAAGCATACTATTCATTTTCTTTTATGTGCTATAAGCATTGTTTACTTCTTTCATTTTTTGGCTTAACTATTTTCTAAATCTATGCTAGTTTTTAAAGAAAAGAATACTGGGTCCATGAATCTTCAGTGTTGTGGTAGATAAGTTTGTGATCATTATATGTCGATAGAGGATTTATAAGGAGGAGCATAATCATGAAAGGCATAGAAAACTATTCTTTAACACAAAAACTAAATATTTATTAATGAATTCATTTAATCTTTAAATTAGTTTTGGTCATAGAGTGAGTAATAGCATAAAATAATAGAAATTTAATACATGTACATAAAGGCACAAAACATGAAAATGAAAATCATACACAGTTTATACAATAATTTTTTAGAATAATATTTGAATAACAATATTTACAAAAAGAATGGTTTTTACAAAAATATTTTATAATACACAGTATAAAAAATCATGCGTTATACGTAGTTGTACAATAATAAGAAATAACTACATTTACTAGTCATTACAACCATGGAAAACTTTAAAACGACCCTCTAAGCAGAGGCCAGGTTCGTCTTCACAATCAGGGCAGTAGGTTTTAACCTGCTTCCTAATGTTATTTTTGAAGCACTGCCAGCAATTTTTGTGCTTTATTTTTTTTTCTGCATTTCTAATAAAAGGGATAAAAGCAGGGAAACGGAGGTGTCTTTCGGTATTTTTGGCGAGACTGAGGGTTCGCCTCTTTCAGGTACCAATTTTGCAATTACTGCCAGTCCGAAGTCATAAAAGCTCATCTTTTTATCATTGCACAGTGTGTTATGCAAATTAAAAGAATTAACTAATAAAATTTGGAAAAAATGCAATTCCACTTTCCAGTACCATCTGACAGTTTTGTGTAATGTCAGATGGTAACTGAGTAGTTGATTGATGCAATCAACTACTCCCATGTTTTTATTGTATTCCACTACTGCTTCCGGTTTTTGCTTTTCATCACCTCTTCTAGTTATTACTGTGACTGGCTCCCCCGAATGCTTTTGATGATATCATCAACACATCTCGCTTATCCTGCCATTTTAATATGCAAATACCCTCTTAGAAAACCTTTGTTCCATTTCTCCTTTTTTAAATTTTTTTCCTACAACCTCACTTGGTTTTCCTTTTCTATTTGCCCACAATGTATCCGTGCAGTATATTTTGTCTTCCAGTGACTGTTTCCATTTTCAAAAAGATCAGAAAAGAAAAGTAACAGAAATCTAAAAAATTTAAGAAATTATTTAGTTACCATGTAATTTACAAAGAAAAACTTAAAAATCAATAAAAATGGAACATCATTCAGACAATAATGTTATAGAAATAGACGTCAAATATTAAAAAACATGAAATATATTTCGTAATTTTAAGAAATTTACCTTTCAAAGGCTTATATGCCCTTATATTTCGGCGCATAATAAAAAACTCCAAAAATAAAAATGGACGATTGAAATGGGAAGTCTGAAAACTCAACAATGGCAACACGCTAAAACGGAACCATTCACAACGAGCGTTGGGTCACAACTGGCGAGTCAGGTAGAAGAGAGACGGCCTGCTTGAGGCAGTAACTCGCCACAAAGACGAGACCCCCACCACTGCCTCAGGCAGTAATCCGTGCTGAATGTGTTAAAAAATTTGATTGCTCAAATAATGTTTCTACATTATTGTTTGTATGGAATATTTTTTACTAACATTTTAAAATTTTGATCCAGGTTTTAAAGTTGCCTTTAAGAGGTTGATGAAAATATTTCACAGTATTGTAAATTAAACATTTCTTTTATGCAATACTTTTTATTGTATGTACTTCTTTCAAAGACTGTCTTACAAAATCTTTTAAGTAGTATACTCTCAACAAATCTGAGAGAAGTGGAACCTAGTCAAACAAAATGGAGAAAAATGTTGACCATCTTACTAGCTTGAAAAATTATATCCTTACCTAAACCATTCCTATAAAAGTCAAGTAAATATTTTTCTCTAAAACAAAATTTTTATAGGGAATGTAATTGATGGTGATTAAGTCTTATGTTAATTATCTGAAATTTCATTTTATTTCAGCAAAAGGCTTTTGATATTGCTACAGAGCAAGAGAATAGTGCTCCAGCAGTCATTAATGAAGCAGGAGATAAAAATGGAGGTGGAAGTCAGTCAGATTCTGCTGCAAGCTCACCACCTCAGAAAAGAAATAACAGTTTTGAGGGACTCAATAGTGTGAACAATACTAGTAACACCATGTCAAATTTTGTGAAGTTAAGTGAAAATGATAATGACACTAGCAGTGCTGCCGAACCTGAGAAAAGTGAAACTAGAAACTCTCAATCCAAAACAGACAGTAATGTTGATGGGACAGATGATAAATCTAAGCGTCAGAGGTCATTCTGGAAGGACCAAAGGTAATTGCAATTAAAGAATAATCATGTGTGGGTATATAGTTTAATGTAATAACTATTCTCTTTAACAAGAAGTTCACAATAACGAAAGTAATTAAATTTATTTCACTTTACTATATAAAATAGGAAGATAATTAAGTTTTGTAAAATGAATATCTCATTAGCTGCAATAAGTTCTCTAAATGCTTTCTAGTTCAGCAAAATTGGCAATGCTACAACAAACTAAACTTCTTGCCCGTGAATTGCACAAACATTTTATTACCATTGGACCAAGGCAGTCATTGTTTGTTCCTGCACAAAATTCATGAACTGATTTTCATTTAAATGGGTAGACTGAAGTGGATGTGCTTGATACCATCTAATCATTCACTATGGAGAGGGAGAAAGATATATCTTAAACCACTGCTTAATATTTCAGGCTTTCCAGATTTAGTCTAATCAAAATTATTATGGTTAGAGGAGACGTTTTAAGTAAACTGTTTGAAAAATCTATATATCCATCACTGAGTGCATTTTTGTGATTTTAAATAGTATTTATTATTAGCATTCACTATAATAAGGATGTCATATCATTTTGCAAACTTGTTAAAAGTACTTTTTATATTGTTCATGGTCTCTCGTGATAGTCTGGATATACCGTATTTAATCGATTGTAAGCCGACACCAATTGTAAGCCGACCCCCACTTTTCACAAGGCCACGCAAGGAAAAATTTTGATTTTAAAGTGATTAGACGGCTGGAGTCATTTATTTCAAAATACCAACAAGTATGAACGCCTCAGATTTTCAGTTCGTAATTAAATAAAGAGTATTAACTAAAATGACGGCGACATAAAATACGTTTTATTCACCTATTCATAACAACTCAAACGAAAAGAATAATTTGACCTTGTTATCCCCCGGGATCTTATTCTCGTAAAAAAATAGCCATTTCTCGTCAATCAAATATGGACACTGTATTATGTCTCAGATTTTCAGTTCGTAATTAAATAAAGAGTATTAACTAAAATTACGGCGACATAAAATACAAGTTATTCACTTATTCATAACAACTACTAAAAGTGTAATTTGACTTCGTTATTCCCCGGATCTTATTCTCGTAAAAAAATAGCCGTTTCTCGTCCATCAAATATGGACACCGTATTACATAACATACGTTAGTACTACACTAGTATCACCTGGACATTCCTTTTCACTTTTATTCTTAAATTATTCTCCCAAGTTTGCTGCTATGCATGAGGAAGTAACGGTTCACTCAGGAAATCCCAGTACGTGCATGCTAGACACACTGAAACAAGATAAGGAGGGGAGGGGGGTGGGAAAGGAAAATGTTTCGATTCACGAGTAAAATGAAACATTGTGTACATATGTAGCTTCTTACGCATACAATCGCTATTGCTGCGTTTTTTTACAACTTTGACACACCATGTATTATTTACATAATTTATTTCTTCGTAGGTTTTCAGTCATTTTTATTCTTTTTGGCATACATTTACAGTAGATAGTTTACTTCCACTTTCATACACTTATATCTCGCGTTATAATGTAACTATAGACATAAATTCATTGACTACTTTTTTTACACCGATTTCTGAGATGGTAAAAACGTAAAAAAGTGTCGGCTTACAATCGATTAAATACAGTATATCCATATTATCCTTCTATCAAAGAAAAAGATTTGAAAAATATATAGCAGTTAGTTGCAAGTAATTCTGTGCAGCAATGTAGTAAAATGATTAGCACAAAATGTTTTTTTAATCACAAACAAAGGCAAGCTAATTAATTCCAATCATTTGGCCAACATTTATTGGGATAGTATTGGTAAGAATTAAGAAATCCATCATAGTATGTTTTATTTGTATAAGTTTAATTACATTTTTCCCCCTCAAAAAATAAGATTGAAGCTTTTGCCTAGTGGAATTTCATTTAAAACATAAAAAATTAGGAGCTTCATATTAAGCTCAGGTTGAAAATTTTCATTATGTATTTTAATTAACAATACTTATCTTAAAATTACTCCTATCTGTATTCAAAATTAAAACATTAAGATTTCTGCTCAAAAGTAAATGATAATTATAAGTAAAACAAATGGTAAATTAAAATTGATTCCCCAGAACCCCCAAATTATACAATCCACTATACAACTAGATAAATAATTATTTAGTTTGAATATCAATGAAGCTGCAAACTTTCAGGAAGGTCCGACGAACAAAGCAGAGAAAGGTACAAAGTAATTTCTGGAAGACTGTCCTTGAGAGTATCTTCCAAAGTGGTGGATTGGGAGACACAAGAGCTGGCCGTGCCGGACTAATCTTCAACCCTCTCCGTGGCCTCTCACTTCAGCAAACATTCCCATACTCCCCATTAAATCACACCACACCTGAAGATGGTAAGAAATATATCTTTCTTGGAAAATAGTTACCGTGTATACCCACGTATAAAACGCACCTGTGTATAACATGCAGGGAGGTTTTTGGCACCATATTCTGCGATTTTTTTATGTACCTGCGCATAGCACTCATATGCATTTAGAATTTGATTTCTATCACATGCTTATCATTCAACAGCAAAATTATTCGTTATATTGTTAATATCATTGAAATAAGCAGTGCTTATCAAGAAAAATTATAAATAAGGTTATATAAAATATTCTTGGAGAATGTTTGATTTTAATGACTGCATTTTGCTACAGATAATGATTTCAAAGGATTCCATGAGGCAGTAGAAGTACAAGCTAAGAAATTGTACCTGGTTGATTCAGGTCTAACATTCAACAGTCCATTCCCTCTTCTATTACGGCCACAAAGGGCAGTAGATATCTATCTTTCATTTGATTTCAGTGGACGACCGACTGACTTTCATGAGCCATTTAAGGTGAGCAAGTTTTAGAGTGATGAATTTGATAAGTAAAAAATTGCTGAAATTTTTTGAAGATGCAACTTATCTCTGTGGATGATTGATGTTTTTTTTAGGAAATAATATTAGCAGAGAAGTGGGCAAGGCTGAATTTTGTACCTTTCCCACCAGTTGCTGAATTGGCAAAGAAGTTCCTTACCGAGCCTTTACGGGAAATATATATTTTTGATAGCCCAGAGGAGCAAAGTTGTCCTGTAATTATTCATTTCATTATATTTAATGGGCAGTTCCGAGAATTCAAAGCACCAGGTGAGTTTTTTAAAATAATTGAATGTTTATGTTTAAAATAATTTATTTTTTAAAGAAAAATAAATATTTTATTCATGTTGATAATTAGATATTATATTTTAAACAGGAAAGAAATTATGTAATGGTTCTTAGTTTTCTTATTCTGTATTGTACCAGGGTTTATAAATCAGTAATGACAGTGCTGAGCTGGGGCTGGTTTGCAGCAGTTCCCAAGAACCAGTTGTTAAACTTTGAAAAAATTCTGGAACCATTTGTTAACTCAGAGCTTTGGGACCACTGTTAAAAATAAAGTGATCCTTCAGAGTCAGATGATGCTTTTATTGGTTCAGACAGGCTAATATAATTGTATCAAATGGATCACCAATATAAGGGTGTAATATGAAAAAAGGTGATAACAACAACCGAATAAATAATAAATTTATGTATAGAGCAGGGGTCTCAAGTGTATAGCAGGCCGAATAACGACATATTCCCGAATTCCAAAACATCACTCTTCGTAGTTGTCACATGTTTCCAAGTTTCTTCATTATCACCTTTCACAGGCCCTCATAAAGCTGTATATTCCTGTCTATCAACAATAGTGAAATATAGCTCTGTCAAGTGACACCACTCACTCAGTCCACCCCTACCCCGAATCGGTAGCCGGCCACAGAATCCACTCGACCCCTTGCAATTACGAGCAAGATTCTCCACCTGGCAATCAACCAGATTTAACGTGAAAATCAAGACAGGATATTTTATTGGTGGTTGGAAAAAAAGTCACAGGGAAAATTTAATCCTATTTAAAGAACAACTTCAAAAAATAATGTCGCCACCCACATATTCAATTATCATCACTCCTTCCCCATAAGCAATCTACACCTCAAAAATCAAATAACAAATAGCTGACTTCTAGACACTTCTTAAATTCTTATCATTTACAAAAAAAAACATCTGGCAAGTAGTTATGGTCAAGGATGCTTTTTTCCTTATCGATATCTTACCATAGAGCTTTTTTCTATGAATTTTTTTCCATGACTTTTTCCTTTGACTTTTCCTACATTCATTTTATTTCTGTACCTAATATCCTCTCCTTATTGAGCATTGGCATTTACTGAACTATCCTTTCTACCAAAGATGCTAAACATCGGAAGCTTAATGGAGTACCTATATGGATAAAATTAGTTTAACGTTGAAAGATAAAATGGCTTTGATTCCAGGAACATTCTTTTCCAGTGCTTGGAATGAGCCAGAATGCCGCTCCAGCTTGTCACACATGCCGATGTTACCATTCCATTTCATCAGACATTTAGAAATACCATCCCTTATAACAAGCATTCCGTTTCGTAAAAATTTCTGTTCCACTACCAATACAAACATTCCGTTTCGTAACATTTTCCATTACGAACACTGTTCTTTCCCCATTTGGTTGACATAGGAATTCTCAAATCTATTGGGCAGAGCGGGATTTGCACTGTTAGAAGGTGAAAAGAATGAAAATTCTTATTTATGTCACCAAATTTAGATTATCGATCAAAATCCTCAAGTTTCTGTGTTTTTGGCTTCTGGTTCGCATTTTATCGGAGCGCTTATCTCCAATTTAAGAGCTTTAATTTAATGTTGTGTATTTCACTCATATAATAAGATTTTTTCAATGAAGTTTTTTATTAAATTCCTTGAACGATGTGATTAATATTACTTTTTTGTTTACTTAATGATAACTATTTTGTAATGGAAACCAGCCTTCATTATTCCTTGCATAGACTTCTTGTTGTCTTTCAAAAAGAAAAAAGTTTACACATGAGACAACCAGTTGTTAAAATTTTTGATAGCCCTCATATTGTGAGAGAACTGGTTGTTAAAAGTTTGGTAGCTCACCACTGAGTAATGGCAGATTTTTATTGTAAGCTTCCACTTTAGTTGAATAAATTATTATAATTTTATATGCTTTAAATGTTGAGGCATATGGCTATTTGTAATGCATTTTATTGTAGTAATCAAAACACTAAGACACATTTCCTTTCCTAATCAATGAGCTATCTCATATAAAACATAGATATTAGTGACAAGCTAATATTTTAATAAGCTACGAGGTCATATCTTTTAACTTTTGTAAGTTGCTATGCAATACTTTTGTCATATCTAATTATTTTAGCCAAAATATTCAGCCTATGATCAAAACCTTTATCTTAAGAAATATTTTTTAGGTAAAGTGATGCTTAGACCATCCATCCATAGTTTTCAACCATAAGGTTGGTTTGAAGTGACTAGGGAATAAACACATATGATGTGGTTTCCCGTTGCCTTTCACATCAGACATGCACACATGATTGATGAAATATGAAAACGACACAAACATCCATGCCCTTGGCGGGATTTGAACCTGCGACCTTAGTGATGGTAGGCCAATATGCTAGCCCTTCCACCACCGGGGCCGGCATGCTTAGACCATAATACTTTGATATTAACTTTGACATGTGTAAATGTATATGTTTTGGACCCAATCAGTATCAACAATAATTTCCCATTATTAAAGCATACAAAATGTCTCACTTTTTAAGTAACTTTCATATTAACTTACAATTTTATTATTTCTTTATGTGTCTTAAAATATTTTTTTAAACGTCTTTTTTCTTGTGGAATCATTATTCTTTTATTTAAAGGTGTAAAGAGGGAAACTGAAGAAGAGAAACAATTTGCTGACTTCAAGATCTTCAGCGATCCTCAAGACACATATTCTATGTTTCATTTTTGCTATAATAATATACAATTCAACCGTATATGCCAGCTAATGGAATTTAATACTCAGTTGGGAATGAAAATTATTCGAAAATGCTTGAAGACAGCCATTCAACGAAAGCGTACATACCTTACTAAAGGTTATTCTCATAAAATTTCTGAGCTTTATGATGAGCAAGTAAAGGAAGCTTCTGAGGAGAGTGATGAAGATATATTTTATGACACATTTGAGACTTTACCATAGATATACATCATAAAAATGATACTTTGCAGTGCATATATCTGTACTAGATGAACATGGGCTTGTTTTCAAATTCATAAGAATGTGCACGCTTTTTAGAGCTGTGATGTTTATTGAGCAAAACTAATTAATCTGCTCATTTTTGCCATTTTTATAATGTAGTGAATCGTTTTTTTTTCAAATACCAAAAGTTTTCTTTTTGACGGACAATACATTTTTAAATTGCAACATTCAAATTAATTACTGAATGCTCTGTAATCAATGTTTGTTTATAATAAGTATTTTTGTATAATGTCTACATAATGAAGCCTGTGATTGTATAATAAATGTGTAAAAACTGTGAATGCATTTTTATCATTATATTTTAGTTTCAATATCAAACTTTCTATTTCATATGAGACATGCTGGATTGGCTGTATCTGTTGAGCCAGTAATTTATGAACAGCAAAACATTAATTAGCAATTCTAACAATGTTCTGAAATATCGCTAAATTTCCAATCAATCCACAAAATAAATTTCCTAAGGCTGAACGCACACTTATCAGACAAAACGTCTCGAGGCAAAACGTTTTGTCGAAAGGTAAAACATTTTGTTGGGCTTCAACGCACACTGGTCATACAAAAATGTGTTTACACAAAATGTTCTGTCGTTGAACAAAACTTTCTGTCGAAAGGCAAAACATTTTTGTTGGGCTCCAACGCATACTGATAAGACAAAACGTCTTTGCAAAACATGTTTTGAGACAAGACATTTTGTATACATTGAAATCATTCTTGTTCGGCGCAGTTTCGGCCTGGACTAGTTGCGAGAATGTCGTCCGATGACGAAGTTTGTGCTCTCATTTTGTGGCAGTGGATTCAACTCGCTTCCATGGAAGAGAGTGAAAGACGCTTATGGATCCACCCGATTAATCAAAAGAGAACCGGGAAGAATACCCTTAAGGAATTTATAAATGAACTAAAAGGAGATGAAAATAAATTCCGAAATTTTACGAGATTAAGTTTGAGTTCCTTTTATTATGTTTTAAATATAATTGAAGATGGAATCAGGAAAAGGGATTTTCCAGCAAATCTTTTTGGTGATGTTCTTTCACAGTATAATTAAAAATAGGAGGCCTTTCTTCTATTAAAACAAGTAATTTTTCAGCATCCACATCCATGTTAACAGAAGCGCACACAACTTTCCCTCCACCCTACTCCTATTACTTCTCAATAAAGACTGAACTCATGCAGAATGTTTTGCCTCAAAACAAAGTGCAGTGTTTCTGCTTTCGACACGATAAGTCGTCAACAAAGATGTATTGTTGTGTCAAAGATCAACGCATACTTATCAGACAAAAACGTCTTTCGACAAAACGTTTTGTTTACAGATGTCTCAAGCGAAAACACTTTTGTCGGTCTCCAACTCACACTTATAAGACAAATGTCTTTCGAGAAAACATTTTGTCTCGAGATGTTTAGAGGTGTTTTAAGTTGTTTTTTCGTGTTTTTGTGTCCTGTTCGATTAGTGTGCGTTGGGTCCTATTGATAGCATTGCGAAAACAGTTTTCGACGAGTTTATACAAAAACGTTTTGTCAAAAGACGTTTTTGTCTGATAAGTGTGCGTTCAGCTTAAGAGTATGTGAGAAATAAGACCGTTTTTATCTAAAACAATAAGTAATAACTTAAATAGCTGCATTTGTCACCACCAAAATAATATATACTAGGGGCTTCAAACCATTCAAATATGCTGATTTTTGGCGGAATATCATACGTACCATTACAGTTGCAACGCACGCGCAATATCCTTGCATTTAAACTATGCTTTGACCATGGGTTTTTTTTAGCAAATGTGTAATTTATTAAATTCATACAAGAGGAATTTCGCACAAAAGATGTTTTATTAACTCATCTCAAAGAATAATAGTATAGTCCATGTATCGAAAATAATAGAAAACTGCTTAAGCATAGAAAAGAATAATTTATATACAAAATATAAGGTAAAGTCTCTCGTTACCTTCTGTGCCCTTTCGGTAATAATAAAAGAAGAAATTGATAATTCTGCTATATTTTCACCGAAATCGATATATAAACGGTAGAATATGTACTGGGAATATTAAAATTTGCAAATAAAAGTTGTATTTTATGTTCGTGATTTCACATTCAAACCAAACTACATGAGGTTCAGCTTTCTTTTGTTATTCTGTTTATCAAAGCGATCAAAGCTTTCAGCTCCACTTCCGGTCTTCGACCCCGCCAACGGCTAAGCTGGCATAAGCGCTGTTGCGCGGACTTTGTCAAGTTGGCTATTAATTAAAGTAAGTTGTAATTTTCCTATGAAATTGGACTATATGCTCGTAATTTTAAATGACTATCATTTATATTGGAAAATTTAGTTGTTGGTTACGTTAAAATTTATCCATAAATTTTTGAATTTTATGCCGTTTTAATCGGTTAAGATTGGGAGGTAATGTTTCGAATCGATTTGAACAATTTATTTATTCTTGCGTTTATTTTAGGATTGTACTAATGATTCGAAAAAGTGGAGGAAATGGAGGCTCTAAATCCCTTCCCTCCTGAGAAATTTCACTCCTTCGAAATTCAAAATCAAAGCCTAACGAAATATCACTCGACGAAGCAGGAATTGAATGACTCTGTTTTCCTGAATTCGAATTTGGAAAACACAGTTCATAGAAGTACCAACCAAGATGAATCGTTCAACATTGTGTGTCAACAGGAAGAACCAGAGGAGGATTCTGCCATTCACCAATTTACCGAAGGAAAGCCGGTACGGAAATCAGCAGTTGAGGAATCGCCTAGTCTTGATGGCAATGAAATATCTAAGTTGGAGAGAGAATACTTGAAGATACAAAGTAAGCAAAATATCTCAATGTAGGTTCGAAATTGTCATTATGTATAGTATCAGTACATATATGTATTTTGCGTCGAAATAAATATTGATTCGAAGCATTCAATTTGAGTTAAATATTGCCAATTAAAATTGGTACTTTCAAAATTCGATAATCATCAGCGTTAATTCTAAAAATTATGAGTACCGTGCGCAGAGATCTTCAGGTCTTAATCAGGTGCTAACTTTATAGGCATTGATACTTAACAGAAATACAATCAAAATAGTTTTATATATATATATAGTATAAAAACTGGTTTATCGTTAAATTTTTAAACTAAAGTTTGTTTTATTTAAAATTTAAAGCCGATTGTTTCACAACCTTTATACTCTCATTTGAAAGTGGATTACGCAATGATTGAAGTTTTTGCGATTTGAGGTTTTTATTCTGTGATATTTGCTATTGTTTTATAACTCACTGTCTACGTAATCGCGTTTTTAAATGGAATTATTCATTTGTTCACCTACCCGGCAAGTGGGAAACCCTGGTTCGAGTCCCAGTCAAGTTCAGAATTTTTCTCCTCAAACTTCACATTTGCCACTTAATGAAACTCCTAAACTGACATTTTTTAAAGTTAATAGTTTTTGTAAATATTATTAAACTATCTTTGAATGGATATCTATTGTATATTTTTTTTAATGTTGAGAATTCTTTAACTTTTGTAGAGAAATCGTTATAAATTAGTTTTAATGGTATATTTTTGGCTTCTAATGATGCTCTTTTATCTCCAGAATGTATAAAGCTGCAGAAATACATTCGTAAGAAAAGTTATTTTAATAATATCTTTCTGTAAATTTACATTCTGGAACTTTCATTTCATTTCCCTAATGCCATTTTCCTTTGTATTTACACATTAAAAGGCCAATTTTAGAAAGTAAAGGGTACCTTTTTATTGTTAACTTTAGATTTTATTTTGGGAAAAAGGAAAGCAGCTACTCAAATGAATTTCACTATCTTTGCTTGCCGCTTTCAAAATTTGCAGCAGTACCATTATATCTCCTTTTATAAAATATTAGAATATATTGACTAAAAAACTCATATTGAAATGGAATGTGGTGGTTAAGAATTCTTTACTACCTGCTGTTAAATATCTTTTTGCCACAGGGGAGAAAGCACAAATATCCCATCTTCTGAATTGCATTCCATCGCTAAAGGAAAATTTTGCAGTTCACCGAAAGATTGGAGAGGGAACATTCAGTTCTGTGTTCCTTGCAACAGTGCATGGAAATGGTGATAAACAGCGGAGGTTTGCTGTAAAACATCTTGTACCTACATGCCACCCATCCAGAATTGAGAAGGAACTTCGGTGTCTAATGGATATAGGGTTGGTATTACATAAAAAGTACTTCTAATGTGATGGGAATAAAAATTTCTCACTTTATAGTGTACATTTTTCATTTTCCTACTCAGTCTATGTGAATTTCTTTTAAACTCAATTTCATATGGTTACATTGGTGAGATTTTTTTTGTTATACCATATTTCCTGGCGCATAAGATGCATGCAGGTTTTGGAACAACTTTCAGAAAAAAATAATGTATGCATTTAATCTTGTGTAATTTATAGGAACAAAAATAGGATTCCAATATGCCAAAATAACCAAGCAAAACAAAGTTTATTAATCGCAGTCATCACTAATGGAGTTTTCACAAATTTTCACTTTCTTCATACAGTTGCTCATCTTCACTGCCATATAATGCAATCACTTCATTGCACACTTTGGGTTCTCTCAAACGTGGTACACCGAACCAAATTTCTTGAGACTGTGTAGTGCATTTTTACTACTCTGTAGCCAACAAAAAAGATAAAATTACCTTTCCCATGCAGAAGGAGAAAATTATTGCTAACATCTACATTTTTTCAAATTGTTGAACCCAGATTACGAAATAATCCTATAATAAGAATTTCAATTCTGCAGTTATGAAGCAACTTGGTTTTGCTTTCAAGTAATAAGAAGTCATACCATAAGAAATACCATATTTACTTTCATAACCAGCGCTCTTGTGTACCATGCACATTCCCTATTTTTGGGCAAGTTCGAAGGAGAAAAAAATAAATTTGCGCCAGATAAGTTGACATCTAGGATTAAAAAAGAGGTTGGCCTCTTTACTGTTTTCCCCTCTCTGAAACAAGGTCTGCCCAAGTTAAGCATCTTCCCCCTCCTTCCTGCATTATGCAATTAATTGAGTAATCTCTTATGCTGATGGTGGCACAAATCTTCTCAGTGGTAGTCACCATTCTCATGTTATAGGAGCATCAAAGGCTCACAACGAATTTGGTGAATACAGATACCAGATGCCAACTTATTTTAAACTTTTAATGATAACTGCTTATTTTGAGTAACAATAATAAACTTAAAAATCATTTAAAAGGTACAGTTTTAATATTACAAAAATATAACGTCATCTCAATTGTCAAAATATCCATTGTGGTCTTGGAGATGCACCAACGGCAGTATAAACCATGCATTTTAAACCCTAAATGTTTGCTTGGTCATATAGATGTACACATACTTTGTAGAATTCTTTGTCTTCTGCTAGTATAAACATAGATGCAAGTGTGTTGCAGTAAATTTACTATTGAGACAAAGTTTAAATAACCTGTTCAGAAATCTTCATGTATGCCACACAGTCCTTTTTATACCGATATTTTAGGAAAAAAGATGTATGGGATACACGAGTAAATACAGTATAGGTCATTTCTGACGTAAGTTAAACCTGGACTTATCACATTAATACCTTGAAATCAATATCCGATATTTTAACCCAGGCATGCATCTTCGATATATGATGTGCTCCAAGTCTACTTTCTTGTGTTTATTTTCAACTGATATTCAGTTGGACGATATGACTTGCATTGTAGGTATTCATGTATTGATTTTTTTTAAGTCTTAAAGATGTTTATTATACAATATATAACACTCATTGGTTCTTAAACTATTAATTTATAGCCTGCACATGGCTTGGTACATATTTTTTTCCAAGGTCCTGTAACATATCTCAATTTATAACTTGTAAGTAACTTGGTAAATTGATATTCTACTTATGATAATTCTACTTACGATGCAATTTTCAGGAACGTGTTGGAGTCGTATTTGGTTTCTGTGGTCTTAGTGTTAGAAATATACCGTATTTAATTGACTCTAAGCTCCCACCGTTTGTAAGTCAACCCCCACTTTTCACAATGCCACGCAAGGAAAAATTTTGATTTTAAAGTGCTTAGACAGCTGGGGTCATTTATTTAGAAATATTAACAAGTAGGAACGCCTCAGATTTTCAGTTTATAATTAAATAAAGAGTATTAACTAAAATTACGGTGACATAAAATACATTTTATTCACTTATTCATAACAACTTTTACTAAAAGAATAATTTGACCTTGTTATCCCCCGGGATCTTATTCTCGTAAAAAAATACCCGTTTCTCGTCAATCAAATACGGACACCATATTACATAACATACATTAGTACTACACTAGTATCACCTGGGCATTCCTTTTCACTTTTATTCTTAAATTATTCTCCCAAGTCGGCTGCTATGCCGCTAAGGCACGAGTAAGTAACGGTTCGTTCAGGAAATCCCAGTACGTGCATGCTAGACACACTTAAACGAGATAGGCAGAGGAGGGAGGGGAGGGAGGTAGGAAAGGCAAATGTTTCAATTCACGAGTAAAATGAAACATTGTGTACATATGTACCTTCTTACGCATACGAGCACTATTGCTGCATTTTTTACGACTTTGACGTGCCATGTATTATTTACATAATTTATTTCTTTGTAGGTGTTGTCATTTTGATTCTTTTTGCATACATTTAAAGTAGATAGTTTACTTCCACTTTAATGCACTTATATCTCGCGTTATAATATAACTACGGACATAAATTCATTGATTACTTTTTTACACCGATTCTAAGCTGAGTGGCGATTTCTGAGTTGGTAAAAATGTAAAAAAGTGTCGGCTTACAATTGATTAAATACGGTAAAATAGTATTTTTCCCTTGCCTATGATTTCAAAATTTACCATGGCACACTGAGTACTTTGTGTAGTGCAGTAGTGTGCCACGTCATACTGGTTCTGAAGCAATGATCTATTACATTACTAATGTCACACTTTTTCTGTCACTTTGGAATCTTCTCACTTTTCACCAACTGTCAGGAGTTTTGCACCCACTCACAAACACTCAAAATCAAGGGCTGCTTCATTTGCCCAGTTGGTGTCACATCATGATTTGGAGCCTCCATCCATTTGGTACATTCCTCATGTATTAAAGCCTTTAAATGGCTTATTAACTGAAACATCCAGAGACTCTAATGGATTTGTCAATACCGTTGGTATTCTTCTCGCTTCAATTAAAATAATTTTCATTGATACACCAATTCCATTCCTCCTGTAATCTAGTACCCAGTTTTTAACATCATCATCTGGTTGTGGCTATTTTGCAGCGCAGTAACAAAGTTTTATTGATATTGTCTGCATTCATTAAGTCTTCTTTTTGCTTTCTTCATTCCCATATCATTTTCCCAGTTGGAGGAGGACCAAAAAATCTTTTGTTGGCTCTGTTCCCATGCTCTATAGCAGGGGTGCATAACTCAAAAGTTGACATGGGTCAAAATCGACCATGATTGGACATAAGCGGGCTGCACTAGGATAATCTTGTTCGTAATAAAAAGTACTATTATGGATTTTTTAATTACCATAACGAATTTTACTTGCAATTTTCATGGAACAAAAAATGAAGTAGGACACAAATATAAATTACAAATTTTAATTGTGTTTTTGATATGAAGGGAATTAATCAGCTAGGTTACTCCCTGGTTAAATCGGGCCACACAAAATGTGCCTGCGGGCTGAATTTGGCCCATGTGCTGTATGTTGTGTAGATTGATGCTTTCGGGAGGCACTGCGTGGACGACATTATTGATCTCGACGTTTCACCTTCGATGCGGAAGGCTTCTTCAGGAGTGAAGTGCAGGGGCAGTCCTGCGTCGTCTTATATATACCAGAGTCGCCTGTCTCTATTGACGGTTGGAGTCATCGCGGCCTATGGTCGTCTGTCGGAGAGTTTCCTTTCTCTTTTTATTTCTGTCTAAGCAACAACTACTTTCTATGGAACGGACAGCTGTATGAACAACTGGATGGTGCAGCCATTGGTTCCCCTGTCTGCAGCAGTTGCCGACCGATATATGGAAGATTAGAAGAAGAAGGCCTTATCGAAAATGCTGGCTATGTTACATCGATGACATCTTCGTCATATGGCCACACGGAGAAGAGAAACTAAAATCTTTCCATGAATAACTGAACATCATCCATCCGGCCATCCAGTTCACCATGGAGGTAGAGAGCAATGGCAGTTTCCCCTTTCTTGACGTACTAGTGAAGAAAGAAAACAATGGCAGACTCAGTCATTCCGTCTACCATAAACAGATGCACACGGACCGTTACATGAATGCTGCATCCCGCCATCATCTGCAGCAGAAGGCAGCGCTCATCAAAACATTATTCCATTGGGCCAAGATCATTTTGGATGCGAATTCACTGGAAGCTGAAAAGAGACACCTACTGAAAGCCCTCGAAAGTAATGGCTACTAAAAGAAATACATCGAACGTGTTACGCAATGCAAAAGAGGGGAAGAAGACAAAAAACGCCCAAAACCAAGAGCCTTCGCCCTGCTCCCTTATATTAACGGCACCACGGAACGAATAGCCAGGACCCTCTGCAAATCCCAATCATAGTCCGCCACAACACGGTGCGAAAAATCAGAGAAGAATTGCCATCGGCAAAAAACCGCGTCTCCCCTCTACTAAGCTAGGGTGTCTATGAAGTCGCTTACAGTTGCGGTAGAAACTACATAGGACAAAGCGGTCGGTCCATCGCATGCCGACTAAAGGAACACAAGAGAGCCATTGACAACAGACAGTGGAAGGACTCCGCCATAGCAGAACACTCCACAAACCCCGGCCACAAAATAAAAATTGAAGACACCAAGATACTAGCGAAGAAGGAGTACTATTATCAACGTTTAATCCGCAAAGCCATCGAAATCGCAAAACGCCCTGACAATTTCAACCGAGACGACAGCTACCAACTAAGCCACACGTGGAGACACTTCTTCGATCTGCGGGTGATGGGTGCCAGACCAACGGACGATAGAGAAAGGAACGACCACTCTCCCAACGGCCGCAATGACAACAACGGCTAAAAAGAGAAAGGAAACTCTCAGACAGACTGCCATTGGCCGCAATGACTCCAACCATCAATAGAGATAGGTGACTCTGGTATATATAAGACGACGCAGGACTGCCCCTGCACTTCACTCCTGAAGAAGCCTTCCGCATCGAAGGTGAAACGTCGAGATCAGTAATGTCGTCCATGCAGTGCCTCCCGAAAGCATCAATCCACATCATCAAACGCTGCGAAAACCTCCAGACGAAGTGTATGTTGTGTACTCCTGTTCTATAACATACGTCACGGCTTCCATTTTAAATATAATACTATAAGAAAATTTCTCATTTGATCCCATGAGATTTTACAATTTCTGTTGTAACACAGTAATTACTGCTCTTGGCAACATAAGCCCACGCAGACAAAATAATACTTTATGAAGCAGGCAATGCATAACAACAAAATATACACCAATGTGATATATCACCAGGGAGGCAAACAGGCAGTCCACCAGAGATATTGTTTACATTTGAGATTGCTTATGAAAATGTATGTTACATTCATAACTGCCAAGCCCATGCCAACATTGTTTTACAAATACTGATACATAGTTCATTCAGAAAGTGACCAACGTCTTCTTTTATAATGATGATAGTTATTTTGTAACTAAAGTGAATATTGTTTTAATGGGAGATGACGAAACAGGTGAAAAAATCTGCCATGACCGGTCATGGCAGATTTTTTCACCTGTTTCGTCATCTCCCATTATAACAGCTTATGCCTGTCGCATAAGGATCTTCAGATCATCCTTTCTATCAATGAATATTGTTTGTTTGATAAAACAACTTGGATATTAGCTTGGGAATTCCTTCTTTCCTTTTCCTCATATTCAAGGAATTCTACTAAGTATCAGTGTATTTATACTACTGGGGTATGTTTACACTTGGCTCATAAGACGGAGGTTCTTTTAGGTTATGTTTTTCGAGAAAAACCTGCTGGGAAATCAATAAATCAAGTGATTTATTAGATTGTTTAATGCACTGAATATTTTAATGATGATTGAGTTTGGTGTATCAGCAAAACACTTTGATACAATTAAAACTACTTATGCTGTAGAAGAAGCTGCAAGTCCATTAGGTGATAACATTTGAGTGCAGTACGATTACTCTGGTCTTGTTTTATAAAGTTTTATATTGTGAGTGTTAAATGGTTAAAATGACCTGAATGCATCAGTACAAGAAAATAACTATAGGTACACTATAATTTTAGTCTTGTGGCATAAATAATAGAGTAAAGGTCCGTTCTAAAGGCACCAATGCGACCAAAGTTGAATGTGCCATTATAGTGAATGGCTCATATAACATTTGTATTGCTCTAGAAACGTATAAATAATAAATGCGTACTTTGTAGCATAAATAAGCTTTTGGTCATATCTTTTACATTTACTTCCCCTTTCTATACTACCTAAATTTCTGTAAAATGATGAAATAATGAAAAAAGTTTTATAAAACATTCTTGCTGCTTTAGGAAAGCATTACTTCTTTTCTTCTAAAACCCTTCTTCTAAATATTATTACATTCTGTGAGAAGTACCGTATGCCTCAAGTTTTATGCCACTGACTAGTGGATGTAAATTATTGTATCATTTCATAATATGCCATATTAATTCATGTAATGGGATAATTTTTGTTAAATATGTAGTGTACTATTGGGGCCATGGTTCAGCTGTATCTCATTCTCCTCTGAGAAGCTATTCAATAATGATATTTTAACAAAATATATTGCTATTATGCATTCATAATTTACAGGTTATTTATGTGTTGATCTTATTTACTTTCTTTTAGTATTTTAAATGTATTGGTACCTTTAGTAGCTAAGACTGTATGTAGATTGTTCTAATGATTGTATTGCAAATTTCCTTCGAAGTTTTTAATTCTATTGATTTTTACTCATTAGGGGGCAGGACAATATTGTTGGAGTGGATCTTTGTTTGCGCAATGGACTGAATGTTGCTTTTGTCATGCCATTCTTGCCACATAACCGTTTCAGTGTAAGTGTTCATTGTAATTAAAGTTATTTTAATATGCTGAAAAGGTCCTTTTGTGCTACCTAATTTTAATGGATAATACTGCAGCTGTATCCAAGTAAAAATTTTTAATATAGCTGCAAAGTTGAACAATACCTCCTGCATTGCCTTTCTTGACTGTAAATTCTTTATGCCTTACATTGACATAGTAATTTGAATTAGACCATTTTTATGCATGTTTCATTTCCAACATAAGCACCTGTTAGCTTTCTTCTGTCCATCTGTCTATACGCAGCATTCATTATCAGCATTTACTGAATGGATTTTCATAAAATTTAGGACTTGTGGGCAAAGGCATCAAGAAAATACCAAAAATGGTTTACATTCCCCAATCAAGAGTGCCACTTTACCGGAAACAAAAAACTTCCTCGTATCTCATAAAATATTTGTTGCATCGAAAAAGTTTTCAAATAAAATTTGTAGATCTAGCTAAGTTGAATATTCTTCCAAGCTGCATGTCTACCATAGGTGTAGCCTTTATCAAGAAAATAAAACAAGAAAACTGTAATTCACTTTGAACTTGGAAAAATTCTTGTACAGTAATACCCCAATTTATGTTGAGGATGCATTCCCGAAAATCACAACATAAATCAAATCTACATATTTCGAAACAGTTTTTCCCAGAAAAATCAATGCTGTAAGGGAGTGATGTGTGCAAGACGTCAGAAATTTTACCTTAATTATTACTTACCGTATTTACTCATGTACCCCGCACACCATTTTTCCTGAAATGTCTGTGAAGAAAAGGGTGCGCGTCTTACATTAGGATATATGAATTGCATCTGTATTATGCTTGCATCTATGTTTATATTTGCAAAACATGCCAAATTCTACAAAGTAGACACGTATTTATGCAATCAAGCAAACGTGTAAGTTATGCCTGTGCCTGTGCCTAACATAAAGATTGAAATCCTTTTTAACACAAGTATAATTATCAACTTTGAATAACAAAATCTCACCAGCGGTGAATCCGAACCAAATTCTAAAATTCTGTCTTCACACTTTTTCTAATTTACAAGTAAATATAATTGTTTCTTGTCTTAATACTTTAAAAAGGTATATTAATTAAGTATTATAATTCATTAAAAGGTTCAAGAAGGAAATGGAAAAATCTGAAGATTTTCCGACTTTTTCCCATTTTCCGAAAAATCTGAGTAATGGCATAACTTCTAAGCAAACCAACGTAAATCGGTAAACAGGTACTAAATGGTCGATGATGTAACTTCGAATCAACGTAAATAGGGGAAACATAAATCTGGGTATTACTGTATTTTGTTGTCAACAAAAACTCTTCATAGTAAATTAAGTAAATAAGATTGCTATAATCCTGAAAATACCTTTAATTTTCTTACCTGTGCATGCAGCATTTTCTAAGTGGACAAAAAAGAACATAGAAATTTCAACAACTTAACTCAAGGTATATTTTAAATAATTTTCAGTTGTTTAATTACATCTGATTATAAATTAAATCATTAATTCAAAAACTTAAAATCTCTGGCATCATTTCTGATATATCTTTTTGCAGTATTTAGTCATACTGAAATTACAGATATATGTTTATTAATAGATGAACCTATGGTAGGGAAAAAATAATTATTATACAGAGAGGCATAATTGGGTCATATTGTTTCGCTCTATTGTGGTGTGCATTCTTTCAAACTATATCGTTTAATTTCAAATGCTCCAACTCACTAAATGTACCTCTTTGTGATACACTATACACTTTCCTAACTTGTTATAAAACTTGAATATTACATGAGAGGGGCAAGGAACTGCATTCAAAGAGCATTTGAGTAATCCAGATTTGCATTTTAATTAGGTTACTTCAATAGGTATTTGATAAAATTAACCATATTATGGTTAAGTATTTAGTTCAAGCCATAGGACGAGCTTGATAATTTATTTTTGAAATCTTCGCTTTTAAATGTTAAGATTATCGTAGTTAGATGATTTTAAGTCCTTATTTATGTCTTGCAGGACTACTTATCATTAATGGATGTGAATGAGACACGGATTTACATGCGGAATCTTTTGGTGGCTTTACGAAGGGTGCACTCGTTTGGTGTTATACATAGAGACGTCAAACCAAGTAACTTCTTGTATGATAGAGTGGACAAGAGGTAGGTTATGATTAACTTTAGATATTTAATCTTAAATTATTAATTATTTTTGAGTTAAATGTACTATGAAAAATTATCTCATAAAGTCATAAATATATATCAGGCATCTGAATGATCTCCTAGAAGAAATACAATTGTGTGAACCTCAGAATTTGTGTACAAAAAATATTAGTTCCGATATATTTGCAGTGAATCAACAGATGATTTCATTAAAGTTGTAAACCTAAACATTAAAATATACAGTTTAGTACTACTTATCAAGTTGATATCCAGGCAGTGTTAGATGTCAATCTCAGATGTTAAATTTAATTCACCATTCATGCCATAAAAGTTCAAGATCTTTCATTTATACGGTATAGAACCTTTTATCTGGATTCCAGTTATCCAGAAATCCAGTTAACCGGCTATTTTTAAAAATAATGCATTTTTCCTAAATTTGCTAGGAGAAAGAAATTTAAATCTTTGCTAGTAATTTGGGTATGATCTGGTGAACAAGTGAACACGTAATGTGGAAGATAACAAGGAATGTATATTGGAAAGTACCCGATTACATGAGCTGACTAGGAAAATTGCGGGACCCGGTGCAATGTGTCCGGGTGGGGCCTCTTACGCGACAAAAATTTTTAACAGTAAAGTTTAATACGCACATCTGCCGTTCTCCATGTTCCCATCTCCCTCTTATTCAATAAATTCTTTTCATCTCTTTGGAAGAATTCCAACATCACCCCCATTTTAAAGTCAGGATCAAAAGACAACGTTGAAAATTGTCGCCTTATTTCCATCTTGCCAGTACATCTTTGAATGTATAATCCACAACCCTATCCTACATTTCACTCTTCCATACATCTCACACTTTCAGCATGGTTTTCTTCCTGGTAGCTCCTGTCTCACCAATCTTTCTGTCTTACAACATCATATTATTTTCTCCTTAGAATTAAAATCTCAACTCGATGTCTGCTACATCGACTTTTCTAAAGCTTTTGATTCAGTGAGCCACACCTTCCTCCTCCACAAACTTGAAACATGTTACAATATCCATGTCCACCTCTTATCAGTAATTTCTAATTTCCTGAACTCTCGCAATCAGAGTTTTAATCAATGGCTTTTCTTCTCCTCTATTGCCTGTCTCTTCTGGTGTTCCTCAGGGTAGCGTTCTCGGCCCCCTTCTCTTGCCCTCTACGTGGATGACATCGTAGAATGTGTACTCCCATAGGGCTGCAATATACTTCTTTACGCAGACGATTGTAAATCTTTAAAAGTGTTGACTCTCTAGCCGATTCTTTATCACTTGAATCTGCTCTTAAATCTGTCGATGCTTGGTGTTCCAAATGGCACCTATGTATTAACCCCACTAAGTCGGTTGTAATGTCCTTTTCCCTCAAGCACAATCCCATTTCATTTTCCTACACCCTCTCCCATCATCCTATCCCTTCTGTGAAAACGCATACTGATTTGGGCGTAATTTTTTATGACAAACTACTCTTCATAGATCACATTAAGAGCATTTCCGGGAGAGCAATGTCCATAGTTGGCTTAATTTACCGTTTCTCTGAAATTGCTGATCCCCTTGCACTGAAAGCAGTGTTCCTCGGCTGTGTACTCCCCATTCTGGAATACTGCTCACCCATCTGGTCTACTGCCAGTCCCACCACTGTCAAACTTCTCAACCGCCCGGTAAATTTCTTCCTAGCCATTGTCCGATATCGCGTTCCTTCCTTTATGAATCACTCACGAGAAGTCGTGTTGTCATCCCTAGGGCTTTCCCACCTCTTCCACTGCCGCTTAACAGCTGACCTAAAATTATTACATGGTGTACTGAACGGACATTTTTGCTCTGGTGACCTCCTCTCTTTCTTTTCCTTTCGCATTCCTCCTCACCCCACCCGTAACATAAGCTTATTGCACATCCCTCACTTCCGTTTATCTATTTCCCAGCGATCCCTATTCCACCGAATCCCCTCCCTCTTCAACACCTTTACTGCAAAATATCCGTCTTTGGACCTCTTCACCTCCCCTAATATTTTCATCTCTTTCATCAAACATCGCACAAACAACTAAGATCATGCTTATTATATCCTTTTTATTGTTATTATTATTATTTTTTCTGTTATCTTGTTATTATGTTATTTTTTTTAAAAATAATTTATTTTTTATTACACCCAATGTAAAAGGCCTCTGTTGCTGTTATTGGTGTCCTAATAAATAAATAATAAATAAAGCAGCCTCTCTCGTTATGACACTTCGATATTTTTTCAGATTTTCAATAATTGATTGTCAGATAGGGTAAAATGTACTTGAAAGGACAAACTCAATAAATTTACTAAAAATTTAACAACTGGCTCGCAAATTCAGATAAAAATTAACAACCGGCTCGCACGAGCCGACTTCAGCTCATCACTGAGAACAGGTATGTACGAAACGGAATGTACGTTCTGGTAGTGGAACTGAAAGCAGTGGACTGCGAAATAACTGAAAGAACATGTACAATCAAGTTAAAATCTGATTTATTTCTTATGTACTACAATGAAGAAAAGTAAAGAATTTTTTATTATTTTTATTAAATGAAGTTAACAAAACGGTATTACTAAATGTTTGATGAGATGGAATGATATTATCAACACGTGATGGACCAGAACACCGTTCTGGTGAATTCTAGCTCTTTCTGAGCATTGTTTATGAGTATATTCCAGATAACTGGCTATCCCCATATCCTAAGCTTGCTGGATAAAAGCTTCTATACTGTATCTTAATTTGTTTAAGTTTTAATGTTTCTAGAATTTTTACGGAACTGATTAAATAAATTTAAGATTTGTAAATATTAAATCTGAAATTATTATTTATTTTACCATAAAGTTGTATAAATCGTTTGTTCTCTATAAGTTTTTAAGTGCTTATTACAAGCTGTGTCCCAAAATTTCCAGGATTGATGTTATAAAAAATAATGGAAATCACATATAAGATATTTATACTTTTCCCCTTTAAAGTAATCTTCCTCTGCATCAGTACACTGTTACTAAAGTCCTTGCCAAACAGGAAGGCGGGTGACCTTGAGCACTCGTGTTGCGTAGTAGCAAGTACTTGTGACATCAGGTCATGAGAACCAATCAGCTTCAGTCTGATTTGAGCTATGCTAGTGGAATGATCTCCCATGTGCTTTTCATTTCCATTAGTATATTTTTAATGTTGAGTTTGTTATTAAGTTTTTTGTTGTTGTTAACTGTTTATAATATGGCTGCCAAAGAATCTAGGGGTCAGGTGTTACACAAGCAGGCTAGGGATCTAGTGTTTCTAGTTTGTAAGTATTTCATGAATGAAGCAGATGCTGGAAGAACTACTGAAGATGTTGCCAAATCTCAAGAACGTACCAAGCCACAACCGGAGTTGTAGTGAGAACCATCCAACGAATTATTAATGAAGCAAGGAAATCGATGGATGCTGTAGGAAGCTTTAATTTAAGATCTCCGAGGAAACATCATCAATCCAGAAAACTCGTGACATTTCGATAATTTTAATGAAGATGTTCTTTGAAGGGAGATATTTGAAATGTACAACAGAGGAGAATATCCTACAGCCATGAAATTAGTGTGTGAAATGAAGGAATCAACAGGATATTCAGTAAGTGTGCAACCAATGTATAGAATTTTGAAGCAGCTTGAATTCAAATATATGAAAATAATGATAGGAGAAAATTTTTGATGGAAAGAAGTGACATTGCGTCAGCGAGAGTGAAATTTTTAAGACAGGTGCACGAGATTAGGAAACAAAATGTTTCCACAGTATATTACATTGTTGAAACTTGGGTAAATCAAAATCACGCAAGAAAATATTGCTGGAAGATGAGTGATGGGCTTGGTGGCATGAAGATCCCAATCGACAAAGAGGAAGATTGATAATATACCATTCCGGCTCAGGCATCACAGGCTTCATTCCACAGAGCAAATTGGTATTTCGCTTGAAAGGGAACAGTTCAGAATATCACAGCGAAATTAACGTGGAAACATTTCAAAAATTGTTTACTGATGCTTTCCTACCATATTTAGCACCTGACTCTGTTATCGTTATGGACAACGCTACATACCATTCCATTGTTATTGATAAAGCTCTCACTACCCAGAGCACAATGTTAAGAACACCCGAGTGGAGTTACTAGAGACAGCAAAACAAAGTGAGCATTATGAGAGAAAACGGTATGAATTGGATGAACTGGCTCAACATCATGGCCACAAAGTCATCATGAGAGATGAAGTGCTGGAGCCGATTCTCATAAGTCTGCAAGCATCTGGTTCAAATAGTTATTTAGAACTCGACAGTGATTCGGAGTGAAATCGTTAATGGTAAGTCTACATTTTGTATGCATGGATGCTGTAGGGCAACTTGGCAACGTTGCATAATGTCTGTCTCTTTCTGCGCAGTAGATATCCCTTTCACCCGCCCTCCTGTTTGGCAAGGACTGTAGTGTCATTGAAGCAGTTTCAGAAGTCTTTTTTGAAAATATTGTTCATGAGCTCAATCCCAGCCACTTGAATGTCTACAATCATCTTCAACACACTCCCTTCCATTGCGAAAATGACCATATGACTCAAAAACAAGTGAACATGATAAAGCTAGATGACTGTAAGCTTATTGCAGCAGGTTATGTATCTCTGTTGCGCTTTTAATCAGCTTAAAGCGAAATTTAATCTTCACTCATAACTCATCCATCCCATACATCACCTATTACAAGTGAGTCAGACATTAACAGAGAAGTTTGCTGCGCATGCCATGATGGGAATGTACCTGGCAAAACTTGCATGAAACTTGGAAATTGGGTCTACTTATGCCTATATAAGAGAAATTGCCTGAAAGTCGACTTATTTAAAAAAATCTGATGTGGCCAACATGAATTTTTCCATATTTGGGGTATATTAAAATTATTAAGAATAGCATTATAAGGCAAAATTATTATTTCATATCGTAAAAGAATACAGTCATCCTTATTGCCGTAAATTATATTTTCAATATGTTTTCAGATATCACCACAATATGGTGGCGCTGTATACTGAAAATTTACGAATAAATTAATTATCTACTAAATGGAAGGTTCTATGAAAATTTGTTTCACACAAAACTTGGAAGAAATATTATTCTCTACAACTTTGGTCCTCACGAAGATGACCAATAACGATGTTTTTAAGGAGATACTTGACGGAAACAGAAAAACCGATTATTTATAAATAATTCCTAAACAATAACAGCTATGGAAAATTGTTTCAAATAAAAGTTGTAGGAAATTACATTCTCTATAACCTTTGTATCAAATTGTATATACAATAATGATTTTTAACAGAGATATTTTGCCAAAACCGAATCGGGTTTAGAATAAACCTTAACTTCCGGTTAACCAGTATTGTCAAAAAACTAATCAGCTCTTTGTGCTCATACCACAGTGTTATATATGAAACATTGTAATGTTATAGCAAGTACTTTTCGAGTTAGAGCACCCACAATCACATAAACACACACACACAGACATCATTCCGAAAAGGTGTTCTAAGGACCTCAAAACGTGTATTTCTGCTGAAATCTTGAAGTCTCACACACATACAGACATCATTCCAAAAATAGTCTAAAAGTGTTCTAGGGACCTCAAAACGTATTTTTGTAGAAATTTCAAAGTTGATGTTTTTCATGAAAACAATACTTTCTCTATACTACGAATATGGAGAAAGTAAAAACAATCCTGGAACTTTAGGGGCATACCCTTATTTTATATTGTTAGGTTAAAATTATAAAAATAATTTATAATAGGTTTATTTTTGCTTAAATGTAATATTCTATGGCAGCTACTCCAAAAATGAGTTAATTTGGTCTTGTTTTTAAGGTTTCTCCTAGTAGATTTTGGCTTAGCTCATGATGTTGGAGACTTAAATAATGGCACAAACAAGGAATTAAGCACTTCTGTCTTTGTTAGTCCAAAAAAGAGGAAAAGAAGTGAAGAACAGCCAGATGTAAGTGTATTAAGTTTGAAATATATAGGTTGTGATAAGTACAAAGAAATTTTGTAACCACTGAATTAATTGTATGAATAACTATAGTAATCATGCATTATGTCTGGAACCTTAGAAGTTGCCTATATCATTTCTTTTATTATATTTATAAGATGAGCTTGAATATTCATATTTTGTTTTTATTGCATTTGAGGAATTTGTATGAAGTCATAAAACATGCGAAGTTTCCTTCTTATCATTCATTTTACTTCCTCATTTTCATCGATAATAGTGACAAGGAGAGGACAGTTTTTAGTTATGTATTAAATTGTATGATGTACGTTATAAGAATTTTTTATATCATTTGTTATTCAATGTTAATTTTATATTTTGTCTTGTTAAAACTAGACAAAGTAGTAATTCATTTAATTTTTGGTGTGTCAATTATCACACCCACATCAAACTTTTTTGTTTGTATTTACTTCATACGTAGTATTCGTGGAAAATTTTTTGGTGTGAGATGCATTGCTATGTCAGCAATATGTAGATGTTGATTTAAAAACTGATTAGGTCAGCTTGAAAACATAATACAGTTATCAATGAATGGGATTTTACTTGGCATGCGTAAGCCTGTATTTTCTATGTAAAATATGAAGTTTCTTAGCGAGGGAATAAATTAGTGGCATGCAAAAAAATTCTGATGGTTAATGTTACTTTCTTAGAACGTGACACAAAAATCATTTGGCATCCCTGATCTAGTGTAATGCATTTAAGAAGTAGCACAATAATTGAGAAACGAATAATCTGAAACAATCTAAATTTAAAAATATGTAAATAACTTTATTGCTCATGAGTTAAATTAATTAGATTATGCAACAAAATGTTCTCTTCAGAAATAGTTTGTATTCTTTGCTTGTTATGCTGACTTGTTTACATTTTTCCGTTAACATTTCATATCTTCCTGGCTACTTAAATGTTCCATGTAATCCAACAAATTGTCAAGATATTGAAGTGCTGTATTGTGACTAATTTGCTCACTTTCTGCACCTTCACTTTCATCATTACTTTCACTGTTCTTACTTTTCTTATCCCCTTGCCAGAGTGCACTGAAAATTTTATTGTCACTAATATGTTGGAATCCAGGTTCACACTTAACAATATCAAAACATTCAGACATTTTCATCGTCCACATTCTCAAACCCATATAGTCGAATTACCCAAACCAAATTTTAAATTGCCTCGCTGCGTGTTTCTTAACCCTTACATTGCGACATTCGGATCTATCTGAATATGCATTTGTGACCCTTTGCTGAGACATTATGATTTCTGCCACAGCCTTGAAAAACCTTTCAATACTCCTACATTCACAATCTCCTCATTGCCTTAAAACACTCTCCAAAAAGAAACTGAGTGCTCTTTGAGTAAATACCAGCACAATGTGCATCACTCACATTGGCATCATCCACCTCTGAGTGGACATGTGTTTGTTGGTTAAAAATGCTATTTTTGATTGTCTTTCCCTTCTTTTGGAGAAATTAGAGCAACTGCAATGGTCCTAGTCATTGTTTGGAAAGTATTGTTGAGAAATTTGTCAGGCACTTTTTGAACATCCTTGGTTATCAGATGTGTTTTCTTTCCCATTTTTTCATACATATCCACTTTTCAGCAGTTGTCTTGGATCTTTTGGATACTATAAGGTAACCTATCTATCTATACATATCTATAAAGTAAGGTGTTTGTATGTATGTATGTTCTACTAAGGCTCAGAAACTACAACACGCAGAAAAAAGAGGAAGGTGTCATATTAACCGTTATCATGTGTACGGTGGTGTAGTAAGGTTTTTAAACCGATTCGGTGTACTATTTAATTATAATAAAATATTTTCGTTTATATGGGATTTCCACTTAAAATTTTATCGTAAATTTCTCGAATTTTTTAACTCCTTACATATATATCGCAGACATATGCTCTCGCAGACTTTTTTGTGGTAAATTATCTTCTCTTTTGGAATAATTTTTTAAAAGAGGGACTTACAGATCAAATAAGGCGAATTGAAGGGAAAATCTTATTTTTCATTATTGCTCAGCATTTGGATATACTTAGCAACCGATGTAAACAAATTACGTTTGAACTATAAACATATCATAAACGTTGAAATAGTTGATGAAATACTCATTTAATATCTTGTGATTTGATTGTATGTTTTTCGTTCATTATCTATGGTCTTCTATACATAGGTTAATTCTTCGAATAAACATTAGTGAACTGTTTCTTTTTCTGTAATCGTGTGATTCGCATTATAGGTATGTTTGGATATAAGTTAAATTGTTTTTATATGCCTTTTGTCTTATTTTATTTCATATTTTAAGTGAAAATTACTGAAGATATATAATTCATTTACTACGTTAAAGTTTTTGTGTTTTGTTTTATGTTGAGTTTATTTAAAAACACGGGTCGTTAAGGTGTTTGTTTGTCATGGAAACAGTTTATCAATAAAAACGGAATTGAGTATTTCGTGCTAACACTCAAGTTTTTTCCTATGCTCATCCATTTTGCGTTTCAATAATAATTAGATACTTTTTTGTAATATATAATATCGTTTTGAATTTAAAGTGAGTTTTATCAATTGGAAATAAGGTTCACTCTTGAATAATTGTTATTTTAATACGAGAACTAAATTAGATTAACATTTTGAACACGTAACGCAGTGAATTTCGAAAGATTTTATTTGAATAATACTTTTGTTGAACTTCATTATGTCTTCTGAATTAAAATTAAGAATTCGTGTCTGCGGTTCCATGGGTAAAATGTAAACACTACCGATACACTCACGTAATTAATTACGTTAGAAAAGTAAAACATACTACATTATTTAAAATCGATTCATTCGAATATCTCAATCTATTATTCAATTAATTACAATGGAAAATTAAGATCAATAATTTTATATCTATTTAGAGTAATAATAGGTATTCTTATTTAGTTTCTCCTGTTATTATGTTGACATACAAACTCATATTCCGCGTAATCAATATTTACTCATCACTACGACACGCTATTTTGTGATTGTTGGTTGTTTATTTAGCAACTGAATAGAAAGCGTCAGTCACCATCGTCGCCATCAGTCGCCATCATCAGATACATTGAGCTTTAGGAGATTATTCGTTGGTTGGTTTCGGTTAGTTTGTTGTTTGCTTTCGTTTCGTGTCTATTTTTGTGTTCTTTGTTTGTTTTCTTTGTTTTCGTTCTTAGTTGTTCATTTTGTAGTCTATGTTTATATTCTTTGGTTGTGCTCTTGATTTTTGTTCCTTGATTACTTATTTGTCGGTTTACACCTTTTATGCCGGCTATTGGTTAGAGTTTAATTCATTTCTTTTTTCTTGGTGGTTTTTACATTGAACTTATATTCTTTGGTTGTACTCTTAATTTATGTTCCACGATTATTTATTTGTCGGTTTACATCCTTGTCTGCCGGCTATTGGTTAGTGTTTAATTCATTTCTTTTTTCTTGGTGGTTTTTCGAATTTAATGTTTTAATATCATATTTTGACAAAATTTAGCGTTTTTAACGTGAAGTTGCCTTGCCAACAGGTTACATTGTTAAACTCGAAATCCTATTACTCTCACGTACGCTCACGTTCTCTCCGGACCTCCATGGACCCTCCCGAACCAATTCATAGGTATCAGAGATATCTCAGAATTAGTTTTTACTTTCTCCAATATACGTAGTACAGAGAAAGTATTGTTTTCATGAAAAAATTCGAAATCGAGATTTCAACGGAAATACACGTTTTGAGGTGTGCAAAGGGAGAAATGATTGTATTACCATATAATACATAATTTTATTCTCCAAAGACGTCTGACATAACCCGGGCATCGCCGGGTACTTTCAGCTAGTTATTTTATAATATAATAGCCCAGATCTGTTGGTTGGTTGGTCATACTATTCCATAGGCCGTGCCTCTGGTAGCGAATTATGGTATTAACTTGAGTTAGAATCGTGATAGAATCTCGAACTTTGGCAGGAATGCTCAATTAACATATTAATTAACATATTTTAAGGTAATGACGAAAATAAATCTCGAAAAACGTCCTGGGTTCGACTCCAAGGAAGACATTTCCATTTTCCGTAAGTTAACATATAAAATTCGATTTTTTGGCGTGCAGACTTTTATTGTTTGGGAAATTAAAATTAGAAGGAATTAACCTACGATCTTTGGATCTGAGTCATTTTGAAGAAAACATTACGTTTCTTATTCTGTTCATCTTTTTCCACCTACAGTTCGAAACCGCTCATGTTAAACATTTATTTTACATATTTTGCTGAAATCTTGCCATTTTAACGGGATGATGTCCCGACTCCCGAGATTCGACAGGGATGCGTTCCTGAAAACGTGGTTGAATCTCGAACAGTCGAATGTCGAATCAGCGCAAATTCAAACAATTAGAGCAGAAATAATGATGTCTAGACCGAAACATAACCTCTCATGGTCAGGCGGGCCAAAAATTACTTTGCGTAAACTAGTATCTAATTCAACTGATCGATCAGCTGGGTTGATTCGACCAGCCGAATTCTCGAGTTGGTTGAATCTCGGGAGTCGCCTGTATATTATTAGACCTCAAAATCCTATTGTTATATCAATCTTTATGGGTGTAAAAATGCTTTGAATGCTTTTAATACTAGATAGGGAGGGAGGTGGAGAGGGGGAGTGAAGGGGGAGAGAGAGAGGGGTAGTGAGGGGAACAAGGGAGGGAGGGAGACAGACAGACAAATGACTTTATTGAGGGCGAAATTGAGACTATATAGTCCCTTCTTACATTTAAGAAAGAGAGGGAGTGTGGGGGAGGGAGGGAGGGAGGGGGAGAAGGGAAGGAGAGGGTGGAAGGGAGGGAGGATGAGAGAGAGGGGGGGGAGGAAGGCAACTATTTATAGGTTAACTAAAGATTTCCCGTCATATTGACGGGCTTTTATACTAGTTTGTATAATAATACCATATTTTCTCAAATATTCTCACTTTTTTCTCATAATATACTGACTAAAAATTGAGTGCATGAAGTACATGTGGTATAGTACCTTCTGACCAGTTTGGAAAAATTTTCACACAACTATGTATGACACTTATATTACAGATAAACAATTACACTTTGTGTTACCTTGAAATCGTGTATTTATTTTTTTAACTCTCGGTTACCTTTACATTTTTCTAAATGAATTTTCAGTTATCTGAACCGTTCTTGTTCCCAATTAGTTCAGATAATTGGAGTTTTACTATATTGGAATATGACTTTTGGACCTGCCAGATAAGCAAATTTGAAATTTCATAATCCAATTATGGTGTTTGGTGGTAATAGCACAGCTCCAAATACACTTCAACAGCAGGGTACATGTGTGTTAAATATATATGTGAATTGTTTATGAATATTACATCCCATTTGTAATCTTTTCTTTGTTGTAAATGCTGAAGGAATGTCTCCTGGTATTCTTCTCCAAATAGCTTATTTCATTTGGCTAACTGTAGCTGCGTTGTATTTCAGGATGAAAATGCCATGAGTAGGAAGATGCCCTGCAAGTCCAGTGCATTTGGATCACCAAGGAAGCCTCTCCAGTCGATTGGCAAACCTTTTGGGCAAGAGCAAAACGCTCCTCCCCCAAATGTATTGGCATCTCCTATTAGACGTCCTTTAGGGAACTACCAGGGTGGCAACATAAAATTCATCCACAATCCACCGCCCAATCCTTCAAAGGTTTGCTCATATTTTCTTCTTGATATGTTGACAATAATCTAAATGAGTCTTTTGTAAAATTTTATTTGCAAACTTAATAATAAATGTCCTAGTTGTTGAAGTTTTAATTCTTTGAATATTTTCTTGTACAGCGTATGCTTACACCCTTACAAACAGGGGAGTTTCGCATGCTGGAACCAAGGCAGAAGACTGCAGGGAGTCTTGTCATAAGAGTTCAGAACTCGAAGGTAAGTTGATGTTTTAGTATTTGAACATTTTCCTATCAACATTACGTGATTAAGAAATAACAGCTGTGATGTTAAGCTGTCAATTCAAGACTGAAAGTCTTGCTTCTTTTCTATGGTTCATTTTTACTTTCTCATATACAAAGTATATTGAGAAAATATTGTAATCGCGAAAAAATATGATCTTGAAATTTTGATGGTAATATACGTTTTAGGTGTACCTGTGTCCGAAAAAGTGGTTTTGGCAATGCCGTCTGTCTGTTTGTGGGTCTATCTGTACGCGGCTCTAGAGCCTAAACAGTAGAGCAAAAATGAATAAAATCTCGTACTTAGGCATTTTATCATACAGAATAGAAGCTATGAAGAAATGGTTGACATTGCTCAATAATTAAGGGAAGTTGATTCTACGCATTTTTAACAACAATTTGATATTCTCAAAAACAGCTCCAACAATTTTGATCAAATTTTGTATTTACTTGAGTTTGTCTTCAATAATACTACATAGTTCGTATTTCTCAAAAAATGAATATAAGGGTAGTTTATTCTAAGCAACTTTAATAACAATTGGATTTTTGAAAAAATGAGCCATTTTTTTCAAAAATCCAATTGTTATTAAAGTTGCTTAGAATAAACTACCCTTATATTCATTTTTTGAGAAATACGAACTATGTAGTATTATTGAAGACAAACTCAAGTAACTACAAAGTTTTGTATAGTTATTTAAGTTGACGTTTATAATGATTCTACATAGTTCATATTTTTCAAAAGATAACTAAACGACGCATTAGTATATGAGAAAGTTTGTACAATGTATGTTGTACCGATTTTTTTGTATTATAAATGGTCTAATAAAATTTGAATGAACACTACAATAATTTGAGTAGCTTGAATCTTAAACTTGTCCATGTTGCATTTTCTTTGTTTGAGTGAGATCTATATCTATAATAGCTGGATGTCCGTCCGTCCGTCCCACCCTGTATCTCAAAAGCCGTTCGTTGTAGAGATATGCGGTAAACTACATTTTGTTTCTACAAGCTAGGAAGGCCCCTAGAAAACTATTCTCATTTTCATAAGGTCCCAGGTTCGAATCCAGGAGACAATTATATTTCCCCATAAGTTTACACAGGATTTTCGATTTTTCAGAGTGCAAGGTTTTTTTCCTTCATGCATTAAAACATGTAAATATGGACCGATTTTCTTCGTTTTTGCTTTATTTGACGGCTAAAACTCTATACTATCTTATTCTTGTGATGTTTACATGTTACACAGTCGAGTCATTTAGAAATACACAATTGTTTGCGAAATTTTACGAATATTTCGTAATCTTTTCGTCATTGTTGCCTCCGATTCAATTATTGCCAATTAAACCTTCAGCTGGTGAAAGAATAGCATTATTTGCTTTGCACTTTGTTTAAGCATCGAAATTATTGCTGTACCAATGTCAACATTTATACTTAGCAACAAATATTTACGGATAAATATTAAGTTAACTGCATATGGTAAGTGTTTCTAACGATTCAATCAAAACAGTTGAATCTTCCTATCACCGTTTGAATGCCGGAATCTTATCTCTTTGTAAGTAGAACCATTATATTATGCATCCATAATGTTTATTAACACTATTAGGCTCACGCATAAATTTAAAATTAAATGAGAATAGGGGGACACGTTATTTTTTTAACACATTACATGGTTATCTTCTCTTTATTGATAATCTCCATAAACGGTTGCTTTGATTATTATATAAAAAAGAAAGGACATATATTTGAATAAAAGAAAAACATAAAAGTTTGTGATCAAATACTGTGTAAGGAAATGCATTTTTAGAGTTAAATGTGAATTATTGAGATCAACTTATTTTACGTACTTCATCATTTTTTATAAATCAGTTGAAAATTAACCACGCAAAGATTGCGCGGGATCAGCTAGTAAATAATAATTTTCTATAATTTCTAGCATGTTTGTACTGTAACATTGTTTTTTTATGAAAACCATTAGCTGATGCATGGTATTTGCTGTTGTGTATTCATTAATTAGTACAGTTTTGTATTTTGTTGTTCAGTTTGTTGAAAAATAGGGTTTCATATTAACTGTTTATGGGCAGCATGACTAAGAAGCCTTGTATTTTTTCTGCAGGTTGTACCATCTCCTGTATCTTCTCCAGCTTCAATTGCTAGAAATGGCCCTCATCGTCGTCCTCTATTCACTCCAGATCCTCCAAAGTGTTTAGTATCTACTCTCTCACCCCTTCCCCCTCCCTCCACTCCCCCTCTCCCTCCACCCTCCTCACAATTGTCTTCAGTGACTTCCACACCATTGGCTGTTCCAACCTTCAGGAACTGCAGCTGTCATGCAATGGCTAGGGTTTGCAGATACTGCCTTTGCCAAAAGCCTTATTTTGCCCCTCGTGCTGGAACACCAGGATTCAGACCTCCAGAAGTTCTGCTGAAGAGTCATCTTCAGACTACCGGTAAATAAATTACCTTTTTTTATTTTTGAGGCATTTGGAAAAAGGGGATGTCTATTTTTACCATGCTTTTCGTTTTCTCCTTAATTATAAGTTGGGAAGATGAGATATTTTCTGCAATCACATCACTTGTCTAGTCATTATCAATGCTTTAGCTCAAATATATGTAACATTTTCTCATTTATGTTGCTCTTGATTTTAGCTGTACTGGTTTTGGATCATGTGCGATAAAAACTTAACTGTTTTATATTCTAGGAACCCTTAAAATTAACTTGTGGTTTATTAGTATTTGGCCTGCTATAAATATATCAATCCTGCCTCAGATTTACTATTAGAGCTTTTAATGTGTAATGAATTTCTTATGATTTTTTTATGCCTAAATGTGATATAGACCTAGCTTCAGATTTACTACTCAAGTTGTAAATATTTGAAGTATCGTATTGTCTTGACCATGACCTTGCAGACAAATGTATGGATAAAAGAACAGACAGGGAATTTGAGAATAGAACCCACAGTTCTACTGTAAGAAATTTAGAGAAACGTTAAAAATGTTTATAGGTTGATATTTGCGAATAATGAAAAATAACATCAAACTTATTAGATTAATTTATAGATAGAAAAAGAATAGCCAAGCATTGGCAGAGTATGAAAAACTATTCAGTGCATCTTCCCCAGATTTTCGCTGATTGTGAGGTGCCCTAAAAGCTGTGAGAACTCTCATTCAAGTCTGTAATCTGGGCTCAAATTATTCCTAGCAGAAAATAAAATTCTTGTAACAGATAGAAATCGAAACTGTTCAAAACAATCTGAGGATCTTCAGATTGATTAGTAATGTTGTTTTCTTATGTACTGTCATGCTTGTTAGCTTTTCATGGAAATTTTATATGAATTCTCTAGGGGTTTCTCAAAGTGGGATATGCATACTCCTGGGGGTACTATTAAAGGTGCTGGGGAGGTACTTGAGAAAATTTACATAATGGTTGTCATTATGATACTTGACAATCAGCTTTTTCATTTGGCTAAAAGAATTAATACTTTTGCATGTTTTTGTCATGGATTTTTTTCATTACAGCTGTTGATATGTGGGCAGCAGGTGTAATTTTACTCTGCATAGCTAGTGGTTGCTATCCATTTTTCCGGTCTCCTGATGATATAACTGCTCTTGCTGAAATAATGACTGTTTTTGGCACCACAAGGCTTGAAAATGTAGCCACTAAGTTAGGTAAGTGCCATTCATTTTTACGTTCTGCATACATAGTATAGGAGAAAGTACACATCCCTCGAATTACACAGTAGATTGGTTCCTGTAAAACACTGTGTAAATTAAAACTATAACGTCATATAAAATTAGAGGTTAGGTTCCATTTTTCATTTTTATTGAAAATAAATTTCTGAAAATTTATAAGTATTTATTTATCAGAAATTTGAATTAGGATGTAATAATAATATAAACATTAAAAATGTGAACATTCAAATTAAATCTCTCTATATTATAAAATTGTAGTGTATCATGTGTAACTTGACCTTGACGCTGCAACAGTGGTGTACATGGAGAGAGTCTGCAGCCGAAGTCGGAACTAACACAATGATGCTGCATAAATATATAGGAGACATGTATAAGATCTCACTCGACACACTGAAGCAATCCGTACATTGTTATTATGTTGCATTATTGAAGTGCATTCCCTTCAAATTGTATTTCTGCATTCTTCGTGCTGTGTACATTTATGTCGCTAACCGTGGAAATAATATGTAATGGAAGAGTCTTTAGAAGCAAAACGTGAAAGAAGACATTTGCTTTATTTCCTGTCCCAATTCATCCAAAATGTAACAGACATATCATCAAGTGGTGGAGTGAGCGGCAGCAAGTAGGGGAAGGAGCCCTCTAGTTAAAAAATAAATTCGTAAAGAATTTGAACTTGGAAATAATATTAGAGTAAAAATTATAAAAAAATAACAAATTAGACAAAAGTGTCATACAATCTAGGCAATTCAGAATTGAAGTATAAAAAAATTTAATAGCAAGGAAATAAATTTACCTATAAAATTTAAAACACTAATTTAACCCTAACTTCAGTAAATTTCTCCCCAATCACTATCATCTTCATTGTCATGAACAAATTCACCAACTTGCATTTTTTCTTTCTGTATTATGGGTTGAAAGTTGTCATTACTACCATTACGGTATTCAGCCCTAGAATTTTTTCATAATTCACTTTTTACACGAGGATATTTGGTTGCACATTTTGTGTTACTCGTTTTTGTTAAACCCAGTGATCAAGCTTTGTTTTTATTTTTTCTATATCCTTGTAAATTTCCTCGTATGAAGCTAAACAGTTTTTCAATTCTCATTGAAATTTGAGGTTACGTTTATTTGAGGGTCATTATCCAGAAAATGATTTTTCAACTTTTCAGCCAGCTCGAAGCCTTTTCTTAATGTTTTTGTGGTGAATGTTCAAACTGGTTTGTCACAATCGCTTTCATAATAAATAGGATTATTTATGCAGGCTTTGGTATCAGTCACCACACTCACTAATTCGTCTTTGTTGAATCTGTTATCTGTAAACAATTCTTCATTGTCCTCAACAGCCAAATCTTCAAACTCTTCTCTCCCAATTTATGTGCAAGACCTATAATATCACGATATTCATTCTCTCCATTAAAAACCTCTGACCACATTTGTTTCCAGCAGGCATTTAGTGTTGATGGTTTTATTTCTTTAATTGCCACTCAATTATTTCTATACAATCAGCAATTGTAAAGTTTTTCCACACTTTGTTGACTGCGAGTTTATCATCAGCAGCCATTTTATTCAAAATTTCTTGAAATGTGCGCTTTATATAATAAGCCTTAAAAGTGGAAATAATATCCTGGTCTAGGGGCTGGATTAGTGAGGTTGTATTTGCTTACCAAATCTTATTTATTTTTTTAGTGTAAACCACTTATATTACAGCTTACTAATCACGGGATTAGTTTTTGGACAATACCGATTAACCGGAATTAGAGGTTTATTTGAAACCCGATTTGGTTTTGGCAAAATATCTCCGTTAAAACATCATTATTGTATATACAATTCTATGCAAAGGTTATAGAGAATGTAATTTCCTACAACTTTTATTTGAACAATTTTCCATAGCAGTTATTGTTTAGGAATTATTTATAAATAATTGTTTTTTTGGTTTCTGTCAAATATCTCCTTAAAAACGTCATTATTGGTAATATTCGTGAGGACCAAAGCTGTAGAGAATAATATTTCTTCAAAGTTTTGCTTGACACAAATTTTCGTAGAACCTTTCATTTAGTAGATAAAATAATTTACTCATAAATTTCCAGTTTGCAGCGCCACCATCTAGCAGTGAATTCTGTAAACATATTCAAAATGTTATTTACGGCAATAAGGACAACTGTATTCTTTTACGACACGAAATAATAATTTTGCCTTATGATGCTATCTTATAAATAAAAATGAAGTGGTGTCTGTCTGCTACTCAGTCACGCAAAAACTACTGCACCGATAGAGCTGAAATTTTGCATTGACATAGCTGGGACACCCACTTAACACACAGGCTTTAAACAAAATTTGTTCGCCATCTTGAAAAAAATGGCGGCCTGCTATCTCAGAAACGGTTAGTCCAATTTGATGAGATGGTCTGCGGGCCTATTTAAATAGTAAAAAGTATATTCTGAATTTCATCCGCCATCTTGAAACAAAATGGCAGCGTGCCATTTTAGAAAGGTTTAGTCCGATCCTATTGCCAATGATGGGTGGGCCAGTGGAGAGGGCACGAGAGTACTTGATGGACACGGTGGCCAGTGATGGCTCCGCCAATGCAAACGATCTGGGCCAAATGGTCATCCTAACGTCCACGTTCACGGACAGCCCGCGCAACATGCAGGAGCACGTGCAGGATGGCCCGAAATAATAGCGGAGTTGCTGCCGGGACAGAAGGCGGTAGATAGGCACGACATTGTGGCCTGCGTCAAAAAATATTGTTTACAAGCAAGCTTTGAAATAAATATTAAAACATATTTTTCTAATTTATAATGCCTTCATCCTTTGGTAAAAAATTCACAAAAGGTGAAATGATTGTATTACCATATAATACAAAATTTTATTCGCCAAAGACGTCTGCCATAACCCAGGCATCGCCGGGTACTTTCAGCTAGTTCATAATAATTTAAATATCTGTACCCCAAATATGGAGAAAGTCATATGTTGGCCACATCAGATTTTTTACTTCTTCACTTGCTCTCCACTTTTTGGGGGCAATACGATCTGCTGTTTTGGAACAGGGCAAACGCAGTGAATGGAGAAACCTGGGTAGAAAACGACGTAACTGTGAAGTGGGGATAAAGTTGCATAATATTACAACAAAAACAGTTAAGTGGTTAACAAAAGAGGACTATCGAGGAGGAGATTTCTGCTAGTATTGGCATAAAGAGATCACCCAATAAATTGTATCATGTAGGAGGGAGAAGATGCTTAACTTGATTGGAACTTGTTTCAGGGAGTGGGAATCAGTGACGACTTAAAAAAAACTTACTCTGGCTCAAATTAATTTTTTTCTGTCTGAACCGGCCCAAAAATAGGAGTGCGTGGGTTACATGAGTAAATATGGCATTAGCAATTTTTACTTTGCCAGAATGTTTTAGGCTGAATTGCAATAAGTGTCTTCTTTTATTTGTATTCTCTCATTTACTGTTTTTGAGATTGCCTTGTAAAAAACTATTTAGGAGTTTTTTTCCTAGAACATATGTCTTGAAAAACAAGGATGTGGCTTGTGAGCAAGTACATATGGTATTATGAACATTCCATTAGAGTATCACATTGATCAGGTTATACTTCCTTAAAATTTGCTATTGATATAAGCTAATTTTTTTAAACAACAGATTTCAACCAATAACTTACCATAGCTTACATAAGCTCTATGGCAATTTTGTTGAGGTAGCTGTGGAGTTATTTACTTCTTTGCCATGCCTTCTTATTTCCCTCACTATTTAAATACTTGATTCTGGTTTACATGTATATCTAATCGTGTGAAATATTACACTACAAATTCTCAGGTAGTTATTCTTGTTTGGATTGGGAAGTGTGTTAATATTTGTTTTGGCATGTTGTTTTTCTGTAACTCAGGTAGAAGAATAATCTGTAGCAACAGACGACCTGCAATGGATCTTCGATTTCTCAGTGAACGCCTTCGTTCTCGTGGTGATAAACACACAAATAGGGAACCACTGCCAAATGATGCTTATGACCTTCTCAATCGACTTCTTGATCTTGACCCCAATACAAGAATAACTGCAGAAGAGGCATTGCAGCATCCATTTTTTAGAGAAGGATCTTGAAAGTGTTTGTTGCACTTGCAGCACAGCCAGTTGGGATACTCTGCATAATTATGGCATACTGATAATGTTCAAATCAATAATGTGTTGCTACTGGATTATAGCCCAGTGAGTGTGTGTGTGAAATTAATGTTAATATGGAGATATTTTGTGGAGTGTGTTTGTTGATTTGCATGTCCTGAAAATTTTTCTTTTGTTTGATATCACTTTTGATATACATAGTTGTTATTATCTCTGAGTACATAGCATTAATTTTTACCAGAAATGCTGTAATGGTTTTGTCTTTGAAGGGAATGAAACTCTTAACCTGTGATTAAAAGGTTTCTTAAAGCTCATTTCTTAAAACTCATTAAATAAAAATAAACTCTAACATTATAGAAATGGGGAGCTTATTTCTTTTCATTATTCCATATTTGTTAAATAAATATGTGCTATGAATCTGATTTGTGGAAAAGGTTTTTTAGTTGATAAATAATTTAAAATCGTAAAACTTTGGTGTGGAGCTTATCCTTTTATGCTATTTGTTTTCTTTTGGCATTTCAGAAAATAACCATTACTAATATTTGGATCACATACCATTCCAATGTGCTCAACTTTGTACTGTTCTATTAAATATGTTAAGTTCTTGTGATCTCAAAAAATACACTGCCAATTTGGGTGAATTGATACTATGTATTCTACTGAAGTTAATCATCCAATTGTTCAAGGGGTTTTGAAAAACAATTGTATGGTTTCAATCCATCCTACATCTACATATTGACTCCTCATGTTGAATATGCTCAAAACTGATAATAAGTATTTGATATTAAAATAAGTGGACTTTTTTCTAAAAAAGGATTTTATTAAAAATACTGTAGTTTTGGTTTCCTTAATTTTGAGGGTTAAATCTTTCAAGTTCATTCGTTGAAGAATGTGACAAGTGTCTTTTTTATGTTTATCACTGGTTGTTGGTAGGCTGGGAATGCATTTTTTGTGGTGTGGTTTTTCATTTATTTTTTGCTGAAACAGTTTTATTTTTACTGTTTGAGTTGCATTGTACAAGTTACTTATCAAGGTTGTCCTTGGTTTGTTACTTTTCTGGAGAAATTTGACATTTTGTTCAGATTGTGAACTTTTGAAACGAATTAGAATAAAGAAATTTACCTGATTTTTTAATTTTTTTGTTCAGTTTTCATCAGTGATAACTTATTAAGCTTTGCATTTGCATAAATAATTGCCTTTTCAATTATCCCAAAATGAAAAAATCCGATGTGTCCAGCATATGACTTTCTCCATACTGAGTATTAAATATCAGCGTACTCAAGAGTAAATATCAGCAATTACATGTGTGAATAATTTTCAAACAATATTTTTCACATTGAAAAAACAATAACTAAACAAAATTGTTAACTGTTGTTATGGATAACAAAATATTGATTCACAATTAAAATTAACCCTGGTAGCATATGTATTGCTATCAACAATTCAAAAATTTTATCACAGCAATGGTATCACTTGGCGACATACTTAACAAATTCAGGCGAAAAATCGAAATATCTCTTAAACAATCCAGTTTATGAAAAAATGTTTTGAATAAAATTTGTAGAAAATTACATTTTCTACTACTTTAGTAATAACATATCGCCGTATATATTAAGGCGTGTGTCAGTCACAACCTGAATCGAAGCTTCTCCTCCAATTTCACTCGGCCATGCTTGAGGGGAAAGTTAGACATGGGGCACGCGGGTAGCTGGAAGAGCTTTGAGCCTCAGTGAGCGGCAGCAGAAGCGACATAAATAATTGCTATATAACTATTGGCCAAGGCAGTTGAATTTCAATACTGAAATTACCTATTTCATAAATAAAATCCTTACCTATTTCACTCAGCCATGCCTGAGGGGAAAGATATGCGCATAGCACCTGGGTAGCTGGAATAGGGCTTCAAGCCTCAATGTGCAGCGACAGCATGTGGGTTGGGCACCAGTGGACCTTACCATAATACTCCAGCAGCATCGATTGCGGAGCTGTATGAGCAGCTAGTACTTACATAAATCAAGTCCCAAAGGAGATATTTGAAAAAAACGGATAAATGACAAGAATAAACTTCCGGTTGACCAGATTTAACCAAAACCTTTTCATATCATTTTTCTAATAAAAAAACCTTAAATATAGTTTTGTGCCGATCTGATTAATACAAAATCCTGTCACATATACAGCAGAGCCCTGCATCAAAGGGGTCGGGTTCGGGCCAGGATATTAAAATTTTGAGTCGAAAAATATATAGGAAACAAAAATTTTTTTTGTAATGCACAACACCTTGCCTTAATTAAACCTTAATTTAAGGAGAAGAACGGCATCAATTTGAATTTTATTTTTTAATTCAGGGGCCGGTGACTTTTTAGGCGCGTTTCGCTTGCAGCGTGGGCGCCTATTATCGTCGGTCGGTCCGTCCGTCCGCATGTTCGTTCTCGGCTTCTACTGAACGGATTTTCATGAAATTTGATATTAAGGACACTATCAAATATAATAAGAAAATTGCAAAAATGAATCACGTACGCCAATCAGGGGTACCACTTTACTGGTGACAAAAAATGAAATTTTCGTCATATCTCGTAGTCATCAAAATATTTTTCAAATAAAAGTTGTAGAACTGGTAAAGAAAAGTATTTCCTTTCCTATACATTTTTATCGTAGTAGTAGCCGTTATCGAGAAAATCCAACAAAAACGTCTTAAATCGAGTTGAACAAAATTTCTTGCATGGTTACTTAATTGTTGCTAACATAAACAATCTCACAAACAAACGTTTAATTTCCTTACATTTGCATGCACTATTTTTAAATAGGAAGAAAATGGATTATTTATGATGAAGAAAAGAACTTTAAAACGCTATTTCCTTTACAGGTATATGATTTCTTTCTAACACTCCATTGCACGAAACGCGCACATTTGTGATACGTTGGACACTTTCCTAACTTGTTTCATTCGTTTTACGACCTGCCAAATATGTCGAGTCCGGGTGTACAGTCAGGTTCGGGTACAGAGGAAAATATATGTTCGGGTTAAAAAAATTTTGAGTTGCACGCCACGGATACACAGATATCGAGAAAATAGTCAAAGCGCACTCAGGGGACCTCAAAACGTGTATTTCCGTTGAAATGCCTAATACAATACCAAGGACCGCGCCGGCCTATGGGTGCATCGCACCCGGGCGGCAATTCACGGGCGGAGGCAAGAATCTATCTTAATTTTGTGTTTTTGCAAACATACAAACGTCCTTTACATTCGGCTGTGTTTGTAAACTCATATGATAGACCGCCTTCTAAAATAAAGTTCTTTTACGTAATATATCGAGGCGATTTGTATATGAGAAAGTTTGCGCAATTTATTTCTTAAATTAAATACAACTTTTAATCGAAAAATCGAAAAAAAATCTGGGTCGGTGTGCTTTTATAAGTCCGTAAGGGGCGGCATAACCTGCTTGCACCCGAGCGGCAAATATGCCTTGCGCGGGCCTGACAATACCTTCTTCTATAGTACGTGTTGAGGGTATTGAGAAAGTAAAACTTGATAAAATTACATATGCTGTTTAAATCCGTTTTTCGTGTTTCATCTTTTTATATTTGTTTTGGATATAGTTGATTGGAATCCCGCTCGGTGCGTTGACGCCCGGCCTGTGCCACAGAAGTTGAAAGTTATGTTTTGTTTCAGAATTTTATTAACAAATTAAGTTCCTCAAATAAACATAAGAATGGAAACTCAAAACGAGGAAAGTCTTCAGTTATCTATAACTGAATACGAAAATCAGGTGAAGTGTTTATAATTTTTTGGCTATTGCACGATTTTGTTGTTTCAATGTAATTTTTTTTATCTCGGAGATATTCTAAATAAAAGAAACTTCTTTATTAGTTGGATCAAGTTAATAAAGCTTTAAGTATTACTCCTCCTGAGCAACAAGAAAGCCTTAAGAGCTTGCAAGCTGACATTCAAGAAGTGATAAAACTAACCAAAGAGAACTTGTTGTCCATAAAGAAACAGCAACTTCTGGGTGTACTTTCGGAATTAGAATCTAGTAGCACTGCTGAAGACGATCCCTTTAAAGCGGAATATGAATTATTTAAGGTAATATATTCGGTTGGATTTAACTGCTTCCCAATTAATTTAATTGCTGTCGAAGCAAACTTTTTTAAATAGGCAGAAATCGGCAACACTGAAACCATCTCTGATTCTAAGGAGTTCTGTGACTCGGAAGAAACATCAAATGATGCTGCTGATATTACAGTAAGTAAAATGTAGATATATTTAACACAGTTTAAAAGCATGTATAAATATTCTTATACTATTTATCTAGGATAAAAGTTCTATAAAATTAATTTTGAAATATTTTCGCGTTATGTTTATTGGTAAATTATTGTTAAATCTCGGCAGCAGCTTTATTTAGTTTTATTTCTTAAAAGGATGAACTCAAATCTCTGGAAGGAATGCGATGTCAAGTTCCTCATTCACATGAATGGGGTGAGACAACCTACCACAATGCTATTGTTACCCAAGTGGAGCCTTATGATGAGGGAGTTTCTAGTGTTCAACAGATACAGGTGAACTTAATTTTCATCTCGTGGATTTGTAGATATTATATTATAAGAAAATAATGTATTTTGGATGCAGTCTTTTCTTAATCCCAATGTGAAAAAATATCATTAAGATTTAAGAATTTAAAAAGAAAAGGATTTTGTATTCACACAGATATTTGTCGTTAGCAATTTATTTGCCAAATATAATCAATTCTTATTATTTGTTGTGTTATTAAAGAAACCCGAGTTTATACTTAAAATTCCTGCAAGAAATGGGATACTTGGAAAGAAATGCAAATATAACAAATGTCCACTCTTAAGAAATAAATTTATTGACTGATGGAGCAAAGTTACACATTTGGGATGTATTTATATTACTTAGTTTATTTCGTGTTCTGGGTGTTTGTGTTGAGAAATTGTTATAACCAAATGGTATATTTACCCATTTGTTTCAATATAAAGAGACTAGTGAGTATTATCACAAAGCTTGGTTTCTTGATTAGACTAAGCAATTATCTCATTCAAATAAAATTCTTCTGGATTAACATCTGAATAAGAGACTTTATTAACGGGTTGTTCTGATACATGTTACTGATGCATTTATTTTTATGTAATCAATAGCTAATCTGTTTTAGGTAAGGGTGGTCTTTGTGAACCCTACACATCGGGAGATGATGCCATGTCCCTATTTCCTGGAAGGGAATTGCAGATTCACCGAAGACAGGTGCCGTTATTCTCATGGAGAGGTGGTGCAGCTGTCATCTTTAAGAGAATTCAAGTTAGTCAAGAGTCTTGTGTTGATTGCTTTCATCTGGTTTTCATTATTATTTGAATTACCTACTTATTCTGCCTGTGTACTAAAAATAGTAATAATATTCATTAAGACATGAAGCTTGATATATGGGATCTATTTTCTGATAATTAGTCATGTTAACTTTCATTTTCCATAAAGTGTGAAAATAATATCATATTACTCTATTGTTATTGTATCTGATTGTGAAAGCGAATAAAAAGGGCTCTACCATAACAATATTCTCTGCATAAAAGTAAAATAAAAACATTACATCAATTGGATTCAAGCTTATTTTAAATTATTGAATATTTACAACAATTTCTTCCAATCATGTTCACATACTCAGGTTTATAAATTTGCAGCAGAGATATAGAAGTGTTTCCTTGGTTACATTCTTATGAAAGGATGTTTTAAAATATTTTACAAAAGCAAGTAGAGTCAAACCTTGATTTAATGCCCCCCCTATACAGTGCCACCAACACACAGCGCCACCAAATCCTTGTGAACAGAACTTCCGCATTATGATTACATAGAGAAACCCTTGGTAAAGCTCCACCCCTGCTAGCCACCATATGCCATAGCTACTTAGGCAAAGTTTTAAATAAAACGTATAAGTATAAAACCTATAAGTCGGCGCTGTGTTGGAGACATTCTGAGTGAAAAAGATAAGTGGGTGAATGAAACTAGAGTAAATGAGAAATGACTTAAGTGTGTAAAACAAGAAAATGTGGAGGATTCGTTAGTTATTTGGATAGGGCAAGTGAATGCAAAAAACGGTACAGTAACTGATGGAGTGATTAAGGAGCAGGCAAAATTAATGGGAGATCAGATGGGCATCACAGACTTCGTGTACAGCAGTGGGTGGTTGAATCGTTTTAAGCAGCACTGGGAACTGATGCAACAAAGGAGACATGGAGAAACAGCCGAGGTTGACAAAGAAGCAGTTGAAAGAAGTCGAAAAGGGATTTATGACATTTTAAAAACATATTATCTCAGAGATGTACATATGGATAAGACCGCTCTCTTTTATAGAATACAACCAGGTAAAACAATCTCAAGTGGGTCTGTGAAAGGGTGTATAAAAGCTAAAGCCAGGGTAACTCTTCTGTTGATAAGTGTCGATTTTTCATCACTAAATATTTTACGAAATTATATGTAATGGTTTTTTAATTTGGTTTTCCAAATTAACACCTAAAATATTTTAGTACAAAAAAGTAATGCGTAAAAAAAATCCGTGTTTGTCATAACAGACAGCCATACTTGAATCGGGATTTGCTACACTTGGCATCGTGATGACCCTCGACAGTTTTAAGGAACTGTGTATCTTGCACTGCTAAAGTATGATTACAGGAGAGTAGATCTTAGTATGAATATGAGTACCGATCGCCAGATGTCTCTATAGTACTTTCACTAATAAATTCCCACAAAATTTACATTTCTAGGAGCCATACCGATACTCCATCCTCTGAAGGAAAGTTTCCCATTCTCTTGACCTGATGTCGAAAAAGAATCATTGTGTTTGCAATCTTGGCTTTTTTCTAGATTCCTCCTGATTTTTTGCCAACAAGGCAACTTTTCCCTTAATAATATTTACATATAAATTTGATTGTATATTATAGCGATTGTATAATAGCATAACATTAAGTTTGTATTTCCGGGTAAATGGTTATCACATTTACAGTAATTTACAGAATAGGAGACGTGAAGTAAATCTCGTATTTGTGCATTTTTATTCTAATTTAATTCGATGGAATTCAGTATTGTGCCAGCCTTATATATGATATTAAGTGTACTTAAACATTCTAAGCTCAATATTATACCATATCTCTAAAAAAAAATTGGGAGTAAACAATTCTGTTCTGTAAAACTGACCGTATGACAACACTCCGTGTGCTTGGGGGCCCATGCCTTGAGGAGAGAAAAATGAGTGTATGGGGAGAAGTTTCAGGATGCTGAGGGGTGATAAAAAGCAGTGAGTAGAGGTGGGAAAACAAAAATCGAAATCTGAGATAAGGAAATGGGAAAGGGTTGCACCTGCGTATTGCGATAGGAAAACCTTAAGACCGACCATAGCACCTGGCCCCTAGGATTTTACCCCAGTATCCCCACCCTTTAGGTGGACCTGATGACTACTATTGAATTTTGTGAGTGGATACAAAATTTCATCAAGGAGATGAAAATTAAGAAGCGTAATGTGCTTATGCTTCAAGACAATGCACCTTATATCAAAGCCATTGACCTTAGTAATGTGAGACTCGAGTTCCTACTGCCCAGTTGCACTGGCTTTCTACAGCCTCTTGATGCAAGCATTATTAAGAGTTTTAAGGCACGCTATAGGAGACAGTAAGTGAAAAAGATAGTAGAGAGCATCCTATATATAATTTCTGAAGTGTACGTCCGTCTGTCCTCCCTTCTATCTCGAAAATCGTTTGCCGTAGAGATTTACAGTAAACTGCGTTTTGTTTCTACTATTCTCAATTTCCTAAAGTCCTGGGTTCGATTCCAGGAGATAATTATATGTTCCCATAAGTTTACACGGGATTTTCGAGTTTTCATAGTGCAAGGTTTTTTTCCTTCAATCGTTAAAATACGTAAATGTGGACCGATTTTCTCCGTTTTTGATTTATTCGATGGCTAAAACTCTAAATTATCTTATTCTTGCAACGTTTATACCCTACGCAGTCGAAATTTTCGGAAATACGCAATTGTTTTCGAAATTTTGCCAATTTTTTGTTCTCCTTCGGGACGTTGCCAAGTCGACCGTAATTGTCGCCTCTGATTCAATTACCATCGATTAAACGTTCATATTGACGTAAAAATGGAATCCTTAAGTTAGTAAGATAATTATACGCTACATTTTTGAATATTCAACCTTTTGGAAATACCAAATGTTTTTGTTTTCGTGACTGAAGCGACCAAGAATCACCCTGTCAGTGGAAATACGCGTAAGACTTTGCCATTTCATTACGAAGGCTTTGGTGAGGAGGAATCTTCCTAAACCCCGATAAGTTTATACTCCGCATTATTCTACAATCATTTGTTTCAGCGCTTACTTTTTTTAATACTTTCGCCTGGCTTAAGTGGATAAATAATTATTTTTTGTGGCGTTGCTTTTACAAGAGTTATGTTTTGTGATTGATTAAGTGGATGACATTTGCTGTAAATTACAGAAAGTTCACATCTTTCTTTTCCCAATATTTGCTTTCTTTGAGGTGTTAAGACCCAGTTTGACTCCCGGTCTTAGCAGTTCTATTTTTCTGTTTCCTCATATCACATCACTACAGTTTATGCCTGTTGCGTAAGAATCTTCCGATCACTAATCATTTCAATTTAATTACTGTGCCGCATCAATTTACTCTCTACCATAACTTATAAAATACAGATTTCTGATTACCTACGGATAACATTTTTTTTTAATGTGCGCACACTGCCTTTCCCTCAGTGAGATTCTAACACGCAAACCTTACATTGGGAGTCAAATATCTAAGTATCCTACACTGTGTAAATTCATTGCTAGAGTAAAATATGAATTATTAACATCAACTTATTTTACAAACTTATTATTTTCTTATGACTAAATTTAAAATTAAACGCGCAAATTTTGCACGGGCTCAGCTAGTTAACTATAATTGTTCAATTGATTTATCCTTGAAAGACGCTTTGTACATGATAAAACTCATGGGATGAAGTTTCAGCAAGAACAATAAGCAGCTGTTGTGTAACAGTATGTTTTTTACTCTCTTATTTTTTCTAGACAATCAATTCGTATAATTCTTTAATATTTTTCCTACAAAATGATTTTTATTTGAAAATTTTATATTCAGTGCCTAATTCATGAGGGTGGCTTGATTTAATGCCACTCCCCCTATAGTGCCCATTTCATTGTTAAACAAATGGTGGTGCTAAATCGAGGTTTGACTACCTATTTTGCTCTCACAATTTCTTGAAATTGCACAAGAAAAAGGCCCATGAATTCTTGTTTTATTTTCAATAAAGGAAGCCTGACTTCTCTCAGATACGTGTGGATTCAAGGGTGCTTGCTAAGCGCCATGATGGTCTCTGGCATCGTGCTATTGTTACTAATTGCCCAGAATCCCATGTTGAGGAGGAAAATGATATCCATGAAGGATGGGTGGTGAAGTTTGAGTCAACTGGCATTACTGCAGAATTGGGCCTTGCAGACCTTCTCCCATTAGGTGAGTTAATATGAAGCTGAAATACAATACATAGATGTGCAAATTCAGGTTTCTTGGAAAGTTATGGATGTTGGGTTCTGGGCTACACATTTACTGTAAAGACTTTTTTGTTATATCCTTTTGTTAAATTGCTATTTTTTGAAATAATAGCTGCTTGGGAGAATTATCATAGCATTGATAGTTATGTTTTCATTACAGTAAAAGCCCATTCTAACAACACTCATGGGACCAAAGTTATGCCACTAAAGTGAATACATATACCAATGTAACGAATGGTGCTGTAAAATCACACTCCAATTACATTGAGAACATGTTTGCTATCTTTAAAGAATCTTCCCTAAAAGAAATTGTATATATTGCTCTTTGTTATGTAATGCACTATTTTTTGTTGGAATTATTACGGTCTAACTTATAATTTATTATTTTTTGTAATGCTCATTCTGTGAACCAAATAAGGGTCCATCGAGAATAACAGCACTACTTCAACCATAATTCATTATTCACATTTAATAGATTATTTTACTTTTTTCATAGAAAGTAAATATCAACAGTTCGTAAATTCAGGAATTTTTGATTTCATTTGTTAGACCCGTTTGTGAATTACCAGCCAGCATCCCCAATGCGATTTCTGATCTTTTGTTGTTTATTGCTGGGATTTGAAATGGGACCAGAAGAACAATTTGTTGATTGCCTTTTGTCTATCTTGTCTGAATTTGCATGGGATGGTTTGAAAAATAAATTTTTTGAAACCCTACCCAACACCAACCCAGCAAATTTTTTGGAACTCTTCATCCAACCAACCCAACCACTTTTTTGAAACTCTTCTGCCAGTGCACCATTTTTTTAAACCCTGATGTTATCTAGGTAATTCACAAGCTCAGCAAAAAACAAAAGAAGGTCAGAAATTTTATCGGGGAAGCTGGCTAGGTAATTTGCAAGCTTAGCCCATTTGGAGCAGTACATCTGCTGATAAAAGTATTTTGCCTTTTTCAGTTAATAGTGGACCTGTGATTGGGAAACGTTTAGAATGCTTCACTTTAAACCACTTGTATAAAACTGCATCCAACTGTTCTAGCTTTGTCTTTCTTAAATTTATACATTTTTGGATATTTTTATTTGTTTCTGAGTCAGCAATAAATTTTAGAAGTTGCTGTTTTCTTGCTATAAATTCATATATCGTAGATGAGCTTATTTTGCACTCGTTCATTAATACCCCATTATCCAGACATTGGCAATGTCAATTTTATGTCTTAAAGTCAGCACCATTTGGTTCCCATGTTTTCTACTACTGCTGCTACTACTCATGTTCTTCAGAGTATCTTAAAATGCTTATAATATAACTTTAATAACAAACAAAATTGTTACATAGTATGTTATAACTGTTGACACCTTGAAACAGAAGAGGAACTACTTACAATATGTGGTTAAGCTTAAGGAAAGTCAGTCATGACTGTGGCAACATCTATTAGACAACTGAAAAATGTAATTTCACTGAAGATGCTGTTAGAGCAAGTTTGATGGTAGAACGGGTGCTTTTAATATGCCTTTTTACTGTATATGGAAACATTGTAGTATTAGGTCGGGTTCACGCTGATAGAACGAAACAAGGTGAAACTGTCTCAAGCTATGTAGAAAGGAAACGTGTTGACATGTTTCAAACACCGGAGCTCACACACTGGTTAGGCAAAATGAAATGATGCAATTTGTATAGAGAAAACACTTCGTTTCAGGATGTCAAGCGATGATGATGAGGTTGTTCCCATTCTGTGGGACTGGTTGGTGAAAAAGTCAGTAACCACACATTAGTACAATAATAATGTACTAATGTAATTAATGCAATTAAAATACAGTTAAATGCATGATATTTAAATACTCACCTGTTGCCTTCATCTCAGTGGCTTTCTCATTCCACAATTTATCTATTACTGCTCTGTTGCTATAATCTTTGCTGGTGAAGTCATAAATTGTGCTTCTTTTGTGTACAAGGCCCATGAGTTTATCAGCATCACACTCCATAGCTTGAGAAATACTTAAACGTTTCGACGAAACAATGGGACGAGAAACAGCATGACACATGATTCATCCTGTTCTAACCAGCTTGGAGCTCATTCATTTGTATGTAATTTTTGTCCCTTGAAACTGCTTGGAGTAGTTTTGCCATGTTTTGTCTTGTTTCGCTGTATCAGTTTGAACCCGGCCTTATTCTGATGCAGTGGTGAACTTAAGACTCAGAAATAACCATTTTATAACATTTGCATTCTTTCCTGTACTTAAGTTTTTAATATTTTGCATTACATTTGCAGATGATTTAACTTTGTCATCATCCAGTTCAAGTGATGATAGCTCTGATGATGGTGATGAGGTCTATGTTGATGAAGATCTTGTTCAACAAAGTTTAATGGGAACACCACAGGAGGGAGCACTTGGTGCATGGGAAAGACATACAAGGGTTTGGTTTTTTGTTATTCCTTAATTAGAACGTATTTGAAAAGATTAGGTTTTTGATTAAATTTCTTAATAAACATCATGAAATTCCATAAATCTGTAATGGTACTTTAAAGTTATGAAAATGAATATATAGCACTGCCATCGAGGCTAGATTAAGAGACTCGGAGGGCTCTTGCACATAATTTTTGCAGCCCACACATAGTAATGGGGCCTCCATGAGTCCCAAGCACAAATTTGCCCTGGTAAATCTTACATTCACTGTCCTTAAACTATTATGTGTGTGTGTGTGCGCACGGTCGTGCGTGCATATCTTTTACGATGAACAGTTCTCAAGAAATACGCCGATATTAATTACGCGAGGCTTCATATGCACTGATGGACGCAGCTTCACTATGCGCATAATATATAGGATAAAATTCAAAAGAGTATTTGTATTCAAATACATTTGAATCGATTAATTTTCTACTACTACTTTTAATAATCGATTGTTTGGATTGATTTAAAGAATCGAATATTTCGATTATACTCTGCATTGGGTTCTTCTGTCAGTCAAACTATTACGCACCGTGCGATTATAAGACGACTAGCAATTTTTCAGTCATAAAAATTGGAACAAAACCTTGTCTTATATTCAGGTATATAGTGTGTGTGTGTATACACACACACACATATATAACACCTTGTTGCTACCCTTATATATATATATATATATATATATATATATATACACACACACACACACATAAAGGTAGCAACAAGGTGTTGGAGGAAGCCCTTTGGACACTTACCTAGATTGAAGAGCCGCTGGGGATGCTGAGGACACACGAAAAACACAAAAAAACAAAAACGGCGCAAAATTGGAGCTTTCGGGCTGACGCCCTTCTTCAGTGACGGAGAGACATATACTGTTTAAAGTGACACACTGGGGAGGATATGGGGAGAGGGGTAATGAGAGGATTTCGGGGATAGGAGGAGGCGGATAGGAGGGATGGCCAATAGGGTTATCGGAGGTTAAGACCAGGTGGGGAGAAAGAGTCAAGGAGAAAGATGTAGGCTAACTCCCACTGTCGAAGTAGGGGAGCAGGGGTATCATCCGGTAGGGTGCGGATAATCCTTACAGTAAAGCAATTATTAAAAGTTGCCTGGTGTAAATTGGTGTGAGAAGCCACCGGAAGGGGACGGTTGATATTAACGCTGTTCTGGTGGCCATTAATTCTAATGTTGAGGTTACTGGTGAGGCCAACATAAAAAGCAGGACAGAGGGTGCAGGTGAGGAGGTAAATGACGTTCCTCGTAGTGCAATTACTTCTGGAGGGGATGGGATAGGTGAATGAAATTGAGGGTGGGTGGATGGGGCATGTGAGGCAACGGGGTTTGCCGCAGAGTTGAGATCCTGCAGTGGATGGAGGGTTGGGAGTGGTTAGTTCTTTCTTCCACAGGATATTTCCCAAATTGGGAGGCCGGCGAAAGGAAAGAATGGGGGAATTAGTAAAGGGGGATTGGTGGGAGGTGGAAGTAAGAATTGGGTGGGCAGCATGAAGGGTAGTAAGGATAAGGGAAGGGTTAGAATCGGGAATAGGAAGAGTGTGAGGGTGGTGTTTAGTGGTTACCGGTGTGATTGCCCTCCGGATCTGGTCACGGATCAGGCCTGGTGGGTAACCGCATTTTAGAAGGGCATCTTCGAGGATGGAGTAATATATTGAGAGAGACCTCCTGTCTGAGCAAATCCTCCATCCTCGGCGGGCTAGGGCATGTGGAATCAAGGTTTTGGTGTGTAGGGGATGGCAGCTTTCAAAGTGGAGGTAATGAAGGCTATTAGTGTGTTTAATGTGGACGCCGGTGCAGATTTTTCCATCTCGGATGGAAAGGTCGACGTCCAGAAAGGTGATGTTAGTGGTGGAGGTATTGTAGGTGAAGGAAAGCATGGGGTGAGAGGAGAGGCATAACAAAAAGGATTGGAGGGAGTCAGGTCCATTGGTCCAGATGAGAAAGATATCGTCAATGAAACTCAGCCACAATATTGGTTTGAGAGGTGCGTTGAGGAAATCAGTCTCCCATTCCCCTAGCTAGCAATTGGCATAAGAGGGCGCCATTCGAGTGCCCGTTGCTGTACCCTTAATTTGGAGATAATGGTGCCCTCCGAAAGAGAAGTTGTTCTTTTTCAGTACCATTTCTGCCAAGTGCAATAGCACACCTCCTAGGGTTATCCGACGGGATAACGTCAAATATATATAAAAAAAACGTTTGTTGGGTGCCAGAGTTAAAAAAAACTATTGTCTTTCTACTCAAAAAAATCGGTACAACATGCATTGTACAAACTTTCTCATCTACTAATGCGTCGTTTAGTTATCTTTAGAAAATGAAAATCGTGTGAGCCTGTTTTTAGAAAATCCAATTTTTGTTAAAGTTGCCCAAGAATAAACTAGCCTTATATTCATTCATTGAGAAAAATTAAATCGGTAGTAATATTAAAGAGGTAAACTCAAGTAACTGTACGAAATTTGATCAAAATCGTTAGAGCCGTTTTTGAGAAAATCGAATTATAGTTAAAGTTGCCTAGAATAAACTAGCCTTATATTCATTTTTTGAGAAATATGAACTATACAGTATTATTGAAGACTTTATCTCAAGTAACTGTGCGAAATTTGATCAAAATCGTTAGAGCCGTTTTCGAGAAAATCGGATTGTTGTTAAAAATGCGTAGAATAAACTACTCTTAATTCTTGATCAATGTCAACCATTTCTATGTATACTCTGCTCAGTATGATAAAATGCCTAAGTACGAGATTTCATTCACTTTCGTTCTACCGTCTAGGCTCCAGAGCCAGTAACAGACAGACAGACGGCATTGCAAGAACTTTTTCGGATTCAGCGACACCTAAAACGTGTATTTCCGTAAAAATCTCGAGGTTGAATTTTTTCGCGAAAACAATACTTTCTCGATACTTCGTATGAGAAAGTAAAAAATATAATACAAAACAATGCATCTGAAAACACATTACCCTTTTACACAATTTATAGGACTAAATTGACACAATTGTGTTTATTAACACGTAACAATCCCATACAATACTTTAACTGGTGGCTTCTTGTCTGGCACGTTGGATGATCCTTGGTGACCGGTTCTTCTATGACGACTGCCTTGTGAGAAGCGTCACGGCGGGTTCCTCCTTCTTGACCTTTGGGATTCCCTATCACATGGCGTTTCTTTCACGTCGCCACAATTTTAAGTCTCCAATAACACTCACCAGTATTATTCCCCAAATTACAACAAATCATCAAAATATACTTCGAGCAATTACAATTGCCCCCCAATACATGTATCAAATTATATGTGCGTATGATACATGCCAAAGCTTTTACAAGTTTTTACAAATTACACAGACATAGCAATACCACGAGAGCTTAGCAATAACGAGAGAAACCTCTCGAGTGACTTAGAGAGAACAACTACAGCCCGAGATAAGACAAAGCAGAAGCCTCTATCAGAAGAACCCCAACCCGAGAGAACAAGAAGAACCCCAACCCAAGAGAAGAACGAGAACCTTTCTCGCTTAGGTGGGCTCCCTTTTATGCTGCACTCCTCCTCCGTCGCCCCTCCGACCGTCTTGCTTCTCAAACTGCTTTCTCCTCCAGAGAGAACAAGAAGAACCCCAACCCAAGAGAAGAACAAGAACCTTTCTCGCTTAGGTGGTTTCCCTTTTATGCTGCACTCCCCCTCCTTCGCCCCTCCGACTGTCTTGCTTCTCACACCGCTTTCTCCTCCAGTGATGCCACACCTTTTTCGCGGTCGAACTTATGGGCATCTTTTCGTTTCTTCTTTTCAGATCGCACACACTTTAGTTCTTACACTAAAAAAACTCGTTCACCAAAACATTCACTTTTTATGTAACAAGTGTGGAACACTACTATATATATATATATATACAGGGTGAGTCTTAATTACATACCTTAAATATAAGCATCGTGTTCTAAACCTACAGACAAGCAAAAAAGTTCATATAAACATATGGTCGCAACCGCTTCGTTAGCGAGATATGGCAACAGGAAGCACAGGGAAAGGAAAGTAGACAAGTAATGTAGTTTTGGATCAAAAGTTTATTAGCTGTGAACAGAATGACATCTGGTCAGTTACAAATGGTTTACAAAAGATGTTCAAACTGTCCACCATTACAGTCAATGCACAACTGAGCCCTGTTGTGCCAAGAATTCCTGGCCCGCTGAAAGACGTCAGGCATTTCGCGTATTGTCGTCCCAGCAGCTTCAATGACATTCCATAGCTCGTCCCGCGTGTTACATCGTTGGGCGTAACCGATGCTCTTTAGATGGCCCCACAAGTAAAAGTCGGCAGGAGTGAGATCAGGTGATCGCGGAGACCACACAACTAGTCCATTTCGTCCTATCCATTGACCTGGGTAGTGACTGTCCAAATGCCTCTTGACATCGCGAGCAGAATGGACAGGAGTCCCATCATGCAATACCTGCCTTGTCTGATGCATTCCCAAGGGTATGTCATCTAGTAGTAGCGGTAATTGTCGGGATAGAAACTAAATAGGAGGACCCTGATAGTCGAGGCGGTAGCTCATAAGGACCTGGGAGGAGATCGCCAATTATTCCCGCCCAAACATTAATTGCAAACTGCTGTTGGAATCGTGTTTCCTGAAATGAATGTGGATTTTCATCAGCCCATGTGTGCTGGTTACGACTATTAAAAATCCCATTCCTTGTAAAGCATGCTTCATCCATCACCAAAACTTGGCTGAGAAAGTTCGTATATGTTGCATCCTGATTCAGTAGCCATTCGCAGAATGCTCTTCAACGCTCATAATCCAGCAGCGGTTGTAGAACTTGAACACTTGAACACACTGTACGTGGAATGGATGCAACAACTGATCATGCAACACCCTCACCACCGTTTGCTGGGAAATCTGATGACGAGCAGCCAACCGCCTGGTACTAGTACCAGGGAACTGTTCAAAGGAATGCAGAACATCCTCTTCCACATCGGCACTCCTGCGACTTCGTGGTCTACCAGCATTTGTCATAATGGGCCGATATGACCTGTTTCTCTCAGACGACGTTCCAGAGAAATGAATGTCCTGCGATTTGGATACCGTCGTTGCAGATACCTTTCTGCGTAAAGACATGCAGCAACTGCACTGTTCCGCTCTGCTTCTCCGTAGAGCAGTATCATATCTGTTAATTCGTCTAATGAATAGTCCGCATTATGCGCCATTCTTCAATACGTAATGTGTCTTCCAGAACAGTAACCCTGTGTGACTGAATGATTGCTTTCTCCATGTCACGGCACTGCCTCGCTGTTGCCATTGTTGCTATTGTTGCCATTGTTGATATTGTTACCATTGTTGCCGACAAAGCACGAGAGGGGAAGGGAAAGGATTGGAAGGGGAAACGATCGAGTTTTTTTTTAATATTGCCATATCTCGCTAACGAAGCGGTTGCGACCATATGTTTATATGAACTTTTTTGCTTGTCTGTAGGTGTAGAACACGATGCTTATATTTAAGATATGTAATTAAGACTCACCCTATATATATATATATATATATATATACACACACACACACACACACACACACACACACACACAGTAGGACCTCATAAACCTAGCAACCTCGGGACATAGCATTTGCCGGGTTTTTGAAAATTTATAAAACATCTTTAAGTAATGTACATTTTTGGTAATTGATTATATAATTCAAATGATGAATAGCAATTAAAAGGGAACCCATTATCAATAAAGGCTATTGCTTATACATGCACTAAAACGAGGAATTATAAAAGAACCATTAAAAAGTAAATAATGAACGTGAAATAAAGCATATATCTAATACGCATTTACAGCATGATTTTCATCACATATTTTTCTGAGAATTTTTTTTAAACAGATCAGGCAAACTAGCCTGCTTCATGCATTTTGATTTTTCCTTCATAAGTTTATCATGTATTCGATACAAACATGTAATCTATTGAAAAAAATTCAGGAGTATTGTTCTAAAACAGGTATTGTATCTGTGACCAACTGTATACAACAATCTATTGAAGGTTCGTCCTTGATCATCGTCACTTTCATTTTCATCATCTTTTTCATGCTTAGGTTTCAAAACCATGTCCACTATTTCGACTATTACACATCAGTTAGCTGAAGTACGACAGGCGCATCATTGCCGATATCAACTCAGATTTCAATGTCATCTTCTACCACTCTTTTTGGTATTGTAAAAAATTTTTGCTTGATGCATTAGGCCTCAAATAGGTACACCTTCACTTCTTCACTGACAGAACTACTCAAACAATACCTTATCAACAATATTTACCTGGGACGTGTAGTGTTTTATGGCTACACATAGCTGTAGGTCTATCATCTCTGCATAAAAGTTCAATATTTCCGTTTTTTTCTTCTTAAAGTCATATGCAGTGGAACTACCAATGCTCTGTTCTTCACAAAGTATCTTCACTGAAGTACCTTTTTCAAGTTTTCTTAATAATTCCACTTTTTTCAATTGTGAGATTTTTCTGTTTACGTTCGTAACACCACTCATGGGTTGTCTTCTTTTTTTGAAGTCATGTCAAAATATAATTTAACAAAAGTACTAATTGCATTAATGAAAAACAATTGCTATAGCCACAAATCTAAACATGTGGTTCTAATGAGGTAAACCAAACAATGAAACTAGATAAGCATACATCATTTAAAGTAATTTCTAGAGTATTAGGATTTTTTACATATAACTTTCAAGAAAGTTTTTTAGAATGCAGGTTTTTGAATGCTGGGTTTATGAGGTTCTACTGTGTGTGTGTATATATGTATATATTAGTGATGCACCGAAGCTCGACTTCGTCCTCGGTATTCGGCCAAAATCTTTTATTCGGCCTCGGCCTTTGGATGGCCGAATAGCCGAATACTACCTATTTTTTTTTTGATAAAATGAAAAATGATAATGACATAATAGAAGAAAGCTGAAAACACTAAATAATACATTGAGTTGTTGCCAATACAATTCACATATCTCGGATTCAGCCTGACAATTATGTGCTACTTGTTTTTATAGCCTATGACATATAATATATTAGTGTGTTCCAATATGTAGACAATTCATTTATTTAGAATACTCATCCTCATTAGTTGGAATTTTTGATGTTTTACTGTACTGTGTAAGTAGCAGACAACCTCTGACATCTGGTTCACATTTTTGCATGACGTAATATGACGTATAAACAGTAGCGCCATCGTGCGAAAACCAAAATGACACAATGTCGACTGAGTTTTTGTTTCATTTTTGAATTTCATAAGTGCAGACATTTTTATATAACAGAATATATAATAAACTTAACAAGGCTGTGATTCTTTATATATATCTTCATATTAACAAAGAATTTAAATAGATTTATATAGAAAACATTAGTGTTCATTAGTTGGTATTTCAGGTTGGTAGTGTTTTAAAAACGATTTCGGAAATTCCCCGGGAGGAATATTCTTGCGATTGTAACCAACTTTCACATTCAACATTGGGGATGTGTGCAGATTTTTCGTAAACCCAGAACTTATTAGTAGTATCATTTCTAAATTTAATAGGCGAGGCTAAGGCTCCGTCCCATGTACAAGCAATGCGGGCGGTGCGTGCGACTAAGCGGAAAAACAATACAATGTAATGTTATGGCGGTGTCCCAAGTTCTGGCGTCAATGCACGTACTTGTGCAAGCGGTGAGCGAGCATCTTCGAAGCGAGCGACCAGAACCGCCGTTGTGGCAAATACTTTGTATTTCAGCGTTTTCTTTGTAGTTTTATCGCCGTTTTAAGTTGTGTTCTTATGCTGTTATGGAAATGAACGAAAATTTAATTTCCGAGATCCAAAAGAGTTCCATCTCATAGAATTTAAAAGATAAAAATTATTTTAATAATTTTTGGCCGATTACCATGGCCGAAGCCGATATTCGGTGCATCACTATTTTATGCTAATGGAGATATTCGGCTTCAGCCTCGGCCAAATACTTATTTTAATATTCAGCCATTCAGCATTCGGCCAAAATGAGTATTCGGTGCATCTCTAATATATATAGATACAAACACACACACACCATATTTAATCGATTGTAAGCCGACCCCCACTTTTCACTAGGGATCGTGAGAAAAGTTCCATATTGGGTGTACAGACATCCTGGTTCTTCGGGATTTCTAGTGAAAATAATACCGAAAAGTATAAATGCCCCAGTTTTTCAATTTGTAAGTAAATAAAAAAGGTAGCAACTAAATTTACAACAACACAAATTACGTTATATTCAAGCATTCAATACAATTTTTACTAAAAATGTAATTTGTCCCGGTTATGTCCCGGATTTTAATCTCACAACAAAAATATCCTGGCTTCTCACCAAAGAAATCTGGACACAATATTATTACACTAGTACTTCCTCCTCTTCTGTGCATTCCTTTCATTGTCATTCACAAATTACACTCCCAAGTTGCCTGATAGACCGCTACTCCCTAGAAGAACTGACTCTTCATCAGACATCACTTCATCCTCACATGATGACTTTCTTTCACTTTCTGCATCCCACAAAATATCATCTTCCATACCATCCAGTGAGTTTGTAATTGAACACTTTTTGAATGAGCGCACAATTAGCTCACTCGAAATGTCCTTCCAAGCACCTGAAACCAGGCTGAAACTTGAGACAAACTGACTCTTTTAACACGCCCACTTGGCATAAGCATATGGTCTTTATTGGTCAACCAGTCCGTATAAAACTTCTATATTTTGTCTTTAAAAGGTTTATTAATATTAACATTGATGGTGTGTGTGCTGGTGGAGGGGTTTTCCTCAATCGCATCTAACACCTACTCTTCCATTTCTGGTGTTCGAACAGTCCTGGGATGTCCTGCTGTATGCCTCTTTATCCCCAATGAACCATGTTCCCATAGTTGCCTGTCAATTAATGCGAATGTGGTATGATGTGGCACCGTTCGTTGAAGGTGGCACAGTGGTGTAGCTAGGGTCTTCGGTGCCTGGGGGTAAGGGATCTTCTTGGCACCCCTAAGGGGAGGGGGGGGGGTTACATCCCCACTCTGGGCCATATGACCTTTTTTGTTGCTGCCAAGTTTCAGAGAGATGGGATTTATGGGGTCTTCTGTATTCAATTTAGCGTGTTGGCATCTTTAGGCAATTCCCTGTTTTGCTACCTCATTACGGTGACTCTGGAAAACTCAAGCATGCAACAAACATATTTGAATGTGAAATTGGTTCGAGTAAGGCTACATAGCAGGAGATACCTCAACTCACAAGGAGACACTACGAGACTGATGTCGCGGATCTGGTAAGGGATTTTTGTGGTGAAACTAGAGCCAAAATAAGGAGACACGTGTCTCAGCTTTCTCTCCCATAGGCCCTGGTTCATGAGAAAAAAATGAAGAATGTCATTTTGCATACAATTATTCCGATCGCATTTATATGTCACGGTCAGATACAATTATTCATCACTGACAGAACTGCTTATTTTGAGTAAAAATAATAAACTTAAAACAATTAAAAGGTACAGCTTTAATATTATAAAAATATTATGTTATCTCAATCTTGAAGATGCACCAACAGCAGTATAAACCACGCATTTTAATCCTAAACATTTGCTTGGTCATGTAGATGTGTGTATACTTACACTTACTTAAATATTATTCAAAATTTTGTATGCTTCATAAAAGAGGGTGGCTTGTTTCTCTTCTGTTTCATCTCCCTCATAAATTAGTACTTACTGTTGGCCACTTACTTAACATATACTCATATTAATGCCACCCACTTTTACAAAGCATGTACATTTTTGAATAATATTTTTTGTCCAGGAAAAAATAATTTTCTCCCTTTGAGTGCAGTTTTAAGTAAAAGTGTGTATACACTAAAAACGATTTTTTACTTAATTTTTTTTACCGACATTTTGGGAAAAAAGATGTGCGGGGTACACATATGCAATGTTTATTGAATTTCACCACCATAGAGATCAATCACATTCACTAGGTATTTATAGTTTCGATAGTATCGTTAACAGCTGACATCAATTGAATTATATTATTATATTGGAAGCGTTACTCTCTCCTAGAATAACAGTTTCTTATTGATTGAAATTAAAATACATGTTACATGCAAGGCTCAGAAAGAATAGTGCGGACTCTAAACTATATTTATATATTTTTATTATGTTTATTTCTGTGTTTTGTTAAAACTTGAATTGTACAGGACCTTGATTTTGTCTGGAAAAAATTTCATGAGAAGTATTGTTGAGTGAAACAATGGGGGTTGACTTATACAGCAAACATATGCCTAATCATGTATTTTCAAGCCAAAAAGTCGAGGTTGATTTATATGCCGGGTTGACTTCTACGTCACGATATACACCAACTCAAATCCAATGCAGCATGCAGGCATTTAAACCCAGAGGATAAAGGTTAAATATAATTTGTATTGAAATATTTTAATAGAAAATGAATGCATTTTTGTATTAGTCTGTTTGTGATATTTTTTAAACTAAAACAAAAGATGTGACTATTTTACCGTTTATTGTAAAAATCCATCAGGGAAGTGGTTAATGGAATAATATTGGTTTCACCAAAAGTCAGAATGTAAAGTTTCATCAAAATCTTTTGTGTTTTAAATTGGCCCCTTGAGTGTGTTCCTCATAAACCAATAAACAGATGTACTTTGGCAGTTATAATCATTTGAAATTAATGGAAAACTCAGTGGATGATTATCTACTTAAAATAGTAAGTTAATTGCATTTTGCTAGGGTTCATTGAAAATGCTAGGAAAAGTTTGAAAATATTTTCATTTTTTCATACCTGTATTTTCTAATTACAGGGCATTGGTTCACTTCTTATGTCCAAGATGGGTTATATTGTTGGAACTGGACTTGGGAAGAAAGGAGAGGGACAAATAGAGCCAGTACCTACAATAGTTCTTCCTGCTGGAAAGTCACTTGGTAAGTATACATATCTGAGATTTTGATTGGAATATTTACAAAATTACGATGCAGTTTATTTATTATGGTAGGATTTTTAATAGTTTGTGAAAATCATTGGAAGGTGTTCTGAATGTAATGAGAGAAGATATTGTACTTCTTTATTATCTATAGTAATAAATGTCAATGTTTGTGTGTGTTTCCTGTATACTCCAAGACTAAGACCTAGAGACCTGAAACTAAGAGCACCCTGAGGATGTGCACTTCGGACTTATTTTTTCTATTTTAGGCTTGGAAAGGGTAGGAGGTCAAAAAAAAGAAATAAATGGTCATAAAAACCAAAGAACTGAAACTTCACGTTGGGAATGAGTGCAGCATGTTGTTCACTTGCATTTTAAAATTATTTAGAATCATGGTACGAAAATGGGACTTAGATGAAAGAATGCTTAAAAGCAGAGCTGCAAACCACTTCAAAATTTGGGAGTGGTTCGGTTCGCGATTCGGTTCTAAATTTTTGAAAGTGTTTCAGTTCAGACGGAAATGTTGTCAAGTGGTTCGGTTCGGTTCAACTAAATTAATCATTTGAAATACTATTCAGAAATAATTTATCCAATATAAACATTACACATTCAGTATCAATCTGTAAGTAAATCAATCAGCAGTCATTATTATTTTAAATGAAAGAAGAATTTATTTAAAGAAAGGAAAAATTTATATTTTAAATAGATTACAATCCCATCATCATCTTCATCTACTATAATATATTTTGAAGCGTGAGTTTATTGGTTTGTGTGTTTGTTCATGGAATTTCTCCTAAACGATAAAACTAGAATAACCAAATTTGGTACGATTCTTCCTTACATCGTAACTTAGTGAATGGTCAATGTTTGGTCAACCAGGATTAATCAGTGCTGCCAATATAGGGGATTAACATTTTTCCATAAGATAACATGTATGAATCCGTTTCTTGACTTGCAAGATATTCTTCCTTCAAGCATTAAAATATGTAAATATGGACCGATTTTTTCGGTTTTGCTTTATATGACGAATAAAACGCTACACTATCTTATTCCTGCGAAGTTTACATGTTACACGGCCGGAGTTTTCAGAAATACGCTATTTGTTTCGAAATTTTGTGGATTTTTCGTACTCTTTCCGGGCGTTGCCAAGGCGGCCGTCATTATTACCTCCAATTCAGTTAGCTTCAATGAAGCTTACAAATAGACGAAAGTTTAGCATTATTCGATTCGCACTTTTGTTTAAGCAACGAAACGGTCGATGTTTATGGATAGCAACGTAAATAGATACTGATTATTATTCAGGAAGCGTTTATTGATGAAAGTAATTGAACCTTCTTTCATCTATTGAATACTGGAATCTTACATTTTTTGTAAGTAAAATCATTATATTCTACATTATGTTTATTAACGTAAATAAGCTCACGTATCTGGTGTACATTTACCGGAGTCAGTGTTCAATCATGGACAACTGTACGTTGCTTTTTCAGGGGTTTCTTTCTTACAAGAAATAAATGTAAACATTTCATAGGCATAATTAAACAAGAAATGAAGCTGGATTTGGCGAAAGTGATATATATAATAGGAAATACAATTATCGTTATATTTGAATGCAGTATGTTCGGAAATGGATTGTTACAAGCAAATATGATTAATTGTTAAGAAAAGCTAATTGTAATTTAAAAAGGTATCTACTATATATTTTAAAGAGTCTGTATGTTGTGCTGTAGTAACTTCACTAAATCCATTGAAATTCAACGGGAAATTCTGCTAGTTTATTTATATTTTTTTTAAATGGTATTTTTGATTCTAGCATGATTTTTATGTGGATAACAATAGTAGCAGAGAGGAAAGAGATAGGCACTCTTTCCTTTGAAGCAAACCCGCTGGTTTTTCCAATGGAAATTCCTGGTCTTTTCGTTGGTCCGTACTTTGTGGATTGATATCGAACCGAAACCAAACCACTTTTGCAAAAAATTACGGGTCGGTTTTCGGTTCATTGAAAAATTAATCAGTGGTTTCGGTTCGGTTTGCGGTTCATTAGTCATTGCTGCCAATATAGGGGATTAACATTTTTCTGTAATCATTATGCACAGCCAAACTATAAGACCTAGAACCTAGAACAACCAAATTTGGTACGGTTCTTACTTACATCTTGACTTAATGATTGGTTAAGGTTTGGTCAACTGGGATTCGTAAGTGGTGCCAATATAGGGGATTGACATTTTTCTATAAGATAACACATAAAAATCAATTGCTTGATGCGCAAGATTTGAAAATTTAAATTACTTAAAATAAAGATACAAACTTGAGATAAAAACACACATTAATCTGAAAGAATCAACTGTATATTTTTTAAAGATGGAATTCACATCAAAGTCGACATCGCGTAAAATAATATTTTTATAGATTCGTAACAATGGAAAATGCTAAATACCGTAGTAACCCGAGCAACGCTGGGCAATTTTGCTAGTCATTAGAATAAATTAATCTCAGCTGGATATATCATTGCATCTGTTCTCATAGTTTGCTATTTCTATTAGCAAGAATTTTATACCAAGATGAAGGTTTATATAAAATATTTGTATTTTTTTGAATTCCAAGCACTCTAATGTCTCAATTTTTCACTTAAATGATAATTTTGAGTTATTGAAAACAGGTTTTCTCCTAATAATGATAATAAATATGAATGACCATTTTTACTATCCAAAGCTTATTCTTTTCCTAATATTTGCAATTGGAGAAACCATTTAAATGTATTTATGAAGAAGATGCAGATTTTCAATTAATGCACGCATACCAGGATGACATATTGGTCTTTTTACTCTAACTAGAGAAGCCTGCATTTCAAAATTGAAATGCTGCCAGCATTCTTAATAATAAACACATAGGTATTTGAAAGTTTATTGAATATTATTTTTTTTAATTTCATATCTACAATATTTAAGTACTTAGCATAAATGCCCATCAATATGACAGGAAAGAAAATTATATTGCTCTGTCCCCCTCCCTCCTTACCTCCAGCTTCCCTCTCCTCTCCCTCCCTATCACTCGATACATCTACGTTAATCTAATATATAAAATTGACTTCATCGTCGTTGTCGGGAAATCAGAACTCTGTAATGCTATTTTTAACAAACTTTCCGAGTAGCTAGAAGATTGACATTTAGTAGAATGTTTGGTTCTTAAAGTAGAAGCCATTTACGAAAAAAAAATTTCCAAAATCGACCCGGGTTCTATTCCCGAGAATGATTTCCATTCCTCATAAGATAACATAGAAAAATCGATATTTCGACCTGCAACCTTATTTTATTTTGCTTATTAAAATTCACATATTTGACCTACAATTTTCGGACTTGGACTGTTAAAGAAAAATAAATGCCGTTTCTTATTCTTATCATCTTTTATCGCTTTCGAATCTAAATCTTTCGAATTTAACGTTTTAATATATTTTGACAAAATTTAGCATTTTCAACGTGAAGTTGCCTTGCCAACTGATTACATTGTTAAACTCGAAATCCTATTACTCTCACGTATGCTCACGTTCTCTCCGGACCTCCATGGACCCTCCCAGCCCAATTCATAAGTATCAGAGATATCTCAGAATTAGTTTTTACTTTCTCCAATATATGTAGTATAGAGAAAGTATTGTTTTCTTTAAAGGTGGCTGGCATTAATTTGGAAAATCAATGTTTTCTCATGGCCAACTCTATGTTGCATGTTCACATGTTGGATCAAGCAAAAATTTGTTTATTTATGCTAATGAAGGAAAAACAAAAAATATTGTTTACAAGCAAGCTTTGAAATAAATATTAAAACATATTTTTCTAATTTATAATGCCTTCATCCTTTGGTACAAAATGCGCAAAAGGTGAAATGATTGTATTACCATATAATACATAATTTTATTCTCCAAAGACGTCTAGCATAACGCGGGCATCGCTGGGTACTTTCAGCTAGTGCTTCATATATCTATCGTATGTCATATGAGTATTGAGGCAGTAATAGGAATCTCGAGTCTCAACAGTGATATTCATTCCCCAGGAAACTCATCTATAAAAGCGCGATATTTGGTCAAAATTTGTCACATATTTGTTAAATATGAGTAATTTCGAGCGGAAGGTGAAAATCGACAATAAGAATAAGAAACCTTGAACATTCTTCTTTAAAACAGTACACATATGGAGATTTTAGGTCAATATTTTTGCACATTGAAAGATCTCATTTTATGTGTTATCTTACGGGAAACAGAAATTATCTCCTGGAGTTGAACCCGGGTCTTTTTTTTGGATTTTTTTCATCATTGCCTTTTAATGTGTGATTCATGCATTCCTGCCAAATTTCAAACTTGTACCTACTCGGAAATTATCTTAAATCATGCCTAAAGAGTGGCTACAAAAGTGTGTAGACAAGAAAACAAGTAAGAAAGCTAGAATCCCATGCCTTTTATAATATAGATTGGTCATATTGACTTGCTGATTTGTTACTATCATTTTTATCAGTAATTAAATAGATTAATTTTTAAATGAAAATTTATACAGTATGTTTAGTTTTATTTGGATAAAAATAACAATATTACTTGGTGGATTTCTTTCTCTTTCAAGTCATCTATCAGATGAACCTTTTCTCTTCCCCTTTTACCTTCAAGTTTTCTTTCTATCACATTTTTAATCAGGGAGTCTCACCTCAGAAAATGCTTGGTCCAGTTCAATTTTAATCATTTATATTATCAAACTCCTCTCTCCTATTTATCATAATATGTACTTCATCATATTTTACTCTATCCATCTATTTTATATTCTGTATTCTACTCCATGCTTACATTTTGAAGCATTCTAAGTATTAAGTAAAATTTTTCATAAGAGTCTATGTTTCTATTCCATACAAAGTAATACTTCACATAGCACATCATTAATTTATTCGTTAGTTCTTTGTTTATTTTCCTTTTTAGCATAGTTTCTTTCTTCTGAAGATGGCTTTCACTTTAATTTGGAATTGGCTCCTAGATTTGTTTCAGATATATCCAGGCCCGTTTATACCTGTTTTATAGATTTTCTATAATCATTAACTTCTAGTCTCCTTTTTCTTAATTTATTCTCATAAATTTATAGTTTTTATAATTGTCCCATACTTTCTCCGAGTTATCACCAATCTAGTAATAATTTTCTGCAATTTCTGGCCAGTGTTGCTTGATCATCCACATATTCTATTGACCTGATAATGTTTCCTCTGGTCTTCAAATCTCCAGGGTCTCATAACGCTTCTTGCATAAATATTTCCTAGTATATATTACATACTAGCAGTAACAAACTTCAACCTTTTCTTGTTTTGGTTCTTTTACTTGTTCTGTTTTAATCATCTTGCTCTAATCTGGCTTTTACCATCTAATTGGTGTATAAAATTTTTATTAATCTTAATTTTTTTCAAAGATCACTGCATGGAAATGAAAGAACAAGGTTGGGAAACGGATCCAACAAAAGCTGGTGGTGTAGGCATGAAGAGAGCAAAGAAAAAATGGCGTGGTAGAGGAAGAGGAAGAGGTAGAGGGAAGAGAGGCCCTCGTGGGAGGCAGAGGGGAGGAGGAGGAGGGAACTCTGCGCCAGAGACCAATGTGTTTGATTTCATTAATTCCCATCTGGCAAGCAGGAAGAGTAAGTTGAATATTAATGCCATTAATTTAACTTGCATTATTTATTTGTCTTCAGTTTTAAGTATTTATACAGTAAAACCTCTACCTAACGTACTCCCCGTTAACGAACACCTCCAAATAACGAGCAAATGACGTTGGTCCTGCCAAACTCCTATTTTACAGCACGGGAAAATGCCTCCTGACAACGAACTCCTGCGCAACGTAAATCTCCGAATAACGAACTGAAGAAATGATCCCTTCCGGTGATATTTACCTCTTCATAATGAAGTTTCGCCCGCAAAACAGTGTTTATTTTTCATATAAGCACGGAAAACGATTGAAAATACGGAGGCCCAATCAGGTGTTAGCTGTTATGTTGTCACATGATATTTCCGGTTTTGCTGAAAAATTAAGCGTCCCTAACCACATGGCCAGTGTGTCTTAGGTGGTTTTTGGTGCGAGGTGTGTAGTTAAGCGTTAACGTATTTTCCTGTGATAAGGTGGTCCTGTTCACAAACGTGAACGAGAGGTTTATTCATTTATTGCTCGTTATTTAATGGTGGTTCACGACTCTTATTTTCTTCTGTTAATCTGCTGATTTTCAAGGTAAGTTTTTAGTTTATCAGTCCATGTGGCCATGCTTTCACGAAACTAGATCACGTAAATATTGTCTTGAAATCGTAAATTTTTACAATACGGCAATATTGTAATAAATTAAAGTGCAATATTCATAAATCTCACTAGGTTTATGCAGGGTGGTGAGATTCCATTTTTTTAAATCGAGAAGCATATTTGCTATTACACATGGTGATCATTTTATCAGGAAACGTGCTGGCACCAGCCCTCATGCAGCTAATTCCTCTGGACTTCAGCCCGTATCGGCCGCATGTGGCGATGGCTCATTAGCGGTGATCTCCCGAGCCTGTTTACACTTGTTCTGCTAGCCATAGCCAATAAGCTTTCATTCTGTTCAGAAGGAAGACCTGTGGTACTGTTCGTTTCGTTGCTGTTCTTATTTTTATTTTATTAAGTGTTTTATAAACAGACAGTGCTCACGGAAGAAACAATTTCTAGATATTCAAGCGCGGTTACAGTTTAGCCATCAGAAATCTTTAAGACGTTTGTCGCAAGAGACTGGTGTATCTTACGGATCTGCTTTCAAGGCTACTAAGTTAATTAAGTTTTGCCCATACAAGGTGAGAGTAGTGCATGAGTTCAAACCTCTTAATGCTCCCAAAAGGATTGAATTTTGTAACTGTGCGCTGCAAAATGTGCACGACGGGCTCGTTCATCCGCAGTTGCTCTTCATAACTGACGAGGCCTATATTCATGTCAGTGGTTATGTAAAATCTCAAAATACCCGAATATGGAGTGACGAGAATCTGCATGCAATTCACCACATCCAGTTACATGAAGTAAAGATTGGTATGTGGTGTGCTGTTAGTGTTAGAAAAATAATCGGTCCAATTTTTTTTAATGAAACCGTGAACTCAGTTCAATACATTAGGAACATATTGGAACCATTTTTTGCTCAGCTAACTGATGAAGAAAGACAATACGCATATTCCCAACAAGATAGTGCAACCATGCATACTGCCACATGCGGCCGATACAGAGGAATTAGCCGTGCGAGGTCTGGTGCTAGCGTGTTTCCTGTTAAAATGAGCACCCTGTATTTACCGGGTATTAATCTATGCCTTTAGGCAATATTTTCGTTGATTAAATAAAAGTGTGCGCTTTGTACTTGCTGCTTTCCGTTGAAATATAATAATGAAAATTAGCCATTAATTGAAAAAGAAGTATTTGCATCTGGGGAGCTTTAGCTCCCCGTGGCTGCACCACTAGTAAGAGGTATTTATAGTTTAGGTACGTTATTTTCGTGTAAATTAATTTTGATTCTTGATCAGAGATGGAAAAGGTTTTGCTAACAAATGTTTGTGACCTATGTAGTACGAATTTCCCGCGTCTTGTTAATGCTGTCAGTTCTTACATTATATAATTTTAAAGAGAAGGCATAATTAATGAGTTTTCGTACAGAGTTTTGTTAGATTGTGCCGTATCTGCATAATAATTGCTTTTGCCTTCATTTGGACAATCCAATGCTTCTGTATAATCTAATAGTCGGTCGGCCCCTGGAGTTATGCAACACCCAACTCACCTCTGAACAACGGACTTCTGAATAACGAATAGGCGAAAAATTCGGTCCCTTGAAATTCGTTAATCGGAGGTTTTACTGTAGCATTGTAGATCATCAGTGAACAATATGACCCTAGTTTAGAACATATTTGATTGTTTTATATGTTATTCCTAAGCATTCTGTTGCTCCAAATTCATTTGATATTTTTCTGCACTCCATTGTTGTCTTGTTTCTGAAAATATAAATTATCTCTCATTGTCGTATATTTAGGAATGAACATATAGCATGCCTGTATTGTTTTTCTAGGAACAGAAGGTATAACATGATTTATTTCAATATAGAAATTAGTTCTCAAAATTAAATGACTAATATGTAAAGCATTTTAAATTTTGTTTCTGGGAATCAAGTTAAAACATTGAAATCAGGTTTCAATTGCAGTAGTTTTTTAAAAATCTAATATAGAACCTGCTGCTGTCTGAGTGATTTTTTGCAGGTACATCTGTGTTACTTTTTAAGTTTATATTTTACTTGTTTAGGTGGGAAGAGTCATTCAAAAGGGCATGAAGATTCAGGCCCCTCACTCTCAGCTCGTCTTTCAATTGAGAGCAGCCACAGTTTACGTGTAACTGGTCTACGCCTTGAAGAAGATATTAAGAAAGCAGAAAGAGAGGTTTATAAATTAAAAGATGCTTTAGCAAGACATGGGGGCTTTTCTGCAGTAAAGCTAGGTAAGTGTGCTGACGTACAAACAAATGTAGATACAAGCAGTCCTTGATTTATGCGATAGATGCATTCCTGAATACCATTGTTTATATCGACAACACGTAAATTTTTCCTCAGATCCTACATATTATAGGGAGGTGCATTCTTCACTCATGATTTTTTTAAACAAAAATTAAAATATGGCAACAGAATACAGACATTATATAATAACTAGTGTGTTTGACTGTCAAATATGACGGTTATTTTGTTAAAATGAAATAAAAATTAATGACACCAACTTTTATGTGCACTAAAACTTAAAAAATAAATATAAAATCCACATAATCGAATGTACCAGGAAGTAACAATAATCATAAGCATATAGAAATTGTTTGGCAAATATATATGTAAATGAAGATTTATTTGTAAAACATACTAAATAATTCTATAAGATTTGTTACGTAAATATAAATAACGTAATCTACAATAATCGCTATTCAGATTGTAATGGAGATCTCCAGTGAGTTTGTGCTTCTCTGTTAAGTCTTCTTTTCCTTGAGTTTTATTACTTTCCATGATTAGGAACTGTATTAATTAAAGGATAATGGTAAATAATGAGTTACTTATTGCTATTTTTGTTCAGAATTGGTTTTATATCTGTGATTATTCATACTTAGCATTTAAAAATCTAATCCCATATATTGGCAGCACTGATGGAAGTATACTTGTATTGCATTGTAGAGTTCTTGAGAATCTATAGGTATTTCCTTTCGACTCTAGGGTATACATAGTTTCTTTTTTCCATAAGATAACATGTATATGCTTAACAGTTTGTCTCTGGATTTCTGGCACTGAATTTTCAAACACACTCAGGGCAAAGTTGCTTCATTCATGTTTGCATCTGTCACTTCAACCCATGATAACCTGATGTTATCAGTTGCCTTCTTTATACTATTAGCATGCCAAAGTTCCCTTATTTTTTGGCTTTTCTTCACCATCTGTTTCAATAATCAGCTGAGCTATGGTTCTATGGATGTAGTAAGCCTTAAATATGGAAATTACCCCTTGATCCATGGGCTGAAGCAAGAATGTGATGTTTGTTGGTAAGAAAACCACATGTATACAGTGAACTCTTGAGCTAACATTCTTGAAGGGACCAAGTAAAATCGACTTTAAATGTGGAAAAATGTAAGAAGTGGGAAATGAAGATAGTGGCATGCACACATCATAGTTTTCTTAGTTGATATATTATAAACAGAAAATACATGATACACTGTGTGATATATTGCAGTCACTACACAATACAACAATCGGTACAACATACATTGTACAAACTTTCTCGTATACTAATGCGTCGTTTAGTTATCTTTAGAAAATGAAAATCGTATGAGCCAGTTTTTAGAAAATCCAATTTTTGTTAAAGTTGCCCAAGAATAAACTACCCTTATATTCATTCATTGAGGAAAATGAAATAGGTAGTAATATTGCAGACGTATACTCAAGTAATGGTACAAAATATGATGAAAATCGTTAGACCTGTTTTTGAGAAAATCAAATTGTTGTTAAAAATGTGTAGAATAAACTACACATAATTATTTAGAAATGTCAACCATTTCTACATATACTCTGCTCAGTATGATAAAATGCCTAAGTACGAGATTTCATTCATTTTCGATCTACCGTTTAGGCTCTAGAGCCAGTAACAGACAGATGGCATTGCGAAAACCACTTTTTCGGATTCAGCGATACCTAAAACGTATATTTTCATAAAAATCTCGAGGTCGAATTTTTTCCTGATAACAACACTTTCTCAATATACTTTGTATATGAGAAAGTAAAATTCGTATATTTTTTGGCGTTGTTTTTACTTTCTCATACGAAGTATCGAGAAAGTATTGTTTTCGTGAAAAAATTCGACATCAAGATTTTTACGGAAATATTGTCTATCGTAAAATTCAGAATACAGAGATTCCACCACGTCTGGAGAAAGTGGACAATTATTCTTCTCTTTAATCAATTGCTTGAAGGCCTCAACTTCAGCTTTAAGTATTAAAATCAACTCCTTCAAGTCAACATCACTACTTATATTGTTTTTACAATTATTACATACATACACTATATTATTTCCTCATTTTCCAAGACAAGCTTCCTCTTGCCTAGACGGACCCGCGCAGGAAATATGAATTGGCTGTTTACAAACTTCACATTGTAGATCTTCATTATCGCAAAGTTCTTTCCCACAATTCTTAAGGCAATGTTTACTTCCATTTTTAACCATGGTAGTATAGGTGGCAGCACTATTGCGCATGTACAAACAGTCCACTAGGAAATATTTCCTTAATTTATAGAGTTTAATTTAAACGAAGGGTGTCACTAACAATAATTGAAGATACTAATGATTTGTTACTTCGATGTTAAACAGTGGATCACCTTTGCAATCCTTACGTACCAACAAATGTTTAAAACATTGAAGCCAACCTTTACTGGCTGTAAATGTTTGTTCAGTTAATCTTTAAGTCCTCGATTACAGATTTTGCCTTTTGTTGTATCATCAAGAGGCAGGCTTAAGGAAACATGTTTTTGTGCCCAATCTTCAATCCAAACACCCAACAATCTCTCTATATTATCTATCACTTTATCTCTACTTTTATTTATTCTACTAGCACTCTCCTCTGGCCAGTGCTCCAGATTAGCCAATCAGCCCCAGGTGTGTATTCAAAATAAAAGTGCGTTGTTGTGATGTAGCCCAGAAACTATCAGCATGCATTGGACGGTTCGAGAAATATTCTCGTCGAGAAATTCGATCAACATTTCCATGTGCCAAATCATGTTAAAGTGAATCTCACTCATGTAAATCGATTTTTGTTCCCTATTTTGTCAATCGCATATAAGCGAATCCACATAAATCGAGTTCACATATAACGAGGTCATATTGTACAGTTATGCAAAATATGAAATAAGCAACTAGTACAGCAGAAGACACTGATACGGTACTGTGGAGAAAAATTAGTCCTGAAACTTTATGTGAATTTAGCATCATCCCAGAGTTTAGCAGATTTCACCGTATAATAGGAGTTAAAGATTTAAGTCCAGCTCACAAGGGAAATCACCCAAGTGTAAGTGGCGGATCACGACCAAACTTCACAGGATGAAAGAAAACGAAAAATAATTAGACACGTATTTTCGGAAAGGCGTCTAACGAGCCCGCGTTTTCGAGATATTTGCAATTGAAAATTGAAAAACAAGTGGCTTGTCCTCTAATACCATGACGAGCGACTTCCTGACAACAGGTGGCGGTAGCCTAGTGATAAAGTGTCGGACTACGGAAATTGTGTCGCGGGTTCGATCCTCGACATCGCTGAATTTTTTTCTTCTCCAATCAATGTTTTATGACTATAGTTTTATGTAAGTTGTCCAAATTACATCATTAATAATTTTCTTTCTTTTTTCAGGCCTGTATTTCAATTTTAAATCCATTCCAATGCACTTTTTACGACATACTCGGATTATATAGATACTTGTTAATATATACAACATTTTCTACGCACACTCTCCTCGATATTTCCACTGTAGAGTTGCATAGTTTACGTGCCAAATAAGGAGCACTTTATGCCACGTTCCAACGGTTTCTCGAGTCCTTTCGGTGCGTCCTGGCGGTGGGCCCTACTGGGTGGGGTCGCTTTTCGCTCGCTCTCCTAGGGATGGATTAGGTAGCGGCCTCCGTCTCACACGGCGTCTGCATTGTCAGTCAGAGAACCCGCAAAGCGCTCGAAAGAACCACTTCACGGCGTGCAGTCGACAACAGGCAACCACATGTGACTAAAGGCAGATGCACAATTGCCCAGGAACGAGAACGGCAACGCGAAGAAATTAAATTAAATAAATTTAAAACGTATACATGCGCGCCGCCATTGTTTTCGTTAAAATGTATTATTTGCTATCGTTACTTTGTTATTTTGTTATACTGTTATCGTTGCTGTTCATTAATTAATTAACTAACTGCGGATAATTAACCACAGTAGCGATCGAATCCCCACACATTGTTTCTGTAGGCGAAATGACAATTTGAGGCGTAAAGGTGAACGTGTCGCGTTCTATTGTGCACCGATAGGGTCGCACGTAACTATGCAACTCTACAGTGGAAATATCGATGAGAGTGTGCGTAGAAAATGTTGTATATATTTATCAAGTATCTATATAATCCGAGTATGTCGTAAAAAGTGCATTGGAATGGATTTAAAACTAAAATACTGGCCTGAAAAAAGAAAGAAAATTATTAATGATGTAATTTGGACAACTTACATAAAACTATAGTCGTAAAACATTGATTGGAGAAGAAGAAAAATTCGGCGATGTCGAGGATCGAACCCGCGACACAATTTCCGTAGTCCGACACTTTATCACTAGGCTACCGCCACCTGTTGTCAGGGAGTCGCTCGTCATGGTATTAGAGGACAAGCCACTTGTTTTTCAATTTTCAATTGCAAATATCTCGAAATGCGGGCTCGTTAGACGCCTTTCCGAAAATACATGTCTAATTATTTTTCGTTTTCTTTCATCCTATGAAGTTTGGTCGTGATCCGCCACTTACACTTGGGTGCCTTCCCTTGTCAGTGTTTTACAAAGTTCTTTCCATAAACAATTTATGATCATGTGGCAAGAGAAACTAATAAATATGCTAAGTCAGTTCTCAATTTTAGGGAAAGTTTATCACCAAAATCATGGCTTTCTATGTGGGAGTGATACCACAAGATATTAAGATATTTATTGCAGTAGAAATTGGAATGGGTATGGTGCATAAGCCAACTCTTGAATCATATTTTCAAGATTCCTACTGGCTCACAAACACCAAATTTTGCAACTATGTTCACCAGGGATCAGTACCAACTGCTCCGCACATTTTTACATTTTGCTGATAATGAAAATGCATCATTAGACAATAAGTTGTACAAAATTAGGCCCATTCTTAATGCTGTGAAAGACACATATTTCCAGGTATATAGTGCCGACAGTGGATGAAGCAATGGTTAAATTTAAAGGAAGATTATTTTATATACAATATTTGCCTTCCAAACCTTCGTCGAAATGGGCCATACAGATTTATGAGCTATATTTTAAAATTTTATGTTTATATGAAATAGGGTAGTGAAAAGACTCATGAGGTCAGTAGGGGCAAAAGTTGTCTTATCTTTACTCAGTGATTATGAAAATAGAGGGCACATTGTATATTTAGATAACTTTTACTCGAGTATGCAACTTTTTGACATTCTGAGAGGAAAAAGGATTGGAGCATGTGGAGCAGTATGTGTAAATAGAAGAGAGCTGCCCAAAGATATGAAAAAAACAAGCAAAAATGTGGCAAAAATCTAAGTTTTTAATAAAGTTTAAAAGATACAGGTAGGGTAAACATGCTGTCTACCATTGGAAATGTTGGGACAACTGAAGTGGCAGTCAGACTCAAGAAGGAAAAGAAGAAAGTAGTGAAACCAAACGTACAAATACTACATAACAAATTCATGGGATAAGTAGATCCGATTCAATCAGCTATGTTTTACTTATTCATTCAACAGAAAGTCGACCAAATGGTACCATACCATATGGCACTTCACCATCAAAGCGGTGTTGATAAACACTTTCATTGTCTACAATTTAGAGAATTCCAACGGAAAGTTATCACAAAGGAAATTCAGGGATACAGTTGTAGATGGGCTGTTAGAAGGCTTTCAAAGGAAAATCCACTTGAAACGCAGCTGTTGGGTTTCTTTCCTGTTGCAGCCTCGACTTATGGAACGTCATTTTCTAAATCAGTTCAGAGGCAAAAAACATCTCAAGTCGTACTGTATGCAGCATTATGACCTCTCAGTGCTTCAAAAAAGGAAAGGGAGCTTGCAGAAGAAAACAAACAACATTCTTTTGCCCCATGTCCTAATAAGCCTGTGTTATGCATTGTACCCTGTTTTGAAGTGTACCACACTCAACAAAAATACAAGCAATACTGCAAATGCCAACCAAAATAACTATTTGTGGAAATGATTAAAGTGTTTTTAATATGTACAATTATGTATTACTTGTATTTTCAACGTATTTAAAAAATAAATGTTTACAAAATTGCTGTCTTTTCGTAATTAGATTATCATTAATTTTAGAAAATTTTACTCATTTAATTTAACTGGTATTTAATTTATTTTTATTATATTTAATGTCTAATCGATGTTTAAATATTTTTGTTACTACAAATAGTATGTTGTAAAAGTATTAACATTGTTCTGATTTTTCAATATAATCATTATTTAATCAATTTGAAATTATTTCAAAATCTAAATTTGAACATTTTATGATACATTACCACTATATAAAATCAGAAAAACAAAATTTACCTAATCAGATGAAGATGATTATTACCTGGATAATTGCCACTTTTTGGGGAACGACTCTGAAATTAATTCTGCAGCAAAAGGGTTAAAGTTGTGTAGCATAATGTTTAACCAATAAATCTTCATTAATATTTCTTTGTCACAGAATTTTTATTTGCCCAAAACTATTTCTAATTTCTGGAACATGCAATTATGTGAATTTTATATTTGTTGTTTGCTTTTAGTGCTTATATAAGTTGGTTTAATTTATTTTTTATTTAAATTTTACTTTAATTTAATGCTAAATTCATGCATGCCTATCATATATGATGAGTAATTATCCTAGTCCAGGGGTCAGCAACCTATGGCACACGAGGTGATTTTGAATGTCACGCGAAAGATAAATAATTCTTATATGTTATAGTAAGAGTAATTATTTATCTCTAAAGTCTGCTTATTCTAATTCTGTGTTCTCACATAGTTCATGTGCCTGCCGTCTCGTGTTCTCTTGCTGCCTTTGTGACTAATGAACACAAAATATGGAAATTCAGACCGATAGATACAAATGCATACCATTTACAATGTCATCCTTCTTTAAGTAAACTGGAGGCGATCAAGTAGTAAAAATTATCATTTTTAAATTGAATGATAATAGGTAATAATGATGTGAGACCATACATTGACATGAATTTGGCACGCCACTTGTGAAAGGTCTCTAACCCCTTCCCTAGTTCTTAAATAGAATTAAAAGAATTTCCATTTTAAAGAAAACACTCCATCATAATGTTGACATTTTTATATTCAAAAGAAAAATCATTTTTCCTCTACCTTAATGGTATAGTGTATGATTCTTAAAATATGCTAATGTTGTATCATCCATTAATTCGATAGTCATAGTTTCACTCTTCTAGTAATAGCTGACATGCTAAGGAGATTTATTTGCTGTTCTCCTTCAACAGACAATTCTCCTGCAACAACAACTAGCAAAAGTTTAAATCCACAAATAGGGAGGCTAACGAAAGCTTTGGCAACTAAAGAAGCTGAACTGGCCAGACTCAGGGTGGAGGAGTGTGGAGTTGAACGTGAACAGGGCAGACGAAATGCTCATCGGAAACTTACTATTTTCTAAATGCATTGAGCAAGTAGCAATGCAGCCCACAAACTCAGTTTGTCCTCAGTATAGGTTTTAAAGGTAAGAGCTATCCTAGTCAAAAAAGATTTATTGATTTATTGATAATCCAAATGATAATATAGATGACTCCTGTATCTACTGGCAAAAACTGAAATGCTTATAATGCTGTTATTGGTAATAATAATATCTCTTCTTTCCCATTTTAATTTGTTCCAGTGATTATATAATGTTTTAATATTATATTTATACAGGCGACTCCCGAGTCTCGATTGTTCGAGTCTCGATTAATTCGAGATTTCGATCCCGCCGATCGATAATATACGCGGAATAAACTTCGCGTAGTTATTTGTTCTGACCAAACGCGAGGTTTAGTTTTGGTGTAGACGTAGTTATATCTGCTCTAATTGTTTGAATTTGTGCTGATTTCACTCTTTTTTCTGTTAATCTTTTATTTAAATTTATTTATTTTATTGATTTATTTATAAATTTATCACTTGGCATGGCATCTAAAAGGAAATGTAATAGTGATAATGTAAGGGAATCAAATAAAAGAGGGCATAAGATTCATAGTTATGAATTGAAATTAGAAATTTTAAAGCGTGTTGAGAAAGGTGAAAGCCAAGCTGAAATTGCACGATCGTTGGGAATGTGTCCTTCAACTATTAGCACTTATGTGAAACGGAAGGAGAAAATTCTAGTAGATGTGATAAATTCACGTAATTTGATAACAACAATAAACAGTCCTAGGCGGTGTTGTGATTTCTAAAATGGAAAAACTTTTAAAACTTTGGGTAGATGATCATTGTCAGAAACACATTCCTATTAATGAGGCCATGATTAGAGCAAAAGCTAAGGATCTCTATGATGATTTGAAGGAAAGGATGGATGAAATTTCTGTTGATGCGCCTCCATTTAGTGCAAGTCATGGCTGGTTTGACAGGTTTAAGAGAAGGGCAGGTTTGCATAACCTTAAATTAACTGGCGAGGCTGCAAGTGCAAATACTGATGCTGCCTCAAGTTATCCTGATGAATTGTGTGCATTGATTGAAGAGGGCAGCTATTGTTCTTGCCGTGTTTTTAATTGTGATGAAACAGGATTATTTTAGAAGAAGATGTCAGTCAGGACGTACCTTGCCAAGGAAGAAAAAACCGCCTCAGGATTTAAGGCAGCAAAGGATAGGCTGACCCTGCTGCTTGGTGGCAATGCAGCAGGAGACTTTAAGCTTAAGTCCCTGTTGGTATACACCAACAATCCCAGAGCTTTTAAGGGGAAGACAAAAAGTATGCCTTTCATATGGAAGTCGAACCAAAGGGCTTGGGTGACTGGATCTGTTTACAGGGACTGGTTTGATTTTTATTTTGTGCCATCGGTGAAAAAATATTGTAAGGACAACAATCTGCCATTTAAAGTTCTGTTAATTTTGGACAACGCACCTGGACATTCCCAGAATTTAGATGACATGAATCCCAATGTGAAAGTATTATTTCTTCCGCCAAACACTACCTCATTGTTCCAGCCTATGGACCTAATGGTCATTGCAACATTCAAGCAGTATTATGCTCGTCACACAATGCAGCAGGCAGTCACAGCAACTGATACGGAAGGTGGTCCAACCCTAAGGGACTTCTGGAGAGGCTACAACATCTGGAATGCAGTTAACAACGTTGGAGATTCTTGGGCTGAGGTCAAGCAGTCAACCATGAATGGGTCATGGAATCAGCTCTGCCCACAGTTTGTCATTAATTTTAAAGGTTTTGAAGAGACCCCTGAGCAGATCACCAGAGAAGTTGTTGCACTGGGGATGCAACTTGACTTAGATATGGATGAGGCAGATGTCGATGAGCTAATTTCATCTCATGCAGAGGAGTTGACCAATAAAGACCTCATCGAATTGCAACAATCCATTGAGACCAAGGAAGATGGCGAAGATGATATTATGGTTTCTCCAACTAAACCTATGGACTTGTCTTTAAAAGACTTTACTGAGATCTTCCGGAGTCTGGATAATTTCATAAACTTGGTTGACAAAAAAGATCCTAATACTGAAAGGAGCTCATTGGTGCAAAGTGCTGTTCTTAAGGATGTAGCCTGCTACAGGGCCCTTTATGAACAAAAGAAGAAGGCTAAAATTCAACTGAAGCTGTATAAATTCTTTCAGGATGTTGAAAGATCACAGCCAGCAGAAGCTGCTTCAACATCTGCTGCAAGGACTAGCCCGTCCAATTCTCCAGTCAATAGCCCATCCAGTTCCCCACCCAATAGCTCTTCTTCTTCCAACTAAAATCTTCGAACTTCTCAATTATTAAACCAAGTCCAGTAAGCGCAGTTGAAAAAGATTTAAATATGAAAATATTTTTAATTTTATTGTTTCTTTATTCTTAAGTTATTTTGTGCTTTTATATTAATTTCGCTGCGATAAATAGTTGTATGTATAGATAGATGTATGCAGGTATGTTATCCAGCTCGTGCAAGTCATTTGTTACAAACGACTTGGGCCATCCGGACCGGGCTGTCTGTAAAGCATATTGCATACATCTGTCTTTGAAGTTCGAAACACAAATTTATTTTTTCTTTTTTAGTGCAAAAAATAAGCTATACATTTAAAATATTTATTATATAATTTATTCATAATTTAATATTGTTGTATTAACATATTAGTAATGTTATTTTATCTTTATAGAACGTGAGGGAAGACTTTTTCCTGAGATGCGGGAACGTATCCCCCAATATAACATGCAAGTATATGGAAAAACAGCATTTGACACTCGAATATTCGAGATTCGAACACGTTTTCAGGAACACATCCCTAACGAGACTCGGGAGTCGCCTGTATACAGTATAACTCTGAATATCCAAACTTCAAATTATCCTTACCAAATTTATTCAACACATTGTTGCCATTCTTCACCTTCTAAACCTAGCTGTTTTTTCAAAGTACAGGCGACTCCCGAGATTCGACCGTTCGAGATTTGACCAACTCGAGAATTCGACCTGTCGAATTGACCCAGCCGATCGATCGGTCAAATTAGAAACTAGTTTACGCTAAGTAATTTTTGGCCCGCCCTACCACGAGAGGTTTAGTTTCAGTCTAGACATCGTTATTTCTGCTCTAATTGTTTGAATTTGTGCTGATTCGACATTTGACGGTTCGAGATTCGACCACGTTTTCAGGAACGCATCCCTGTCGAATCTTGGGAGTCGCCTGTACAGTACAATTTGTGATACCTTGAAAATTAAAATCATACGTATGAGTCCATGTCCCCTAAAGGAAGAATCAAACTTTCCATATATTCAACATTATATTATAAATTAAACAGTAAAAAATTCATAACTCAAGAAATATGAGCTTGATACATAATCAGCAAAACACGAGCATGGGATGATATCTGCAGATAATTTTGTAAAAATACCTGGAATAGTTCATCCATAAAGAAAAATAAGAAAGAGAGGATGAGTGTAATTCAGTCCAACTGCTTTGTTTAAAAAGATTGCAAGATTTAGCAGGAGAAAAAGGAAGTCTTCTGCAAAACGAATATCAATCACTCAGTTCTTGTCTTAAATGAATTACATTTTATAGTCAAACATTGCATTTTATATACATTCTTATGTATTTTTGTGGATCATTAAATTAATTTTCTGTGTTTCTGTTGACTAAAGCAGTGCTTCCCAAACTTTTTCTGCCCCGGATCCCATTCTGCCCCAAAAATATTCTGCAGATCCTCAGACAAAATAGTGCATAAAAAGTATATTAAAGTAATTTTACATACCTCTGGTCAGTGTTAGGAGTGTTTCTGCTTTATGCCTTCGTAAAGTCGTTGAATATTAGGAGTTATGCTTGAAATTTGAAGTCTCATCTGGTGCGGCATCCAGTCGATTGTGGTACTTATTTTTGGTGGCAGTATATCTAGAAAATCCAGTCTCACATAGGTATGTTGTTGAGAAGGGCAAAAGTTTGGATACTGCAATTTTGGATAAATTTTGATATTCATTAATGAGACTACCTCAAAAGTTTATCAATGGCATTTCATTATACCTTTGCTTAAACTCTAATTTTGTCGTAATATCAATGAGGCTTTCGTAATCCTTAATTGAAAAACTGTCTGGTTTACTTTCCACTAGAAATGGGTTTTGCACCCAACTGATATCCTCCACTGGTGGGGGGAAATATTCCATAAAAGTACAACTCAAATCATATAGATGCTGAGCAATATCACTCAGAACAGAGCAATTTAATGTGGATTTTGTGTCCTAGAGAAATTGACAGAGCTGAAAAGCACTCAAAGTTCTTTTTCTTTATGCATTCACCCCAAAAATTTCCTTTTCATAACATTGACTCTGTTTTTTCCCTGACAATAAAAATTGTAACACTTTTACCTTGCATGGACAGGTTCAGTTCATTGAGTTTTGTAAAAATATCTGCCAAGTATGCTAGCTTCTGAAGCCATAGATTGTTTTCTATCTGGCCAGATAGATGAAATGGACAGTCAATGAAAAAGAACGTGATTTCATTGCGAAGTTCAAACAATCTTACTAGAACCTTTCCTTATGAAAGCCACCTGACCTCTGTGTGCAGCAAAAGTGTTGTATGCTCACTCCCCATCTCCTCACAAAGAATCTTAAATAATCTGGCATTAAGGCTCCTAGCCTTTATGAAATTCACAATGTTGACAGCTTCGTCCAAAACAGATTTCAGTGGCTGTGGCATTCGTTTTATAGCGAGCGCCTGTCGATGGAGAGCACAATGACTACTACTACATTGTGGTGCAACCGATTTTACACATGCCACCACACCTGCTGTTTCTCAACCATTGATCTAGCCCCATCTGTACACATATCTACACATCTATTTCAATTAATTTCTTTATCGCAAATATATGTGTTAAGACAGTTAAAAATTTCTGCACCTGTGGTGTGGCCTTCAAGTGACTTACAGAAAAGCAAATCTCCTTGTATAAAAGTTTCAAAGAATACAAGGACAATTGCACTATCTGACGCATCAGTCAATTCATCTAATTGCAAAGCATATGCATCACAAGACTTCAGTCGCAATATTAATTCATTTTCAATATCTTCAGCAAAGTATTTGATATGGAGGCTGACAGTATTGTTGACAACTGAATGCTTTCAATACTTTTTGCTAGAGTGGTCATCTAACATACACGACACCATTTTCACTGCACACAGCTTAATAAGCAATTCTCCAAGTGTGTGAGACTCCTGAAGATCTATTTGATAACTCACAATGAAAGATGCTTTAGTTGCATTTTCATTATCTGTTTTTACAACCTTGAATATGGTGTCTTGATTTTTCTTCAGTTCAACTAACTCTGCATGAAAGAAATTCACTTTTCTGTCTTTATGTTCAGGGTGATGCGTTTCTAAGTGTCTGAGAAGTTAGCAGGAATCAGGGCACTGTTTGATAAAACCTTATGGCACACAATGCACTGGGGAAAGTTGTTTCCAAAATTTTTGAAACCAAATGCAAGATATGAAGATGAACTATTATCTGGTCCAGCACTGATGGTTGGAATATTTGCACTATCTTCCAGAGAGCATGAAACCTTCTACTCTTTGTTTTTTCTTTCTTCTGTCATTATTTTTTGATTTAATTTCCCTTTCTTTAGCCACTTATCCATTGCGAAATAGGGATTAAAAGCAAACGAAATTTTCTTGAGGGATAACTCAAGCATTCACAATTCCCAACTGTCTTACATGCAACTGCAGAAGCGCAGGCAGTGTCTCTGAACTAAAACCTTTATAGTCATCCAGTGTTGGCAGGGGCTTTAGAAACTTTAAACGGCCATTGTAATTGTAACAAAGTAACCGGAAGGCCCCCTATAGCAAAGGATTGCATTACACGCATGGAGAAAGGAAGAAAAGCTTGAGCATTCTTCAAACCTCTTTGGTTGCATAGGGACCCTTTAAACAGTCACCCAAGAAGAGGCAATATATTTCTCAGAAGAAAAATGTCGCTAAACGACATTCATTGACCATCATCTGCCACTCCAACCAAGTCCATCGCAGAGGAACACAATTGCTACACTGTTCCAAAGTTTGTCATAACACGCTGGTATCCACCATTACGAAAATTTTTCTGCAGATCTCCTGATGATCCCATATGGATCCATTGGAATCCGTGGATCACACTTTGGGAACCACTGGACTAAAGCATTATAAAGTGTACTATTTCACACATTTTTCCTTTTTCCAATTATCCAAATTTTTTATTATCTGAACCACCCTTGGTTGCTATCTTCTTTATATTATTAGGTACGTTTCTCTTCCAGCATAAGTGCCTATTAGCATCGGTCTGTCTGTCCATCCTCATGTTCATTCTGGGCTTCTACCAGACAGATTTTCATGAAATTTTATATTAAGAACTTACAGTCAAAGATAATAAGAAAATCACATAAATGAATCACATAAGCCAATCAGGGGTAACACTTCACTGGTGACAAAAAATGAACTTTCCATCATATCACGTAAAATATTGGTCATGTCAAAATAGTTTTCAAATAAAACTTGTAGAACTAGTAGAGTATTTCTTTTCCTATACTTTTATCATAGCAGTCACCATTATCAAACAAGAATGTCTTAATTAGAGTTGAACTTAGAAATTTTCTTGCATGGTTACTTCTTCATTGTTGCTAATATAAACTATCTCATAAACAAACATTTAATTTCCTTACATGTGCATGCGGTATTTTTAAATAGGAAGAAAATGGATTATTTATGATGAAGAAAAGAACTTGAAAACGCTATTTCCCTTACGTACAGGTATAGAATTTCTTTCTAATACTCAATTGCACGAAATGTGCCCATTTGTGATACATTGTACACTTTCCTAACTTGTTTATTTTCAAAAAGAAAGTTTTGCTTTTTCTGGAGCAGTGAAATTTGAAATACATTACCCTAATGCAAAACCATCATTTACTTCTTTGGATGAAACACGCCCATTTGTGATACGCTGTACACTTTCCTAACTTGTTTTTGTAGTGCTCATTGGTCATCAAAAATAAATTGTACAAGCATTGGGCCTAATTTTGATACTTTGTTGTTTGTCTTCTTGGGATGAAGGACAAAGAGGCACTCTTTTTCTCTGAAATACCAGGGTTGGGCCTAGGTGCAATTTTGTTTTTGCTTACAGTATTTGTGAGCAAAACAGTCGTGAAACTTTCTCAAATTTTTATATTTGAAACTATAAATCGTAATTATGTGCTCTTACAGATTCTTTTTTGCTCTCACAGACTTTTTTTATACAAATGATGTCCTATATCTGAATAAATTTTTTAATTGGTACCATACAGATTATCATAACATTATCATAGTAGGAGGAGACTTCAACCTACCCTCGATAAATTGGCACAGTTGTAGCTTCATACCATCCGGTAGAAATCGCGAGTCATGTGAAGCGCTAATAGACATCTTCAATAAACATTCCCTTATCCAGTTAGTCAAAAAACCTACGAGAGCGAACAATATATTAGATTTACTATTAGTTAACATCCCCGAGCGTGTTTCCAAAGTAACTGTTGAAGAAGGAATCAGTGATCACCAAGCAGTTTGAGTACTTTTGGATATAGCTGTCACAAAATATCGCAAGCCTAAGCGAAAAGTGTACATGTATAAAAATGCTAACTTTGAGGATTTCAAAGAGAAACTCATCAAGGATTATGGCGATTTCAGCAAATTGACAAGCGCAAAAAACATTGAGGAAACTTGGGAAGCATTACTATCAGAAATATTCTGAAAGCCTCATTGATATTACGACAAAATTAGAGTTTAAGCAAAGGTATAATGAAATGCCATTGATAAACTTTTGAGGTAGTCTCATTAATGAATATCAAAATTTATCCAAAATTGCAGTATCCAAACTTTTGCCCTTCTCAACAACATACCTATGTGAGACTGGATTTTCTAGATATACTGCCACCAAAAATAAGTACCACAATCGACTGGATGCCGCACCAGATGAGACTTCAAATTTCAAGCATAACTCCTAATATTCAACGACTTTACGAAGGCATAAAGCAGAAACACTCCTAACACTGACCAGAGGTATGTAAAATTACTTTAATATACTTTTTATGCACTATTTTGTCTGAGGACCACACTGGAATGCACCTTTCGGTGGGCTCGCGAAGCAAAAGGCAACACAATACATAGAGACTCGAAGTTGACACGACGGAGGCCTGAGAGAGAATGAAGTTGAGCCCAGTGAGCTCCGCCTCCTTCATTCCTATCGGTTCTCACATGGTCACGTTTTGGGACGCTTTTTCTTCTCTCACTCTCTCTCTCACTCAGTTGCAAAGATATTTCAAACGTGGTTTTCATGCGTGTTTGGGGGGCATCTGTTAGGCACATGCTGGCAACATCACACTCAAGCCGCATCACCCATCAATCCCAAAGTAATTTCGATCAGACTGTAAGTCTTTGTAGTTTTTCAGTGATTTTTATTTCTAAGGAATATTATAACAAATTTTATTCCAATACAGAAAGTATGGTAGCTAAAGGAATTAGGTTTTCCAATTTTAGTGTAAGAAGTTATCACACTTTCAGTGGCTTATACTGCTATATGCAATATTTATACTTAACCTTAGGAATCTGTAGGAATGATATAGCATAATATCTTATTTTTTATAATCAACTTCTTTCTTCACAGGGACCCAACATCGGAAAGAATTTTGAAGGGAACTACCGTTCTACCACCTTTAATGAAGAATCCTGTAATTACATGTTCTTGTATATAGTGTACAAAGTAAAGTTATCTTAAGAAAATTAATTTCATTCTGATTCATTAATATTTCTGATGACATCGATTAATAACTGCTGGACTTAAAGCAGTGTTTCCCAACCAAGGTGCATCACACAAAGTGCTGCTGCTAATTTAATGTGGTTTTGCAAATGAAGTTTTTAAATAAATAAATTGTTGATTTTAAAATGTTTATAGGTCATTAGGACAATAATATTTCCTCTAATAAGTTGTTTTTTATGTACTTCCAACAAATAAATGCATCCTAATGTTGCTATACTCATGAAAAATACACAACTTTGCTTCAAGATATGCCACAATAGTTGTTTCTTCTATGAAAGGCACAGCACCTACGGAAATGTTAGGAAACACTGATTTATACCTTTACCCTTCATTAGCTATAAGGCGAAAAAGATCAATGTTATTTCAATATTCTTGCTTTAAAAAAACCCTAGATGAATAAATAGGTGTTACACATCACACAAGGATTTCAAAAGATTTTCAGTGTTCAGAGATTTTCTAAGGATGAAAAAGCCCATAAAAATTTTCAGCTAACCTAATAAAAGTAGATATCAACAGTGAAAGTCTTTTAAACCTACCCATTAACAAACTAAGCATTCTTAAATTATAATATACCATTGATCAACAGGTTTCTCAGTGTTTAAATATCTTAGTGGAGTTCTTTTGGGATATTACAACCTACAAGTTTTGTAATGCAGTGAACCTTTGGTATTCATGGGCTATACTAGTGATTCCCAACGTGGGTGGTACCTAGGGTGACAACATGTACCATATTTTATGGGGTGTCCCGTTTTTTGGCCAACTTTTCCTCAAATGTCCCGCGTCCCGTGTGAAATCAATACGGGACGCACTTTGTCCCATATTATTTTATGAAAATAGATATATTGATTTCAGATACAATTAGGGTAACCACATGTTCTGTATTTTAATGTAATAAATGCAGTGCTTGGAATGAACCGGAACGAACCCAGACCGCACATGTATCGAATATATCGGCAATTAGTTCCGAATTATAATATTTTCCTCCTGAGCATTCCATTTCGAACATTGAATACAGTATGTCCTCGATTTATGCAATAGATCCTTTCCTAAAAACATCGCATATATCGAAATCACGTAAATCGAATCTCATTTTTCCATATACGTAATGTGTTATAGAAGGGATACGTTCTTCAATACCGAATTTTGGAAACAAATATGTAATATCTATTGAGTGTTTATTAATTCATTGTTTAAGTGATTGTGAAGGTAGTGAGTTAGAATCCGATGATGATTCAAATGCAAAAGAAGATTTAGCTGCTTGTGAGATTATTGATGAGAATGACAGTGTTAATGAAGACAATGTGAAAATGATATTCTTCACATTGTTATAGATGTCATTGTATTTATTTGGGATGATATATTAGGTTATTTAGGTAATACAGAACAATTTACTGGTGATTTTGAACCTCAAAATTTTTATATTCGATGAGGGTTGAATGACAAGACCATACTTAAGCGAGACCTTTATTTCGTCGGTCGACTTACAACTGGCTCGGGCAAGCAACAACTGCCGACACCGGCTGTCTCGGAGGCGAACCCCTCGAGACATACGTCATGCAACGTGACAGCAGGCAACGATGAAGTGTACGGCATACGTCATACACTTCATCCTTCCCCGCTTACAATGGGAAACCAAAACATTACAGCCACTTTCAAACAAACAAAAAATATATACAATCCTTTTTAATACCCATATCTTTGAGGAGGGCGACGAACCCGCTCTGAACGTCTCAAAGGTCGAGCAGGTATTGGGACCGATCCAGGTTCTAATGAGGTAGAACCAAAGACTTTCTAAATACTAACTAGACTGCACGTTGGCGCTAGTGTAGCACAGCCCAATAGAACACTCGGTAAGCCGCCATTTGCAGGGAAGGAGAGAGTACGGTGTATTTTGGAGCGTGTGGAGTAAAGTTATCATTGGTGTTACCGTAGATATTTTTTCAATTATATAACTTATATATTTGTAAAAAAACTCGCGGTTACACTGTTTATAAGTATGGTTCGTTCGTGTGGAGCTTTTAACTGCAATAATTCCAACAAAAGTGAAGATCGCAATGGAAATACGGTAACATTTCACAGGTAAATATTTCAAAATCTGCAAGTCACATTGTGAAAAATATTCAAATAACGTGGAATAATAATGCGTAAAGACTCATGTAATTTGTCTTGTATATTTACTTGTATGTTTCGTTCAATTACTTTTTGTTAACTATTATTTTATTATAATTTTTCGATGTGTCCTGTCGCTCAAAATAAAATTAAATGTAAAAGAACGCAAAGAACAATAATATTTATTGCCTATATTGTATGTCATCTTGCGCAAATACAACTAATTACACATATTTCCAGTAAATATTGTGTTATCGTTATTACTCGTATTACCTTGTCAAGTCTGAATGAACTAAATGTCGACCACGAACTTAAACAACTTTCACCTTTGCCTTTACTTTTAACTTATATATTTAGATTTCCGTTGAGTGATGCACTCTTATGTCAAAAATGGGTACATGCCATCCGGCGAGAAAATTTTCAACCCACGAGGTACCATTTACTATGTTCAGTGCATTTCGAAGAGTCTTGCTTTCTTTCTGGATATGTGAACCGACGCCAGCTTAAAAGTGATGCTGTACCGACGCTGTTCGAGTTTCCATCACATCTGAGCAAGGTGAGTTTTGAACTTGGGTCTATTTAAGCAAATGTTCTTGAATATTTCATTGCATGAGCTGAAAGTGAGAATATCACTGAATATTATTTAATATGAACTTGTATATACCACTGAAATATTGATTGATATTTTCTTGTAAAATATTGATTTAAAACCTAAATATGGTCTAGTAAGATTGGAAAGGGGCATTGAATTGTGTTATGGACTCTCCCTAACAAACTGATATTCTCCTTACAGAACAAAACAGTCCGAAACCCTCCAAGGCAAAGGACTGAAGAGATGGCCAGTACTGCTGTAGAATATGAGGAACCCGGACCTAGTGCCAGTGATCACAATTACTGCGTTTCATCAAGTCCCAGTAAGTTGAAGAGGAAGTATGATGCCATAATTACGAGGAAAAGTGAAAGCATTATTAAGTACAAACATATCCTGTGTTCAACAAAACAGAAATGTGACAGGAAGACTGTAAAAATAAACAAACTGGAGGACTTATTAAAAGAGTTTGAGGAGAAGAATTTAATTAACAAAGACATATCTTCACTTTTGGGTTCAGGCTTTTCTGATGTATTGTCAGAAATTTTATGTCTCCAGAAAAGCAAAAGTGGCAAATATTCGAATATTCTGAAATCTTTTGCCATTACATTGAATTTTTATTCACCTGCTGCATATAGGTATGTACGTAAAATGTTTAATTTATCACTCCCTCATCCAAGCACAATACGCAGATGGCATAAGACTGTAGAAGGCCTGCCTGGCTTTACTGCAGAGGCTTTTGATGCTATCAAAGACTGGGTTACAAATTCTTCTTTCCCAGTCCAATGCAGTTTAATGTTTGACGAAATGGCAATCAAGAAACACTTGGAATGGGATGGCAATGCATTTGCAGGATATGTTAATTTTGGTGGGGTTTGTACCAGGGATGGAATGGAAGGCATTGCCATCCCATTCCAAAAAGAAGTATTAGTTCTCATGGTAGTTGGGGTGAATGTTCATTGGAAAATGCCAGTAGGATATTTTTTAATAGACCGTATCACGGCATCTGAAAAGGCAGCCATTGTTATAAATTGCATTAAGATGTTGCATGAAATTAATATTAATGTTGTATCCCTGACATTTGATGGTTTACAAAGTAATTTTGCAATGGCAGGGCAGTTGGGTGCTAGCCTGAAGGTAGATGATATGAAGCCTTATTTTTCTCATCCTGAAACATAGGCTAATGTTTATATAATTCTTGACCCTTGTCATATGATCAAGTTAATTAGGAACTTGTTTGGTGATTTAAAAGAGTTGATTGATGTAAGTGACAGGAGAATATCATGGAATTATATTATAAAACTACATGATATACAGGAAAAAGAAGGCCTCTGTCTTGCAAACAAGCTGAAACTAATGCATATAACAGAAAATGAAAGTTAAACTCGCAGTTCAGATTCTCAGTGCCTCAGTAGGTAATGCCCTTAAATATCTATGTTGTGACTTGAAGCTTCCAGAGTTTCAAGGAGCAGAGGCAACAGCAGATTTTTGTATTTTTTTTGACAGGTTGTTTGACATATCAAACTGCAAAAATCCTTTTGCTAAGGGTTTTAAATCTGCTCTAAGACAGACAAATGATCATATGTGGAAAGGATTCTTAGATCATATTGAACCCTATCTTATGGGTCTAAGGGATATGAATGGAAAACCATTATATATTTGCAATAGAAAAACGGGAGTAATTGGTTGCTTGTCACTATGCAAAGCCATAAGGGGAATATTTGAGGATTTGGTAGTTGCAGGTAAAATAAATTATTTACTTATGTATAAACTTAGTCAGGATCATTTGGAGATGTTTTTCTCAATGATAAGATCACGTTTGGGATGGAATAACAATTCATCTTGTTTGCAGTTTAGGGCAGCATACAGAAATCTTATTGTTGTGAATGGAGTGAAAAATAAGATGAGCAGTAATTGTCAACCACAAGATGACACTCAGCTTCTACCCTGGTGTGGAAGGGTGAGCAAATCTTCTCATCCGGATCCATTAATGTTTTCTAATGATAGGAGATATGACAGTGAACTGGAGACAACTTCACTAACAGCTCAGGAGTATCCAATTGTAAATGAAAGCTTGTCAGAATATTCAAGTAATATAATTGTGTATATAGCAGGGTTTGTGGCAAAGCAAGTTGCAAAGCAATTGAATTGTAGTATATGTGTGCACAGCCTAATGGGTAGTGAACCTATGTCATTTTCAGACTTCATGTTGAGAAAAAACAATGGTGGCCTGATTTTACCCTCAGCTAGTGTTGTGACTGTCTGCAGAGAAACCGAAAAACAGTTAAGGGGAATATTATCTGGTGCAAATGGCAAACCTCCATCAGGTAATATATACAATAAAATCATGTCAAGAATTCTGGATAAAGTGATAAGGCAAAATATATTTTCTGATTTAAATGATCATATTTTAGATAATGTTTTTCCAGAAAATCACTTGTATCTGATATTGAAAAGAATTGTGAAGATGTTCGTCAAAATTCGCTGCCAGCATATTGCTAGCAGAGTTATGCACAAAAAAGTTATATGGCAAACTCTTACAAAATCCATACTATTTCAAAATCAATGAAATATAAATATTGTATGAAAAATATAATGTACTTGATTTCCTTTACTATGTAATATTGTAAATTTAATCTGATTATTTTGTGCTCTATGGCTTATTCTATTTTATGTGTATTTATTTTGCAAAATTTAATCTGATTACTCTGTATTCTAGAACCTGTAACTTATCTTATTCTATTTTTTGTGTATTTGTTATCTTTACTATGTAATCATTTAACTTTGTGAATTGTCTAAATAAATGACGATGCCAATACAATGTAAAAAAATTTTTCTTATGGCAAATATAAAATTTATTTATTTATTGACGAGCCTTACTTAGGATATAGGAGGATACAAATGTCCAGCCCAAACTACAATAGTTGTCATGGGTTCGACTCCAGAAATTGCAAAAATTGCGTTTTCTCCCATAAGAAAAGCATTGCGGCATTTTTGAAAATTAATTTCGGGCACTTTCCCATAAGATAGAGAATTCAAACTTGGAGGATTGTTAGATATCCACGAGATCTATAGGAAACCGTTATCACTTTTACAAATTTGAACGATTTGATGGACTATAGTCTTTGAAATATTTCATGGATTATAGTTTTTGAAAAATTTCATGGAATATAGTCTTTGAGAAATTTCTTGAAAATTTCATGGACTATAGTTTTGAAAAAATCTTCGACTAATGTCTTTGAAAAATTTAATCGACTATAATCTTTGAAAAATTTCGTGGACTGTAGTCCTTGAAAAATATCATGTACTATAGCCTTTCAAGACTTTCATAATCATTGAAAAAATACATTGACTGCAGTTTTGAAAAATTTAATGGTCTTTGAAAAATTTCTTGGAATATATTTGAAAAATATATAGACTCTAGTCTTTGAAATATATCATGGACTATAGCCTTTGAAATATATCTTGGACTGTAGTCTTTGAAAAATTTCATGGATTATAGACTTTGAAAATATTCATGGAATGCTGTCTTTGGAAAATATTCTGGACTATATTCTTTGAAAATTTTCATTGACTATAGTCTTTGAAAAATTTAATGGACTGTAGTCTATAACGAATTTCACTGAAAATTTAATGAGCTCTAGTCTATTGAGAATTTCATGGAAAATTTCCTGAAAATTAACCTCTAAAAAATTTCATGTACTAGTCTTAGAAAAATTTCATGGAATATAGCCCTTGAAAAATTTCATGGATTATAGTATATGACGAAATCCAAGGACTGTAATGTTTGAAAATTTCATGAACTTTGAAAAATATCATGGACTATACCCTTTCAAGACTTTCATAGTCCTTGAAATATTACATAGACGACAGTCTTTGAAAAATTTCATGGACTATTGTATTTAAAAAATTCCGTGGTCTATAGTCTTTAAAAAATACCATGGCCTATAGTCGTTGAACGATTTCATGGAGAATAGTCTTAGAATAATTTCATGGACTAATGTCTTTGAAAAAAGTCATGGAATATAGTCCTTCAAAAATGTCATGTACTGTTGCCTTTCAAGACTTTCATAGTCCTTGAAAAATTACATTGACTACAGTTTTGAAAAATTCCATGGTCGCCTTTGAAAATTTATTGGACTACAGACTTTAAAATATATCTTGGACTATAAAAATTTCATGGACTAGTCTTTGGAAAATGTATTGGACAGTAGTCTATAAAGAATTTCATGAAAAATATAATGGACTCTAGTCTATTAATATTTCATGGAAAATTTCTTGGAAATTAACCTTTGAAAAATTTCATGTACTATAGTCTTAGAAAAATTTCAGGGATTATAGTATATGACGAAAACCATGGACTATAATTTTTGATAATTTCATGTAATTTGAAAAATTTCTGGGCTTTGGAACATACCATGGATTGCAGTTTTTGAAAAATATCTTGGACTATATTTTTTTGAAAATATCATAGATTATAGTCTTTGAAAAATATCATGGACTATACCCTTTCAAGACTTTCATAGTCCTTGAAATATTACATAGACGACAGTCTTTGAAAAATTTCATGGACTATTGTATTTAAAAAATTTCGTGGTCTCTTGTCTTTAAAAAATACCATGGCCTATAGTCGTTGAATGATTTCATGGGCTATAATCTTAGAATAATTTCATTTCTTTCTTTGGAAAATGTCATGGACTATAGTCCTTGAAAAATATCATGTACTGTTGCCTTTCAAGACTTTCATAGTCCTTGAATAATTACATTGACTACAGTTTTGAAAAATTCTATGGTCTTTGAAAATTTGATGGACTACAGACTTTAAAATATATCTGGGACTATAGTCTTTGGAAAATTTCCTGGAAATTTTAATGAACTCGACTTTATGAATAATTTCATTGAAAATCTCTTGGACTTTTGCCTTTGAAAATTTCATGTACTATAATAGTCTTTGAAAAATTTCATGGACTATATAGCCTTTGAAAAATTTCTTGGATTGTATTCAACGAATTCCATGGACTATTATGTTTGAAATTTCATGGACTTTGAAAATTTTCAGGGAATATGTTCATCAAGACATTTCATGAACTACAGTCTTTAAAAAATTTCATGAACTACAGACTTTGAAAAATTTAATGGACTATAGCCTATAAAGAATTTCATAGAAAATTTAATGGACTCGAGTCTTTGAAGAATATTATGCAAAATTTCTTGCAATTTTGCTTTGAAAAATTTCATGTACATACTATAATCTTACAAAAATTTCATGGAGTCTAGTATGAAATATTTTTGGACTATAGTCTTTGAAAAATTACATGGATTATAGTATATCACTAATACCCTGGACTATAATCTTTGAGAATTTCATCGACTTTGAAATATTTCAGGTATTATAGTCTTTGAAAAATTTCATGGAACATAATGTTTGAAAAATTTCATGGACTATACTCTTTCAAAAATTTGTTGGACTATAGTCTTTGAAAAATTTAATCGACTACAGTCTTTGAAAAATTTCATGGACTGTAGTCCTTGAAAAATATCATGCACTATAGTCCTGGAAAAATATGATGGACCTTTCAAAACGTTCATAGTTCTTGAAAACTTACATTTACTACAGTCTTTGAAAAATTCCATGGACTATTGTATTTGAGAAATTTCATGGTCCATAATCTTTTTAAAAAAATACCATGGAGTATAGTCTTTGAAAATTTCATGGACTATAATAGTCTTTGAAAAATTTTGTGGACTATAGTCTTAGCTAAATTTCATGGTTTAATGTCTTTGATAAATTTTATGTACTTTAGCCTTCGAAAAATTTCCTGGACTATAGTCATTGATAAAAATAGTCTATAGACAGAAAAATTTCATGTACTACAGTCTTTGAAAAAATTCATGTACTATAGGCTTTGAAATATTTCATGTACTATAGGCTTTGAAATATTTCATGCACTATAGTGTTTGATAATTTCAGGGAATATAATCTTTGAAAAATGTCATGGACTATTGGCTTTGAAAAATTTTGTCTACTATAACCTTTGAAAAATTTCATGTACTATAAGTCTTTGAAAAATTTCAGGGAATATAACCTTTGCAAATTTAATGTACTGTAGCCTTTGAAAAATTCATGGACTTTTGCCTTTGAAAATTTCACGAACTATAGCCTTTGAAAAATTTCATGACTATAGATTATGAAGAATAAGTATAAGTATTTTTGTGGACATACTTATGAAATATTGTAAAGACTAAAGTCCAACAAATTTTTAAATACTTCAGTCATAACTTTTTCAAAGACTAGAGTCCATGGAAATGTTTCAAAACGTTAGTCTTTTAACTTTTTTCAAAGATTTTGTCAATAAAATTCTTCAAAGACTAGATCATTAAATTTTTCAAACACTCTATTCCAGTGTTTCCCAACCTTTTTGTCCTTGCAGCACACTTGTTTGTGAGCAAGATATTGGAGACACAAATGAGATTTAAATCAAATATGGCCGACATATTTGGAGCAGGTAAAATAAAAAAAACAGATTACCAAAGAGAAACATGTGCAAAGATACCAAAACAAATATTAATATCCCATTTGGCACTATATAGACAATATAATATTGTTTTAAAATTTCCTAGAAATTTTGGTAACACACTAAGGACATGTTCACAACACACTAATGTGCTGCGACACACTGGTTGGGAAACACTGCTCTATTCCATGAAATTCTTCAAACACTATAGTTCATAAAATTTGTTCTAAGACTATAATCCATGAATTTTTAAACACTTTAATCTTTTAACTTTTTTCAATCACTATAGTCCATTAAAATTTTCAGACTATAGAGTCCATGAAATTTATCAAATACTATAGTCCAGGAAAAATTTCAGATTATAGTCCATGAAATTTTTTAGTCTATAGTCCATGAAATTATTAAAAACAAACTTTTAGCTTTTTTCAGAGACTATAGTCCATGAAAATTTTCAATGACTATATAGTCCATGAAATTTTTCAAAGACTATAATGGAGGGGGGATTTGCTCCCTCTTACATTTAACAAAATATTTGCACATAATATATATAAATAGCCATGACTGTTCATTGGTTAGCCTACCCTGAATAAAATCTTTGGGAGCTCATGCCTGTGAAGAATATATTTATATACAGGGTGTATTTAAATTCCACCGACAAACTTCTAGGGCTTGTGGGTGGGTTCGAGGTATGCTCCGAAACATTAGGCTGAATTGTCTGCATCGCCTCATTACCGAGATACAGGCCGATGAATGTACCGTTTCCCCTTTAGGGTTTGTAACTGTCTCAGCACCTCTGCCGCTACTTATAGTGCTGTAGTTGGGACTGCTATACGCATTTTTCTGTGACTGCACATCTTGATTCCTTGATCAGTAGCTGGAAGTTATTAGGTTCATTTAATTACATAAGACTGAGAGGGCAGGATATAAACAATCATTACGTCCTAATGTGCAAATAACATGGGATGGTAAATATCGTTTTCTTCAGTGGTAGAAATGAAGTTTCAAAACGTGGCTTAAGATCCCTTACATAATTAATGGAAGTCCCTTAGTGTACTACGATGGTGAAAACGGACAAGAGTGAGAAATTTAATCGTGCAAAGGTAACAATGATATGATGATGATCAGGCCTTTCAGCATTAACATGGAAACTACAGCAACTGTTCAAAGTGACGACCACCGATTTCATTGCACAGCCCGCAGCAACGCACCAATGACTGTCGTACTCGCTCGAAATTACCAGGTGTCTGTCGTATGTTGTCGTATTCTGTCTGGATCCTGGGTAGAAGATCATCTTCTCGCTATACTGAAGTCACGTAGACGAGACACATGAGATGTTCCCAGAGGAAAAAGTCAAGCAGATTTAGGTCTGGTGAGTGAGCAGACCAGGAAACAGGACCACAGCGCCTAATTCACCGTGCAAGAAAAACAGCGTTCAGGTATTCTCGTGCATCCATGCTGACATTTGCTAGGATCCAGGCATGCATGAACCACATCCTTTGGCGAATGTCTAAGGGCACATCCTCCAGCAATTCTGGCAGTGACTGCTCCAAAAGATCTCTGTAGACCGGTCCTATCAAGCGTACAGGATGTAGGGCCTATTAAAAAATCATGAACAATACCACACCAGACATTGATGGAGAATCTTTCTGATGATGGCCTTGTTCGACTGCCGCATGCGGGTTTTATTCGGCCCAAACAGGGCTATTATGGCTGTTGATAATACTATCTCGAGTGAAGGACACCTCATCTGTGTAGAGCACAATGCTGGGGAACCGGGGCTCTGCAGCACCATGCTGGAAGGACCACTGAGTATACTCCTGTCACCTGGGATAGTCTGCTGGGCTCATTGCCTGCATTTTTTTGCAGATGATACAGGTGTAGCTTCTACTCATGCACAATCTGCCAAACGACAGTGTGAGATGCATGCATGGCATGCCCAACTCGGTGCATGCTGGTTGACGGTTTGTCAGCAACCATATCCAAGAAAATTTCCTCAAAGCACGGACTGCAGACAGTCCTCCTCCGTCTACAGTCATGCCTGCTGACCTTCAACGAGCCAGTCTCTCTTAGCTGCCGATTTATGGATGCAAACGTGGACGATTAGGAAAGTGTCCCTGATACATCCGCTGAGCCTTCCCACCATTTCCGTCTGCTGCACCATACGCAAGGAGTATATCTGTCATTTCTTCTCACGTATACACATCCATTGCTGAAGTCTCTCATGCACTAATGCAAACAAACTCACAACAGAGACGTGGTGACACGTGCCAGGCTAACAAGCTACTGATCGAGGAATCAAGGAGTGCAGTTCAATGCCGCCAGACCAGTCACATTGAACCGCACATAGCAGTCCCAACTACGCAACTACAAGCAGCAACAGAGGCGCTGTGATGGTTGCAAATCCTACAGGGGCACCGGTAACGAGGCGATGCAGACATTTCAGACTAATTTTTCGGAGCATACCTCGAACCCACCTACAAGCCCTAGAAGTTTGTCGGTGGAATTTAAATACCGTATTTGACCGAATATAGCCCCCCTGTTTTTGGCCAAAAGTGAAGTGCAAAAGTTGAGGGGGGGGCTATTTTCGGGCACTAAAAATTAGGTGGGTACAAACGAGTGTGCAAAGCTTCAATAATGATGAATTTCATTCGAGTCAGTAAGTGTTTCTATCGATTGTACGACTAAACTACTCCGGTTGCGAATATTTATTTGCAAGGCTGGTTGACGTCACCATATAGGAAGGATTTTTCAGTTACCTGATCGCTTTCATTATCTTCAAATTGCAAGTTTTACCGTATTTGCTCGTGTAAGCCGCACCCCCGTGTATCCTGCGCCTCCGTGTATCCCGCGCACCCAGGTTTTTGGGCCAGCTCTAGGGAAAAAAATTTGAGCCGAAAAAGGGTTTTTTAAATCACCAATTCCAATTTTCAAAAATGCTACGCTCAAGTTAAGCATCTTCGCACTCCTACGTGACGAATTTATTGGGTGATCTCTTTATATCGATACTAGCAGAAATATCCTCGATAGTCCTCTTTTGTTAAACACTTAACTGTTTTTGTCATCATATTGGTCATGTTCGGCAGAAATCGCTCCGGTAGCGACCATTCTGCTGTACGTAATTTTTCAGCCATATGGTCACTGATCCCTACCGTAGCGGTCGTCATTTTTTTGGCGAACTAAAATTATGATCAGTGTTCATTCAATGATCACCACGGTGGCTATGACTTTCATAGACGTATCATAGAATAAAGGAAGCATGCCGTATCTGAACATGGTAGGCGTCGTCTGCCGCAGCCCTGTGCATCTTACTCTTGTGGGAAATAGGTTCAAGTTACGACTACATTTGTTCATAGATGGCACCACCGTCGCACCAAGCGCGCGCGTTTAAAATATCAGGTTATTTATTCCTCGTAAAATGCTTAATATATATGATCGCAAAATTTTAAATAGAAATATAAAATTGAAAAAACAACAAAATTATTGTAAGTTATTGATATTGCTTTATTTAAGCTTCGTTAGATGTACACATAACAAGTAAATGCCGTATTTTAAGTGAGAAACAATTCTGTAGCATTTCAGCTGAGATTGCAAACAGGTTTTTGCAAACATCACAAATTATTTGCGATATACACTCAGAAAGATGGCACAGTTACATTACAAAGTAGTACCAGATGAAAACAAACAGTTGCCAAATCTCAATTCAAACATTAGCAATTCAACAGAGATCACACATGGATTATAACCTACAGATACAAAGTTCTTTCAAGGTTTCTGTTCTGGCCGTGAATACAGAAAAACGATTATAAATTGTAACCAAATTTGATTCAATATCAATTAGCCAGGAATCCCTTGCATGCTGAACACAATTATGTAAGATATACGGGCAGGGCATTTTATTCCAAGTAATTCCCCAACTTCCGCAGACAAGAGTACATAAACATTGCTCTGTCCATTTCCATCAACATAACCAAAATTGGAGTTGCAGTTATCCCCTCCAAATGCGATACACTCTTCTGGCCAATCATATGTTTTTAAAACAAGGTGACTTATAGTCCCCTCTGATTCATTTTAAACAATTCAATTCAACTAGCTTGTGTGAGTCCTTAAACATGACGATCAAAATACTGTACGAGTATTCGAAAAATTTTTCGTGATAAATTATTGCTACCATCAGTGGAGATCCTGATGTACATATTCAAGTTTAATTTTTATTAAAGGTAGAGAATGTGGAGCTAATACCTTGTCAACTATTGCTTATGTCTTAGCTGTGGCTGGTGAAATTTTAGTAGCCATCTTTGAATCCGCAAATAATCTTATTTGTGCAAATCACTGATCGATAACTCAAAGTGATGTCAAACTGAATGAAAGCCTAAAGTTACAAGCAGAAACAATTTCAGCCTACTTTCTATTTTTAGTAATAGCATCATTTGTAATTTTTCCTCATGTAGTGCCAGAATTACTGTTTCTCATATGCTTGGCTGAATTTAAATGCTACTCCAAACCTAATTTTCCCTTTTCCACTACATATATTGATTTTACAAGTATTGCTTTTGTCACCATCTTTGTGAATCGGTGTAATGTAAGCAATTTTAAAGAGGTCAGAAGAAACGCCACTGCTAAAAGATTTTTAAATAGTATAAACAGTGGGTAAACCAGTGATTGACTGCACTTTTTAAATAAAAAAGGGAGAGAGTTCATCTGGGCCAGTACACTTTGTAACATTTGTAGACAATAATTTCCATAGTACATCCTCAGTTGAAACTGTCATTTTGCCAAAGGAAAACGTGTAATTTATGTCAAAGGCAGGCTTTGTGTCAGGTATCACAGTACTGTGGACCTTAGAAAAGTTCCTTACAAAGAGGTTTGAAATATCGTGGTCATTATTTGCAACATGTTCTTCATAATAATACGTTATGCTTGGTATTCTATCCAATTTTTGATGATTTTTAACATGTCTCCAGAAATACTTTAAGTTATAGGGAATATTTGTTTCCATGTTATTTATATTGTTTTTGCAACATGAACCAGAATGTTTTTTGCATTCACCTCGGATTTTAGAAAAATTATGATAATCATCATTACTCCCAGTAATTTTGAAAATTTTATGGTAATGTTTCTTGAGTTTGATACATTCCTTTAATTCAACACTAAACCATTTAGGATAAGATGATGTTTTGATTGTTAAGGTAGGAGTACACAGTTCTATAGCTTCATAAAGAATAGAGTAGAAAATTGATAGAGCATTATTAATCTCCAAATTGCACAATATTCCTAGCCAGTTTAAAGTATCTAAGTAGTTAGTCAATGTAGTATAATGACAGTTTCTATAATCATAAATAGTAAATTGATAATTGTTATAATCTAGTTCTTTGGCCAACTTTACACTGTAATGAATATCAAGGTGATGATTAACACATTTTTAAATAGGATATGGATCCTTTTCGGAAGTTACTTGCCCTGAATTAGAAAAAGCTAGATCTAATAGTAAATTGTACAAATAGTACTCATCTGCTTAAGACCCAGTAATGTAAAACTTTCATTTATAATTCTTGCTTGAGTGGTGAAAGACATGCTATCACAGTCAGTGTTCCAACAGGGATCAAGTAAATTGTAGTCCCCAGTACAATAATATCAAAAAATTGTTATTATTCACAATATCTTCAACCACTTCACAATGAGATAAGTACTTATCAATGGCAGAGGCTGGGGGGATATACACTGCCCCAATTAAAACCTTTGCCTCTTGACTACAAATGTTTACAAAAATGTTCTAAATTAATAATTTGGCTTATAACCTTTATAGATTGCAATTTTGTTTTAATAGCAATTAAAACCCCACCACTACGAACTTTATTAGAAGTAATTACACTGCGATCATGTCTATAAATGTCTAAATGAGGTAAGTCCAATTCAGAGTTATGTCTTCACTGAGCCTAGTCTCAGTGAGTACGATAACGTCATAGTCAGCGGTAGAAATAGCTAGTTTAAGTTGCTCTAATTTTGTCCTTAATCCCCTTACGTTCTGATAATAGATTGAAAGCGTTGTTAAGGACATAAGTCTTTTGACACTTTTTGCTTTTTTACTGTTAGGAGTGACAATACTACTTGATCTGCTACTCCTTTACATTCAAAGGAGGAATAGTGGCCTTATGTTTTTATATAAATTGTTAAATAACCATATTAAAAGCCCAGAATTACTTAATTTAATAAACCTCAGAGTGCCTTTAATGTATACAAGGTTAGATATGACTTTTCATATACCATATATGGACAAATTATATGTGCATTTTACCTTTGTATACTATGATGAGAGACTACAACCTTATAAGTCATAAAGTTGATATATTCAATGAATCACTGCAATCATTTAAAACTAAGCTGCAATGCCTAACTTAAATGTGGTAGAAATTTATGCCAACTTATGTCTATTTTAATTCAGGTAAATTTTTATTAAGTACCATGAATCTGATATAATTTTACTTTATGCCTTAGAATATTTATTTATTTATCATTTTTAAAGTTTACCCAACAAAATAATTACAGGATAAACTGGTTTACATTTTAATAAATACACTTGATTCTAATTATCTTGATATCAAGATGGCAAATTATATATGTAACGAAAAAGCAATACAAAAGCATATACATTCACAAGCATAAAATATTCATTATTCAATACAATGATATATATATATTACCATACACGACCTATGAACTATTTATAAATAAGGCAAGTAACAATGGTAGTTATACAATTGTAGTTATGTATTACCAATAACAACGAATGAATTATATTTCTAAAAGAAGTGAGGCAGATAACAATCATATATTCCTTCATTTTCAAGATATGTACATAATTTCAAACAATGGTGAAATTATAAATTCATACATATCTTTTATTGAGTACCCCAATAAAGCCAATAATTATGTTATATACTCAGACTTTCTGATAAAAATGTCTAGATTAGAGAAGTACTTATTATAACTAGCACATATCCTCGTTAATGTTGAGTTCATACAAAGGTTTGTACGATATTGTTATATTGTCAGATGGATTTTGAGTATAATTTTTATAGGATTTGTGATTTTTATGTGCGATAGTATAATTTTTCTTACTCTTGTGCTTTAATGGTTTATATTGTATTAGAACGCACGTTTAAATATTTTGGCTTATTTTTAATACATTTCTGATTGTATTTTTAGGAAAAGGCCTTGTCCCGTAAATAGAGTATTATTATTATCAGTGTAAAATTCATAATAGAGAGGAGTTTACCTTTATAAAATATACAATAATATTACAATAATAAAATTTTATAAATTTCTATAAATTGATGCAAAGGATGATTCGAATATACTTATGTGACAGGCATTAGCTGTAATAATGGGAGATACAAATGGAGAAAGACGGTCGGACAATTGTAAAATTAGATAAAGGATTTGTTGGAAATTGACGCACGAATGCTTTTTTTGAAAATATATTACGTGAGTTTTTGGATTTCAAATAGGAAATGAGGTGGAAGTTTACCGTGAAGAAGGAATCACCCGAGTTTTTTATGGTTCTTAAGTTCTTATGAAGGCTAATTCACTTACTAAATAGAGTATCTTAGTTAGGACAATTACAAGTGTATTTTTCTACCTGTTCCGGACATCTGTGTTTGTAAATCAGTAGGTTCCTACGGTAGGTACCTACATTTCAAATTTATACGAATATTTTATCGGTATCAATTGAATATACCACAGGTTTCCAAAGTACATGGATAAGATAAAAACCTGAAAGTATTTTCCGGAGTATAATTGCTATTCTTATAATTACACTCGTGAATAGTTTTTAATAACTAATAATTGTTTCCGCATAATTTGTAAATGCCGCCGAAAGTACCCATGTAATTGTTTATGAAGACGTCCTACAGAAAAATAAATGTTACAAAAAAACGCATACGTATTTGGACCAAAAATTCGTTATTAATTAATTAATTACATTGTCGGTTATTAAGCAATCTGAAAATATATTTTAATGCCTTATTTGTACCCCTCTCCATGACGAATCCAAATTTAGGTTTGCAAAGCAAAAGTTTAATGCCAATAAATTTGATTTACTGCAAGTAATTTATAACATTTAAGCAAATTTTATCGATGCTACAATAAGTTATAATTGTGTTCCTACTAAAATGAGAAATCAAGATATAAAAAGGAATTGTTTATTTTTTGTGGTTTTTTTGTCGAAATTGTAAATATCCAGGTTTATAAGGGGAAATGTTGGTTAGCCTGCGCGCCTGCGCGTTACTTCTGGTTACTTCGTAGAAATCTTAAAATGGCTGACGGGGTTGTCTGTTATGTGCGTAATACAGTTCGAAATTTATTTTGTTTCCATCAGACCTTTTTAGAAGGAAAAAACTAGACCTTTTTATTGTATTCGAAATTTAATGTTGGTAGTTATGATCGTGATATATGTTTGGCCGTGTGTTCTTCGAAAACTGGTCCACGTGATAATCATTTTGACAGCAGAGTTTTAATACTTTTGGTTATTTTATGTGTTTACACCAGAACTTTTTACAAGTAAAAAACTAATCCTTTTTATTGTATTCGAAATTTAATGTCGATAGTTTTGATCTTGACAAAATTTTGGCCGTTTATTCTTCGAAAACAGTGGTGCATGTGTCGCATTTTGACAGCAGTTTTTAATTATGTACTTTTAGTTTGATTTGTGTACGTTTTAAGACACTTTAAGCGAAGTGAAGTATTATCTAAAGTTTTTTATAGTTTCAATGTGTGTAATCTTCACATTGCTTACTGGACATTAATTAACTTCTCTTAATAGTACTATTTCTTATTTTATAATACAATGATATGTGAATTTGTATATGTAATTATTCAGTATGCCCTGCTTTGCCACTTAATTGTAATTTATGGTGATGTTTTGATGTATTATTGTTTTTCGTTAGTCCACTCGTGCTGTTATATTTTTTTACTTTGTATTTTCTTTTGTGATTGAGTTTGTCTTATTGATTTGCCATGTAACTTTGATCTTCTGGAAAATAAATGTACTGTTATTATTGTGTGATACAGCTGTCCTGGTCAATCTCCTCGAGGATTTATATCTACAAAGGTAAGGAAATCTTAAATAACTTCTCTGTTCATCTTTGATTTATAGTTGAAATATCTTTACCGTATATATATGTATATAGGAAATGTTATATTTATCATATTTATGTATAATGGAGTAATTATTTTTATAAATTAGTCCTTATGTATAACATTTTGTTACTGCATAACATGTTTAATGAGTGATTTTATCGTTGTAAAGTATCATTTTCTGTGAAGAGTTGGTAAAATTTTTTGCAAGGACGGATTTGTTTATGGGCAAATATAGCCAAGATATGGCGTTACACTCTTAACGTAGGATTAATTAAGGGTTTGTTATCAATATATATTGTGTTTTGAACGTAAAAATTATAGTTTACCTCATAAAATGAGAATCTGTGTTTTTAAAAACGTATGAATAATACATTATTAGCCGGTTTCCATTACTTTATAAACTTCAAATCAAAAGTTATTGTTAAGGTTTTGTAGAATTTTTATCCTTTGGGTGCGAGATTTCTGAGTTGGTTCTGTCGTTGTTTCAGATGCGAGCCTCCGAAGAATGAAGTCTGAAAACGCAGCCAGCATGGTAGATCTTCCACAGGCCAGCTCTGCTTTGCGATGTCAAGAAAGAAGATGGGTGAGTGTGATTGATTTTGCATTTCAAATTAGAACTAATGAGCTTCCCGCTTTAAATATATATTTCATGTCCTGGCATGTGCAGAAACTACATTAGTCTTACGTATTTTTACACATAGAGGTATTTTCTCTCTACGGCAGTTTTAATATATCTGGAAGCTGCGGAAGTGCTCTTCTCGTACCAGCATCTGTTATGCTTTTCTCAGTTATTAAAAAACAAAGCTCTACGATATTGACATTCTTTATTAATTTTTCCTAAATGTGAATCATCTCGTCGAGTAGCTAATCCGTTTCCTATTGCTGAGTTTAAATTTGTGTCGTTTCTTCGTCTTCCGCCGTTGGCTGCATCGATTCTGTTTTGGCTTCTTCTTATATTACTCCCTTCTTCAGTTTGTTCGTTTCTTCTTTGTTACCTGATTTCGTTTATGGTCTCTCTCGCTGTTTGCCTTTGCTCATCTGTCCGTATTTTATCTTCTCACTCTTTCTCTTCTACGTCGTTCTTCTTTATCTTCTTCTGTCTCTATAATATTTATTTATTTATTCATTTAGTCACATGGTGGCTGGATGTGCCAGGTGGCGACAAGTAACATAAAATGACACAATAAAGTACGTTTGAATCAGATTTACATTAAAATTTTCGAAAGAATCAATTTAGATTCACGTCATTGGTACTACATAAGTAAAAATTACACAGATTCAAAGGCCTCGTTATCTTCTTCTTTCTTCCATTTGATGAATTAATGGGCTATTATTGCCTTAAACTTTAATTAAAAGTTATATTTGTAGTAATTAAAATGCTGATAGTAACAACAACCTGGGAAATTGCAATTGATAGTGCTTTACCGTCAGAGGTAATAATGAGTAAAAGCGTTGTTATGTAAACTAAACAAACAAAATTATAAGTTCTATTTGATGAATTAACCGAGTACTAGCTGTACCCACACAGTGTTTTCACTGTTTTTTCAATTAATTTATAAAAAATTAAGAATTGTGTAGAATAAGTTGATCTCAATATTTCACGTTTAACTCAATAATTCGCATTTAACTCTGATAATGCATTTCCCCAGTATAGGTAAGGTTAGCGGGTAGAAATCTCGCTGAGGGCGAGGCTGTGTGTGCATATTGACAATTAATTATGCAAAGTCAGTAAGAAATCTGTATTTTAAAAGTCAAATTAGAGAGGAAATTAATGCTACACAGTAATTGATTGCAAACTTTTATGTTTTTAATTTTCTTTGTTTCTTTTTATTGAAGTATACGTCCTTTTTTTCATATATCAATCAATGCAACCGTTTATTTAGATTAACAATGAAGAGAAGATAAGTTTCGGCGAGTTCTAGGTTATCAATCTAAAAGAAATGTTTTCATGCTGCTCCTGAATAAACGTAGCCCGTCGCCTAACATTCTTTGTCATTTAGATTATCTACGAAGGTGACATAACCATATAACTTTCAATTTGTTAAAAAATAATGTACGTCCCTATTCTCATCTGATTTTAAATTTACGCATGAGACAATTTGCCTTAATAAGCATTATAGATGTTTAATAGTTTTACTTACTGAAAAAGTAAGATTCCAGCATCCGAATGATTTTAAATAAGATCAATTGCTTTGATTAAATTGCTAGAAATGCTTCCCATACACAGTTATTAACTGGATAATTATCCGTAAATATTTGTGTTGCTATCTATAAAGTTTGACATTGCTACAGCATTAATTTCGATGCTTAAAGTGTGAAGCGAATAACACTATTCTTTCACTTATTTGAAGGTTTAATTGGCACTAATTGAATTGGAGGCAATGCCAGGAATCTTTCTCTCTCGGTCACAGTGCAATCATCATTCATTTGTCTGCTTCATTCAAAACTGGCATCGGAACTTTTTAATTTTTTTGTACCATTTGGCGACAAATGAGGGTTGATCAAAACAACGATTATCAATGGTGATGTTTATAGAGGTCCAACTGTATTTCAAATGTTTATATAAACTCAGATAGCGCTTGCAATTGGGAGCTTTTAGAATAACAAAAGATTGTTTCATTTTTAACTCTTTTTAAGTACTAAGTTAAGATTCCATTATAAGCACCTGTTGGCATAGGTTTGTAAAAGTTTGAAAGGATTGAAAATATACGTTGGATTCGTTATAACTATTTTAATTTTTATTATTCCAGAGCTTGCGATTATATACTTGATACGTTTTCGTGTATGGTATATTCCAAAACGTGGTATTGTACACAGTCCGACATCGCATTCTTTACATACGTACAGTGAAGCCTCGATATATTGGACTAAAAGGAGGGGAAGGCCTGTCTGTTATATCCGAAACATCCGAAGGAAACGTATGTGTTGCCTTAAATTGTTAAAATGCGCATGTTATGAAAGACAGTGTTTTACTCTGCTATATATTTATACAAATTGTTAAGAGCGCATGAAATAATAGCACAGAGTTTTCTAATTAATTTAGGAAAATAGGAATCGTATTAATTTTTATATTTTACTAGTAAAAGGTGCTTGCAGTGTGCTAGCAGGAGCATACTTTTATAAGAACATAATTAAGAATGAAATAAATTATAGTGACCATAAGAAAAATTGATTTTCCCTTGCGTTCTTATTTGAAACGGAATTATTCTTAGGAATGGAACTTGGGATACTTTTTCGAGATTTAGATTTTTCCGGACCCTGGTGGAAATTGGCAGAAAGTAACAATGAATACAAAGAATGTTTTAAGACAAACAAACCCCACAAGTAATGCGTCAGTCAATTTCAACCAGTCACAAAGGTCAAACGGAGGAACAATTAATTTTTGCGGATTTGCTACACCAATAAATTATACATTGTATCTACCATATATACTCGTGTATAACGCGCTGTTTGAAGACCAAATTTTCAGGTCATAAAGTAGGGTGCACGTTATACAAAGGTAACACTTCTCTGCACTTAAAATGGGAACCTACCTCGCACCAGATTCATGCTTTTTGGGTTAATTAATGGGAAAAGCACAATAATTATTGATACTCCAGGTTATACATACATAATTATATGTATAGAACACCTAATTACTTCTATACATTTATAATTCCATCCTCTCTAATTATTCCGCATTTCACTAGCTCATCAGCTGATTGCTGTAATTTTTGCAAAATCACAAGATAGTCTTCCTGCAAAACACACATCAAAAACAAAAAAAACATAGAATAAGCAAATTGAAATAATTTTATTTAGTAAATGATTCTAGTGTCTACGATTGACAACGTAAGTAATTTAAAACCCATAGAATCTCGTGTGTGAACTTAATCATACCTGTCGCGTTTCCTGTTTCCAGATTTGTTTGTTAAATTTTTACGTTATTCCTTCTCTTAAACAGTTTTAGAATGAGATAGGAAAGAGAGAACCAACGTCCACTTTAAATCAAAACTAATTTATAGATCCCTTTTTGTCTGATTTAAAAGGATTGGCAACAGTGGCGCTGCAGTTTTCTACACGGCATCACTTTGCCCAACTTACCATGTGAGGTTGCTGCCATCTCAACTCAGTCGCTTTAATTATTGACGATGTCTCTCTTAGACATAATATGGAGCTTATTGAACGTAATACACTTATGGACAAGTCCAAACGTTTTAAAATTCATATACCTCCCAAAAATCAAGGATGTGTGTCATACACGTGGTATCAGAAAAAGTCGGGATTTTTTGGAATAAAGTACGAGTGCGCATTATACACGGCAGTTATACACTGGGACGCATCATACACGAGTATATACAGTAATTATATACATTATAATATGTATATATATATCCATATATTGCGATGTATAAGTCGACCTTGAATTTTCAACTTGAAAATACTAGATTAGGTATATGTTCGCAGTATAAGTCGACCCCCTTTGTTTCACTTAAAAATACTTCTCATGAAATCGTTGCCAGGCAAAATCAAGGTCCTGTACGATCCAAGTTTTAACAAGATACAGAAATAAACATAGTAATAAAAAAATATAGGAATATTTTTTCGAGTCCGTGCTATTCTTCTTGAGCCTTCCATTTGACAGGTGTTTTAATTTCAACCAATAAGAAACTGCTATTCTCAGAGAGCTTGACCAACTAAATAATGGTTCCTATGATTTGATTGATGTCGGCTGTTAATGATGCTATCAAAATTAACTGCACCTAGTTATCGCAATCAATATCTACGGTGGTGAAATTCAATAAAGTATCGCATGTTGGCAGGCGTGAGGATGGTTCTGATAATTACATTATTCCCCTTTTCAAAAAAGGAAATGTTTTTTCCGCATATTTTTTGATTATTTTTTTTTGTCTTCTTTCATGTACTTTTTTGTACTTGATTTATTTGCATATTCCACATATAATTATAACTTGCAATTAGTATGGTTAATTCCGATCGAAGTGTACCTCTTCTATCTCACTTACTTCTACAGCATTACAATACTTTGGATGATACAATTAAAAAAACAAGGTAATTGTCCGTAATAAACATTTCATAAATGTCGTATTAAAGAATTGATATTTTAATAAACAATCAAGTAATGATTATAACATTCTAAATTTTATTATTTATTTATAATTATAATATCATAATTATATGTGGAAGGTGCAAATAAATTAAGTACAAAAAGGTACGTGAAAAAGACAAAAAAAATAATCACAAAAAATTGAGGAAAAAAACAAAAATACAAAAAAGACAAAATAATAATACAATTTTACTAGTTAAAATATATGTACACTCATTTCCAAAAGTCAAGCGACATGGCTCGGTCACGCCACACACAGTCCGGAGCTCAAAGTTCCGAGTATGTTGGTACCCATTGCTTGAGGGGTAGCAGGAGAGGGGAATGATAGGGAGGGGAGGAAAGAGTGAGGAGGTGAGTTTCGAAGCCTGGGTTGGCGTGCTGGAAGAAACGAACGGAATCAGAGCCTATGAGACAAAACCCATTCAACGGTGCGAGGGCATCAAATCCAACTCGGAAAAAAGGACTGTCTCAGTGGTTTCCTTCGCATGCCAAGGGTCACAAGAAAACCTCCGAGAGAAGGAGGCGTGTAAACGGTTCGAAGTCCGCAATGATGTCTTACAACGGGATAGGGAAACAAATGAATATGCCGTGGCTAGAAAGCACTTTCGGAAAAGATGCAATATTTTCATCTTTATGAGCGTTATTAATGCGAAATGCTAGGCTGCACTTCACTTCGGAAAGTGTAAAAAATCATCAATGGGTCAAGGGCAAAAATTATATAATACTCCATAAATTAGGATAACAAAAATGAGAGCTGTTGATTTAGTGTAGATCCTGAATGAGCATCTTCTGCCTTATGTCTGACTGATAGTGCTAGACGGTGAAGACGTGGTAGTAATACAAGATAATTCGTCGTTAGTTACGGCCGGTGTAACTCGACAATTTTTTTGACCAGAACTGGAATATCAAAGTTCTGCCCTGGCCAGCTCGCTCGCCGGAATAAAATTTTTATTCCACCGTACTGTATCACTCAAGCGTCAAGAAATTGTCAGCACGAAAATTGCTTTTTCGGGAGAACATTAGGAAATATTTACATCCTTTATCCAATCAGTTTTACCAAAACTCTAATAAATGGCAATTTATCACATGTAGCACTTTTCTCACAGATAGTGGATACATTTTATATTGACTTTATTTAAATTTTCGAATAAAAATTTTATTCTAGCAGCATTTAATAGGCAATGAAAACGAAAGATTATTTAGTGTTTTATTTTAGTATTTAGTGAAGTCTCAGCCTGAGTCGATCACTCCTTGCATTCGACGGTTAATGAACCGTACTAAATTTTCACATATTTGTGGCCGTCGTCCGATTGAGCCCCAGAGTTCCATAACATTCTCTTCAAGAGCGGCTGCCCTCCTCAACTTTCCTTCCGTCCACTCATTCACCATTATAGCCCATAAGTTCTCAATGGGATTCATATCCGGCAAGCGAGCTGGCCAGGGCAGAACATTGATAATCCAGTTCTGGTCAAAAAAATTGTCGAGTTACACCGGTCGTATCTAACGATGAATTAATTATCTTGTATTACTACCACGTCTTCCCCATCTGGCACTATCTGTCTGACATAGGCAGAAGATGCTCTTTCAGGATCTTCACTAAATCAACATCTCTCATTTTTTTATCCTAATTTATGGAGTATTATATAATTTTTGCCCTTGACCCATTGATGATTTTTTACGCTTTCCGAAGTGAAGTGCAGCCTAGCATTTCGCATTAATAACGCTCACAAAGATGAAAATATTGCATCTTTTCCGCAAGTGCTTTCTAGACGCGGAATATTATTCATGTTCCCCGCTCTTCGAACCGTTTACACGCCTCCTTCTCTCGGAGGTTTTCTTGTTACCCTTGGCATGCGAAGGCAACCTCTCAGACAGTCCTTTTTTCTGAGTTGGATTGGATGCTCTCGCACTGTTGAATGGCGTTTGTCTCACCGGCTCTGATTCCGTTCGTTTCTCCCTGCAAGCCTACCCAGGCTTCGAAACCCACCTCCTCATTCTTCCACCCCTCCCTATCATTCCCCTCTCCTGCTTCCCCTCAAGCAATGGATACCAACATACTCGGAACTTTCAGCTCCGGCCTATGTGTGGCGTGACCGAGCCGTGTCGCTTGACTTTTGGAAATGACTGTACAGACCACTTCTGAAAGAAAAAAATGCTGGCTGCTGGGAGCGAACCCCAGCCCATCCGATACTAGACATTCATTCTACCCATTCAGCTATCGCTGCTTCTGTTTGTAACCTTAAGGTTAATGGTATATGTTGCATCCGTGCTTACACCTGAATTTAAATTGTTAAGATCTTTTAAACAAGGGCCCATTGGCAAAAACGCAGAGAGATATAGGTGATGTTTTAGTTCTAGTTTCACCTCCTAAAAGGGTATTACGAATTTCAATATTAATGTTATGGCCTCCCCTTGTTGGTAAATATCGATGTTATTCATCTGTAATTTAAGGTTCACAATTTTATATTTGTCGTATAAGTCGACTTTAAGTTTTAGGAAAATTTTTTTAAGCTTCAAAGGTCGACTTATACGCCGTGATATACGTTAGTTATAATGTTGCGATGTATTCATTAGGCCTTCCAAATAACGCACATGTGATAGGTCCGCATGAGACACAATGTAGTAGTGGCGTCATTTAACTGTTTTGCATCGCCGGACATTCTGTCCGTTATATCCTAAGTACGTTCCATCAAGGTCCAGTATGCAGAGGGTTCAATGTACTGTGGATTTCTTCCTTTTCATTGGCTTCGTGGTACTTTTGTTTCGGATGATACACTTCCTCATGGCTAATCTCATCACAATTTACCGAAAGAAGTGAATAATATCAGTCAGTCTCTCTTTTACAGTAAGCACCGCCTCGAAATATTCCAATTCATTTGCATCGGAATCAAACCATTATCAGTTTTGTCTTTTCATTGGGAATCAGTGGTCTAATGAAGTTTATTCTAATGAGTACTTGAAGTTGTTTTATTTATTTAACTAGTTTATAATTTTTACTTTGCAAAAGCCATAAATAATGACTTGAAACGCTTACAGAATGCAAGTACCTTCTACTTGTATATTGAACAAATAAGTAACATATCATTCTTGTCATTAAAGACAATTTTTAGTAATGTATGTGTATCTGTAAATGTAATTACATGCAAGGTTATTTGTCAGGTGCGTTTCGCTTCCAGCATAAGCGCCTATTAGTATTAGTCTCCATCTGGTCTGTCCGCATGTTCGTTATCTGCTTCTACCAAGCAGATTTTCATGAAATTTGATATTAAGGACTTACGGTCAAAGATAATAAGAAAATCACATAAATGAGTCACGTAAGCCAATCAGGGGTACCACTTTACTGGTGATAAAATATGAACTTTCCCTCATATCTCGTAAAGTATCGGTCATATCAAAATATTTATCAAGTAAAACTTGTGCAACTAATAAAGCAGGGTATTTCTTTTCCTCTACATTTTTATCGTAGGAGTCGCCGTTTGCGAGAAAATCGAACAAGAGTCGTAATTTGAGTTGAACTTTGAAATTTTCTAGCATGGTTACTTCTTCATTGTTGCTAACGTAAACAATCTCACGGAAATATGTTTAATTTCCTTACATATGCATGTAATATTTTTAAATGGGAAGAAAATGGATTATTTATGATGAAGAAAAGAACTTTATAATGCTATTTCCCTTCCAAACACGTAAATAATTTCTTTCAAATACTCCAATGCACAAAACGCACCCATTTGTGTTACGTTGTACACTTTCCTAACTTGTTTATATCTTAAAATCTCATTATAAATATTAGTGTTATTTTAAACTCTTGTACTAATTTTTAAACGAAGTAATCAACTGATATTTTATAATTATACAGTTTGCGTAAGCACAACATTAAATTACCATAACTTTAATGTATGTTAACAACAAATTGTTGACAGCATATTTGTAGTGATTCTGAGATAAATACAGAGTTCATAAAATTATTTCTAACGAAGAATGTAAATTAAACTACAAAATATCCTTCTAAGATTTAGTCACATTAAACGTTTATTAGGAAAATTACACTAATCGTTTTTGTGCATCAAATCTTGGAGTAATTATTGGAATTTATTTTACAATGCTACACAAACATCTTTATATAGTTCTCTGGTGAATAAATTAAATTAAAATGGTATTGCAAAGTTCTTTGCTTATAAATAACTAGCAAATTTACCCAGCGTTGCTCAGGTTATGTTTTAAATCATCGTGACTTCAAATTATGGCAATAATTATGAACAAAAAATTATATCTATGCTTGAATTAAGTTTTATTTGGGAAATTTTTTCATATTTTAATTGATATAAATGAAAGAGTTAGAAAATATTTTGAGGATTCGTAATTAAAATTGACAATCAACGCAGTGGATTCATTTTGTGAGGTGATGCTTTTTGCCAGGTGGAGTTCGTTCTCTAAGCTTCCGGTAGAGAACGTGCATGTAGAGTACAGGTAGTTCCGCCTAATGTAGCAATTGAAAATTACTAGAAGTTACCTTACGCCTCCGTGATCGGAGGTAATATGTAGAGTGGAGGGGAACGAATTCCATTAGAATAGAGGGGCATTGAAGGTGAGCGCGCTTCCTAGAAGGGAAATCCCCTTGCACGCAGAGTAGAGAGGTGACTTCTTAAGTCAGTTACCATACGGTAGCTTTGCTTTACGCATGGACAGTTATATGCGGGATGCTCAGGAGTTCAAAATAAACATTCTTTAAAAATTCAGATAATACCAGGTTCCTAGAAAGGAGCGTCTGTCTCACACAACATTGTACGAGGGTTTCCCAGAAAGTAATGCACCACATGTTTTGAAATTACGCATATTTAACGAATATGTGACAGATTTTGACTTTTATCGATAAGTTTCCTGGACAACGAATGTCATTTTTGAGGCTCGAGATTCATATTATTGCCTCGCGAGAGATAAGGGGGGGAACAGCAGAGGGAGGGAGGGGGATAAGGCATTGTCAAGTGCAATTTGTAACGTTTTAACAAAAGTATTGTCCACTTATTGTAACAAAGTATTATTCACTTGACATAAATTTATTTTAACAAAACTCTTTGCTTAGAGAATCATTCTAAGAGTCGGAGCATTGAATTTCTGTGTGATTTTAATTCTCTTTTCTACTGTTTTTGTTTTTCGTTGCATTAATTCTTTTTGTTTGTTCATCTGTTGTTTGTCGTTTTGTATTAACCAAACCACATCCAACACAGTGTAATGTGAGCAAATAAAGTAAGTGGTAAATGTTTTCACTTGTATAAATTGTGTAGTATCGAAAGTAAGATTGCGTAACCCGGCCGCTGTATGGGTTTGTTATCTAAGTAAGTAGGCTGTTATGAAGGTTGGCGTTGTAATAGTGTCTCATCGCACCGTCAAATGTCATGGATGTCTGTGTTGACCAGCATCATAGCTAATCCTAATATACAATAAACTTTGAAGCTTCTTTGTTTATTGTAAAAAATTCTGTCAACATTTCAAATTTGAAATGCAGGCATCTCTAGTGGAATTGTAAAATGTTATATTCCCCTATATTATTATTATTATAGCACTGACTATAATTAACCAATTGACCAAACCTTTTATACATTCATCAAGTTAAGATGTTAATAATAATTGTACCAAATTTTAGTTATTCGTGTCTTATAGTTTATGGCATGCATAATGAGACACGCAAACAAACTTTTGCAAATATATATAGATTGTGGGAAGCTCATTCAGTTCTATTTGGTATAATAATTATAGGATATTTATTTTGTTTCTCAATTTTGTAGTTATTCTTTTGATTCTCAGGTTGGTCTCTATGTAAATATTAACGTTGTCTCTTGTTGGTTGAGTTATATTTTAGATTACTTAACAATTTCATGGCTGTTGTTTAAAATATCTTCATTAAGTTATCGTAACGATAATTTTGGTAAACTCCATATGAGATTTTGACTTATTCTAACATAAGCGTTACTGAAAAGGAATTCTTTAAATTTATTAACATAAATAACTCAATTGTATACAAATATTTAATGAAATACTTTAGTTTTTCGTGCACTCAATACTTTCATAAATTACAATCTGAAAATTCTTCAAATATAAGTTTTTAAATAAATGTTTTGTAATGATAATGTATTGCTACTTACAATTTGCACATTTATAATGTTAAAAAATATAATTATTGATAAATTTTTAATGATTTGATTTTCCTTTTAAATTTGACAAATTGGCCATGAAAGTGTTAAGCTATCGATAAGGAGCACTGTGATTTGTTAACGATAGTGAGTTGAGTCACGCAATGCAATTACTAGTTAAATTTAAAGTAAATTAACCTCAAGTCGTTAAATTTTACGCACTTACTGTACATTACCTGGAAATATAAGACAAACTTTGAGAATATGCTATATTTTTTCATAAATAGGGTGTTTGCTTTGATTAAATCAGTTATATTTTTGCATAATAGCTTTGAATCTGAACTTTACATTAGAACAAATATGTTTTTGATGTTGTAAATATAATCTCACCTTGATTAAGCAGTTATATTTTTAAATGCAAGATAATTTTTAAAGACAAAATGTATTTAGTTCAATCTTTGCTGTTATAAAAATTAAATTGCTATCAGAAGTAAATCTTTGTTTATATTATGCTATTAATCTTTTTCAAAAAACAGTAATACGTCTAATTGAGGTAATATAATTTGTGCATTTATACAATAATTAATTTGGCAAATATAAAGGTTTAATTTTATTAACATTTGAAATAGGTATGACATGAAATTTTAATATTGCATTTTTTAGTTTATTTCTGACTTGGAATAGTTTATAAAAATGTTATCCTGGCATTTAAGTAATTCCAATTAAGCATTGCTTTGCGAGATTCATTATTTTTTCGTCATTTATGCAAACATTGCTCCCATTTGGAATCAGTTGCGTGCATTCAATTTTACGTATTTCTTGACCAATAAGAGACATTGTTAATCGTAATTAAGGTCATTGATAATGTGAAATGTTTCTTTTTTAAGTGTTTCCAGAACAAGTACTTTGAAAGATTGCTTGCCTCAGATAAAAATAGCTGCGACAGAGTAGTGAAAAAATTAATACATGCATTTCGACTTCAGAGCAGTTGTCGTCAGTGGCATTTCGCCACTGATGACGGCTGTTCTGTAGTCTAAATGCTTGTATTAATTTTTCCACAGCTCAGTCGCAGTTATTTTTATCAGAGGCAAGTAACTTCTTCAAGTGCTTGTTCAATAATTTATTTCAGCTGCAAAATGTGTTTGATGGTTTATTTTTTCATGTTATATATGTATTTATGTCAGCTGTTGAACAACAGTTGAAAATATTGTGTTATATGTAATATGTCAGTTGTTGAATAGTTGAAATGCAGATAAATTGTCATAATGTTGAATAATTTGTTCAATAATCAGCAAAATTTGGCTGAATTGGTGGTCAAAAATGTCATTTTTAGGTTAAAAATGTGCTAAATTTAGCAAAAATATACCTAAAAAAACCCCTTAAGTCCAACGATACCTAAAAGAGGCTCCGAGAAAAAGAAATTATTCCTATCTCAAAGGAGTCAACAGGTTTTGATCATAATAAAATGTCTTTATTGCAATTAAAATGTACAGTGTATACATACAAGTTCAATAAAAATTTTACAATCTGAAATAATACATTTTGTCTACTTATTTTATCCTGCACCTGAAAATTAAAATTATACTGGACTTAAAAGATTTTTTGACTTGAGAAAAAAAATTGATTTGTTTACAATTTGTACTCAGAAAAACTTTTGAAAAAGTCCCAATTCCAGAAATCTTTCAAGTCTAAGAGTTAAAAACTATTGTCCAATTTGTAAAGTAATTTGTTTACAATCTGGACAATAATTTTTAACGCTAGACTTGAAAGATTTCTGAAATTAGAACTTGAAAAAAATTAATTTGTTTACATTTTGGACTTAGAATAATATCTGGACTTAAAAAGATCTGAATATTAGCACAAATCAAAATTGCCATTTAAAAATATTCATGAACTGCAGAAAATTTTTTAAATATAACAAGCACTAGAATAAAAGTTGGACATTTTTACAAAGTACTTTGGCAAGGATAATATTTCTTTAATCATTTCTATTGGTGAGAAAGTAGAGAGGAAAAATAGCATGGCTTAGAAAAAAATATGAAATGAGAGACGATAAATATATACCCAAAAGCGCTGCTAATTCTGGTTTGTTCAGATTTAAAAAAATGGCAATAATTATACAGAATGGAAAAGCAATAGCTTATATACATTTAGACAAAAGAATTTGCAATTGTTCTGAATAATATATAAATAACACAACACTTTGGAAACATATTTACAAATAAATAACATCTAGCAAATTGGATATTGATGGAATTATTAAAAGAACTTTTTTCTGGACATTGACTTTAATTAAGAATAAAATAACCTGCACAATTTTTCTTAATTAAGAAATTTAACTCTCCACAAAGTTAAATCTTTTTCTAAATATCGTCTAGAATCAAGAACAATTAAACTACCATTTCCGATGCATGGCTTAATAATTGGAGAATATAAACTTTTCACAATGAAAATACTTTACATAGTCTGGAATTTCAATCAAAACTCTCAAAACTAACTGAAATTTCATTTGCATTTTATCTCTTTATCTGATTTTGATAACTTGAATAATGAACTGAATTTGTATTGCCTCAGAATTTTTTCTGCCATGAATAAACAACAATAAAAACCCCAAAGAATATTTTCTGAATTAATTCAAGCAGATCCTACATCTCCAAATTTCTTTAAATTATTAAATTAAATCTGGAATTATTTAACCACGACAAACCCTCTTGGTAAAATATTAAATGTAGAACACCAAAAATCCCGATACAAATAATCTTTTTTAATGGCTGCTCCTATTTTAAGATTAAATTTAATTAATTACTTTCCAACATCCACTTTGCGGAACGATATTCACATGACAAGTCTGCAAACATGAGCAAATACAGTGCTGTCTCAGAAGTCAATACGAAAACTTAGCATTTTATAAGTTTTCTAAAGTTTTTAAATTCAACATCTTCGGAAATTCGTAAATAACTTGTTACTACATTTGATTCTTATTAACGGAAGTGAATTTAACAAAAATTTAAAATTTATAGAAGTACGCTAATAAACCTTTACAAACAAAATGGAATATTCTTTATAAAATCAAATTAAAGAAAGTTTTCAGAGTTCAAACTGAAAACCAACACCTTATATTCTTGTAAATTTATAATAAAAAATTAAATGCATTTTATAAAAAAGTTGAGTTATCAGAAAGTTTTTAAGTTCAAACAGAAAATTGATGCCCTACATTCTCAGAAATAAAATACTCTTACGGACGATATCAGATAAAACTTTTTTTTCAGACGTAGCACTATATTTTCCATTTACTTACTTTTAGTGTAAGTTGATTAAACAATATTTTTAAAAGAAATCAAATTCTTGGGGAATCGTTTAATCCTATCGTAAATTTCTGCTCATTCTGAATGACAGGAGAAAAACCTCCTAAAAATTGGAATTCTTATTGTATTGTATTTATTTTCATTGGTTGTGAGCATAAAGCTATAATAATGCCAAATTTGAAGCGTTTAGCTCATCTGAAAGGGACTTATAATTTACAATCTCTCCTACATCCTCCGTAAGATGCAGCTACATATTATACAAGATATTTATCGCCTGACATATTGAACAAACCAGAATATAGCAACATATAGGTATAAAAACCTTCTCTCATCCCATATGTATAGCCTCCAGCTCAGATTCCTCTATACTCTCACACCCAGGTGTATCAATTGTCATCTCAGCAAAGCAGTACTCTTCGATTCATGGTTCCTCGACGCCTCAAACCATGGCATTTTCACTCAGCATCAACTGTGAATGCCTACAATGAAGAGGAAAAATGGTTGTGGTGAATTCAATAAAGAAATATTAACTAAAAAATCTAAATATAAAAGATTAATTTGCTTAAACAACATGAAAGAGCACATTCACTTATCAAGGTCTATTTAGAATCTTAAAATTTTAAATTCTTTACGAGTTTATTCAAATTATTATGTGAAAGATTCGTTTGACAATTAGTTTTAAAATTTTAACCTTCCATAAGGTGTAGTGCTTAGCGTGTCAGCTTCCCATTACAAAGCTGCGGGGTGCAATCCCCGCAAATGGAGGTTTTTTTCACAAAAAAATTAATTACTTAATTAATAATAAAAAACTATCATTGGTGTCTGGCAGTAGGCAGCAGTACTGTCGGTACGGTATAGAGATGAAAACAAATGATGTTGGTTGGGTATATATTCAATAGAACAGTAGGCATGATTTGATCGGCTACAGTACTGCGATGTGGAAAGCAAGAGGGAAACTACCACATTACATTTCCCTAATAATGATTATATTATATAATATTCCGGAGGTAAAATAGTCCCCCAATCAGATCTCCGGGCATGGACTGCCTTGAGGAAAGCAACTGTCGAAGGTAACTTATGCAAAGATACTTGGAATTTAAAAACCACGAGGAAGGCAGAAAAGCTAGAGAACCTGAAAAATGAAATAGGATTGACGTCATAGGGCTGAGCGAAGTCAGATGGGAAGGAGAAGGGCAGATCCGCTCGGAAGAATTCACGGTAGTTTACACCGGAGGAAATAGTGAGGCAAGGGGAGTAGCTCTGGTACTTAAAAGATATGATGAATAGCGTGACAAAAATAACAGCAACGAACGATAGGTTGATGGCAATAAAGCTAAAAGTTGTCCCAGTTAACATGTTGATAATCCAGGTATATATGCCAACAACCGCTATTGAAGAAGAATAAATCAGGGAGATGTATGAGCAAAAGAATGACATTTATGAAGTAGAACTGCACAATAATGGGAGATTGGAACAACACAGTTGGAAAAGCCCAGGAGATAAAATGAGATGCCAAATAGATTACATCCTAGTAAAACAAATATTCAGGAACAGCATAAAAAATACTAAGACATTACCAGGAGCAAACATTGATTCAGATCACATCCTTCTAATACTCGATGTAACCACAAAGCTGAAACAAATAAGGAAAACGAGAAGAGAAAGACAGACTTGGGACCTAAAAAAACTGAAAGAAAGGCAGAATGCTTTCAGCATGAAGTCGGAAGGTCGCCTTAGAAATTTGGAAAACAAACCAGAGACCGTGAATACAGAATGGGAAGAAATTAAAGCCAGCATCAAAGACACCTTGAATAAAGAGATTGGGAAACAAGAGAAGAAAATCAGAAACCCATGGATCACTAAGGAAATGCTGGAGATAATGGATGAGAGAAAAAAATGGAAAAAAATGTTAACAGTGAAGAAGGTAGAGCCAACTATAGATGCACAAACAATGAGTCGAGAAGGGTAACAGATAAAGCTAGGGAAATTTGAATAAAAGGAAAATGTGAGGAAATACAACTGAGAAGTTAGGACGGTATGATATGATGTATGCTAGGGCACTGGAGTTAGAAGATTAGAAGTCTAATGGGATTTGTGGTAAAGCAATTATGAACGCAGATGGAAAAATAGTCGCAGAACCAAAGGATGTAGCACAGGTATGAGAAGTATACATTAAGGAACTATACAGCAAGCAGGCAGGATCAGCACAAATAGAACGGAAGAAGAGGATAACATTGAAGAAGACAAACTTGGGAACAAGTAATATGGAAAGCGAAGTACAAAAGGCAATTCTGGAACTGGATAAAGGGAAAGCTACAGGCAGCGATGGAATACAGGCAGAGGTACTTAAAGTCATGGGATCGGAAGGACTAAAAGTGATTACGAAACTAATTAACAAGCTTTACAACTCGGGAAAGAGGCCTCAGGATTTCTTAGATGTGACAATGATCCCTCTAAAGAAGAAGCCAAAGGCAATGCAGTGTAAGGACTACAGAACGATATCCCTACTGTCACACACTTCGAAGATCATCACGAGGATTCTTAATAAAAGACTAGAGAAAAATGCCGAAGAAATGCTAGGGGAAGATCAATTCGGCTTCAGAAAAGGACAAGGAACCAGAGATGCTATCGGTGTAGTGAGAATCATATCAGAAAGGGCAATAGAATACAGTCAAGATTGCTGTGTATGTTTCCTCGACTGGCAGAAGGCCTTTGATAAGAGTAAATTGGGTACTGCTGATGAGGATATTAAAGGATATAGGTGTAGACTGGAAAGACAGGAGACTGATCGGGAATCTATACGTAAATCAACTGGTAAAAGTCAGGTTGGAGAATGCGGATACCAGCGGAGTATATATCGGTAGAGAGGTAAGACAGGGCTGCTGTCTATCGCCGATTCTATTCAATATATATGGAGAGAGGCTAATGCAGGAACCGTTAGAAGGCATGGGAGATTTCTAAATCAGAGGAAGGATTATAAGAACAGTGAAATACGAGGACGATCAAGTACTCCAGAAAATGATAAATAGACTAGTGATAACAGGTAGGAAATATGGAAATTAATACAGAGGTTTAACTACTGACAAGTATTAAATATTATCTGTTAATAATTTCAAGTAGTAACAGCAATATTCATTTTAATTTATGCTATAAAATCAACTAAATTGATCAATTAACTTTATAAAAATCATTCCATGTACTCTTAATTGGAAATTATCGACAAATCACAGCATTTATTATAATGTCTATATCTATAATACAACCTAAAACCATTGTCATATTGGATAAAATTACAGTTTGTTTTTACCTTTAAAAACGATCAAAGAACATGAATTCAGAATTGAATTTTAAGCCAAAGAATAGTAAGAAAATATTTCTAATCTTCCTAAAGCTTGCATTGTGACAACACTGCACTTAAAGAGGTAAAAACTGACATTATCGCTTCTGACTTGATCTCACTTCTTTATTCATTGTCTTTAATACTTTGTAAATAACAGGCTAATAAGATAAAAATCGTTATGTTAATGCTATGAAATATGTTTCACATTTTAAAAAGCATTGGACCTCTTGTCGCACACCAGTTCCACCAAAAATAAAATCCTCTGTCATAGTAATAAATGGCATAACACATGACATACACCCCGCAAACATCAGCCTTATATCTCTTACAGTTAAATTTCTGTTTTGATTTGATTGATTGAACATTTATAAAATAAAATGCACTAAAATAGTATTTGAATAAATTTTCTACAATTTTTTGATGCTCAACTGATGATTAGCCAACCACCGATGGAAATAAGCATAATAAAAACCAACTGTCACGATAAACTTCCATTAGCATAGCAACTTTCCAAAAATTTGCATGTACTCCAAGAATTCGACTAACTTTGACTAATAAATCTTTTTCCTTAAAATATTTCCTTGATTGTGTCAACAATTTCCGTTCAGACACCTTTTCCAAAGTATTTTAATCACTTTAAACTGTCTGAAAATGTCTCCATAATTTCAACATTAAATAGTTTACACATCACCAAAGAGTAAATCCAATAAACATTTCACATTACACTGTCGCTACAAAACTAATATTTTTGTTTCTATGAAATTATCTCATATTTTTAATTGATTTACGTTGAATTGGAAGTCAGTAGACTGAAAAGTAAAAGTTCTCCAGCTCAAAGTATTTCATAAAATATGCCAAAAATTGAAGCGTTGATAACACTTATGTTAACGATAATTAGCAAATCTTTGAAGGTCTAAATTATAAAATCAATTTTATTCTATCAACAAAATATCCACTTAAAAGATGTTGAGATTTATCACTTTCCGATATACGCTGAAGTTACTACATTTTCACCGTTAATAGATGAATAACTAGCACAATAAGTATTGAACATATAGTAAAAAAACAAATGCATGGTTACACGACTAAATTCCTCCTAGCTATTCATTCAAATAGGTCGATAATTCTCACTGGGAACTTCTTGAGGTAACAGCCAACAAAAGTATCACAAAACAACCAATATGTCAAATGCAATAGGCAAACTACTTAAAAGAAACACACGGAATATACTCACTGTTATTATTTCTTGTTATCACACACAGGAGAATATAACAGCTCAGTCCTGTGATGTCGGCTGCAAACATTCCTATGAAACAAGAGAATAAAATCTTAAAATATATACTGTAATTTCATGCTGAATAATATTCCAGATTACATTATGTAATGTCTCTCGTGCTAAATCACTGAGGTAACATTGGAATCTTTTCTATTGTAACTCAAATTCAAAGATTTGTAATGAAATTAAAGACTTATATTACTTAAGTGGCTTGGTTAGGCTCAATACTTATTTCAAAACCACCTGACTACCATATATTGATTACGGAAATGAATATCAACTAAATAAATCATTGATTTGAATGAATTTTTCGGTAAAGGGTTTCCAACATTTAATAAGTCTAGACAGGAGTTTGCCCGAAAATTGAATACATACTTGGGAAGAAACCTTGTCAATATACTTTCAATTATTCATTAAAATAAAATCCTTCGTCATAGTAATAAATGGCATAACCACATTTCAGCCTTCTATCTCTTACAGTTTAATTGCTATTTTGATTTGATTGACTGAATATTTATAAAATAAAATGCACTAAAATAGTATCTGAATAAATCCTGTACAATTTTTGCATGATCAACTGATGATTAGCCAACCACCGGTGGAAATAAACAGAATAAAAACCAATTGTCACGATAAACTTTCATTAGCATAGCAAACTTTTCAAAAATTTGCATGTATTCCAAGAATTCGACTAACTTTGACTAAGAAATCCCTTTCCTCAAAATATTTCATTGATTGCTTTAGCAATTTCCATATAGATAGCCTTTTCCAAGAAAAATATTTTAATTACTTTCCTCAAAATGTCTCCATAATTTCAACATTAGTTTACACCTCACCAAAGAGTTAAAAGTCAATGAACATTTCACGTTACACTGTCACTACAAAGTAATAATTTTGTTTCTATGAAATCATCTCGTGTTTATAGAGCATACTTAATTGATTTATGCTGAAATGGATGTCAGTAGATTGAAAAGTAAAATTTCCCAGGTACAAAGTATTTCATAAAATATGCCAAAAATTGAAGCATTGATAACACTTATGTTAACGATAATTAACAAACCTTTCAAAGTCGAAATTATAAAATCAATTTTATTCTCTCAATGAAATATTCACTTGAAATAAATTGAGATTTATCACTTTCCAATGTAAGCTTAAGTTACTACACTTTCACCATTAATAGATGGAAAAATTAGTACAATAAGTACTGCACATATATAGACGCAATTAAAACACATGCGTGGTTACACGACTAAATTTATCCTATCTATTCAGTAAAATACGTCGATAATTCTCACTGGAAACTTCAAGTAACAGCCAATACAAATGCAATTGGCAAACTACTTAAAAGATTGTACTCACCGTTAATATGTATTTCTTGATATCACACAAGGGAACATGACAGCTGTTCTGTGACGTCTTCTGCAAACATTCCTCTGAAACAAGAGAATGAAATCTTAAAATATGTACCTACTGTATTTTAATTCTGAATATTATTTCTGATAAGCTGATTACATTATGTAGTGTCTCTCGTGCTAAATCACTCCGATAATATTCGAAAATATTGTATTGTAACTCAAATTCCAAGATTTGTAAAATATAAGACTTATATTCCTTAAGTTGCTAAGTTAAGCTTAATACTTATTTCAAAACCATGACACTAGTATGTATTGATTACGTAATTAATATCATTTCAATAAACGAAATACAGCATTGCTTTGAATGAATTTCTCGATAATGGTTGCCAAAATCAAATACAGCTGCACACGGAGAATTCTGTCTGAAAACTGAATAATTAGGAGAAAACCTTATCAATATATTTTCAGTTGCGCATTAAAATATTATTATTTTATCAAACATACGCTTTAACGAGATTAAAATACACGAAAATGAGATGGATTACCTCAGAAACTCATATCAAACTCCCACCGTTGGCCAATCTGATCATAGGCTAACACCGTATACATATATCATTTCTAAAAATCAAAGTTGATAGAAAACGAACCTTTACCTTCAAACTATACGCTTACACAACCACTCGACAAATTAATAACCATATTCATGTCTCAACTTGACTCAGTTCACCCAAAATACACGTGATTAACTTTCACCAAGGAAAATAATTGCATAGATCCACATATATCTTATGTAAAGGTCTCTCCTAATTAATGTAAAGATTATGCCGACATAAAATTCAGTGAAGAGATCAACCATTTCGTTTAATTAAGAAATAATTTCACAAAAGCTATGAACTAAGGATCAGAAGAAATAATGACCTTGAGACAAAATTGAACGGTAATATTAATGCGATGATGCTACCCCGATGCGGCGTTCCGACAACGACAATTAAATTTTCGCTTAATTCTAACTAAAGCATTTAAAACCGACAATCAATCACAGTAACACGAGGTCGACGTAAATCTCTTGCGAATTACGAACGGAAAGTTACTTACCCGTTCACGACCCTACTCTTCCTGGACGTAGAATTACACCCAGACCCATCCCCTCCCCCACTTTCATTTTGAAGCGCACCCAGTGACACCTATCAACAAAGATGAGCGTAACTTGAAACTCTGAAAACCGTTGAGTTGCCAGGGGCTGGTCTGTCGTGAGAACAAACCCCCACCAACCCAAACTGGTCGCGCATGCGCCGTGGCCTCCGTGACGATTGTAGCAGAAAGCTGTCGAGTTTGGGGAGCACACGTTTAAACTTAAAACTCATTTAAAATTTTTATACAATGAATGAAAATGACTAAATACACGGAAATTTAGAAATAGAATAGATGCGGCATGGGTGCTAGCTTAACGTATATTTGTTTAGCGACACGACATTTTGGGAAAAAAGGTGAGCGGCAAATAAAAGAATTCGTGTAAGACGCAACCCCTTTTTTCCACCGACGTTTTGGGAAAAAAGTTGCGCAGCTTACTCGAGCAAATACGGTAATACCAATAAAATTAACCTTACCCGAGAATGGACTAATTGCCTGGCTAAGCTGGAATTGTTAATTACACAAACGAAAGATAGATTAGCATTGCGCATCGAAATATGAGCAAAGTGCGAATTTATATTGCTGCATAAATTGGTATGTTATTTCGACTTGCTAATATTGCTGCATTAATTAGTATGTAATTTCGACTTTTTAAAGTTTATTTTTACTCCCTAAAAATGTATTTTTGTTCATTTCCTTGTCAAATATCTCTTTCGTTAGTATACCCTCTGAATTCTGAGGTACAAATCTGAAAACCTTAAAATTCCAATTAGCATGGCGTTTTATCACTCGCTAATTGGTACTTTTTTATTAAATGAGTGCAAGTTTGATATTTCTTCAAATTATACAGCATGTTTCATGACATTAAGTCCTAAAAATGATCGTCCTTTCAGAGTATTAAAATATTTTCTAGATTTGTGTGAGAAAAATGGGTAGGGGGGCTATATTCGGTCAAATACGGACACCCTGTATAAGGCAGATTCAGCATGACCAGTAACTATGCATATGAACAGTTCCAAATTCCTTTGGCAAAAGAAACTTAATTGCTTTTCGATGCATATTTGTTGTTCTTATATATGAAGCACAAATTGCTGTTATATGTCCTAAAACCTGTATTTCACTGCAATATATAATTAAATTAAAATATAATCAGGTTTATAGCAGCAGTTATTTGATATAATTAGCTATGTTTGCTTGATAAAAACTACAGCTGATTGAGTGAATTTTGATGACATGATTAGCTAGAGATTTGATTTGTCTTTTTCAATTATTTTCTCATTTCTATCAATGAAAAGAGTTGTTTCATTCAACATTAGCATTTATTTTGTGCCTTCACAGTTTTGTTCTTTAATGACTGACTGAAATCCAGCAGTCAAATGAGTCATTGGTTGACCAGCGAGGAGTTTTTTCTTTCGCATCACTGCATATTTCAGAATCTTCCGGAAGATATTCATTCCATAGAGTGTGTTAAACTCCATTAACTTGCACAAACGATCAAATTGAAGGGGTGTGTATGTATATTTGTAGCTTGAATAAGGATTTTCTGGGTCACTAAATATCTTGAAATCAGCAAAGTCAAATTCTTCTGATGTCTCTCGTTTGATACCTATGAATAGGATGAAAAAAGATATTAATAAACACCCACTGATTTTGGTTTTAATTTCATATGAAATAATTACCAAGAGTAAAGGTCAATGTTTCTCCTATTACCAGCAACACTCATTAGACCAATTGTTTTACTAATACTACCAAAACAACTTACCAGGTAGCTTATACTCTTTAAAAATACCATTGAAGATAATGCAGTGGACAAGAATTGGGCAGTATAGATTATCTGGATGTTTGAACACATATATCTCTCTAATAGGCTCATCATAGAATTTCTTAACCAATTCTTGTACCGGAGGGAATAGAACTTTATTTTTAATGGCCCACTTCTCAGCCAAAACCAACTCCTGATAGAAAAAGAAAAAATATATGTATAAGGAATTTAAAAAATTATTATGCAACAAACCAATAATGCAACTAGAATTGGATTAAGTGGTATGCAAAACAGGCAAGTGCGTAAGGCCTAAAGGATGAGGACAAGGGTACCACAGTGGGCTGACCTTGTTTCATCTCGTTCTGTCAAAACACATTCCAAGTGCTGGTGCACAGATTAAAAATCTTGCAATAATCTGTTGCTTGTTAAAAATTTATGATTTTTGTGGGACCATGAACGTGCTATGCCTGTTACCCTGTATGCAACACATTTTATTGAGATAATAAGTAATTTCTATAATAAAGGATAGAAATAAATTCAACAGAGGAAGGCATAACTTTGGGAATCCCTCCATAACATCCACAACCAAAAACACTTAGTAAGTTTCACAATTTTTTTATTTCATTGTCAGGTTGAAAAAATATATCGACTCGGTACCTTTTTTTATCTGACAATGAAGTAGTACTTCAAAACCCAGCTTTTGAAATAGAGATTTTAAAAAAATTGTTGTATTAGGTAAGTGTTTTTCCTTGTGCATACTATGGAAAATAGAGAGTTGAGCCTAATTCTCAATATACTTTTAAAGTTAGGGTTGATTTTTGGTACATTTTAAGCCATGGGAAGGGAATTATGACCTTAAAAATGGTTCTAAAAGGAAGTATTTTTGCTATACCATAATCAAATTGAAGAAATATATCTAATAGCCATAAAAATCTTTTCCCAACCTTATAATGACTATTGGAGAGTGTTCAAATTTGACTTAAACCACAAGATGTGCACAATAATTCTCTATTAAATATCATCGATTACCATATTTACTGGTTAATAGGGGAATTAGATTTTAAAACCTTTTTCTGAGAAAATTTTAAATACCTACACAGTAAAACAAAGTTATAACGCGCCTCACTAAGCCGCAGATTCGGATATACCATGGGTCTAGTCAGGTCCCCCAAGATGATTCCATTTATTTTCTCTGTAAACAATTTTGTTTCAAATTTTACCGCAATGCACTGCTAGCCGAAGTCCTTGATGTTTCAAGCACATTAACATGACACCTTTGCCTGTTATTTATAAAAGCAGTAAGAATGCCTGGATGACTCGTGATATTTTCATGTCGTGGTTCAACGACGATTTTGTGCCATCGGTAAAGAGTTAATTACGTTCACTAAAACTGGATGAAAAATCTCTACTTCTGTTGGATAACTGTCCTGCACATCCTCCTCCTGATTCTCTGAAATCAAGAGATGGAAAAATAGTAGCGATGTTTTTACCAAAAAATACTACTGCACTTATCCAGCCCTTGGACCTAGGCATTATCCAAGCCTTTAAAGCCTACTATCGGTGGGAACTGCTCATTGCTGTCGTAAACTCAGAACTGCAGGTGCCACAGTTCCTGAAAACAGTTACACTGAAGAATATGGCCTACAATACCAGATTGGCATGGAAGAACATAAGTTCTGAGCCATTTCAAAATTGCTGGTCAAAGTGCATTGCTGTAGCAGGAGATAGTATCAAAGACGAAGAAGAGTTTTTGGGTTTTACGGAAGAAGACGCATTTCCAATGCTCTTGATGATAGACTACAGGTAAATGATGTGGGCCTGGGTTCGCGAAGATGATGAAACTCCCATTGCTGTCTATAAGAATGATGAGGAAATTGTAACTGAAGTCCAGGACCGCGGAAGAGCAGAAAAATTATCGGAAGATGACAATGAGAATGAAGAGATGTGAGCCTGAGACCTCTAAAATAATCAAATTATTGGATAACATCAGTGAAGTGATGAATTGGATGGAGAAACGGGGATTGTGATCATCTTCATCTTTTACATTTGCAAAACATTAAGACGTATGTGACGAAGAAACGCCATCAGCTGTCATGCCAAAAGAAAATTCGGACTATTTTAAAAGCACCGGTTAAAGTAAGTTATGCATTTAAATCAAAATACGATATCAGTTTTTATAGTATTTTGCAATTAAATTTGTTATAAAGCATATATATAAATTTTTACATTATGCTTTAAAGTGCTAAGCCAATGCAAACATTTAAGATGCTGCAATGATTTTAACATGGCTATCTTCTTCAATTACCATGGTGATGATTATATTATAACTTCAATGCATATAATTAGTTTTGTAAGATAATTTTGATATTAGCTTGGGATTTTTATTTTCCGCATATAAATGGAATTAAACAAATTATTCAAATATTTTATCTCCATATGCACTTTACAGAATCCAGTTGAATCATTGCCTCCTGAAAATGATTTTGTACTCTGCCACCTACCGACAGCAATGGCTAATGATGGCATCATTTGTGAGACTAAGCCTGTTCTAATTCAGACTGAGAGACTGAGTACCATCAGCCAATAAGATATACAGTAAAACCCATTTATAACGATCACACCTAAAATGAAATCTCGGCTATAACGAAGAAATGTCTCGGTCCCTTGAACTTCTTCATAAGGGCATTGGTTAAATTTCTCGGATGTAACGAACATGCATTTTATGAATTCTCGGCTGTAACGAACAAATGTTTGGTCCCATGGCAAAAAAATGCCCCATATATAACAAATTTTGGCGAGCAGAGCATTAAGTAATGATTAGTTACCGCCCGTTTACCACGCACTTGTTGGTAGAGGTCCCTTCCTCCATCTACCCCTTCCATACGAATTTCCACGCTCCCTTTGTTTTGAAATTGATATTAAAAATGTGAAATTTTTATGTGAATTAATGACCTTAATAATAATATTAATTGGTAATTTAAAAAATCGTATGTAATAGGAATCGAACATTTTACATGCCGCGAAGTTGATAAGCATCTCTTTGCATATGTAAGTACGACATTGAAGTCTACTCACTGCAAATACAGAGAAATCTGTGTTATCCGGCTATCTTGGGATTGTGGATAGCCGATTAGGAGAAATAGCCAGTTAAGGGAGCGTTTTTCAATTTTGACATCGCAAATTTAGCAATAACCAAACAAAATTGGGTTTAGGTTCACTATCGTACTCTCCTAACATAACTATGCATGGGATTTGCATTTTCCATTTTAATTCTTCCACTTGTAGTTAGATCTAGATACTATTTACCCATTCTTATTTCATACGTTGCTACGCTTACATGCAAATCAAAAGACTATTGAAAAGTTTAGGGTGTCCAAGAAGTTTGGGAAGTACGACAGTGAACCTGTTCCCAAAATTGAATTTATTGGATTGTATCTTTCTTATTTATCTTTATTTACTCTATTAGAAAAGGACGAATTTATTTAATTCTTCTGAACATTTTTGTGAAAACCAGTCATATAATATTTTATCCAGTTCCTCCATTTTTGGCTTATGAAGCATATGATGTTTATTAATTAATTTACTCATCTCAGGAGATGACACAAATTTCATTAATTTTGCCTTATGAGCCTTGATATTGTAGAGCATGGAATATCTGATGCTGAATTCTTTTGCTATGGTTGCTCTACTTTCTCCTTTTTCCATTCGTTCGATCATCTCCAGCTTTTGTGTTAGCGTTAAAACAACTTTTTCTCTCCTATCCCTTGCTTTTAGGCATTTATTTTGATGCCATATTCAATAGATGGGTAATTTTTAAAATAATAAAAAGCGATAAAACTGGAAATTGTAGAAGTACACCAAAACATCTAGACAATGCAAATGGCTCACGTAAACAAAAACGCCATGCTTACTCGGCAGCCACAGAAGTATACGGAGTAAATACGTAATATATACATCTTATATTTTCAGAAATTTTAAAGTGGAAGTTGTGGTATTACACAAATACAATTCACACAAAAATTCATAAAAAAAGAAAAAGAAACAGAAAATGAATTGTATTTGTGTAATTTCCGTTATCTAAGGATGGCCGATTCTAAATAGCCAGATAGCACAGCTTTTACTGTATGTGTTATATGGGACATTTAGGCCAAAAACCATGTTTCTCGTATATAATGAAATCACGCTTATATCCAAGCAATGAGTCGGTCCCCTCAAATACGTAATAAACGAGTTTTACTGAAGGTTAATTTCTGGTGATAGTTTTTTTGTAAAAAATTGAGCTTCTTCAACAACAGATAATGCAATTTTTGCGAAATATTGGTACTTATATATTAATAGGGGACTCAAGTTTAAATGTTAAAATTCAAATAAAAATGGGTTCTCTTTAGTTATCCCGGACCCCTTTTGAAAAATAATTTTTTGAGATAACCCATTAACACAAAATGAAAGCTTGCAAACCCATGACTGATCTGCCTATGGCAACATTTATCCACCTGATCACCAGACAATGTGGAGGGATAGATTCGTTCCAGAGAGGCAAAGGGCGTGATAGTGCCTGGAGATGGCTACACCTGATATAAAAGGCATTATAATCTAAAAAGAAAGCGAGCCAAAGGCTCGCTGATACCCTCAGTTACTTGTAAATAAAAATTGTTTTTTACAAGTTCTCATTTTCTTTGTTTTATTTTAATTATTTACGTAAGTATCAAAATATTTACTGTCAAGACTTCCATCTATACAATTTAAAAAAATATTTTGATAAGATTAGGCTCAAATGTGTAGAATTGGCTATTCATTTATACTGAATGAGGAAAAAATTTGGAGACATAAAAATTATTTAACATAAAGATAGATGGATGAAGTTTAACTTGATTTACTACAGAAATAGGGCATTAAATTATAAAGATAATATATTGCCATATAAATGCAGGCTTTTTAGGCAGCTACTTCAAACATGCAAGGAAATAGAAATAAAAATACTAAGGATTCTTGTATCCATTCTCAGAAACCATCAACAGTTGGCAAGCCTTTAAGTAAATATTATCAATGAATAATTTATATTTTATGAAATTTCCCTTCAATGCAGTATGAGAAACATAATTATGAATAATTTGCTTTTAATTATGAAAATTAATTCCATGGAATTTTTTCAATATTACTTATTAAAGTAGTAAGTTGAAAGTCTGCTAGTGGAAATCAATAAAGTTTAAGAGGAATATATAAAGAAAGCACACAGTAGTAATATTAATTAACATCATTAAAATTAAAATTCTGTATCATACCCCAAATGCTTCGTGAAAGTCTGCTGGACGGCTGCTGTAGTCAAAAGATATAAACACATCAACTGCTCTCTGCGGGCGTAAAAGAAGAGGAAAAGGACTGTTGAATACCAAACCAGCATCAACTAGACATAGTTTTTTTGCATATGCCTCTATTGGTTCCTCTGTGCCTTGGAAATCAGTATCTGAATATAATATATAATTGTATGTTATGAATTTAATGAATGATATCTATTAAATGTTATAACAATAATGATTAGCATAGAAACAAGTAAGAATTTTTAAAAAATTCAAAAATAAAATCTTTTTGCTTTACAAAATAGGCGGCCTTAAAAGGATTAAACAAGAAAAATTTCAGACTATGGGAAAACAGTCCTTGATATTAATATTTTCACTTATCATTCAGTTTCCGCAGAATCAATTAAGGATGAATATTGAGGTATACATATATTATAAACTTCATACAATATATGATTTAGTTTTAATGACATATCTGGAAATTAATTAGCAGAAACTTAAAGAATACAAGTGAACAAATAATAAACTTTAAGAAAAAGATAACTGAGGTTGTTTTGCATGTAGCTGTAACCCTTATCATCCATGTACACATTTAAATGTTCACCAAATGTGGGCACTGATGGCCGTGCATACAGTAATATGTACGGTAGGTGCTGAGTCTGCTTATATGAATTTATAGGCCCTTGATATCATCCAGACTGATGTTATGTCTCGAGATACAGTAATTTATAGAAATGTAAACAATATTTAAATACCCCAACTATATCAGCTGTGAAATGAAGAACTGGGAATTAAAATGCCATATGATAAGGGTTAAAGTAACAAAGAAATGCAGAAAAACAAAAATAAAGGTCAAAGATATGATAATAAAACATTACAATAAGTAAATGACCAGAATCTCATAGGAATAACAATGTGTAATTTCAATAGGGAGATAATTACAATAGAAAGCAGCATAGCTTTTAATTTTGATGGAAGATATGTTCAATGCCATGAAACAAACAAAATTTAAGATCAATAATCTGTCAAGTTTAATTACTGAAAGAACTAAATCAGATTTTGGTTTCAAGCAGACATTTATAAGGTACACACAAACACAAAATTTTGAAAATTGTTTAATATTAACTTGAAATTTCAGTTAAATATATAATACAATGTTGTGAAGTAAGAGTAATATTATCAATAATGTTATTAACTATAAAATTCTACTGAAAATAGCATATAAGAGATGATAATATATACAATTACTGTTTAATAAGTTCCTGAAAGCGACATCACAGTTAAGTTGGATGATTTGAAATGTTACTTCAAAGAGTAAATAATTTTAAAATGATAACTTCTTTACTATTTAAAATCATTACGATTTTATCGTAAGAATTTATGGATTAATATATTACCACCAGTATCTTCTTCAAAATTAGGTGAAATAGGATATGTACGACTTAGGCTTAAAGCACGAAGAGGATTAAAGATTACACCTGCTCTCCCGGCTCTTGTGTCTCTTATCCATTTCATTTTACCGAGGCGTCCTAGTAAAGTATGCCAAAAACTAGTATGATCTGATGCTTTATATGACAACCTGAAAGTATGGATTGTGAGAAAAATCCATTATTGAAATGTGATTCACTTTGTACTTGAACTTATGCAGATAAACAGTATTTACTCTTGTAATTTCCCCACTCTTTCACATGATTTTTATCCACAAGGGTAGAGTAAATAAATGATTTTCTCTGTATTGTAAGAAAGTGATATTTTCAGAATGAGGGATACCGATAATGCAATTTAAAATATTTACTGGCATTTTGCCTCCACATAAGCTATTTACAGTAGAACCTCATAAACCCGGCAACCTCGGGACCTAGCATTTGCCGGGTTTTTGAAAATGCCAGGTTTTTGAAATTTTATAAAAAATTTTTAAGTAATGTACATTTTTGGTAACTGATTATATAATTACTGATTATATAATAATGAATAACAATTAAAAGGGAAAACCCATTATCAATAAAGACTATTGCTTATACATGCCCCAAAACAAGGAATTATATATGAACCATTAAAAAGTAAATAATGAAATACGCATTAACAACATTATCCTCATCACACATTATTCTGAGAATTTTTTTTAAACAGATCAGGCAAACTAGCTTGCTTCATGCATTTTGATTTTTCCTTCATAAGTTTATCTTGAATTTGAAACAAACATGTGATCTCTTGAAAATCAATGAAAGAGCGTTGTTCTAAAGCAGATATTGTATCTGTGACCAACTGTATACAGCGATCTATTGAAGGTTTGCCCTTAACTATCTCTTGTTCATCGTCACTTTCATTTTCTTCATCTTTTTCATGCTCATGTTTCAAAACCATGTCCACTATTTCACATCAGCTGAAGTATGACAGGCGCATCATTGTCGATATCAACCCAGTTTTCAATGTCATCTTCTACCACACTTTTTGCTATTGTGAAAAATTTTCACTTGTTGTATCAGCATTAGGCCTGAAATAGATACACCTTCACTTCTTCGCGGACGAAACCACTCAAACAATACCTTATCAACAATATTTACCTGGGACGTGTAGTGTTTTACGGATACAAATTGCTTTAGGTGTATCACTCTGCATAAAATTTCAATATTTCTGTTTTTTCCTACTTTAAGTCGTATGCAGTGGAACCACCAATGCTATATTCTTCTCAAAGTCTCTTCAATGAAGCACCTTTTTCAAGTTTCCTTAGTAATTCCACTTTTGATCAATCATGAGATTTTTCTGTTTATGTTTCGTAACACCACTTAATGGGGTTGTCTTCTTTTTTTGAAGTCTTGTCAAAATAAAATTTAACACAAGTACTAATTGCATTATTGAAAAACAATTGCTATCGCCACGAATCTAAACATGTGGTTCTAATGAGGTAAACAAAACAATGAAAATAGATAGAGTACATAATTTAAAGTAATTTCTAATTTATTTTACATATAACTTTCAAAAATGCAGAGTTTTTGAGAATGCCGGGTTTTTGAATGCCGGGTTTATGAGGTTCTACTGTGTTTTATTGAAACTCAACAATATATTAAAGTGAGTCATGCAGCATAAACAATGATAAACATTGTGTTAAAGTAAAATAAGAGCAAAGTTGTTACAGAGTGATTTAAATGCTCTTTCTGCTTGGTAAGAGTGAGGTTATCACTTTTAAAATATGTATTTTTAAAATGAGATACAAACTCAATATCTGGATGAATGTACGGTTGAAAGACACATTTTAAATGAAAAATAATAAGCTTTTATTTCATCCTCGTGGTTTCAATGGGGCAATTATACAATGGAAGGAATTAGGCAAGTATATTTCAGTAAATTATATAAAACTACGAATTCAAAATTAAGGCATTTGCCTATTACATTTTAATACTGTGAATAAATAACTGACAAACTAATTAACCATAATTTCTTTTGGCAAAAATTAAATTATGTGAATAATTATTAAAATTAAGCAAACAAAATATTATGACATGAAAAATCTTGAGCATGGTTCTGGTGTCACAACTTTAAAATAATAGTCAAACCTAATATCCTCGTAATATGTTTTTCTGTGATTGTAACTTCTGTTCATAAAGGAAGCATCAGAAACATCTGTTAAACTCTCTCCATCTGAATTTATTGTTCCAGCAAGGACATCATTTCCATATTTATCTTTACAGGTCCTTTCAGCAGTTTCCTTCTTTCCTGATAGCATCATCCACTTTTTTCTGTTTTTCTGATAAGGAAAAGTTTAAAATAATTTAAGCTCTTAAGTTATAAGTGTACTTTGACTTTTTAGCAGAGCAACCATCTTGTTAAATAATGCGAGGGCCATAGTATGAGGTGAGTTTGAGATGTGACTGGTGAAACTTTGCTAAAGGTGGTATTATAGCACTTTTGCAACTGATATGTGTCTGTGTTTTGTGATCTTGGAGACATTTTGACTCTTCACACCACAACCCTGATGAATGCTGTTTTATAGAAAAAACAAATAACGTGTTGTTGTAAAATATATATTAGCCATTAATAAAGCCATAAAAGTAACATTTTAAATACACTAATATGAAATAAGTACATAACTGTGATTGAATGGATTCAGAATACAATGATTATTTTAAAGTTAATGAACGGTTATCCATGGACCCTACTCCTACTACGTACGAGGGTTGCCCAGAAAGTAATGGACCACATTTTTTCTCAGTTATATCATATTTTTAAAATTTGAAACTTTCAGTGATATAAGTTTGAAATGTGCTGCGTTTGTATGCCGAGTTGTGAAGCATTCTGACAGATACCACAGTTGCGGTGAATCTCCAAAATGGCATTGTCACTGAGGTGCATTCCAAACAAAGAGACGTGATTGAATTTCTTGTGGCAGAGAATGAGTCGGTGGGAAACATTCACAAGCAATTGAAGAATGTCTATGGAAGCTATGCTGTCAACAGAAGCACCGTTAGTTGCCATGTTAAACGAGTGACAACATCAGAAGAAGGACAAACTGAGCTTCATGATTTGCCATGCTCTGGTTGCCCTGCGACTGCTATCAGTCTGCGATGTTGCAATGTGCTGATGAAGTCATTCGTATTGATTGATGCATCACAAGCAAGCAGCTGGCACTTGAGCTTTAAATCAGCAAAGAAAGTGTCAAGTTGATTATCCTGCAGAACTCTTGCTTCAACAGGACAATGTATGTCCTCACACAAGCTTGAGGATCCAGGAAGCCATCACAAAACTTGGTTGGACTGTGCTTCCCCATCCACCCATAGAGCCCTGATCTTGCTCCTTCTGACTTCCATCTATTCAGAATGCTGAAGGATGCAATCCACGGTACAAGGTTTGAGGATGATGATGATGATGTGATTGATGAGGTGAGGACATGACTACGTGCACAGGACAAGGACTGGTACCAGCAAGGCGTACATGCTCTTGCTTCTTGTTGGCATAAGGCTGTAGCAATGGACAGAGTGTACAGACGTGTACAAAATAGAGCCTGTTAAATTGTAAGTTTTATGTTTTTTGAATAAATTTTGGCTGAGGTAAAAAATGTGGTGCATTACTTTCTGGGCAACCCTCTAAAATTAATTTTACCTAAAATATGAGGGCAATCAATTCATTATGCAATTCTAAATCATAAATTAAACAATTACAGGCAGTCCTCGACATCCGTACATAATGCGTTCTGGAATACGTGTACGGAAGTCGAATGTATGGATGTCAAACAGATTTACATGTTATGGGGGGGGGGGGGGGGGGGGGGGGGGGGGGGGTTCTGTTCCCAGAGAGCCAAAAATATTACAAAATCTCTAAATATGGTATAAATGATGTTTTTTGAGCAGGGGCAATTGTCGATTTTATAATATAGAGAGATAGGGCAAAATGCAATAAAATATTTAAATAATTGCACAAATAAACTGCTGTACAGACAAAGATGGCGAGGCGGCAGAAACTGGTGGCCTAGTGGCTGGCAACCAGCAGCACTCGAAATATTTGTTTGTCATTTCCCTGATGTACGAAATTCCGAATTCGGCATACAGAAGGCGGTTTAGAGGTGTCAATGTATAATGTATGAAAGTGCGAGTTTTTTTTAATTAAAGCATTTTGCTATTTTCATAGTTTTTTGTAGTATTGCCTAATCGTGGCCCCAAAGAGAGTGATGATTGAAATGAAAGAAAAGTCGGTAAAAATGGCGAAAAAAGTGATGAGTTTGGAGAAGAAATTTGAAGTTTTAGATAGGCTTGTGCATAATGAATCTGCTTCATCAGTTGGTAAATTACTTGGTGTGACCGAGTCCACAATAAAATCAATAAGGAAAGTGAAGAAGCGATTAGAGCTAGTGTTGCAAGTGGTACTTCAACGAGTACAAAAGTGTCTTTTGTACCTAGGAATCCATATGTAGAGAAGACAGAGAAGGCTTTAAACCTGTGAATCGAGACCCAAACTCACAAGAGTTCACTTGTCAATCGAGAGAAAGCCAAGCAACTGCACAATCATTATGTCTCAAATTGTTTCGCGGTCTGCTAACGGGATATCGCCAACGTCATCGAAGCGTGTGTAGGTCGGTCCTTGCTCTTTAAAAAAATGTTGCATTTATTCAGAACGCCACAGTATGTACTATATTATTATATTTGTCCTTCTCCTTCACAATTGAACACACACTTGACCAGCTTAAGTCCAATGAGCATCTTATTGAAGCTAAAGATTCGCCGCTTTCGGCACGCCTAATTATTTCCATCTTTGTCTCAATCGTGTTCAGTTTATGAGTCCTATGTTTATTTTCACTTGTATTAGCACTTTCAGTTTTCCGTTTCTCACTCATGTTTATAAAATAATAGGTGTAAAATGCACAAACAAAGAAATACTGCTGTATGTACAAACAAATATGGTAACATTGCCGAGACTGAATAATAATAATTTATTGATTATTAACCGACTTTACAGTGGTGTTAATCTTGTCAAATTTCAGTACAATATTTAAAAACATTACACACAAATCTTACATTACATACAATACGTATATTATTACACAGCATACTTTAATTTGGTAATTTATTAAAAGTGTTGGCTTGGCTGACAGACAGCTTCATTATGCGATAGCTCAAAATGGTTGTTCGTCAGCTGATGTACAAAAGCCCAAATTCGGAGTATGAAAGGCGGTTTAGGGGCGAGAATTTATGATGTACGAATTAGCCTTAGTGTGTGAAACAACTGAAATTATGAGATATTTTTAAAAACTCTTTATCAAAAATCTAATCACTATCAGTTCAAACCTTGATGGTACGAAATATATTCTCATTACCCATCCTTTGCTTGTACATATTATGTACTTCGTAAGTGCATATCACATTTAGTCTGAAATTATCTTTCAAATATGTAAGCATGATGAAATTTTCAAGAACATATGCTTGTCTCAACTAGTCTACATAGTTTACATACCTTGTCCTTTGGGTATTTTCCTCGATCCTTATGGAAGGATACTTTTTTATGAAGTTGAACACTGTTAGACGAAGAATCTGTAGAATCTGATGCTTCACTTTTGTCTGATTCATACTTTTTAAATATTTTAATGTCATCCAAATCCACTTTCATGATTAAAGTTTCATGATCCTGTTCATTGTTGAGGTTTTCAACATATTTATCTTTTTCTATATAAAATGGAATAAAGATCAGTATTTAAAGAGACAATTTCTCCAACAACTTATCACTCAACTAGCATAAAAGACTGCAAAAATTTCAAACATGATTTTACACATTTGATGTTGTATGAATAAATAAATTTAATATTATGTAAATAAATTTTGTGTTGGTTTTAATGTAAGCTGTATTTTTGATTTTCACCACCTCATGGCAATAATTTTCCTTATCAAAATATGCTATTACAAAGAAAACCATAATTTAAAACTTTGAAAAACATTTTACGAAAATATAAAACTAAAGCAATTCAAATCTACAACTTCTCGGGAAAATTGCAGATGTGCTATGTTTATTTTTATTATATTCCTTCATATTGAAAAAAATGTTAATAAGAATCAAAGAAGAAAATTTGATATTTAACTTTTTTAAATTTCTCCTCACCACCTTGGAACCTGTAAATTTTAGTTCTGATACATTTTCTTTTTATAGAAAAGAGCATGTGCAAGTTATGTGTGTATATGTTATATTTCATTCTTGTGTCAGTCATTAAAATAAACACACAAACCACTGGGATGGGCATACAATTTATAATAAAGTAGAAAAAACTCTGTTTCAACATTACATGGCTTTTCAAAATGTTTATATATTCATGTCTGATGAGTCTTACAAAAAATTATAATTCATAAAATTGCAATGACTTAATTCTAATAAGAAAGTGGTATTGTAACATATTTATCAAAAACATATCGAGTGTTCATTGAAGTTTCTTCTCACCTAGAGAATTTATAAATCCATCTAATTCATTAACCACAACCTCTTCAATATCTTCAATTTGTTCCTCTTTGTCTTCTTTATTGACACATTCTTGTAATATTTCTGTTTTCTTTTTACTTATGCTTTTGTCACTGCCAAACATTAGTTTAAAATATGATTTTTCTTCATCAACAAGGCGCTTGAATAAAATACTGAAAGCACTTCCCCAAACTCCAATTAGATAATGAAAAGGCATCTCATCATATTGTTTAACAATTTTTCCAACATAGAACTCACTGCCAAAATTTTCAGTTTTCATGAAAGCTCCATACTCGGGAAGTCCTATCTCATATGGGCTGAATTCCACATATGCCTAATACAGAAAGTTAACCGATTATAAACTGACCATAGATAACTGAATTTATTTTGACAAATGAATTAAATAATGACAGGTTCAAAGTTTTTACATCAAATACATACACTGCAATCTCACTTCAGATTTAATTACATACATTTTACTCAAGATAGAGGAGATAATAAGTATTTTCCTACAATACCTTATGTTAAATAATTTTTTTCCAACTGAAAATTTTCAATCTATTAGTTATCTAATTGCTGAACTAATCAGCTATTTATAATGGTCGGATTTCATAAAATACTAAAATCAATGAAATATTTAATTTTTTATCCAATAGGCCAGATAAAAATACTCATCAAGTGTGATGTCATAGATGTGGTAAAAGGGGTGAGAGGATGACTACATAGAGGAACCAATGGAAGTTTCACCTACAGATTATTGAAAATATAAAAGATAGTGAAAAGCTGATTTTATCAGAACTAATCAGAACTTAAATTCTTATTTGCTTGTTATAAACATAGAATGAACATTATATCATGAAATTTTACAGTTGTTTCAATTGTCAATATTTGATTTTAAAGACTTTGCTATACCTATTTCCATGCTGTATCCACTCATAAGTTGACCTTAACTTTCTAACAAATTCTAAGTGAAATAGTGTGCCTTGAGCAAGCATATCTTGAAAGACATGTCTGTGATTTGTTATGAAATCTATAATATGAATGGATGGAGAAAACAGAATGAAAAGGGGCAGATAATTTTCCTTAGTATACACAAGGATTCTCTTGTGCAGATCATTAGAAAGGCATTGGACAATTGGAGTTAAAAGCTATGTGCAATAATATGATTGAAAAATATATAGTGTTGAATATTTGCAAAGACAAAATATTCACTATATTTCCCTTTTCAGGTTGCAATATTTGATATATGCACCGATGAAAGGAAATATCAAACTAATATTTCTTTATAAAATTTATTTCTAAATGTGAATGCAAATGTATGCAAAAAGAAAAAACTGAACAAAGGAATAGTTTTATTCTAGATCTTGGTAAATTCAAATTTTTGTGGAAGCAAAATTTCTATGCACTATCTGATTTAATGGTAATATTTATGGATTTATGCAGTTACTGCGTATTAAGAGACAAATTATAATAACACCTTAAATTAAAATTAAACAATTTTTTATAACAGTACGTGGAAATTGTTAGTTTACATTTTAACACAATTCAAATTTTAAATTTCCTGAATGATTGTTATAACTGTTGAAATTACTTGTTCAAAACAATGTCATGTTTTAACAAACTCTCTAAACTTATGGTTTTTCACTTATGTTTTACCTGGAACACTCTGGCAGAGACGTGCTTTTTGACAACAACACAGGTGAAAAGAGGCATTGGAACCATGCCCATCTCCAACTTTTCCTTCAATCCTGATAATTTTAAATTCTTTCGCTTGAAAAGAAATAATTTATGAAAAATTTCACCAACAAAATACATAGACTGACATAATGAGTAACTAGCTTGTATTACATTTAAATTAATACTTTCAGATCTCCATGGCAAAAAAATAAAATACTGGTGAGCACAGCTGGACTGGCATAATTGTTGTAGTACACCCTTCCCTCTCCAACCACGGGTTTATTAACCGCGGCCCTCGACTATACGCGGTCTACATATTGATTCCCACACTCCCAACCGCAGACATTTCCCTTGCGCATCCACGGTTCAAACCAAGAAAACTTTTAAATACCGCGCATCTTATGACTTTGTTGTCATCTTAACTCACAATGACTTTGTTGTCATCTTAACTCACTCACAAAGACTTTGTTGTCATTTTAACTTGCTCGCTATTACATTGTTGCCGTACTGACATGATTACGTATCCTTTTCGCGCGCCACAAGTCACTGCATTCAACAGGATAATCCCGCGCATTGTATGACTTTGTTGTCATCTGCACTCAGTCACAAAGGATACGCAACCCCAACTGTATCACTTACAAGTGACATTGATGAACCAGAGCAGTTCGAGGAGGATTATCTTTAATCATCAGTCTCCTTCTTCATAATCGACAACAAGACCTTCAAATATACGATTCAAGGTAAATAAAATTCTATTTTACTTTTAATTCTATATTTGTTTAAATGCAAAAAAAACGCCGGATAAGATTAGAAGACCGTAGTAAATTGTATAAAATGATGTGATGTACGTCGTATTATGCAGATAATTTCTCTGTTACATACGGGGCGTTTGTAATCCTTCAGTAGGTAATTGTTTTACTCAATAGTTTGGCTTATGCATAGTGTGATACGTTTGAAGAAATTCTTAAAAAAATAATTCATTCTGGGGTAGAATATGTAGTTCCGAACAGCGGAATGCAGCGGAAAGCTATTTCTCGCATTTAGTACCACAAGTAGCACATAGATGGCGGTGACTGTTTTTCGTCACACATTTTCATCTATGGGAGTTTCGACTATGCCAAACCAGGGAGCTTGTAAGGAAAGAACAGCATGTTATTGTATTCGTAATATTTATATAATGTATTTAAGTGAGAAATAAGCGAGTAATGTAAGTGATCAATAATATATGTTATAGTAATATGAACCGTGGAACCTAACCCCCAATTTGCAATATACTTAAGTATTTACCAACCGTGGTCCTTTTCAGGAACGTAACCCCCGCGGTTGGCGAGGGAAGGGTGTATTCAAGTTGCATTTCATTACAAATACAGTAAAAACTTTCAAAACCAACAACTTTGGGATGAAGCAGTTTCCAATTTCTGGAAATTGAAACCAGTCACCTATCCTAGCCTTGTTCGTATCCTTTTATAGTCCACCACTGCAATCACAATATGGAATAAAGAATAGCGTATTTTTTATTTCTTTACTAAATTATATTCCTCATTACCACTTCAAAATTTGATGAGTAGCAATAGATGTTCATACCATCAAGCTAAATAAAATAATATTGCTTATGAAGGATGAGTATTGCTTCTGATTATTAGAGGTCATTGAGATTGAGACAGTCTTTCAACCTAAACTAAGAGGATGGTTACCATGAATAGAAATGGTTGCTTTCTCCTGACAGCAAAAGGTAACTTAACAGATATTGAGAATTAATTCCTCACTGCCCTTAACACTAGGACGGCGGGACCAGACGACGCCCCGTGAACGGCGGAGGTGGTCATTTTGACCGCTCGTTATTTCTCCGTAGTTTTTAAGCGGGAAAATTTACATAAAGATTCAAATCAACTTAATTAATTAACGACTGGTTACTTGTTTGCCTTTTTGCCTCAGCTTCAGTACATTTCTTTATGTGCACGATCATGGAATTATCAATAAGGAGTCGCAGAGCACTAACCGGTGAGCGTACTAATTCGTCAGCATCATTAGTGTGGAATCAGATAATAAGTTAGATACAATGTAGATATGATGAAGATAACTGCCGATGACACAAAATGAGAGACAAATGAGGATCTGCTGTAATAATCTAAAGATGGGTGAGGAAAAATGTGCAGCGGTCAAAATGACCGCTGCCACCAGGTAAGGTAAGGCTTGTAAATAAAAAAGTATTACAGGGATCAGCGTAAAAAAAAAGCTGAATTGTGCTTGATATTAATATAATAAAAGTCAGCAAAAGGGAAAGAGATCGGAGAAAAAACAAGAACACATCGAGATAAAATGAAAAGCCCAGCGGTCAAAATGACCGCGTCTGCCATTCTAGTGTTAAACCTTATACATTAATATACGAAAACAAAATAAAAATGTTACTTCCACCCTGTAAAATTTTAATGCAATTTGGGTGAATTACCTAGCAAAAAAAAGTTCTATTCAGTGAAGTCAGAAAAAGCATCACTTCCAGTCCTGCTACTGCAAAAAATTTCAAAACTGGCTAGATTATGAAAGGAGTTACTTGGAATGGTTGTTTTGAGAGGTTGTACTGTACTGCACGTAATAGAAAGTAAATAAAAAGCCATTATCTGACTTTGTATCCATATAAAAACAAATGCTATTCATTTACACTTTACTTCTATGACTGCATTATATAGAATTTTAGCAGTAAAAATTAAAATATTTTCAATGATATTAATTTTTCAGATATATTATATCCAAAGATAATATTGCAATAGTCTTTATACTTAAGTCTGAAGATATTTAAAAATGCAAAATGGCTACTACCAACCTCTTCTAGTAACATTTCCCCTATAAGATGCCCATAAATATCTGTAAAACTGACAGATTGACCTTTTGATGCTTTCTTTGACAGGTGCCTTAGATAAATGCAAATGTTCTTCAGTGTAAGTAATCTTTTCCAATCCATGGCAATCTTTTCTCGAATTTCTGGAATTAAATCTCCTGGTCCAACATTCTCAGGAAAATCAGGATGAGTGTATAAATAAGTAAGGTACCTTTAGTAATAAAAAAATTCAAAATAAATATGAGAGTTACTTTCAATTGGTAGAGGCAAATCTTAATTTTTGACACTATACGAGAGCCATATAAATTAAGTTCATATGTTACCAGTAGTGCTTTATCCACTAGGCCAAGTAGGTAACTACCTACATGCACCGAATTTTAAGGGGTGCAGCGACACCAAATTTCAAAAACCAGGTGCTTAATTTTTAAAGTTTATGGCAAAAAATATGACTTTGAGGGGGCGCAAAAATTTACTCTGCCTATGGGTGCATAATTTCTTAAAGTGATCCTGTGCGTTACATGCATATTCTACAAGTCAGTGCATGAATGTCAAGGAAAATTTTTAATTTTTCATTTAAAACATCAAATTGGGATACAGTAAAAGCCCCAAATTTGCGGTTTTGAAATTTGCGTGCTTCGCAGTTTCGTGGTTTTGGACTACTGCTGTCATCTTTGAGGTGAAGAGAAAAAGCACTAAACAAATGAATTTCCCCATCTGCGAGGTTTTTTTATCATGCTGTGACCCCGTTTTCCGGAAATGTCTACCAAGAGGAAAGCAAGTGATAGTACAGAAAGCAGAAGCAAAAAGAAGACGTTGACTTTAACAGTTAAGTGGGTATGCAGTATATATTCATCATGGCCTGTCGTAATCTGTATGCGGTATATATCGGTCACGCTGTTTTTCGGGCCATCCGCTATGGGTATGCCGAAATAGTCCATCATGAAGCATCTCTGGTATCTAGCTGTGTCCTTCTAGTACAGGTTAGAGCCCATAGATTAAAGAATTTAAAAAATGAAAATGTGCCGAAATTAGACGTGCGTCAACATCGCTCTGAAAAATAAGAGCCGGTATGCCATACCATCGCGTAGCATCACAAAAAACCACTATAAATGAGTAATATTTGCTTTTTAAGATGAGAATGCACTTAGCAGGCATTACTGCTTGTCAGTGGTTTCCTGCAGAGTTGGCTTGATGGCAGTGCGAACGATGCGTTTGCACTGAGCCCCTCCCTCTCTTAAAAAGTATTTGTTGTACATATAAAGTACACAATTTTTTTTAAAAACCTGAAAAAATATTGAAGTGTCATAGTGAGAGAGATTGCCTTAGTTATTAAAATTTACAATTAAAAATTTTTGGTGTGTAAAAGCCACACTTTGCACCGGGCTCTGCGATTTTCTTAGCCGACTCTTGTTTCCTGTTCTGTCACCATATGTCTCTCTCATTGCACTATCTATCCTTCATCCCCTTTCAATCCATGGCTCTAACAATTCCTCCTCTTCATATTATATGGGGTTTACCCCTTTATCATCTTCCATCAACCACTGTAACACACTTTTTGGCCAACTATACTTTTAAATTCAGAAAACATGGTTATCTATAGTTCACCCTGCAAGCCACCGCAATGGTGTGTGGCAGGGGGTGCAATAGCACCAAGGTAAAGCGCATAATAATGTATAGTATCACTCTACGTCGGCTGATTTCTTTTCGTAACTTCTGTTCTGCTCAGCTATCGTTCTAGGGAAAAACGAGCCTTTATACCTCTCAGTCCTACAGGCTATCTCTATTATTTTACGAGGATGGTCCGTTCTACCAATATAAGTTGGCGCTCTTATTATTTCTTCGACATCGCTGGAGAATATATGCGTTCTAAATCTTTCGAGAAGTTTTAACCTAGAGCGTGATCGGCGCTCAGCTAGTGATTCCCATCCTAAGTCCTGTATCAAGGCTGTAACACTATTGTTTCTATCGTAACAATTTTTGACGAATCTAGCGGCTTTTCGCTGCACTCTTTCTAACTCTGAGATTGATCCTTTCACGTACGGATCCCATATACTCGACGCGTACTCTAATAGCGGTCTTACTAACGAGAAGTAACATGTCTCTTTGACTTTTTCCTCACTTTTACCTACTATGCGTTTGATGAATCCTAGTTTCTGTTTAGCCTTCCCGCATATATTTCGTATGTGCATATCCCACGAGAGGTTGCTTGTTAAAGTAACGCCTAAGTATTTGACGGAATCGGCTAGTTTTAGCTGGACGCCTTCAACAGTGTAATTCGTCGTGTCAATGTTTTTGTTTCCCCAGAATCTCATAAAGGAACACTTTCCTAAGTTCAATTCTAACTGCCACTCTTTACACCACTCGAGAATTGCATTTAAGTCGTCAGAAAGTAATAATTGATCATTAGGACTGTTAATCTCTCTGTAAACTACTGTATCATCCGCGAATAACTTGATTTTACATTTAATAACCTTATCTAAGTCGTTTATGTATAAAAGGAATAGTAGGGGGCCGATTACACTTCCCTGTGGAACGCCTGAGGCTACGCTGACTGAATCTGATTTAAATCCATCTATAACTACTATTTGTTCACGCTCATTAAGAAAGTCCCTGATCCACTCGATTATCTTTCGATTTATTCCACAGTCATTTAATTTCTTCACTAACTTACTGTGCGGGACTTTATCGAAAGCCTTCTTGAAGTCGAGGAAAACAGCATCTAACTGAGTCTTACGGTCTCCTGATCTTAGTATATTGTGAATGAACAGAGCAAGCTGTGTTTCACAAGATCTCGTCTTCCTGAAGCCATGCTGATATTTACTTAGCAAGTTCTGACTATCTAAGAAGTCCATCACGGAGCTAGCGATAATGTGCTCGAGAACCTTGCAAGATAGGGAGGTAAGAGAAATTGGCCTGTAATTTTCTCTGTCGTCTTTTTTCCCACCTTTGTGTAACGGCGTTATAAAGGCTAATTTCCATTCCTTAGGTACAGCGCCATGACTAAGTGACTTATTGAAAACTATTTCGAGATAAGGTGCTATTTCCAGTGCTATCTCTTTGAATACTCTAGCTGGTATCTCTTCTGGACCCGGAGATTTATTTGACTTGATATTTTTAAGCTGTTGAGCTATCCCTTTCGCTAATATGACTATATCGTTCATTTTTTCCTTGCCTGGTTCGGGCGCCACGACCTTCGCTCTCACGTCTTCGGTAGTAAATACGCTCTGAAAAAATAAGTTTAACAAATTTCCTTTATCTGTGCTATCGCTAACTACCTCTCCTTGGTCGTTTATTAACGGGGCTACGGTTGGGCGTCGACCTTGAACTTCTCTAACATATGACCAAAAGCATTTGGGATTTTCACTTAGATGTTCACTAAGAGTCTTTTTCTTGAAGTCTGTTAGTGCTTTGCGCATAACCTTTTTGGTCTTAGTCCGACAATCTCTGTACTTAAGTGAAATTGAAATTACTTCCTCCGGTGACTTACAGTTATTGATGCGTTTAAATTTCGAGTGAAGCTTTCTTTGGTGTCTGAGGGCGCATCTAACCTGCCGATTATACCACCTTGGTTCCCCATTATCGCTAATAAATTTACTTGGTATATACATATTAATACCAATTCTAATTTCTGATAGAAATGCTTTCCAAGTTTCCTCAACGTTTTTTGTGCTTGTCGATTTGCTGAAATCGCCATAATCCTTGATGAGTTTCTCTTTGAAATCCTCAAAGTTAGCATTTTTATACATGTACACTTTTCGCTTAGGCTTGCGATATTTTGCGACAGTTATATCCAAAAGTACTCGAACTGATTGGTGATCACTGATTCCTTCTTCAACAGTTACTTCGGAAACACGCTCGGGGATGTTAACTGCTAGTAAGTCTAATATATTGTTCGCTCTCGTAGGTTTTTTGACTACCTGGATGAGGGAATGTTTATTGAAGATGTCTATTAGCGCTTCGCATGACTCGCGATTCCTACCGGATGGTATGAAGCTACAACTCTGCCAATTTATCGAGGGTAGATTGAAGTCTCCTCCTACTATGATAATGCTTTTACTATTCTTCTTCATTAGTGAATTTATTTGAGCCTCTAGATCGTATATTTCTTCTGCGTTTGAAGCTGGCGGCCTATAATATGCACATACATGAATGTTTCCCAAACCTTCACTGTTTATAGTACACCAAGTGCTTTCAATATTGTTTACAGCAAACTTGACCGGAGAACATATTAGTGTATTATTCACTGCTATAAACACCCCTCCACCGCTCCTATTTGTCCTATCTCGTCTGTGAATAATATATCGTAAGGGGAAAATTTCACGGTCGTGAATATCCGAGGTTAGCCAACTCTCTGTGCCTATTACTATATCTGCCTCTGTTTGTTCTAGTAAATTCTGAAGTTCCGCAGCCTTATTCCTGATACTCCGGCAATTTAGGGTTAAGATTTTTAGTGTGTCACTTATGTGTCGCTTCGGAATTATTTCAGAGATTTGGAGGGTGCATCCCTCATTTCCAATAGCGGCTTTATTACTGATAGTATTATTATCGCATGGTTTATTGTGCCCTAAAGCCGACCTACATATTGATCTACGGTCAGAGTTAATAAATTTATTATGATAATTAGCGCAAGTCTTTAATTTTCCCATATATGACCTGCTCACTAACCTACTCTCTAATCTAAAAAAACTCTACTATGCTCGTATATCCTACCACCTACCCTCTGTGCTGCCTCGGCGGTATAGTGAACTCCCGAGCGGTTAAGGGGTACCTTGCACGATTCGAGAACCGGCCCGAGGTCCACGAAATCTACTCCCATGCCCCCACAGAACTTCCAGAGTCTCCGGTTCAAGCCGATCACTCGACTCCAAACCGTCGAACCCCGGTCGGTCCACGGGACCATGCTGCATACGGTCAGACGCATGTCGATCCCCATGACCCGCCGGAGTCGGTGTACTTCGGAGCATAGATCCCTGAAGGAATCCAATATCTCCTCAGAACCCCGATCCTGCGCGTCATTGGTGCCCACATGCGCCACTATCCGCAGCTTGGAGCATCCCGTGCCACTTGCCGCCGCCCGAACTGCCTTCGTCACCTGAGGTACTGTTCCGCCTGGAATACACCAGGAGAACACCCGCTCATCACCCTCCCGGCGAGCCCTTTCCCTCACGGGTGCCACCAAACGCCGGACGTCATGTTTTGTCTTTCGCGGTCTCATGTTTTGAGAAGAAAAATCACAGAAAAGGTTACGTGAAAATTTTTATGTGTGGAATGAATCACCTTTTTCACGTTTTGTCACATACGCCTGAAAAATATTGTTGCGTTATACTAATATGTAAAAATATTTACGCAAGTGCATTAATGTAATATATATGCGTAATTAAAAATTAGGTACACGCGTCTTATATATACTTTTAAATATTTTTAGGATGCAATCCTCCCACACTTTTGCGCCCATTCACATGTGAAAAGTTGCAAAATATAAGGTGTTATCACTGTTCAGGAACTTTCTTTCTTTTTGGCGACAGGGAAGTCCCGAGAGGAAAAACAACCCTCAACTCTTGATCCTTCCCATTCAGGATCATTGGAGTGTTTGCTCAGGTTTGACGTAGTTCAAATGCTTTGCATTTTATTATTGGTGGAGTTTCGGAGGTTTTCAGGAATGTAACACCCCAAGAAAGACAAGGTCTGCAGTATTTGGAATTTAGCTCCTGCAAGTTAGACAACTGCAGTTCAATTCCCTCAATCATATGAACACCAATTGGAATATCCTCTCTAATGCTTCTTCCAGATAGTTTTTGATTAAGAGTTTAAGACTTACAGCATTTTTGCCTCAGCTCTTTTCATTTCTCAAACTCTCCGACAATTGTTTTTCCAACTTTAATATCCATTTTAAGATACATATTGTATAGAAATGAATGTTTGTAAAACAAGAGAGTGCTACTATATAATTAGCTTAAACATAATCCAAGCAATAAATTTTCATTTAAATTTAAGAGGTACAGATTTATAATTTATGTTCATAGGCCAAAGGAAGGAGTTACCAGAGTATTAAATTACAACTAAAATAGTTCAGGGTGTTGACCTAAGCTAAGCATTAATTCTAAATAACAATAGCAATGTATATAAACAAATCCCTGGATAATTTTCAAATGATTTTTTTATTTCCATAGAGAGACATCCAAATAATGTGGCAATTTTGCTATGATTTCTTTAGTTATATAAATCATTATTACACCCACATCTCCGAGATCCTATTTATCATTTGTGCTACATGAACACTTTTTGCTATGATGCTGAGAAATGATAATACATAAACTTTTGGGTGTTTTTATTGCTGGTATATCAGGCCATTCAAATTAAATCAGTGTTGTTGTACTAGGATTTTTTAAAAGTGAGCTAAAAATAAAAAAATAGCCATTTACTATCATAAGGTATTACATTAATGCAATTTATTTATACTTACCAAGATGAGCCAGAGAGACCAGCAACATACATTACACAATCCAGAAGTCCACACTCATGTAATGCTTTGTGAACACCACTACTGGCTACTACTGCGCGAATACCACCACCAGAGTTTATAATAGCTACAATAGGTACCTAGAAGGTTGTCATTTCAGAATAACTGTGCTTTGCAATAAATCATTATTATACTTAAGTATAAATCTCAACATGAAAGACTACCTGTTTCTTAATGCAGTAAAACCTTACAAGTCAGAACCAATTTAGGTACAGCCACTCCCCGGCTTACGTAAGCCCTGACTTATGTGAACTCGACTTTATGTAAACTTTTCGATAAACTAAAAGAAAATTTTAAATGCGTATTGCGTGCAGCGGCAGAGATACTGGGCGGCCGACGGAGATGGGAGATGGCGCGGCGCTGACTGCCAGGTGGCTATAGTATCCCCCATAGATCATAAATGCAACAATGTATATATTCCAGATTTATGGTATCTCCCACAAGGCGCTTGCATTACGATCAGTCATCTATTGCCATTGTTTCTGTTCTGATGCCCGTGGCCTCGTCTTGCTATTTTCAGTGATTTTTTTACCTCATATTTTCATTACAATCATGAATGAAAAGTGACCAAGAAAGTGTAAAACTACAGGGACTACTAGCAAGCGTAACAAAATTGATTTAGAGAAGAAAATGAAAATGATAAAGACGTATGAAGCAGGACAAAGCTTGTCTTCCATCGCACGTGAACTAGGTCTCGCTGCTTCAACAGTGAATATGATTTTGAAGGACAGTGCACGTATAAAAGAACATGTAAAAGGTTCGGCGCCTTTAAAATCAACAGTGATAACAAAAAAAAACACTAGGGTCAATGTAAGTGGCATTCTTTGTTTCATTTCGGATATCTTCATATTACATAAATTTCTAATCAAATTCAATATCGTGCGACGCTAAGGCTAAATGCCAATTAAGTGGAATTTTTGGTTTAATTGCAGGTATTATCGATATTATTAGATATTAGGACTGCACTTCTGCTAACTTTACCGCTACCGATGTTCAGCACCACCAACATTACCGCTACCGCTGTTCCGCACTGCCAACCTTATCGCTACTGTTGCTCAGCACGCCATCTAACGTCCACCATTCCAACTACCTCCGATTATCGGGAATATTGCCGCTGTTTTTATTAATTTTTATTACTTTATTATTATTGTTACTTTCAAGGCTGGAATTTTTTGAAGTTCCTGTTTTCTGTGTGAGAAATAGCATATGAATAAATAATTTCCTTAATTTATATGCATGAAATGTTTTTTCGGGTTGACTTATTCACTGCACATACTGTATTGCATGGGTAGTTCGGCGAATTCCGACTTACATAAAACTTGGGTTTCATAAAGTTTTGCGGAACGGAACCCTTACGTAAGTCGGGGAGTGGCTGTAGTGAGGAGTGGGTCAGAAGTTCAAAATATATTGAAACAAACAAGGAAAGAGCTGCTGAAGCAGACAGTAAATGGCATTTAATTTTAAAATGATAATACAGAATGTTAAAATGTATATATACTACTATGATTAGTCTAAAATAATATTATGATGAGACAATACTGAATCCTATTGCGTATTACTGCCTAGGCCGACAAGGCCCAGGCCTAGGGCAACAAATTTGTAGGGACAGCAATTTTGTCTGAAAGTCCACTAATTGAAATTATTATTTAATATTAAAGATGGTTTATTACGAATCTAGTAATTTATTTTTGCACTAAAATGTAAAGCATGTTTGACTGTGTTAGTATCGGTTCTCAAGAGTATGTATATTTTGATATATAATAAAACTTATAAATGTTCAATTATTATGATTTTTAGTTTCATATTCAGTTCATACTGATTTGTAAAAACTAAAATAAGTTCATATGTGGCAGCAATTATTTCAGAATCCTTAATCTGCCACTGACTAAATCAATTGGTGATGAAACAAAGTCATCTATCTGCTTTTGTTTAGGAGATAGATTGTGAGACAGACCTCCAAAAGAGAACATGCATGAGACAGAATACAAAATTGATTGATGAAAAAACAAAGCATCTACTTTCATTTAGGAAGACAGATGGACAAACTGAACTCGTAAACAGACACTAAAAATGCATTACACATGCAAATGAAGCAGTGGCGTGCAGTGATATTTTATTTAGGATAAGCTGTTTGACAGACACTTTACCCCTTAAATGGGGCAACAGCTTATACACATCAACCTGTGTTCATTGGTTGCTTGAACTGCTTTTAAGCTTCGTAGAGTATTTCTTTTGCTCTCAACTGGTTAATCTAACCGTTTACACATGTTAAACTTCCCCATTACATATTGACATCTATTGGTAGCCGAGTTGTATTATTTGATGTTTGCTACCTTGAGCTTTCTCTTGCAAAACTATTAGCTATTCCTAGTGACCAGATTGATTTTCAACTGAAATATGGTGTTTACATTTAAAAAGTCTAAAAAGTGGAAATATTTGGTTTCTATTGATATTGTTCAAATTTTAGTTGGTAAAAAATTAAACCTCTAATGAGTGTCAATTACAGCAAAGAGATGGGAGGAGTTGAACTTGCAGACCCGTGAATCATCACCTACTCTACTTCCAGGAAGCCACTAAAACTATTACGTGAAAATGTCTCACCATTTTTTGGATATAACAAATTTTATTGCAAATTTAATTTACCAAAAATTTGAAATGAGTCAGCTAAATTTTAGCCTAGTGAAGGTCTGGATATCAGAATACACTGAATGGTAACCAAAAGCAAAGAAGGCAGGACAACCACCTATTGATACACCATTACGAAATACTGGAAAATATGATATAGGCCAGTGATGGCGAACCTTCTACTGCCTGCGTGCCAATATTGCCGAAATTATCGAATCTTTACCGCCTCGTGTGCCACAAGAAAGCCCTTGATTGTCTTTGCGTGTCAACTAAATTAAATTCGTTATCAAGACATTAGAGATTGAAATTTGTAACCATAAAACTAATGTTTACAATAGTTAACTAGATAACACAAATGTTTTTTCGGCACTAAATCAGTACAATAAATTCTTTGATTGGTATTCACGTTTCGTTGGCGTGTCAACCAAAATCGTCTTGCATGCCACTTATGGCACGAGTGCCATAGGTTCGCCATCACTGATATAGGCTATAAGCCTACTGTCCTTGCAAAAAGTCTAGATACCCGAGTTTGAGGCGCTATATCTTGAAAACAGCTCCACCGATTTTGATGTGATGAAAAGTAGCGGGTAGAGCATTCATTTCCACGTTAACAGATGTGCATTTTAAATTTTTAGTTTAAATTTAAATATTTTATATTGAGCTATATTTGAAAAAAGCACGGTTTTTAGTCCTCTTGACCCGATATGACTACTTTGAATGTTTATAACTCGGAATTCCTACTATGTATCAACTTGCAATTTTAACAGCATTTACCTAGAACTAATGGGAAAAAGAATCCGGAAGCGTTATTTTATAAATGCAACATTAATACCCGATTTTGTTAAACTTCGGCTATTTTCATCATTTCTGGGTTGTTTTCAAAATTTGAGGTACCATTGTCACCGGACGAAAGTCTACATTACTAATATGTAAAGAATAACATCCGAAAATTACTTCCCAACATGATACCGAATTTTATTTCAACTTCATTTTGCCTCCGCCATATAGCTACACCTTGCCTAGCAAAACTGACAGGAGAGAGGGGGCAGCATCACACTCCCGCTCTTGTGTTGCTCCCCGCCTTTCCTCTTTCCAACCCGTCTCCTTCCCCTCCTTCCTCTTTCCACCGAGAAACGGGAACCAATGGGCTGTCTACTTCCTAGAGAAAGCGTACCGTATCGCCGCATATAGTGACTGTATTTCGCTAACTTGCTTGTCTTCCCTCCTTGCCGCCTTCCTCGCACTTCCCTCGAGAGCATGCTCGCAATGAATGTGTTACGATAAGAAGCTTGCCTCCTCTCTCATCGTCTTCCTATTCTCTCTCTCTTCTCGCATTTCACCAATGGCAATGAAGCATATCCCAATTATTTATTTTTGATTGGGTTCTCATTCTATAGTTATTGATACAAGTATTAATTATAAATAATTTTGAACTCTGAATAATTATAAATATTTTTTCTTCGTTTATCGCGTGAACATGTGGCGCATTAGTCACTTATATCGACTGAAATAAAGCATAATAAACCTATACAATCTAAAACAGCACCAACTTTGTATTAACTTGTAAATTATCAATAATAAATATTGTTAAATTTAAAGTACTGTGTATTGTACAAAGGTTATTACACTGCTTACTTTTATTATAATTACAGTACTGTAGACTACACTATTTTTGTAAATTTTTAATATTTTCCATACAAAACATATTATCAATATTGGCATAGTTGGCTCAGGCCAGACCTAATCCAGATTAACCACGGTCCAAACCAGCAGGTTTTGTATTAGAGGGGTTTTACTGTATTTAGGTTAAAGATAAAATTGAGTTTATTTGAATTGCCCATAACAAGAGGTGATATGGATAAATGACTGTTACATTGTGACCAAGTTGTATTTCTTCAAAAGCATTAATACTACATTTACTTCTCACATTTGATTGTATTATATCCTTGACCAAATAAAGTTATAGCGTGTATTTAACATGCATAATAGTTAATATAAAGCCAAAATAAAATAAACAGTAGTTTTTGTTTTTATCAGGCATTCTGATTACATTACCGATAGATAAATTTTAGCTTTTTACGACAATTTACAGAATGAGAGAGCAAATATATGACACTTGAAAATAATCAGTTTATTTGTCAATATGATAGTGTTGATCAGTGTAAAGCTGCCATGGAAAATAATTTCTACTTTAGCCTAAAATTATTTAAAGAATAAAGCCATTTTTCTCTAATCAGCTCCAACATCAGAATTACAGTTTCAGAAACAAAAATTATTTTCCAAAGTCAAATTTAAATTAGTGAGTAAAATAATTTTTCAAGAGCCAAAATAAACATGTTTTAATCAATAATATACATACCTCTCGTATTTCCTTAGGAGCAAACTCTGAGCCGAGGAATTTCTCCATTCCCTCAAAAATATTCATACGACGTTTTCTGACAAAGCTTATCTCTTCTCTTGAGAGAGAAAGGCTGAACCGAAGGTCTTGTTTGGAACTATTGGATGGAAGTATTTTGGATTTAAGAGTAAATAAGAAATATCTATGACTAAGAATTTAGATCATAAGTTTACAAAGTCTGCTTATGCAATACCTCCACTTATTCCCTAAAATACAGCCCGTCAAATTTAGGGAGTGGGCTTAAATATAGATAATTCATAAACTCAAAGTTTATTAATTGTATACTTTTTACATGCAAAAATATTCCATATCATATATGTACAGTACGTCTCATATTATTATAAGTGGTTGTTATCAGCTTGTTTTTGTAGTCAAATGCTGAGTTACAAAACTAAATCTATTTCATGTAAGACTAATGGGTATTTTTTCAGCCGCTTATTGTGATTAAAAGCAGTGAACATATGCTTGAAATTTTAAATCTCTGGGAGGGCCTTATGTATTAAGAAAATTTCAGACTTTTTATATGATTTGGTAACACAAGAAAATTAATTCAATTCAAATTACTATTCATTCTTTGCATTAATGTATTTAAGCAAACAGCTTTTTTATCCACTCAGCCATAATGATAAACAAAATGCTTCTCTGCCAGTTTGTACATGAAAATAATGCTAATTTTGATGTAAGTATGAAACAGTTATACCATTACTTATAAACACAAATAAAAACCAGATCTGAAATATTTTTCCAATAAACACATCAAGCTAACATCATTGTTGATACCCATAATTATGCATATGTGGTTTGAATAATTTTATGAAACTTTGTGAAAGAAAATAAAAAAGTTGTAGCTATGCTGCTATGAGTTTCCAAAGTAACTACTAACAGGAAAAATAATATGCTTACCTTTTAACTAATGAGAATACCATAGACACCCTAGATCCCTGAAATAAAAGAAAACATCTTGGCATTATACATACATTATAAAATCTTGCTGATACATTTATAAGCCGACAATGGAAAGCCATAAAAGATTTGGCAATGGCATTCAATGTACGGTTGGTCAATTAATGTTTAGAATAACATATTTATAAAATATAAAAAAATTTCTTTCATAAAAAAATTGAGGCTGAATAGAATGCTTGTCACACTTGGATTTCATATATTTTCTATGTTAAACAAGTAATTATGTAGGTTTAAGACAAATATTTTAGTATACAATAAAGAAAATAATTGATTATTTCTTGCAAGCATGATAATTTCAAGGTGGCATTATGAAGGAACCCAAAATATATTTTCTAATAGTAATGCGCCACAGTAAAAGTTATTTAAAACCATATACTGAATGAAATATGATAATATCATGGATAACGAGGATTTGCATGATGACATTTAGCAGTAATGATATTATAACATAACTAGGAGCTCCGCCCCTACACGCTTCACTTACCAACCCCCCAGCATGCTCCTGATGTAGTTAGGCTTAAAGCTGTGCTTATGGAAAGAAACAAAGAATGGGAAAATTTGTCCACACTGCATCTCATTTTGTCCCCGTGGCAACACTGCATCCCAGCTGAATGAATGACAGAATGCGACAGTGTTGCCGAACTTCTCCTTTCACTGTTTCTTTCCATAAGCTCAGCTTTAAGCTTAACTAATTTGAAATCTTGCATTTTTTGGCAAATCTACACTAATCAAGGATTAAAATGAGCTTTGTTTGATGAAAATCGGTTGAATGCAAGGAAAGTTATGGATGAGTAACAAAATCACCCCTGCATATTAGTAATATATGTATAGATGGCATTATAATATAGCCCTCTGATTCCCATTAAAAGCTTACCCATATAGCACTGAGCTCATTGCCATGGTATTCAATTGCTGGGGCCCAGGAAAATTCTCACTTTTTCGGATATAAACTAATAAAAATATATGCTAAATCTACAGGGATTTGAATTCAGTCTTCAAAAATAAGAAACTTTAATGTCTTAGCTTTCCAATAGTTTTACACCTCTGAAAATTGGAATTTCAACATTTTCAGTTTTTTTCCTTCAGTAGTGACTGAAAATTTATTATTGTGCCAAATTTTAAGTCTCTAGCTCATCTGGAAGTGCCTCATAACTATATATAATTTAAAAGTTTACAGGAGAATTTTAATATTTTATATATATAAAGAGATGACTCCTTATCAGACTTACAACATAGGTGATTCACACTTGTGATCCTGTCATCAGGTTCATGCATGTTATTTACAGACCTCAGTTTGTTGATAATCTTTTCACCTTGCATCATGTCATAGACAAATTAAATGAAGACTCGAAAGGTGTTAATGAGTATATTACTGTGTATATTATTGGTAAGTTTAACAGCTTGGGTTCCGTTGGACATTTGCTCATTTACTCTCCATCATTTTTACACCACAAATTATAAATATGGCATAATTATTTTTGATATATGCAAAAAAAATTAGTTCACTATCTTTCAGAAAAGACCTAGTGAATTCTTACTTCAAAATGTGATGTTATAAACCAAGAGCCTTAAGCTGGTAACCAGTTAACCCATTATAACATTTTTCAAATGGAATTTTTACAATTGCAGGATGTTTCACATGGTGATGCCATTCCATACAATTAATGTTGTTGTGCGAGAGAATTATGTGCATCCAAAGGAATGATAGAAAACCTTTGACAAACTAATATATTTCTGTGGATGAGCCATATGAAATTATCTTGGTGATTCAAAATAGTTTAAAATATTGTAACACTACATTACTAAAAAACTACTTACATCTTTAAATTCAATAATGGAGACTTTTTCAATGTCTAGTTTCATTTTATGTACTTTAAAGACTTTTGTTCCAATTTTTCTATCAAAGATGGGACTTTTGTCCATTAGGGTAATATCTGTAAAAAAAGATTATTCATCAAATATAAAGTATTGTATTAAAATATACTTTTCATTATAATCAATAATATATTTTCCATAATTTGCTTACATTGAGAATGAAATCTTAAGAAAAAATATTTGATTGAATATGGTAGGTACATAATTAAGACAAATTACACAAGGTAATTTATGAATTCAGTTGTTAAAATAACTTTTTTAAAACTTATGCATTGCTGTAATTACATAAAGAATGTTAATGGAAATATTTAAATATTGAGATTTTTGTTTTTAAGCAGTTAGAATTCTTATATACATTTATGAGAAAATTATTCCAAGCTTCTATAATAATTACAGTAAACTCCCAATTTATGAACATTCAGTTTACAAACTTTCGGTCTTACGAACAAGAATTTTTACGCCACAAATTTGACTTACGACCTCAAAAGGAACACCACAATTTGAAGAAATATATGAAAAAAATGGCATTCGCATCAGACTTCTTTGGGTACATTTTTCATTCCTTTGAAGCACCACTCTTCTGATATAAATGTTGAAAGTTGTGCACCTTCTTCTGCCCTCACACCCTTAAGAGCCCAAACCTCCGCTTAGTGTGGAAAATGATACCAAATTCAACAAAAAATAAAATATGATTAAAATATTAAAATCTATTATAATTTGTTCCATTCTCCTTTTTCTTGCACTTGTAGGAGGAAAAATTGGTTTTTGAACACATTCCATGATGTTAACATTGCATTAATGGGAAAATCTCTCCTGATTTATGAACTTTCGATTTACTAACTACTTTTCAGGAACGCATGGTGTTTGTAAATGGGGAATTTACTGTACTGCAATATGTTGCATAAATTTACATTCAATTACAAAAAACTACCATATTGACCCGTGCTCAAATTAGAAAATTTCAGCAATGGAAACACTCGTAACCAGAACATTCTTATCTATTTTTTTAACAATGGGAACAGTATGAGCTTCATATTGTATCGGGTGGAATTGTGTTCCCACCCAATTCAAGCACTGACTGACTTAAACATAGGCAAAATATTACCCAAAATTTGGCACAATGGTATGGCTTATATTCCCAGCTTCATTATACCTCTTAACTCCATGGGCTAAAATAGCTATATAATTCTTAAACATGCATATCAAATTCAGTAGTAATTAGATTCATTCAATTCAGTGAATAACTTTACATTAGGAATTGCATTTTTTGTTCTTTAAAAGAATAATTACTGGAGCAATGACAAAGGACAAATGGAAGAGAAAATGATATGGCTGTTCATGTCATAAAATGTATAAGAACAATATGAATAACGATTTAGCATGAAATATGGGTAAAGTTATTGTAACAGTTCACGATTTAAAAAATGAATTCAATGTCAAGTTGATTTTGGGATAGTACAGAACACATTCTATTGTATCAGTCATATATGGTGCTATAATCAAGAGAATACTTAAAAACTGCCTTATACATTACAAGTAACTTACATAGATCGTGCAGAATGTTAGGATCCACGAGAAATTGGAAACATACATTCCATACTGGGTTGCAAGTGTGTTCCACAACAGGAGTCTTCTTTTTTCGATTAGGTGTTCCTCTCAGATCCAGAATTACATAAGGATTTGGTTTAAATACTAGGAAAAAAACAAAATTATTTAAGGTATACCATACATCCTGTTTTAACAGACACAGGTTTCCAAAGAGTTTAATTAATTTCCTAGGGCTAAGTTACGTAATACTATAAGGTTTACATTATACATATCAATCTTTCACTCACCACCGAACAACTTTCATAGTCTATCGACAAGGATAGACTAGCCGATCACCCGGTGAGTCGATGTTTACAAGGCCTATTGGGTCGGCTGTTTCAGTCATAGTACGGACAGTAGGGTCAGTCCGAATGAATCCCTCGGGCCGATTAAGTTTCGCCAGTCTATCCCTATCTATCAGTTTTTACTGTCGCATTTTACAAGTAATCAATTAATAATTAGGGGGAAGTCCTTAAGTAACACGGTTCTTGGACCCGAGAAGTAGGCGAATTTCAAAACAATATGTAATCAAAATCTTCGCGAACGAAAGCACACGCTCACTTACCTCGGTGTGATGGCGCGACGGTGTGTTCAAATTTAAACAAGTGAGAAACTAAATGCATCGCAATCTACATAAGGCGCCTTATTTTCAAAATGATCAAATTGTCGCGACACCTTACTCGTAAGATACATATCTAAATGATTCAATCTTCAACTGTATTTTATTTTCTCATTAGTTTCTAATTGAATAACTTTTTATAATTACCAGATTTTCCTTAAAAAAAACTGATGTATTCTCAAAAATTAGCGCCGTTTCCCTCTCTCACTATAGCGTGAGTTTTCATGAGAATTTGGCTTTCAAATAACGCCATTAGGAATGATGCATTATTGTTTTACCCTATTCTATTATTTGGAGTCCCAGACTACATTTTTATCATATTTTTCTTTGCTTGATATAGGCCTAGTAGCACAAACATTTTCTAATTTTAGCCTTTGTAATTTCTCGGATCCGAGCCCAGCTTAATACAGTGACGGTAACATGTGTACATTAAAGACGGATTATAGGCAATTCACTTAAAATGACATGTTTAAGATGAAACAGCATCATTGTAAGGATCACTCCTGCTGCCGGGTGCAGGCGTGATTCGCCACACAACTGCTCGCCGAGGGCTTAAGATGAAACAATAATCTACAGCGGATAGTAACAACTCTTACCGTATAGTGACCGCCATCCTTTGGAAATATTTTTACCATGGTAAACCTGAACTCGCAGAAGTAGACATTTTTTATTTGTAACCTACAAAATGTTAAATTTATTAATCAAAATCTTGCAAAATCCTTCAAGCTATAATATAGAAAATTAAATTCTTTGCAAATATTCGTAACTTGCAATGCTTGATGAGTGTGAAAAGTCTTTAAATATCTAAATATCGTAGCTATATAATGATACAATACCTTGAATGTTTGATAGGGATCCAATCTGAAAATAGATTCCGAAGACTGAAAATGTGTGTCTAACATTTTCACATGAATTTTATTATATAAAGGATATTTTTCACTTAATTGGCAATTTAGTAGCGCATGTAACTAATGAAATAAGAATTATTAATGATACACTTGGCTTACTCATTTGACTCCCATATTCGACTCGTAATTCGTTGCTTCATTGTAGCACATTGCTGTCGCATAGATATTTCCTTCGAATGTGCGGTCTTACCAAATTCCATTTTAAAAATTTATAGAGTGATTAAGATGTTTTAAAGTAAAATGAGATAAACCAATCACTAATTACTTTCGTTAAAATGTAGATCGTGGGTGCAATTATAAAGATACGTCTTTAGGTTTTTCGTCTCTCAGTACATTTAGAATATTATGTTTACGAATCAAATATAAGAAGCCTTTTAGTCTTGTCAAATTGTGTTAACTTTAACAAATATTCTTTGCAAAAAGCATAGGTTTTTGCACTTATTGTTGACATCGTGAAAATTATAACAATAAACAAAAGACACGTTTGGTGCGTATTGCGTATGTGTTGGGCGATAATAAAAATTTTTATTGATTATTTCTTATTTAACATGAATATATCATTTGTGCTATTATTACTGAGTCGTTTCTTCACTACGGCTACATTTTAAAATAAGTTCAAGGAAATATTTATTTTAATTCAGCCTACACACAGGGCTGTCCGGTGGCTTGGAGCAGTAGAGTGCGGTAGAGCGACCGCACCAGGCGCCATATTTTTGAGGCGCCTTTGAGCTAAGATATTTATCAAGCCATCAAGAACTTCGGAGCTTTTATTCGGTTCGCACAACTAGCTCAAGTGAAAGGCGGGACTTCCTTCGCATTTACGATTCATTATTGTATTTCCCTGCATCCCTCACAACTGTCTCACGCTGGGCGCCCGCAGGTCTATAGCCTCTGGCCCAAGACAAAAGTGATGCTACCCCAACCACAACTGATAATCCATGAGGGTAATTGATCGCTCACGTACTACATTTACTACGCGAAATGCACCGTTTTGTCTATTCCAAGATACTATCTCGGCCGGCCGAAAGGATGAAGAACATTTGGAACCTTTTAGAATTTAGGGCTGTCCAACTTGCAGCCCGCGGCATGATTTTATCCGGGCCAAGGTACGGGCGAGCCGGGAGGCCGCCCGAGGCGCCAAAGCTCTAGGGACGCTTAACCGTAGGTTCGTTTGTATCTATAGAATACTGGTAAGCTGCCTGAACCCTACCAGTCATAAAACATGCTTCCCTGCATTCAGGGCCGGCCCGAGGTAAGGGCGAGTTGGGCGACTGCCCGGGGCGCCAAAATGTTGGGGGCCTTATCCCGATCATCTAGCTATGCATTACTTGCAGGCGAGTAAATGTTGAACACCAATTTATACCATGAAACAGGCTGCAATCTTGATGGTATTCCTTTTATTTTTTCATTATCAATAAGTTTTACAAAGCGATGAATAAATTAACGTGTATTTTGTAAATATCTCAAAGAAAATTTACGGAGGAGTCGCTGGAGTGTTATCTCGCCCAGGACGCCAAAATTCCACGGGCCGCTCCTGCCTGCATGTCTTTCCCACCTTCCAAAGTTTTTCCCGCCATGTGCAAAAACGGATGGGGAAAACCGGGAAGACAAAAGCAGCCAAAAATTTCCCCCGCGCACATGCTATAATAAAATCTCGGTACAACGTATCTCTAGGGTAGGGGCGTTTTTAACTTCAGTGCAACCAGAGGTTGGAAAACGTTTTCCTAAGAAGAGCCACTTTTTCAAATTATGTATAAAACGCAACATAAGAAGCCGTCCCCGTGGATCCGTCCAATTACTGCGGTCATTCTCATCTCCTTATCCTTGCCGTTGTTTTACTTTTTGCTATTTTATCTGTAAAACAAACGTTTATTCTACGCAATGCGTCACCACTACGCCACGGCACCCCCAAAAAATTCAGGACTGAAGGCGCCTTTTCAGTAAGCTTGCTCCAGGCGCCAAATTACCACGGAACCGCCCTGTCTACACACTGTTCAAACGAACTGCTGTTCTTCCCTGCCATCTTTATTACCCAGTCTTTCAGTTTACGGTCTCTTCGGGTGATATATAGAAGGAGTTTTCAAACTTTTTTCTCCGAGGCCCAGTATTAATAAGAGAAAATACGTTATTCGGCCCACCAAAATTCTATCTGATACAATATTGCAAGTAATTATTTCTAAGAATATATTTCAAATTAAAACGGTATAATCTGATAACTATTAAATGCCATTAGCTGATTTGGATCGACATGGCATTTAGCCCGAATTTTGCGTCAAAATATCTTGGATAGACCCTTCATTGAGGCCCTTATCGAACACTTTGTGGCCCACCGTTGGGCCGCGATCCATACTTTGAAAAACAATGATCTATAGCAGTGGTGGGCAACCTTTTTTGCATGGTGAGCCGCATTGGTGGGATTGAACCCTTCGGTAGGCCGCAATGGAAATGGCCAATGGATTATAGTTAAATCGTAAGTTACCTAGAGATTCTAAGGCACCACATGCGTGAAAATCAAGTTAGAATTAGCTTTTTAGAGTTAACATTTCAATATTAAAAATCATGATGGAATTCTATCTTAGAAATATCTTTGAGGAAAAAATAAAAAACAGCATTAAAAAGAACTTACTTTAATTGAGAAATATTTACTACGAGGTCGGAATTCAACGATATATATCTTAACAGATTTTGATACATGGAAAATAATACTTGGTAGTTAATAAAAATAAATGAAAAAAGTTTTGAAAATTATGAAACACTGGCGGTGGGTCGCATAACGTTGCAGGCCGCAGGTTGGACACCCTTGATCTGTAGGATAATTCTCTCAACGTTTCTTTGCTTTGTTTGTGAGCGCCGGACTATTTTGACATTCATGATCCATGTTTCACATCCGTAGGATAGAATGAACAGAACACATTGGTCATAATGGGATATATTCCGAATGTACTCCATGGCATCTTCACTCTCCCGTTTATTACTTCAAAAAGTAATCCGTCCGTAGTGATGAGCTAGCCCAAGTAAACGTAGCCTGTGACTTCTTGGAGTTCTGCTTCGTTGATATTTATCTTCCCAGGGTTTATGAAGGAACTATACATTGTATAGATATTCAGTGTTTTCTTACCTGATTTGTTGCAATACAACAAGGTAGCGAATTAAAGTTTTTCTAATTAGTGAAATTGTTTTACCATGTCGTTCACTGAGATATTTCATCGAAAAAATGCCTAAACTAAGAAAGCAATTCCTAAAGAATATTTATACTCTGGCACTGTTAAGATACAAATACAGCGATAACTTAACATTAAAATCGAATGATTAAGAATTTTTGTGATTCCAGTTACGGCGAAAACATCGTCAGGCTCTCCTCTTAACTTTGCCATCGCTTGCGCTGCCCAGATTTTAACATTCTAAGATTCGCGTTTTCATGTATTATTTACCCATAATCAAAAGATGAACAATAAGTGATTTTTCTGATTATTATAAGTTTTTTATTCTTAATATGTATTACCTACTATATCGTATTAAAATCTTGATATTTTAAATGTCCTATTGTCTGATTGTAATAATCCAGTACTTTCTATTTTTAGAATCGATACATCGCTCTTTTCGATGCACAGTGTATGATTGACCGCCCACATTCTGCATTTTTCCAAGCCCACATTCTGAAGTTATCAAAGAATTTCGAGTCATTTTCTTAGGCGTCCATTTTACTGACCCATAAAAGCCTTCATTATCTCTTGTCGTTACTTTTAAGTACAAATATATTTGTGCGGAAATAAAACAGGCAATAGCAGAGGAACCTGGAAATCATGAATCAATATTCCTAACGATAAACGATTTATTTGTTTACAAATGGATTCTTTCGGTGTTAAATAGGTTTTAGAGGATGCTAACGTGTTCGACTCCGAGAAAATTCAATATTAGTCTTCATTACCATCTATAGCGTTCACGATTCTGCATTGGCCACAAAACGCTGATGAATGAAAAAGGTGTGTCAGTTTAATTGGAATTTTAATGAGTACGTTTTATTCATTTATATGTGTAAATAGGGTGATGCGTATTTGCAGAGATATTTATTGGCACAATTACTGATAAGATTTATGCATCTGTTAATAGCAAAATATATTTTTATGCGCAACTACATGCAGTAATGTTAATCTTAGGCATATCTTCAAAGTCATTCACCAAACTTTATATTACAGGAAAATTAAACTTCGCGTTGATAAGTGGTTATTTTATGTTCAGTCCATATCATCAGAAAGCGACGTGACTTTTTTTAATTTTTCAGATTTTTAGCAGGACCAAGAACTAAACAGAATGATTTATTAGATGCATGAAAACATTGCATTCGAAGCATGTATTTTAATGATTCCGTTCATTCGAAATCAGAAAAATTATTTAACGTAAGGTTTCATCTTTAGTTCACCACACTTTGGGAAGGAAGCACAGGTTTTTACGAAGGCTCGACTGGAATTTATTCTTCTGGTTGCTTGTTTTGTCATCACTATAACCTATTCTCCTTAAAATTGAGAGCAAGTCATCTCCTTTGGGACCGTTTATTCTCAGTTCCTCGCAAAGGCGCTGTAAGGAGCTAACGACCGGATGGTTCCAAGACATGTAATCTGAAAGAGAAAGAATTAAGAATTTTTTTAACGTCCATTTTACAGGCAATACAAATGATGTCGCTCATTTTCTTATTCCACTACGCGTAACAAAGGAATAAATGACATTATCATTTGTTCTCGTTTTCAGGGAGAATGTAAAATTTTGCTGGTAATTGTACAAACAATGTTCGGTAATCTTTTTGAAAGACATTTTCATCGAAATATATTAAAGAGAAAGCGAAGAAATTTATTTTTAAAAAAAGTAATTCACGTCTTGTTTACATATATTACTTCTTCATTCAGGCGGACATTAACGAGTTTAGTTATCTCGAAGATTCCTCAAGTAGAGTTTCGTTAATGAACTCAACACGATCTTTAAGGGTCCATTGATCACATATATCTGAATCCATTGTCCTGATTCTCCAGGAATCAATATTTTACAAATCATCAGTTGATCTGATAAATAGCATAACTTTTGTTATTGAAAATTTAAAATTTCTCTGTAAAGAAGGAATGGCAGAAATCTATTAAATTAATGGAAATATATATTTCTCAAATTACACAATACAATTAAGTAATTAATGTCAGGTTAAAGAATGCTGCGTCACTTCAAGGACCGAAAAACCACGTATATTGTTAAAAACACTCTTCATTCAGATATAGGTCCCGTTGAGTTTTCTTTGGATAAAGTATTCGCAGAAGAAACAGAAACATTGGAGTGCCTATGCGTGAATTGATAAACATAGACAAGGAGCCCACGTAAAAATATTTCTAAAGCAATCCGACGACCGCGGCCTGACCTCAGTCATTCAAAAACGAATAGAAAAAGAGTGAATCTATGTTAACTTAAAGTTCTTTTTGAAACTCGACCGCTTCGAATCTTTGACATCAGAGCACCGAGAAGTACAGCAAAATACGCTATATTAAATATAATTTGTGAAGCTTTTTTGCCACTCACCGTTCCACGAAGTGCAGGTCAACAGGAAATCCGGTTCGAGCGGGATTTTATTGGGGATCATTGATTGTGATTTTAAGCCTCTCTCGTTGGACTCGCAAACCTTGAAACGAAAGGAAAAGAAACATTTAATCCGTGGGAAAAGTTATTTCGGAAAATATCGTAACTTAAAATAACTGAACATTTTTATTTGTGATTAATTCCATACGAAAGCTATATGGTTATTTTTACGTATAACTTACATTAAAAAAGAAGATCTTAGGTTTTCCAGAAAGCGATTGACACGCGTTTCCACTGAAAATCCTGTATAAATCTGAGGCGAAGTATTGCCTGTCATAAGCTGTAAGGATCTCATTTCCTTCCCCACGAGTAAACACAGCCATCCCAAAGCAGTCGGCGTTACTGTGATCTTCTTGGGCCACTTTGAACACGTGGAAAGATTGATGAATATATATTTTTAAAATTCGGGAAAGTTTATCTTAAAATTGGAAGTTCATCGAAAAACTACTACAAGCACACAAGGTTTCAACTAGTGCATCAGAGCTACTAACGTTAGTACTGATATGTTAATACTAGCATAAGTGCCCGTTGAATTTCAACGGGTTTAATGAATCTAAATTTTCGTCAATGCAACATGTAAAAATCGCAAGAATAAAATTGTGCACTGTTTTAACCATTGAATATTTCTATATTATAAGTCTGTTTTAATTATTTAACTAAAATGTCACATAAATTCCTTGTGAATAAAATAGTACCTTTCTTTCTACTAAAATAGCCATTGTTATTAGTTTTAAATTGATTATAGCATTAGGATTTCAATTTCATTAAATAAGCAGAATTCCGGTTCCAAAAAATTGGTTCAATCTTCAATTGCCTCTGATAATACTTTAAATAGATTTTGGAATAAAATGTACCTTAATATCGTTTAGCGTCCGCTCACAACCCTGGACTTCTCAGTTTCCGAAACAACAACTTTCAATAGTTTTAAATTGATTTTTGCTTTGAAATGGTACTTTCCTGTTAACGGGAATACCTCAAAAAATAAACACGTATTGTTGTGATATCTTGTGATATTTCGTTTGTTAACAATGCGTAACAAATCTCGTTAAGATATTTACGTCGATCCCTTAATGATGAATTTGTGGAGCTTGCCGAGGAGTGAAGAAGAAGCTGTATCTTTGCTTCAAGACCATGGTATTTTATCTAAAGGGCGAATGTGCAAGAAGGATCATATTATGAAACTTTACTTCTGCGACAGAATATTTTGGAAATGCAAAGCGAAAGCCTGTCAGCAGAAGAATTCATGTGGCGACAACATAACAAAGAAATCGACATATTTCCAGCTATTTTAAATGCCATAAAGACATATTGGCCCCCTAGTAACATAAATTTAGATTGTATTAGTAATTGTTGCTTTTATTAATAAATGAGTTTCAAAAAAGTGTGATTTTTAAGTAATTCCCCCGTTGTTACGCATTGTTAAACAAATACGTCGTAACATATCACAACAATACGTGTTTATTTTTTGAGGTATTCCCATTAACAGGAAAGTATCCAAAATACTTGAGTCAATTCAGTACAACTTCCACTTTACATATTGTAAATTCCAAAGTAACTCCTTTTATAATAGTCAATGCTAGCCTAAAATTAATTCATTCTGTAAAGTGAATAAATAAAGTTCTTTCTTTAAACTATAATAGCCACTGTTATTAGATTTAAATGGATTATAAGCCTTAGAACTTACTCTGTATTAAATAAGCACCAAAATTCCTTTTATAAAAACAAATCAATTCATTAAAAGATCCACTGTTGTTTCTTCGAAAATTGCCTGTTAACAGTTTTAAATGTCCTTTTCATTTTAATTGAATTTTAATTTATATTCGTTTCCAAACTTCGGCCATTGTTACGAAATTAATTCGAGGAATAACAGTATAAATTCGTAATCACCTCTGGTTTACCAAGAATTTAATTTAAGAATGCTATTTGTTTCCAATTTTTCTAAAATGACACTGTTGATACTTAAAATTTTTTATATTTACGTTAATATACTTATTTTCCACAAAACACGCCAATCTCTCCCCTTCCTTCCTCTCTCTCTCGTATTGAACCTAACAATGATAATGGTGGACATAGCAACATCACGTTAAAATGGCGAGATTTCCACAAAATATGCAAATTAAAAGTTTAACATGGAATATTTCGAACTGTGGGCGAAAAAAGACGAACGGAATAAGAAACTTTATAACTTTTTCTTCAAAATGGTTCAAATCCGAAGGTCGTGTGTTAATTTCTTCTAATTTTAATTTCCAAATGAATAAAAGCCTCCACGTCGAAAAATCGCGTTTTACATGTTAAGTAATGCGAAAAGGAAATGCCTCTCTTGGAGACGAACCAAGGAATTTTTTCGTGATTTAAATTCGTCATCATCTGAAAAAGTGTTAATCAAGCATCTCTAACAAATTTCGAGTTTCTATCATTATTATTTCTCGAGTTATTAGCGTTTGCATAGCGTGATCAACCAACCAACCAACGGATGACGGCTTTATTATATAAAATAGTAGCGTAAATAACAAACTGTTAACAACGGCACCGATGAGATTTTTGGAAGATGGTTCATAAATAAAAGTAATAAAATAACATGTTCAGTGCAAGTCCGGCATAACGCGGTTTCGGTTGACAAGAATAAAACCGCTCTGTGACAGAACATGTACTATAATATAAAATGTCATTGAACCATCTTTTACGTTAGATACGTAAATTATGAAATATATATGATTGCATAGCCTTTTTAATAATATAATTATACATTATTCTATACTGCAAACCAAGGTCGTGATTTTTCCTCTTTTTCCACCAGCGGAATCTCAGAATCTGGGGAATAACTAGCCGCACTTTTTCGGTCTTGCGCTTTATTTAAAAAATGTAATTAATTAAATTTAGCCCTGATTAAATAATTAGGGCTATAATAGCTCCATGTACATGTATCAGATACCTTACAAAACTATGTTCTCAATTGAATATGTAATTCTTTCGTATCCTCAATCTTATATGCCCCGCATTGCAGGTATCGTAATTTTTCAGAAAGTACCATTAACGCCTAGTTATGATGAATTTCATTATATCAGCGATTTCCAAAAGTAATGCCTCTGCGACCCCCTCTTAAAGCAGCCGACCTTATCGAAACCCCCTTAAATCCATCCATCAACCAAGAAATAATAAATAACATTTTATTTGCGCAATAATTAATGTTAATTCTAGATATATCTATATATAATATAAAAGATATGACAGAAACAGCCCGTATTTACCACCTCCTCGAAAACCATTCGCGCGCTTCCAGTTCGGGAAGCACTGACTTAATGCAGAAGATTTTTTATATGTAAAATAAAAGGCAGATAAATTTAAAAAATGTACACATTTCCTCACCATTCATCAATACTGAGATTATTTCTTCGTACTTTAGATTTTCATAGAGGTAGACCTCAAAATTCAACTGAGCAAAAATATTTGTCAAATTCTTCAGGTCGCTGTACGCGCCATTGTGTGGTAAAAATACGTTGCTTCCAAAATGATCATTTTTAAAAATGAGGAATTTCCCGCGTCGCCTATAACCCATGTAATAGAAATTTCGGCCAAATTGTTCTATTGCAAGTTCTTCTTTCTGGGTCACACTCGGTTGTGAACTGCTGAAGAAATGGATTCAATTATAACTATGTTAAATTTCAGAGAAGCGTCTACACACCAAGCCAGGAAACTGAGCTCACCTTGAATCCTTTTCATCTGATCCCAAAATATTTGAGATTACGATATACGGTCTGACATTTCCAGCATTAACCTGCGGGAGAGAGAAAAAAAGCGCATTTTCCATTAAATAATAAACAAGAGTGGTGACCAATTGAAATATTTCGTGAACACTAATTTCGATGAAATCCGAAACGAACCAATCGAATACAATCCAACTACGTTTTATACTGTAATCGCAGGAGCGAAACAACCCCTGGTGGAAAAATAACCGAACAAAGTTTGCGTCTACCTCAGGCATTTTGTTTCTCACGACCCAGGTGACGTAGGGATCTCCCTTCATCATGCGCAGGAACGAGCAGCTGGAGTACCACCTCGCGTGCTCCACCCACGGATCCACACCCGTTACCCAATTCTTCAGCCCACCGCCGCAGCTGAAGCAGATGGTGGCGTCACCGATGCCTTCGAATTCAAACAAGAGGTCGATTAAGGGGAAACAGGGTCGAAAAGTAACAAACTCAACGAAAAATAAATGGTCTGTTCATTCTCATAGTGAAATCCATTCTCACCTACGTGATTACCATTTCAGACCTGGCGTGCACGATCAAGTACATGGATATTATTTTCATTTTTATATGAAAACATTGAACGAAACAATATTTCTGACACAGTCACTTAATGCTTGCAAAGTTAACTATTTCCCAAAAGATATATTCAGGTGTGAAACGGTTAAACTGGGAAATAATATAAAAATACCTTCTGTACATTATTTTCATCTCGAGATAAGAAGTTGGGATAATTTACTCGCTAAGCTCACCCGAGTAATAAAATCCGGCTTCGGCGAGCACGTAAGGCATTTGCTTGGTGGCGCACGGCCAAGATGCGTAGCTTTCGAGGCGAGCGTTTACGGAAGCGTACTTGAACTGGTTGCGTTTCATGCTGTCCGGCTCCGTCACCATCTTCGACGCCGGAATCTTCACTCTCAATATGTCCGGAGCACGGACGACGTGGCCGAAAGATTTAGGCCTCTCGTACGTCTCGCTTTGAACTGCGGAAGTAAGCACGGTCGCTCCTGCAATTATAAACTGGCAACTTTAAAGAAAGAACAAGGAGGCACCATCCTTAAAAATATGGAATCGATTACATTTTACGGGGTTAAAAGAGTTCATCGTTCACAGCGAAAAATTAAACTCAGCGCATCTAAAACAATTCTTGTGGTCGAAGCGAAGAAAATTTATATATCAAGAGGAGATGAAATGATCTCAAGTATAAGAAATGAACAGCTTACTTTTTGAAGAAAATGGCTTTGGAGTCCATATGTATGCAAATGCGTCTCGATTAGAGGCGACAGGACGGCGGCTGGTATACTTGTCAGAGGCATTCAACATTGTGAACATCTCTTTCTCCCTTTCTGTAGAGCAGAAAGAATAGCGATAAGTATTCTATAGTAGACAGTTCAATAAATTTGACGCATGTACTTTTACTTTCAGGAGCTTATGATATAAAAAATCAAACTAAAATCGATCTTAAGGATTAGAAATCCTAATACAAATTAGGTCTCTCTATTCCAGGGGTGCACGCGAGCAACGCTGTGCTCTTTGGAAGTCTGATGGTGCTCTTTGACAGCGTGATTGTGCTCATCTACAGTACATACTTAATATCCCATTTCTTAGAACATATAATTTAATTTGCTGGGTTGATTTCTTCCTAAACGTATTCAAGATCGTTAAGAATAACTTTCATGTTGTTTTGATTTTATTCATGATCATTCCTATTTTTCAGAAATATAGTGGTGCTCGCTCGATATTCTAGGATAGATCGCCACATCGAAAAGGCTGGGAACTCCTGCTCTATTCCTTTACGTTTTCAAAAGATGGATGGATAAAACAGAAATTTCTAACCACTTAATAAAAATTTTCATACAATAAATTATCTAATGCTATGAATACAATTTATTTAAATTCAAATTCCAAATGTGTATTTCTTCAGGAAATTTGAGCAATTTAAAAAAAGATAATCTTCGATTAAAGAATAAATCAATGTAAGAACATTGCTTTTTTTCTTGATTTTCGCAATTAGATTCACCGAAATAAAAAACAACGTAAATACAAAAATCAAGATTTAACAAGGTTAATTGAAGATGCAACATTTTCGTTTCAGAAGAAAATCAAGCTCATTTTTTATTCCTACCAAAAACAATACTATAACTGAATGGAAAGGATTATCGTATGAAAATAGCGGTGTAATGTTTTAAATTAATGTTTCTAAATTAATTAAAGATGAATATACAGTTTTCAAAAACAACAGTATCACACTGTTAAATATTAATGTTTTTCCAAGTGATAATTTTTGGGGAACGGACAATATGTCCTTGTAATAAATCTCTCAATTGGCTTATGAAATTTTATCGCCGCATTATTTCGTCAAATAGTTTTAAGTTATAAAAAAAACCGCGATTTTTCATTCGGCGAACTTTTCTGAGCCAACTATCTTAAATAAATGAAAATATGTAAACTGTGTTTGTATAAATAAAACCAATAAATAATATTTTTAGATGTGTAGAAACAGAAAAAAAACAATTTAAAAAGCACATCCGATTCACCTTTAGGAACTGCGATACTGCGTGCTCTCGGTCTTGTCCAATCTATTCGATTGGAAAACTGGCTGCTGGAGCTAGCAGGCAGCGCCTTCTGCTGCGCAGGAATTTGAGGAGACTTCGTTGGCAGTGACGGCTTTTCGTTCTTTTTCAACTGCAAATCCAATTTATGCCACTCTCCTGTAACAATTCAACGTATTCAGTCGCCGACGAAGTAAATGTGAAGAGTTTTGTGTTCGGACACTATTCACCTAGCGCGCTTAGTTTAGTGACTATATTATCGAACTATTCTAGGAATTTATTTTTAAAATTTTTTGTGGTCCGTCATATTACAGTTGTTTTAACAAGTAACGATACAGTACGGAGTACACATAACCATATTATTTTATTTTGAAAACACTGAAAATTAGAAATTCTAATTGAAATAAATCCTCTTCCCATAAAAGCATCCAACCCATACATTTCCTATACCCTTTAGTTTTCAGATTTTTTAAAATTCAGAATATTCTCGTTTTACTATAGGTCAGAATTTGAAAGTGTATTCTTGGTAACTTGAGTTCATTAAATCTCTACGGTATTTCGCGCTATTCTAAGTTTACTGGCACGTTTTTATTACAAACAGTTTATGGCTTAAAATTTGTTCCTGCAAAATAAAAAAATAAACTATGGCTAATTCAGAGGAAGTACCACGAAAAAATTGTCGAGTAGACGGTTACAATTATGCCATTCATTATGCTACACGAAATACTTGCTTCAGCTATTAATTTTTACGAATGCTACTTGTATCAAATATACTGTTATTTTACTAGTGGCCAGCCACTTATACTCAAAATTACGATGTTTTCAATATCGAAAACTTGCCTACGTTCAATATTGTAAAACTTTCTTTCTAACAAGTAAAATCTTTTACCGCAAATTTGAAAGGCAAATATTGAATAACAGGAGATTTTAAAAGATTGGAAGAAAGTGTGAGCTGCGACCACCGTCCAAATGTTGCCACTAAAAATAAAATCCTAATTCATCCTTTTAAGGGGATTCCGTTCAGTATTCATTTCATATTATTCTTTTATTCCTTAAACTCATATCCTCGAGAGACTTTTCGGTTTCATATGTTTTTAAGACAATTATTTTCGTGAATATGCAACAGTTATCTTTGTTATAAATTTAAGATTGATGCAACGATTTATAATCTATTTTTCTTCGTTTGATTAAGAAAATAAACTAACCACGAGACAAAGCGACCGTGTACCATTTGGGTAGGGACTTCGACCATATGCCGTTTCGTAGAATATCCTCTTCTGGTTTTTGTTCGATAGGTCTGCACTTGGCGTCCATTGCGTCGCCGAATCAGCTGCAGGACCACCTCGCTGTAACACTACAGAGGAATTTTCGACGCATTATCAAGTTTTTATCAGGATACCAAGAATAACAAGAATACTAAGGAATTGGCTTATAAAAGTATAGTGAGGCCAATACTTGAGTATCCTACGAATGTATGGGATCCCTGCGAAACTACGTATGTAAATAAAATAGAAAAGGTCCAAAGAAAAGCTGCACGATATGTTCTGAATAAATTCAAAAGAAAAGATAGTGTATCAAAGATGATAGAATTATTGGGGTGGGAATCATTACAAACAAGAAGGAAATTAAATAGGCTGTGTGGAATGTACAGGATCGTAAGTAACGAGGGGGGATGGAAAAATTTCAGTAGTAATTTAGAAACTCCTAATTTTTTCAGTAAAAATGATCATAAATTTAAAATCAAATACAAACCTCAAAGACTAGAAGTTGTAAAAAAACTCCTTTCGGAACAGAGGTATTCAAGAATGGAATGAATTACCTGGAGATATCTTTGACCCCTTTCCTAAAAACCTGAAAGACTTTAGGAAGAAGTGCAAAAAGTATTTGGTCTAATTGATAAAATCATTAAATGAGTTATTAAATTGACATGGAGTTAATGTATCGTTACCACCAGGCCAAGAGCCTAATTGTAGCGTGAATATGTAAATAAATAAATAAATAAGGAAAACCAAATATGTACAGCTATCGCATAAAGAAAGGACTGCAGTTTCATAATTTAATTTAAGGATGTCCGACTTATAATTTCAAGTAGAACACATTTTATCCGTAGGCACGCTCCTGCGAGTCATAATTAAAAAAATCTGTGTCCACCTGATGACTATTTCCATGCATAATAATGAATCTGATCGAAAGAGTATTTACAAGTTGCTCTCGACGACAGCGTCTTCAACAATAATAAACTGTAATGACGCTCGTGAATAATCTTTAAAACATTTGAATAATTTACTCAATGGAAAATAATTTGAATCGCTTTTCACATTAAAAAACGATAATTAAACGGCAATGTTATTTTTTGCTATGGATAACAAAATTTTGTATATCGTTGTCAGTGTTGGCGTCGCTATGAAAATTTGAAAATTTTATCATAGCAGCGGAAACAAAGCTATCACCTAGCGACATCAAAGTACGGAATATAAATTCAGACGGATAATCAAAATATCTCTGAAACAATATGTTCTTTGAAAAAATGTTTTCAACCAAATTTGCATAAATATTTGTCTACGATTTTAATAACGACGAATGTATACATTATATAATCACGCCCTAAAGGAGATATTAAAGAAAAAGCGGTAAAATGAGAGAGTAAATATCCTATTCTGGTTGACTAATTTCAGCAAAAATCTAATCAGACTGAATTTCTAGTAAAAACCTGGAATGTGAAATTTTGCGTTGATCCGATTGTTAATCTTTGAGATAAAGTGCACACAAAATTCCTATCGCACAGACACGATCGAGAAAATAATGAAAACGCGTTCGCGGGACTTTAAAACGTGCATATACGTTCAAATCTCGAATTCGATTTTTTTTCACGAAAACAATATTTTCTCTATACTCACGGATAAAGCAAAAACGAAAGATCTGAACATCTAGATTTCTTGAAGCATTAAGATTAATTAAAGAATCGTAAACACAAATAATTGTAACCGAAAATCATATGGTAAAAAGAAAGTTTTAATCAAAATTGACGTAAAACTATACTATAACTAAATATTAAAAAACAAATCAACAAAAACTCTGAGAGAGCCACGCGAAATTCTTCAGCGGGCAGGATGCAGCTCGCGAACCCGTTTTGGCAATCCTGCTATAATCCATCTAATACACTTTCTTTCCTGCTTCGAGTTAAGAATTACCCCATTTATTTTAACTATGAGTTAGTTTTGAGTTCGTAAATATATTTTTAGCGATTTTGATTGAGATACTATACGCACGAACTATTTTAAATTGACCTTTACCTCTTCCGCCGTCACCGCCACTTCCCACGTGGTAGCCCGAAACCACATTTCCACAGGGTATGTCTAAGATGAGAGGGCAGCGGGGTTGCCAACGGCGGTGCTCTTTCATGGGATCGTGCGATGGTCCCCAACCATCTAGCTGCGATACAAAAAAGGGTAACGCTTAAGTTATTGGAAATAAGTTCTTTTAAATGGATCGTGCGAGATTTTGTTTTAGCAGCTTAAACAACATGAAGAGTTAAGGACCACGTCTCGATTTAAATAAGGACTGGAGATATATAAAAATTGTGCGATGCAAAATGAACTCCACCGGTAGAATTTTGTTATTATTTCTAAATAATAAAAAAATCAAAACGTATTCTTCGGAATAAAAAAATGTCTAAGGAGAATCTCAAGTTTTGAAATCCCGGAAAAGTATCTAATCGCACAATTTGAAGAACTACTAAATGCTTTATAGAATATTCCGCGCTGAAATTAGGGTATATTTCAATTGATCGTATCTGGTACTCTCTTCGCTCAACTCCAATCTTTTTTCAATTAATAGCTAAAACCGAAATCTTCAGCATATGTGAAATTAATAATGTGAATAGGTTCCCTTCCCAATAAATGGATCGTCATCTCTTTAAGGTACTTCTGCTAATAACTCGCAAATTAATAAGAACTGAAAGAAATTTTACTATGGAAAAGTAAATCTTAAACATTTCTCTTTTGAAACATACAATATACAAAAAATTAAACACATTGAAATGTAAAAAAGTCCAGCCGTTACAATAGGATTTATTTCTTGTATATGCGTGTAAAAAGGTCCACTTTAATCAAAACTACAGTCCGGACAATAAAAGCCATATGTATCCTCTGAAGTGAGTTCCACACATCCTTCATGCACCCAGCAGCCACAGTTGATAACAAGCACGCTTTGATATCATCTTCACCACAAATAGCATATTCCCAAGAGTCTCGATTAACGTCACTGTCCATTCTTGAGATTGATTTTTGCCATTTCTTGTTTCTCACCTGGGTTTGTTTTTCGCCGTCTTCTTCAAAGAGCTTCGTCGTCAATTTCTTTATTTCGTAATCACGTGATGTTTTTCTTGTTGCTCCAGAAGTCCCCCACTTAATTTATGGTGTCGACAATATTGTAGGGAAAGGTGACTTGTGATGATGCGGAGGCGTTTTTATTCTTTACAGAATTATTTTAGCTCTTTGCACTTGTTCTCTCCAATCGTTCCCGCTAGAGGACGGTAATCATCGGAACCTTCATCCTTGTATGTCACAATGCTACGAGTGTATGCTTCCGCAGAAATGGCATCCTTATCAAATGGATAAATTCCAGTGCTCCTCAATCCATTTGCTATATTTGACACGGTCACGTATTTCCCTCAAACTTTTGTATATATTTCTGAAGTGTGAAACTGTCATAGCGCCGTTTCTCCTTATCTCAAATGGGAAAAGCATTATAATAACTTATATTTTTCCTTTTAGACTTAAGTATCCGCATTGATTATTAAAATCAATCTAGTTCTGTGCAGGGAGGAATTTTAATTGAAACAGTCACTTGGAACTGAATACGTGTTTCTTTACAGAAATAATGATTGAAAGATAATTACGTGCGCCGCGTAGCTTACGGGCTATCGCGTGGTAATGTTGACGTAGATGTCCTTTACTAATCAAATTCTTACTGCATCTGGCGATCAGATATGATCATATAACGCGGAGAAAATTACATGTGGGTTTTGGAATTCCGCATCTGGTCGCAATAGGTGGCTGATAAGCGTAGGTGATAATAATAATAAAAATCGGTCTGCTTTATGTCAAATTTCTGTATGTCTAGTGTCTTTTATAGACTGTTTATGTCGCTCTCTGCTAGTTTCACTGGTGCCCATCTGATTTTCTCTTAGACGGTGAGAAAGATGAAATTTTAAAGTATTTAAATAGCGTTTAATTGATCAAATTCGACGACAGCATCGTAGAAAAAAGAAATTTTGTTAATAAAACTTAAAAGTATGACTGTATCAGTTTGCAACGAACTATACCTTAATTCAAACCCACGAAACAAAACATGTTTAGAGTTTAAATTTAAAAACACTGAAACGCTATCATGAATGATAACCGTTGGACACTTCGTCGTAGACCTTGACCTATTTTCCATCATACATCGATTTTATGCTATATAATATAAACTATTTCACCCTGATATTTTCAAATCTGAATAGGGCCATCTATCCTCTTAAAATACTGAACATTTTATGTGAAAATGTTATCTTTAAAAAGAAAACAGTTCAAAACACTCATACCCATTTTATCGTAATCATAACAGTTATTTCATCTAGAGCAATATCTTATCAAGTGACACATTAAGATAAACTGTATTCTAGATTGCGTTATCAAGAGATGGTCACCAATAATTCATGGCGAACCTAACTAAATGAGCTATTGAATTTGAAACGCGATAAAATTATGAGATAAAATACGATGCTAATCGAATGCAGCAATAGATATTCTCCTCTTTCCTCTTGGTACTCAACTGCCTTACGATATTCCGCAAAAAATCAGAACTTTAAGTTATATTCGTGCCGGATTCAATTTCACGTAAAGTTGGACAATCTCTCTCCCCTACTCCTCTCAACAATTCCACCGATAGTGTTTGATAGATGATGGAGTTAAAAACCCTTTAAATGAACAAGATATCGTAATGGTAAGAGGATTGTACCGAACAATGCTTCTTTCGCATATATTCTTACCGACAAATCTCATTCCTCCATTAAATCCACCTCTTAGAGAATGAACGCACATTAAATTCATTATTCTTGCTACCAATAAGTGCCATAAAATATTTCTTTAAATTACGTTCCTTGGCAATCCCTCTCTCATTTATTCTTTTTGGAAATTTTACTTTTATTGATCATAATTTTTTTGTATTCTGATGACCTTTCTCTCAATGACAACTTTCAAAGCTGATTTTCTTACTTTTATAAAGTTCCTTACTTTTCTGAAAGTGATTCCCAACTCAGATATTTATTTAATCACTTGGAATCTCTTGGATGACCTTTTGCCACATTATCAGCAATATATGTTCCTCTGGTTTTGTAAATGTCTGCTTATTTTTAATTCTATATCAGCATATAGTCCAATATATAACTTTAGAAAAACTGGTGGTAGAATAATTCCTTCCTGCGCATTTCATTTCCTTACGAATTCATAACGCTACGCTTTTTCTTAACTTACTCATAGTCATAATGGGAACATTGTAGCTCTTAGTTGAGATTCCCAGCTCTGTCTCGATTTACTGCTATAACTCCTTTCCTTTTTTTTGGGATAACCTGAAATACCAGTACCTTACATTCGCCCTTTTTCATTTCTTCTTTCCCTTTCTTGCTAAATTACTCGCGTCTACTTTTCTGCTTAATAACTTGTTTAAAAGTGTTAAAAACCCATTGCAATTAATTTTTATATGCACAGACTCCCTGAAAATGGGAAGAACTTTCAAATATAACGCGATTTTTTTTAAATAGAAAAACTACAAGTATAGTTTCCTTCGCTATCAATCAAGAAAGGATGGCAGGAGAGAGGAGAGGAGGACAAAACAAGAACTTTCCGGTTAGGTCATCAATTTTTTTCGAAATGTTGATAAAATATAAAAGTCACCTTGAGTCCGCAGAAAGGGCATTGCACTAAGTCCATCGTGTTGAGGTAGTAGAATCCAGCACGAGCGAGTTTCTTTGGATCCAGGAAGTCGTGGGGCCAACCCTTGCCAAAACTCTTGATCCTCGACCTCTCGTACCTCATGTCGTCTCCGCCCGATGACCAGTACACCGAGTTGGCGGTGCCTTTGTCGGTCTCGTTAGCACCACCGCCGCCCGCAACCGCGCCAGCGCCCCCGTCGAGTTCATCGGCGGAAACCGCGAGTGTCACGGAATTCGACTCATCCTCGAATTGCGGTAGGGAAGGGCTGCTGTGGTATTGCTTCGATAGGTAAAGGGCCATGTCGGAATGGGCCCTATAAGCGGAGCACGGTTGGTCGCTTGCTTATCGGAGGAACTACACCACTGAAATAAAGAAGAACGCGGTTTCAGTGAATCAGTCGTAAAAGCGTTTCATCATAGCTCTTTGTTGAAAAATCTGCCTCATCGAAATAGAACAAGTTAGGAAAGTGTACAACGTATCACAAATGGGCGTGTTTCGTGCAATGAAGTATTAGAAAGAAATTATATACCTGTACGTAAGGGAAATTGCGTTTTAAAGTTCTTTTCTTCATCATAAATAATCATATTTCTTCCTATTTAAAAATAGTGCATGCACACGTAAGTAAATTAAACGTATGTTTGTGAGATTGTTTATGTTAGCGACAATAAAGAAATAACCATGCAAGATAATTTCTAAGTTCAACACGAATTAAGACATTTTTAGGCGCGTTTCGCTTACAGCGTGAGCGCCTATTATCGTCGGCTTCTACTGAACGGATTTTCATGAAATTTGATATTAAGGACTTACAATCAAATATAAGAAGAAAATCGCAAAAATGAATCTCGTACGCCAATCAGGGGTACCACTTTACTGGTGACAAAAAATGAAATTTTTGTCATATCTCGTAAAGTATTATTCATATCAAAATATTTTTCAAATAAAAGTTGTAGAACTGGTGGAGTATTTCCTTTCCTATACATTTTTATCATAGAAGTAGCCGTTATCGATAAAATCAAACAAAAACGTCTTAAATCGAGTTGAACAAAATTTCTTGCATCGTTACTTCTTCATTGTTGCTAACATTAACAATCTCGCAAACAAACGTTTAATTTCCTTACGTGTGCATGTAATATTATTAAATAGGAAGAAAATGGATTATTTATGATGAAGAAAAGAATTTTAAAACGCCATTTCCCTTACGTACAGGTATATACTAACTTCTTTCTAATACTCCATTGCACGAAACGCCCATTTGTGATAAGTTGTACACTTTCCTAACTTGTTGTTCGATTTTATCAATAACGGCTACTCCTACGATAAAAATGTATAGGAAAGGAAATACTCTTCTTTACCAGTTCTAGAACTTTTATTTGAAAAATATTTTGATATGACCAATACTTTACGGGTTATGATAAAAATTTAATTTTTTGTTATCAGTAAAGTGCTACCCCTAATTGGCGTAAGTGATTCATTTCTGCGATTTTCTTATTATCTTTGATTGTAAGTCCTTAATATCAAATTTCATGAAAATCCGTTCAGTAAAAGCCGAGACCGAACATGCGGACGGACAGACCGACGATAATAGGCGCTCACGCTGGAAGCGAAACGCGCCTAAAAAGGTTTCAGGAATTCTCAATTCATCCGTCTTACTTTGTTTTTTACCCCTTAGGTTCCTTATCTTTCTCGGCACTTTCTCAATTTATCTCGCAAAAACTAGGTTCTGATATATTTGATAATATTAGAGATAAATATATGTTTACGTGCGTTTGTCACCGTGCGTGTGTTTGTTGCTGGTAATTTTCGAAACTGGCTAATGTCCACATCATTCGGGTGGACATGGCTAATGTTGATTCTTTTAACTAGACACGCAAACAAGGTAGTATCAATGTGTATTTTATTGAAACACAAATGAATTTTCAGAGAAAAACTCCAACATTTCAACTGAAACCTACTTAAACAATTCAACCCAGATTCAATGTTTTTTATTGGCGAGACTGCACAATAAGAGACGTAAAATCCGTTGTTTTAGCCGTTCTATTGTGGAATTTATCTATTTTGAAGAATAAACAAATTGAGCACTTGTACTTTTCCACTTTTTTATTTTAATACATATACGACCATGGTTTCACTACACAGTAGCATCATGGTGCTACTGTGTAGTGAAACCATGGTCGTATATGTATATTAAAATAAAAAAGTGGAAAAAGTACAAGTGCTCAATTTGCTTATTCTCCAAAATAAGAGATGTATTTTTAGCGCATGCGGATTTTATTACCAAGGTCTACCTGATTGATGTCGACAAACACATAAGCAATGGTTCGAACACTAGCTATTGTACACGTATATCATTCAAATTTAGTCGAAAAAAAAACATTTCCATCATAAAATTAAATAGATGTTATTCTAAAGGTATTTTTTATACCTCCCATAAGTATTCATCGTGTATTTTGGCTATTATTCGCATAAGCGACAGCAAGCGCGCCGATACAAGATCGTGATTTTATCGGTCGACATAGCGGTTCTGTTACAAAATCAACACAGTCGCTTTGAAAAGGTAAATGAAATATATTTTTTCGGTGATAATAGAAATTTTCTGCGATAACTGCATCATATCTAGATTCTTTTTAAAAATAATTTTGGAACCGAAAAGAAATATTCAAGATATTATGGCTGATGAGCTGAATTTATTTGGTTTTGTAATTCTTCCTATAGTTTTTAATCACGATTTTTCGTTAGCTAATAGGTTATATTCTCAATTTAGGCAACGAATTTCGTTATATTTTTTCCGTTAATGCTTTCATAAATTATATTTTTTAAGTAAACCTGCGCTTTGAGTTTTTTAAGTGGGTGCAGTGAGAAGGTCGGTCTCTCTAATAGTACATACAGATAAAGACGGTTTAATAAAAACGTCGTAAATTAAATAACAATGATAAAAAAGGAACAATTATAGGAAATAATTACCAAGGATTCAATTCCAAAACTTTTGAAGGAAATATGAACGCAGAGGCAAGAAATATTGAACCAATGAAAGAATTACACTCACCCAGCTGATGCCTATATTATCCAAAGATGTGCGGCAGGTTTATCTTTTCACCAAACTTACACTCTAATGGAACTCAATCTTAGCTTATGCATGTCTAATGTGAAATAACGTTTATAAAGCTATGATCCAGAACCGGTGACATATATATTGCAATCTTGTGTTAATGCTGCGCCTGAAACTCTTCCCACTCTTACGCCATCGCTGCTATAATTACGAACGATATTCAGAAGGCTATATAAATTAAAATGTTTTCTAAGGACAGAATCACACATCAAGCGAACCACTGAACTGAGAGAACGTGAATAACATGTATACAGCAGAGTATAACGAGAGAAAACATTCATTATCAGCATTTCGTAGCTATTTGCTGGCTTTGCAACCTCTTCAGCCTTTCCGTAATACTTGTCGAAACAGCAAGTTCTTAAACAATGACAAATAACGTGTAGGAGAGATTTTCCCGAGAGAGATCATAATGGATGATCCTTTCAGATAAATATGTATAACCTGAGCACCTTATCATTTATACCGTTATTTCACTGATATGTTCTATTAATTTCCTTAATTAAGAATGAATATTTTACTCTAGGTGGAAAATGTCGCATGTTCGCGAACATTTCGTGAATAGAACACAAAAATCATGTGATGATAGCGGTCATAAGAATCACCGCCGTGTACAAATGTTTTAAATATCGCTTTGAAAATACATTGTCCCTTTAATCTAACCCAATAATATTCAACCGGGGACACCTATACGAATGGGGTTTGCAATCATAACTTCGGGATCAAAGTTTGTGAAGTTAAAACTAGGAATTGTGTTATGCAACGTCGTAAGCACGTTTGTACGGACAAAGTAGTGTTATAATAAAGACATTATCTGCAATATATACTCTAAAATCAGTTCGTTTAACAGTAATATAATTTTATTTTTTTCACGAAAGAGTCACGGTCATTTTGGTCAAGTTGGAAATGTGGATTAAACACAGATAAGTGTTCCATCATTTTTCATTATTGAAGTTTATAAATTACATTTATTTTAATATATATATAGTTCGATTATAAGTTTAAAATGTCAATGCAACTTTAAATTATAACAGGTGGTTCGCGATTATTACAAAATTATCTCAGAGGTAACTCAAAAAGTAGAAGAACACTGATCTAACAAATGCAGCGATAAAAATTCCGCACTCTCTCCATAAGGATGAGTTATGGATGTCAGAAAAGAACGTTTTTATTAATATTTCTTCCGAGATAATCAAAGTGATTTTAGTGATAAGACAATGACTATTACAAAAAATAACGAATTAAAAGATTAAAGTTATCTGCTATGAGTAAATAACTATTTTAAAAATAAAAGATGCGTACTTACAGCGGAAAAAACAGTAGGAAAATGCAGAGTACAAATTGTACCGCGCTTTTTTTTAGGAATTTATCTTCAGAAATATGTAACGCAACTGACATACACTGAAATTTTAAGAAAATTCTCCTCAAAAACCTTTTGTATTGAGCTGAGCGATATAATCGCTTGCACGCCACGAGTTTAAAGTGACAATAAGGAGTTTATCAAGTCAGTTCTCTTCTTTATTGATACGAAGTACTGTTATATTCAAAATCGGGATTCACTGGCGATATGATATCTTATCTTTCCAAACTGCACCCTTGGAACCAGGAATTCTTTAGATTCAGTAATAAGAAATATCTCAACGAAGACGGTTCAGCGTTTTCTTTCAAAAACTCAAATTGCTCTTTCTCTATGAATAGACAATGAAGATCTCACATAATCAGTTGCTTAGATATAAACGTCTCCTTGAATCTGTGAAATGTACTCATGAAGTAAAGCGATGCTGGTGGAACTCATGGGGAATCGTATACAATTACGATTTATTAAGTTGAAATATGAGTAAAAAAGGGCAGAAACTTCCAATCTTCGGCACTGGCAGCCTGAAAATTCTTGAATGGTTTGAGTTAGCAATTCAAGGACTTTATAAAGATGACATAAATTTGTCTCAGCAATGATAGTACTAGCAAAACATACTGCATCATAGTGCCATACTTGTAAGTTTCAAAAGTGGAGACTAGCGAATAGGGTCAATAAATCGAATTTTTTCTCCAACCATTCAATATTTTTTTTATAAAAAGATCTCACATTGCTTTTCGTTCCCACAAATTCAGGTCAGTGAGTACATCCCTTCACTGATCCAGTGTTTCCCAAACTAATTTGACCACGAAACCCTTATGGGCTTCAAAATTATTGACGAAACCCTTAAAAATATTCTTATTGCCGCTGAATGACGAGTTAGTTGGCCATCTTAAGAGAATCAATATTACTGCTGCTGTATGACGAGTTAATTGGCAACCTTAAGATAATATTATAATTACTACCGGAAGATAACAAGTTAATGGCTATTTTGTTCGGCGTAATAATGACGATCGCTTCAATGCCCAATTAAAAACATCGAAGCGACCGTGAACGTCATTTTTTCTCGGTTGTTTAGGAGAAAGACCATTGTTAAAATAGCCATCCCCAGGACACTCCCTCTCCCCCCCAGTATTAAAAGAACTGAGGAGATAACCGGCAGATAACAAGTTAATGACTACTTTAGGAATATCATAGTTACTGCCGCAGGATGACCGTAAGAGAATCTCAGAAATTTATTACTGTACTAGTGTATAGTCTGTCAAAAATGACGGAAGTAAAGGAAATTGAAAGTTATGTTATCACACCGTAATTTCCGAAGTGAGAACAATTATAATAATGAGGAAATAGCCTGACCGTCTTCTGAAAGCTCCTAGCAGTTATAATAACTGCCGCAAGGTGGCAGCACCAATAGATGAGTTGAAACCTTATTTGCAAAGACAGACAAAAAGACAGAAACTGAACCTTATTCTTGTTTGATACGTGAGTTGAGTATTTTGTCCCTTGAGCTGCAGAGAAGATCTACCACCCTTAAGAAAGCAAACAAGTATATAAAGCGAATCATCACCGTACTAGAATCCTTTAAAAACGACCATGGAGAGGAGTCTTTCTGCAATGAATCTGATTGCAATGGATTTACGCTAGAAATTATTGGTCGAAAACATCAGCAGTTAGCTAACGATTAAAATTAATGGACCATCTTAGAGCGAATTTATTCCGTCCAGGTATGTTGAATCATGGAAAAATTCACAAATATAAGCTAAAGAAAGTCAATCAAGAAAAAAAGGCTTTAAAAGTGAAGAGAAGTTCAATCCTTTACAGGAATTGTGGAAAATTGTATAAGTAAATTTAGTTATAATTTTTTTTCTTTATTGAGCAAAGAATAAAAAAATGTCCATATTGTAAATATTTTATTTGCAATGGCAATTGGAATAAATTTTATTGTTTTCTATACTGAAGTTTTCAACGATTTTTTGAATTCAAGGATTTAAAATCCATGGAATACCAACATTTCTTGATCCATAAGTGTAGCGTTAGTGTAGAGGGAGCAAACGTCAATGGTGGCCGAAATGGTGTTGGGTAGGAGGGGAGACGGGAGGTGTTTAAGGCGTTGAAGCAAGTGGTTGGTGTCTTGGATGAAGGATGGGAGTAGACGGACGAGAGGTTGCAGATGTGAGACCACGAATGCGGAAATGCGCTCCGCCGATGGAGTTAGAACTCGCAACAATGGGGAGACCGGAGATGTTAGGTTTATGGATTTTAGAGAGTAGGTAGAAGGTGGGGGTACGGGGATTCTCGAGAATCATCATGAAATATGTAGTATTATTGCAGACGTATACTCAAGTAACTGTACGAAATTTTATCAAAATCGTTTTTGAGAAATCAAATTATTGCTAAAGATGCCTAGAATAAACTAGCCTTATATTCATTTTTTAAGAAATATGAACTATATAGTATTATTGAAGACGTAAACTCAAGTTATTCTACGAAATTTGATCGAAATCGTTAGAGCCGTTTTTGAGAAAATCGAATTGTTGTTAAAAATGCATAGAATAAACTTCTCTTAATTATTGAGCAATGTGAACCATTTCCATGAATACTCTGCTCAGTATGATAAAATGCCTAAGTACGAGGTTTCATACATTTTCGCTCTACCGTTTAGGCTCCAGAGCCAGTAACAGACAGCATTGCAAAAACCACTTTCGGATTCAGCGACACCTAAAACGTATATTTCCGTAAAAATCTCGAGGTCGAATTTTTTCGCGATAACAATACCTTCTCAATATACTTCGTATATGAGAAAGTACAAAGAGAAAGCAGAAGGAAAGAAGGGGAAGCAGGGAAAAATACAGATGGAGAAAGGAAAAGAGGTGGAGAAAAGAGGAGTTGACAAACAGAAGTGGAGTTAATTGACAACTGTAAGAGACTCATAGGGGCTCATTGGTGCTGCAGCCAGATAACGAGTAAGTTGGCAACCTTAAGAGCCTCATGTGGCTAGGCAGCTATGTCTGAAATTCATATAAGAAATGCAGCAGTGTTGCCATCCTATTGCGGGTGACTCTGATATGCAGCACTTCCATTTATTCGGATAGGGAATCTATTACCTGCGTTTTTTTTAATACAAACTCAGACTTAATTTGATGAGCATCTAGTGCCAGCATTGATGGGTTACAGCAATCGGTTTTTCTGAACTATACTCAACTCCTGCATGCATATCATTGATTCTTATGAGAAAAACTTCTTTGATTTACGCCGATTCAATTTACGTCGCACGTATCTCCGACGTAAATCAGGGTATACCTGTGCAGGAAAATTAGTTCTGGCAGAGATAGAAATATTATTTTATTTAAAATAACTTATAAAAATCATCGTATTATTTTTAATTGAAATATTACTACATTTAGTGGTCTCTTTAAAAATATTGATGATGATTAATTTAAGCATGAAAACATATAGTATACTATTATTAAAGAAAATGTTAGTGAATGCTTACTCCTCTCCATACTTTATATCAGGGGCAGTCAGTCTATGCATGCAATGCAAGCACCACTTGCCTAGTGAAACAACACAACAAACTTTTTTAATTACATAAAATAAATTTAGTTACTGTTATAAAATTGATAGAAATGTATTTAGTATTCTCATCATTTAAATGATTTTTACTAACTTGATTGCGCTTCATATTATTCAATTGTTATTGATCAGGCCTTGAGAAGCAGTTTCAGATCTGCCTCTCTGGTGGTTATATGCATGGAAATGAGAGTGCGGGAAAAAGAAAGGATGGCTTATGTGTGCTCAATGCAGGGGAAGTAAGCAGAATTTGAACTGCTTCTTAGTGCTGCAGAAAGTTTCAAACACTGGTGACATAAAAATACTGCATTGTGTTCATCTAATGGGGAAGTTTGGTTTGACATATTTTTAGAGACGTATTTGTTTAGCTGTTTTGTAGCCTCCACCTGATTTACAAAGTGTTTATTTTTGGTGCACTACATCGGTTCTTCCTTTTATTAAACATTATTTACTTTACATTTTATCCTACAAATGTGTGGGGATAATGAACATGTAATAAAAAATTATTGGTGAAGTTGTTTACAAGTTTTTACAACTAAAATAGAGATTGCTAAAGCTGGAAAACCTACATCAGACCTCCTGTAACTTACTTCTGTTAAGGAAAGTACAACTCATCGACTCATCACAAGTACAGTAGAACTCAGTTGTAACAGCCTCAGTTAATACAACAACTCTGATATAATGACATATTCTTCAGGTCCCATTCCCGTTTCTATAATATTGCAATATATTCACCTCAGTTATAACATATTAACACAATCAGTTATAGTGACAATGGAAGTTAGTAGGAAACAAATATTTGTATGCTTAAGTACAGGTTTGGTGCAACACATTTTTGTATGTGCTGGTGAGAAGAAGAGAACTAATATCATATAAATGTCATTACATGAGTCAGGTTTTATTATTAATTTTTGCTGACGGTCAATACATTGAAGGACCAAAGGCAGCCTCTTGACCGCTCGGGTGGGGAGGAATCCAACAGAGGAAACTGTTTACTCAGTGTGGTTTGCACTAGCCGTTTTCTAAAACCAAGTCAGTAGACATCAATTTTAATGAAACAACACTAACAGAATAGTTAGCCGAGATGAATGTAGAAAGATTTAAAAGTCATGACCATATCAATTCATATGCAGAAATTGACCATGATGTTATAAAAACAGAAGCTCGAATGGAGATAGACATCGTGACGGAGGTCATGGAAGGGCAGCATGGAAAATGTAGCAAAGAAGAAGATGAAGGAATGGTAGAGGATCAAGACGAACCAGTTCCAGTAATTAATGTAGCTATGCAAGCAATAAAAGTAATACCATGGTTTTATTAATCGAAGGAAACTAATAAAAAGACATTCAGTGTTATTCACTGCATTGAGGAAGACCTCGAAAAACATTTCAAGTTGCCACATATGACACCGAAAAAAATATCAGATTATTTTACTAATCATTAAAAATATTTTTATTATGTTTTACGTGCTTATTATATCGTAATATAATGTACTATGTATTATGTCATCTATATAAATAAAATTGTAACCTCTGTCTGTACATTTGTTTTTTTGTCGGGGTTTTACTTTTCTTGTGTGTTTTGCATCACAAGAAGGCGTTTGAACCGGTTTGCATAATTGTTGTCTGTCTGTCTGTCTGTTTGTTTGTTAACGCATCACGCAAAAACGGCTGGTCGAATTTTTATGAAACTAGCAGCGTATCTTTAGACTGGTCTAGCTTAAAATATAGGCTATATGGTGTATCTCAAAATAAATATTAAGTGGGGGTTTGGGGATGGCACCGATTTGGTTTTTCGACAATAACTCTCCTGTGAATTAATTGAGTAAGTTCAAATTTGATATTTGTCACATTCAACACAAGTATAAGATTAAGTTTATAGATGAGCACCATCAGACGAAGGGGAGGGGGGCACCCGCAAGAGAAATGGCTGATCTCAAGGTAACGGTTATTACTTTCCTGTTTTTCCTGATTTTCCGGATATACCTGATTTTCCTGAATTTCCTGATATTCCTGAATTTCCTGATTTTCCTGAATTCTCTGGATTTCCTGAATTTCCTGATTTTCTTGAATTTTCTGATTTTTCTGAATTTGCTGTTTTTCTTGAAATTCCTGATTTTCTGAGTTTCCTGATTTCCCTGATTTACCTAAATTTCCTGATTTTCCAGATTTTCCTGAATTTCCTGATTTTCCTGATAATATCCTATATGTTTTTATCAAACAATTTAATAAGGAAGATAAGGAAAAGCATGAAAATCAGGAAATTCAGGAAAATATGGAAATTCAGGATAATCAGGAAAATCAGAAAATTCAGGAAAATCAGGAAATTCAGCAAAATCAGAAAATTCAGGAAAATCAGAAAAATCAAGTTAATCAGGAAAATCATTAAAATCAGGAAAAAATCAGGAAATTCAGGAAAATCACGAAATTCAGGAAAATTCAGGAAAATCAGGAAATTCAGGAATATCAGAAAAATCAGGAAATTCAGGAAAATCAAGAAACTCAGGAAAATAAGGAAAATCAGGTAAATCAGGAAATTCAGGAAAATCAGGAAATTCATGGAAATCCTGATTTTTTGAATTCCCTGAATATCCTGATTTTCCTGAATTTCCTGATTTTCCTGAATTTCCTGGTTTTCCTGATTTTCCTGATTTACCTAATTTTCCCGAATTTCCTGAATTTCCTCATTTTGCTGATTTTCCTGATTTACCTGAATTTCCTGATTTCCCCGAATTTCCTGATATTCCTGATTTTGCTGAATTTTCTGATTTTTCTGAATTTCCTGATTCTCCTGAATTTCCTGATTTTCCTTATTAAATTGTTTGATAAAAAGATTTAGGAAATTATCAGGGAAATCACGAAATTCTGGAAAATCAGGAAATTCAGGAAAATAAAAAAATTCAGGAAAATCAGGATTATCAGAAAAATACGCAAATTCAGAAAATCAGGAAATTCAGGAAAATCAGGAAATTCGGGAAAATTAGGAAATTCATGGAAATCAGGAAATTAAGTAAAATCTGGAAATTCAGGAAAATAAGGAAATTCAGGAAAATCAGAAAATTCAGGAAATTCAGGATAATCAGAAAATTCAGGAAAATCATGAAAATCCTGAAATCAGGAAAATTAGGAAATTCAGGAAAATCAGGAAATTCAGTAAAATCAGGTAAATCTGGAAAATCAGGAAATTCAGGAAAAACAGGAAAATCAGGAAATTCAGGAAAATGAGGAAAACAGGAATATCAGGAAATTCAGAAAAATCAGGAAATTTAGGAAATCCATGGAAATCCTCATTTTTCTGAATTTCCTGATTTACCTGATTTTCCTGAATTTTCTGATTTGACTGTTTTTCCTGATTTACCTGAATTTCCTGATATTCCTGATTTTCCTGAATTTTCTGATTTTCCTGCATTTCCTGTTTTACCTGAATTTGCTGATTTTCCTGAATTTTCTGATTTACCTGAGTTTCCTGATTTTCCTGAATTTCCTGATTTACCTGATTTTCCTGAATTTCATGATTTTCCTGAATTTTCTGATTTTCCTTATTTTCTACATCTTATGCACAGTGGGAAAGGTGTAAAGGACTATTTCCTTATCCGTAATTGGACGATGGGTACTGATTAAACTACGCGTATTTTCCCAAGTAGATTTGTAGCAAATTTGATACGATTGTGGAGGGCTCCCGGAAATAATTCATACGTGGTTTTTGTTTCTCTCTGCCGTTGTATTCAACACAGTGGCCGAGTGAATTCTTAAATACCATGTATCATCTAGAATTCCTATCGGATTTGAAACAAATTTCTCTGGGCAACGCCGGGAATTTTTGCTAGTAATATAATATAATGTTTAATGTACTTATTAGATCATAACATAAAATTTAGAATTTGGAAACTAATTCTATGTTCATTTGTATTTTTTATTTTAATATATTGTGTTATAATAAAACAATTATAGTCGATCCAACATCTGAAGACTCCTGGCCTCGAAAACGGGGCGTACACCAGTTAGCAGCAGCCAATAGGAGACTGTTTGTTTGGGAAGGTAGTGGGGAGGAAATCAGTCTCACTCCTGCTCTCGAAGAGATCACATATGGATGCGTTGCCATTAGAAATTGCGTAGTATATCAGATGAAGGCGAAAATCCGCAAGAGCTGGCAACGCGCTCCGATATCTGCTCTCCCGCACGAAAGTTGAGAGGGGCGATGGAAGGGGAAACGTTCGTGATTGGCTACTTGCTCTAAGTAGGCCAAGAGCCTTCCGATGTTGAATCTACTATAATAATTGTTCATTTGTATTCAAGCTGGTAAATGGTAGCGTGACTGGTGTAGTTCTCATAGAATAATGTACAGGATACACTTACTCAAGAGCGCTATGTGTAATATCCAAAAACCGAAATTTTTCCAATTCCGAAATACTGTCTTTCCTGAGGATTTTGGAAATAAGGGTGCTCGACCTGTACCGTATTGCCTTTTCAAGTGATCTTTAAAAGGCTTATTGATCATAACGTCCAGTACTTGCAATTGTGACATCATACTCTCAGGAATAATCACTAAATCAGCATTCAGTTTCTTCAACTCTTTTTTCACTGACTCATTGTCAGTCAGATGTCCTCTAAATGCATCCAAAACCAACATTGATTGACGTCATCTCAATCCCAGTTGTCTTCCCCAGACAGTTCTTAACCAGTCGATGATAAGATTTCATCCATCCATCCTTTTTGCTGCCACCGTCGCCTCACATTGTTTTCAGTAACACTGAACTTTCTTGCAGCAGCACAGTTATTTGTTTCTTCTGCTTCACATATTACTATAATTTTAAAATTGGAATCGTAACTTAGTCGAATTCCCCTGTTAATCTGACTTTTTTTTACTTCCTTGCCATTCACTCAAATCTAAGGTTTATAAAACTCACAAATTAGATATGGTAAATAAAAAAAAGTATGCACACTACACAACACCTCAGAACTGACTATTGGGTAGACCAGGCAGGCAGAGTGGGAGAGGGTTCCTTGTGCCTTTACTGCGAGACATTACTGTCAGTGTACCACATGTCAGTATAGTGTTCTTTACAATGTTTTCTACAGCTTATATACAATGATACTGTGTGTTTGATTATTGAGGGGGGTGGGTAGGTAGTGGGAACTAACAATGGTATCGGAGCAGATGTGACTTCTAGAAAAACATTGTATTTGTAACCTTTGTTCTTTGACAAACGATGCCACAGATAGGAAGCACTTTATTTTGAGAAGAAACCACATTTTTCTTTGTTTCTTTCTTCTTCACATTTAAGGATCCGAATATAAGGCGACACCCCCTTTTCTGATGGAAAATTTTGGAAAAAACCTCGCCTTATATTTTGGCATATAGGGTATTCCTGTTATATTAATTTGGCATGTATTTCCTCTCACATTATTTAAACCTTTAAAACAATTTAATGTTACCGTCTTGACAGATATTGTACAATCACAGACATATTGAGGATTTCGTATATTAATTCATTAAATTAATATTTCAAATAACTACAATGAATATTAAACTGATGTTTGACACAACAAACAAATTTTATAATTGTATTTAAGATAATTTGTTATTTAGTACATAATTCACAATTAATCGTGGTTAAGTAGTTTAACAGCGCAAATATTAAATATTTTATTTAAATTTTCAAATACGCGCCATTAGAATGACGTTGAAAGTAATTCATTTTTCATTTGTCTTCTAGAATAAAAATTGCCAATCGAAAATGTCTCCTTTTAATTTCGGCAATTTAAAACTGAAAATTTTTATTGCTGTTGTTATTACTGCTGTTGGAACTGAAACTGTTTATTACTTCTATAAAAGATTTAGGAAACATCCTAAAAAAAAGGCCGAAAATGAAGTTCTGTTTTTCCCTGACAAGGGAATCGCATGTGCTGCATACTTTGATCAGAAATCAGGATGTAATGTGCCTAACTGTTCATATATACATGAAATTACAAATCTGAGGTAGGTGTTCTTACAACTCATTGAAAAGTGAAACTTGTACGCTGTAGTTGAATTTTTCAATTAACCATTTTTATGTGTACCGCAGGCGTGTCATCGAGCGCATAAGGGCGGCCAAGTTAACCTTAGACGTTTGTATTTTTATTCTTACGTGCCATGAGATAGGCCAGGAAATTGTAAACCTTAAGAGAAAAGGTGTAAAAATACGTGTGATAGTAGATTATGAAATGGCAAACTCCTCTGGTTCTCAGATCGAGTTATTTAGAAGGCATGGTGAGTCGTATTATATTAAAAAGAAACATTTTTTTCGTAAAAGTAGATCTTTATGCAGAATATTTGACCATGCATCTATATATAAGAATTATTGATGTATTTTTTTTGAAAAATTTTATAAACTAATGTACTTTTTATTTGGACAGGAATTCCAATCCGAACGAAAAAAGTATTACAGCTTATGCATCATAAGTTTGCGATAATAGATGGTGGGCTTCTGATTTGTGGATCTTTCAACTGGACTATGCAAGCGGTGACTGCTAACTGGGAGAATGTAATTCTGACATCTGAACCAGGGATTGTTCAGCCGTTTGCCTCTCATTTCCAAAAGCTTTGGGATGAGTTCTCAAATTTAACCTAATTAATATTTTATGTAATTTTATTGTACCTCATATTCTGTTTTTATAGTTCCTAAGGTTTTTCTTTAATCTGTGAAGGTCATAATGATCTGTATTTCATTAACAAGATTCATTGTCTGCTTTCTCATTAAGGCATTATGTGAATGGATTGTGAAGTCCGAATTCAGAATTATGTCTTAACTATTTTTAGTACTTAATTACATTCCATCTTTTATTTGAGAAGGTGAGAATTTAATGCAAATGAATAATTTGAAAAATAATTGCATAAGTATGTCTTAAGAAATTGTGCTTTCTTAAACTCTTATTTATGCGTCACTGTGTACACTTGATATTTATATTAATTTACAGAAATGTGATATTGGACTGTATTTGACTGTCTGTAAACATTTATTTAACAGTCACAAATATTGTCATCTTAAAATTCCTTAGATTAGCATAGTAATTAATTCAAAATAATCTTGTAGTTTTGTTAATTTGAGTATTCACCAGCTGTACAGCTCTTTCAGTTTATGATGGCAGGCGATGACACAAGAGAGGGGAAGGGAAAGAATGGGATGGGGATGCTTTAAGGGGAAAATGACGTCACAGAACCTGTGCAGTATATCTTCTTCCCTTCCAGAATATAGGTTCGTGCATCTATTGCCCACGGCATCCCCTATAGGCAGTTCTGGCTCGAGAATGGACTCATCCTACCATGAAAGTGCCTACTACGCACTGCCACCGTAAAGCGAAAGAGCTGTACCATGATAATGCTGAGTTCAAAATTTTCTTAAGGTTGAAAAAAAAATAGAACAACATAATTGTTTAAGTAAACATACTCGTGGATCTTCCCCCACAGTGCATTATTTTGCCTATCAAAGAAACTTGCTTATTTATTGCATAATGTGACACATAAAAGTAAGTTGCTGCTAATTGCTTAAAGGAACTTGTATGTCTTTTCTAGCCATGACCTGATTGATCATCAATGCAGTTAGTTTTTGTTACTTGGGGAAAGTCACATCAAGGTGTAAACTAGATGGATGATATTGAAGAAATACAAATTATCTTATGATATAAAAGTGTATTCTCCTCTGTTTCAAACAAACTGCTACAGTCACTTTGGCGGAAGTGCAATCCAGTAGAACGTTTGTATGTCATTTAACTTGCTTGGTTTAGTCTTGTTATTTATAAACCTTGGCCTGCCCATTTGAGTGTATTGGCTTTTTGTGGAGTGGGATGTATGGATGAGAAATGGCATAATTATTACATAGACCTGAAATTTTGATTTTGGTTGCATCTTTAAATGACAATATTGTTAAAATGTAATTTAGGAATGTGTTTTTAAACTAAAAAATAGATGCAAAAAGCTGCCCACTTTTTGCCTTGAATGGAAAGCAGATGCAATTTAAATGTATGCGATTAAAGCAGTGAAGATTGTGGTAATGTGCCTGCTGACAGGTTGTGACTTAATGAAAGATTCTGCTTATCAGGACTAAATATACAATTAAAAGCTGAAGGGTTTTAATATCAAATTCCTTCATTGGGCTTTTGCGACATATTAGCTTGCACAGAGGTGCTATATAATATTCTCCAAATATAAACTGTGATTTTTACAAAAAAATAGTTTTTACTTGTTGGTAACAATGCTAATGTGTTCTATTTCATTAGTTTACAGTAATTCCTTTCAGAGTACAAAGTTTGTTGTAAAGTTTATTGTTATTAAATGCATTGTAATGGTGCATATATTTAACAGCTGTAATCATCTGATATTATACTGTTATTTTTTACGCTTAAGAATTGCATAAAATAGTGTGAATGTTTGTTGAATATTACAACCACTTTCGGCATATATGATATATCTGTTGGTATCGTTATTGTTTACTCTTTTAATGCAACATTCTCATATGCATCAACATTTTATCTGGAAATGTCACCTGTATCATCTGTTGTAATTTTTGACTAATCTATACATATTAGTGTAGATTTCACATGGTGTAACACTGAAATTATTCAGTCATGACACTATTTTGTAAGATATCAGACGATATTTTGAAGAAAATAAATATCTACTTCTATGTTGCAAATGCTGGCCTTTTCTCAGACAGTAATTTCAGAATGTTTCAAAACAGAAAAACATTAGCATTTAACATGCCTTTGATAGTGTTGATAAATTTAATTTCATATAGGAATGTAGAGCTTTGTTTATGGCTAAAATCAAACTGACGTGCTTCTTCTATAACCATGAAAGTGTTAGGAATGCCAGATGTTTTCTTGATGCACCAGATACATATTTCTTAGAATCTACAAATGGCAGCTAATGATTGCTGCTTTACAGCCAAAATTCTTATCTGGTTTTTCCAATTTTTTTGTGGCTATTTGATGAGATATTGGGCCGAGTGAATAAAAATCAAGCAAATTCTTAAAGTAAAAAGCATAAGCAAATGCTAAAAGCATCTGCTTCATTTGAGTGAATAAAAGTTTGCTTTTACTTATAAAATTTTGCTAGTCAATTTTTAGTATTTGCTTAAAATGAGTACAGAAAGTGCCCAGCTTGTCTATCAACCAATAATATTTTAATAACTTTCTAAGATATATAAAATGAATTATCAATATTCATTTTTCTTTCTCAAAGGGTTAGCATTTTTATTTAGTTATAATAAAATTATAGGGAAAAGGTGAAAAATATAATTTAAAGAATTGTTTTACAAAAAATTTAACTATTTTTAAGGAAAGATATCCTTGCTTAATTTATTCTGCACTTCTTATGTAATTTTTGTTTACATATGATAAGTGATAATTGATTGTGTTTTATAACAATTCAATTACAGCTCTTTTGTGAGCATGGATTCTATTATATATTTTTTCTTGTGGCAACTGAGGATTTTTAAACGGAACCATTAACCAAAGTAAAATACATAGCCGCTATCTACTAGAATAACTTAAGCACTATTCGATCTGAACATGAAATTGTATAAACTGGATCATTTAAGTATACGACTATCGTGTACAGAACCTTGCCAACGAATATCCTCACTAGTGAAAATCTGAATCACAAGTCTCATGAACATTTATAGATGGAAAACCTTTCCTATTTATGTATTCATCCTCAAAATGACTCAGTTTTACTATTTTCACGCGAGTACAATCGATAGCACCAATTACAGCTGGAAATTTAAACACTCCATTTCAACTTCACTTACATGATTTCTGCAGTTGTCTTTGGGAATTTTATCTGGTTGTTTGCTTTTGCACTGATTTTGGATGCAACAAATTTCACTGTCTTACAGTAGTGTGATGTACGCAATGGTCTTTCCATCTCCTATTTGAAATCTGGGATCACTTAAGTATCTTAAAAATATTTCCATCTTTGTTTGGAAGACAGTGCTCCACCACGTCTCTCTTCCTATTCTCCGAGAAACATTTGAAATATACTTCTCATTTTCTTCCGAGAAACTAAATTTTTATAATCGTTGGTTGTTACATTTGTGTTTTCACGTATTTTTTAACTTTTCGTGTCGCCATTAGCTTGGCCATATCAATATTTAGGGTCAAAAAGTTCATGCAAAGAGAGTACTAAAAGATATTTTAGCAAGTCCTTCCCCTCAAAAAATATTAGCATATGCTTAAAGGATTAAGCAAAAGTTCAATTTTATTCACACAATTTTAAGCAAATGCTAAAGAAGAATCCTAAAAATAAACAAATGCTTATTCTTTCAAGCAAAAGCAAATGCTATCTTTTTTATTCACCCCAAATCAAGCATTTGCTTTAAAAAAATAGAAATCTTAAGCAAAAACATTTGCTTAATTTTTATTGACAAAAATTTGCTTTAGATCACCAAGCCTATACTAAAACTTATGAAGCCAAGACTGATACCATGAAATGGGGCATATTAGTCTGTAACTATGATAAGTAATGGGCCTAAAATAAATATAAAACATCGAAGTAAAAGAAGAAAATGTTAAGCATCGTGATGAAAGTTTTAGGTGGTATGGTGATATATTTGAGATTTTTAAAGTCATGATTAAATTTTTGTAATGAAACTGAGTGGGGAAGGCTCAATTTTCTTCTTTTTCCATGTTATCGCCCTAAAAATTTTTTAGTCATTCTGTAGACATTTATGGTTCAGTATCTAACAGTCTCGACTGTATTCTCTCTCATGGTATCTTATATGAGAAGTTGCAAATTTTTAATAATTCGCAACGAACGGTGAAATTTCAGTCGCCGATGAGAAGCTAAAAAGTGTCTCACTGAAGTTAGGCAACTACCTGAGTTAATAAAATCGGAGAATTCTAGCACGACACTAGCGTATTATATAGGTATTTTCTGAGATAGTTGATCTAAATTCACCACAAGATTGGCTTGGTTGTGAAATCGTTTCATATAATCTATGATGATAGCCCGTAATATCAAATTTGAATATAAGTTACGTAAGACATAAATTTTGCGTATTGACAAGCATTCATATTAAGCACCGAAGAAAAGACATCAGCATGGCCCTTCTTTACTATTAATATTAATTTTCAAAGACAAATTTCGCGGCAGCAAACTTAACGTAGAATGCTAGCATAAGAGAAAAAAGATTTTTTTTCTTGCAGAAGAATCTTTTTTGGAGTTTTGCATTCGAATAAACAGCTATTATTTCTTAGCAATTCGAATGAAATCACAATAAACCATTCTTGTATTACTATAAATTTTGTTCTTTAACCAATAAAAAGTTTATTTTTCCCAATATTAGAGCACATTAAAACATGATTGACGGCGGTACTTCTCGATTCTACCTAATCCCAAGACTTATCCGCAAATGAGTGTTTAGGGAAAATCTAAGAACAAATTAATCGATATCAGAAAATATTCTGTTTTATTTCGAAGTAAAAAGTTCGCAGTCGGCAGGATTCGAACCTGCGCTCCCAGAGGGAATCTGATTTCAAGTCAGACGCCTTAACCACTCGGCCACGACTGCATACGAACGTCGTGAAAATTTACTGCATTATAAAGTAACTTTCACTTGCAGAGTTTTCTTTGCACTTTTCACTTTCACTTTTACGTGTTTTATTTACCGGTATTTAGGCATACGTTGGTTTTTATATAATTTCTGTCATGTAGACGATGATCTATTCGAGGAAAGTTCCCTATTTAGGCATAATATTCTTCTTCAGGATTAAACCATGCTGGCGAGTTTCCATTCATTTTATTTATCCGTTTCGTAGGACATTTCCTTTGCGGGATTTTTCGTTTTATATATCATAATAATATCGGATTACTATATTCTGTAAGTAATGTAAGATATACTTTGTAGATAGCTATAACTGATCAGCTATTATGATTTTTACGTATCGATAAATGTTTACTAGTATTTCATTTAGAGGCATATCATGCCTAATTATGGTAAATATACTGTTTTAGAGGTAGAATGAAATAATATTCCAACTGTTGCCGAGGTCTTTCTCATACGAAATAAAAACTGAATTACTTGGGAAATATCGGTTAATTTCAGACCTTGATCTAGAAAAGTATTCAATGAAGAATGGTAAATCATTTGGATGCTCAAAATCTATCAACTTGTGAACTTTGGAAGCCGCAATGAATAAATATCACAGTTGATATTTCTATTGGCTGCAACACAATGGTTCAATTTACCTTAAATACATCGAGAGTTGATTTTTTAGTCATTTTCTCAGTGCCGCTTAACATTTTTACAAATTTCTTATATTTAACCTGATTTAGTTTCTGTACGGTGCGACAAATTTAGAATTAACATGTTATATCCAAGCCATTTTTTTATAGCAACTCTTTTAGCTTGCATACTTTTAGACCTCAAATATTATCAAGATAAATTCAGAAACTTTTCATGTGACTCAGCGCTAAAGTATTTAGAAATATTATTCAATAAATTATTACATTATTTATTTCATTTATTTTTGTAATAGAAATGATAACCGATTCATTATTCCTCTCTGTGAATGTTTCCTTATATTTGTTGTTTGTATAATAATAATTTATTTAGTCCAGAAATTTTACATGCGTAAGATATAGGACAAGTCATTCAAAAAACATAGAACAAGTTAATCAGTTAAAAGTGAAATGCACAAAAAAGTCAAGAGAATAAGTAAAAACTGCACAACTAAAAGCATATAAGTACAATATTGTTAAAGTGTTTTAACATTATCATCCATAAATTCTGTAATATTATAATAGCATTTTTTAAAAACAAAAGCTGTTTTAATTCCTTTTTAAGAATTTCTGTGGATTGCATATTTTTTTATAGCAGCTGGAAAATGATTAGGTATATAATTTTATACCTGAGTGGAAAGGCCCCATGTTGTACATACAAAGATGTTGAATGATAAAAGAAAAGGATATCAAGTCTCTGCCTAGTAGAATGCCCTTTTATATTTGCATTTGTCAAACAGTGGTATATATTTTCTCTCACTTATACACACACGTAATAATTATATATAAACAAGGTACTGTTAAGATTTCCATGGATAAAAATAAGGCTTACATGATGCTCTTCTTGGTACACTATGAATGTGATTGCTTTTTATTGCAGTATAAATACTTTTTGAATTCCAGTCGATGACCCCAAAGGATTATACCAAAATTTTATACGTAAGTGGGTAACATGATCATTCCAATTTAAAGAATTATCGATTACAAGGCCTAAGAATTGGGCACTATCAACCTTGGTAATTTGATGATTTTTAATGCAAACATTTATACAGGGCACTTCTCTTTTTTGTTTAAATTGTATGTAATTTGTTTTGTTAATGTTTATGGTGATCTTGTTCGTGCTAAACCAATTATCTAGAAGTAGGATTGTGTGGTTTACCCTAATTTTCAATACATTAATATCACTGTTTTTTATCACAACATTAGTATCATCTGCAAATAGAACTGTTTCGTCATGTCTTACAAAGAATATATAGTAAAAAATATCACTGTTTTTATCACAACATTAGTATCATCTGCAAATAGAACTGTTTCGTCGTGTCTTACAAAGGATATATAGTAAAAATAAGATTGGTCAAATAATACTTTCTTGAGGAACACCAATGTTCACAGCTTTAGATTTTGATTGACACACAGACAAAATGATGTACTTGTTAATTCCAATTATTTCAAGAAACTGCTTTCTATTTTGGAGGTATGACTTGAACCAATCATTGACCTTTCTCCTAAATCCTAATTGTACAAGCTTGTGTTGTAGTATACTGTGGTCCACTGTACAGGGCCGGTGTGATTATTTGCAGGGCCTAGTTCAATAGCGAGCGGGGCCTATTTATGTATGGATATATACCACGTGGAACAAAAAAAAGCAATTTTAAAAAGAAGAATGGAAATTTTTCAAATGAAAAACAGTTATTATTAAAATTAATTTTTGAAATTATTATGATTATGTTTAATAATATTAATATGTAATAAAAAATTGACTAAATCTCAATACATGAGAATTGAGCCTTGTGCGGAGCCCCTAATAAAATGCGGGGCCCTGCACTGTATCAAAGGCTCTTGAAAGATTGAGGAACAAGCCTACAGGATACTCATCTGAGTCTAGATCTGATATCATTCTTTTAATAAAGCTAATCATAGCTAATTGAGTGCTTTTATCCTTTCTGAAACCATGCTGTACTGGATTTTTGACATTGTATTTATCGAGAAAACTTATTAGTCGATCTTTCATTAAGCATTCAAATGTTTTGGAGATAGCTGTTAGTAATGAGATTGGCCTATAATTTTCAATATTTTATCAACTGTCCTTTTTGTAATTGGTTTAATTTTGGAGATTTAAAAGTAGTTGGGGAATTCACCTGTGGACAGGGAATCATTCATCAAATAAGTGAGAGGTTTGCTTATAATGTGATTACAGCTTTTGATTATCGTGACAGGAATCTCATCTGTACCTACAGATTTATTATTTTTTAATTGTTTGGCATGTGTGGAATCATTCCACAACAGTCCCTACTGATGATGAGAGCATTGCTGTTGAAATTCATATTTAGTGTTTCACTGGATATTTAGAGAGTTGCGACTACTACTTGAGTGCATGTGTGAGTGAGTGTTCTGTCTGACAGGTCTCTATCACTGTTAAAAGATACATAAACCTGCAGACATCGTGTGTGATACCAGTTCCCTGGCACAGATTAACTTCCCGCAAAACTGGTATTGTTTTCTTTCTTATCCCTTTTCCTTTCTCCCTTTTTAGGTGCGTTTCGCTTACAGCGTGAGCGCCTATTATCGTCAATCGGTCCGTCTGTCCGTCCGTCCATCTGTCTGTCCGCATGTTCGTTCTCTGCTTCTACTGAACGGATTTTCATGAAATTTGATATTAAGGACTTTCAATCAAATATAATAAGAAAATCGCAAAAATGAATCACGTATGCCAATCAGGGGCACCACTTTACTGGGGACAAAAAATTAACTTTTCGTCATATCTCGTAAGGTATTGCTCATATCAAAATATTTTTCAAATAAAAGTTGTAGAACTGGTACAGTAGAGTATTTCCTTTCCTATACATTTTTATCGTAGGAGTAGCCGTTATCGAGAAAATCAAACAAGAAAGTCTTATATTGAGTTGAACTTGGAAAATTTCTTGCATGGTTACTTCATTGTTGCTAACATAAACAATCTTCCAAACAAACGTTTAATTTCCTTATGTGTGCATGTAATATTATTAAATAGGAAGAAAATGATGAAGAAAAGAACTAAAATGCTATTTCCCTTACATACAGATATATAATTGCTTTCTAATACTCCACTGCATGAAATGCGCCCATTTGTGATACGTTGTACACTTTCCTAACTTGTTTCCTAATTGTGCAAGCATATGTGGTTACTGAGTAGGTCGTGATTGTACAGATTCACAAATCTACCAGCAACAGTGTGAGTTCGGGTCCCTGGCATGGGTTAAGACCTTGTAAATCCCTCCCTTTATCCTTTCCACCTTAGGATTAATACTTGTGTGAGTGAGTGTATGAGCAATTGATAACAGGTCCCTGGCGAGGATTAAATACCCCATAAACCTGTAAGTGTGCCCCCATTTTGAATCTATTTTTTCCTCTCTTGCCCACCTTTTATCTTTCTCTGTTTGGGTTGTCTTTAAATATTTGCCTTGTACAGTTAAGGAGTTATAGTATTTACTTTTGTAAAAGCCTATTGCTGTAATAAATTTGATTGGAAAACTAATTTCATGTATAAACAGTAACAAATTTTACCAAAAATCATAGTCTATTGTGCTGTATCTATAAGTGACTTGAATATATTGTTATCAGTGTAAATTTGTTTAGGTTATTTGAATATACCATTATCAAATAATGGACATTCTCAAAATTATTTATTATGATAATTTTAATTTTTTGTTGCTCAGCCAAAGGCTCAGATTCAGTTATTGTAATACATTTTGACTATGGGTCTATTTCATCTTCGGTATAATTTTATTTACAAAATTTCTTTATACACAGTATTATTTGTAACAATTGGTCCGTGCTTAGGACCTTCTATGATTTGATTCTTTTAAATCTTATATTTTTACTCACGAACATCCTATATATAATTGTCCATATGTAAAGCAAGAATGCAGAAAATACCTGTTTTATATTAGGTTTAGTATAGAACCAGTAATGATTTCCATCTAATTGTTAATCCCATTTGGTTTAAATCCATGAACTATCATGGGAGTGCCACTGCAAAGCCTCTTTTATGTTATATAAACAAACAGTACTGACTATATATTAAAATTATGGTTTCAAAGGGTTTATTACAAAGAATTATTATTTAGAATACCATAAAGGTATGAAGTTATGAAAGCTTTTTAATATTAATTACGTACTTCTAAATTTTCCCATTCTTAATTATTTGTCATGTAAAAAATAATAGACTCATCTGCATTGTAAATATAAAGTTCTGCAAGTTGAGGGGATGGTACTGGATTTGGATCATATATTCATATAGCAGCTAATGTTAGGTGATAGAACTAAGACTTAGTTAATGTGTAGGACTAGATACTGTATGTTGTGTTGGTGTATGTATTTTTGACATGTACGGTTTTTTCCCTTTATTATCCAGTTATGGAGAGTTTTTAATATTAAGAATAAAAATAAAATTAATATGTTTCAAGTTTTCCATTTATTTATTAACAGAATCAGTGATCTGTTACTTGAAAAGTTCCTTTTAAATAATAAAAAAAATATTTAAAATCTAATCTTTCTTGCTTTTTGTTCTGCAAAATCTTTCAATATTTTGTCCAAGTCTAAGGTCTTGGCTTCATCACATTCTATAGACAGTATTGCAAGGTTGTTTAGCCGCTCTTGGAGCATGTTTGATCTTAGATAAGTCTTGATCAATTTTAATTTTGAAAAGCTCCTTTCCCCCGATGCTACTGTCACTGGTATAGTAAAAAAAATCCGCATTGCAATGAAAAAATTTGGAAATCCTGTCATTTAAAGTAAGAAATTCAAGTATTTTCAATGGCTTTCCATAAAGAGAACAAGGAGGAATTGGCTTCAGTGCTTCCATTTCCTCAAAGAGCATGTGACCATCTAAATCAGATGATTTTACAGTTTTAACAAGTTCGTTTTCCTGAATAAGCTTGACGTCTGTTAAAGCAATTTCTAGATCTGCTGCATGTTTTCGTAAGGTCTCTTTTGGGATGTTTTGAAAATCATTCAGCATTTCAAATAACCTCACATGATCTTTCAACTGTGTAAACCTTGGCTCAAGAGACTGCATAGCTTTGTCTAAGACTCTTGATGAACTTACACAAATGTGTCTTTTTCCCATGCTAGAAATTCCTTTTATGAAGTCGTCCCTGGTAGATATAGTATTAAGTATGAAATAAATTCGTGCAAATTGAGATGATAAAAACTGATTGGTAAACATTTTCAAATTTCGGAAAACTGGGAAATTTATTCGTCTCGAAAAAAAATTTTGGGACACCGGGACAAAACTTCAAAAACCCGGACAAGTCCCGAAAAACCGGGACATCTGGTCCCCCTAGTCTATTTGGAACGGGAAGATATAATATCACATATGAAGTCACTAGTTGGCAATTGTTTCTAATTGTTTTTGCTCTGTGGACAAACCGACCAAATCCAAAATAACGCCTGCCCTGCCCACCAGACTTTTCCTATCTTTGCTTTAAAGAGTCAATTCGTATAGAAAAGAAAAAACTAATAATGGCAAAACATTTTTAGATGTATAATTTTGTTAAATGTCAGCTTTATTACATTTAAGCAGGTTTAAGAAAGTTTTGATGCGGTAAAACGATTGAATTTTTTGTCCAATATGGCAGCGCCCACATGGTCCACAAGCGTGATTCAGATGAATTTGTAAAGAACAGAGAATTATATTCGAACCTAAAGGCGATATAGAGCAATTTGCTAAAAACAAAATTTGACGGCAACGTTACAAAAAGGAAGGAAGATAGTGATAACGTCTTATTCCTCTACTAGGGCGTTTGATACCAGATACTAAAAAAACTGTCTTTTAATGTAGTTTGTCAGTTTGTAGTTTCCATGTCTGCAAACTGTTCCCCTCCCCAAAAAATATAGAGCAGGATGCGGGGCCCCCTTAGCCGCAGGGCCCGATTGGGTTCAATAGGTACAATTGGCCTAAACTGAGAGAGGTATTCATACAAAATATCATACTTTGTATATAAATAAATATAAGTATAACTTTATATGACAAATGAACTTAAGGTATGGTTCTGTTATCATACCTGCGAATATAATAAATTTGCCAAGCTTTTTCAATTATAGCCCATTATAATGTTTAAACTTATATCCACAAATGCCTTTTTGCTTACATCATTGATAATCATACAGTAAATAAGTTACAGTGTTTCGTCATTGGAATTTATTAGATATTTTACAAAGATATGGAGTTGAACGTGAAAAATATATTAGTAAAATAGATAAAAATTATTTGTATACTTCCTTGTTGACTTTCAAGCTTAATGAGATTCTTAATTTCATGTTAAGAAAAAAGCGGGAATGGTTTACAACAAGGTCCCGAGTTCGTATTCTCATTTAAAGATTTTTTAAATGCATTAAAAAGTATGTGATAATCATTCTTGTTTTACACTCATGGAGAATACTGCATTTAGATTAATACTGAGGCAATTTAGGGCAAAAAAATGCTGTCGGTATGAATGCATCTTTTGAAGATTATCTTGAAGTTTTGTTTTCTCTTTCTCGGATATTTAGTAAAATACCAGAGCCTGAAATGACCATTTATGTATTTTTGCACTAATGAATCTCTCTCATATGATCCACTTTTCATCATGGAAATAATTATAAGGGTTATTGTTATGATTGTGACACTTAACAAAGGTCTAGCCTTACAATTAATTTAGTTTTTCATTTTTATTTTACTTTTTACTTTGAAAGAATATTACTGAACCTAAAATTTCACAATCAACTTAATCCTATATATTATGCACACAGCGAAGCTGTGTCCGTCCATCCGTGCGTATGAAGCCTCGCGTAATTATATCAGAGTATTTCTCGAGAATTGTTCGTCGTAAAGATATGCAGTAAACGGTGTTTTGTTTCTACTGGCTATGAGGTCCCTGGAAAAATATTTTCATTTGCTAAAGTGTCCCGGGTTCGAATCCAGAGGACAATTATATTTTCCCATAAGTTTACACGGGATTTTTGATTTTTTCAGAGTGCAAGGTTTTTTTCCTTTGTTCATTAAAATACGCAAATATGGATCTATTTTCTTCTTTTTTGCTTTATTCGATGGCTAAAGCTCTGTACTATCCTATTCTTGCGATGTTTACACGTTACACGGTCCAATTTTTCAGAAATACGCATTCTTTTTCGAAATTTTGCGGATTTTTCGTACTCATTCCCGGCATTGCCAAGGAGACTCTCATTGTTGCCTCCGATTCATTTAAGGCCAATTAAACCTTCAAATAGACGAAAGAAAAGCGTTATTGTTATTCTCTCTTCATTGATAATCTAAATAAACACTTGCACTGACATCGCCTGTATAGTAGGTCCTGTAAGAAGTTAAAAGCAGTCGTTGATAGACACTTGAAGGAAAGCAACTGTTTGTGAGTTCGTCTATAAGGGTGGAACGATAATCATTGGAACCAAGGTAAGGTAGAATTAAAAATTTTTCCTCTTTGAATATACTGCGATATTAAACTAGCATTGAGTAACTCTGTGACATTGTGATCACCTAATTGCTCTAATATATTACTGTAAAATCGCAGAAAATTTAAAAATGCCAAGGGGTAGACCAGTGAAAAGGAGAGCTATTAGCCCAGCTACAGCTGCCAGAGAAAGTAAGAGGAGCCAGAGATCAAAAGAAGAGTATTATAGGAAAGAGAGAGAAAGAGATGCGGAAGCTCATAGGATTGCCCGTGTAGATGAGGAGCCGAGAGTTCAGGAAAGACAAAGAAATATGGAAACACATCAAATGAATAGAGAACAAAGAAGATCTATCCTAGGGCCAAACTATTTAGATTATTTGAAAGCGTAGCTGCAGCGGGCTGCTAGTAATCTTGAAGTTTATATTATCTCCGATTATTAAATATGTACTTATGTTTTCTTGAGAATTAAATTGTTTCTATTTTTTAGATTGGTAAAAATATTTTAAATTTACTGTGTATAACTAGGGCCATAGCTAGGGTGTGATGAAGATGGAATTTGCCATAGGCACTACTTGCCAATTGCTCGCCACATCACCCACTACCATGCAAAAAAATCTTTTCATTAAAAAATATTTAGTTCATACTGAAATATCAGAGCTGTTGCAACTAGAAGGAAACATTACTACAATGGCGGAAAATGATACTCCACAAAACTTTTTTAATGTTGCTTACTTAAACTTTGTTATAGACACTGAATCTTCTCGCTATAAATCTGAGTATCACTATTGGTTATGTTATTCTTACTAGTAATCTTTATTCACAGTTAGAAGTGACAGAACAGCTGATGTTGAAAATTCATGTCAAATTTTAATAATCTGAAAAAGTTTTCATTATGTCATATTAAAAGTAAATAGTAATAAAAATTCAAATATTGAAATTGGCCCCTGAGGCAGATTCACCAGTATTATAGGGGCTGCAACAAAATAGTGCAGATTTGTTCCTGTTTGTTACCTTATGCATTTTATGATAATAGGTAATTTGTAACTAGTGGATTTGTAAAATTATTCAGGACCTTAAAAATGGAATTTTATTCCAAACTTGTTTAAGTCGATTTCTTTTATCTATAAGTACAGTGGGTCCCAGCTTAATGTCATCCCATTTAACATCCAAAATTTATTGAAGAACGTTTTTGCTTAATGTCTAAATGGTTCAACTTAACATCCATTCTTTTATGTCTTCATGGTGTTTGTTCTCTGACTGGGTGCAAAACTCGTATGCCATGACATCAAGTCACGTCATTAAAACATTTAAAAGTTAGCCTAGGTAATTATTAAAAGTTACGGTAAGGGAAGATGAAAATGTGTTTTATAAAGTGTTTCTTTTACAACGTGTTTGCGTTGAAATGTTTCAAATATGTTGTGCTTTATATGAGAAGGACATAAAACCTAACCCTCCCTTATCCCATTGATCCTTATGGAAGAAAATTCCTCACTTAAATGTACAACTTTTCTGGAATGTAACTAGGACATTAAGCTAACCAGAGAGCTAGAAATCACATTTTTATCACAGTATCTGTTATCCACCTGAAAGTTTAGCCATGTCTGAATGCTTTGTTACTCCTACCAAATGAGTAAAGAATATATTAAGTTGTGAGTCATAAAATTGTTGAATTAAACTTTTAAAAGTTTTAGTAAAAGAACTTTTATAATATTCAATAAAAATGATTACACTGCCACAGTAAGTGTGTAATTATGTTAACTGTATTAGCAGCAAAAGAAATATTCATTGAGATTTATTAACTAAGCTAATTAAATTTTCTTGCTGAAACTTTTGGGAAAACATCGACACAAAGATTGATATCTATAAGATATAAACACTTCTGACATAGGATATAGGAGAATGAGGAGGAGGAGGATACAAATTATGAAGCACTTCCACATGAGCTACAAACATGAAATTTTGTATTTAAGTAGGCCTAGTGACAAAACCGAAGAGAAAAATCGAAAATTAAAAACGTGTTTATTTTTTTGGCCATTAAAAAATCCCAAAACTTAAACAAATATTTCATTGTTTATGTATTTCTAAATGTGTTACGATGCTGAATTTTTTTCTAACTATAGAATTCGATAAATAATAAAAACTGGATCATAGAAATTTAAATATATTTATTTATTTGGCCAATAGAAATTCACAAAAGTTAAACAAATAGACAAATGTTTATGTACTTTCGGTCCAGCTTAGGAGCTGAAAATTTTCAGAAAGTTAGAGATTGGTATTCCAGGAGCAATTAAGATTGAAAAGTACAATGAAGTTTATTATTGTGGCCGTTAAAAACTCATAAAATTTAAAAAATTAAATCCATATAAATGCATTTCTAGTGTTGCTACATCATTAAAATTTAGAATAAATGTGTGCCATTTGTAACAAACATTGGAAAAAATATAAAATTCATAAAATTACAATTTTTAATGTCTATTTCTCCCCATTATTGCCCCATAGGAGGATAAAAATTATGACTCACTTCCAGGTGAGCTAGAGACTACAAATTTGCCACGGTTATAGGTTTTCATTAACATCCAATGGAAAAAATTTGGCATCGTTAAAATTCTAATTTTTAGGGGCTGTTTTTACCCCAATGTTGAAATTAGACTTAAATGCTTGCGGAAGCACTGTCTCCTAGTAAAAGATATTTATTGAAAATATTTTTACTTTAATAATACAAGATAATGAGTCTGCGTTTCGCTTACAGCGTGAGCGCCTATTATCGTCTGTCTGTCCGTCCGTCCGCATGTTCGTTCTCGGCTTCTACAGAACGGATTTTCATGAAATTGGACATTAAGGACTTTCAATCAAATATAATTAGAAAATAGCAAAAATGAATCACGTACGCCAATCAGGGGTACCACTTTACTGGGGACAAAAAATTAAATTTTCGTCATATCTCGTAAAGTATTGCTCATATCAAAATATTTTTCAAATAAAAGTTGTGGAACTGGTATAGTAAAGTATTTCCTTTCCTGTACCTTTTTATCGTAGGAGTAGCCGTTATCGAGAAAATCAAACAAGAAAGGCTTATATCGAGTTGAACTTATTGTTAGAAAATTTCTTGCATGGTTACTTCATTGTTGCTAACATAAACAATCTCCCAAACAAAGGTTTAATTTCCTTACGCGTGCATGCAATATTATTAAATAGGAAGAAAATGGATTATTTATGATGAAGAAAAGAACTTTAAAACGCTATTTCCCTTACGTACAGGTATATAATTGCTTTCTAATACTCCATTGCACGAAACGCGCCCATTTGTGATACGTTGTACATTTTCCTAACTTGTTTTATTATATCATAATGCTATCCTGAAAATTTCTTCAAATTCGGTTCAGTCGTTTGCGAGATATTAAGCTTCAAAAAGCATTACATGACAAAGGGACAAAGTGACAGTCTTTCATATTAGTTTTATGATAAAAAACAAGGTATTTTTAATTTTATTTATTATAGAATAAATACTATCTATAAAAATTAATGTCTTCAGTCTCAGTTCCTATCTCCTTTTGTAGTAAAATCCAAATTGAAAAACAAGTAGACAAGTACATTATTATCTATTCTAATGTTATAGTAAACGTCGTTCCACATAGCAACGGAAATTTTGTTTGTGTTATTGGCAGTTATTGATGAATTCTAGCGAAGAAATTTGAATCATAGATGATAATATCAATTTAAACTTAAAATAAGTTTGTCAGTTATTTGAAGATTTGAAGGTAAGGTTATTATGCAATATTTATTATTAATTAATATTTATAATAATAATAATATTAATGATATTAATTTTTTTAGTCGAGCAAATACCTTCGAAGAAATTTTAAAATGTCCAATTCAAGAGCCGAATATTCATATTATCGTGATAGGATCAATGCGCAAAGAAGAGAACTTTATCAGGAATTTAGAGAAGGAATTAATGAACACAGAAGAGCTCAAGCTCAAGAAAGAAGAACAAAAGGTGCATTTTTCAAAGCGGCTGTCATTTGGTGTAAACTTATGACGTCATAGTGGCGTAACCCACTATTTGATCATAGACGATAATAATAAATGATAATATCGTAAATGATAATAATAATATTCAATACATCGATTTTAATAATGTGTTAAGTGATTTAATGTAGATAATTTGTGTAAGTTATTAATAATAAGCGTAATTGTTTTCTTTTGGCGTCTCTTATGACGTCATGTAAAATAAATAAATGTGTTACGACACAAATTATCTTCTTTCTACTATATTAATTTGCTAATAACTCGATAAAGAATCGAGATAGAAACTCTAAATTTAGTTAGAATGCTCATATATTGTATGGTGGCGACGAAAAAAATCTCGTAAAAAGTCCTGGGTTCGACTCCAAGGTAGGCATTTCTATTTCCCATAAGGTAGGAGGGAGGGAAGGAGAGGGAGGGAGGGTGAGAGAGGGATAGAAAGGTGAGAAAGCGAGGAGGAGAGAAGCAATTATTTTTTAAAGTTTAACTAAAGAGAAGTAGCCGAACGGGGTTGGGTGCCGGAGCCCCTAGTTAATATATATTATACCTAGCACCTTATACACACACATGCTCACACAAATATAATGACAATAAATTTGATGCAAAGGTTGCAACCGATGAGTCAATGGATTTTTGTGTCGCACCCCCATTCTCTAGACTAGGATCAGACTAAGATAGAATTTCTAACCCATTTCTGAGAATCACTATCATGGCAATGAGTCGATAAAGGAGAATGCGGAGGGAATCATCGACAGCCAATCCTCTTGCCCTCCACCTCCTCCCGCGTACGCATCTTCGCCATTTATGAAGACTTCCGAGGACGCTCAGAGCTCAATTTTAAAGCATTCCGAATGGAAGGATGGAGAGAGTGACGCAAATTGCCCACGCAAAAAGCTTCCTCCATGTCGTTTCGAAGAAATCCATCACTGGTAGCGCGCGCTGCTCTCCTAAAATTTCGCTTGCGGATCCCTGTGGCCTTCGCTAGGATCCGTCGCTCAACGTTCCCTCTTTCAGAGAAATTCGAGTGAATCCTTCATCACGAGAGGATGAATACGCGTAAAAACTCGTTCAAAACATGAGGAGAGAATTTACATCTTCCCCTTAAAATAAATTAATTAAAAAAAGGTTTTAAAAAAAAATAACTTTTATATTATGCACTAAAAAGGAAAAAATAAATTTTTATTTATTTATCGATCGTGAGTTCGGATGGTAAGGAGGAACAAAATTTACAACAATTTCAATGGAATAAATTCCTTCTCGCTCAACAATGTTGATTTACTAAACTTTATTTAGAACTTTTGTAAAAGTTATATGGCGCCTTACAGGTTTTATTATCTTGCGCTATATAACTTTTACAAAAGTTCTAAATAAAGTTTAGTAAATCAATATTGTTGAGCAAGAAAGAATTTATTCCACTGAAATTGTTACAAATTTTGTTCCTCCTTACCAGCCGAACTCACGATCGATAAATAATTAAAAATTAATTTTTGCTTTTTAGTGCATAATATAAAAGCTATTTTTTAAAAAACCTTTTTTTAATTAATTTATTTTTTCTTTTTAGTCTCAAGCAATGAAATTTCACATTCTTCCATGGTTTCTATAGGTAAGGGTGTTAAATTACCAATTTTATCTCTAACTAATTGTTGATGTAACTAAAAATGTTAACATTCACCATTCAAGCCCTCTAAACCAGTATGACGTAGCACAATTAAAGGTGTAAGTAAGTAGTTTATATATATATATATAAACTTACGGAAGAGGAAAGGTGAATGAGGATATTTAGGGCAACTAGGTGTCGAAGGAAACCCAGTGAGTACTTACCGGAAGGAGATATATATATATATCGGTGAGGTTAATATAAAAGTTACTAAAAAGTCTCGAAATGCTCAGGAAATGTCTCGTTCAAACACAAGGGCCGTTATGGTTTGCTAAACTTTTACAGTAACTTCAATCTCTTTACAGGCAGTTAAAAACTCAAAAATATAGGAATCTGGAAGTTTTCTATCTAGATGACGAATGGCCAAGTCGATAAAATTTAAGCTCTTTTGTAAATCATACCAGATGATGATAAAAATATAAATTGATAAAAATTAAAGTGCTTCCACACCAGAAAGTTATCGACGGCACATCCAGACATAAGTCCCACAATTATCCTCTTAACTGTTATAAAATACCATTTGAAGTAACTCATTCTGCTCTTGTGAATATAAATAAAATGAGATGGATATAAAATAATTCAATCGAACCTTTGGTTTACCAATATAAACGAATTCTGGCGAACACCATGCAATTCGCAGGAATGAAGTATTTTAAGTGTCGAGGTGACTATAAATAAGGCCACCCACTTAATTACTACACGGGACACGGAAGCGACGCAATTTTTAAAAAATCCTACTAATATATACGAGGTCGCGCTCGCAGGAATAACATGCTCATGTATATTGGAGTGACAAAAGGTGTTGCTTCTCTGTTAGATGTTAGATCAAGTGTCATATCAGTTCAGTCTTCTTAAGATGTCTTTCAATAAGCAACACTCCTTGTCAGTGTTGAACGAAGATTGAATTTAACTTACAATACCTATCATTTGTCCTTTGAACTTTTCTAAAAAGCTAAACAAATACTATATGGAATATTCTGTCCTTGATCACTTAAATTTTTAGCTATAAGGAACAAGTTTTTATTTATTTCAGGATCCTAAATTTATGAATCTGGATAAATATATTTCTTGGAATCGAGTATTTTGAAAGAATAAGCCGAAAATTACATAGAAAAAATTATTGTAGAAGTTAAACATACCCACTTACACAATCAAGAAATAACTTCAAAAGTAGTACAGTATGGTTAATCCTAACAGTTGAAATTTAGTTTTCCGTACTAAAAGTAAAAAGAATGATTTAATGTACACCACTAAAGAGCTATTTACGTTACATCTACATTAGATATTTTTTCTTTGGCACCACTAGTAATTGGACATAGCTCAGGCTGCTAATCAACAGAAGTATATATATGTCTCAAGTGTCGGATCCAAGGGAGAGGGGGCGATCACCTTCCCTCCTTGGATGGCCCCATAGCCATCCACTGGGTGCATTCTTAAATTTAAATTCATTCCGCGCGAAATTCCTTGTTCCTACGCCGCAGTTTAGGTCTGTATAGCAGGTGGAAGAACGCTTCTGATAGTTGTAGGGATTTTAAATTATAGGGTTGTCGGCAGAGGCGGATTCAACAGGATCGCCATCCCCCCTTCCCTCCTCGCTTTGGGAAGTTTTTGGATTTGCCCCTCTACGTCTCGTGCTATTTTAGTCATATATGATTCAAATAAAAACAAAGTACTATTGAAGAACATACTGTCTTTCTAAAAAAGGAATGTCAACGAGGAGGCTAAAAGCACTCTGCTCGCAGGCATCCACATTTTATGCTGTTGCTGCTTCTATCGTTTATCGTCATAACTTAAAACGTAAATAAAGGCGAAGAAATCATCTCGAATTGCGACATGGTCGACGGGGTTGCCGTAGTCTCATGAAAACGTAAACAATAGTGGGCAATGCACGTGAGATTTTGGTTTATTTGAACGTCTTGGCGACTCCCCAGAATGTAAAACCCATCGGGAACGGCGAGAGAATAAGAGGGGGAACAGAGCACAGGAAATGATGGGAAGGAATTCTTTTCCGCTATGATATTTACGACTCAGTTTAGTTACCTACATATACATCAGTAGCCATAACTCTAGCGGTGTATTATGTTCAAAAGTCTATTTTCAACGACTGATGGAGAAATGAAATGCGAATCGCTTTTTTGATGATTAAGGAACAAAACCTTTGTTAGTATTCAACATTCAGTGAATACTTTTCTCCCTTACGGTATTGAAGGTTTTTCATCCCCTCGGCGAATTTGTGTCTCCACTTATTTTGTCATCGTAAATGTTTAAGTATGTACTTGACGTCTTATTTAGCGATCATAATGAAAAAGATGTTAATTAAGAAAAATAAATACAAATCCTACTCATAAATATTCTATATATAAATCTTAAAAATATAAATTATCGTAAGACTATTACATTTTAATATTGAAAAATTTGGCTATATTCGTTAGCTATAAAATGGTTGGTAAAAACATATGTGCATATCGGCTAAAAAGCAGCCCTCATCAGTGATGATTTATCGGTAGTAGACTAAAATTAGTTCGTCATGCCGGCGAGTGAATGCAATGAAAATATTAATATTTCACTACATAAACATTTAGGATTTCGTGCATGGATGGTGTTATCCTATATGAAGAAAATCCTCACACTATGTGACATATTTGGAAAAATGGAAAGAACTTCACACCCGTTCAAAATGTGAACAAGTTATAGAATAACAAAACTCGATTGAAAAGGAAAGAGAATACTGGAGAGGATAATAGAGATCATAAAATATTTAGCTTTTAGAGGAAGTACCGAAAAATTAAACCATGGTGACATGATAATTTATTGGGTCATATGGAGCTGTTTGCAAAATTAGATCCTCCACCAATGGACGTATTTCGCTAAAATTGTGTAAGAGAAAAATTGACAAACAAAATAAATACTATTAATTAAAATCACTTGAAAAATTCAAATGCGCATTCCTGTAACGAAACAGTCGTCCTCAGAGGTGTTTCATCGACCGTTCCATCTAGGACGACCGTTTCACAGAGAAAATAATCATTTTTTCATTATTGTCATGGATTCAGGATTTATTATTATTAATCGAATTCCAGCCGTAGGGAGAACTCTAAAATTTAATTGTGTAACTCGAGATTTGATGAAAATAAGAGGAAAATGAGTCCCAGTTCGCTAATCGTCTCATCAGCTTCGCGGACTGAACAAATTTTGAAAGGTTTATAGCTTTGGGATCAGCAGCCCTTGATTTATTCAGTATACTCATTCTGTTACAGAGAGAGCAGTGAGAGACGAGCAAAAATTATTTTATATATAATAGGAATAGGCAAGAAAAATATGACATATTTAATCCATATCACCCCAGTAGGGCTGCCATTTTACTCAAATAAAAAATGTTTCGATTAAATGAAAAAAATATTTTACGTATATGATTCAAAATACAATGAGATTTTTATATATTTGAATACGTATTTTAGGTAGAATGATCCGTTTTGTAAACAACAAATTACATAGAAACGCGCCCAACTTGTGCATGGCAGTCAGCGTACATTAACTCCATTTATTTTCCTTGCTAAAAAGTTGAAAATATTTTTTACCTATTATATATTATTTACCTCAATCGGATATCAAGCATAACCAGGACAACACATTTCTTACGTTATTCGGATGCGGGATGAGAAAATCTTCACTACATATCATAATTATGCAGCGTGCAGGTTATGCAGCCTATATGACGCTTCTTTGTCCATGTTTTCGCATATATAACATTAACTTACCTGCAATTTTGAAAGAACGAGTTGTATTAATATCTAGAGTGAAAAATACTCTCAATTTCAGCAAAATTTCATAGTCTATTATATCGTTGGGAGGTGATAATGTGAATAAATCGGGCTCGACTTCGTGAAATGGCATCTGCATAAAAAAGGCGACCTTTTTATAATTCAATATAATATTGTAAGTTTTAACTATTATAATTGCATAATAACGAAAAGTTTTCAACAAAAATGCCCGTAAATTTAATTCTTTGTTCGCAGAAACTTTTATACATTTGTTTCCAGCTCATTCATTCATTTTCTATATGTAATGAGATCGGGATTGCAGTTTCCGCAAAATTTGCCAGCCGTTTAGATTCTTTCGCGCGGCGCAAAATGCCTCCGGACAATCTTTCCTGAATCGTCAGGTTTTCCACCATTCTCTCCCTTTTTGCTCTTATTAGAAAAATTTCAAGAGCGTCTGTCGCCATGAAGGACCTTTTAATCCCTATCTCGGCACCGGAACTGCAGAACATCGAGTGTTACATAAGAAGGGAGGGGGAGACACATGAGGGAAGCCCATCGCCTTGACCTTGTGGGACCGGGGATCGATGCATGGGGAAAGAAGGAGACCCCACACACACGGTGCACACACAAACACAAGAATAGCGCACTCCGTCCTTTCTTCGACCCATAATGCACTCCTTCCGTCCGTTCTCTCCCTCCTATCTTCCTCGTATTCCTCTCTCTCTCTCTCCCCCTCTCCCTTCTGCCTTTCCCCTCTTCCACCTCCTTGTCACTCGCTTGAACAACAACTCAATCTTCAGAATCACGTCCGCCCACGCTGACTAGCTACCATCTCCTTTTCATTTCCATATCGTCATCTGTTTATTCGCGCCCTTTACCCCTCTCTCTCCTAGTTTTTAAAAAATTCTATATACTATTTATTCACGAGAATTCTTAATAAAAGGCTAGAGAAAAAAGCGGAAGAAATGCTAGGAGAAGATCAAGCGGCTTCAGAAAAGGACGAGGAACCAGAGATGCTATCGGTGTGGTGAGAATCATATCAGAAAGGGCAATAGAGTACAGCCAAGATTGCTGCGTATGTTTCGTGACTGGCAGAAGGCCTTTGATAGAGTAAATTGGGTACTGCTGATGAGGATATTAAAGGATATAGGTGTAGACTGGAAAGACAGGAGACTGATCAGGAATCTATACGTGAATCATTTTGTAAAGGTCAGGTTGGAAAATGCGGACACCAGCGGAGTAAATATCGGTATAGGAGTAAGACAGGGCTGTTGTCTATTGCCGATCGTATTCAATACATATGGAGAGAGCCTAATGCAGGGAGCGTTAGAAGGCACAGAAGATTTCAAAATCGGAGGAAGGATTATAAGAACAGTGAAATACGCGGATGATCAAGTACTTCTAGCAAGAAAGGAAAAGGAACTCCAGAAAATGATAAATAGACTAGTGATAACAGGTAGAAAATACGGTATGGAAATTAATACAGAAAAATCCAAGGTTATGCGAATATCAAGTAAAGAAGAAGAAAATTTGAACATAAGTATTGGAGGAAAGCCATTACAACAAGTTTCAGATTATAAATACCTTGGAAGCATCATAACGAGAGAAGCAAAATGTACAGATGAAATCAGGACTAGAATAAGAAAAGCAAAAGCCGCTTTCAGGAGAAAGAAACTCCTGCTAACGGGAAATATAAAGCAGGAAATCCGCAAGAGGTTGATAAAATGCTATGTATGGAGTATAGCTTTGTACGGAGCAGAAACATGGACGCTAAGGAAAAATGATATAAAATACTTGGAAAACTTCGAAATGTGGACTTGGAGAAGAATGCGGAAGATAAAATGGACAGATAAGGTGAAAAATGAGGAAGTACTATGAAGAATAGGAGAAGCGAACGATTATACAGACTATCAGAAAGAGGAAGGCCTGAGAAGAGAGAGCATGATTAAAGAAGTGTTAGAGGAAAAACTGGATGGAAAAAGAGAAAGAGGTAGGAAAAGGTTTCAGCTGAGAGACGACTTGAAAGGGAAAGAGAGCTACCAAGAAACGAATAAGACTGCGGAAAATAGGAGTACATGGAGAACCAAATTTAACCATGAATAATCACGGATCTGTCTACGGACAGACTACCTATGATGACGATACTATTTATACTCTTCAGAAATGGTGGGCAGGTATGACTAAAGAATTAAATTCAAACTTCCCATTTTCCCTCTCTTTCTCCATTTCTCTCTCCCTATCCCTCTCTATCTCATTGCGACAGCGGTATAATATGCCCCTGTATCTTATGCCGCCGGATGTGCATATGCCGTGACAGACAAACGGACAGACGGACATTTGAGAATTATTATTTAAAGATCTTCCTCCTATTTTTAGTTGGGATATCGTCTCTCGATTCCAATGACAAAATGACTCTCTGTCATATTCTTCCACATATAATCATCGCTTCGTCTGATTGTCGCTCTTTCATAACGTATTATTACGATAAATTACCTGAAGAATTCCGACTTCCGAACCTTAACAATTCACCTATCCACCAAAATAAATTAGCATTTTTTCGTTTTAATGTGGATAATTCTCATCAAATTACGACATAATCGGTCGTCCTCGCTTCTCAATCGTCAACCTCTTCAAATTGAAAAACTACGATTCTCCGAAGACCATGAAGAGGTAATTTTAGAATCTACCATCAGCGAATCACCGATGTTGACGGATGTTTTATAGCCGAAATGCCCATCGGATTTTCTCAATCTTTTCATAGCTATTGGAGAGACATAGTTTCTCAACTTGATCTCAGCCATTAGGTGTGCTCAATAGCTCTTTCTCTAATTCGCTTCTTCCCCTTTTTGCCAAATCTTTGACATTCATTCCTTCTTCTCCTCTACCGTCCTTTTCCTACCCGTTGTATTCCAATATTTCCATCCACACCGTCTCATTCTGTTCCATTCCTTTCCTTTCTCTTTCTCCGCATTCGTATTTTTCGTCTTCCGCATCTCTGACCTGTTTGTGCAATGGAGTTTTCTCAAGCAACCTGTGTTTATGTAATCCATTTTCCGCTCCTTTAATTTCTACCAAGTTCAACGACAAAATATTCATTCCTTAAAGGTATATTTTCTCACCGCAAATCGATCTCCATTCCTCTCCTCATTTCTCTCTCTCTCTCTCCCTCCCTCCCTCTCTCTCTCTCTTCTCTCCCTTGGTTTTATTAATTATCAAACTGTATTCTTTCCACTAAACTTGATCACCAACAGCTATTCATATATTTTATGTTTAAAGCATAAGGATATTATATTTTAATCATGATAGAAATTATTTGAAATAGTTGCAATAATACGTCTCTACTTGTAACTCTAATTTTATTCTTTGTAACCAATTCCATACGATTTTCTACATTTATTATCCTGCTACATTTAAAAAAAATGAAACGCGATTAATAAATGAGCACCAATGCAACGGCCTTACATGAAAGCATATAAACTTATTCCATTGACTATTAAACGTTTCATCGATTAATACAACTACATTAAACGGCTGTAGGTTTATTTTATTTCTGATAAAATTTGTAAACCGCAATACAGTTGCAACAGCCTCAAGTGACAGAAACACTAAGTATTTCGTTTATCAATACAACGCATTGTATATTTAACGTGAGAAGGTCAAAAAAATCAGTAAAAACAGACTAACGCTCACAATACATTTTTTATATAATCCTGCTTCGGATATTTAATTTCAGTAAGATTAGCACTCAACTTCATGCACTTAATAGCAAAAGTTTGGACATGCGGGAAAAAGACGTTGGACCAAAAATCTTTAACGGCAGTGTAGATAAAAATGATAACTAAACTAGTGTAACAATCACCTAGACGAATGGCGAAGGAAACAAACCGAATCCTCCAAGGGATGTTGAAGTGAGCCATCAAAATGCCCTGTTGCAGATTACGAATATTATTTAGCATATTCCCATTAGAAAACACGTAAATAACGGGATGTCTTATATTTTATTTCTTCCCATAAGCCCGATCATTTACCACCAACTTATCAATTTTACGCCTCGTGAAAACATAAAGGAACGAAACAGATGAATTGTTGCGGGGTCGTTTCGGGAAAAAAGGATATCCGTAATATCAGAGGAAAGTAAAGGAAAAGCAACGAAAGACAAAAAAAAAGACGGAGTCATCGAGAACAAAAATTTTCCATCGCGAAATTTTAAGTGAGGAGGCGGAGGAGAGAGAGAGAGATTCCTCTTTCCATTTCCCGAGCTTCTTTCCTTCTCCTCACCCCACACCCTCTTCCTTTCTTCGTAGACGGCTAATTCAATTTCTGGGAGAGCATTAAACGGCGACCGGAGAGCGCCCATTCCCTCCTTTATATATATATATATATCTCGAGTGCCGCTTTCGAACAAAACAAAAATCGATCGATGGATCGATCGGATGTGGTGGACGCAGTCGCTGCATCCGGCGGCGCTACCGTGCTCTCGAGGCGCCTCTGCTTTAAGCCAACCCACATACCCGTTGGGAATAGCTGTCGTTTGCCGGATGGATAGATAAGAGTGGATGGCTCGCAAATGCCTTTTCCTCCATCGAGAGGGCGGCCTATTACGGCCTACTCCTTCCTTCCCTACTCTTCTCCCCTCTCTCTCTTCTTCGTCTCCACGTAACAACCCTTCTCTTCCCCCACAAAGATCGTTAAGATTGCTCAGCTAGGTCTTTAATCCGGAATTCCAGGGCGTGTTGTAGGTCGAGGATTTCCAAAGGGGGGACGTGGAAAGGTTTTCGGTTGCCCTCGATGGATCTCCTCCTCGAAGAGTTTTTTTTGTTTTATTTAGTCCAAAAAAATGTCTCGTCCCGATTTCGTTTCGTTTTTCTTTAGCATTCTGCGACAGGAAGAAGAACGTCGCATCGCTCACCGCGGTTTCCGAACGTGTATGTCTTTCGAGAAATTTTGTGATAAAAACTGAACAGAGTTAGGGAAAACTTGAGCGTAAACCGCGTGTTCTCGAGTTAGAAAATAAAGTTTTACGCTCGCGTGGCTTTTCCGGCCTTTCACCCACGTTGCTGACGTACTTAACCCGCCACCACCTGCTGCGGTTGCGTGCTGCCAACAACAATATCGCCGATGCGTTATTCGCGCCAACACTGCGTTATTCGAAGCGTTTCATCACCCACTCGTTGAATAAACATTTTCGATGGTGAGCAAAGAGCGTCGAATTCGGACCCATATCTATGATGATGGGGCGAGGTATTTAAGTCTGCCTTGACCTCCAGACCTAAACCGACTTCTTCGATTTGAATCTGAAATTTGGTTGCATAAATGCAAGCGGAATTTGAATTTGCGACCGGGTATCTCCAGGGAAGTGCTCCATCTTGCCAACTCGACCTCCATCCATCGTTAGCTGTCACGTATAGTCGACCTTGTACCACGTGCCGATAGAATTCTCTTTCACGTTTCTTGGTGGAGGAGTGAAGTAAGACAAATGATACTGATTATTGGAGATGGGAATGAATAAAATATTCATATGTTTAATTCTTAAACGAATATGAACAAACCACCTTATATTCCAAAAGGCAAACATCGACTAAATATAACAGATACTGTTCGGGAAGACACATACACACACACGGACACTCTTACCCGGTTTATAAAAATTAATTCCTAACATGGAATGATATAAAGTCAATAAGAATGCTACCTAAATCGCTGGGCAAACTGTCGGAGGATATTGTCTCTGGGGTAAAAACCATGGTGGAAAGACTAGTCTTTCCATCATGGGTAAAAACGGTTTATGCTTGGCATCGTAATCGTTGACTTTATGTATTTAAACGATCGCTTGTACCATGTAATGAACGATTCTTTACTGTCAATCAAAGGGTTCGGCCATCACCAGATTTATTATCTATTACATTTATAGTCACTTTACAGTTATACTGAAAAATAACAACTATATAAAAATGGATTACGGGGGGAAATATTAATGCGATGGATGTGAGAATGAATGCAGGTAAATGCGTTCATTTTAGACTGATCGAGAATACTCTGGCGATGGACAGACAAAACACTCCCTCTCGATTATAGCTTTATTTTTCAGACGGATCGTACAAATAGAGGAGAATAAATGAAAAACAATCGTGCGAATAGGAATTTATCCCTCTTTACAACAAGATGGGAACGATATAAGACTTTTTTTTTGAGGAAATCGTTAAACGGTTTCCCATTTACAAAAGCTTTGAAACGAATAATTCTTACCGTGAAAACAAAATAAAATGTTAAAGAGCTTCAAGATGGGGAGAGAGGGAGTACAGAAAAGAGGTAAATAGGATCGCCTGAGAAAGTGCAGTGAAAGAATAAGAGTAAGGGGAAGAAGACATTAAAATACAGCAATACCCCGCTCAACACGACCCCGGTGAGCACGAATTCGTTATAACACGAGAAAAATATTCAATATTTATTTGTCAAAATCGAACAAAAATAACTTTTGAAATTCATTTACTATTTCCCACCTCAATTCTAATGCGAGAAAAAGAATTCCTTCCCCTGTGTAACTGAAATCTAATGAAAGAAAACGAATCTCTCGAGTGTTTTGCCACGTCACTCATCAGCAGCTCAACCAACCAGCGCACTTGGCTTGAGGTGGGTATCTACGCTCTCAGTCAATCAGCGATCACTGTCTGTCGTCCATCTTAAAACTCTGTTTACAGTTCAGCATCGTTTGAATTTCGGCGTGTTGTTTTGCGCATCATCTCTAAAAAATTTTATAATTTATTCTTATTATAAAAGAATTTTGCATAAAATTATGGTCCCAAAACGCGTTAGTGACACAATTGATGTACTTACAGTACAAGTGACGTACTTACAGTAATTTATACGTTTTTACGTAATTTTGAAGCACCCTGACGCATCCCATTGACTCCTATGTTACATCAGCCCCGTCCAACACGAATTCGCCTAACACGTATTTTTCAGGAACCTATCCTTCGTGTTACGCGGGGTATTGCTGTACCACAAAGGAAGAGATAGGAATGGATTTAGGGAACGAAATTTGTAAGGGAGAAATAAAGGGAGACAAATCTAGAGGAGAGGGTGAACGCGAAGAAAAGGACAGGAATAAGAATCTGCGAAGGTGGGCAGGAGAAAATTTCGAGGAGGAAAAAAGGAAAGAATGACGGGGGGGGGGGAAGAAAGGAAGGTCACAATGGGAAAAACAGAGAAAGGCTGAACGGGAAAGATATTTTGAGCGGTAAATAAACAGAGAAAGGAAAGAACGCGAGCAGAAATAGAGGCTATGATTCGATGCCTCGGAAAATTGAGCGAAGGATAGGAGTGGGAGAAAGGTAGCTAGGGAAAAAGGTAAGTTAGAAAAGAGAGGAGATTGAAAAGAGGGAGAAAAGGAAAGAGATGAGGTGGAAGATGGCAGGGTTTGGAATAGATCGAGATCAGAGGGGGGAGAATGAAAGAGGTAGGGAGAGGGGATACCGAAGGAGAGAAAGAGAGGGGTTGGGAGTGTGAGAATAGAAGAAAGAAGAGAGAGAGGGGGGACGCGAAAGAGGGAAGGAGGGAACGGAGAGATGCTGGGGAGAGTAGGAAGGGAAAGGTGGGAGGAAGAGGGTTGAGCAAGGAGACGGTGGGCAAGAGGAAGGGAATGACTATATAGAGGCAAGAGGACGGAGCGGTGCACTGAAACGTGAATTTACGAGAGGCCGCAATATCCCATGTCACCGGCATAGCCGTGGGATGGTCACGTAGTCGACCACGTGACCCGGTGCAGTCGTTCGAAAAGGGATCACGCGAAGAAAGTCGATCCGCCCTCGGTCGAGGAAGGATGTGGAAAAGGGGAGGGTCAATGGGGGGACGTGATTCTCTCGCCATGACGCGATGGATGGCTTTCCACACCGAGCGGGTTTTAGTCTTACCACGGGGAAATGAAATACCTTGGCCCGTGGGTAGTTTTATTTTCCGCCGGAGACTGCCCTATGAAGACACGTTAAGCGGAATCGCTTTCGATGCTGGGTTATTGTTGACGTGAGGATTCATTTTTTTTTCGACGCTGAAAAAGGATTCCGGATTAACCAGGATAAGAGTCTGACGGATAAATTAATACCCTTCCGATATTTTACATCGAACTTTAAAGATAATGTCCAAGTCCTGAAGGTATTGCCCCAGAAACTCAAACGCGACAGTTTGATTGTCACGGAAATAATTCACAAAAGGAGTTAAATTCATTTGTTGTTATTTTAAATGGAATTTGTCTCTAAAGTTCTAGAAGAATGAAAAATAAATATTTTGATCATATGGAAGAAGAAATTTGGACCTTAAAATGTTTCTAGTTGTGTTACAAAGTTAAGTAAACAGAAAATATACATAAAACTTCAACTATTTTTTCTGGCTGTAAGCTATCCTTATGTTATTATCTCAATCCACTTGAGAAGAAATATTTCGTTAAAGTGAGTGTTTTACACTTCCTCTAGGAAAATTAAGATGTGGTAACGTTCTGTAACCAGAGTTAACCTTTAAAAAAATCCTCACTTTTCAATTACATTATTTTCTTCTCAAGTGCCTGTAGGTTTTCCCGATAAATATTAATCACAAAGAGATTTAGTGCCATTATACCCATCAATCAAATCTGAAGAAAACTTTTTAATGATCAAACTCGCGCAAGGAAACTTTCTTTTGATGAATGAAAAAATAGATCGATTATTTACAAATTAGTTCTAGAAGTAATCAGCAGAAGAGGAGAATGTTTATTCGCTAACACGATAGGTAATTTGAGATGACATTTTTTCACATCACTAAGCCTTGAAAACAAATCGCAACATTGATTTAAGGTTCCCATTTTACCTTTAAAACTTTTCATCATCCTATCGTTTGGAAGAGGCTAATTAACAACATCTCTTCTGCGACTCAAACGGACAGTTTCTAAAGACGAGTTACATACACTGCGTATTGGCAAACAGATGAGGCCGAGAAAGGAGGAGTGGGATGAGAGGAAGAGGGCGACATCGACAGGCGTGACACAATATCACTCAACTGCGTTCCAGTATAGACTACGAGCGACGCAATGAACTTTGTAACCTTTACCACAAGGAATTCCAAACATGAAAATTGAAACAGAACTTCCTGAACCATCGCCGCGTGCGCGAATTTTACGGACTTGGCGCATAAAATCTCTGAACGATAAGTGAAATGAAAGCCTCGAAGGTACGATCGTATTCACGAATTTTGAAACTTATTTCGCTAAATACACAGTTTTGGTTATAATTTAACTGAAGACATGAAACCCAACATAAATTATATTCCTCTCCTTCATAAAAAAACGTCTTATACGAAAGAAACTCTTCCGTCAGCGTCTGGGGATTTCGATAGAAATCTAACCTAGTTTTTTGCGTTCCCCGTCCCGACCCCACGCCACGCAACCCACAAAGTGACGTAATTCCCAGCATACTTCCCGTCGCGTGGAAAACAAATTTAACCGTTCGCCGAGACAAGATGTCTCGCGCGCGACCTTGGCGGCACAGCAGCCAGAAAGACAAAAGAGGGACGGTTTGTGTTTGGACGTGGGAGGAACAGGAGGTCGAGGAGTGGAGGCGGTGGGGGTGGGAGCGGAGGCGGTCGGCGGGGGATAGAACAACAAACACCTCGTACGCACCAAGCAGCAAACAAACGAAAAACGCGCAGTCGTAAGCAAAACAATCCATATACCATCTTTATATCTCCAGCTCCTTACTTTTTTTACACTTTCCGCATCCTTGAAACTCGATCTAATTTTAGACGCCTTTATACCGTTTACGCAATTATATGCACGACTCGTTCGCGAAAATGTCGAAATCGCGGGAAAAAGGAGCAGGTTTCGTTGTTTCGGGATTTATGTAGCTCTCCTTGCGAACAAAAAAGGCTATATCTACGCACCGGCAGATATCTTTGGATTACCTTCGAGCAGTTGACCCTGACCACAGAGCGGCAAAAGGAAACTAAGTACTAGAAATAGGAAATCGGAGATGAAGCAGACGCTTGGGATGTTCCGAAGATAGAAACAAATTTGACGGTGAGTTAGGCATTTTCACGGATAGTCGACCGGCGTTTCGATATGTCTTGGTCTTAGGATTTCGGAGAGGAAGAAGAGACGGTCAATACGTTTTAAATAACGCCTGGATATTTTTGTCCGCGTTCGCCATGGCAGAAAAGCTAAGTTTGGTGAGGTTACTATGATGAGATTTTTTTACTCTCTCATTTTTTCATTTCAAGTTTGATGTCTCTGTGCTTTTGTTTTTAATATCCCATAGTCTGTTCCTCATTTTCAAACTGGAAAACTTAATGCCGAATGAAACAGAGAAAGAAAAAATTTCAATCTAAATTGTCAAAGGACGCGATATCCAAGAGCATGCCGATAAAAACATTCCGTCATATTTTTACTGGAAAAATGCTCAATAATACATCTGAAATACAACGAAACCACGTATTTAAACTTTTATGGACACTAGAAAAAAATATGCCAAACGAGTGTAATAGATATTGCGGGAAATTAATAAAAGAACGTAAGCCATACTTATACCAAGACCCTTTATTCTACATAAATTCTTAATATTATTAAATTTCACAATTTAAATTTATATACTTAGTAAGAGCATTTAACACTTGGATCAAATAATTCTTTGACAGTTAAAATTTCGCGAATAGGATTAGAAATCGTATAAGTTTGCATCTGGATCTGTGAGTTTATTCGAAACACGATACAAGGACTACGTGGGTACAGGTTGCTATATAGAAAGATTTTCAAGTCTTCTACTTTATTTTTAATATCTTAGTTTGAAACTGAGAGGGCAACGTACGAACTTGCTATGAAAATATTAATGGAAAAAAAATTACGGCTGACTTATTTAAGTAATATCCTTGGACGGAAGAGACGTAAGCAAACATGACCTCCAGAATAGATTATGAAAAATAATCCACCGACTTCAGAATAGCAAATAAAGTCGAAAAAATATTTTATTCCTAAAAATTACAGCGAGAATGGAGGTAAGTTCAATTTTTCAAATGCGTTCTTTGTGGGAATCCAATTTACTTGAGAGAGTAGAAAATTAGTAAGACAGAAATAAAATTACCAAGTTACGGAAAAATAGAAAGTCCGATTGCGGCAATACAAGGTTTAATTTCATTATCTTTAGCAAGAAATTACTGTCCATCTTCCTAAAAGCACAGAATAAATTTAAAAAAACATCAAGCTTATTATGTAACTTTTGTTGTTAAATGAACGGTACCCCAAGGTATATTTTCCGCCAAAATGTCTCCGTGTCTCGAGAAAAATAGCTGTTTTAACAACCATTCTATTTTCTATTGTAAAATGTTGATTAATCGGATTCAATGAAAATTTTAGTTAAATTTTATGGAGATTACGACAATGACATATTTATAGAGTAGAATATCTTAAATAAAAGGCATGATTTTTACGTTCATACTGGTCGCGAAATATTGAGTATTTTTAAAGGAATAAAAGCCGATAAATGCCGCTTTAGATCAATTTTGGTTAACTATAATTCAGGTCTGTCTCGGGGATGTGACTCATGGCGTTCAATTTTAGACGAATGTGCTTGCTCTCTCCGAAACATTACGTAAGAAACGAGACGTTTGATGATTCGCTCCGCTTCTTAAACTGAGAGGTAAACCACACTCCGACGTGTTTTTCTTCCTTTAGACGACCCATTTCGGAGAAGCAAACTTTCATAATTTCAAGTGTTTTTTTTAAGGCCCATTAATCATATCTAAATTTTACTCAGCGGGAAAATAAAACAGATTAAACTTCCGAGAAACCTCTTCTCGCGTTAAATCATTTTCGATTTATATTCCATGTGATGGGACGAAAAATATTTCCGGCCACAACTTGGCGAAAATTCCAAGAATGTTCTCATTATACTTTAATAAAAAGATAAAAATATATATTTTGAATTGTTCGCTGGACTTTATTTTAAATTATCAGCAATATAATACGCCGAGTATAAACTTTGGGAATAGAGTTTTTGAAAGAAAACGGAGAATCAGAAATCGGCTGTTTTTTTTAGTTATGTACCCTTAGAATGAAATTAAAATAGTATTAGAAATAATTGTATAATAAAATAAACCACATGGTAATGGTTGGTAAGGCAGTTGACGAAGACCACTGCATGAATCCTGTAGGCTAAATGTCGCTACAAATACCATCGTACAAAGCCCTCAAAAGCGTAATCGAGTCAGTTGAATATCGTTTCAATATGGAAGTTCTTTTATATCTTCAAATATAAAATATTCACTCGTCCAAGGGAAAAAATATTTCATCTTGAAAAACTTCCATAGAGTCCCTCATTCCGCGTAGTTTAGCTTTTAATAATAAGAATAAAACAATTTGTTCCTAGGCAAATATTGCGAACTAAATTTAACTCTCCAAAGCCCCCAAATAAACTATATCTTCTTTGTCTTCTCGGAGAACGAAAAGGGAGATTTTAATTTATTAACGAAACGAAACAGGTCTTTTTCCACCCATGGGATCCCTGGCACGGTAGCAATGTTTATGTATATTTAGAAACGTGGAAAAGGTAAAGGGGAGGGAGGACGGTGTGGGAAAATATAATGCGAACGGAGGGGCGATGAAAAGGGAAAGACGAAAATAAATAAAAGAAAGGGAAGAATTGGTATTTCAAAGGTTTCTGCTCGCATCGGCTCTTTATATCGTAGAGGTAACGTTTTTTTCTACGACGCTGAAATAACTTTAATTTCAGGGACGACGGTATCGCGAGTGTGTTAGCTGCAACAAGGGAAAATATTTTATTGACGTAAAATTTTTTTTACTCAGAAGAACCCCGAATTCATTTATTCGTTCCCTACAGTCTTTTGTAATATTCCCACAGTGTTGTTTTACTCATAAAACAATACAAAAAAATATTCTTATAAATATGTATTCCTAAAAAAATAAGCTTGTGTATAACACCATTAGTTTAAAATTCCAGTTCCTTTCTAAAGCCCCCAAACAGGGTGCGGCGGCAACTGATTTTTAGGGGTGTTGCGAAAAACTTTGTTTAGTTAATAAATCAGCGATTTTGACGTGTTGACTGGTAATTAGGGCATAATTTTTCCTCTTATAAAATGATTATGTCCTCTTACCAACAAATGGATGCACCTAAAGATTGTAATACACGTTAGTAAAAATATAAAAACCTCGTTTCAATGCGTATATGCCGCTCTTACAAATATTTTTGGAACCACTGGTCTAAGACAACAAATAAAAGAGTATTTTGACAGTGGAAAAGTGGGGAAATAAGCAAACCAAGCATCCGGAGATCGACGTATTAAAAACATACTTATCCAAGCAGGAAAATTCTTCGCTTCATGCTTTGCGTGGGTGTAGCAACGGAATGTTTTAGTCCATTTCATTTCATTGAGTAAACTTCACGAATGAAAGCTAGATCGATTTACTGGAGCTTTCTCAGGTCCCATGGGAACTATAAAGGGACACACAAATGCTCAATCTATTACGATTGAGTATCTTAAGTCGGCAACCGATGGAGGAAGAAGCGAAGGAGGAGGAGGAGGGAGAGAGTGAGGGAAGGCGAAGGAATATTCCACTCGATCTGCCCCCTTGAGAGAAAGAACGCGTCGAAGAATCCGCGAAACGCTGCGTTGACAGGATGGATGGAGGTGTCACGAGACGGACGCAGTGAACGCTTCTTTCTCACGCGTCTCAAATTATCAGCCATTCTTTATTTGGTGCGACAGTTCCTTAGAAGATATGTATATATATATATATATCATCAGCCTTTTTCAGTCCACTGACGGATGAAGGCCTCCCCCAGACTCTTCCAGTTTTCCCTGTCAACTACCTCCCTCCTCCAAGTTTGCCCCAAGAACTTAACAAACTCTCTGTCCCACCTATCTTTCGGTCTTCTTTTCGGTCTCTTGATGTTTCTTGGGATCCATTCGATGACACTGGACTTCCAACGCTGGTCATTTCTTCTAGCAATGTGGCCCACCCACTGCCATTTTAGCACCTTCACTCTTCTAATCACGTCACAGACTCCCGTCTTCTTTCTTACCCAGTCGTTCCTCTTGCGGTCTCTTAGGGTGATCCCTAACATGCATCTCTCCATGCCCCTCTGTGTTGTTTGCAGGCGCTGTATCATTCTGTCATTCATGGTCCATGTTTCACAACCATATGTCAGAACAGGCAGAACACATTGGTCATACAGTCTCCTTTTTAGGAAGACTGGAATATTTGATTTAAAGATGTTCGCATTCTTGCCAAAAGCACTCCATGCCATCTTCACTCTCCGGTTGATTTCTCCAAGAAGCGAACCATCAGTAGTGATGAGTTGACCTAAGTAAACATAGCTGGTTACTTCTTCGAGTTCTGCTCCGTTGATATGTATCTTCTCAGAATTTGTGAAGGAGTTGTACATAAACTTTGTTTTATTAAGATTCATCTTAAGTCCAGCTTCCTCAAGCTCTTCATTCTTCTAAGGAGCTCTTCTGGCCTCCCTGCGAACAGTATGATATCATCTGCAAAGCGCAGGTGACTCAGATGTTCTCTATTTACCTTTATGCCTTTTTCCTCCCAGTCTAGCGTTTTGAATACTTCCTCTAGAAGTGCTTTAAATAACTTAGGGGACATAGTATCTCCTTGTCTCACTCCCTTTTCGGCCTTAAAGGCACTCGTCTCTTCATGCAGCTGGACAGATGTTGTCGAATTTTCGTAGATGTTCTTGATCAAGGTTATGTACGTTTCTTCTACTCCTTGTTTCTTTAGTGCACGTAACACCGACGAAGTTCGGACAGAGTCGAATGCTTTCTCGTAGTCGATAAAGCACATACATAGAGGTAATTCATACTCGTTAGTCTGACTGATTACCTCTCTCACGACTTGGATGTGGTCCATCGTGCTATACCCACTACGAAATCCAGCTTGCTCTCTGGGTTGGGCAGAATCAAGATGGTTTTGAAGGTGCATAGTGAGTATTTTGGTGAATATTTTGTAGACTGTTGGGAGTAGGCTGATCGGTCTGTAGTTATTCAAGTCTTCTTTGGAACCTTTCTTGTGCAGAAGGATAATACATGTGTGGTTCCATGTTTCTGGTATCTTTTTCTTCCTCAGACAGGAATTAAAAATCTTAGCGAGAATTGTTTCCGTATGATTACCCATTGCTTTGAATACTTCCGCTGTGATACCATCCATTCCAGATGTTTTTCCATTCTTCATACTTCTGATTGCCTGTCTCACCTCTTCCGGAAGGATATCTGGAACCTCTTCGGTGGGCATGTTTCCATCATCATTTCCTAGAGGGTCCTCATACAGCTTGGTGTAAAATTCTTGTACCCATTTCAGGATTAGTTTCCTACTATGGGTTATGGAGCCGTCTTCTAGTATCAAGGCCACCAGCTGTCTCTTTCCGATCGGGAGATGTTGCTTCATTTTCTTGTAACTTCTATTGTTTCCTATGGTTTTCTCGATTAGCTCATAATTATATTTTTTCACATCTTCCTTGATGCACTTCCTTATAGTTTTGTTAATTCTGCAAAATGAATCATTTCTTTAGGATCATTAGTAATTATCATTTTCCTTCTTTTTTCCATCAGCAGTCTTGTTTTTTCGGTCAACTTTTTCTCTGGCTTTGTTTTAACTGTTCCGCCTATTTCTTCAGCGGTTTCCTTGAGTATCTCTATAAATTGGGATTCAAGTTCTTGGTCTTCCAGTGCACTGAATCGATTTTTCAGTTGGAGCTGAAATTCTTCTTTTCGTTCCTTTAGCACCTGCGTGTTGATAATAGACTTAGGCTTCTTTATAAGATTCTGTCTTTCTAACTTTGAGTTGAATTTTATTCTGCATCTTACCAAGCGATGGTCGCTTCCAGTTTTAAACTGGTTCAGGACGGAACAGTCTTCAGCCAATTGCTTCTTATTGACTAGTATGTAGTCAATTTCGTTTTTGGTACCATTGGGTCCTTTCCAGGTCCATTTTCTATTGGGATTCTTTTTGAAGAAAGTGCTCATTATATATAGACTAGTACATTCAGCAAAGTCTACAAGTCGGTCCCCTCGTTCATTTCTGTCTCCATAGACCCATTTTCTAACTGCGCTGTCGTCTTCCTTTTGTTCTCCTACCTTGGCATTGAAATCACCCATGACCACTTTTAGATGGCAGCTTCCTTTGTCGTGCAGTTCTCCAACTTCTTGGTAGAAACCTTCCACTTCCTCATCCGAGTATGATGACGTTGGCGCATAAACTTGGACCATTTGAAGTTGATATCTTTCATTTATTTGAAGCACTAGTCTAGCTGCCCGCTCGGATGAATTTTCCATTTCCACGATATTATTCTTCAATTTTTTGTTGATGATGAATCCAACTCCTCCTGTTCTTCCTGTGTCAGTTCCCCGTGTAATAAAAAATATGCCCACTCTTCAACTCCAATAGGCCTTCATATTTTCTTCTCACCTCACTAAGCCCTAAAATGTCCCACTTGATCTTCTCCAGTTGTTCTTGGAGCTCTTGATGTCTATCTTCGCTGGACAAAGTCCGGCAGTTAAAGGTAGTTAGGTTGAGGTTAAAGGAATTGGGTAAGGATGAGAAAGAGTGGCAGTGGGCGTTTAACCTCCGGAATTCTTAGCACCCTCTGCCTTCGTGCCTTGTTCCTGACCACTGCCACGGTCAGAGGCAATCCAGTCTCTGGAGAATGAGGGCCGTTTTTTATGGGTGTACATGTCATGGGGGGATTGTGGGCCTTAAAACAACACGCTGGCCCAGAGCGGGTTGGTGAGTACCTCTTTCACTTGGGCCGGAGATATTGCAGAAAAACTTCACAGCATGGTTGAACCTACCGGTGTCCGAGGACACCACTGTTCTTCGCCCTTTAGCCTCCGTTTACACCCTTCCGCCGACTTTGAGGCAGTGAACTGAGGCAGTTGGAAGGGATATATACTATATACAGGGCCGTGCCCAGACATTTTGCCGCCTGAGGCGAGACATAATATGGCGCCCCCTGGCCTCGCTGACCTTATGAATTTATTTTGATAGGTTTTCATTTTTGTCAAATTTTGGCACCCCCTTCGAGAGGCACCTGAGGCGGTTTCCTCGCCGCCTCACCCACGGCCCTGTATATTCGTATACACAAACACACACACAAACATAAACTTGAGTAATTGCCCGTCAAATATGGCGGGTATATATGACTAAAGTATTAAAATTAAAAAATTAAAACACTTCCCATTCACCACCCCCCTATCTTTATTTCTCTCTCTCTTCACTCCACCCTCAAATATGGAGCTCTATTTCTCAGCGTTATATATATGTGTGTGTGTGTGTATGTATATATATATATATATATATATATATATATATACACTAGTTAATATGAGCTTGCATTCTGCAAGCATTTTTAAACTTTAGCATTTTAACAATTTTGAATTATTTCCAATTGATTTTGTACAAAATCCCATAATTCTGCCAAATTTCAAGTTTGTAGCTCATTTCGAAGTGCCTTATAATTTTAATACTCGTATGGGGCAATAATGAGGCAAAATGGCCCCTAAGATTTCCAATAATTACAATATCGGATTTCTTAATTCTGTTGTTACTAAAAACCAATTATTCTGCCAAATTTCAAGGTTGTATCTCATCCCCCTATGAGAGTTGAAATTTAAAAACCTGAAAAGAATCAAGCTTTTTCCTGATTTTATACACATTTTAACACTAACTCGATACTCACTCGAATTCTCTCTTCAAAATGTACATAAACGTTTTTCTTTCCAGCATAGAACCGTCTAAACCCAGAGTTCGTAACATGCTACTAACTAATTTAAAATGAAAATGAATAATATGCTACACTCATAACCGTGTTAATCAAACGGAGAAAATAAACGTTTCTGGAACAGAATCTATGATCTTATAATGCACGACGAAATGTTTAAAAGGAGCAAAAAGCATATTGCGTAAGTTTTGAAGATCCAATAAAAGTTAAAAATAAATATCTGAAGTTCTTAAAATTTTAACAACTCGCCTAACGTAAGAATTATTTGGATAAACAAATAAAAACTGCTTTCCCAAGTTTCAATCCAATTTGGTTTTTATTATTCATCAAACTAATAGATCGTAGACGGGCTATAAATCCAGAAAGCAACGTAAGTAAACAAATCCCTAAATGCATGCTAAGATAAAATTTCTAATTTTATAGATCGAAAATAAAATATCATTTTACAATTTTAATTCAAATACAGCAGTTATTTCTTTCATTACAATTTAATATTGATCCTCGCAACTCAAAATAATCAAAGAGTTTTTATATAAACAAATAAAAATTGTTATCTTATTTGGCAATCAAATTTGATGCACGAATTTACGCTGAATCGGTGACAATGCGGTTTTCCCTGACGATGTATGATTTCCAAATTAAAAACATGACACTTTTGTGTTTTGTAAGCCGATTCGATGCGCATTTTAAAATCGACAATGAGAAAATAAATTTCCATTCTTTTAGACGTTCTTTGGTTCAAGCCCCGAAATTTGTAATATGACTTAAGTAATTTCTACATGAAAATACTTCAAATATATGCTACACCCATTCCTGTGCTAATCAAGTGGAGAAATAATAGGCTCCTGGAATCGAACCCATAACGATATTGTAGCCATTGAGCAGTCTAACATTCAAAAGGGGTTATGCCAAGTAAATCCTGAAAGTACGTATAACTAAAATTAGAATAACGGTTCTCGATTCATAAGCTTTTATATATTAGAGTCGGCATTTCACATTCCTGGAAAACAACGTCTAAATGGAAACCACGTAACTTGAAGCAATAAGTCTATAGAAAATATAGGAATAAGGATATGGGACAAGAATCAATCACCTTATTTCGTAATAAAAGGATAAATAAAAAAAATTTAAGTAATTAATGGTATTTATTCACAAATTATTACTATTAAACCAAATAAAATAGTACGAGCGTTCTGAAACGGGAGAATTACTCTGATACGATAGTTCATTGGAAGAATATCCGCCCGGCAAGTGGAAGATCCGGGTTCGACTCCTGTTCATAGCAGAATTTTTATAATAATTTTACATTTTTCTTGTTCTCTTAACATATCTAGGGTTCTTATTTTATCGTTCGGTGTAGTTGACTTGCGCAATCTCTTGGACACAACATTAAAAAGTTTTTTTCGATGCTATTATTACGCTTTTGATGAGTTAAGGGAAAAACGATGAAAAATCAATAAGGAGACGAGATGTGATGCTAACACTATCGAGGCTGAAAAATGAATCACTAGGATTTTGGCTGTATGCGCGACAGAATCGGTCAGCGCGGCAAATGAAGCGCCTACCGCGTATACATGAAACAGGGTATCTCGTAAATTGAAGCATCGACCACACTAAACGAAACGCGTATGCCTGAATCAGCTTAACTCGAAGCCGTGCATCTCGGGGTCCGAATGTACTCGAATTTAATTCCATACATCGTTCCTAACAAACCGACAGACAGACGGGCTTTTATTGTAAAGATATACATAAATAAAATATATAGTAAAACCCTGATGATCCCTGTTATTAGGAGCTGTAATAGACACGGGAAATTGAAAGACGCTGATAATTTGAAGAATGAATGTTTTACAATTATTTATTCACATAAAAAACTAACTTGTCCTATTCCACGAACTTAGTCCATGTCTACGTAGAATTTCTTTTTATTTTACTATATATCGAGATTCATTTAATCAAATGAACAACTAGTAAACATTATAACTGAGATTCCATTTGGCATCAGAGAGTTCTTAATGAGTTTGTGATAGATAATAAATAAACTAATAAACTTACAAAGAGGATAAGAAATTTGTTTGGAGTTTTACTGTGTATGTATAGGTACATTCATGTATACCTCTACATATCTATATGTATATACAGGATCATCAAAAAAGACGCGGTAGCTTTAAGTGCCTATAATAGTTGATGTATTGCACTGACATTAATGAATTTGATGCCATAGAATAGGTAACATTTGGGAGTTTATTATTCATGCAAAAACATATTCAATATGTGATTCTCGTGCATCCAGTACCATCTGCTGACATCGACTGAAATTTTCCATAACTGCAGCCAGTATTTTTAGTGATGCTCTCTACAACAGCTGTGATTTCTCCCTTCAATTCTACAACCGTATGCGGACTATTCCTGTAGGCATTTTACTTCAGGAATCCACATAATCCACATTATAAATAATCATTTGAAACTCGTGCATCACCGTAATAACACTGCCGGTTTGATAAAACCTTTTCAGACAAAGGACACACTGCTCAGTAGTGTACGCCATCTTGTTTATAGCTGCTTACAGAATTTCCTGCTGTGGAGCATCACTAACCTACAATAAACTCCCAATTGTTACGTGTTTTATGACACAAATTCATTAATGTCAGTGCAATACATCAATAGATATAGGCATTAAAAACTACCGCGTCTTTTTTTATGGTCCTGTATGTACACGCAAGTATATATATAAGATATATAAGTATACATAGATAAGACAGAGGAATTATACCATCGCGTCACACTTCTTTGGGAGATTTGGAAAAAAGTTTTCAGAGAAAACAGAGAGGGAAAGGAGGCGGTAGAGATGAAAGATAGAAATTGCATGTAAAATGGAAAGAAGAGTATTAAAAGGATCACGTTAATAAATTGCGCGAATTAAAAATGATGGATCGTAGGATATGTAATAACTGTAATAAAAATATGAGCCCATGAAAAATTTATAACCTCTCCTTTTTATTCCTGCATTTTTCCTTGATTTTTTTTGTTTTCATTTGACAGCTCATATTTACCCTTCTTTTGTTTTTACTCGTATATGAGTGTATCCGAGGCTGTAACGTGTTAAAGAAGAAGGGATGACACGCACCTGAAGCAGCTCTTAGGACCGTGTGGACACGTGAAAGGGATTAAATAAATATACACAGAGGCACACATGTTTATGCATCAGGGGAAGAAAAGATGAGAAATGATTAAGTAAATAGAGACAGATGAGAGGAGGGAGAAGTGAGGCGATGGCGTGGCGGGCTAAAAATATATAAGGGAAGTGAAGTAAATAACGAATAATTTACGAGAGGAGGAAGACTATATTATCCGGACCGAAGAGATGACTTGCCAAAATTACGAAACACGGCATAACGAATCGCCGACGAAAAAATTCACAAATTCTTTTCAGTTGACGGGGATTTTGAGTCGAGCAGACAATTTTGCACACAGATTTATAAAGCGTAAAGCGAAATAGAAAAGACACAAACTGGCACTCTTAAGTTTCCGTGAGGATATTAAGAAGTTGATGCGATGTTTAGATATGCGGGATAAAACAAAATGGCAAATACTGATTGAAAGATAACTTTATCGTTCAAAATGAGAAAGATATATTAGGTGTTACTTTTGAAATAGCATTGTTCCAAAGAGATCATTAGATTCAAATTTCAATAACTAAACCAGTTAAGCAGGTGTAATAAGATTAAAAACATAGTTATGCAAACTAATAACATACCCCAACACATCCTATAATGAAATTAATCATCACCGAATATGAGAACAAGATTATTATTTAACTATTTGAAATCCTTGGCGAAAGAATTGAAAAATGAAAATGTCTATAACAATTTGCGAATCATCACATATTTTGGCTAAAAAAATAAGCATTAGATAACAAAAATGAGATAAGTTATTTTCAATAGGTACCATAACAAGGTCATGAAAAAACAGATTCGCATTTCGGCTACAGTGCGGCGATTCAACGAAAGTGGATTTTATAATAGGATATCCGAAATTATAAAAGGGTATGTACCTATTTTCGCAGCCGAAACACGCACCTTGGTTCTCATGACCTTGTTATGACTATTGAAGATACCTAGGCTAAATACCTACTTCCTCGGTTTATTTTTTATTTGTTTTAACCACAAATTCGGATGTTCAAATAAGTTCGCGATGCACCAAAATGATATAATTCTTCATAATATACATCATTTTAATTTTAAGCTGTAAATATAATGTTAATAAACCAACACCAATTTTTTTCAAAAGGTACTAATATCCGCTATCAGCAATTTAAAAAATTGAATGTCATAAAAATCGGTCGCTCTGACTGACTACGACGTGAATGGAAACCAGCCAGTTTGGCAGCATGTGACGGCATCCGCTGTTGGTTTACTATTCTCTCGGTTCAATGTCGACAGACTGCTTTTAAAGTCTTGAGCCTAGAAATCAATTTCATCCCAAATGATACCGCAGCAGATCCGAACGCATAAACTCTATTGCAGCGGACCATAAATCTCGTGAGTGCTGTCATCGCGGGAAATGGGGCAATGCGTGCGTTATGGCAAAAAATTTCGAGGACAGAGAAATTATCTTCCCGACTCGATATCGAACCGGAGTGTAGCGAAATAAAGGGTTTGTTGGCTAACGGTGACTTATGCATCATTGTACGCAAAAGAATACGTTGCATGTGTCTGCTTAATCATACCTGGAAAACTTTAATTTTTATTCTTTTTCCTGATCTCGATCAAATATGCCAAAAGAATAATAATAAGACATTTAAAATAAAATTGTTCTAAACTTAAACCATGCCAAATCATTCTTCTGCTCGAATGACACAAAAACTGAACGTTAACACAAAGTTAATCTCTCCCGATACTTTTCTGAGTCAAACGATTAGAGTACGCATATTATGCAAAACACGCGATTTATCTCCACCACTATATTTTACTAAGTCTGTCTGTTGTATGTCTGTGTGTTCCTTTATTGTTATGTGCGTAGGAAATACTTGATTATTCATTTGGAAATTATTTATGTTTAAAACATTGTTAATCAAAAGATATCCGAAAACATCCAGCATTAATAAACCAAAAGAGACAAATACTGCTTCAGATCACGCTACAGAAACCGAACAATTTGGGATACGAAGTTTTTCCTCATCCGCCATATTCAACTGACCTTTCGCCAACAGATTATCACTTTTTCAAACATCTAGAAATCATTTTTTGTGAAAAAAACTTTCAACGACTAAAAAAATGTGACAAATGAGTTCAAGAAGTATGTTGATTCCAGGAAACCCGAATTTTTAAGAAGTGATTTCGAAAAGCTTGTTATTCTTTGTCAGAAATGTATAGAATGTAACGGTGCTTATTTTGATTAATGAACTTAATTTCAATTGATTTACTGTTTCTGAAAGAATGGGTTACAATTCGCAATTACTTTCCGGAAGACCTGATACTTCAGACAACGTGTAAATCTACACTAGCGCTTAACTGGGCAACGTAGCTGAATGGAACTATAGTTTATGGGAACTTTTTTGTTCCAAACGACCGGTCGTCGCGATCCCTAGAATGCGCTGTTAAAGTTATGACATTTCCTCCTGGGGCACCCTATATAAAAACTCGAGAGTTTAAATATTTATAACCTCTTCGTAGATGAAATTTCTTGATTTAAGTGATGGCAAGCACAATTTGGTACTTATTCTTAAGCGTCAATACAAACTCACGTTCAATATAATATCTGGTATTTAATTACGCATCTTTTTAAGACTCTCTATGATAATAATTAAACTTCGATCCCCGGTTATAACGCGGGGTTTCGGGGGAAGAGCTGCGACCCGCGTAATAACACAACCGCGGTATAACCGAGGACATGATCGTATTGCCCAATACAGCATGTACATGCAACTTTTTATTTTAAAAATATCTTTAATTGCTACAACCAACAAAATAAAAAAACGTTATAAAGTCAGTAAAAGAAATGTATTTAATCAATTCTTTAAAAAATGAGTAATATTTTGTTGTTTCTACTTTAGTCCTTAAAAAAACGACAGGACTTTCTTTCCAAGAACTGGGAAGAAAGGAAGACCCGAGGTATACTCGAATCCGCACTACAACCGATGGCGTTATAACCGGTGAGCGGCGTACTTTTGTTGTTAATGTTATACTTCGGCTTTAATTGTAAATGTTGTAAATTTAACAAAAGGAAAATTTGTTAATAATATCAGTTTATAACAGGCGCAGTCATTAGTTGCTATAATTTCTAGGTAGATGAGTGGTTAGAGTATTTGCCGACGGATACTAATGTCATGGGTCCGAGTCCTGCCGAGGGCGTGGAAATTTGTGATCGTCACACTGTAATAATGGACTAAATGGTCTAAATATCTCCTTTAAAAAATTCCGAATTGTTATTATCATAATTATTACGTGCGGACCTTGACTTCTCTTTACTCAAACCTCTACATCTGGTCCCTCTATTTACCTTTTCCTCGACAGAAAAATAAACATGAATCCCAAGGACGGCGAAATACGTTAAAACGGCTGTTTTAAGGGTCGAAAAGGGATTTTTAAAAACCTACCGACTTGAGGGGTTAAGCTTATTCTCTTAGGGAACACCAGTGTCTAACCACATCGGAGAAAAGCCCCTGAACCTGACGATAATGTTTACAAACTGTACGCTACGCTCAAAATCACCACTCGCGTCCCGAAATGTCGTCGCAAATGATTCAATATACGATCGCTCAAAATCTCCATCGGCCTCATTAAAGCTCTCGAAAAGAGCCTTTAAGAAGAGCGAAAACACACAGCGAACAAAACTGTTTCGCGTCATGTCATCTGTACAAAGGCAAATCGTTAAGAGCGCGGTCTAAAGAGAGTAAAGGGGGGGAGTCCGTTGATTGGCGTTCGTTCGCTCGGGACTGTTTACGGAGCCTTCCGAGTGGGGGACTTAATCCTATCCCTCACTTCCGACCTCCCAGCGAGAGGAAATAAACTGCCGTGCGGTTTTAAAATAAATAGGGTTTGTTTTGAACGCGACTTTTTTTTCCAATACTAGTTTTTAGCCTCCTTTCTGCAGAGAAAACACGCTTCGGAGGACAGAAATCGATCTCGTTGAGGGAACAAACGGCGAGCCAAACTCTCCTTCGTTCCTTTTCTCTCTCCTTCTTTTCCCACTCAATCATAAGAAGTTCTCAACTCGTGGTTCGCTGACCACCAGTGCTCCGGGAGCTTTGCTGTAGGTGGTTCGCCTAAAGTGATTGAAATATTGTGTTATAAAAGCTTGAAGCGATTTTTATTAAGATGGGACCGTAGCTGGCGTACAAAGGGGTTTGGTAACTGGAAACCAAAAGACTAAAACGACGGAAATACTCCTGATGATGAAACGCGGTTATGTTCTATATCAGTGGGTGGCCTTGAATACGAAAATGTGCAAATTTCTTTAAATCCATTTTTGGGGCATTAGTTTTTTTTTCTATTTCGGATATGAGGCTGAATTTTTATAGTACATATTTAATAATTTATTTCGGTATTTTCTACTACGGTACTTTCTACTTCACTGTTGACGTCTCAGTTACGTGGCTAGGCTGCGTCGACCTCGGCGCTATTGTATGTGATGGGTTCCCTTATTGAACAATATATTCAAGCTTTATTTGTTCCGTGTTTAATTATCATAGAGAAAAGCGTATTAATTATTATTTTGACATGATAAAAAAATACAAAATATTATTTTAACTGTGTGTATATAAGCATAAAATGAAAATTGATAATGTTTACATATTTTAGCGGGTCCCTTTCACCAGTGGGCCTCTACCTACCGCGTAGGCGTGTTACACTTCATGTTTTCCAGTAATTTCGTTCATATTTTCGTGCTTTTTTATCGTTTGTATTTTTCTCGTTCTTACATCCAAAAATCCTCTCTCGTCGGAAATGTTCACAGGTTTTTCCCAAAATCCTTCCCTTCCTGCGTATTTCACTTCGAAAAGTTTCTTTTTTTTGCTAAGGTCGCTAACCTTGATCGACCCAAGGTTTTCCACGCAGACATTTTTTTCTTTATTCAATTTTTATATTATAAAAGAATAAAGGGAAAATATAGAGAGAGATCTCAAGCTTCGTTCGAATAAAGATTTTTATCTGTCAATCCGTCTATACGCACCCTTTCTCTTAACTCTCTTCGCTTCCCTCGACCGACTCCCCTCCTCCTCAGCTGGACCCTTTCCGAACCCTCAATCCATCCTTTTCACTCTTTGTCTCCCCTTCTCCATCTCTCTCTCTCTTCTTATCCTTTCTCTCTCTCTCTCTCGCTCTCTCTCTCTTCCACTCTCTCCACCTTTATCGCGCACTCCCTCCTTGTTCTCCCGAAATATCCCAAAACATCCGGTAGGAGCGCCCCGGCTTTATTCGTTGCACGTTATTTAACGACTTTAAAGTTATATCGGTCATGCCCGTCACTTCTATTTTTAAAACACGTCCGAAATGTTTGAACGGACATTTGCCCAGAAATTCTGGTAGAAGTTGAATTTGAAAAACGTAAATGTATATCCGTCACAAGGTCCATCGTGGTTTTTGCCGTAAAACATAGGTAATACATCGATGGATTCTTGGAATTTTAAAGTTTTTTTTTCTTAAATTGCGGGAAATTTACAGATTCGGCATAGAAAAGTGTTTTACGCCAATAAGTTTATCATTTCTGAACAATTTTTATTTTGATCTTCATTGCAAGAAGAAAGGGGAAAAGGTCTACGAATGAAATACCTTTGGAGGACTTCCGCCTAAATTGATCAAGTTCGTTTGATGGACGAATGGAAATGATATTATCGGTTTTTTACTATTCTTGATGAAATTAAGATTGTTTAAGCATTTTCTAATTAATGAAAATGAAAAATTCTTTATACACGACTCCAATATAATAATCGTGGCTATATTCTCACTCATAATTCTTTAAAATCACCGTATTATTTGGTTTGGACACTGATCTTCGATGAATATCACATCTGACCATCAAAATAAAGTAGAATCTCATTCATCCGAAAGAGTACCAAACAATAATAAATATTATATTTTTAGAATCCTTTTCTGACTAATGCATGCTACTAAAAATAATTCTATTCAAATAAAAACAAAGTTAGACAAGAAATGTCTTCTATATGAATCATGAAACATAAAGAAAGGCAACAAAAATTTGACACGTACGTAACAAAAACACAGGTCAACAACAGTCTTGTGATGTATATATATTTGCTCTCAACATGCAAAATTTCTCACTTCCACATTTGAAATGTGAGAAAACGAAGGATCCTTTAACGATAATTAGGTTAATTAAAAATAATCATTTACATGCCTAGAGAACAAAATATATTATGTTTAGGAAAACTCTGAATTTGATCAAATTAATTCAGATTCAATAAAAAATTTGTACATATCTAATTACTAAATCAATATAACAGTGTATTGTACTGATAAAACCTACCTAAATTGCGAATCCTCTATGATAGAAGGTCGTTGAGCTATTTTTAATAAATAAATATTTTCATCTCCTAATGAATTTAGTTTATGTAACCATTCCCATGCTAAAACACCATCCTGAAATATCATATTGTTTAAATAGAGTTTGAGCAAGTCATATTGCCCTGTGGCGCAACGGATAACGCGTCTGACTACGGATTAGAAGATTCCAGGTTCGAATCCTGGCAGGGTCGTTGACTTTTCAAATCTAAATTAATCACGGTAAATGTTCCCTCTTGAGTTTCTGGAAGGGCAAGAACAATGAATTAGACTCGGAATATAAAACCGATGGATTGAATATCCAATCTGCAGAATGCGTTAAATATTTAGGAGTCACCTTAAGTCGTGAACTATCGTAGAATATGCATATTCGAAGGATCATAGGCGCTGCCAATAAGAAATTGACCTTCATAGGCACAATAGTAAAAAGTATCACAGAACAAGTACGAGAAACGTGTTATTTACCTTTTGTCAGATCACAGGTCGAATACGCTTCCGGCATATGGGATCCGTACGAAAGAGGACAGATAATTGAGTTAGAAAGAATCCAAGGCAGAGCAGCCAGATTCGTAAAACAAAAATATGAGCAAAATCTAAGCGTGACATCACTGTTGAAGGAGTTAAATTGGATGTCGCTAGAGGATCGCAGACTTAGCGCTAGATTACGGCTTTTGGAGAAATTTAGGTCGAAAAGTTTATCAGGAGAGGTTTCAGGAATATTCGAGGCACCTACTTACATGGGTAGGCACGATCACGAGCATAACACATGAGAGCGACTGTAGGACAAAGCGATATCAAGACACGTTTTTCCCAAGGAACATACGAGACCATAACAGGAGAGTGATACCCGCGAGATAAGGTATTAGGTACGCCTTCCACCGACCAATCTGGTGAATTTCAGGGTAACATGTAGATTAGAGAAAAAGATGATTATCAACGTATATATTAATTGAGTAAAGGAAGGCCTATGTCAGTCACACCTCGAAGCGAAGCTTCCCCTCCACTTTCACTCAGCCACGCTTGAGGGGAAGTGGAGGAGATGGAGATGCGCGAGGGATGCACGCGGGTAGCTGGAATAGGCCTTCGAGCCTCAGTGCGCTTCGACGGCAGCGCAGGGCGGGCGTCGGGGGCACGCGGGTTGAGCAGCGGAAGGCCTTACCATAATACTCCAAGAGAGCTCCGATTTCGGAGCTGTACGGGCAGCTAGTATTTTATTAATCAAATAACTCTCAATTGAAGCTCCATGTTTTCTTAAGAGAATACAAATGGATGTTGTATTCTGCAGTTAATAAAGAGATAACAGTTTAATACAACGTATAGTTTAGATTGGTGGTGTGCATCGTAGTGCCATTGCCTAAATAATTTTCGAAATAGCAACCAATATTTACTAGTATTTTTCATTTTATTTCTTAACGTGGATTAACATATGTTGCCAAAAACTGGGTGCTTTTGATATCGGCAAGCTGGTTTGATGTCTGGATCATCACTGATTTGCTCTCTGATCGCATTTACGACATCTTATTTTATGAGATCTCTTTATAAACCTATCTTCTTTTATCATCGAAGATGATAGCCCACCTTGAGACGGGCCTATTTTCTCGAAGAAAACTCAAAAATATTCCCTTTTTATCAATCGAATCTTCGACCTCTCAAAGCGTCCCTCTACGTCCCTCACTTTTTTCCTTGTCTCCTTGTTCCCTGGCCTTGGATTTTGAGGACCCTTGCGCGCGCTATATCCGTTAGCTCATAAACTTCTTTTTGAGTACGCTAAATGCGAGTGCGAATACAGCGCAGGCCTTCGAGACGCTAGTCGTTTACGTGCCTATTAAAGGCGCCGTTTTCAGCTTTAACTGCGGTCGTGACTTTATTTCATTGGCCAAAAAAACCACCGCATCTCGTTTATTTCTTTTGGGGAAATGGGAGTCGTTATTCAGGATTAGTTCATAAACCGACTAAAACCCCTCTGGTCCTGACGGCGAAAAAAAAAACTATTACAGATTTTAAGCTTTAAATTCCGTGTGTTTTTAGTGAATCGGTTTGGAAACGATTAGGATATAACGGCGTTGTCTGTAGTAAAAATGGTATTTTTTACGATAACCTTGCAGGTGAGACGTTACGCTTCTGTGTTCTGGTGCGAAAGTATATACAAAAGTTCTACAAATTTTATGTAGGCGTCATAATACTTTCATTTGTTAGTAAGCACTTTTTTAAAGGTTAAAACTCCGATAGTGGAATCTTCCTTTGCTTTCGGAATGATAAAGAACGGATACACAAGCCTCGAAATATTGCGCGGAATAGAAATTTCGGGAGAAAAGTTCAAAATATATCGAGTTTTAGAGGGAGAAAGTCTGAATAATTTAACTGGCGCTGTGCCAGGAATGATCCTGTTCCTGTGTCGAAATGAAATTTCAGAACTGGGTTGGAAGAAGCAAAGAGACGAATTAACTCCGTTCACATGTGATTAATACCTGAGTAGTAGGATTACAAGTTTCTTAATCCAATATATATAGCCCAGGAAAACGTGCATTTTGTCTCTTATTGCAAGAGTATCGTTTCTTAAAATAAATGAGAGCAGTGACAAACTATCACTACTGACCGTCTCCTTGGCATTGGTTGTTTGATAATATAACGGAATTAATTATAACTTTTGAAAGGGCATACAAGCATTCCTTAACAACAGGAAGTACACCTTATATTATTATCATCAGCATTTACTCAAAAATTAGCATTTGATAATATTTGGAAATGAATACGTATAGTCACCATAGAAAGGAATTAAAAGAAAACTAGCTTCACATTGAATCCACTGATTTCGTCCATAAATCGACAACAAAATCCGATTTCCATCGTTTATCTGACATTTGAATATATTATGCGTAGGCATGTATTAATAAATGACCCGAAAACGAATTTTTGCATTTTTTTTCTGCTATGACGCAAGACGGAAGCTAAACACAGCAAAAGAAAGATTAATTGAGCGGTACCCGTCTTCCGTTCGAGACATTATTTCGGTCTTCGCGCGGGACGACGACCCGGTGTCAAGGGTGACGCTTGATTAATAGCGAAAGAGTGGTAATAAAAAAAAATCTCTCCTGAGAGGTGGAGTGAGCAAACTTTAGCATCGTAACCAGGTCAGAAGACACGCCGTAGAATAGCACGACAGGCAGCAAAGGCTCGCATTAAATCTCTCTCGGCCTGTATATCCTGTCTGCGCCCGATGACTTACCGAACTGGCAACAAAGACCGGGAAGTCTGCACAGAACTGACCGCCGCATCGTTTTATTATTTTAAACCTTCTATTTCTCTTTCGTTTCGGCGCGTAACTACCCTCTCTTGTTTCTGCCCTTCGTTTATCTAACTCTCTCTTCTTCTCTCTCGCCCAAATAAATACGATTATCTACGTATCAAACTCCTCCTGGCTCCGTCCCCTCTTTTGACCTTCCTGATAATCCCTCTTCCTACTTTAGCCTTCTTAGCGCAATTAATACGCCCCCGTTCTTTCTGTATCTCTTCTCTAATCTTCTCTCACGCCTTCCCTCTTTCTATTCCAATCCTCTTTCCTCGCTTTCTCTTTCCAATTTCGTCGTCTCTCCTCTGTCTCACTCACTCACTCTTCCTCCTCTTCTCTCTCTCTCTACCACTCTCGTCCACTCCGTTTCTTTCCTCCCATCCACACCTCCCTCCCTCTCTCTCTCCTCCCATCCCTCCTTCCCCTTATCCTCCCTCATTTCTCCTCTCTCGTTTCCTCACGTGTCGACGGAACAGGATATGAACGGACTCGGCTACTCTTCTCAAGGACTTTGATGTCGCGACGTCGAGACACGCTCCGTGGAGCGAGTCCACTTCACCCTTAAGACCGTAGGATAAAGAAGATGAGGGAGAGAGAGAGGAGAAAGAAAGTGGAAGGACCGAGAGAGAGAGAACGGAGAAAGAAAGTGGGAAGAAGAAGGTCGAGAAAGGGGTGCAAGGAGAGGGAGGATAGAGAGAGACAGGGGACAGGTGGCAGACGAAAGCGACACGTGAGTCACACAAGACGCAGTCATTCATAATGCTCAAACCCCGTTCCTCCACCCTCTACTCCGTCTCGTGCGACACCCTCCTCTTCCCCCCGTTCCTCCACCCTCTACTCCGTCTCGTGCGACACTCTCCTCTTCCCCCCCTCCTCAACATCCCTTCTCCTCAGCCTCCCTCCCTCACCCCTCTCCCCACTCGTATCTTCTCCCTCGCATCCTAAAATTCCCAATCCCCACGTTACGACTCGAGCACTATAATTTCTTCTCGAAGTAAAGTAGAGGGGGAGAGAAGACTCATCTTCCTCTTCTCCTCAATTTGAGGGCGCATTCCTAAAGGGTTGAGCAAGGTCCCCGCGTTGCTTCTTTGATGATGGCCTGTAACTTTGTTTTCGTCTTAACCCTTTGCTTACGAAAGGAGTTAAGAGACCTTGTCGATTTTTCAGGCGAAGCAAGTGTTCGTGATTGCGAGAATAGTGCCAAAAGAATCCAAACGCTCAAGTCAATCAGGTTGGATAGATAAGTTTCATCGTAGTGGATCGGTATTTTTTACCATACAGATAAATTTTCCGCAATTAATTTGGTTTATGATATTTTTGGATACTCGACTCGGTATTTTGAAGCCTTGAATACAATATTTTGTGGAGAATGATACCCTTTTTGGCTCAAAAAAAGGTTTTTGTGCAACAGTGCGTAATATTATTTGTAATGAAATATTTCAAAGTTTAAAAATTTCTAATTACGGCTAAAGCGATAAATATAATTTACCTTTATTTTCAAATCATGTGAATTTGGAGTAAATTTAGCGCCAAAATAACAAAATGAAAACCGATATTTAATTTTCAGTTACATCGTGTAATATTTTATTGGACTTTAGCTTTAATTTTCGTGATTTTTAATCGTTAGAATTTGTTGGTAATTTATTATTTTTAGCTTTGATAACCTCTAGCGTACGGTCATTGACGTTTTTGTTTGTAGTGTGTTTAAGATATCCTTTGACTTTTAAGACACTGGTGCACTAATAATGATAGCGCGCCAAGTTATTTACCTCAATTTGAAGTAGGCAGAAAGGAATTAGGACTATAAACCAGTAGTTAGGTTATGCATAGGTAAATGGACCACATCTCCTCAAGGTTGAGAGAAATTATTTCCGTTACGAATTGCCAAATTCGAATGGCTGCGGTTCACTTTCTGTCGAGGGCAATGACACCTCGAGGTGCGTGTCGCAATATTAAAGTTTTATGTTTAACTTCTACCCTAATATTTCGAAACGCAATCTTTAATTTACGGCTTAATTCATCACCACCATGAAATTCAATCTAAATTCCAGGTGTTTAGAAATACTTTTAAAAACTGCAAAAACAACTTCATTTTTAAAAACTTCATTTTCACTCATGTAAACATATTTTCATTAATATTTTGATTAAATAAGTATAATTTTTTAAATTCATTCCTTAGATGAGTACTATCTATTTATAGTAATCTATACCGTGCAAATAACATACTGCAAGTATTAACGTCGCATTTTATCTCTACGATACCTCCAGATCTAATACTTTGCTTTCATATTTAAACCAACGTTCGTCGAGTTCTAAATATTTTATCATATCGCTATTCCTCCAAAGAGAACATTTTAATCGAGAAAACCTGTCGTAATTAAACAATACTAGAGAAGCTAAGGCAAAACCCAACGACCGCGGTTTCTCTCTCATCCCCACGGGAAAAATTACAGTTATTCGTTTAATATCGAAATATCGAATTTTATGTTATAGGTGATGCATACGGACCATGGCGTATTTATTGAAAGCACGCGCCCGCTCCGAGTACCTGCGCGTGTGACGGAGGCACGGAGGAGAATTTTCAATGAAGAAGTGAGTCATTGTGAGCCAATTCATGGTCCTTCCGCGTTTTTGGCCGTGGGCCGAGGCGTATAAGTGGCCGTCGTTACTCGTGCTGTCTCCCTCCTCGGAGCACAACAAACGGAGGTGAGAAAGGAAACCACATGCGCGCGCGCGCTATTCCCCCACACACACGTTAGCGAGACAATCGACTCCAAGGATACGATGACGCGCGACCCTGGAGACTGGAAAATGTTCATTACGTAGTTTGACCCACTTTCCGCTCGGGCACCAAACAAAACTTTTTATGGACCCCATATATTTTCCGTTTCATTTTATAAGGACTTAAGTTCAATGAAATCGTGAAAAAGGGAGAGCTTGTTGCGAAAATATGCATTCCAAACGCACAAAATATTTGTTTGATCAGTTGCCAGTCATATTAAGGAATCTCAATCCTTATAATTATTTGACTGGTATGCGTTCTCCGACGCAAACTAATTCAGCAGATTGATTATATAAGCCCTGCGACAACCGATAGCCCTGTAGAAAATCCCGGCCGACCGGCCGAAATATGTTCGGCGAGAACAGTTAGATTCCAATTATAACTCTAGGTGTTACATCACCATGTTGCTACTGCGACGAAATTATTTAGGCGCCAATAATTAAAGAGATTTTTTACATCAGAACATTCTTTCCATTAAATTATAAAAGTTTGATGAAACTGGGATATATCGGAAAGCAGGAAACGCGCGCAAACATCGGCTGAAATATTTTTGCGAGCTTAAAGCGACAAACGATATATGGAGTTTCAAATTTACGATCTTTTTGCCAAATCAAAGCTTATTACATCAAAATGGAAAATACAATTGCTGATTATGAGACCAGAACGAGGACGAAGGCGACCCAAAAGAAAATGACCATCCTGAAGACCTCGCGGAATAAACCGTCACCCAGATATTTATAAAGTACGTGTTAATGTATTCACCGCACTGTAAAAATTATTGATAAAGAAAAAATACAAGTTAGGAAAGTACTGCGGAAGCAGATATTATAAGGGGATTTTTTAGAAAAAAATCTAAGATTCAAATTTGAAGGTACATTTTGAAAACAATTGTTAACGGCATCATCAAAATAAAAATTGAATATTTCGAGACCAATTGTACCAAGGAATATTTTATCAAGGATATGGATCTAGAGATATGCTCTGAAAACACTTAGCCTGGTAGTGAGTCTTCCCCATTCTGCAAGCATTTCCGCCTACTTTGAAGGTACATTCTATAAATAAAAGCATTGAGCTCGTTGCAATTGTAGTTAAGTATTTCCTTTGTTGAAACCCAGAAAATCTCTCACTTTTTTCGATAAAAACTAAACATTTACGCTCAGTCTACAGTCGTAGTTTGATATTAATGGCATTATAATATAGCTCTCTGATTCCCATTAAAAGCTTACCCATAAAAAAGCATACAGATTGTTGCCATGGTAGTAGATTATTGGGACCCAGAAAAATTCCCAATTTTTTCGATAAAAACTAAAAATTTATACTAAATCTACACGTATTTGAATTCTGTTTCCGAAAATAAGAAACTGCAATTTCTATACTTTCCAATAGTTTGATTGCTGAGCGGGAAATAATTTAAGAAAGCAAATATATAAAACACCGATTTACGTGCTTTTCTTACGAGGCAAAATTAAACCCTGAAAATTGAAATTTTAATAATTTTGGACATTCGCATGTAGCTCTCATACGTAGTAACTTATCCTGAAAATTTGGTTTCTCTAAGTTGAACCGTTTCAGAGATATCGCCTGCACAGTCGGACGGACGGTCAGACAGACAAAGTGAATACATAAGCGACAAGTAAAAAAAATCGCTAAAAAGAAATCCCATCAAGATTTCAATCTGCACCGCGGCATAAATCGGAGTCCAACATTTATTCACTTGTAAGTAATGCGTAGCCAGATGGTCAAGGAAAGCGTTCGTTCCCCAAGACTTGGGCGCTCCGGGCAGCCGCCCGCACTTCGGGCCTGCCCCACACCCCCTCGATGGTTCCTCACACGTGGCGTCGCCCCCGGAATGAGAGGGAGAACTTGCTCCCTCGGGGGAGAATGGGCGAAATACGCGGCAATCTAGAGGCGAGTAAAAAGAGAACGCAGGGCAAGGAGCCAAAAGAGAGGGAGGGAATTAAAAAGGAAGGAGAGAGAAGACGTCACAAGGAAGGAGAGAGAGAGAGAGGGAGGGGAGAAGGAGAGAGAGAGGGAGGGAGGGGAGAAAGAGAGAGAGAGATAGAGAATAACAGGAAGAAAGGAGAGCTAAAGAGCAGAAAAAGAGATAAGAGGAAAGAAAAAGCGAAACGGAAATGTGATAGGGGATAGAAAATTAGGCGGGGATGGTAAAGAGATGAAAGAGAGAAAGCAAAGTGTGGAAAAAGGAGCAAAAGATGGAGGGGAAAAGATGATAAGAGAAAGTAGAGAGGGAGGAAGTGCGAATCAAAAAGATAAAAAGGTTGGAGAATATGACGTGAGGGGAAAGAGAAAAATCGGTACAATACACATGGCACGTACAAACTTTCTCGTATACTCATGCGTCGTTTAGTTATCTTTTGAAAAATATAAACTATGTAAAATCGTTATAAACAACAACTTAAATAACTATACGAAATTTTATGAAAATCGTATGAGCCGTTTTTACGAAAATCCAATCGTTATTAAAGTTGCCCAAGAATAAACTAGCTTTACATTCATTGTTTGAGAAATATGTAGTATTATTGAGGACGTTACGAAATTTGATCAAAATCGTTAAAATCTTTAAAAATGCGTAGGATAAACTTCCCTTAATTATTGAGCAATGTCAATCATTTCTTCGTAGCTTCTATTCTATATGATAAAATACCTAATTATGAGATTTCATTCATTTTCGCTCTACCGTTTAGGCTCTAGAGACAGTAACAGGCAGACAGACGGCATTGCGAAAACCACTTTTTCGGACTCGGGTTCACCTAAAACGTATATTTCCATCAAAATCTCGAGGTCGAATTTTTTCGCGATAACGATACTTTCTCAACATACTTATGAGAAAGTAAAAAAAAGAGAGAGGAAGAGAGAGAGAGAGAGAAGAGAAATAGACGAAAAAGAAAGAGAACGGGAAGATAGAACGAGAAGAGAGAACGGAGAGTGAGAGAAAGGAGAGAGATGGGAGTGAAAGGGATGGAGAAATGGAAGGGTGAAGAGAGAAGGAAAGATGGAAAGCGAGACACCGTGATATTTGGCAACTACCACGGCGGCGTCTGATGATGAGGGAGTTGGCGAGGTGTACAGCGCGCGGTGTTGGGATGAAACACGCGCGGTTTTGGGTGTCCCCCCCTTTCCAGCCCTCCTCTCTGGATGTCGAACAGGGTTTATCCTCGATCGGAGTGAAAAAAAAAACTCAGGCGATGCAGGAGAACAACCGTGTTGTAGCGAGCGTAGATACAATTACAAGGGAGCCAATATCGTTATTCGGACGTTGGGTGGCGTAATGTTTTTTCTTCGTGACAAGCGATGTTGAAAATTTTTCTTTTGCCTCTAAAAGTGTATTAAACAATCGTCATTTCATGCGGAATAAGCATCAGAGCTTTCAATCTAGGATGCGTAGGGGATAATTTTCCACAAAATTTAACGTTTCGAAAAAGCGTACTATATTGGGGTGTATTTTTTCTCACGTAAATTTCAAAATATTTTTAGTTTTCATAAGCATTGGTTTTATCTACTGTTTATAACGTTCAAATTTAATCGAGTACTATAAACATTCTAATGTAGGCGAGATGAAAAATATTCGTTAGATACAATGGAGATAAAATATTTGGATTTCTTAAGGGGTATTATCAGAGGTTTATCATAACTATTTTGAAATAATTACGACTTCGAAGAAGTGACAATAGGGAGGAAAATACAGTAGCTGCCGAAATATCCTCTTGATAAGTTGTTTGAACATTGTGTCCTTTTGAATGTGAAATCTCGAATTGTCGAGCTATATCCAAAATCCAGGCACCCGGTTGGAACATCTCGAACAAGTTTACGCTTACAATGGTATTTATAAGGTTAAATAGAGAGAGGAGGCGTTTTAATTAATTCTATAGAAAATTTATTCGTAGCTGTTGATAGAGAATGTAAAATAGATTCATTCAGATTACAAGTAGTCTGATATCACTCGTGTTCAATGAAGCTGAATGTTTATCTATCAGATTTGAATAACAGCAGACACAAAACAAATGGTGAGTGACAGACAACTTCACGAAAGTTTGAGCAGGAACACCATGAAGAATCGCCATAATAATCCGTACGAGGTACGAATATAGCGGACAAAGCCAAAAACTGAGAGCCATTGCGGAATAATAAAAGTAATGAGCTTACCTTTGTCTCTAAAGACATTCTTGGCGAGGCTGTTTACAATGCCTAAGTGCACATTTCCTGCTAATGTTAGGGAATTTGTAAAAATTTGATTTATTATCCATAAAACATTAACCCTTTATTCAAATATTATAAATAATATGTTACAAATTGATCAGTGACTTACTAGAAAACATTTAAATTCGGCCTACATAAATACAGTGAAAATATGAATTCATCTTTAAATAAAAAGTTTAAAATTGACGTTTGAAAATATTTCAATATAAAATACTAGCAAGCTAATCCTCATTGATCAGTTTTATATATTTGTTAATTATGGTCGTGAAAGACATCTACTATATATTACGGAAAGGAATTTTTAGGCTTAGGTTCAGTTTGTCTCTGTTTGGAGAAAGATATTACATATGTAATTTGGCCAATGCTATCGAGTAGCAGCATTAATAGATGTATCTCTGGTATAGCCACAAATATTTTTATCTGCTCTTTTCCGCCAAAAAAAAATTGACCACTTCTGCCGTTAATAATCCTTTGGTAGAAACTTATCGTAAATATATGTACTAATTTAATTTCTAACCCCAGGTAAGTAATGGAGGAATGAGACAATTGGGAAGATATGCGAATATGTATTCTCTGACTGGCACGTACATGATTACACGTACCTCTCGAATTGCACTCTTCGCGCACACGTTTTCGGTTTAGTGCTATTTGCATTTTATTTGGAGAACTACCTCGAATTGCGCTGCTATCAATGCCAATTAAAATGTAATCCCATGTCTTACTATGGAAAACCTATCCCACTTTGTACGGTCTCGCTTTACACGGACATTTCCAGGAATGAATTTACCATGCATAGCGAGGGATGGGTGTATTTATCGTTTTATAATGATACTTAATTATTCGCATTCCGAAGTTATGGTGCATGATTACTAAAACCATCTAACTTTCAATGAATTAGCATTCTTATTGTTCGAGAAGCCAATTAGTTTTCCGCCTTGGATATGTAATGAGGAAGAACGTGACTGATTGCTGATACGAAGACACGCTAAACTCCCACGTGACGATGTTCCTCAAATTAAATGGCGGGTGGCCTTGGGGAAAGGAAGTAGGGCGAAGATTCTCGAAATAGGCAGCTATTACTTTATTCAGGGTTTGGGCACAATGGGCAACGAAGCGATATCCAGGAAATCCAATGAAACCGAAGATCCGCGACATATTACGACGAAAAAAAAATCGGTACAACATACATTGTACAAACTTTCTCATATACTAATGCGTTGTTTAGTTATCTTTAGAAAATGAAAATCGTATGAGCCGGTTTTTAGAAAATCCAATTTTTGTTAAAGTTGCCCAAGAATAAACTAGCTTTATATTCATTTTTCAAGAAATATGAAGTATGTGGTATTATTGCAGACGTATACTCAAGTAACTGTACGAAATTTCATCGAAATCGTTAAAAATGCGTAGAATAAACATCCCTTAATTATTGCGCAATGTCAACCATTTCTTCATAGCTTTTACTCTGTATGATAGAATGCCTAAGTACGAGATTTCATTCATTTTCTCTCTACCGTTTAAGCCCTAAAGCCAATAAGAGACAGACAGACGGCATTGCGAAAACCACTTTTTCTGATTCAGCGACACCTAAAACGTATATTTCCGTAAAAATATCGAGGTCGAATTTTTTCGGGATTACAATACTTTCTCAATATACATACTTCGTATATGAGAAAGTAAAAACGGTTGCCATATTTCGAAAATGGGGCAGTGGGCAAAGGTCATTCCGTAACGGCGATCAAACCAATCGAGATATTCATAACGTGTTACGATCGACTGTATTTTTTATGACGTAAATTTATTTGAGGCTCATAAAAGGAGGCGCATTTGAAATCATTCTCATACGTTTCCTCGATGAGGATTTAGAAATCAAAAAAATATAAACCACTGTTTTACTCCAACGGTGTCATCCAAGTGGTAAAGCCATACGCGTCGTTTACAAGTAACTTTTTACGACCAAAGAAACTGGGATATTATCCACGTTTCGCTAGCCACGGTCGAAGATTAAGACACCTGAAAGATCCCAACCCTTGAAGAATAAATCATTCGTTTGTTTTGCTCGTTGGCTTTTAAAGGGACGAACCACCGGCGATGAAAATTATTCGGCGATAAGATCATCAACCGAGAAATAAAAAGAGTGAGTCAGAGAGATAAAGATGAAAGATATGGAGAAAATAGAGAGAGATGGAGGGGGCGTGGGAATTAACGAGGGAGGGAAGAAATAGAAAGCGAAAGAGAGGAGAGGAGAGAGAGATGGGAGGAAAGATGAGGCAGAGATAAAGAAACGGTGTGGAGAAGGAAAATGGTAAACGATGCGATAAGTGCGTGGACAGGATATGGAGTGAAACAAGTTAGGAAAGTGTACAGCATATCACAAATGGGCGCGTTACGTGCAGTGGAGTATTCTAATAAATAAAAGAAGATGTCTGTCTGTCTATCTATCTGTCTATCTGTGGCAGCCATAACTCATCAGAGAATAAAGTTAGGAGCTTGAAATTTTGACGGCAGCTGCAAGTTGATCATGGGAGTTGCAGTGCCGAATATAAATCAAATCGGTCCACGGGGTCGTCGTGACCCCGGAGGTCACGGATCGGTCGGTCAAAATTTCAGTTTCTTGAGGATATCTCAGCAACTATTGGACCAATTTTGATGAATCCTACACAAATATCAATGTCTTGATTATATACATTTTCTAGCTGAAAATGGACAAAAACAGTCTACTGGGTCGAAAGGTCTTAACGTAATGGCCGGTTCAAATTTTGGTTTTTTGAGTATATCTCAGCAACGAATTGAAATACGTTTACAAATATAAATTTTTCATCAGTTATTTCTGTAAAACATAATTTTCGCATTTATGGCATTATTGAAGTATAGAAATTTACTAACATTCCATATCTTAAGTAAAAATTGTTGAATTATTGTTTAAATTGTTGTTTATTTCATTGAAATATTTGTTGTTTTTAACTGAATTATCTTCTAATCTAACATATAAAGGAGAATGTTTGTAATTTTGTTCGCTTTGAATGCTTTTAATACGAGACAGGGAGGGAGAGAGATGGA